>CM076603.1:76930000-79430000 GCA_038502835.1 Octonoba sinensis | reverse complement strand
TATATATATAGATATATATATAGTATATATATATATACTAGTAAGCTCGCCGGTCATACGAAATGACCGCTGTTCCAGATATGATAACTATACAATTCTCCCAGTAACCGGAAATGCACATCAAATCAAAGAGATATTTATGAGGTAGAACAGTAAAGTTTAATGAATAAATAATAAGCACACAATAGTTTAGGGGAAAAATATTCTTACCGAAAAAAACCCCACCTAAGTTATAATAATCTGTAAAATAAAAATATTATTTACTATATAATCAAATTGTTTGTGAAAAATATCTATATATATCCAACATAATCATCGTCAAAACAATAGTTTTAACGAAAGGGGTGGAAAAAAGAGCGCTGCCACTTTAATTTATAAACTCATGTTTGTGAAAATTTCAACACCATAAAGGACTTCCGCGAGTGAGCTGAAATTTTCAGGAAATGCAAAGTAGCGCATGATAGGCAAATGATTAGAATTTCAAATCCGTAGCGCATGCGTATGCTGAGCAGCGTCCTCTGAACGGCGGATGGATCCGAATAAATAGACGGCTGTAGCGAGGCGTGTATGGTTATCGGTGGTTATCTGCTAGTGGTAAACGTTAGCTCAATCTTTACTTATGCCTCTTCGACGAAAGAGAGCGAGATTTGAACAACTTACAGAGTTTGAACGGGGGAGAATCATCGGCCTTCGTGAAGCTGGATTGTCGTATCATGCAGTAGCCGCTCGTGTGCAGCGTAACAGCAGCAGTGATGCGTGTTTGGAAGTGAATCGGAAATCTGTGAGTGGACCCCGAAATGTGGCGTCAACTCGCGATGATGGACACCTGGTCCGCATGGCGCGGACGGAACGTACAGCTTCCTATAGACAATTGGCAGCACAGTGGTCAATAGCTACAGGTGTTTCCTTGTGTGCTTCATCAATTCGCAGACGTCTGCTGCAGCGTGGACTGCGCACAAGGACTCCTTTATGCAGGATCCCCCTCACGCTAAACCATCGCCGCCTGCGGTTACAATGGGCCAATCAGCATAGAGACTGGCGTGCTGATTGGCAGCATGTCGTGTTTTCTGACGAATCCCGCGTTAATTTGTGGTACCATGATGGCCGCATTCGTGTCTGACGCGATGCCGGTAAACGCCACCTTCCGGAGTGCATTATCGAACACCACAGTGGACGAACACCCGGAGTTATGGTCTGGGGCGCCATAGCCTATCATGGGCGATCTTAATTGGTACGAATTGTGGGCAATCTGAACAGCAACCGGTACATCAGTAAAGTTCTACAGCCCCAAGCTGTTCCCTTCCTTCAAAGCTTGCCAGGCGCTGTAGTTCAACAGGACAATGCCCGCCCTCGTATTGCTAGGACTGTTCAATCCTTCTTTGCAACGCAGCAGGTACAGCTTCTTCCTTGGCCTGCGTATTCCCCGGATATGTCGCCAATTGAACATGTGTGGGATTTCGTTGGTCGACGTCTTGCTCGTGATCCTCGTCCTGTTGCTTCTGTAAACGAACTTTAGGTACGCATACAAACAATATGGAATGCTCTTCCTCAGGCAGACATTCAAAATTTGTTTGACTCCATGCCACGTCGTGTAGCAGCACTTATTGCGGCGCGTGGTGGCTACACAAAATACTGATTCCGATCACTTGTTATTGTTTGTTTGCTTTGAAAATTTAATAATTTATGTGTACAAATACCACTCAACTGTGTATTAAATTTCATTCAATTATGACGATTCCTTCATGGTGTTGCAATTTTCACAAACATGAGTTTATAAAAAGTGCAGACGATAAATAAATTAAAACAAAGAAAGATGGATAAAATTAAATTCGCGTTTACATTAATTTTTAACGGAGATTTCAAATCTAGCGATGCCTCAGTCAAAATGCTAGAGAAGTGTTTTGATTATTAGTCATTTTCATTATAGAAACACTTGTGCAGATGGCAGCACGATGCAGTTTTCTCGGAGTAAGAAATTCGAAATAGGCATCGGCGAAAAACAGACACTTAAGAGGCTTATATATAAGAGATTAGGATATATATATGTATTCATTTCAGAACGCTTTATTACCATTAAAATTTATTCATTATTATGGTGTTTGTAAGGGTTTTAACCGTTCAAGAATACTTAGTGAATGCTATTTTTCATCATAATCGCCTTTACAGCTCTGAATCAAGGTTTGTGGGTTATTAACGATCTATTCTATATATATATATATATTATTTCAAAATGCTTTATTATCATTAAACTTTCCTCCTTATTATGGTGTTTGCTCTTATTAATTGCCTAGTAACCGGAGAACCAGATAATTGGTAATAATTGAAGTTCAAATGAAAATGATTGATAAGGTCGCTTCAACTTTTCTGGAGCCTATGTGTTCCGACGATTCAAAATCAAGAGAAATTGGTATCACACATGAGATATTTCAACAGTTGCAAGGTTCAGTGCAGAAATCCCATTTAAAGTTTTTCGCTCTTTCTTTATTTTTCTTTTCTTTCCCTACTTTTTTAAAAAAGAAAGATTGTGGCGTTAAATATTTGTAGCTTTTAAGAAGAATTATATTACTATGTTCAACTGCTTTACATTTAGAAGAGTCTAAAAATTGTATTAAAGTTAAAAATAAAGTTTTAGGCCTGAGGTGGTAAACTCCAGATTCTCTAAATATAATTTTTGTTGTTGAGTATATTTAAATAGTCGCTTTTATTGTATTGAATGAAGCGCTATACAAACTATTTTACTATGTAGGTGCTCCACAGCTGTTCATAATTACAAGGGTTGCATTGAAGACTCGGTGAAAGAATGCGGGGAGAAGACAGCTGAAATCTTTAGAACAATATACCATCCGAGAATTAGCATCAACACAGTTCTTTGTGAACAAATTATCCAGAACCTAAAAGATATGGGAATCATTTCATAAAGTTTTACTGTGTAAACCAGTCTTTGTATATTCATGTTGAATAAAAAAAACTAAAACAAGCATTAAACTTTTTTTGTTATCTCGCATACTAAGAAATACAAAGCCAGAAGTGTTATTTTTTTGACTTGTTACAACACTTTGTTGGCTTTCTTCACAGCAAAACAATTGTGCCCTAAAATACATGAGCGTCTCCTAGAAATCATTTATCTGGAGTCTGAATAGAGGAGGAGTCTGGAGTCTGACAGAGAACAGAAAAGAGGAAACTAAAAAGTCTTCAGAAAGGGAAATTACAGGGAGTAAAAAACAGAAAACATTTTGCAAATTGATAGCAAAACTGGTTATGTGCCACAGTTGTGGCACCATCTGTGAGCACGCTGAATCAGGCACACAAAGTCAAAGGTGAGTTCAATTGAGGCCATGCAGTTGTGTTTCCTGCGCTTTAGGCACCTAGGCCAAATATGCCTGCGGAGTTGGGAGGCCAGGCCGAGGGATAGGGTGCTACCTATAACTGTAAATAGACCGTACGTTAATATATATAATGTAATTATTTAAATTTTTATCTCGTAGTCACAGATATCAAGTGTTTTAGTTGTACGTAATTTAACAGATCATTTTTGTACTTGCACAAGGTGCTGAAAAGAAGGAATTGCATTGAAAAACTGTTATCAAGAAGATTAGTTGATTTGAAACAAGTTCGTCTTAAATTTATAAAGAACATTCCTTTTACGTTTTTTTTACAGAATTTTTTTGCCGTTTAGAAGAAAAGTAATTTCATTAAACCAAAAAGAAACGTACATGATGATTTTTCATAATAATTGAAATTGATTTTTTTTCGTACCAATTATGATTTTTCAGGTTTTCAAGAAATACGTTCATATCCACCGACAAGGGGCCTATGGATGAACCACAAATGTATAATAGAGAGAAGTACTGGGTGGTTCTAATTAAACTACCCCTATTCAGGGCATCCTACAGCTAAAACCGTTCAACGGATGGACTCCAAAATTGGTATGTGGATTATACACGAGATGCGCACAGAGAACCATGAAGAAAACAAGCATACTAAAAATGGCCGATAGGGGCGCCGTTTAGCCTCATAACATGGTTTTCACGTAGGAAATGACTAATACGGAATAAAATAATAATATCAACATTTATTGCACACTTTTCCGTCCATATTTATCATCTTGCCATTTAAAATGAAAGTATAGAAAGAGATATAACAGTTCATCGGTGTTGGCAAAAATGAAAAAGAAAACAAGTTTAGGTTATCATGAAATTAATTTTTCTCCTTTCATAAATATAAATATTATTTTTTTTTATGCCGTACTGGCCTACGTTAAAACGCTGTTATAAGGCTAAACAGCGCTCTAGTGGCCATTTTTAGAACTTTTTTTTTTTTTGTATGATTCCTTGAGCGCATCTCTTGTATAATCCACATACCAATTTTGGTGTCAATCCGTTGGAAGTTTTTAGCTGCAGGAAGTCCTGAATAGGGGAAGTTTAATTATAACCACCGTGTATGTACAATTAATATTACTTGTGTTTTAAAAAAAGAAAAGACTGAATTACTCGTAAATATCAGTGAACTTAGCTTTAAAATTACTGTCTCACAGCATTGTAAACAGGTAAATTATCAATCTAACTTTATTAGAGCTTTTACTGGAATGAAACCTTGATTCAACCTATGTTTGTTGGTTGATCGCTGTGATAGGAATTAAAGTTAACAATTATTTTACCTGCAACTCATTAATCAAGCTCTTGACAGACATTTACCACATCTTTGTTTTAGTGCCTTTTTATTCCTGCAAAAATAAAAAGTGGCGTTTGATCAATAATCAGTGCCAAGGTATTACTTGACGATGAGTCAAAGGGAAAATATTTCCTTTTATATCCCAGTTGACGACAACACAGGAATCCCATAAACGCAAGTCGCATGTGATTGTAATGATCTGAAGATAAGATACAATGTGTGATTCCAAACTAGTTACCGATTCTAGTTAGGGATCAGAAAATACACAATTCCTTGAACACCGAAATAATTATCCCAAAGTTACATGAATACCGCAAAATTCTAACCTTGTAATAAAGAAATTACGTGAATTTGAGTACCATAACTTACCGCTATATATTTTCCATAACTGCATATATTTGTCTCGTCTGGTCAAGTGTTATTAGTCAATTTTTGACATGTTTGATGGTACCACAACTTTCATTTGTTGCATTTGGATGGAAGTCTCCTTCCAAACATTATCTTTCAAATGTCCTGCCGTATCTAATATCAATTTTGCTCCATTAACTGGGTGCTATCTGAAAAGGAGTTCTTCCTTTTTCAGGACATGTTTTCTAAATGTAACAATTATTAAAACAATGAAACACATATGGAACAGCGGAATGTACTTTCACAACTTATACTTTAAAAATTGCTTTTTCGTATATCAGTATCACATATACAGGGTGGGGCAAAAGTAATGACCTAGTTTTGAAGGGTTATATATAAAAAAACTATTACAATTTGAGACATAATTTTTTTTTATTTTGACCTGTGCTGAATAACATTTTTAAAAATTAAGTTTTGAATATCACTTCAGCAAGAAGGCGACCTTCTGTAGCAATACACTGATGCAGTGTATTTTTCCACGCAGAGAGAATGGACTGCATCTTTGTGTGCATTTCAATATCCCGCCTAATGTTACGATCCCTAAGCTTTTTTTGTGGGTTTATTTGAAGGAGAAAGATTCCCATAATTTAGATGAGCTGAACTAACGAATTACCGAGGAAATATCCGCCATACACCCTTGAAATGTGCAGAAAAGTTTCCCAAAACTTCACAAAAGGTCTGCATCAGTGTATTTGTGCAAAAGGGCCCTGCTATCTTGATAAAGGGTTTTATTCAAAACTTAACGTAAAAAAATGGTGTTAAATACAGATCAAAATAAAAATGGTTTAAGTCTCAAACTGTTTTTTTTTTTTTATAACCCTTCAAAACCGGGTCATTACTTTTGTCCCCCACCCTGTACTGTCAATACACTACATTATCTGAGCTTCTGAAGTTAAAGGATCTATTATTGGGGTGTGCAAAACCTTTTTCTTATAAATTATTTTTCCGTTTGAATTTTAGAATTGCATGAGAAACATGTGTACAAAATTTAATGGTACACATACCATAGATAATTTCTGATTTTACTTCGGCTCAAAATTTTCAAAGTTTTGATTTCCTCTTTCAGCTGCTGCGGAAAACTAAGTTCGAAGAAGCACAGGAAATATAGATAAAGAATTCTAAACTACCTCTTTTTCATTTTCCGTTTCTACTTAGGGACAAAATATGCGATATCAGCCGCAAAACCGTTTTATTTTTTCCTACGTTTCATTGAATTATTTTTCTTCCCCATTTTTCCTTTTTTTTTGCACTACCTTTTTTCCTGCAACCTACTTCCCTGTTACCACCAGGCCTTAGGCCATGCCCTGCATCCGGGGGCGAGGCAGTTGGGGTGTGGGATCCGCGGATTTTACATGATCGTATCTCCATGGTGGGTCTTCAGCGGTTATAGAGCACGCGACTTTCGAGGTGAAAACCCTGACATCCTAACCACCTGAGGAATATTCATAAATAATGTCACGCTTTCTTCCCATATATTTGACCCCCTACCCAACTTTATCACAAAATGTCACACCTCAACGGACCCCCTACCCCCTTTGGCACTTGTCACGCTATGTTACATAAGCATCATGTCACACTTCTAGTTGCCTCTCCCCTCCCTTGTGACAATTCCTCAGAATTTCACGAACTCCCCTCGCCCCGCGAAGCGTGACATCATTCATGAATGATCCCTAGGTGACGGTTTGGGTTATGAAATGTTATTACCCTGTGGCATAGAAATATTACTGAAAGTAAATTTTTTATGTGAAGAGATTTTGTCAAGTATTTCATAGTTGTATACCAAGGGGTTTAATCGCAAAATTGCCCCACATCGTGTAAAAGAAAAAAAAGAAAGCCTCACGTCCTGCGCAAACCAGAACGTCTTATGTTACTTGGTTTTAATGGGAAAAGAAGCAAAATAAGTTTCAATTAAGTTCATGTTTTACTCAATGTATATCCCAATAAAGTTTATCTTTGGGAAAACGCTTTTTGAATTTCAAAATTGTATGGTGTGTTTCATTTTTAACATTCCTTCCTGTGAAAGTTGTTTTTCCAAGGGAAAACATATAAATAAAAAGAACGTGAAAGAGAGATAGCCCAATTTCCTGTTAAATATTCAACAAATAAAACTTAAGACAATAAATATTTAAAAACAAAAAACATGATACTTGGCTTATTATATGGGGGAGATGCATGTCGATCACCCCTCCCCAACACTAATAATTTCGGAAGGAATAATCCAGAACAAAAATAAAAAAAACTCTTTCATGTACACGTTCTACATCAGAAGTTTCTTTTAATAAGTCCGAAGCAAATAATGGTATTAAATCAGGATTAATAAATAATTCAAATTTCCTTGTAAAGCCCAATGCTGTTTCTCCTAACTGCTCAAAATTGACCAAAAAATTCTTCAAAGCAAAACTAATGCATGAAAATTATATATATTGATCTTTCCTGGAGTCTTTGTTTCGAATCATTCCTTCCAAATCATTAGGGTGGGGAAAGGGGGGATCGACATGCATTTATCCCACCTAATAAGCTCAGTCTCATATTTTCTTGTTTTTGAATATTCGTTGACATGATTAAGTTTATTTGTTAAATTTTTTACAGGATATTGGGGTTTCTCTCTTTCATGTTCTTTTCATAAATATTTTTTCCCTGTGATAACCACTTTTACAAGAAAGAATGTCAAACTGAAACACATCACATAATTTTGAAGTTCAAAAAGTGCATTCCAGTTTGTACAGTTTCATGCGTTGAGGCTTGTTTTTTTTTTCTTTTACATGATGTGGGGGTGCAATTTGTGACGGAACGCCTGTTATACACCTCTGAAAGATTTGATAAAAAATTATAATGAAAAATTTTACCCTTACGTTGAAAGATTTTAGAAGCTTGAAATAAATCAGCCATGACCCCCCTTACGTGTCCCTAGTTTTAGACTGCATGTCAATATCTAATCTTTTGATTTCTATTGGTGTTGCAAATATGGATTTAAGTGGGAGCATAACAAATGTTTTCTGATTTTTCTGGCAAAAACTATTGATATCTCGATTTTATTTAAGTGATAAGAAACATGTGCAGAAAGTTTTGCGATAAAAATCATGAATTTTCTTTATAAACGCAATTATACAATCGGATCCTGATCACCATAACAGGTTCCTTCAACATGGGAAGAATTTCGTTCATTCTTTTGCTGTCCGGTAAGAATGTTTCCCCACTTTAAGCAATATCAGTAAAATTCTACATTATTTCATGTTTTTTATAAATTCTGGAAGAGAAATTATATAAATTCTTATAACTTCTCATGTACCTTGATTTAGACATTAAAAAAAAATCACGCCCCCCCCCCAATTATAAATGAAGCCAACTGGCAAGTTGTTCTATAAACGTCTGTTTAGTATATTTACAAAAAAAAAGAAAGCTTGATTATGTGTATGTTTGCATGTTTGTATATTCGGCTATATAAAGTCACGTCCCACCGCTTACTTGACGGATTAGAATGAAATTTGGCGCAAAATTCAATCACTACCTTAGAACGGTAACGCACGAAGTCCGTTCAAGAATTCCAATGAGTGTTTTTTTATTTCAATTTCATGATTTGTTTTGAGAATAAAAATAAAAAATTCAACCTTATTTTCTGAAATTTTACATCATTCTATAGCTGATAAAAAACTACGTGAGTCAGAGTTACAGATTTCTGTCGTGACCATGGACATTTTCAGTAGTTTTAAAAAAAATCAGTAGTTTTATAAAAATTTCCTATATCGAAAATTTAACAGTACTAAGCAACATTTATGAATTTAAGAATTGTTGCTCAGTGTTATTTAAGTTAAATGCTTCTCAATTTAATCTCAAAACACAAGCTAAAAACATGAGTTTTCGTCCAGAGATTTATTTGTTTATTTATTCTTTTTTTTGACGACGATTAAGCTAAGCCCTAATTCACTTTTCAACAGAAACGTACTTTGAGCCCCGAAAATCATACCCGCTCCCCGTGTTCTAGTACAGCGGTGTCCAACCTTTTTTCAACAAGTGAATTCCTTTCAATACGTGACCTCTTTTCAACCTTCGATCTCTTTTCATAACAATTACGCCGTCCGCGACCTCATATATGTACACACACCCACGCACACACATGCATAGAAAGATGTAGATATAGATATGGCACATGTTTTACGACATGAATCATGTAATTAAGAACGTTTATTCAAGCAATGATTGTTGAAATCAGTAATCAGACAGATAAAACTGTTAAAACTTTTAAGTATATCTTTTGAGAGCACATTTTAACGACCTAGATATTTATTTTCTGATCACGAAAAATTAGCATGAAACGATCCTATAATTTCGTATTTAAAAACCAAATATCAAAAGATATAAAATATATTTCGCTGGCGAACTGGCAATACTTCCTTCTACAAATTTTTCGATTTTCAGTTTTCCCTTTTTATTAACTTAATTTAGTTCACTTGTTATACGCTGGAATTCTAGTGAACGTAAAAAATTTTATATCACGTGAAAAAAGCAGGATAAAATCTCCTATTGTAATTGTCGCTATTCATGATTCAAAACAGCATTTTGTGTCTCCTGTATATTTCATTAAAATCAGATAGGAGGTTCTTCCAGATCGCCTGCGATATATAAATAATAAAAACATTCATACATATTTTTTAAGTACAAATTATGTCACGACACCATACAAAATGCCTTGCGACCCCATTTGGGATCGCGATCAATAAGTTGGGAACCCCTACTCTAGCATGAAATTAAGGTAGTGTTTGTTGACTAATTGTTATTTATTTCTATAGTATTAAGGGGTTCCATAATATTCTCTGAGGACGAGAGAGATACTCCATATTATAATATTTTTCTCCATTAGTTTCATGCATTTAAGTTATTACCACTAGTGTATTATACATTTCAGTTTTCGGATGCGCATTTGCCTCTCCAACTTGCACCGATGAAGAAGCTAACAAGTGCATATCTGCTGATGATGACTTCCACTTTTTGCTCCTCGAAGAAACCTTCCCGAAAGACGAAGAGTACCTAACGAAATTGTGCTCGTAAGCTGCTTCTTATTTATTTTGTGCTATAATCGTGGTTCACATTATAAGGAATAGTTAACATTTTACAATATAAAATAAATAACTGAGTTATGCTGGTTTCACATCGATCGTCTCAGAACCAGAATTTTTGTCGTAGAATTTCTGCTCACGTTATTGGTTCTGCATAATTTAGTTATAGAGAACTAACGTAATTTTAATAGTATATTTAATATTTATATGATAAAAATTTATGTATAAATACACAGTAAATACAAATAATGCAACTAAACTGCACGGTGCGCATTGGATTGTCATAAAATTCAATGGTAGCGAAAATAGAGGAAATCATCGAAAGTAATTTGATCAAAATGGAAAATGCAAATCGAATGTGTATAGATCCAGTTGTGTAAATCGATTACTGAAGAGAACTACATGAAATTTTGAAAATAAGTAAGCCATATTTTGGGGTAAAAATATTTCTTTTTTTTTTTTTTTGGTGTGTACATCCTGTTAAAAAGAAAAATTTCGCATTTAAAAAGCAGGTAATACCTTCACAGCTTGTGAAATTATTCATCTTCCAGAGTAATTGGAAATTTTCGGCCACTTTATGTAAAATTACTAATTAAAATAAGCGCTTAACTTTTAGGGTTGTTATGAAATGCGCAACCAAAAACAGATGCCCCGCTAAGAAAATCTATACGTTAAATTAGACAGCTTTACTTGCAAACCTGAATTTCCTGATGGTAATGAAAAGGGTGCTTTTGACTCCAAAACAGGACAATATAAATATAGTGATTTATACTATTTTTTTTGGACGGAGGCCAGTTCAATAGCAACAAGGGATGTTTCATGTTTTAGAACATGTAATCAAAAGAAGTAAATTTCATGGTCCTGATGTAATTAATTCTTCTCCGGAAGATGGCAAAATATAGTCACATTCAGTTCTTCCAACGAAACAACGGAGGCTTCATGTGTGGAGTAACAACTGAATAATTTCTTTTCTTTCTGGGGGAAAAAAGAAAAAGGGAGAGAGAGAGAGAGAAAGATAGAAATAAAAGTTAACTAAGGCTTGCTTTTGCCATTAGAGGTAACTTTTGAGGGTCTGTCATTCCATATAGCACAGCTAAAAAGTGGTTTAAAATGCTAAATAAAAAAGGAAGTTGCCACTTTCAAAGGAATGCAGATGAAACCCTGCAGTCATCATTCTAATAGAAGAGAACAGTAAAAAACGATGGTGAAATCGCAAGAGAAAAATTTTGACTAACGATACTACCTAAGAGACTAAAAACTTCACTGGTTATTACGCACACTTGCATGCCAGATAAATTGCGCATGAGATTCGCCCTGGTACTACATAAAATTTTGAGTAGTTAAAAAAAAAAATTAGAAATCAACGTTACCCTATCTTGCACATTTCTTTCAGAAACGCCTTTGAAATACTGGACTGTGCAATTGATTTTGGTGAACGATGTCCAAATACTAAATACGAAGACTATCTTGAAAGTATGAAGGGACAGCGAGCCCTTTTCAAGAAGTTATGTGACACATCGAATTCATTTAGAGCAGGTGGGTACAAAAAAAAAAAAAAAAGGACTGTTTTTAGTCTACTATTATCCCGTTAAAAAATAAATAAATAAACAGAGAAGAAAAGAAAGAAGGCTTTGTGGATCGTAAAAATGTGGTTAAAAATAAAGAAAAAAGTCAAAACTAAGTTAAGTAAATAATTGAAGATTGAAAAATAAAAATTTTGAAATTTTTATGTCTTTCGACGGGGAAAAAATGTCTTTTGGTCTGTTGGTGTGTCTGCCCCCTCAAAAAACTTTTCAATGAATTGTACGACTAGACAATTTTTTTTTCCATTCTAAAGATCTGGACGAGGACATCTCATTTCCATGTTTGCTTTTTGATTTGAACTTTTTCGTTCAATTTTTAACAGTTCAAAAATTTTTAACAACAGTTCCTATGGGGAAAAATGAAGTAAAATATGCAAACTCTGGGCATAAGATCCAAGTTCCTTTTAACAAGTTTATTGGAAGAAGCTGTAAACAGGAAATATTTCTAGATTTCAGCAATTTTTGTTTAATTCTGAACAGTTCAAAAAAATTTAACATTAACACCTAAGGGGGAATTGTAATCCTATATAAAATCTGATCTAACAGACGTATTTGCTTGAAACAAACTTTATCGGAAGGAGAATATAATGTAGAACATGTGCAGACTACAGATACGAAGTTCACCCAGAACATAAATGAGCCTATTTTTCCATGAAATGCTTTCATCCGGTTTTTTTTAGAAATTTATTTTTTAATGAATGCGTGAGTGAAAGAATGCATGAATGAATGAATGAATGAATGAAAGAAAGAATGAATAAATGTGTGGATAAATATGTATTAGCCGTTGAAAAAGTTACATTTGAAGTAATAAAGAACGAATACTAAATGAGAAACAGCGAGAGATAGCTTGATTACAAATTTGATGTTGGTATGTATAGAAAGTAGGCTCGTATAGTTCTAGACGGAACTTCTTGTTTTATTTCTTAAAATGTACAAATAAATGTCTACAGTTCACACGTATAAAAGGTGATTTTGAACTTATTGGCAATACTTTAAAGTTATAATGCATCTAATTAAGAAATTGTCGCCACGGACACAACAAAAGCAGTAAACATCTAACAGTTAGGTGGCACTGCAATTGAAAACAAAGAACGGTACTTTGTTGCACACCAAACTTCCGTTGTAATTTTTGACGGTATTTGTAATTTTCTTAAAACTCTGGTCAAAATCTAGATTTTGAATTTCATGGAAATAAATGGTGTTTTGACTGGTTTGTAGTGTGGTTTTATGAAAGGAAGGCCCTAAAGGGAGTTATATTGCCTTGCAACTAATTTGTTGCATTTCTATCACAAAGTTACCATGGGAAATAACAAAAACTGCAACAACTACAAGAAGTGCGTAGATGGGGTTTATATTGGCTTCCAAAAAGCATTCGATAAAGTACCACATGAAGCTCGTCTTAGCAAAACTTGCTTACATTGCAATTGGTCGAAAAATTTTACGTCCAATTTTTGGGTTAAAAATTGGACTGTCTTTCTTAAAAGGAGACACTGCTATGCAACGTCAAGTTCGGACTGTTGTCAACACCTGATTAATGAAACCCACGTTAATAACCTCCTTAAACATGAATACAAGACTAGATCCAAATTTATCTTAAAATTAAAATAGCTAGGTCAAACAGTTCTCTATATAGCGCAAAACATTTTATGGGATTTTGTATCAAAAATGGTGTACATTTTCTGGTTACAAATATGGTGTTTATTTGTCCATGTTGCACTAAAATATAGTAAACGTAAGCACCATCCTTTGTAGACAGCAAATTAGCATTTTTTTTGGTGTAACACGCTGCCAAATATTTTGTGTTGTAGTGGATCCAAGTCAAAGTTCTCTACTATTCATGATACTAATATCTTTTCAGAGTATTTGGAGCATGTTAGTTGTCTCAACAACAAAATATCTGCGGTTATGGATAAATGTCGAGATCACAAGAATATCTTCGCTGATGATTTCAAGTAAGTTTGATTATCAAATATTTTTCATAAAGTACTTTACTAAAAAATCATATTTCCTACTCGGTACAGATCACCTCGACGCCGACAATTCTACAAGGTAATTTCGACGCCGTCAATTAGACGCATATTTCATTCCGACGCAGTCTTTTAGACGCACCGACCATTTCGACATCGCTTTTTTGTCTAGTAATATACATGCATGCAACGGTAAAACTCTTACTAACGGACACCCCTCTTGGGTGGACAGTTTTTGATTCCCCGTGTCAAAATCATCGAGCCTAAAAAAACTCCAATTTTTCGGACACCTCTCGATTACGGACAATAGTTTTGACCTGCCGGTGTCCGCTACAGAGGAGTTTTACTATATAATGAAACAGCATTTTATTGTGTATTTAATTTATCGTTATAATAAAAATACATATAAATTAAATTAAATTTTGAAACTAATTTCAAAGGAACATTGGCAACTGAACTCAAGCATGCTAAAGAAAAGCGCTCCAGTTTGAAATTGTACTTTTTACAACCTTGAGTTAAATATTGAATTTTTTCTACAAATGTTCATCAAGAAAAAGAAATATGCGATTGATACATAATTCAAACTACAGTTATTTTTTTACTGTATTTTCCTTTTTCTTCAAGAGTATTTGAAGAAAAAAAAGTAATAACACTGAGCTCAAGGTAGTGAAAACAAATTTCTTACTTAACCTTTTACTCTGACGTGGAAAATTAAAAAGGATAAAATTAAGTTTAAAGGCAACGTTTTTCATTTCTTCCATAACCTTTAAGTACCTACTCTAGTTGGTTATAAGATTGTCAACATTTTTTCATCCATTACAATTTTTTATTATACTATAATATATTTCATTATTCTCATTGTAATACTGTTTATGAACATTGAAATAACATATCAGTTTAATAAAACAAAAAGGCGACAATAAATAAAACCGAAAAATAAGACGTCGAAAGGAACCGCGTGTCGAAGTGGCCGATATGAAACTCAATCTTAAACTTCTGAGCTTTTAAAAATTAACTTCGACAAAAGTAATCATACAAACTTAATTTATGACTTTAATGTTCATCGGAATCTCAGCGTTATCATTGACATAAAAAATGTACAATTTTCAAATAACTTTAAGGTTTTTTAAAAATTGAATCACCTTCGGGACATTAACTTTCTTTATTGTGCATCTATTAAACTATTCTAACAATGGGTAACTTTCACATATAGGACCTTTCCCTATTTAACCGTTCAAGAATACTTAGTGGATGCTATTTTTCATTGTAATCGTCTTTACAGCTCTGAATATAGTTAGTGGGTTATTAACGATCCATTCTATATATATATATATATATATCTAAATGCTTTATAATCATTAAAATTCCCTTCTTGTTATGGTGTTTGCTCTTATTAACTGCCTTGTAACCGGAATACCAGATAATTGGTAATAATTGAAGTCCAAACGAAAATGATTGATAAAGACGCTTCAACTTTTCGGGAGCCTATGTGTTCCGACGATTCAAAATCAAGAGAAATTGATATCACACATGAGATATTTCAACAGTTACAAGGTTCAGTGTAGAAATCCCATTTAAAGTTTTTCCTCTTTCTTTATTTTTCTTTTCGTTTCCTACTTTTTAAAAAGAAATAGTGTGGTGTTAAATATGTGTAGCTTTTAAGAAGAATACTATTACTACGCTCAATTGCTTTACATTTAGAAGCGTAGTTTTTAAACGCGTTATTAAAAAATATATATATAAGGTTTTGTCATTAGGTTAACGGTAATTTCGAAATTCTCAAAATATAATTTTCGTTGTTGAGTATATTTGCCTCTAGTCGTTTTATCTTCTTTGTATTAAAAGAAACACTATACAAACTGTTTTACTATGCAGGTGCTCCACAGCTGTTCATAACTACAAGGGATGCATTGAAGATTCGGTGAAAGAATGTGGGGAGAAGACAGCTGAAATCTTTAGAACAGTGTACCATCCGAGAATTAGTGCCTACACAGTTCTTTGCGAACAAATTATTCGGAACCTAAGAAATATGGGAAGCATTTCATAAAATTTTACTGTGTAAACCAGTCTTTGTATGTTCATGTTGAATAAAAAATAACTAAAACAAGCATTAACCTTTTTTAGTCGTCTCACATACTAAGAAATACAAATCCAGAACTACTATTTTTTTGAGATGTTACAACACTTTGTTGGTTTTCACTTTGCTTGAGCCCTAAAATACATAAGAGTCTCCTCACCTTTTATCTGGAGTCTGATGTAAAATTGCAGAGAGCAAAAAACAGGAAACTAAAAAGTCTTCAGAAAAGGAAATTACAGAGAGCAATAAAACAGAAAACACTCTGAAAATTGATAGCAATAGGCTACGTGGCACCATCTGTGAGCACGCTGAATTACTGCTTTTGGCACAAATTCAAAGGTGAGTTAGGAAACCAGGTCAAAGATGCCTGCGGAGTAGGGAAAACAGGCCCAGTGATAGTGTGCTACCTATAACTGGAAATGGACCATACGTTAACATACATAATGTAATTATTTTCTTTTTCATCTGGTAATCACAGATCTCAATTGTTATAGTTTTACGTAACGTAACGTATCTCTTTTTGTAGTTGCACAAGGTGCGGAAAAGCAAGAATTTCATTAAAAAACTGTTATGAAGAAGATTATTTCATTTGAAAACAAGTTCGTCTTAAATTTTTAAAAACCATTCCTTTTTCGTTTTTTTTTTTTTTTTACAGAAATGTTAACACTTAAAAGAATGAAATACATATGGAGCTGCGGACAATACATGACATTTCCAAATTTAAACTTGTGAAAATTGCTTCTTCGGATATCAGTATTTCACTTAGTATAAATGCACTATGTTATCTGAGCTTCTGAAGTTAAAGGATTTATTATGGTGGGGTGAAAAAGCCATTTCTTATAAATTATTTTTCCGCTTCTTAACAGTTTCAGAATAGCATGTCAAACATGTGTACAAAATTTAATGGTACGCATACCATAAACAATTTCTTATTTTACTTCGGCTCAAAATTTTCAAAGTTTTGATTTCCTTTTTCATATGTTGCGGAAAACTAAGAAGAATGCACAGGAAATATAGATAAACATTTCCAAACTACCTCTTCATTATTTTCCGTTTCTACTTTGTAGCTAAATATGTGATATCAGTTGCAAAATCGTATTTTTTTCTACGTTTCAGTGAATTTTTTTTCTCTTCGATTTATTCCTTTTTTTTGCTTTACCTTTTCTCCTGCAACCTCCTTCTCTGTTAGCATTATAGGGATGCCCTGCATCCGGGGGCAAGGTAGTAGGGGCAGTGGGGTCCGCGGAATTCACATTCACGTATCCCCAAGTTTACAAGCTGGGTCTTCAGCGGGTGTCAAACACGTGACTTTTCAGGTGGAAGTACGACATCCTAACCACTTGGAAACTGTTCATAAATGATGTCGCGCTTTTTCCCATATATTTTACTCCCCTCTTCCCTTTGTCATAAAATGTCACACCTCATCGGAGCCCCTACCCCCCTTTGTCACATGACACACTATGCTGCATGAGTATCATGTCACACTTCTTGTTGCCCCTCCCTTTGTCACAATTCGTCACAATTTCACCTACTCCTCTCCCCTTCGAAGCGTGACATCATTTATGAATGATCCCTAGGCTACGGTTTGGGTTAGGTAATAATTACACAAGTTACCCTGTTCTATAGAAACATTACTGAAAGAATATTTTTTACTTCAAAATGTAAGGAATTCGTTAAAAAACCGCAGATTTTTGCCTTTCAGTTAATTTCCGATTTCCTTTTTGGGTTAGAACGAAGAAGTTTTTCATGTGCCAATCCTGCTGTTAAATCTGGATTAATAAAAAATTCAAATTTCCTTGTAAAGCCCAATGCTGTTTCTCTTAATGCTCAAATTGAACAAAAAATTCTTTAAAGCAGAACTAAAGTGGGAAAATTATATATGTTGATCTTTCCTGTAGTCTTTGTTTCGGATTATTCCTTCCGAAATCATCTGGTTGGGAGGGGGTGATCGACATGACATCTCTCCCATCTAATTAGCAGAGTCTCATGTTTTTTTTGTTATTGATTATTTGTTGACTAATTTAAGTTTATTTGTTGAATATTTTACAGGATAGTGGACTTTCTCTGTTTCCAAGTTCTTTTTATTTATATTTTTCCCTCTGTGAAAACCACTTTTACATTAAAGAATCTTAAAGTGAAACACACGATACAATTTTGAAGTTCAAAAAGTGCATTCTAGCTAAACTAAAGATACATTATTAGGAAAGACATTGAGGTAAAACAGGAAACTAATTGAAACTTATTTTGCTATTTTCCCCATTAAAACCAAGTCACATAAGAAGTCACGTCATGCTTTACACACTTTCGTGCTTTGAGCCTTCTTTATATTTTACATGATGTGTATAATTTTGTGACGGAACGCCTGTTATACACCTCTGAAAGATTTGATAAAAAATTATATGAAATATTTTACCTTTATGGGGAAAGATTTTAGAAGCTTGAAATAAATCAGCCATGACACCCTTTACGGGTCCCTTATTTTCATATCTTCTCCTGTGGCCTCCTAGATGTTTTATGTAGTCAAATGGGAGGGGGGGGGGGCATGATTCCCATTTAAAAACCTTGGTGTAGCGCACACGAAAGAATTAGACATCCTCTTCTACGTTGAACATCCTATTTTAATGAAACATGTTGGTCTGACATTCTTGAAATTGGTATTAAAACCATGAGCAACAAAAAACCAGTAGAACAAGTAACAACTAAAACTAAATAAACAAATAAATAAAATAAATAAATAAATAAATAAATAAAAAGTTTAATGTAAGAGAGTTTGAGAATAGTTGTTACTCTTAAATTAACGTTTCAGAAATTTTCGTTTGCATGCCAATATCTAATCTTTTGATTTCTATTACTGTTGCAAGTATGGATTTAAGTGGGATCCTAACAAATGTTTTCTGATTTTTCTGACAAAACCTACTGATATCTCGATTTTATTTTAGTGATAAGCAACATGTGCAGAAAGTTTCGCGATAACAATTATACATTTTCTTTATATATGCAGAAAATTATACAATCCGATCCTGATCACCATAACAGGTTCCTTCAACATGGCAAGAATTTCGTTCATTCTCTTGTTGTCCGGTAAGAATGCTTTCCTGCTTTAAGCAATATCAGTATAATTTTGCATATTTTCAAGCCTTTTAATAATTGCTGGAAGAAAAATAACGAAAATTCTTATAACTTCCCCTGTGACTTGATTTAGACTAAAAAAATAGATAAATTTATTTTCCGCCCTAATGATATGAAAATCAAACTGGAAATTTCTACTGGAAATGCCTGTTAATATATTTACGAAAGAAAAAAAAAGGTTATGTGTATGTTTGCATGTTTGCATTTTTGTATGTTCGCTATACAAAGTCACGTCGCACCAATTAATTGACGGATTGGAATGAAATTTAGCGCAAAATTCAATCACCACCTTAGAGCGGTAACGCATGAAGTCCATTCGGGAATTCAAATGAGTATTTTTTTATTTCAATTTCATGATTTGTTTTGATAATAAAAATAAAAAATACAATCTTAGTTTCCGAAATTTTATATCATTCTATAGCTGATAAAAAACTACATGAGACAGAGGCTCCAACCAGTCCAATTACAGATTTCAGTATTGACCATGGACATTTTCAGAAGTTTAAAAAAAAATTCTGTGGCTTTATAAAAATTACATATATCTACAAATTTTACTACACTAAGCAACATTTATGAATTTAAGAATTGTTACTCATTGTACTTTAAGTTAAATGCGTCTATCTAATTCTGAAAACATAAGCTAAAAACATGAGTTTTCGCAAAGATTTATTTTTTCTGACGAGGATTAAGCTAAGTCCTAATTCACTTTTCGACCGAAAATCATACCTGCTCTCCGTACTTTAGCACAACGGTGTCAACCTTTTTTCAACCCGTGGCCTTTTTTAATAACAATTACGCCGTCCGCGACCTCATATATGTACCCACACATTCCCACGCACACACTCAACCACACACACACAAACACAGATAGATATAGATATCGTTCATGTTTTTCAAGATGACTCCTGTAATTAAGAACGTTTATTGAAGTTATGATTAGAGAAATCAGTAATCAGACGGATGAAGCTGTTAGAACTTTTAAGTATATTTTTGAGGGCCTATTTTTATAACATTTATACTTATTTTCTGATCACTAAAAATAACATGAAACGATCATATAAATGCATATTTCAAAACCAGGTATCAAAATATATAAAATATATTTGAATGGCGAACTGGTAAGACCTCCTTCTACAAATTTTTCGATTTTCGGATTTCTCTTTTTATTAACTTCAATTAGTTCACTTGATATACGATAGAGTTCTCGTGAACGTAAAAATTTTATATCACGGGAAAAATCATGATGAAATCGTCTATTGTAATTGTCGTTATTCGGGATTCAAAACAGTATTTTGTGTCTCCTGTTAATTTTATTAAAATCAGATAAGAGGTACTGCCAGACCACCTGCGTTATATAAAATAAAACCAGTCATACATATTTTTAAGTGCAAATTATGTCACAACCCAGTACAAAATGCCTTGCGACCCCATTTGATATCGCGACCCATAGGTTGCGAACCCCTGCTCTAGCATGAAATTTAGGTATTTATTATTAGCTAATTGTCATTTATTTATAAAGTACTAGTAAGCCCGGCCGTCATACGAAACGACCGCTGTTCTAGATGTAGTGATTAAAATGGTTTGTGCAAAGGTGTCTGCTAATTCAAACTGAATTACCCAGGTCAGGCGGCGATTAAGCCCCTTTGCTTATTGCGCCACACTACTATATATTTATTTACTATATAATAGAATTGTTTGTGAAAAATATATATTTATCATCGAAAGTACTTATTTAAAATTTTATTATGCTTTTCAAAACAAAAGTTTTAACGAAACTGGGAAAAACGAGCGCTGTCACTCTAATAAGAAAAATATAAAAAGTTCAGACGATAAATAAATAAATTAAAAAGAAAGAAAGGATTAAATTAAACTCTCGTATACATTAATTTTTAACGGATATTGCAAATACATCGAAGCCTCACTCAATATGCTAGATAAACGTTTTGATTATTATTAGTATATTGTCACATTTGTTACAATAACAATGGCAACTGCATTGATTTGTTTGTTCACACGGCAACTGTATTTATACTGTAGGAAACGACGGCAACAATTCAAAAATAAAATAAAACGGGTAAAAAAAATCAATGTAAAATTAAAAAAAACAATTAAAAAAATTTAGTCACAACTTTCATTTTTGCAGCGATGAGTTTCTCGGGTCGTAAACATTAACCGTGCCGAATGTGGTCCCGATCGGTAAAACGGCCTGGGATTATATAGCGGACGGACAGACAGACAGAACAAGCCGCTTGTATATAAGATAATTAAGGGGTTCCATAATATTCTTTGAGAAAGAGAGAGATACTTCATACTATATTATATTTTGCTCTATTAGTTTCAGGCATTTAAGTTATTACCACTAGTGTATTTTACATTTCAGTTTTCGGATGCGCATTTGCCTCTCCAACTTGCACCGATGAAGAAGCTAACAAGTGCATGTCTGCGGATGACGACTTTCACTTTTTGCTCCTCGATGAAGCCTTCTCGAAAGACGAAGAGCATCTAACAAAATTGTGCTCGTAAGCTGTTTCTTATTCATTTTGTGATATAATCATGGTTTACATTATAAGGAATTGCTTACATTTTTCAATATAAAATAAATAACAGTTATGCTGGTTTCACATCGCTCGTGTCAGAAACAGAATTTTCGTCGTAGAATTTCTGCTCACATTATTGGTTCTGCATAATTTAGTTATAGACAACTGACTTATTATTAATAGTATATTTAATATTTATATCATAAAAATGTAGGCATAAATGTACATTAAATACAAATAATGCAACTAACCTACATGGTGTGCATTGGGTTGTCTTGAAATTCAATGACAGCGAAAGTAGAGGAAATAATCGAAAGCAATTTAATCAAAATGGAAAATGCAAATCAAATGTGTATAGATCCAGTTGTATAAAACAATTACTGAAGAGAAGTACATAACATTTTGAAAATAATTGAGCTATACTTTGGGGGGAAAATGGTTCCTTTTTTTTGGTGTGTATATGCTGGGAAAAGAAAAATATTGCATTTAAAAAGCAGGTAAATTCATAGTTTGTGAAATTATTCATCCTCTAGAGTAATTGGAAATTTTTGGCTAATTTATGTAAAATTACTAATTAAAATAATCGCTTAACTTTTAGGGTTGTTATGAGTCACTCTCCGCTAAGCAAATATATACGTTAAATTCGACAGCTTTACTTGCAAACCTGTATTTCCTGATGGTAAGGAAATGGGTGCTTGTAACTTTAAAAGATGGCCCTATAATTATAGTGATTTATACTATTATTTTGAACTGAAGTGACTTCAAGAACAACAAGGGCATGTTTTGGAACATCTAATAAAAAGAAGTAAATTTCATGGTCCTGATATAATTAATTCTGCTCTGGATGATGGCAAAATATAGTCACGTTCAGTTCTTCCAACGAAACAATAGAATAATTTGCTGTCTTTCTGGGGAAAAAAAGCAAAAAGAGAGAGAGAGATAGACATAAAATTTAACCTAGGCTTGTTTGACATTAGAGGTAACTTTTGAAAAGTCAGTCATTCCATATAGCACAGCTAAAAAGTAGTTTAAAATGCTAAATAAGGAAGCAAGCTGCCACTTTCAAAGGAATGTCTGAAACACTCCAGTCATCATTCTAATGGAAGAGAACAGTAAAAAACGATGGTGTAATCACAAGAGGAACATTTTTATTAACGGTACCACCTAAGAGACTAAAAACTTCACTGGTTGTTATGCACACTTGCATAACAGATAAACTGCGCATGAGACGTATTAAAATTGCAAGATTTGAAACACCAAATTGAATGAACGCACAGAAGGTCTTGAAAAAAAAAAGTCGTGCGTTCCCAATATCCAACGGTGTACAGACTAGGCCCCATGAGACTTCTTCCTTTACAGCAGTGTGAAGAAATACCTTGTGAAATGCCTTTTTAATTGCTACAAGCTGCGGAATTGAAAACTGCATTCCATAGAGAGCATTTCAAAGAGGAGTACAACAGACTATTGATTGTCAACCAATTTCTTATGAAAGTTTTATGATTCGTTGATATTACTAAATATATTGTAACAGTCAAATACAATTTTATGTGAAAACGAAAACGACACTTGCAAACATGTACGCATTTATTACTAAATTAATATTTCTATTCTGACTTGGCACGCCATTCAAGAGCCCTTTTATGGTTTTCAAAAGCTAACATACACAAAGGCCCTCAACATTCGCCTAATCAATAATAGTTTGTTCCTATGCTTTATTGATTCGCCCTGGTACTACATAAAAGTTTAAGTTTTTAAAAAAAATAGAGATAAGCGTTACCCTATTTTACATATTTCTTTCAGAAACGCCTTTGAACTACTGGACTGCGCAATTGATTTTGGTGAACAATGTCCAAATACTAAATACGAAGACTATCTTGAAGGTTTGAAGGGACAGCGAGCCGTTTTCAAGAAGTTATGTGACACATCGAATTCATTTAGATCAGGTATGTACAAAAAAAAAGAGACTATTTTTAGTCTTATATCCCATAAACGTTAAAATTTTTTTTTAAAAATAGAGAAGAAAAGAAAGAAAGCTTAATGTTAGCGAGAAGATATAGTTGAAAAAAAAAGTTTAAAATTAAGTTAAGTAAATTTAAAAGAAGATTGAAAAATAGTAATTCTGAAATTTTTATGTCTTTAGATAGGGAAAATCTTTCGGTCTGTTGGTCTGTCTGCCACCCCCAATAGCGTTTTTAAGGAATGGTCCGACTCGACAGGATTTTTTTCCATTCAAAAGATCTGGAATAGGACAACTCATTTTTATATTATACTTTTTGGTTTGAACAGTTCAAAATTTTTTTTAAAATAAGCGCCTATGGGGAAAAATGAAGTAAAATATGCAAACTCTGGGCATAAGATCCAAATTCCTTTTAACAAGTTTATTGGAAGAAGCTGTCGACGAGAAATATGTCTTGATTTGAGCAATTTTTGATTAATTTTGAAAAGTTAAAAAAAATTAACATTAACACCTAAGGGGAAATTAGAAGCCTATCTAAAACCTGATCTAATAGACGTATTTGCTTGAAACAAGCTTTATCGGAAGGAGAATATAATGTAGAACATGTACAAAATGCAGATACGAAGTTCATTCAGAACGATCCTATTTTACCATGAAAGGCTTTAATCCGGACTTTTCAAGAAATTTACTTCTGAATGAATGCATGAGTGAAAGAATGAATGACTGAATGAATGAAAGAATGAATGAAAGATCGGGGAATTTTAATGAATTGTGTGAATGAATTTTAAAGATCGAATGAATGAATGTGTGAATGAATATATATTACAGCTTTAAAAGGTATATTAGAAGTAATACAGAGCGAATGCTAAATGAGATACAGAGGGAGATAGCTAAATTACAAATTTGATATTGGTAGGTGCAGGAAAGTAATCTCGTATAGTTCTAAACGGAACTTCTTGTTTTATTTCTTACTAGCGGTACCCGGCTTTTGCTATACTATTCTATACTAGCGGTACGGGCACGGCTATGCCCGTGTTAAAAAATGAAAAGACCAGTCGGTTTGCCATTGTGTATATAGTGATAACATTTTTTTTGACGAATATTATGTTATTTTATTAAAATTTAGAGCATTCCACATAATTAAAAATTAGCTACCCACGGCAATCAGCCATAGATCCTACACATTTAAGCATTGTTTTTTACAAAACACGCACAATAAAAGAGGAAAAAGGAAAGAAAGAAACGAAACAAAACAAAAAAGAAAATATTTGAAAGAAAACGCATTTTGTTTGTTTAGTTCAAGTACCCACACAAAAAAAAAACGATTATAATAAATTAGAATAGTTTAAATTAATAAATTTTTAGTATAGTTAATTTTTATGTATTATTTATTGACATTAAAGCCAGGTCCAGACACTATGTTTTGTACAACCTTTTCGTCTGCGCAGTCTTAAGACTGAATGAAAACGTTGCAGTTTTTTATGCGTCTACATGGTGCAGAGATATCTGTATATTTCACTCTGTGCGACATCGTCATGAAGGAGGTATTACTATGGTCAATTTTGGCATGGTGTCATGTTGGAAAAAAGAATGGAACGTCTCAGAAGTACCCGGCGTTCAAAGTGGTCAAATGATTACATAAAATAACTATTTTTTTGTTGCCTGTTCTGGTGGTTCGACAACTGCAGTCTCTTTATTTTCATCCATGGTATTCCTAGACTGCCTTGGTGTCTCCTGATCATTTAGGAAACGTAACAAATCAAAATACCAGAGAGATGGCTTGTAGATTTCGTCTCCAGCCCCAGATCGAATCGATTTATTAACTTTTGCCAATTCTTTACGGTAAACACTTCTCAAAGAATTAGTTATTTACAACTGTTTATCTGTTTGCGGTTGAATCAATTTCTTTGAATTTTTCCTCTAAACTCTCATAAACCTCCCCCTTTCCCCTTTTTATCCATGTCACTATACTCTTTGGATTTGATACGCCAAATGCATGGGAAACTTTCGCATAATGCAATAAATTCTGTGAGAAACTCCCGAGAACATTGCCGAGAGTCGGCCATTGTCGCCTGACGAATTGAAACTGTCGTTGAGAAACAAAATGAATCGGAAAAGGGTGCTACCGTCTACATGTGCCGATTTGTCTGCACAGTTCAAAGACATCTATGCTTTCTAGCTCAGTTATCGCTGTAACTGTACAGTCTTCGCACCGAACTCAAAACTGCACATTTTTCCAATCTACACGCAACGTTTTATCTGCAACGTGTTGAACTGCACAGAAAAAAGGTTGTGCAAAATGTAGCTTCTGGACCCGGCTTAAAACAGAAAGACGAAATTTTGTAGCTTGCAGAAACAAACAGCAGCAAGCAAAGCTTTGAAAGCGGAATAAACCTTTCATCAAGCTCAAATAGGAAAATAACATATGTGCTAATTCACTGGCGAAAAAAAAATAAATGAAAGTATAAATAGTAATAATAAGCTGGAATAACAAAAATCGCTATAAAGGATAACATTTCTTTTAAAAACCCCTGTGCAGTATAGAAAATGGTCCCGTAAAATACATGTAAAACAAAGGAAATCAAAATAAAACTATCAATCACCTGTGAGCCGCAGGAAATAAATTTTAATTCGTTTAAAAAAATAATCAAAATCCAAAAAAAGAAATAAATAAATTAAAAATCGGCAGCTCCTCAAAATGCTAAAAACCGCAAGCAATAAATTTTAATTCGTGAAAAGAAAAAAGGATTAATAGTCAGTCGGCATGATAACAATTAAAATTAAAGTTAATTACCGTGAAAAAATAATTTCGAACTGCAGAGAAAAATGCTTATAACTTCTTTTCTAGGTAATTTAGAGGCTTCGAATTTTCGCAGGCAGAGCAAAAGTCCTTCCGGGGTAATTTTTTACGCGCTTTTCAACGGTATCAAGCTCGAAGCGATGCGATAATTCCTTCCCACAGAAAATGACTATTTTATGAAACTTTCGGCTATAAATTGGAATAAAAGAAGAACAAATTCGAATTTTAGAAAAAACTCTCCGAGGTCCACACCCCCATGTTCCAAACTAATTTCGTGCCAAATTTCACGAATATCCGCTAGACGGTCTGGGCCCTACGCCGGACACAGACAGACAGACACACAGACACATACACACACATACTTGCTGATTTATTACTAGTAGAGATAGAGAAAAATGTACAAATAAATGTCTACAGTTCACACGTAAGGAAAGAAGGAGATTTTAAACTTGTAGGCAATACTTTAACTGTCGCCAAGGACACAACAAAAGCAGTCAACAGTTAGGTGGCGCTGCGATTGAAAACATAGAACGGTATTTTGTTGCACACCGAACTTACGTTGTAACTTTTGACTGTATTTGTAATTTGTTTTTTAACTCTGGACAAAATCTAGATTTTGAACTTCATGGAGAGAAATGTTGTGTTGACCGGTTTGCAGTATAGTTTCAGGAAGGGTAGATCCTAAAGGGAGTTAGTTATATTGCCTTACAACTAATTTGTTTCATTTATGTGACAAAGTTACCATGGCAAATAACAAAAACTGCAACAACAACAAGAAGTGCGTAGATGTAGTTTATATTAGCTTCCAAAAAGCGTTTGATAAAGTAGCACATCAAGCTCTTCTTAATAAACTTGCTTACATTGGAATTGGTGAAAAAAGTTACCGTCCAATTTTTGGGTGCAAAACATTTTATGGTATTTTGCATCAAAATTGGGGCTAAATTTCTGGTTACAAATATAGTTTTTATTTGTCCATGTTGCACTAAAGTATAGCAAACTTAAGCACCATCCTTTATAGACAGCAAATTAGCATTTTATTAGGTGCAACACGCTACAAAATATTTTATGTTGTAGTGGCTCTAAGTCAAAGTTGTCTATTATTAATGATACTAATATCTTTTCAGAGTACTTGGAGCATGTTACTTGTCTGAACAACAAAATCTCTGCGGTTAAGGATAAATGTCGATATCACATGAATTTCTTCGCTAATAATTTCAAGTAAGTTTGATATTTACTTTATCACATATTTTTCATAAAGTACTTTACTAACAAGCATATGAGGCAATGAGAAGCAAAGTGACAAAATTGAAAATTTCGAGATAACTGGTGCAAATGTTAAAGAAAGCACCATTCTATATATTGTGACAAGAAAAGTTAGTGATAGCTCTAACAGGTACTCCGCTTCAACGTGATTTAGAAAAAAATATAACATTAAGTCCCATAAGAACTAAACTTTGATTGCGTTTTTCTCTGAATCGTTTTTTGAAGCCCTTTGCTTTTCCGTGCCTGACACGTTGGACTCGGTACAGATCACCTCGACGCCGACAATTCTACGCGGTTATTTCAACGCCGCCAGTTCGGCACTTATTTTACTCCCACGCAGTCTTTCGCATGCACCAACCATTTCGACACCGCTTTGTTAATCTATTAATATACATGCATACAACAGTAAAACTCTTCCTAACGACACCCCTCTTAGGTGAACAGTTTTTAATTCCCCGGGTCAGACTCATTGAGCCTAAAAAAAATCTCCACTTTTTTGGATACCTCTCAATTATGGGAAAATATTTTAGAGCCGCTGGTGTCCGCTTCAGAAGAGTTTTACTCTATAATCAAACAGTATTTTATTGTGAATGTAATTTACCGTAATAATACACAATACTTATAAATTAAATAAAACTTTGAAACTAATTTCAAATGAACATTGATAACTGAACTCAAGCATATTAAAGAAAAGCTTCCAGTTTGAAATACTACTTTTTGCAACCTTGAGCTGAATATTGAAATTTTTTCAAATGTTTAAGAAAAAAATATAAATAGGCGATTGATACATAATTCAAACTACAATTATTTTTATCACTGTACTTTAATTTTTCTTCAAGAGTATTTGAAGGAAAAAAAGTTATAACACTAAGCTCAAGGTTGCGAAAACTCAAATTTCTGACTTAACCGTTTGCCCTGACATGGAAAATTAAAAAGTATAAAATTAAGCTTAAAGGCAACGTTTTTCATTTTTACCATAACCTTTAAATATCTACCCTAGTTGGTTATAAGACTGTCAACACATTTTTATATATTACAATTTTTCATTATACTATAATATATTTCATTATACTCATTGTATAAAATAGAAAATTTATATTCATTGTATATTATAAAACCGAAAAATAAGACGTCGAAAGAAACCGCGTCGAAAATAATGGGGTGTCGAAACAACTTGGTCGAAGGATCGCCATCGAAATAAGAGCGTCGAATCGACCTGCTTCAACCGTACTGATGTGTCGGCCGATTTAAAACTCAATCTCATATTTTTGAGCTTTTAAAGCTTCATTGAATAACGTCTACAAAAGTAATCATACAAACGTGATTTATGACTTTAAAAATTAATCGGAATCTCAGCGTTATCTTTTGACATAAACAATGTAGAGTTTTCTCAAATAACTTTAAGGTTTTTGAAAATTGAATCACCCTTTGGACTTTAACTTTCTTTATTGTGCATCTACTAAACTATTCTAACAATGGGTAAGTTTTACCTATAGGATGTTTCCCCATTTAACAGTTCAAGAATACTTAGAGGATGCCATTTTTCATCGTAATCGTCTTTATAACTCTGAATCAAGTTAGTGGGTTATTAACGATCTATTCTATATATATATATTTCAAAATGCTTTATAATCATTAAAATTCCCTCATTATTTTGGTGTTTGCTGTTATTAACTGCCTTGTAACCGGAGTATCAGATAATTGGTAATAATTGAAGTCAGAACGAAAATGATTGATAAGGACCTTCAACTTTTCGGGAGCCTATGTGTTCTGTCGGTTCAAAATCAGAGGAAATTGATATCACATATGAGATATTTCAACAGTTACAAAAGTTCAAAGAAATCACGTTAATGTTTTTTCGTTCTTTCCTTATTTATTTATTATTTTTTTTTAAAGAAATAGTATGTTGTAACATATCTGTAGCTTTTAAGAAGAATTCTATTACTACGTTCAATCGCTTCGCATTTAGAAGCGTCTAAAATCTGTATTAAAAGAAAAAATAAAATTTTGGCATGAGGTGGTAAACTCGAGATTCTCCAAATATAATTTTTGTTGTTGAGTATGTTTGAACAGTCGCTTTTATTGTATTGAAAGAAACTCTATACAAACTATTTTACTATGCAGGTGCTCCACAGCTGTTCAGAACTACAAGGGCTGCATTGCAGATTCGGTGAAAGAATGTGGGGAGAAGACAGCTGAAATCTTTAGAACAGTGTACCATCCGAGAATTAGCACCAACATAGTTTTTTGCGAACAAATTATCCAGAACCTAAAAGATATGGGAGATATATAGATCAAGTTCAGCCTTGGAAAAGCGAACCAACCTTGAATAATAATTACTTATGAACAATATTTTCTTAAAATAATTGCTTAAATCTTCCGAAAATCAACTCTTAATAAAAATTTATTACTTGTTGCTAAATTATTAAATTCTTAAACCAAAAGCTAGTTATTTCTCACGCCACTCCATGATTTTCAAGTTGTAGCGCAAGGATACAATGGAAAATATGACAACTGACAAAAAAAGTGCTGAAATTGCCATAAATTTCTGCTAATTTCGCATTTTTAGACGCGAAAATCGAGTTGGAAGATATTTATTGATTAATTTTAAAGCTTGTATTCTTATTTTTCTTACTTTTAAGTTTTCCAAACTATCGAAAGAGAAAAATATAAAGTTTAACATGACGCTAAAGTGTTACAAAAATACATAATTTTTGTGTCTAGATTCGAGCATATTTACCCCATTCTGAAACCAGAAGACATTTTATTGATGAATATAAAAAATCATTCGTGTTTCTAATGCCATTCCAAAAATCGTGTTGTCATGGGAAAAAAGATAGGGGGACACCTACATATACGAGCATAAATTACTGAAACCCGAAATATTGGGGGACTCTTGTGTTAAAATTTTAAATAAGTGGGGGACGCAAGCCCCCTGATTCTTCCCTCAACTGCACCACTGCATTCCAAAAATTTTTCGTATGTACACACTGTAAAAAATTTTCGTCGAAAATGCACATAAATCTCCTGGAAATCGTTTACACTGAGTTTACCGTGAAGCTACACTTAAACTAAAAACAGCAAACTACTAAGTCTTTAAAAAAGGAAATTACAGAGAGCAAAAAACAAAGAGCATTTTCTAAATTGATAGCAACAGGATAATGTGACGCAGTAAGTGTGCCATCTGTGAAGACGCTGAAACACTAGTTCCGTTTTAAAAAGTCGAAGAAGAGCGAAGTTTTACAAAGTCAAGCCCACGCTTGTGATTCCTGCGCCTTAGGTTGAGGACTCCTCCGGAGTTGTGGAAACTGGCCGCCTAGGGATACAGCTTGCTGGTCATTAGAGCTGAAATTAAACGGCATGCGAAAAACGTACACAACCTTACACATTTTTCTCTGTATTTGCACAAAGTGCAGAGAAACACGAATTTTATGGAGAAACTGTTATCAAGAAACTTGATTATTTGATTTGAAAGAAATTCTTTCTTAAATTTACGGATACACTTAGTTTCCCTTTTGCACTTTAACGGATTTTTTTTACTGTGTGGCAAAATCATATTTTTTTTTCTGTAGAAAGGGAGGGGGAGGGGTGGAATTGTCCGTACATGTATATATATTGCCATACTCAGATTGGAAAAACGGTTTAAAACCATGTTTTCTGGTGATATGACTTCCAAAATCTCTCTATTGTTGCGGAGCCCTTTGAATATGAGTTACCCATACATAATGTCCATTTCCTTTGAGGGGCCATATCTTTTACAGGCTAGCGTTTATTTGTTATTTAAAAATGTTTTGAGCAACTTATTTCAAACAATCTCTCTTTAAAACTCTGTATTGTTTGAATCCGTAAATTGCATGCCCTCTATATTTTTGAAACCTCCGACTCATATAGGTATTTTGTACATTTTGCACTAATCACGTGATTATCTGCGATCTTTTAAAATAATATTTCTTTGAGATTTTAATCTAGCGTGTACAACAAACAACAAACCAACACACATTTCAGACCCCTGCGCTAAAGCATTTTAAAAGAAAAATAGAATTTAAAATACATTTTAATTTAAAGAAATATACTTTACCAAACATTCTTTCTTAACTGGGTGTAAAATATTTTTCTATATCTCTGATGGTATCTATTTTATTGATAACATGTTTTCTCGTAAATACGTGATTTCAATGGAAGCATGGCAAATTGTTTCTGATTTTTCAAACCAAAGCAAGCATTATCTCCCAATCGATAAGATATTGTTTGCATTGATATAAAACAGACTCATAAAGGATTTTGATAAACATCAAACTTTTCATTATTTACAAAAATTATATCATTGATTTCTAGTCAGTAGCATTGTTTGAAGATGGCTGTTAATATGTTTATCCTTCTGCTTTCTGGTAGGAGTTTTTTTCTAAATTTAAACTAGATAAGTATGCATTTTTATGAAATATCTAGTTTTCTGTTAAGTTTCAAGTATTAAGTACGAACCAAATATAAAATTGTTTAATTTAAAAGCTCTGGAAAAGTTGCTAAACAGTTTTATGAATAATACAAAATGCTTCAAAATGAATCACATTTTAATATTGAAGATCCATTAAAAAAATTTTGTATTTTTACTGAATTCCTTTCAAGAGTGCACATTTCGCATGATGCGCGTGCAGCAGGGTTCGTGAATTTTTTGATTTTTTTAAAAAAAATAAAAAAAATCGGATTTTTTTTGATTTAAATCAGATTTTTTTTATTTAAATAGGATTTTTTTGATTTTTTTAAAAAGACCTTAAATATTTTGGATATTGATTATGTCACATCCATATAAACAATATGGTATGGTAATCAATATGCAAAAATACACTTTAAGATATTTTCACAGCAGTAAATATTTTTCAATAATAATAATGATAAGCAAATTTTAATACAAATGCATGACTCAAATGAAACTTAACCCTACCAGGAATAATAGTATACTCATAAGTACAGATAAAATGAACTAATTTAATCTGAATTATTTTGCTGTTGAAAGCTGAAAAAAAGTAACAATTGTGTGTTCTTAATTTTTTCATTGTGAGTGTACTTTAAAATCATTTTTCTATTTTATAAATAAAACAGCCTGAAATATTTTTACCCATTTAGTAAAATCATATGCTCATACCATTACTAAAAACTGAAACTTTTTGTTTCAATCAAATATCTTTATTAAAAACTTCTAAGATTAAAAAATATTTTAGAAGGAAAAAAACCTTAAGGGACATGAATGAAAGGATACATATTCTAAATTCTATCAATTGTTGTTTTAAATATTATCATTCTGAATTTATTGTGTGGCATTTATTACATCGATCTAAAATACTATTTTTAAGATAAAAAACACAATGTTTCCTGATTATTATGAATTCTAATTTGAATGATTGAATGAATTATGCTTTGCTCTTAAGATGCTTGAAGAATAAGAGCAATATTGTAAAATTAACAAAACAGTAATTAGTTCTAAACTAATGAAATATGTTATGCACACAGACAGATGGACCTAGGAAGTTTTGTTTGAAATAGTGGTTGTAATTGCAACATATTTCATTTTTACAACACTTTCTAACATTGTAAAATCAATGATTTTTTTGAAAAAAAATCACTCTATTTAAATCAATGATTTTTTTAAAAAAATCACTTGATTTAAATCAACGAACCCTGGCGTGCAGGGAAAAGTATCCTGGAGCGTTTGCAGGAAAGTTTGAGCATTCCATTCCGATTCTGTTAGAATATTGAAGTCATACTCATAAATAATTTTTCACAATAGTTAAGTAATTTTTAACGTCAAAACCTGAACACGTTCATTAGGCTAGTTTATCCTAAAAGTGCAAGCTATCATTTTCGTAATAGTATTAACTAAATCTATAATTTAAAAAAAAACAAGTGCTATAATTTCACTTATTAAAATTTAGTAAAATAGAAAATGAAAGCGTCATGCTTTTCTATAAAGGTACGCTGGGTACCGAAAATGATATCAACCCTTCACACTCTAGCTTGAAATTTAGGAAGTGGTTGTTAATTAATTTTCACTTACCTCTTAGTAATTAGGCGACTCACAGAACAGAAAGAGAGAGAGAAAGAGAGGCTTCACTCATATTGTTAACTTTCCCACTATTAGTTTCATGTAACGTTGTTCACTTAAATTACAGCCATTAGTGTGCCGTACTTTTTTAGTTTTCGGATGCGTATTTGCTTCTCCAACTTGCACTGATGAAGAAGCCAACAAGTGCATTACGAATGATGGCGATTTTGATTTTCTGCACCTTGAAGAATCCTTTCCAAATGATGAAGAGCACCTAACGGAGTTTTGTTCGTAAGCAGATTCTTATTAAGCTTTAAATTTATTGATAGATTATATATATATGTTACGGCCAAAGCCCGAAGTCCGGCCACTTCGCCTATTGGCCGAGACGAATGGCCAAAGTTCGATGTAATTGAAACGATCAATGAATATTCTACTTTGGCCGGCCATTTCATGAAGTGGCCACGATGTTCCGGCCAAAACGCGATGTGCTCATTCAAGAATATTACTTTTTAAATTACTACTTTTTAAATATCTTTTGTATTTCTAATACCTTTTACTTTACAGAAAAAAATTTTTTTAGTGGTATCTTTCTTCACATACCGGGTGGTATGGTGGGACCACAATTTTTTAATATTTGTTGTATTGAAAAGTTAATTTGCTAATATTGCCCCTTTTGTTTTTTTTTTTAAATTTAAAAATATAAATCTTCTAATTAAAAAATATAAAAAATAGACAAGTTTTTAAATTAAAATTTAAAAATTTTATTTTTTACTTTGTCTGAAATGGCCACATCCCACCGCAGTTAGCTGCGGGTACCGCAACTAGTAATTTTTGAAGAATGAAGTTATGGTTATACAGAGCCAATAATACGTGCCAATGATTTTTTCTTCCAACTTTGGCTGATTCTCCCATGAAACTTCGCGATCTGGCCGGCCAATTTCCGAAATCAAGAAAAGATCGGACACTGGCCAGCCATCTTATGCCACTTCGCGATCTGGCCGGCCAATTCCCGAAATCGAGAAAAGATTGGACATTGACCAGCCTATTTACAGCGTTCTTAGCCATTTCGCGATTTGGCCGGCCAATTCGCGAGGTAGTCGAATTCGGGCTTTGGCGGTAACATATATATTACTGTATAAGAAAACAATGTATCTATTACATAGTAAAACTTAGTAAGATAAATTCTTCAGTTTCGAAGGCGTTTCAGGCGGATAATGTCAAATTGGGTAAAAAGCCAATCTAACTTTGCCAAAGTAAATTCATTTATAACTATTTATCTATATTTCGTTTCCTTGGCATTCTCAATTGCATAACACGTTTTAAGAAATATGTTTTCAACGAGCTTGAAAATTTCAAGCATTACACCAGTCCTTCGGAAAATGCCATAGTAATATTTCCTAGTTATCTTATGTCTTATAAAAAAGCTCATCTCAATTTTACCAAGTACTTAAGCAACTATTTATGATCAGTTATCACTTTTTATATAAAAGAGAGAGAGAAAATCGAATATTATCTTTGAATTTTGTTATAGTCTGTGTAATTAAAATAGGCGCATCAAGGTCGCGTTTCCTGCCGCGTTACCATGCCAATTGATAGAAAAAAACAGCTCCAGACTTTTTTTTTTGCACTGAAGTTAAGGCAATTGCATTACTACACCTCCGATTCAAAATATTAGAATAATTTATAAAAGTAATAAGAAAGCATTTATTTTCCATTTATTTATTTTTGACATTAAGTAAATGCAATTAAATTTCTCATAAATTAAATCTGGAATGTTTAGATAAGATTTTAACATTTTACAAAATATAAAATACGATAAATTAGATATACAAAGCTTTCTGAAACACATCAAAATATTAGACTAAGACTTAGATTGGTTCAAAATATTAGAATACTTTATCTGACGCAATCTATTTTTGCCATTGAGAAATAAATCTGATTTGAATCCGTCTACTGTTATTATAACTAAAACAACAAACTTAGTTATAATGTTCGCCAAACTAACGTGGGGAAAAAGTTTCGAGCACGGAAACCAAGGCGACCAGGAGGGAAAAAGGTAGAGTTGTGTGACCTTGACACGCCGATTTTAATTACACATACTTTTCTCCACCAGACCCCTACCTGTTAGCCGAGACCTTAGGATTGCTTACGCACGGGGAGAGGTAGTGGGGTCTACGGATTTTACATGCACCCCCAAGTATACATGGCGGTCTTCAGTGGGTATCGAAAGCGCGACCTTCCAGGTGGAAGTCCGACGTGCTAACCACTAGGCTACCACGGCCCTATAATTACACATACTATAGTGATATCGTCTTTTAAAGTTTTTTTTGCGATTTTGTATGAATTATATTCTTAAATTTCGCACTCAAAATGATATTTAACTTGAAAAATATGTAATTTATTTTAGGAAGGCCTTTACATTACTAGACTGCGCAATTGCATTCATTGACCGATGTCCGCACACAAGATATGCAAACTACCTCGAAGGTATGAAGGGTCATAGAGCTGTTTTTAAGAAGCTATGTGACACATCAGATGAATTCAGGGCAGGTATGCCATCGATTACAACTTTCTTCTTTCAAGTCAATGTGTTTACTAACGAAGGCAAATATGTTTGTTTGATTTAAAACCTAATATTTGATACGGCTGAGGGTGCACTGACACTAAGGACGACAGCTACATTTTGCGTCTGTTGCAGTAAATTGTTGCTATGGTTATCAAACTAACAGCGAGAAATAAGAATTTCTAAATGACGCACCAACAACTGCCAACCAGTCAAAGCGAGCGCGTTGTTAGTAAAGTAAGAAGTATTAATTTTGGTAGCTGGAGTTTCATTGCCGTCGTTGATGCGAATGCCCCCTAATACTGTGTTCATTTATTCCACAACTAGTAAGCCCGGCGGTCATACGAAATGACCTCTGTTCTAGATATTATAAATATACAATTCTCCCAGTAACCTGAAATGCACATGAAATCAAAGAGATATTTATCATTTAGAATAGTAAAGTTTAATGAATAAATAATAAACATATAATAATTTTGTAAAAAATATTCTTACCGAAAAAAAAACATCCAAGTTATAATAATCTGTAAAATAAAAATATCATTTACTATATAAACAAACTTTTTGTGAAAAATATTTATTTATATTCAACACAATCATCGTCAAAACAATAGTTTTAACGAAACTGGAAAAATGAGCGCTGCCACTTTATTATATACAAAAACGCAGAAGATAAATAAATTAAAACAAAGAAAGAAGGATCAAATTAAATTCACGTTTACATTAATTTTTAACGGAGATTGCAAATCTAGCGATGCCTCACTCAAAATGCTAGAGAAATGTTTTGATTATTAGTCGTTTTCATTATAGAAACAATTGTGTAGATGGCCGTACGATGCAGTTTTCTCGGAGTAAAAATTCAGAAAAAGCTATCGGCGACAAGCAGACACGTAAGCGGCTTATATAGAAGATATTGGTTGTGCCATTCTATGCTCCGTTTCGAATTTCATTCTTCAGGAAAAATTAGGTTATTATTTTGAATACTTATTTTATTCGTTTATTTATTTATCTTTTTGAAAAGAGTTTTACGCAGCTCTATACCAATAATTACTTATATACATATACATGTGTAGGATGATCCACAATCTAGAGGTAACTTGAAGCTTGTAAATCCCTCACAGTTTACTCATTCTTAAATTATACTTATTATTAAAACATTCTTAACGAATAAGGCATTCTAAATGAACAAATATTATAATACAAATAAAAATTTTGAATATAATTTATATGATTTAACGTTATGCAATTATCTCATGCTGGAGATCGTCCGACTGACGCAAATCTTGTTTTAATTTTCACCAGAGCTCATTTGTAGTCGTCGATATACACCGGTGAAAGTACGAATGTATAAGAATATAACCAAATGCCCGGAATTCCACGGAACAATTTGTTGAATGTTGACATTCACCAATTTCGGTCTTTCGCCGTAACACATGTTAAGATCTACATTTTCTACGCTCCTACAGGATGAGTTTGTATTTTTTTTTCTGTGCTGAGTTTTTCTGCCACATTACAAAATCAAGTTATTTGTTTATTTATTAAATTGTTAATGTAAGTACTTAACAACTCTTTTTTTTTTTGTCCATGTTTTTGTGGTCATGCATGAGGCAAAAATTAATTCAAATAAGTTTTATGAATGATTGAACAGAACTCTTCAAAAATCAGAATAAAAATTAGCGATGAAAAAATAAGATTAACAATGGAACAGGATACCATTCATTATTTCTGGGCGTTTTTGTAAAAAATCGGATCGAATATTTATATAAAAAGTAATGTTAAAAACTCATTAGCTAACCTTATCTTCTTGAAATTCATGGCAAGAGTAATTTTTTCAAGGAGTCATTAAAAGCTAGCTTGTATTCTGTTTTTTAATGCAGGATGTTTTCCATATTCCAAAATACCTTACATACCTTACATCTTATACGTATTCTCCCTTTGGTTAGTTCAAGTCTCAGTAATCAAAACTATTATTAATAGTTTAATTAACTATTAATAATAGTTTTTAAGTCGTTCTTAATTAACTATTATTAATAGTTAATTAAGAAAAGAAAATGTTCGAAACATATTTCCCGACAATTTAAGCAAACACTTTTTTTATGTTTCTCAAAGGTTAATGATTACTATTTACATCATTCATAACTTTTCAGAGTATTTGGAACATATTTCCTGTCTGAACGATAAGATTTTAGCAGCAAAGGATGCTTGTTTAGATCACATGGACATGTTCGCAGATGGCTTCAAGTAAGTTGAAATTCACTACATTATCAAGTTTTCATAATTTTAGTAATTATTAGGTGGTTTAATATGTGAGTGCTAGAATCTTCAAACCGCTGTTAAATTACTTAAAGCAGATTTAACGCCTGCACTATTTTGAGGGGGAAAGAACTACGTGGTTCAGAACTAGATTACTCTAGCAAGCAAACAATTCCTAGTTTGCTATTAATCATATGGAACGAACTTTCGGAACTAGAGTCAGTAGCGTTAAATAAGGGAAATTTCTCCAGGGTTACAGTGGTAAGGTACAGGGTCACAGTGTAAGGCTCACAGTAGTAAGACGATGGCCTCTCTTACGCCTAAACTTGAGAGCTCAAAACTTGACCCAAGTCGACGGATTTTCGAGATGCGGAAAATCACCAGCGTCCATATCGTATGATTATGTGGCCTGTTAAAGATTCGTTGAGCATCCATTTGGTTTAATACTCTAGTTCAAATAAAATTTCTATGCAATTTCACATCGTCAGCTTCCAGGTGCCGCCACTGGTACGAAACTGGACGTCAAATTTCTCAAGTGGTAATGGTGTCCGTAAAGAATGATGACAGGAAATAATGGTTACCAGTACTTGGAGACGTCAAGGAGGGCCAGGTTCACACAGCAAGAGATAGTAAGGCTGGGTTGGCGCCCAGCAAACCTATCTCGGCAAGATTACGCTAACCGTAGGCGATCAACGGATTCCACTTCCTTGCGCCCTAGGGGAGGGCACCCCTAAGCCTAACAGGGGAGGAGGATGGAGGAGAAAAGTACCTGGAGACATCCGGCCAAGGGGTCAATATTCAACCATTAAAACAATAAGCAGCAACATAATGCAGGGAATTAAAGAGTAACATCTCATTTTAAAAAACAAGCATTTTAAAAAACATTTACGGGTAAGCGTTAGTTGTATTCACGTTTAAAAACAAAACAAACAAACAAAAAAAAAAAAGTGGTACAAATCCCTACAACAACAAAAAAAAAACAGTTTTAATTATCTGTAGTAAGGAATAACGTTTTAATTAATAAACGTATAATATTTCAGAAGTGCTGACTATGGAAACACACGGAGCATTTAACAAAAAATTCTCTAATTTCAATTCAAAAATCCGTCACTAATGTTTGCGGCTTTATACCTAAATGTCTAATTTCCGTAGAAAAATGCAGAAATCTGAAATTTCAGGATAACAAAATAATGATGGTCTAGAAACTTAAAAAATGGGATTGGCATGACACGGACAGTTTGCGAGAGCATGTAAAGGTGAACACCTGGTTGATATCATTCTTTAACCCAATTGAAAACCTAGGTGTGATTGTATAAATAAATGGTAAACATAAGTCTACAAGATGGTAAAAGAAAATGTTCACCCAAGTCCATGTTGCTGTATTTATTTCTAATTAAAAATGCATTATACTGAGCTTAATACAACGTTAAGAAATATCTATGTCTAATTCGAAATATTTTCTGTAAAAAGAAAATTGATAGCATTTTTTGATTACCAGTTTCTTATTTTCTTCTTTTTTTCAAAAATTCACGATAAATAAATAGTTGTTGCGATAAAACAAGAGATCGGAAAGATTTAAGTCTTGCTTTTTGCAAATAGAAATTTCACATCTTTTACTGTAACGAAATAGTTTCTCTCACGAACGGATACACTCCGAAATTGATCTATGCTGACAAAAGATACGCCTATGGAACGCTTTTCATAAATTCCTTTTCATTTTCTTCCGAAAGAAATTTTTTCATTCTTTCATTCCTTCTTTTTTTAGATTTATAGGGAAGGCACATTTACTCTGACAAAATTCGAGTGTTAATACTTGAAAAATAGATCAAATTGTTTTAATGCACTGATGTCAATTATCAACAGAAAATGAATAAGAGAAATAAAAAAAATATAAAGTGAAAAAAAAAAGTCAAAGATTAAGCTTTCACATTTAAATTTTTATTATAATTCTCCCCCCCCCCCATCGATAAAAAATGTAGTTGAAGGTGCGTTAGTTAAAAGAAAAATTAGCATAATATGTTTAGAGATTCCACACGGTGATGTCCCTGCTTAAAGGTTACGGAAGGTCCCCTGTGGCACGGTTGGAGTAGGGAAAAACTCTCCTGCCACGACTCTTCCCGTGCTAAACGCCTACGCTACGAAATATCCGAAACTCCTGCTACTCGGGAAAAAAAAAAGCCACCGGAGAAAAACTGCCCCGTGCAAAATGAGTTGCTCTCTCCACCCCCCCCCCCCGAAAAGGCCACATTTATGATCCAGAAAACACAGTCCCGCAGCCCTTCCACTGCCGCGCTAGGAACATAAAAGGAACACCAACCCATCTCTCTCCTACCCCTCTCTCCCTGGAAGGGAAAAAAACTTAATTTAATAAAAAAAAATAAAGGAATTTTGCGCAAGTAAAAATAATTGCGCATAATTAAAGCACAAATGAGCATTAAAATGCAGACATATGTTTCGGGATTGCTTGGAATCCCTTTTTCAATGCAATAGTGGAGCTTCCAGTTGCAATTATTTTTACAGCTTATTTTAAGATTAGTAAAAAAAAAAAGAAAATAGTCCCTTTTTTAGCCTACTTTCCCGTAAAAGTAAAAAAAAAAATAATAAAGCATGAAAGAAGGCTTAATGTATCGTGAAAATATCGTTAAAAATCAAGAAAAGTCAAAAATAAGTGAAGTAATTAAATAAAGATTGAAAAATAAAAAATTTGAAAGTAGGGTATTGAGATGGGGAAAAAGTGTGTCTGTCGGTCTGTCGGTCTGTCTGTTGTCGGTCTGTCTGTCTGTCGGTCTGTCGGTCTGTCTGTCTGTCTGTCGGTCTGTCCCCCCCTAATAACTTTTGAACGAATTGTCCGATTGGAAAAATTCTTTTTGCATTCGAAAGATCTCGGCGAGGACATCTAATTTCTATATTTTACTTTTTGATTTGAAAAATTTTTTGTTCAATTTTGAACAGTTCAAAAATTTTTAACATTAGCGCCTATGGGCGAAAATGAAGCAAATTATGTAAAATTTGGGTACAAGATCCAAGTTCCCATGAACAAGCTCACTGGAAGAAGTTCTTGGCGTGAAATATTGATTTGAACAATTTTTGTTCATTTTTGAACAGTTAAAAAAAAATTAACATACCGCCTACGGGGAAATTTCAATCCTATATAATTCCTGATCTAACGGACCGATTTGCTTGGAACAAACTTTATCGGAAAGCTCTTATGACGTAGAACATGTAAAAATAGAAAGTACATCCAGAACTAAGGAGCCTATTTTCCTATGAAATTTTTTGTTCGGGATTTTCAAGAATATTTTTGAATCAATGAATGATTAAATGAATAAGCAAAAGAATGAATGAATAAATGAGTGACTAAATACATGAATGACTTAATAAATGAATGATTGAATGTCTATTAACCGTTGAAAAAGGTATATTTGAACCAATTAAGAACTAAAACTAAACGAGAAAGACAGAGAGAGAGAGATATAGCTAGATTATAAATTTGAATTCGGTGTATACGGGGAAGTAGGCTCGTATAGTTCTAGACGGAACTTCTTGTTATTTAATTAAAGCTAACTCTCGCCAAAGCCCGAACTCCGTTAGATCTTTTTGCTCATTTAGCAGACAACCAAAATATTATCGTCTAGCTTTAGTACTACGCTTAAAAGAATTACTGATCAGTCTGAGATAATCTCCCAAAAATATGTATCAGAAATATTCTGGGAAATAGTTGATTATAGATTTTTGAAAAAGAAATTCCTTTTGGATTATAAGTTTGGCATAAAGTAACTTTTAATTTCAAGTATGCATTTTTACCCATTTTCTAAGATCAGTGTGTTTGGAAATCTTTCTACAGTAAAATGAGGAGAAACTACTTTTAAATTTAGCTTACTAATTATGTAGTTGCATGATGCAACTTCTCTAATTTGTGCAATTTCTCCAATTCGAGAAGTGCATCTCCCACTACAAAATCATCACTGTAGCGCAATTTTAAGTTCTGATATTCAAATAATGCAAGAGTATGCAATACTTATAGTTCATCACTTTGAGCACTTGAATACTTTTCTTTAGTAATATTAGCTATGTGTGATTTAATTTTGTTAGCACACATAGCAAAATATACAAAACATGAGCATTTAATATCATAACAACATTATGTTAATACATTTACTAAAAGAGAAAATTCACTAAGCGTACAACATATTTCAAAATGAGTAAAAACAACGTGTAAGGCAAAAGTCAAAAATCAAAACGGCACGTTCCCGTGATATTACAAGTTACGGTTTTCAGAGTTTATAGCTCCAATATTCATACCCCTTTTTCGCTCCCCCGAATGGTGGCCGGGGAAGATAGAATAGCCCCAGCGTGCTATGTGTGTCGTAAGAGGCCACTAAAATAGCACTATCCGTTCCGGGTGACGTAAGGCTTACTTTGTAGTATACACTGAAAAAAATTCTACTTCAACCTTTCACCAAAAATTGTGAAATTTAGCTGCAACCAACATTTTGGATAAAAGTTGAAGCCTTATAATGGTTCCTTGTTTCCCATTTATGGTGAAATTAGGTGAAACTTCACCATTATAATGGCTCAACTTTTATCCAAAATGTTGGTTGCAGCTATATTTCAACATTTTAAAGTTGGAACTAGAATTTTTAACAGTGTAGGACTGTGGTCCCGGGGCGGTACAGCACGTCAGCAACGCTCTGCCAGCCCCGGCCTTATGGCCGGTGCTGGTTGTCAAGTGTCAGAGAGTTTGTGGGAGGTTCGAGGAGGACAGCGCTGCGTGCCGCACCCCTCGTATTGGGGTAGTCTGTGAAACCGACAATGTATAGGCAGTATGGCCGTAGTTAGCATTAACTACCCCTGTTTCACTATATGAAAACCCCAACCCTCAAATTCGACGCTCAGTTTTGTTTTAAATAGAACACAGCTATCAAAGTCATATCTTATTATTTAACCTGCAGTTGATTGAAGTATTATTTAATTTTACTATTTTTTATCTATAGGTGCTCTACGGCTGTGCCTAACTACAAGGCCTGTATAGAAGGCTCGGTGAAGGAATGTGGAGAAAAGGCAGCTGAAGTCTTTAGAACCCTGTACCACCCGCGAATAAGTATTAATATAGCATTTTGCGAACGAATCCTCAAAAACCTGGAAGATCTGGAAAATCATTAATAAACACGCAGTTATACATATATGAAAATGTAACTAAATGTCTTTGTTTTTGTTTGTGAAATTGTATCAAAAAATCTATTGAAATTGTTTTTTTTTGCTATATTTATGTGGAACAAATTTTATCAATACAGCAAGTATACTCGTATATGCAAGAAAGTACTAAAAATCTTTAGAGAATTTCCTGCCATTACAGAAAGTGTAGTAAAAAAATGTACGAAAGATAGAAAATCGCTCTGGCACTTTAACACATTGATACTAAACTGGTATCTCGTTGGGCAGTGGGCAGTCCATAAGTTTACGTATGGGCATGCATGCATGCATGGAAATTGAGTATATAATCTTGCGACATAGTCATCTGAAATTGCTGTAAAATATTATTTTAATCTACGGACTTGAGCAGGATCCTGTAGCACTAGGAAAAATTGATAATGATATTAATTTATTTCGGCAAGGTGACCAACAACTGGTGGGAGTCTAATTCTCTGATTAAGTTAAATAAAATTATTAAAAAGAATTAAAATTAATTAGTTTAACAAAAATGCAGCAAAAGAAATAAAAATGCACAGCAAAAAAATTCTGTAAAATGAGAGAAAGAAAACTGGGGTTTCTTTAAATTTACGAAGAATTTGTTCAAACTGAAATCATCAAGCTTCTTAATAACAGCTTCTCAATAACATTCTTGTTCTTCTACACTCTGTAAAACTACAGAAAAAGATCTATTACGTTACGTGCAACTGAACATTTGAGAGCTGTAATTACCAGTTGAAAGATAGCCAAGAAATGCTTTATATAGTGTTGGTGTGCGGTTTATCTCCAACTCTAATGAGTAGTTCACCCCTGGGCAGCGCAAGAATCGGAGTAGTGAGGGTTCCCCAGAACGCACCTTCGACTTACTAGAAATCCTTCGACTCACTGGTACTAGAAATAGTAATTCAGAGTACTCATAGGTGGCCCGACTACTGCTGGACATTATCTGTCACTATCAATTTACAGAATATTTTCTATATTTTCTTTTTTATTTTATTTCGTAGCTTCCTGTTTTTAGTTCTCTGTAATTTTATATCAGACCCCGGATATGTGATTTCCAGGAGATTCTCATGTATTTTCGAGCAAAAACTTTTCAGTGTAAAATTAAAATACTAAAAGTTTTTTGTGTATATGAAATCTCGAGCAAAAATGCTTGAAAAAATGAGAAGCAAGATAAAAACTCACAAAATAGCATTAAAAAAGATAGTAAATTAACTAAAAACGCTTTAACGCGTGTGCCAAACTACGAGATAACTCGTTGTAGGTGAACTTGTTGAGAGACCAAATTACAAATTATCTGGTTGTTGCCGACTTTTTTTCCTTTTTCAATACATTTATATAATGTTAGGTTTTTTTTTTACTTAATAAAATGTTTTGTACAATATGTTGTAATTAAATTAAACTCTCGTCCAAGGATCCATAAATAACAAACAGCGCTGTCAGTCAGCGTGTCGGCAGTCAACGTGTTAAAAGATTATTTAAGGAGTAATAATCTGAAAATTTATAAAAGGAAGGGGGAGGGAGAAATATACATAGTACATGAGTTCTCCTTTTCTTTCTGTGAAGCAAACGGGGTGCTATGCAATGAGGCATTATTCACAGTGTGGGAATGTCACGAGGCTTATGGCAAGCATTGATACGTTCCTTTTTTGGTCGACAGGAACCTTTCTTGGTGAAATGTTATGCTATTGCGCAGAAAAATGCATAGTGCTGTACTCGTGGTTTGCCAATCATGAGACAATTCTTGCAGAACCATACAAATATTAGAAATGGCACCAGGGGGGAGGGGGGGGGTTACGCAGCACTCGAGAGCTACATAATACTATTATAGCTGCTTGGGCCAAGTTGTAAGCTTTGAGTCAGCGAAAAGCGCGCGAAAACCAAATAGCGAGGGCAAACTAAACAGCGCGGGAAAACTCGCCAAATAGGCAAAAAAGCGGAGTGAATCAATCCGCAAAAATGCCATGCTTGGATAGAAAAGTCTCTCGCCCCTTCCTCACGTGCCATTGCGTGGGAGAATAAAAAGCCGCGGCTAGCGATCAGGAAAAAAGGAAACCGCTAATATGTAGTAGCCAAATAAAGAGGTTTATGCTAAAGGGAATAGTGATTATCACGAGGTAACATAAACGGTTGCACTATGTTGTCATCGTTTGGTTCAACTGTTGGATTTTTAAACCTGATTAAATTTGAACAGGGTCTACCAAATATATATTGGGGGTTTCAACCCACGTAATTTCTCCTAACTTATTAACCTAACTTCACACATAAAATGAAAGAGTTTTTAAAACGATTTTCTTAGTATCATTCATGTATGCAACATGATCTATCTCGGGATGCTACATCTATGGCTCATTACTTCGTTTCAATGTGAAGCACAAGAATATATTTTGCAACGTGCGAAATTGGCAAGGCGTTGTGCAACACTGCTAAAATGAAAATTTCCACTAAGGACCCAGATAAAAAGATTCATTTGCTATAACGTCCTCGCTCCCTCCATCAAACCCTAGCAAGTAAAATTTTATGCAACAAAATTTTCTCTCGGGGTATTTCGCTGGCCTGATTAGCTAGAAAAACAGGATTGAAATAGCTATTGCACTCCCAGCCATATTATTAAACATTCAAGAAGACTCTGAAATATTGGCTCAATATGTACCAAGGAAACGAGTGCAGAAATGATAAACTGTTTGAATTAGTTGTTGCCTATTCATTTCCTTCAACGAAAGAGAAAATACAACTTCAGAAACATTTTATAGGCTTACAACTATTCGTTCAAAAATGAAACATATGCAAATGTTTGTAACAAGGGGAGGGAAGGGGGTAACAAGAAGTGTGACATCACACATTTTAGTTAAAATAAAAACAGTTAAAATCAGTAGATCAAAGGTTTTTACGTTATTTATTTAACATTTTTTGTTTATATTTTCATTGATTTCAATTTGTATCAAAAACATCGGCGTTGATTAAGGTTTTAAATAACTAAATAACTTTTTGTTAAAAGTTTAAATTTTAAAAGAAATCCTTTCGAGCGTTTCAACTTTTGAGACAAAATAACGCAGGTAATTTTTAGAATTCTATCAACTAATATTTTTTACTATTATATACTAATTATGTTTTCTGTTGAAAACCTCAAAATCATTTTGTAAAATTAAGTACACATATATTCATTAGTATTGTTATGCTCACAAATGCAATTTAAAGTTCAAAAATAAAATTAGATGTGTGATGTATAACGTAGTACTTTGTTTCTGAACTGCTAGTACATAAGTTTATGAAATATACAGCGTGACATATGACAAGAGAAGATAGTGGGACATGTTTGACATTTATGATATTTTGTGGCAAAGGGACGGGGGAGGAATAGATTGCAAAAGTGTGACTTGAGTTATGAATAGTCCCCCGATCAAGAAATAGAAGCAGCTTTACGGTTTTTCATTGGTAGTCTTGTGGTGTTAAGATTAATTTAAGATTCTATGTCGTAATGGTGTGCCAACTTATTGGTAGCAAATGGGGGAATCAATAGTTAATAACAAATATTTTTTAAGTAGCTAACTGCTAAAGATATTTCTTTAGCAGTTAGTTGACAGTGATATTGTTACATTCTTGTTAAATTAGGGATGAAATTCTATGAACTTAAGTAAAAGGCTTACTATTAGGGCGGTTGAATTTTTTTTTTCGAATTTAAATGGGAGGAGGAGGGTAAAATGAAAATGTTGCCCTTTTACCTCTGTATTGCATGTCTATTTTTATTAGCAATTTTTAATGCGGAAGTTTTTTTATGCCAGATTTTGAGCTCCTGTGGGAAGCAGGTGGAAAAAAACGTTAAAAAATAATGAGAATAACAAAAAAAAAAAAAAAATAGATGAGAAATGTGAAGGCTTGAACCTAACTTCTCCGCACTATTACAAATTTAATTTCTAATTTTTCCCTAATTCTGAAGTTTTACTTCTTCTTATATATGAGATATAATTAAACTTAAAATTCAATGATCAATCGGGCAACCAAGCGTTGGTGAAAAGGTAATAAAAATTGGCTTACATAAAACAAAAAATGCCGTGTTTCAGGGTTACACGGAACAGCTATTTGAAAAGAAATAAATAAACAAATAAATTTTATAAAAAAAAAGTGCTTATGCATAAAAAGTTTTAGAATCAAACAAGCTTTTGTAGAAAGTCTTTCAAGTCATAAGCTTACTTCTATACAAAAGTAATTAGAATTAACCCTGAAAACTGCGTTCTTTCACTGTTTTCTTACTTTACCTTAGTTTAACCTTACTTTATAATTGTGATGGTGTGTATCTATTATCTCATAAAATGTGGATCATAACGTATACTTTCTGAGCTTCGATACCAAAGACAATATTATCTCGCTTACGATAAGATAATATATGCATCAATGAGAAAAACTTGGGCATAAGAGGTTTTGATAAACATGAAACATTTCCTTATATTCGGAAATTATATCTTGGTCACGTAGTGTTTTTCGAAAATGGCTCTAAAGGTGTTTCTCCTTTTGATTTCCGGTAGGAGTTTCTATTTAGCTTTAAATTAGATAAGTATAAATTTTAATGTAACTTATAAATTTTTGTTAACTTTCAAGAATAAAGTATTAGTATAATTAGCTTTGAGATTAAACTTAAAATTAAGTAAATCGATGGTTAGAAAAAAAGAAGCAAAAAGATCAAATGCAGGTTTTTAGAGTTAATTCTGTTTTGCAACTGTTAACTCCAACTCAAATATAAAAATGTTTAACTTAAAAAGTTAGATAAAAAAAGCATACAATCGTTATACCTGTAACATATAACATTGATAAATGAAACAACTTTGCATGCGAGAAAATCATTAAAAGTATATATATTTATTTATAATTTTTTCAAACATATATACATTCTGACGAATTTGCAGGATAAGGCAGCGGTTGCGTAACTTTATTTAGCATAAGGAAAGAGTGGCATAGTTCGGGAGTGAAAGCAATTAAAAATGCAGACAGCAACTTTTTTTTTTGTTGGCATGACAAAGGTATAGCACTCATTTCCTTAACAAAGAAAAAAAGAAAGAAAAGAGAGGGTGTGGGATTTAGGATCTAAATCATCAGGACAGTTGATTTTTTCGAAGGAATATTTTTCAGTACTATTTTTAGCAATTCATCCGGATTTGTTAGAACAGCAAGCTTTATTTATAAGTCATTTCTTACGAAAAATTTTGCACAGCCTTGGAAGTCAATGAAATAATGGAAAATCAAAGGTAACACCGTTATTACTCCTTTCTTATTCTTTGAGCACCATTGCTTACATGTGTTGTAAATTTTGCAACACCGCTGATTTCGGAAAAGGAATTGGACACTATCCAGACGTTTTCTTTGCGTTGAGCTTTCTGCAGAAGAGACTAGCTCACTTGCAGCAATCATATTTCCCACAGAAAATCTCAACCTACCGTCTCGAGGATATTATATAAAAAGATAATAGGAAAAACATATCTTCTTAAACTTTTACAAAATCGACGATAAAAACAAGCTTTTCTATATGAACACCATTTTGGGAAGGAAAATCATACCTGCTCTTCGCAATATAGTTAGAGATTAAGGCAGTAACTGCTAACTAATTTTTCCTTTTCGCTAAGCTATTGTAGGGTAAGATCCCATAATTTCATCAATTATATTTATCTAAGTTACTAATTGTTGACCTAAGTTACTACCCTCCTGTGTTGCTCATTTTAGTTTTTGGATGTATATTGGCTTCTCCAACGTGTACTCTTGAAGAATCCAACAAATGCGCTCCCAATGGTGATGATTTTTATTTTTTGCTCCTTGAAACGCCCTTTCCAAGTGATGATCAACGTCTAACAGAATTTTGCTCGTAAGTTTATTCTTATTATTTTTGAAATGGAAAGATGAATTACTGTATAAGCGACAACTACCACTCACGCAGTCAAAGTTCCTAAGATAAATTAATTAATTTTCAAAGTATTTCAAACTGACTTGTTCGCCGTAAAATGTCTCTCCGAAAAAGAGTCAAACCAGATTTTGGAAAAGTAGATTTATAAATAACGAAATATGTATGTTAAGTTTCTCTGATATTCCCAGTTGTATAAAACATTGTAAGAGAAACAACTTCAGTACTTTCAAGAATTTCAAGAAGTGTATAGATTTGATGTTTTGAAGCATTCGTTTAAAAAATAGTGTTTTTTCTTAACCTTTTCTACACCCGGATGATGCAGTACAACCTCACATCCTGTTATTGAAAATTTTTAACGGAATATACCAGAGCTTTCCAAACTTTCCCTGATGGCGACACCCTTCCATTACATACAACTTAACGAGACACCCTTTCACTGATACTAATGAAACAGATTTGATTTTATCATAACAAATGGTCTTTTAAAGCAATAATTATTTCATATGTGAATTATGTGAATTGGTAGTACAGTGTAATTAATACATTAAACGAGACACCCTTTCACTGATACTAATGAAACAGATTTGATTTTATCATAACAAATGGTCTTTTAAAGCAATAATTATTTCATATGTGAATTATGTGAATTGGTAGTACAGTGTAATTAATACATTAAACGAGACACCCTTTCACTGATACTAATGAAACAGATTTGATTTTATCATAACAAATGGTCTTTTAAAGCAATAATTATTTCATATGTGAATTATGTGAATTGGTAGTACAGTGTAATTAATACATTAAACGAGACACCCTTTCACTGATACTAATGAAACAGATTTGATTTTATCATAACAAATGGTCTTTTAAAGCAATAATTATTTCATATGTGAATTATGTGAATTGGTAGTACAGTGTAATTAATACATTAAACGAGACACCCTTTCACTGATACTAATGAAACAGATTTGATTTTATCATAACAAATGGTCTTTTAAAGCAATAATTATTTCATATGTGAATTATGTGAATTGGTAGTACAGTGTAATTAATACATTAAACGAGACACCCTTTCACTGATACTAATGAAACAGATTTGATTTTATCATAACAAATGGTCTTTTAAAGCAATAATTATTTCATATGTGAATTATGTGAATTGGTAGTACAGTGTAATTAATACATTAAACGAGACACCCTTTCACTGATACTAATGAAACAGATTTGATTTTATCATAACAAATGGTCTTTTAAAGCAATAATTATTTCATATGTGAATTATGTGAATTGGTAGTACAGTGTAATTAATACATTAAACGAGACACCCTTTCACTGATACTAATGAAACAGATTTGATTTTATCATAACAAATGGTCTTTTAAAGCAATAATTATTTCATATGTGAATTATGTGAATTGGTAGTACAGTGTAATTAATACATTAAACGAGACACCCTTTCACTGATACTAATGAAACAGATTTGATTTTATCATAACAAATGGTCTTTTAAAGCAATAATTATTTCATATGTGAATTATGTGAATTGGTAGTACAGTGTAATTAATACATTAAACGAGACACCCTTTCACTGATACTAATGAAACAGATTTGATTTTATCATAACAAATGGTCTTTTAAAGCAATAATTATTTCATATGTGAATTATGTGAATTGGTAGTACAGTATAATAATACATTAAAAACTTTTTTCACAGATACAAAATTTTCCAATACTGTCAAGAATTCAATGGCTCACATGGGCTTGACGACCATTACAAATCTGTCTTATATTAGGTCGGATGTAAGACAAATTCACACGCATTTCTTCATGTCACTTGCTCAAACTACTGCGTTTAACTGTTTTTGTATTAGTCATTACAGAAAATGCACTTTCACCCGAATATGTTGTAGAAAACTGAAGAGTGTCCTCCTACTTAGGTGAGCACAATCATGCCGAATGGAAATCCAGAAGTTGCACAAATCTGACTCCTGGAACGCAAGTTTCAAAGTGCGCAAAAGGGTTTCTTATCCAGTCATACTGCTTTATATCTAATGTTGGAAAATATGCATCCAACCTATCTTTCAATTGCAGTAAATGGTTATGAATCAATGGTTTTTTTTCATCACTAACTGCACATTTAGACATTAAGGGAAACATGTCGAAATTGTTTTGTTTCTCTCAACCATACATCGACTTTATCTCTTAAAGTTGCTATTTTGTCTGTAGCGGTAAGGATATTTACATCTTACCTTGTAGACCAGCATTTGTCTTGATGAGGATTTCAAATAAATCAGAAAGGAAAGCAAACTTCGCACTCCACACTTCGTCTTTCAACGCACCCGCAAACTCTGTTTTGTTCTCTTGCTCAAAAAACGGCAGCATCACTCTCAGAAAGATAACTCTCATTTTTGACGATTCTTGAATCGTCAGGAAAATTTCGTCATTTATGACGATTCCTTCCTCGCGCGATCACGTGATTTAAAAAAAGTTACTACACAAATTTCGCCAACTTGACGAAAAGTTTACTCGCAGCATTTTTCGCGAAGCCATTTCGTCAAATACGACGAAAGTTTCGTGAGATTTGAGTATGCGCTTCTGAGAGCGATTGCATCCTTGGGTTCATACACACGGCTGAGTATTCGCCCTCGGGACAACCAGCAAACTTCTGTGTGAAGGAGCAGTTAGAGTGCTGTGTTCCTAGCTCGTCATATACCTGAGCGAATATTCTTGACTTGAGAGGTATGCTCTTAATGTAATTTATCATCTCAACAGTCTTGTCCAAAACTTATTTCAAATCCTTACCAATAGTTTTTGCCACGAGCGCTTCTCTATGTAGAAAGCAGGGCGTAGTAATCATGTTTTCGTTACATTGTTTCGCCAGTGTGATGAACCCTTTTATGGAGCCTGTCATTGAAGGGGCGCCATCTGTGCATATGCCGACACAATTCTTCCATAACAAATTCATTTTCTTAATCCATATATCCCACCTCTATCCATATATCCATTTACTACTTCAAAGATGTCTTTGCCTTTGATAGTTAAGGGAATTTCCTTGCAACAGAGATATTGTTCAACTATGTTTCCTTCATGAATGAAACGAATAAAAGAAACGAGTTGAGCAAGTCCACTTACATCTGTAGATTCCTCCAGTTGAATAACAAACATTCAATTTGTTGCACCAACTTGAGTTTTAATGGAATGTTCAACGTTTTAAGACATATCCTGAATACGTTTTCCGACTGTATTATAAGCCAAATTAATTTTTTTTACATCTCTTTCATACTGAGGGCCAAACATTGTCTTCACTATAGCACAGCAAGCTGGAATAAGTATTTTCTATTAATAAACTCATCACTCTGTTGTTTTTTGTCTTAGAATTTCTTACAAATACTCTACACTTTTTCCTTGTAAATGTTTGTGTTTCGTTGAAATACGGCGTAGCAACCGTTTTGGTGCCATGCTTGCATCGGAAAGTTTTTCTCCACAAATCACACAATTCAGTGTTGGACCAACTCCACATCACGTAAATTCCATTTTTATGTATTCTTCCTTACACATTCTCACTTTTGTTTTCTTGCTACTGCACATTGCCGAGGAATAAGCAGAGGTTTGAGACACACTATTTAATTGTTGTTCAGTAATTTCAGACTCACCACTTGACTGTTGCTCTGCATCTGATGCTTCATAAACTGCCAAAGGTGTCTTTCTGACAATAAATTTATCCATAGCGGATGAGTTCCGTAAAATTTATGGCTTAAATATGTCCCTTTGAAGCAGGTAAAATATGGCGTGTGTCACGAATGAAAGAAAGAAGCAGACTGAAGGAAATGTACAATGGCTCAATGTCGCCGCTCGAAGAACTAGTTAAAACAAGAAACCTATGTACAGCAGCAGTACAGAGACATCTAGCGCCATAACTGGATTTTGCATTCACAAATTGTAGAAATCAACGCATCGATCACGGGGTTACTATATGATCTACGAGGGTCATTTCATAAATAATGCAATTCTTTTTTTTACTTTCATTTTTTATTTTTACATAAATATCTCTTTACATCCCTTCAATATAGTCTCTCTGCTTCTCAATGACCGAATCCCAACGAGTCGGAAGCCTTACTATACCATAGAGGATACTATCTTTGTTCATCTGGCGGATGGGTCCGGTAACGTCGGTAAGCTCGTCCAGAGATGGAAAACGACGTCCACGGTTTCAACTTTGGGAATAGGTCGCAGCGTGGTGGTTAACTCAGCACAAACATCACTTAAGGCACTGTGGATTTCTGTCGGGTTTTTCCCACGTAAAGTTTCAATCTTAATGTATGCCCGTTGGTCTTCAATAGTCACAGTACCCGAGACACATGCAGGCTCCATTTCAAAGTCGCGTAACTTAAAAATGCAATACACTACAAATGAAACAAAATAACACACTTCTTCCTCAAGCTTTGAACTACAGCTGACGTGTTGCTCATTGTTGCAGCGTTATCTATCCCGCAGTGGTACCAACCTGTGCAATATTTATGAAATGTCCCTCGTATGATTACACTGAAACAAGAAAAGAACGTTTGATATTATTTTATCCTAAGGTCTTCATTTGTTTTACAATCTCGCGACACCCTTGATGCTAATATGCAACACCCCGGGGTGTCGAGACACCCAGTTTGGAAAGCACTGGAATATACTATTTGTCTACCCTGTGAAAAATATCTTCCTATTTTCAAATCATGCTCAGATATATGCTTAGTTTTTCCTTGCTGAGTACCAGAGTGCAAATCGACATACTGTGAGCCCAATACCATTCAAACATTTCTGAAAAAAGAGGTGAGAATTGCGTGATGTATAGTGTACATCCCTGGTGCTGAAGAGGTTCATTTAAGAAAAATGAAATTAATTCGTCTTGCAACAGCTTCTAAAAATGCCTCTATTTTGTCTTTAAATATTTAGGTATATTACAGCTATAAACTTTATATGGTCTTGGCGGAACACACTGCATAATGCAAACAATGTGAAAATATTGAATTCGATAGAACCAGCTAACCCGCATTTCTTAGTTCAGAAGACTGTCGACCTTAAAGCCGCGTTTACACGATGCCAGTTGAAGAGACAATTGTCGGTGCCAATTGTGTCTGGACAGTTGGGGGAATGTCATGGCCAGGCCAGTTGGAAGAGAATCTGTTCACACTGTGAAAGTATTGCCATGGCAGTTGTTGACGAAACAAACACAACAGACTTGACTGACATAAGTGAATTGGCACAACGCAAAGCAAATCAACTGGCTGCAACGTTCACACAGTGCCAACTGGCTCAACAACTGTGATTCAGAGTGGTGGGGGGCGTCACTGGGTCCAGCTCATTGTCCTCTGTCTACTCCTCGAGCCAACTGAATCTCCAGACAATTGTCTCTTCAACTGGCATCGTGAAAACGCGGCATACTCGATCCCCCTTAAGGTAATGTGGCTGCTAGAAATTTATAATAAGAATATAGCTTGACCGGCTTGAAAAGCAGAAATATATGTAATACCGTAATAAGTTTTTGTCTACTACAGGTAAATGCTAGCTTTTGCTCTGTTTTAGACATGAAGTGCTTTTCGTTAATTATGCACAAGCTGTTGCCCTCGACTTCGTTTGCGTGGAAATTTTGATGTGTATGTATGTGAACTGATTACCTGATCAAAATGTGATCAATGTGGACTAACGTTATAAAAAGGCGTCCTTTTGGACGCTACATTTCTGGCGGCAGGACTTCTAAACAAATTTAAACGACATTGAGGCATCGATGGCTTAAAAACCGGAACATTATGGCATTAAACAACTTTTTTTTCTTCAAAGTCAGCGGTCAACTGCAGCCTTGTAAGTGCTGCAGTTGATCGCTCACTTGAATGACTGGGAGGTAAATATCTTGTCCATTCTGGATTGGAAAGCATAGCATTAGGACGCAACTATACACAGCGGTAGCTTTCGAAGAATAAATAACATTTTAAAAAACTTTTACTATATTAATTTATCAATTAAATATTGAAAAGATATAAATTTAGATTTCATTGTATAAAAATGGTGCATTATCGTAAGATGGAAGGTGAGGCCTTATAGTTATAGATGAAACTGAAAGGAATTCAGCATAGGCCTGAAAGTTTAAATGGTAGAACACTCGGCTGAACCACTTAAGCTATCAGGCCTTTAGTGATTCTCTTTCAGTTTCATGTATATCTGTTGAGCCCGAACGTCCAACTTAAGGTAATGCACCACTTCCGGATAAGGATATTCCACGGGAACCGTAGATTTTTCCGGTTAAAAAAGTAGCCTGTGTGCTATTTCAGACTGTAATCTATCTCTGAGCCAAATTTCATCCCGATCCCTTCTGCCGTTCTGGCTTGATTGAGTAACAAACATACATCCAAAGTTCTGCATTTATAATAGTAGTAAGATTACTCTAACGAAGTGCCGAAATATAGTTGCCCTAAAAATATTACTATTCGTGACTATTTTCTAATCATATAATATTTATGATTATACAGTAAAACCTCGCTATACCGTGTTGACTATCATGTCCCCCGACGTTTAAACCACCCTTTTTAAATGCCATTTAAAGGTGACTCCTTATTTACCTTTATAAATAAAGCCAGCCCGAGCACACAAATATTCTAGCCAAAGAGCTCCCATCCCTCCACCACACACACTAGCATTTAGAGCCTGTAACAGGCCTGATATACACCTTTTGGTTTAACCTATCGCTCGATAGACTGGTTGCGCAATTGAGATGTGTGCTTCTTGCAACGCAATTACAGTTAATAAAATAGCAGCAAAGAAGAAAAGAAAAAAATATGCTATAAAGTCACGAGTAATTGATAAAGCTAAAAATGATGCAACAAAAGCGAGTATTGTTTGGATAATGTGGTTCCGCGGGTATCGTTTCACTATACCGCGGTTATGCTATAACGCGGGTGCCAAACATGTCCCCCGACACCCGCGTTTTAACGGGGTTTTACTGTATTCTGAGGAGTGTTTTGATAAAATAGTCAGTGCTATAACCATAAAAACGGTTGATGACAAATGATAAGTAAATGTTGTTGGGAAATGGAATCAATACCAAAACAAATTCAAAGAATAAGTTTTTCAGAAAGATTGTATACTTTATAACATTAAATGTTTAACAGAGTGTAATAAGACACATAATGATACACAGGTAGAATTAAAGGGGTTTTATTTTTTACATTGTGTTAATTTACTTGACAGTAATGCAATTATGATTACACTGGCCTACAAAAAAAACTTTTTTTCTGCCCCAAAGATTTTGTTCACTGACCTTAGAACTATTTTTCACGCTGAACTCGAAAAGGAAAACCATTTTCCTCTATCACGCAAGGATTTTCCGTGCAAGGTGCTGTAATAGTTGACATTAATAACATGCACCCTAAATTATTGCAGTATCTCACAAGCAAAACCTTTAAGTGATAAGGAAAATGGTTTTCATTTTCAAATTCAGTTTGGAAAATACTTCTTAGATCAGTCAATAAAGTCCTTAGGACCCCCCCCCCCCTTTTTTAAGGGCATTGTAATTTTTGCATTAGAAGCATTTCCACCTTTCTATTTATCTTAAAAGCGTTGATTTTGGCATGTTCTGGCATACTTTGTCTCAGGAATGCCCCTATTTAACGTCCAGCAGTAATCTGCTAACATAGTTGCACTTCACTTCCCTTGATATATCTTTTCGATAACTGAAATGTCCTGATGGAACCGCTCTCCATGTTCATCGGCTATACAGCTCCCATGTTTTCAGGGGGTATTTTTACACACAACAGGAGACTTCTATGATAAAAAATAGTAGCTCATGCTCATTAAACGTGTCGTACAGTATCAATCTTTTGCTTATTTGTCTTTGTATCCCAGTACTCACAAAATTCCTACCGAAACCCGCACCCAGTGCAGTAATTTGATACGGACTTCCGTTCGGGGGTCTTCGGGGGCTGTTCGCGACACTCGACTAAGTTATTTCCAGCAAAATAAAGTGACCACCGATTTAACGGTTGGCATTCAACCTCTTTTGTGTACTTTATCTCAATAAAAACGATGCTGCATGATCGGAAAAACTGAAAAAAACGTAAAAATCGAACGTTCCCTTCCTCATTACTAAAAAACTATACGTGATGGAAAAATTTTGATGCCATATATGTATTCCTCGTGCAAAACTACTTCAGGAAAAGTGAAATTCATTCTTGGGGCAAAACACTTGTTGACCAGTGTTATTAACCAATCTTCACTTCAGCAGACAAGTTTGCAACCTTCTTTCCTTGATAATATTTATATTTTTCAAAGATTCCTCTTTATTTAAACTGCTTATACGATATAATTATATTTAGTAAGGAACTTGTGTTCTTAGAGTTTGCTTTGAAACAGTTCTTGATTTAATAAAAATAAATACTTTTTTAGAAAGGTCTTTTCATTGCTGGACTGTGCAATCGCTTTCATTGACCGATGTCCACAAGAGCCAGGCTTCCTCGAAGGAATGAAGGAGCATCAAGCTCTTTTTAAGAAGCTATGTGATACATCAAATGACTTTAGGGCAGGTATGCACCCAATGAAACTTCCCTTCTCTCTGACCAGGGCCGGCGCTAGCTCGAATGCGCAATGAGGCAAAACACTTTTCCCGCCTCTACTATATATTATGAAGAAATATAGATTAAAAATGATCGATACAAACTTTAATAATACATATTTTAACTTTCAAAAAGCTGAAGGAAAGCAATCGCTGATCAGAATGGACTGAATAAGGGAAAATAAAGAACAGAAAAAGAGAAAAAGCAATAAATTGCATTTTGCTCGTCATAAAATAGATAGGTTTGACTACCACTAACTTTGAAGCCCAGCTGGTGCGGCTATTGAGTTGGAGAGTTAACCAATTCTACTGTTCAATTACAGAAAAGTTTAATTACTTAGAAAATCATTGTTAGAAGATTCGGAAGTTGTGGCATTCTTAGTATAGAGAGCCCATCCACCACGACAAGGTGGTACAAGGATCGGTTTTTAACTGTCCAGGGGCCTAAAACCGCATAAAAAACAAACGTAATATCGGTTTTTATTTTTTTTTTGAGATAAAAACTTGTTTTTTACTTATAAAGATGAAGTCGATTTTTATGGCTAATGGGCCCCTAAGAACGGCGCGCCCTAAGGCGGGCACCTCACAGCCTCAGCCTAGCTCCGGCCCTGTCTCTGACTCAATAGATTTACTAGCAAAGACAAATCTTCAATTGGATTGATTAGAAATTTAATATTCAATAGGAAATTCATTCCGTCTTTATTTTTTATGATATCGCACCTCTAATGCAAGAAGGACATAACTCAAAATCATGAGTTACGTGCCGAAGCTTACTGATTACCATGTACTTTTTTCATATATTTTTAGAGTACTTGGAACATGTTTCCTGTCTGAACAACAAGCTTTTGGAAGCAAGGGACCGTTGTCGGGATCCAATGGGTATATCCGAAAATAACGTACCGTAAGTTGACCTCCACTTCATTATGAAATTTAAAGAGGAAAGTTTTATTTCCGCATGAACATAAAAAATATAATCGTGGTCATAATTTATGTTATGCCAGCAGGGGGCACCACCTCCCGCTCGCTTCGCTCCCCGTCCTTGTTAGACCCGGTAGTCTTCTGTAGTAAGCGGAGTAAGGCTGTAAACCAGTTTCCAGTCCATAAAATAACCAGATGTTCATTTGTTCGACGGGGTCGTGGATTTAATGGTGTAGATTCAGTGTTGCGGATTAGAGCATGTTGAATGGCTTTACCAGGATATTGCTAATACGATGGTACCTGTCTCGATTCCTGACACACAGACAGTTCGGAGGAGATGTGGTTGGTACCCTATCTCTGACAGGATGTGCTCAAAGGATGAGAGCGGGTTAAGAGGCATATCCCTAAAACGGATGGTACCTGCTTCGATCCCTGACTCACGCACAGTCCGGAGGAAGTGTAGTTAAAGAAGCGAACAAATTTTTATTATATGGATTTTTATTTTATCATTGTTTTAAATTTATTTCCTCCACCTTCACGATAAAACATTTCCTCTTTTATCGTTTATGGGGACCATAAACCTAATTTATCATCTCTACTTTTCTGCTCCAAATTAGCGAGATGTTGTTCAGTTATCACCAATTGGTTACAATTTATGATACCACTTTTTCTTTATTACTTTTAAGACCATATGTATGAGCTGACGCATTAATCATTTTGGCTCATATTTTTCAAGAGTTTTCATAACGAAAAAGCTAAGGTTTCCAGAGTGAAGATTTTACCATTATGTCACATTACCAAATCTCGCCAATCGGTAAAATAGTGTTAAATGCCAGAGAGAATGAAACATCGCCAAAAGGCGATACATGCCAGAAAGGGCAACCACGTTAAACAAGGAATCTGACCTAAAATGACGGATTTTTGGTTCTTCTGTGTAAGAGCTCTAGTTATTTCCATTTTATGGCGAAATTTTATTTTCATCGAACAAATAGAAGATTTATTTCAAAAATCTTACATTATAATCATTATGTGTTTTTAACTTAAACCATAATGCAAAAAGCACTATAGTGGTGGTGAAAAACACCACCATTTTAATACAGCAGCAAAAACTCGTCATGAAGAAAATTCCTCAGATTTTCATACAGCTCGGTTATCACAGATCGATTGAGAAGAAAGTCCACGAACAACTGACGGAGACGTATAAATTTAGAGACGCAGAAGCTAGACATTAGTCCCTCACATCAGGGTTGCCGCGTGTGGCTAAAACTACCCTTTAGGGCTAGTTTAAGATGCTTCTGGCTAAAAGTATTTTCAATTACTTGCCACAAACAATTCTGGCTAGTATTGGCTAATTTTAAATTTAGTCTCCCATATTAAAGTTTATTATTTGTTTTTTCTTTATTTTAACCAAGATTTGCCTGCTTTGAGATTTATATACATTTACAGGTAGTATATATTGGAAGGTGTCAAAATGCATAGTACAAAATGCACTAGCATAATAAAAATGTTTACACTGGTCATATATATATATACAGGGCTCACCGATGAGCGTAGGCGAGCAGAACCGGTTCTCCTTTTCAGAAGGCACCGGATATCCGGTATATGTTTTGAAAACATATGTAAAGGGAAAAACTTATACCTGTTAGGAAGCTGTGAAATGTTTAAAAATATGCATAGAATTTATAGGTTTCAAACATCAGAGCCGGATATCTGGTACAAATCCATCAGACGAGACACCGGATATCCGATAATTACCATTATAACAACAAGAACCAAGTTTACAGAAAATGGCTAATTTTGGCTAAATTGTTTCTCGTAATTCGCTAAAAGTCCGAGAAAGCTGGCAATCCTGTATCACATTGTAACTATGTTGCACTATTTCTGTTGTTTTCTGACATACGTGAGAAGAAAGCAAAAGACTGGTATCGATGCTTTTTATTTTGTTTTCATCTTATTATTTCCTCTTTTTAATTTTTTATTCAAAATTCTGAAATTACATTATTTAACTATGTCATTATATTCAAAATATGCAATGTGTCTTTCTTATTATAATCATTATCCATTAACTAATTTTATGAATTAAAAAAAAAAAAAAGCTTTATTTTGTCTGATAGAAGTCTTCACTCACCCCGCGCATACGCTGATTGATAATAGCCAGGTATATATAATAAATATATATATGTATATGTATATATAAGGTAAAGCCGGTAGAGTAGGCCCGCAATTGGAAAAGATCTTGATAAATATTGAATGAAAATGTTCATTTCTGCCAAACTTTTGTCAATATTAGAAACTAAATTCCCCTTATGTATGCATTTCCATCACTATTTTGTTGATATGCAGTAATTTAAAGCAACAGATGGAATAAAACTAAGACAGCAATTTTTCGCTTCTCTCTTTCGAGTGGTGAGATTGCACATACGGGTGGGAGATATAGCTTTCGATGATAAGTAGATTATATTCATAATAACTAATTGCCAAAATAGACTCTCTTCAATTGTTAACAATAATCAGCAAACCTAATTTATATTTCCTTTCAGTATTTTCTAAACATATAGAGATGCTATTAAGAGCGGATTTGATTCCCATCAAAATTCCGAGAATTGACAGGAATTCTTTCCGAGATGATTCCTTTCGAATTTCTCCGACACGATTCCTTTTCGAGTTGCAGCAAGCTAAAACAGTTATCATAATACCGTTGAAAGCACTAGTGACAACTCGAACATCCTTACAGCGTTTAGCAACAACCAAGTTAAGTAGACACAATTTGTGCAGCTGAGCTCGAACTCATCACAGTTCCAACTACACCCAGAGTGGACTAAAGTGCATCCTGGATCATCAAGATCATTTTCATGTCAATTAATTAAAACGAAGTTTGACTTAAGTAATAGCAAGTTCACGTTTTGGGCAGAAAAAAACGCAACGTTTCAGCCACAACATTTTAATAAAATATCAGGCACGAGACATGTTTCAGAGTCATAAACAGCACTGTCCCTCCTCTTTTTCTTCTTCTTTTGTCAGATGTCTTTGCAATCATACGCTCACATTTTCATTGAAACAGAGCTTCAATATAACTCCGAAACATGTGTCTGCAGTCTTTATTACAATAATGCGCGTTTTTGTTTTTTTTTGTTATTTGTTTTCAAAGTTTCTCTTCTTCACGGTTCATATCTTTTCTTTGCTCTGTTAATGCCTTAAGCTTGCTTAGCAGTTAACTATATGAGACAATGTAAACAATGTAACAGGGTTCGCGAGATCTCATCTTCTTTTCAATTTTATGTACATTTTTACATGTTTAACGTAATTTACATTATTCATGCATTAGAATATGTTTTGGGGAGTATAGATTTCCCTCATTTCTGTCCTTAGCAATTAAGCCTGGGTTGTAACAAAAACGAATGACCATCTTATGCCGTTATATTAGTCTAAACAGGCTAAACATAAGGAGCCGCTGTCGACAGCTAGGGGATCTACAACTTCAAGTAGAACCCTAACCACTAAGGCATAATTGGAGAAAATGCTAGACGGATCAATAACATCTATACCTTACGGGAAGCTCTACAGAGGCGTGGAAGATACTCTTGGCGTGGAAGCTCTATAGAGTAATCGGCTTGCCACTGAACTGCATAAACAGGTTGAAATCAACCCAGATTAAATCCTCTTTCTCTAAATTTAGTCTGGTTAAAGTCATAAAATCACTTAGATTATTTTTTATTTTTGGCTAAATAAAACTAAAGTAATCTCCGTTTCCCTCCTGGAACTTTTAGTTTAAATGTTGTTTATCAGGCTATAAATCCTTTTTATTATATTTTGAATTATAGCATTGGGAGTTGCAATTCAAATACAGTAAAACCTTTGTAAGCTGACCACCTGTGTAAGTTGACCACTTCTGTCAGGAACGGAATTAGCCCTATATTATATAATGCAGGAAGACTTTTGTTACTTGACCACTTAAGTTGACCACCTGTCTATATTGACCAGTTAGGTACGCCAAATTTGGGTGGGAGTATTATAAAAAACCCTTTGTAAGTTGACCGCCTAATTATTTCTATATCTATTTATTTATCAATTTTTGAAAAAAAAACTAAAATAACTTCTCCAGGATATTTTTTTGCTATAACGTTAGACCAGTATTTGCCTGGATGGATGAAACATCAATATGAAGTTTGCCTAAATTTCTTTGTAAGTTAACCATATGGGGAAAAATACTATGAGCATTCTTTTATTCTTTAAATAAGTTTCTTCTTTTTTATTCTATCTGATTAGCCATTTTGAAGAAATATGAATTTTTATGAAATCTTTACTATTATATTCGTAACTTACATAATTAAAAGATATTTATCTTTATTTCAACTAAGTACTTTAATTTTAAAGTTTTATAGGGTACATTGTAAGTCATTCAGGTAAAATTTCTCTTATGATATTTTAGATAATAGTGAAGAAATAGCTAATTACTATTCTTAAGTAATGTTAATTCATTTGGCTATATTTTAATTAGTTACAAATGGAAAAATGCACAGTATAAGAAATGACAAGAAAGAAAAATCTTTACTCTCTATAAATTTAACACCTATCTAAGTTGACCACTGAAGTGCTGCACCACAAGTGGTCAACTTATACCAGTTTCACTGTCTATCCATTTCCATATAAAATCCTTAACACATGAATTCTATTTTTAGTTCATTTTTAAAACAGAGCATGAATAATAAAAAAGAACTCCTATCTTTAACAACAAATATAGGGAATTGAAGTGTTATTCAAATTTACTTCAAAATATAGGTGCTACACAGCTGTGCAAAACAACAAGGCCTGTTTGGAAGAACCGGTGAGGGAATGTGGAGGAAAGACAACTGAGCTCTTTAGAACCCTCGTCCAGCCGCGAATAAGTACTAATACAGCATATTGCGAAATATCACGCAAGATGGAAGATCAGAAGGACATCTAACAAGCACTTTGTTTTTGAGAAAAAAAAAAAACATGTATCTAGATATCTGTTTGTGTCCGATAAATTGTATTTGCAATTAAAAAAAGGAAAACTAGAAAGAAATGAAAATACCACTGAGATTGATATTTTTTAAATATATGTAAAACAAAATTTTCACATTAGAGAAATTGAACGTGCTTATGATAAGCTATGTTCTACCATTAAAAAAAATAATTTTACAGAATTCTTTTATTTGCTATTCAACTGACCCTTTCATGAATGAATTTTTCATTTGCGTTCAAAAATTTTTAGAAATTTTTGTCCTGTATAATCAAAACTTTGAGACCTCGTATGAGGACTTTATATAGTGTGGCGATAGATTTAACCAATATAATATTAATAATAGGAATATTGAATGTTCATATATCAAATATAAGGTGCAAGAAGATGCAAAGTAATACCAACGTTTCTATTAATCTAATATATCCTTCAAAATAAATGACTTGAAAAAAAAAAATGAGTCGAAAAGAATTCGACTTGAAAATAAAATATAAATTTTTTAAAAAATCCTCCATGGACTTACAATATTTTTAAAACCTATCTTGAATGGCCTGTGAAACTTTGTGTGAGATGAAGACTACATGCAAATTGCAGCACAAATGCGAATCTAAATGACATTTTGTAGCAGAAATTTGTGTGTCCTCATATGTGGCACATAGACATGGAAAGCATAAACTAAAGAAATGATGGAAAACCACAGAGTGATTCGACTGTAAAATGAATTACATGCATTGTGTACTTAAAATATCCAGTCAAATGGTTTTCCAAATTCTTAACTAACGCATTAAAAAGATCATAGGATTAATTTTTGAATTTTTCTACTGTTCCGGAGCAAAAACCAGAGAAGTGGAGCAATCTGATCAAAATGGCACTTCAAAACACATCATAGGTTTCGAAACTATCCTCTTTCCTTTTTCAGAAATCCCTTGCTCAAATGTATCGTGAAAAAATTAATTCAAAGAGTGTTCCTGCTAAATACCGTCAGAACATTCGTAAAAATGGATACTTCGTGGAATTTTAAGCGGAGTGGAACTTATACGTATCGACAGTATAGCATTTTTAGGATTGTTTTATTAAAGTAGATCCGATGCGTATACTTATGGACATCGTTTTATTCTGAAGGGCTTACGCCCCCAGCAAATTATTCTCAGACTTCACCACTGAATGCTTGTTCTACATTTGTAGTTTTTTAAAGTCTGACATCCCCGAGTACAAGATAGAAGAATGTAAAACTACATTCATTAATTAATTCCCAAGGCCCCGAGTAAAATCCTTCAGTGATCAAAGTCAATTAAATATTAATTGGATTGAACATTGACTTACTATTATATCTTTGATCTCAATCAAAGAATTATTAATTAATAGCTCTTTAGAATTTGCGTAACATTTATTTTAATTAAGTATTATTTTGTGTGACACTGCAACATCCAAAATGAAATATTATATAAAAAAAAAACAAAAAAAGAAAATAATGTTCCTATCAGTTTGCCAGTCTAGTCTGCCACATTCAGCAAGTATATTTTGGTTACATTTAGTCGCATTTAAGTCATTTAAGGAGAAGTTCTTTGTTTTTGACCTAAAGTAAAGTAGATAAACTGGGATAGAAAAGCCTAAAGTAGTTGCAATGAAACTTGATACCATTTAGTGAAAAATATCTTACAAAACATAAAGCAATACAGTAACTTTATGTAAAATACACACAAAAATATAATTTTCATCAAAAACAGATACGCATTGTTTTCCTAAAAATTATAAATAACATAAGCTTACTTGTTTCCAGTTTCCCCGGGGTACAAAACGTTGAGTAATTAGAAAAACCTAACTTCAGGCCCGGCATTCAATTTTTTTTCAGGAGGGGGAGGGGCGGGGGCAATGGGTATATTCTCTTTGTATTTGTCATTAAAAAACTCCACAAAATGAATGCAAATTCGTAGAAATACGTTTAATTGCCCTCTCCTAACCCCAGAATTATGTGCCTGCCTTACTGGCTCACCAAAAATAACAGAGGTGATGAAATTCATAAATAAATATTTTCAGTAACACTCCACATAACAATTAAAAACGAATGAAACAATTTACCTCTCTTTTGTAGATCTACTGGAGAGGAAAGTGTAGATGACGGAATTTTGGCAAACAGCTTTTTGCAGTGTTATCTTCAAACAATAGTGACTACTCCGCTGTTGCTAGGAAACATACCGATCTCTCTTAACACCCTTTGTTGTCATGTTTTCCCGCAACAACAGTTTAGTTTTCAAAATTATCACAAATATGGTGTTGCCATGTATCCCATGTTTCCAAGTATCTCTACTGAATCTGTATCCATACGGTCATTTTCAAAAGTAATATGCATTTTCCTCTCCTCTATTTTTTGAAAACGGAAGAAAATGAAAATTGCAGAATAATGCAAAAAATAGCTCTGTTCTCAATTAAAGCTTTAGAGGTACTGTTTTATAAATAAAGTTATAGCACAATGCATCTTTTTTTCTTTGAAGTCAATTAGTGGAGTATATGAAAAATCTCTTTCATACTTCAGTACATTAAAATGTCATTTAATTTAGATTGCATGCATGAAGTAAAATATAATTGAAAAAAATCCATATTTTATGCTCTAGTTAATTACTTGTGCATTTCTAACTGAAGAAGTACAATTGTATTTATCGTTATTTATTTATCAAATCTCATTGATCTAAACAATATTAAATGAGCACCCGGCAAATGAAGTTATGCCTAATTGCATTTCTTCATTACTGCAAATGTGATTAGTATGGAAGAATACTCTAGAATTTGTTTTGTGTCGTTCGTTCGGAATAAAAACGCAGTTCTCGGGGCGAAATCTATTTAGTTCAAGATAAAACTTTTGTGTCATAACTAGAAAAGAAAGTAATACGTATAATGATAATAATAATTTAAGAAAACTGTAAGAAAAAAATATTTTTGCTTATTACAATCACTTTTTTGGAACGTTTTCGATTTTTTACGACAAAAATTGTTAGTTTTTTTCTAACTCACAACAAGAGTAATTTATACCATTATCTTAATATTGCCCAATGTATTTCTTCTGGTAAGCTTGAAAATGTTATAAATTTAAATAGCAGTATGATTGAATGCTATTTTTCCACCTTCCCTGGCTCTATTATTTTGAAGTTACACATGTAGTTCTGTTTCTCTACTAAATAGCAGCACTAGATAGTGTCTGAGATGTTCAGCAACTGCTTTTAAAACCTAGACTCGAGCAAGCCCTAAGAGCCTCCCCCCCCCTAAATTTACCTTAAAAAAAACCTTTATCCTCCATTAGTAACTGAGATACAACTTGATACAACCAGCTGTGTTTCACTGTAGGCTGCTTGACTGTTTGGTTGACTTTGATTGCACACAGAGCCTGTAGTATTGTTCCAAGTACTGATAGTATTGTACCAAGCAAAAGGTGAAACTCTGAAGGTGAGGCAATTCAAAGGTAAAAATCAACAAACTGGAAAATCGATTTGAAATGCATTTCTAACCCCCCCCCCCCCAAAAAAAAAACCCTGTAAAGTAATTCTTTTTTTTTTAATGCTGAAAAGTATCTTATCTTATCTTTTATTATACAACAAATAATTGTTTATTATATGCGAACTAAACCATATGTTTTCCTAAAAAGTATGCTATCTCGGGAGATTCTGTTTGATAAATGAACATTATATCGGGTTCTGATGATAAAAAAAAATATATTCTTAAATATAGAAGCTTTTCACATTAGTCTCTACTTGTTTTACAGTCTTCCATTATGGCTAGAATTGTGTTTGTACTTTTGCTTTCTGGTAAGTTTTAATTTCTTGGTTATAAATTAAAAAAAAAAAAATGTACAATTTAAAATTTTTCTAAGTCACCCGTCAAATTGAAACTCTGTTACGTAGCTTTTTCTTTTTATTTATTTATTTATTTATTTTTATAATTGCTCTGCATAAACTGAATAGTTTTTCAAAGCACGACGAACGCTTTAATTTCTTTTACTTCTGAGTCGAGAGCGCTTTAGGTAAATCTCGTAATATGCATCTAATGTTACTTTGCAATTATAGTTTTAAAAGAAGATAACAGAATGAATATATTAGAAAAGAACTGTATTTTATAATAATAACTTTGTGTGATAGCCCTAAACTTAATATTCTATTAACAATACGGTATAATAAGCATGCATGAAGTGTATTGTGGTAACCAAGAAAACAATGAAGTGAAGTTATTAAATTCTAACATTCAAGGAATTGAATTTATTTACTAATTTATTTCTACATTTAAAAGAGCTCTTTTGTGCATTTGTTTGTTTGTATGTTATCTATAAAAATTCACACCAATTGGAGGATTGAAAGGAAATTCATTCATCCTGTGAAAGAGGTACAGCACGAAGTCCCATCCGAAAGTTCAAATTAGAGCTTTTTAAAAAGGCCGATTTCAAAATTTGTTTTGACAATAAATAGTAGAAAAAAACCATGATATTATCTGGTATTTTATATCATTCTGAAGCTTATAATAATAATAAATACTGCGTCGGGTGGAATTGTTTTGAAAGCTTTAGAATAATTTAGAGTAATTAATAATCAACTTCTGAGTTATTATTCAGAATTTAAATTCTTCGACTGATGATTACGCTATGCATTGCAGTTATTTGAAAATTTTGCAGGACATAGATTTTAATAATTTATTATTGTAAGCATGATTTAAGTGTAAGCTCTCGAGTTTTAATTAAAGCAAATTTATTAATTTTTTCTGCTAAAAGGTTTTATGCCGTTTTCGAAATTTTTTTTCACTGTTTCATTTTTTTTACTATGGGAAAAAGGGTTTGCCTTTAAGATCCCTTTAAGAGGTACCGACAGAAAATATTCGTCATATATATAAAAATCGCACTAAATAATGTAGCTCATAAATAGTGAAAGCATTCATATATCTTTAATTGACATCAGCTAAAATAAAATCATTATGTATTTCCAATACTGGCATTAGATGTCTTTTCAAGTAAATCCAAAGTTATTTCTTTCACATGTTATTTTCTGATATATATATTTAATATAGTTATTGTAGCTGGCAACGCCGGGTAAGTAAGCTAGTTTTTATATAAATTATTTTAGTTATATAGCTACAAAACAGTTTTTATTATAAATAATAGTAATAATAATAATAATAGTAGCAACAAATATTAAATGCATAAATAAATAATTTAATTAAGTGCATAAATGTCAAATAGTAATAATAAAGAATAACGAACAAAAATAATGATTTTACAAAATAACAATACAGTTCTTTTGTAATAAACTGTCTCGAATTTTATCTAGTTACTCATTTACTGTATATCAAATACGATGGTAGTAATGTGCAATATATTGTTTCAGTTTTCGGATGTGCATTTGCTTCTCCAGTTTGTACTGATGACGAAGTTGATAAATGTATCCCTGAGGGAGGGAGTTTTGATTTCATGCATATAGGAAAAACGTTTGCAGGTGATGAAGATCAGTTGACGGACATTTGCCAGTAAGAAACTTCTTATAGTATCTGAATTTAAATTAAACATAGCATATTTTGGAAATGTATTTTCGTATTTTAAGTGAATATATAAAATCCGTTTCTTTTGCTTTTAAAATGCATTAAAAGTTCGCAAACTATGTAAAAAACTTTTTAAAAAATCATTATCTGAAGTTACGAATATCCATTTTTGCAGCATGAGTAGCACTAGAGGTTCAGAGAGGCATTTACAGAGATATAAACACTCATGCTCACTGAAATTTATGTTATAATTGCTAGTGAATGTGAAGTGGAAGGTTACAGAGCGAACGTTACTACAAGGGGAACTAATCAACGTGGAGACTGGGCGGTCAAAATGATGATCATTAACACTTTCAATCGCTAAGAAAAGTTTCCGGTTGCGTAATTACATTTTGTTATGGACCTTATCATTATTTGCCTTAGAGAATGCAATCAGCATATAAAGGTTTACATCTATGTTTGCAAGAATGAATACAAAAAGAGTTTGTTCCGTTGAACTTTTTTCGAAGATAGATGGGTACAGGAGTACCACATATTCATATGTAACGGTGCATTCACATCAAACGTAAAAAAAGACAAAAAATTTTGTAGAACGTTATAGGTTTTACATAATTTATGAGCCGCACACTTGCATTACGTGATTGTCAATATTTATTGCGCCAACAAAAAGGACTTTCCACCAGACGGACATGATGTGTTGATTGCGCTTTGGAACAGACATATCCTCGATTTAGTTTGATAGCCATAGCAGTGATTAATTAAGCGCAAAATGACTCCATCGCCCTGGGTGTGTATGCATCATCACACCAAAAGCTGTCCACACCACATTTTTGTCGTAACTCGAATAGCCACCTACACTGCTTGACAATTGCTAAGGAACAACTGCTTTATGCAAAGTAGCGTTCCCGACAGTCGACCAATAACAGTAACATGAAGTTCAGAGGGCGTGGCAGAGTAGAACCCAGTATCTGTATAAAAGGCAGTGCACACAAGCTCTTCATTCATGCGAAAATTGATGTTGTTACGTGTTCGACCAAAAAAGCACCGAATGTTGTTGAAGTTATTTCTAAGAAATTCAGTGTGGTGTTGCAATAATCAAGTGCAAAATGTCTGCAAGCCATCATTTGAGTGCTTACAATCGTGGACGAGCCGTTGGACGGCTGGAAGCAGGTCAAAGTGTCACCACTGTATCCATAGCACTAGTTGTGTCAAAAAGTGTCATCTCGCGATTAAAAAAGGCCGCTGAGGGTGTAATGCTACGCGAAAGCATGTCGGTGGTAGTGGTTGGAATACCACACCTCAAGAGGATCGATTTGTATCCCTAGTGGCGAAAAGGAACATAAATGCCACTCCAAGCCAGATAGCTGCAGACCTTGCAGCCGCTACCGGTACACATGTTTCGGCCAGATCCATCTCACGACGATTAAATACAGTTGGTCTGTATGCACGGAAGCCTGTTCGATGCATCACGCTTCAACCACGTCATCGTCGAGAAAGATTACGTTGGTGTAAGGAACATATTGGTTGGAGTCCCCAACAGTGGTGCAGACTGATGTTTTCTGACGAATCCCGTTTCAGTGATGAGTGATTCTGGCCACCAGTTAGTATGGAGAGAGGGGGGAACACGTTATGCACAACAGTTTGTTCATGAACGTGATCGTTATGGCCCAGGTGTGCTGGTGTGGGCAGGCATCATGCACAATGGCAGAACACCGCTTCACATCTTTGAGCGAGGTAGCGTAACATGCCAGCGGTATTGCAGAGATTATTCTGGGTTATGTTCGTCTTTTTAGGGGTGCGGTAGGTTCATACTTTCTGTTTATGGACGACAACGCGAGACCACATAGAAGTGCTGAAGTATCGGACACTTCAGAGAGTGAAGATATTGTCCGAATGCAATGGCCTGCTAACTGCCCGGATCTAAATCCTATGGAGCATGCTTGGGATACCCTTGGCAGGCATGTTTCGCAAAGAACACCCCCTCCCCGAAACGTGCAAGAACTGAAAACCACCTTAAGAGAAGAGTAGGACAATATCCCCCCTCTATAGTTGAATGGAAAACCTGCATAACAGATGCAAAATGTGTATTAGTGTCCGAGGTAATCACACATCGTACTGAGGTACAGTTATCTGTTCCATTTTGGCAAGAAGACCCATTTTCCGCGGGCCGTTTCGAAAGCATCCAAAAGCCATCTTTTTATTTTTAATTTTCTTATTTTTTCGATGTGGCGATATCCGTACCATTTTGCATGATAATAAGTGCACACTGTCTCTACTAAATATGAACTCAGTTTCATTTCTTCAATCAATGTATATTATTAATTATTCCAAAAAATGTAACTGTTCCTTAGCAATTGTCAAGCAGTGTATTTCAGTATCACGAAGGATAAATCCGTTGAAGAATATCCTTGCCAACCATAAAACCTCCAATGCATGACCCCATTAATGAGTTGACGTACTCAAAAACAATTAAGTCACCTGACAACTGTGGGGCACCCCTCCAGTACTTATCGCGTTGTATTCTAATTAGGAGACACCGCATTGTTTACCTACTGAACACCTGAGCCATTCCCCTGATTTTTTTCCACAATAGCCTGGTGAATCGCCAGAATAGACAGTCGCAGTTACAGTTAACCTTATCTCAAGATGCCCCACACTTGCTTCGTGACGTTTCCTGATTATGGAATTCGATTATTTTCCGTAATTTGATCATTGTAAAGGAAATTAATAACCTTGAACAGTACGAAACTCCAGGCTGGCTTTGGCTTCTTGTAAAAAACTTATGCGTGCTTGTGTGCCCTTAGCAACAATTTTGTCACACTCATGTAATATATGTGGTAGTTCTGGCTGATTTTTGACAGCAAAGGCTAACACATAGAAATGCAGGGAATTTTTTAACATTTTGTATCAGTGTTTTACTAACAACATTTAAAAAAATGATTTTCGAAATTTTTCATGGTCTAGGATGGTAAATAATGAGCTGCTTGGATTTGTTGCTTTTGTTGTGCTTTGTGTTGTTCAAGAAAAATACGCTTTTCTTTGAACTACTTTTGTCAGATATTCTTTTTTGGAAAACATTTTTGTATTTTTAAAACCAAGACTGCTTGTGCTTGAGCAACATTTAATGGAAACATAAAGAAGTATCAAATTAACTAACAAAGAATTTCGTAATATATAGTCAAAAGATAAGATTTTTTGAAACTTAAAAATACTTTTTTTTTAATGAAATTTTATAATAAAATATATATTTGACGAATGAAGGCTAAATCAACATCTTTCATTTTAAATTTCTTTTGTAGCCATGTTCTAGAGCAGCTGGACTGTGCAGTTGATTTTGTTAACAAATGTCCTAACACTATCTACAAACAATACCAGGAAAGTCTTATAGGTCATAAAAGACTTTATACGGAGCTGTGCGACAGATCGAATACATTTAGATCAGGTATGCAGAATAAGAATATTTCTTTTTAAAAAGAACTGATTCCTTGTTGCTAATTTTTTAAATAAATATCTATAACACTTATTACTCTTTTGAAAAATTGTTAATGTTTGTTTGGACACACATGAATTAATAGCCCTGTGTACAAGTTTCTTAAAGTTTAACTTGTGCATAAAATGGATTTAATGTTCCAGTTGTATATTTAAAATCAATAGTGTCAAGGAGACAACCGGTTTGACCCACTGGTGGGGGAGGGGGGGGGGAGGGGAGGGAGTACAGCTTTCAAGATCTCATTGAAAAGACCTGACTTTATGATTGTTATTAAGTTTATCGAACTTAGAAAACTGTTTGGGTACTTACCGGTTATACGACCTACATTGGCGAAGGTTTTAGAAATATCGTCAGCATGCTATTTAAATTTAATATATACCATTGATTTCTGTACATTTCATTTGGCAATGTTTGGCGAGCAAAAAGATGTAGGGCGTATAACCGATAAGTACCACTATTTGTTTTACATAAATTTTTGGAATTTAGGTCTTTCTTTTGTTAAATATTCCCACGGAAGTGTTTTTTCTTTAATTAAACGCAAAGAAAAATTTAGTAACTCTCTGACGATAAGTAAGTTTAAAGAATTAAAACATTTCGCAAAAGGTGGCAATTTGAAATCTAATCATTCAAATCATCATACTTCTTTTTATTGAAAACGAGATACAGATTGCTGTTGAATCTACATTTGATTAGATAAAAAACATTAGACTTGTTACAAAGTGATAATAAGGAGCAAAATGTACAATAACTCGGAAAAAATCTACAGTGAAATACAAGTTCATTTACAAAATTTGTTAAACCTCTCATAGTTCGAGACACAAAACTAGTTTGTTGTGCTTGCAGGAAATTTTAAATCCTACACCTTTCAAATGTCTACAAGATAGAAGTAGAATCAAAACCAGCTACTTCGTCATTTCGAATATTGTCTCAGCACTGATGTTTTTACCTCTGTTAAACAATCATTCTCTTTTTCTTTTAAAAGTACAATGTCATTACTATGAATGCTTTCATCGGAAGGGCACGGCGGTAAAAATTCACATGCAGATATAAAAGTTGTATTTGAATGTACAAGAGAAAAATTTAAGTAAAATGGGTAAACCTAAATTCACAAAATGGTGCATCTATAGATCTTTTGCTGAAATTACTAAAAAATAGCATTTTGTTTCCTGTTGCACATTTTCAAAGTGTTTCTAAAATTGTAGAGAAACTCAGAGTTTTGAAAACACTTTTTCATGACTTTCTACAAATTTTGAAGTTATTGGGTTTCAGCATTTGTCTACACATATTATTTTTACAGACATATAAACATTTTTTTTTTAAATTTGCGTAACTCGTTTCTCTTTTTAGAATATTTGGAACATATTTCTTGCGTGAATGAAAAGATTGCGAAGATGGACAGTAAGTGTATGGAACACATCAATTTCTACATGAGCGGTTTTAAGTAAGTCTCTTTTTTACCGAAAGCAGCTACTACTTCTGCTGCTTTTGGGAACGTAATACGATTTTCAGGATTCATAAATTTCTTTCTAATTGTTTCAATTTAATCCAAAGGTAACACAAAATGACAATAACTCAGTAACACTATCACTATTAAATAGTTTTATGTTTGAAAAGAGAAAATTGGGTTCATCAAGTTTGAATTCCTTCAGTGTTTGTGTTGGTCTCTTTGAAAAGTTAGGAATTCTTGGAAAGTTCTACACTTCTGCGTCATCTTGATGCACAGTAAACTACTCTAAACTACGCGAAAACATTCTCGCCTATCTAAATATTCCTCTACGTACCAGTATATTACATAGAAGAGTTCTACCAGTATTAACTTATCAGAGCTCTTCCTTTATAAAATGTGCTTTAATCGAATTAGAATCGATAGTTTTTTGCATCACTCGTTATAATGACGAACACATCATACGACGACATCAAAATGATAAAAAATGGTAGAAAACGGCAAAAAGTAATTTTACCTATAATAAATGAAAACAAAATATTGGAAAAACAGATGATGACACGTGAAACTAATAGGTGCCGTCAATATTCTTAGTGGACTGTATATCCAATTTAAATTCAAACAAATCCATATTATAAAATCAAACAGGTTTATTGAGCAGCAACACCATTTAATTCACACAACATAGTATACCGTACCAATTGCAAATACATACCAATGGAGGCAATTCATACAGCGTCATAGGTCACGTGCTGGCGATGTAAACAAATTTAGCTGGATATCGCTTTACTTCGAGTTCGTCCAATCTAGTTAAAACTAGGCCTAAATAAAATTCTACGTTATTAAAAACTAGAGCTAAATACAGTTCTACGTTATATAAAATTAACATTAAATAAAACACTATAACTATTGCAATAAATAATAAATTTCTTTTATAATGATCAAACTAAAGGTAAATTACTTGGTTTATAATCAGAAAAAGCTATGAAACTAGTTTAACTTTAAGAGAGCTAATTTTGCTTCGTGAACTCCACGTAGAACTCAATTAAAAAGTTGGTAAACAAATCAGCAATCCCCGTTATCACGTGATGCGATGAATTGCCTCCATTGCACTTCGAAATACATAACAATTGCATCCTAACCTAGGAACACATAGTTTTTATACCTTCAGCAACGCATGCTCAGCTCGAGTCTGCACATACTGACGAAATTGAACGCACGGGACAACACGTTTTAAATTTTAACAAACACAGAAGTAGCAGAACTGAAACGTCGCAGTCTATATTTTATGTGGTCTTTCCGTAGTCCTTAGCTCTTCCCACCTTTACCCTATGCTTTTTTCAACTGCCTTTTTATAAGCACAAAGATAAAACAACGTAAAAAAAACACAAATTTAGAATACAAAGTATCGCAAAAGCTATTTCGCAGCTACAATGGAGCCAGTGCAGAAAAGAAACGCTCAACACGCAACTAGAAAGCTGTGAGTGAATAGGCAAGAACCAGAGAGACAACCGGTATTTATACCAAATAATATGGTATATTCTCAATTTGTGCTTTTTTACGTTGTTTTATCTTTGTACTTACATTTTAGCACAAAGCATTTTGATCATTTGTCTTAAACTGCCTTTTTAGTTTAAAATATGCTCATATTGTTCTTATGTCGTTGTTGCTAATGTCACATGGAAGTTCAAGCTCCCGTCGCAGAGTGACCAGGAATTAAGGCAGAAAAGAGAGGAACACGACGTAAAGATTAAACCGACTTAACCTTGGAAAACACACGGTGTATTGTACCACCGTCTATCAACATTTCGATCCTTTGAACTAGAATAGACATCGAGCAGGTCCTTATTCAAGTAACTTCAAAAGGTATTGGTTTGTAATGGAAACGTGGAAAATGCTTTGTGATAACGACAGATTTCATGTGTTCAAGTCGCCATTGGCTGCAAAGAGGATCTTTGATCGGCCCGCGACCTTTGGGCAACGTGCTCGGTTATCTACTAATCGGGATACCTCGACCAGTTGTGAAAAACTTGTTTAACAAACGTCCTCAAAATATCGAGTGACACAGATGCAAGGGTGACACTCTACGTCATACCCTTGAGAATTTGAAATATTACTGTTTCCTGTATTATTCTAGTTTAAGACTAGTTGTTTCTAAAAGGCCAGATGAGCTGGTAATATTTAAGTTGTAAAAGACAAGAGGTTTAATAATATCTTCTTTCGTAAAATACCATTAAATATTCGAGATTAAGAGAAAATGTTGATAATTATTTTGTAACTCAATTATAATGAACTATTTTCCTTTTATTATCCAGGTGCACAAACGCCATCAGCAATTACGAGAGCTGTGTGGAAGCTGTTGTGCAAAGAGAATGCAATGACGGCGCTGTCCATGTCTTCAGAACACTCTATGCTCCAAGGACAAGTATTAACGTGGTTCTTTGTGAACAAACGTACAAAAATTTGAAAGATTTAGGTGTCGTCTCTCATTAAAAATTGCTTTTTTTTGAAAAGTACATTCGTTCCTTTAAAATGAAATTCTGAATAAAATTCAAAAATTTTTTAAATAAGAAAAAAGTTGTGTCATTTATTTTGTGTATATATTTTTTCAAATGCTACATGGAACGTTAAATGTAAATAAAACAAAAGAAAAATAATAAACAAAAGAAATTGTCATACAAAATGCTATGTAACCTTTTACTGACTATTCTCACTAATTATAGGTAATGTAACGTAGTGAAGTTTTCAAACTTTAGCTGAAAAACGCGAAATAAATAAATAAATAAACTATGGGAAAGTGTAAATGGTGATAAAAATTGCTATCTCTGCTAGGCTATAAACTCCTATGTTTTTAGATTCTTTTCGCGGCGTTCGATTGTTGACCTAGGTTTACTAAATTTTTCCAGTTTTTCTAAATTTCTTTATTTAAATTATTACTAAACTTTTTTATTAGCTTTTATTTATCTTGTTCTTTGTGTCGACGTAACGCAAGAGATGATTTATGCAAATTCGTTAAAAACAAGGTGGCGTAAAAAAAGCACGGTACCGCGCTTTCGGAATTAGCCGAAGTTCCCCCTTGGTCACGATAAAGCTCTGTATGCTAGTTATAGTATCTAGGGCTTAAGCAGGAAGGACCCAAGACGGCGGACTATTGTGTCGGAAAGAGCATGTCGCTAATTGCTACCAAGGAGGCCCTTTAACCGCTCTGTATAGCTTGGAGCTTGGCTTTAGGCTACAAAAATTAACCCATTAACCCTAAGCTTTTTGAAATTAGATACATGACCTAGGACTGGTCATGTATCTAATTTATCTAGGACTTTTTTTACGGTAATCACAGAAGGGATGATTTATCTATTTTATCGCTGTAAATCACAACTGCGTTTAAATTCATGCTTCTTTTACAGTACAAACATACTGTAAATACTTTCTACAGTCTAGTCATTCAGTTTTTATCCCTTTCAATAGTCCAGCCTGATATGACAGCTTTCAAAACAACTTTCGCGAAATGTGCCACTTTTTGCACAACCATTAATAACGCGAGCCGAGGAACCGTTCCGTGCTTCAGCGTTAATATGTTAGTAATCTTAGTCTTACTTGGTCCAAGTGTAGGTCCAAAATTTCGTGTTCTAATTGTTCCCTTTTAATGTATGGTAAACAAGAAAATTTTATTGAAAGCTGACGACGGGTTAACTGTGCGAAGGCTGATTTCTGGAACTAGGAAAGTTTGAGCTTGGATTTTTAGTTAGTGAATTGATCAATTTATTCAACAGATGCCTAAAGTATATTACATGTATCTTTTAACTCATTGTGCATTCATACCTGTTTTCAAGTCAAGAAACTAATTCTATATAAGTTTTTACACCCAATCATTACTTCAAATCTGAATTCGCATAATTCTGTCCATGCATATAAATGCTTTGTGAAGATAGTGTGAATAGTTTCTGTTTTTATCATTACAAAATCGTTTAAAAAGCTTGCTAAATAAAATGAAAGAGGCCGTGGATGATTACCTTATCTTCCCTTTTAAGTAAACAGTTATTTTTGTCCTCTTATTCTTCTATTGAATAACTATATGAGCTTGCTTCCACAGGGCAATTATATTTAGAATACTGTGTTGCTAATCCAGAAATTATGAACTTTGATTTCTTACTCAAAACATAAAATATGACATTTTATCTTTTGATACATACCAAAATTATCCACATAAAATGATTTTAAAATACACCACCCATTTACCTGTTTTAATGGAATGGACATACATCGTCACAAAAATACGAAACATAAAAGAAATACTGAGAGTTACCAAAAGGATACTTAAAGAAAAATTAAAGAAAAACTTTGAGGTTGTTTTTGACAGACTGACAGGAATTGGATCTCCACCAATTTTAATACATCGCATGCGTTACATTTACTCCAGTGAAAGGAAGCCCCAAAAATGTCTAATACTTAACCTAGTGTTAAATATGTTCAATTTTTGAAGAGTTGCTTTCGCCTGAATAGGTAAAGACCCTAGTTTATCCCACTAAAGAGGATTGTTTCTTCATTTTCATACAATCTTCAAACAAAAATAATTCTGACAATTTTAAATCTGTAATTGAAAACTCAGCAGAACTTTCCCTTCAAAACAATTCTATTCGAACATAATAGTTAAGAAACAATGAACAATTATAAATTCTTAAGTAGGGGGCCAAAAAAACCACTTTGAATGTCTTTTTTTATTGTTCTAACCGTTTAGCAATTTAACAACTCTCTCCGTTAATATCAGTAACATTTCTAGAATGATATAACCACTTTCCGAGTTTGTCGGCTGTAGTCCATCCAGGCTGTTTCAGAATGACGTTTTGACGTATTGCCTGACATGGCTCGAACTGCTTCAGAGCACGAATAAATTCAATGGAGAAGCCTGACTTTTTTGGCAAAAAAAAAAAAAAGTCAGAAATAGTATGGAGCAGAGAAGGCGAACATATGGCACAAGAACCAGTAGGTGGCACGCAGCAGGTATTTCAGGCATTAATCAAACTGCGGCATATTAAATTACTTTTATGTCCTCGTATTCACTGGAAACAACATTAAACTAGCCTGTTGTGGACATCAAGGAACTGTCTTCTATATCCTTCTTATGAACATTACTAATCGCCAAATATCCCTATTTGAAAAAATAAAATAAATAAAAGTAACTTGTATAAAAAGAAAGATTTTAAACCAAGATAAACTAATTAAAAGGTTTGTGCTACCAGTGATTGCTCAAAATGCTACAAATTGTGATAAGAATTTTATTTGCTAACTTCTACTGTTCAAATGGTAACAATACAATACAGAACAAAGTTTCGGCTCCCTTGGCGCCAGATTATAATTAACACCTTTTTCCATTGAGATATACTTACATTTTGTATTAATTGCTGGATTCTGGAGATATTCGCCTAGCGCGAGAAACGTTCAATTGCTCCACCTCCTTTGGAGCGAATGGTGCCAAAATTTAATCCTGACCACTTCCTATAAGGATGTACGTGTGCACCAAATTTCGTTTAATTTTATGCACTAAGTTCGATTGCTCCACTTTCCTTCTTGGAGCGAAAATCACGAAAGTATAATCAGCACCTGTGGACCACTTTCACACCAGATTTTGTTCAAAAACTTCCATTACTTCTTGAGATATAGTACTCACGCTAATCGAGAATCACGTTTGATTGCTCCACCCCCCTTGAATTGATTGACACCAAAAACTAATCAGCACCAATTCCTGTCAGGGTCCAAGTGTGCACCAAATTTCGTTTTATTCCATACAGTACGTTTTGAACGGTCACAAAAAAAAAAAAAGATCACATGCAGACACACAGACAGACAGACATTTTCGGGTAAAGTCAAACTGGGTTCAACACAGCTCAAAACGTGTAAATCCGTAGGAATTTGAAATTTTTCACGAATCCAATACTTACATTGGATATAGAAGAAAGAAAAAAAAAAAAAAAATGAAAAAAAAAATAGAAAGAGAAAAGAAGAAAGGAGGGGGGAAAACTTCTAGGACTTGAAGAGCGGCCTCTTTGCGAAAATAGATGATCTTCAAAGATGATTCCTAAAAATAAAGATAACAAGTGGCTTACTGAACACCTGAAAATAGTAAACAATAATTTGTTTTACTCACTATCGAAAAAATTTCGCCATCCCTGGTCTAGATTTGACCATTATTTACAAGCCCGGAAAGGAATATTATAGATGCCAGCGATGATATCCTCTGCTTTTATGCGACTGAAATTGTTCCTGTAACAAGAACGAAGGGATACCAGTTTTCAAGATTATCAACATCTCATATGAAGAAGTTTCATGGAAGTATAATTTAATCCTCCAAAAATTGCAGCCTTTAAATTAAGAGCATTAAGACTCGATGCACACGGACGCTCCGATTGCTGTCAGGCACGGCAGTTCTGGGGCAATAGTGCCTTAAGTTGAACGGGCCAACTCACACGAGCGGCCGACGCCTGACCACGACCTCACTGTTTATAGGAGGAAAAGGGAGAAGGGACCTCAATTCTACAATTGTTTCCATTTTGTAAATAGATGGGGCGTGCTTCATCAATATGATCTTTGCCAATCTACGTGTTGCTTTGTAAAACCAGAAAATGTGAAGCGACCCAGACTGCAAACAATAGAAAAACATTTTTAAAATATCAATAAATATAAATCGCCAAAAATGTTTTAAGTTACATGGCTTTATTTAAATTCAAAACATCGTTGCATTATCCAAACAAAACTATTGTTGCCAAACGGCAAATGATAATGCTGACAATTTCCTCAGAGCCAAAATTATTAATTTTTTTTCCTAATTAACGTTATAATAAATTATAAAATGGATGGATTATTGTATTGTCATCGAAGATAAGCTTGTGTGCAAAATTTGAAGATAATTTATGCAGTAATAGTTGTCGAAAACCGCCTTACAAAATTCCGCCAGAAGTCAAGTTAAATAACACCATGTAAAAATCAGGTCTTTTCGTGAATCATAACATTATATGTTTGCATCCATTTTATTATAAAAATATTTTGTAAAGGTTAATTAATGGAAAGCGTATTTTAAAATGACTAGCTCTATTTTTATGCCTAACGAGGCATTTTTTTCAATGTATTTTTAAATCGTTAACGTGTTGTTTCCTGATTACAGTTTCCAACGAAATTTACGAATAAAATATTTTTGAATGGGAAATAACTCAACAGCATTGTTGGAAAAGGATGATTTGATCGCAATTGCAATTTGTTATATGCTTTTTTCTTCGATTTATATATTTCTATATAGTTCTCATTCCGTATTTTCACGTTTTGTATTCAGTGCGCATTCTTAAATTCTGATCTAATTTTTCAATCATTGATAACTGTATTGGAAATAACTTGGGTACTAATCCTTATCTCTGCAGTTCGAATGAGAAAAAAACAGAGCTGCGCAATGAGTTTTTAGATAAAAAATTTGAAGATATTTCATGTTGATAGATCTATTTGTATTAGCTGTATTGCAGCTGCTGGCTCACCATGATATGCAAATTTCTCATCATTTCACTTTACGGTAAGATTTTTTCTACTTTATTACTTCAGCTATTATTTTAAATACTTAATTATTTCTCAATGTCAGGATCAAACTTCGCGCTTTAAAATTTGAAACTTCATCAGAAACATTTCTACAAATCCACTTCGTGTATAAATTGTAATTGACAAATAATATTCGATTTTTTATAATTTGAAATATTTAATTTGAAACAATATTCTTGGAGAAAACTGCTGTCGATTGGAATAAAGAATTTCAATTGCTGAAGCAGTTACCAGGCTTTCCTTAATGCGTTCACTTTCAGCTGCCACATTCACAACAGTCTATTTCTGTTTATTACATAGTTGAATATTCATCACTGAAAAAAAAAAAAAAAAAAACATGAAAGAGAAAATTGGCTATAAATGGGGGTAGGTGCTGTACCTTGAGCATGTTTGTGTCTTGATCCACCCAGTTTTGTGAAACTCCCTGCATTTCAAACATCAAGAGATTTATTTGTGTCTTTGAGTACATTTTCTTTATATTGGGAAAAAAACTACAGCGAACTGATCTCATAACTTCGAGATAGTTAAGCTCTCAAAGTAACTTCTTTCATTTTACTTCTGTTCTATTTTAATATTTGCAGTACTGAATTAGAGTTAACACAGCAAAAGCTTCTGTAGCAACGTATTGTACAGTTGTAGTTGCCTATCATAAATTATGTATCTTCATTGTGTTCTGATATTTCATGTAGTGTGCTTTGAGGCGGTACAAGGTACTACATCATAATGAATTCACGTAGCTCAAAACATATCATTAATATATGCAATTTAACTTTACTGCATGTTTAAATAAAGTCCCTTAGTGGATATCTCCTGTTTTAATGGTAAATTCTAGATAAAAATTGATAGCTTGATAGAATACGTATGGTTAGATTAGTGTTCTTATTAGTATTGTGTGTTATTCGCGTCGAGCGGAAGGCTTCTATTTGATGTAGACACCTGGAATATACATGAACAAACATATTTATTTAGACACAGACATTAAACAGCATTCAGTCGCCAACTTACTTTTCAATATAATATCTTTCGAATCATACTCTGGTTACACTTAGCCGTTAACCACGATCGTATGAGGCTTTGACTATAACTTATATTTATCACTAACAGTTTCCGCAACGTCATGGTGGGAACCATTTGCAAGAAATATAACAACACTAATAATAATAGTAATAATAAAATCAAACTAAACTAAATAAAAAATAAAATAAGTTAAAATACTATTTCTTGCAGGCAAATCTTGCGCATATTTAAATCAAGTTCAAAGTGGTTTGGCAAGGTTGTGCTAAAAGCGGAAAAGTGTTTGGACTTCAGTACGTTGTAGCTCTTACGCTAAGTAGATAAAATTAAAAAAAAAAAAAAAAAAAAAGGAAATACTTTTCATTAATCAACATAAAAACTCAACATGTGATTAGTCCATTAAGCCAGAGAGGACATTCATAGCAAGACAACTGGACAAAGAGGATAGCTGGTTTTATAGTAAGAAACGTTATAGCAGAGAATGTGTTTTTGAGGCTCGGTGCAGCGAACTACGCTAAAATATTTCAGCACTCTGCTTTGCAGAATTAAAACTTATGCATTCTTTTCATTTCTACATTTTTTTTTATTTCGTTCGTTCAATTTCTACATAACGATAATTTAAGAAATATTTTAGTCTATAATGTAAAAAGTAAGTAATGTAGTCCTATATGTAAGTGTACGAATAAAGATTCTTTATTTATAGTGTTTTTACTATTGATAGTGTATTGCATAAAATTAAAAAAAAATTACTTGAGATTAATTTAAAATTTTATTTATCATGTGCAAGTGATTGGATGTGTAATAACATCTCCGAAGTGCAGTGACGATGAGGCAATGAAATGCATTCCTGAAGATGGCGAAGATCTGTTCAAGCTCGAAAATACATGGCCGGGAAGTGAAGAACAATTAGCAGAAATTTGCCCGTAAGAAACTTTATCAAAATTCTTCATTGCTTAGTGTGCATAAACAATCCATAACCGCATAATCATCAATTTAAACGTTTCAATGGTTATTCAGCCACAGAGAATAGTGTTTTCAGATATCATTCCTTTGGGTACTATTTTAATAAAACAGGAAAATTTGTATATTTCGCCTTCGTAAAACAGTAAAACACACAACAGTGCAAATTCAAGAAAAATGACACAACAGAATAAACTGGTCTGTTGTGCCCATCAAGGAGCTTTCTTCTATATCCTTCATATGAACATCACTACTTGCCAAATATCCCTATTATGATAACAATCCTTATTGTAAAAACCAATAATAAAAAATATAAAAATAATGCTTTTAAATCAAGAATAACTGCTTAAAAGGCTTGTGCTACCAGATAATTCTCAAAATGCTAAAACTATACATAAGAATTCTATTTGTTAACATGTAGGTGAAATAGTAACAATATAATACAAAACAAACCTGCTCCCATGGCACCAGAATGTAAGCACATTTTCCCATCGCGATCGTACTTACAATTTTGTTAGAATTATTTAATTCTTAAGATATATACTTAGAGAGAAAAACGTTCAAATGCTCTACCCCCTTTAAAGCGAATGACGCCAAAATTTAACCAACACCACTTGTTTCAGAATGTATATGTGTCCCGAATTTCGTTTAATTCCAGGAATTACATCTTGAAATACAACGCCAAAAAAAAAACTTCCAATTCCTCCACCCCCCTTGGAACGAATCGCCTCAAAATGTAATCAGCATCTGTTCCTATTTTAGTTCAGTTATGTACCAAATTTTATTCGAATTTCTTTTTTACTTCTTGATATATAGCACTCCCGTTAATCGAGAAAAACGTTCTATTTGTCCGTCCCCTTTGAAGTGATACGCGCCAAAAGCTAATCAACGCCAGTTCCCTTCAGAGTCCAGGTGGGCATCAAAATGTCTTTCGGTTGCATGCTTTACTTTTTAAGCTACAGCGGAGACAAAAAAAAAAAAAAAAAGCCGTCAAAATTTGAATTTCGAAAGTTTTCAGTTTTTCATTTTCGTTGCTTAATGTGCACAAACAATCTACAAACACAGAACTATCGATATAAATAATAATGCTTATTTGCCGCGGGAAAACAGAGTGTTCAGATATTATTCCTTTGTCTCCTATTTTACGAAAACAAGAATAATTTCATGTTTTGTCTTGATAAAACAGTGAAACATGCCACAGGGACAATTCAAGAAAAATGACACAATAGAGTAAAAAAAAAAAATATATTTCTCAAAGCTGTTTTGATTATAAGTTGAAACTTGAATTGGAATATATTGATCTGTCAAGAATGATGTGTCCACAAATCAGGTTTGAACAGATCGGCTGCCATGTGTCATAAAAATGATAGAACAGTTACTGGAACTTTTTCAATGGTCTGTAACCCGAATGTTTGAGAAAGCAATTAAGTCCATAAATATAAGTAATATTTATGATAAATTTTACTTTGGTACACATTTAAGTGTCTTCAAGAAAAAGTACTGTAAAGTACGAAATAGGGGGATACATTAAAAGTTTTTATTAAAACGGCAACATGTTTTTCTAAAAATTATTTTCATGCAACTTTAGTTAGCTATGAAGGAACATTTTTTGCTCTATACCTCATTTATAGTGCTACCCATTCTCTTTTTTTTTTCATTGTTTAAAGTTTTTAATAAGCGAAATATTTTTTTAAACAGAAAATATGGAGAAAATATTTTAACAAAGACGTCAGTAGAGCATCGTTAAATGAAACCCGAGTTTCCATGGACTTGCCGAATAGGCTTTCATTAAGCCATATTAATTGGGGATCAATTTCGTCCTGATTAATTGAAAATTCGGATTAAAAACAAAGTCCTGCTTCTTTCTCTACGTACTTCTGTAGCAATGCGGGCTCGTAGATATTATTGTTAGATAGTCGTTCATTAAATTCCAGAGAATAAACGCAATTCTCATATTTTAAATGAAGAACACATTCAGAAAAACTACCTTATTATAGTTACCCACAGAGTAAAAATAAATAAATAAATAAGTAATAATAATAATGATAATAATAAATAAATTTGGTGCAGAGAGCTTCCTTAGAAAGGAATGGAAGCAACAAAATACATTTGGTGAAATATTTTAGAAAATATTTTTTTTTCAAAGCAATATCTATTATTATAAAAGCTGAAATGGAAGTGTACACTGAAATGTAAAATTTCTCCGGTATTGGAAAACTGTTACAGTTTATAGCTGAAAAAAATTCAATTTACTGTGAAAATGCAATATTAAATATTTATATTACATAATTTTATTATATCTCTGAACGTAATGTATATATATATATTAAGGTGGGATAAAATAGTACAATTTTTTTTTTAAAGTCAAAATACTGCGGAAAAGTTGCGAAATGGGGAGACGGAAAAAGGGTAAAAACAAGAGAAATAAAATCGGTATACATTTTCGGGTTACGGATGTGCTCTAAAATCGGCCGCATCTTGCAAAAATTCACATTTTTGAGATAATTTTTTCTATTTTGAAATTGACCTCTTTCCGAATGTAATAGCTGAAACTTTCATGTAATAGAACCATAGAACATAATTGTTAAATATTATTTAAATCAATCAACATTTTCCGATGTTGCATTGTCTCCAAATTTAATGACATTTTGAAATAAATGAATAATTAAATAAATAAATAAAGGTGGATGACCATTTAAGGAAAGAAGAAAAAGTTACAACTTCCCAGTTTTTTCTTTAATAAATAAAAATGTAAATGTTTGACAACAATTTATTTTAGACCATTAGTAATAGTACATACTTTTTTCGTGTAAGATTTCCCTCAAGTTTCGACTAGCTTCAGAGCACATGCACGGCCGAAAAATGCAAACCAATTTTATTTATTTTTGTCCCTTTAGTTTCCCTACGGTATGAAGACTAGGTAAACAAAATTTCTTTTTTCGGCTCACCTTAATATATATGAATAGATATAAAGTTAAAGTGAAACTTGGTTTAAAAACAGCATGATCTTGCTGCTGCTTTACCAAAAAAAAAGAAAACCCTCGTGAAAATATAAACTGTAATTGATGAATGTAAAGATAAATAAGGAAGAAATAATTCTTTAAACATGAACTTAATTGACGGTGTGAAATAAACATTAATTGCATAACTTGATGCCTTTGTTAAAAAAAGAATTGAAAAATACCGCTTTTGCCATCTTTTGAGAAAAGCGTTTTTCATTTTCACTCATTTAGTGTATAAAATGTAGTCTCAACATTTTCAAAATGTACTCTTCAAAGTTATTTTCTTAGAAAAAATAAAGTTTTTAACGTTTTCTGCTAACAACTAATCTTTGTAATTGCCTCCTTTGGGAACTAAGTTTCACAATGTCATGCTATTAGTCAACTGAAGGTTTTTAAAAGAGAAACTAAGCATCTGTAGAGAGTGTCCTCTGTCAAAAAATTAGCATTGTCATTCCTTTGTTTAGACATAAACTTTTGTCGTCATGCCTCTTTTCGTAAGTAAACTGTGCTATTATCTTCCTTTGGGAATCTGTTCCAAAGAGCTAAAACTCTCTGACGGCTCCTGCATAGAACCAACAATTATTCTTTCCCATGTAAAAGCTACGATTTATCTTTACGGGTATTTATTTAATAATCTTTATAATGAACCACCTTAAAAATTTCATTTATTTTCTTATCTCGTATAAAATAGATTATTAGTAACGGAAACTATTGCTATCTTATCATAAACGTTTATGTTTGTGCAGAAACAAAAAATAAGAGAGTTAACGTTATTAAACACAGTATTGAAGACACATATTTCGGAGTTACGAGGAATCTCTTCGTTAATGCATACATTTGTAAACTCTAGTGTGCGCAGTTTGCCGACTGCGCATATTATGTCAAATTCAAAGCCTTTGAAAAGCGTCACTCGTATTCCGACCTTCCGGATCTTAACTTCATAGCTTCATACATGGATAAAAAAACTCTTTACAACCCCGAAATACGTGCTTACATTGAATTCACAATCTGTGTGTTAGTAACGTTGACTATATCCCTAGATATTCCATAATGTCAATCCTATTCTTTTTGGGAGAGGTGGGGACCAAAAGTAGGAGAGTTTATTACGTTTTAAATGGACGTGCCTTAATAATTGAGCTGTTTCTTCAGTTTATAGAGCATAGTTGTGCTTTATAGTCTAACTCTTTAAAAAAGTATTCAGCCCTGTTGACATAAAGTACTAATGTCAATGTAAAATGTGATTCAAATAAATTTCTCCTTGTGATATAATTTCCCTTATGAGGTTTAATTTCTCTCGTATGTTTCAATTAAATCTCTCATTGTGATTGAATTAAAAGGTTCAAATAATCCCTTTAAAGCTTTAATTATGATTTAATTTCTCCCATGTATTTGCATTTGATTAATTTTTTTCTTCATGTGATTTCATTTAATATCGTCCTGCGATTCAAATAGCTCTCTTACTGTTAGTCAATTTCTCTCATGTAATTAAATTTCTCTCCATCTGAATCCTTGAATCTCTTATTGTGATTCATTTCTCTCTACCATCTGATTTAATTGCTCACATGTGATCACTATTTCAGGCCTCCCCCCCCCCCCCAATGCCATTACATTTTTCTAATGTCATTCAACTTCACTTGTATTCAGTCTATTTAATGGAATGATTATTTATTGTATTAAGAAGTATTTATAACTGATAACAAATTTTTGCAGAAGTGTATCTTCCCAATTGGATTGTGCAATAGCTTTTGCAGAAAGATGTCCTAATACAAGAATTGGATTGTATTTAGAAGGACTGAAAAGGCATAAAAGTCTGTACAACAAGTTATGTGACAAGTCTAACGAGTTTAGAACAAGTATGTAGAAAGAATGTGATTAGCATTTCGACATGTAAATATTAAATCTAGCGATGTTAAAAAGTCATTTTCGACGAACATTTGGCTTGAATTATTGTTTTAAAAAGTTTTATGCAGTTTCTAACTCTGACTGCGAAACAGAACAATTCCTTTAAAATAAAAAAACTTAAAACTTCATAGGTTTTTTCCTGATAATTATTAAATTAAGGTATGGTAATTTAAAGTGAGGTGTACCGGCTTTAGGATGCAATAGATCATTTTGATATTCACATTTGAGGACTTCAGCAAGAGTAATATGACAATATTAAAGATTACTTAATATTTAATTATAGGCTAGTTTAAATCAAAAGTTTCTTTTTCAGAGGTGCTGACTTTCAAAATTCTAAGCGAGGATCGAAGCAACTCGAGCACATTAAAAAGAGGAAAATATCGGTAGATGAATTCAGGTGTTTAGGGAGCAGAAAAATTGGCATACTTTTTTTTTTGATTAAACGTGAATTCATGAACTTTTTATGAATGCCAAACAGGTTAATCAAATTTTTAGGAAAGTTGCATATATTAACCCTCTATCACTCCCTGTTTTTGCCACACCATCACTCTCAGGTTATTATAAATACCGTAAAATTGTATCACAATTTTGTAGTGATAATGAAGTACAATGATTTTGTTATTCACTTGTAAGTGAAGTGGCTTAACGTAACTTATTCCAAATAAGTGCAATTCAAAAATAAAAGAAACATACAGTTGTGTAAAAGTTTTATAAACTTATACATATGCTACTACGTTAGAGATAAAATTACATTAACATTTACTTAGGCTGGTTTTTACAAATATTTCCAGGGGGTAAAAGGGTATTCACTAAGTAAAGATTTCATAAAAAAGAAACAAAATACATAAACACACAATGAGATATACTATATACGTCAAAGCCGAAGAGGGGGAGGAGAGTAAATATTCCCCTCCTGAACCCTTAAATGACGGGCTTGCATTTGCTACTTCTATTCAAAAAACATTTTTTTAATGAGATTTTTCTAACAGCATTTTGAAAATAATAAATTTTGCCCAATCATTTAAATTTTATCTCTACATTTATCAGAGCACTTTTAAAAGTCACTCTTCACTCACCGACATAAAAGACTGTTAAAATATTTTCATGCTTAATGTTATACATATAGCAATTTCTAAATAATAATAATTATAATAATAATAAAAATAAAATAAAATTAAGTTAAAAAAAGATATAAACACTAGAAGTTTTGAGGAAAAGTTGATTTGAGTATTTGGTTGATTCAATTTTTAATGTTTGTTTCTTTTTTTAGAGTATTTGACTTATATCTTGCGTGAATGAGGAAATTTCAAATATAAACAATCAGTGCGAAGAACATTTGGATATGCTTACTGCTAATTTTCAGTAAGTAATTTATTGCTTCTATAATGTCAATGCTGCTGAAGTTATTAAAAAAAAAAGATCTTCTACAAACTGCTTTTAAGTTATTTATTTTTTAAAATAGAAACCTTAAATTTAGAGAGTGAAAATACATTCTAAATTTGAAATAAAGATAGGCATCTATTATGCTTCAAGTATTTGAATTTCGGTTAGTAACGTGTGAAAATAAGTAAGTCTTCCAAAAAGGAGTTTTGATGTGTTGATAGAACTTAGTTATTATTTTCACAAAATCAGGGGCTTAACGGGGAGAGAGAAGTTTTAGAGTTAATAACTCCAGAAACCATAAACACGAAAAAATGTTCTCATACACATACTTTCACTGTAAAAGAATACAAAAATAATCAACCACTAAGTAAACATTTTCAAATTTTAAGACTGATACAAGTTCATGAAATTTCTATCATGAGTTATTTTCAAGCGATTACTTTTATCAGCCTATTTAGTAATTATTTGAAGTTCAACTTACCTTGTTCTTTTATTTCAGGTGCACAAAATCTATCCAGGATTATAAAAAATGTGTAGAGGGAATCATTAAACAGGACTGTGGAATGGAACATGCCGACGTCTTCAGCGTCATTTATGAAGCAAGGGTACCAATCTACAAAGTAGCATGCGAAGAGATTTACGAAACGCTGAAAGACTTGGGAGTTATTTCCTAAAGTGGAATTATTCATGCACCGCAGATATTCAGACTTCATAATATTTAAGGAAAAAAAAAGATCGTGCATATTACCTAAACTTTGATAGAAATATGAAATTATACTGTATCACAATAACTGCCATGAAAAATAGCGCAGGAAGAGACTATTTGTCATACAGTTGTTTTACATCTTAGCAGCTGAATAGAACAAGGATGTAAAATAGGAGCAAAATTGCCCGCTTAAATTTATATGTGGCTTTAATAATATGAATTAAGAATTGTTTGCATGATTTATTTCATATTGTCTAAATTTGCGTTTCTCAAACTGTGGGCCACGCCCCACTGGTAGTTCACCAGTAAATTTTTGGTTGGTCGCGGCACTGCTCACTAGTTAAAATTTAAAAAAAAATGTTTTCCTATATAAATAAGGATTACCCTGATATGCATATCTCACTTGAAGTTTTAATTTCAGTTTTTGGTATTAGCTTTTAAAGAGGTTTGTTCACAGCAATATTTAAATGAATTTGACTTTTTTGAAGCAGAACGAGATTATTTTAAGAAATCTTCATTCTTCGTCTTTTCTGAAATGTCTTGCTCATTTTCTAGTCATTAATATAAACACTATAAACAGCTTAAAATTGTAACGTTTGAGTTACATCTGAAATTTTTAACTCATCATCATCATCACTTAAATTTTTGATGGGCGATCAGGCTCCAAAGGGGCCTTTTACCCGGATCTCCCTGTGAGCGTGCATCTATGGGAGCTAGTTCAAATTTGCACGAAGGCTATCTCCTTGTCCCCGAAGGACAAAAGGGCAGTCCGCATCTCGGACGGTTAAAATAGAGATTAGTAATATCTAGACAATGACTACAGAGATATATTTCTTGATATAAATTAGTAAATTATTTTAATAATTTCTTTCGATTTTTTTAAAAAAATTTATTAATAATTAAATGAAGCAAAAGAGCTTCTATCCCGTACAAGTTACATTGAAAAGTACATGTCAGATTGAGGATTTGGGAGAGGGTTGTTATTTGTACTTGCAATTTGTAACTCTATCCTTAATGACATATGATACATTTGACTTTATTATATTAACTGTAAATAGAAGAAACTGATGAATAATGAAAAATTTCATCAGCATTTCTTTAATATTTCACTACTTTATTTCCGTACTATCTTATCTTCCTTTAATTATTGTATTAAAGCATCGGCCATAGATGCTGCGGTTGCTGCTCATTCACGCTCGTGAATTGGCTCATTTTTTTTAATATTACTATAAAATTTCTTAGGTGATCTGCATTTCCCTAATGAGACCAGGAAAAAGATCTTGTAGCCTTAACTTTCCCAACATTCGAAGTGAAAAGTATCAAAGACGATGGTTTTCCTGAGCCGAAAGACAAAAATTCCGTTCGGGGATACCTAAAATAGTTTTCATTTTGTTCAACAGATGGCATTACTTTCAGCGATTTAGCGAAAGTAGTCTTTTTAAATACAAGTGATTGGTAACGCTAGGTTTGGAAAAATGTTTATATCATTAGGTATTTCATTTTGAATTTGAAAAATCCACAGGCATTGGATTCACTTTGATATAATGTATACTGAAATATATTGGCACTAAATCGGAGTTGATCGGTCAATGAATTATTACAAGGCACGATCAAAAGAAAATTACATTTCCAGTTTCGGTTTTGTGTTTTTATTTAGTAAGGCATTGGTTACCTTTTGAAACATCATTTAGGGTTTGGATTTAAGAATGATACAGGGTTCTCAGAAAGTTTAAAAATTTTGCATGGTGATGCGTCAGAATACAGACTTAGGCATAAATCAGCCCAAAGATCTAATTTACCATGACAAATAAGTTTTACCTATGTGAGATGTTGTGTCAGAAAATCAGAAAATGTTGAAAATTCCTTCCAACCACCGCATTGTCTGTTTTCCAAAGCGCTCTGGCAGGTCACCTCTTCCAATACAACTTCCTATGTATAATTTGTGCATCATGGTTTCACGGAATAGTACGTCAAGTTTGTAAACGACCTTCCGAGGCACCGTGCATATTTCATTCACATTTACAAATTGCAAAATGTACATCATTTCTTCTATTTGCAGTTTAATGGCATGAACCAATTTTTCCATAACTTTAGGCATAAATCAGCCCAAAGATCTAATTTACACATTTCATAACAAACTTTCATTGCTTTTTTATATTTATTGCATATAAAAACTGTATTGCATATAAAAACATATTTCCCGATTTCAGTTATTTCCAAAAAGTATCTTCAAAAATATAAGCGTACCTTAAATGGTTTTAGATTTCAAAAATACAAATATACATTCAAAAATCTTTTTGACGAGCTAAGTCACATTAATTATTATCAACTGTTACATTCTAACTACAATATATATTTAACGATCACGTTGAAACAGGATATAATAAAATAGTTCTGAAATGAAATTTTTTTCTAATATGGATAGAACAACTCAAAATTTTTGTCAGTTTAGTTTTTGGATATAGATAGCGATGTGCGAAGCATAACAATTGATTCATTGAAAACGGTTTCTTCCGTAAGATCCGCACTCTATGTAGCGCGGATCTTACCATTTTCAGCTCCTGGAATATTCTTTTAATTAGTAGAAGTTTTTTTTTTTCTTTCCGAGAAAATGGTGTGCTGCACATTCATGCCACACACTCAGCCCAGTGCTAACACATCAATACATTTTTGTTGAATTTATTGACTCATTGTGATAAATTTGTGATATCACTCACAAATCCAACGAGATGTTAGTGTTTCTACCCATATTTTGTTCGATAATTCTGTTGGACTTGAAAATCGAGTTCTGTTTCGATGAACCACACATTGCGCTCATTTCTTATGGAAGCACTATTTAATAAATCAGTTTAGCATCGCTGCGAATGACCAAAATCCAACATTAAGAGAATTTTTTGTATTGCAGAACTAATATTTTTTTTTAAAATGAAATTGCACTCATGCTTTTGTATGTAGGTAATATCAGTTCATGGAGTCAGGTGGCCTTTTGAAAAATCCCCAAGAAGTCTATTCCATCTCTTCCGGTCAAGGATACGCTCCTCATTCCAAGCCCCTATCCCTTATCACTTTTTTGTACACCATTATTTTATAAACTGAAGCGCACGGATGTTTTTTTAATCACCCAAAGGGTGATTTTATTCTCCATGGGTTTTTTTTCGTTCAAAATCCTGGAAATGGTCTGATAAAAAATTGCATTTTATTTCTTGTGAACAGAAAATGTTATAATGAAATTTTTCGCGTAATAATTTGATTTAGCAGACGATTCTTCTCTCGTCAGCAGCCGCAAAATTTAATTTTATCAGGAAGTGCCGCGAAATGTATAAGAAATCTTATAATTTATAACATTTATTTTTTACGGTGAGAAAGGCTCTTTAAAATGGTAGTATCGGATCGATGCATAGATTTTTTCTGCGTTCCCACCTTTTTTCCCAAAATTTATTATCTAGATAAAGAGGTATATTAAAGCTCGAGACTGTTTAAAGAATGACTTTGACTAAAATCTCATTTTCTACTTTTTGCTCTGCTTTTGTGCTGGAATGTTATTAATTCTTTCAAGAGGATTAAATGTAACAGGAAGTTTGTCTATAAAAAATGAGTCTATTTTCTCAAGTATCAGCATCGAATTTATAAAACTATTTCAGGTTCTCTCTTTTTTTCGTTTAGCTAAATTTCTAAATTCTTCCAAATAAACCGTATTGACTGTCATGCTAGGCGAGTTACATTGTAATATAAAGGGCGTAAATAAGTATTTAGTCGGGAAATTATAATGAATTCAGGTGGAATGACATTATTTATATAAAACCTTTTTACTGCCGTGTACGCTAAAGGGAGCTGGCGCACGTTACTTAAGTCGTGGATCCCAAGTCCTCCAAGTGAAACGAAACCTCTGTGGGTGTCAATCCCAGTTGACGGTCTCACATCTGAGATCTGGTTCAAAATTAAGAGACCACAAAATTTGAGGTCAAGTCATTCTTCAGCTCTCGTGGTTCCTCGCTCTAAAATGAAACTGCATATCTCCCTAAACCGGTGGATTATTAATCTTCTGGACCTGGTAGCAGGCTTTCCTAAGCCGGAGGGATTAGTAACAACATCAACAAATATTTTTATTGGTTTGTGTTAAATTGTTTAAAAATCTTAACAAGTGACGTGGTCCGACATGCAAAATGGCTTAACCAGAAAGTCTCTGTTGACACTTTCTCTCGTTTTACCCGGGCGCGTAATAAGAAGGCGAACGTTTACTTTGATTTTTCTATCATTATTCTTTGAAGAAAATCGGAGTTCATCAGGTATTCCGATTTAGCCGATATTTATGCTTGTATCTCTATGCTGTTGAGCTCATTTACAGCAGTTGAGTCAGATGGATTTAGGTTAGGATAATACAGTGCAAAGATATTTTCCCACACAACCTACGGCTCAGAAGTGCCTGTACAAGTTTCGCTGCTCTGATACTTTCCGAAATATAGCGGTTTTTCCCCCAACTTGCGAAAGCGATATTTTTTTTTTTTGTGGTGATGTAATATTTTGACGAGAATTTTTCAAATTTCTAAAGTTTCAAATGTATCCAACGTCATACCAGTTACTGTCGTTTTTATTCGATTAATCTCTCCCTTGAAGAAAAAAAAACTCACCATCAAGGCCAATTATGCTCATCCATTCCAACTCCGCAATTTTTTTTGTGGCTTACTCTTTTGGATTGGAGACACCCGAACTTCTCTTGTAGCGTTTACCACTCGCTGAAAGAGCCTTGATTGCGTTCAACGTTCCACCACGTAATGTCTGTATCTACATGAAAAAACCTAAACAAAGCAACAATTTAGCTGGTTTTGTTGCGCATGCTTATTGAAGCTAAAATAATAGAACTTGAATCTAGTAACTTAATTAGAGAATCGACTCTACGTTTTAGCTGAATAACTTGACTTTCTTATGCAGCTATACATGTTTCATAAACATCTTTAAACATGGACATGCGTGTGTATTTCGACGTTAATAATAACTGCGAGTTTCTCAGAACATTAGTTTTAGTTTGTATTATATTTAGAATCACGTTGTCATAACTTTTTATCTGTGATGCAGTTAACTTGTCGAAGAGTACATCATGCAGATCATCAAAAGCATTGAAATAAAAATGAAATCGTAATTAATTTTTTTCGGCTGCAATAGTTTCCAGTCACCGAGATTTGAAGAAAAAAAATGTATCTGTCGCGTACTTTGCAAATTGGCATCTTTCTGTCTCTTCCCCCACCCTTTATTTAGTTAATGTATTATTTCAATAAACACTACTCTAGTTTATACTAGTTTAGTTAATACCTTAATTTTAATTCGAGTTTACAATAGGTAGTTGCACACGTTTACTCGTAGTCTAATTTAGAATAGGAGCGTAAAGGATTAGAAATCAATACCTATTTCTCTAACAAACTATACTGCATTTTATTATCGCTGAACACAATGGGAATTTTGGAAAAAGTTTCGAAAACGTATAATTCAGTCCGAAACCAATTCAACTGGGCTTTGATTTCTTTTATACACTTTACTTTTTCATTTCCTAAACCGTGGAGGTGTGGAAAGAGAGATTGCCTTTTCCCCCCTTTTTTCCCCTTCTGATAATGCTATAATGAAATTTCGGTCGTATTAAATTGATTTCCCCTCTATATCCCCCTCTCTCCGATAAGCGTAGAAATTGGATTTCAGCGAAAAATCTTTTAAATAGTTCGCGATTTTTTTAGTTTTGCTACATGGGAGTGGTTTTAGAATTAGTTCTTAAATAGTTTACATTTTGTCACTGCTTTGATCTTTTTCATTTTGTTTTTTAATCTTAATTCACTACTTAAAAAATATAAAACGAATTAAAACAAGGTTTTCTTTATATTAGTTACGTTTTTTGCCTAGTAAATACTTTATCTTTTGACGCTATTCGTATTTTCACTGATAAAAACAAACAACTAATTTATTTTTTCTATTAAGCTACTTAACAATTACATGCTCACACCAAAATCAAAATTAATCCTTCTCCCAGAGATTTAAAATGTAATTCAGTTTTTTTTCAAGTAGAAGGGATTTTATTTTAAGATTTGAGGAATTCAAATGAAGGGATTTATTTCTTAAAAATGAATAACTGTTTACAATCCTACGCATTCGTTTATTCCAAGATATTTCAGATTTTTCTTTAACAAATGTGTGGATATTTGAAGACATCGTAACTCTTACCTCTTAATAGTAAAAAATGCAAGCAAGGAGAAAGACTTAGCAGTAAAGCCCATGATGCAGTTAAAATTGTAAGCCGATTGCTTACCCGATTTTACCATATATTAATTTAATTCGAATAAACAGATGAGTAAATTAAAGTGATTAAGTTATAACTTCTTTCAGCAGGTTCACTAATAACTTAGGGCAGAGGTTCTCAGTTTTTTAAACATTTCTTACTCACTTTTAGGAATTTCATCAACAGCGTCCTATTTCTTCTTCAGTGTATTTTCTTCTTTTTTTAAAAGGTATTTGATTAGTTAAATAAAAGCATCGGCAAAAAAGAAAATTTTTATATTTGTATTTTGTTTATTTCATTTTGAAAGTTCTGTGCATTTAATTTTTATTGAGTTATATTCATCCATATTCCTAAACTATTTTTAATTATCAACATATTACTCACTATTTTTATAAGCATACTTTTCTTTAGTTATTGCACTCCACGTACATATACTTTTGTTTCTCTCTCTTTTTTTTGAGTAATTATTTCCCTGTGTACGCTTCATTTTTATGTTGAATGGTAAATTGATCTTTCTATGTATGTTTCTTAAGCTTTCATGTGCATAAGAATTATATTTTCAAGCATTTACCCTTGAATTTATTCGTTCGTTTCTGGATAAATACTCAAGTTTTCCAAGCGTGTAAAAATTCAGAGAGGACATTTTGACTTTTCCTACCCTTTTCTCGGGCTCTCTATAGCACTTACTTTGTAACAAAGAATACTTTACATAGTGAGTATTTTAAACTAGAAATAAGGAACGCAATACCAAATTCCTGGTTCATTGTTATCTTTTTGTACTCTGCGTTCAAAAAAATCAGAGGAGCTAAAAAGTCTGGTGCTGCTTTTCACATTTCTTGAAAACGATGATGGATTTCTTTTGAAAAGAGATAAAATTTTCCATACGGATTAAGTTGGTAAAAGAGATTTTTTTCGCCTTTTATATAGAGTACCAAAGTTGGTATTCTACATCGGAGTACATCGTGAAGGCTTGAAATAACTTCCTCCAGAGTTTTGCTGTAGGGATTAGAAGCGGGAAATGAGATTTTGCGTCGAAGCGTCAAATCACGTTTTTTCCGGGAAGATATAAAATTTTTCTATTCCCTTATCCCAAGATATCCTCAAGTAAGGAGGTAAGATAACTTCCACGTATCAAAAAGTCGTGTCTATAGAGAAATATCGAAGTATTTATTTTATTTATTTTTAAAATCCTGATATCGATGTTAAATACCGCATAAAGCGAGTATAAACTGCGTTTCGTCCTTTCTTTGGGACTTCCAAATGCCAAATTAAGCTTGTCTTTTATAAAGATTTTATTGTACTTGCTCTATTGTGGTGTAAATTCGGAATAAGCATATTACACTCAGCATTTTCAAAGAACCCGTGCAACAATCAATAAAAAGATAAATCAATGAAATATTTGCATTGATACTAGATTTAAACTTTTTAGTACACTTTTTGAAATTATGAAGTAAGCAAAAAAAGTTTTACCTTTTGTGCGACAGAAGAAGTATGTAAAAAAGTTTGCTTTTTGTGAAACGAAAAAAGTAAGCTAAAAAGCAGCGTGATTAAGCCCGAACTTACAGCACAAAATGCAGACGTATATTTCGGAATTATCTGAAATTTCATTTTCAATGCAAGAAATAAGGGAGCAAGGGAAGCAAAGAAGAAAGCGACGTTTTTTGCTTGGTCCTTGCTTCCCTTGCTCTCTTCTTTCTTGCATTGATAAATGAAATCCAGGTAATTTCGAAATATGTGTGCATTTTGTACTGTTATAAATTTATAAATTGGCACTTACATATTGTGTTTTAGCTTTCGTTTTCCGAATGTTTGTAGACCTCTGTTCACGGTCAGCCGATATTTTTATAACGACTCCAGCCCTAAAAAAAAAAGAAAAAATAAAAAAAATTCGCAGTATTTAAGTAACAAATTTAGAATAATTATTTTGCATAATTTTCGATACATTTGTTATTTACTAACAGCTCAGAAAATTTCGAGATTGCATACTTGCTCACCTCTCGAACCAATTTGTAATTTTATAGCTAAACTCTTTGTATTTCTCTGAGACTTTTTAGTGTTGTTTAACCAAAACTCTTTCTTGATTTGTCGAGAGTCATTGGCCAATTCAGGCTCAATTTACCTCCCACCATATTCATCGGTGTCCTCCAACCAGGGCATCCTTCAGCGGGCTGGTGATTTTACGGTGGGGCGTTGCGAGGATTCATGCAATCAGAGGCTCTTGCCCGCTGTGCTACTGTCTTTCCACAGTGTTTTCGCATCCGCAGCCATGCAGGGACATAAAATAAATATAGCTTTTGATTTCACGGATAAGCTATTGTATCCGTAGCAGCCTTCTTTATTGTCAGTCCAGACGGACTGTCGACGTCAGTTGTAAAACTTCTCCTCAATTTCGGACCCCCATACTTCAATTTGGATGCGCCCTAAGGGATCATTCATAAATGATGTCACGCTTCGAGGGGGGAGGGGGGGTTCGAGAAATTGTGACAAAGTGTGACAAGGGGAGGGGAGGGGTTAAAAAGAAGTGTGGCATCATGCAACATAGCGTGATGCGTGACAAAGGGGGAGGGGGGATCCGCTGAAGTGTGACATATTGTGACAAAGGGGGGAAGGGGGGGTCAAAGATGTGGGAAAAAAGCGTGACGTCATTTATGAACTGCCCCTAACGTACCCTTCTGACCTCGGCTATGAGAAAGTAAAAGAATATTGAAAGTTGTATTAATTTTGTTGGAAAAATATATAATGTTGAAATATCCGCAACCAGTAAGGTTTTAATGCAGACGTCTTATTGATTGCCAAGAAATTCCAACTAAGAAAATAATCTTCCACAAGAGAACGTTATGTTTTAGATTCAGAATAATGCAGAACCGAAACTGCTTCCATTTCTCAAAATAGCCTCTAACTCCAGTTTCTAATATCAGATCATTCTCGTAGGCCATAAAAAGAAAGCTCATAAAAGTGATATTAGAAAAAGCATAATATTTTCAGCAGTGTTATAAAAACAATAAAAACTTCAAAACGAAGTTCTTAGTGAGAGAAAATTATTTGTAGGTGAAGCAAGAGAAAGAAGCAAATGGATAACAAATTCCTTCGCATAAACATTACAATAGACAGTCCGCTGCTATTAATATCGCTTTATGAGTGTAGAAAAGTAATTTCCATCAAAATTTTCGTTATTTATGAATTTAGGGAGTTTTTTCAGTACGTTTTGATGTAAAATTAAAAAATATGCGTTTTGTTTAATTAATTAAGTGTTCAAAACGTATATCAAATCAGCTTTTATATGTTCATCGCTGTGATAATTTTGGTCTTGCAGACAGTTTCAGTTCAGTTTATGAAATCAAGGCACGTTTTTGAAACGTGCCTTGATTCATCTCAATAGAACGGATGGTTTATATCCTGAGAATAGAAATATTGAACAGATTAGAACGGATGGTTTAATTTTCGACATATCAGTCTAAAACCTAATGATCTGAATTTCTGATTTTTGAATTTTTGACATAGTTACATATATCGCGTAGTGCTGAACATTAGTTGACCATTTTTACGAAATGTTTGTGCGTGGAGAAGAACGTTTTAGCTAAACGCTCTGGCTAAAACAGTAATACAAAGAGTATAACGAAATTCTGTATGTGTATTCTATACTAGCTTTTGGATCTAATCTCTCGAAGATGGGTGCCGTAATCGAACGTTTTTCTCTTTGTACTTTGTTACTATGTTCTTGAACATTCACCACGCCTTATTCTAATAATGAAAATAAATAAGTAAGTAAATAAATCAGCAACCCTCAAAAAACAGAGTGAACTTCATTTCATACTCATAAATCATTTGCCGTCAACTGCAAAGATAATAATTTTTAAGATTTGATAATTTGGATATAAAAAAAAAATGAATAAAAGTAACATTTCTGATTAAGTAATTTTAAGATTCAGGAAATTACATAATACAACACATATTATGCACTAACGTTAAAAATAAAAAAATAAAAAAAAAAATAAGTAAATAAATAAATGAGATTTAAATGAGCAGAACTAAGTAAGGAGAGTGAACCCTATTATTTGAGACACAAATCGTTTGCCATAAACTCAAGATTCTCCAGTTACCAATTTTAAGGATTGATAATTTAAATATCTAAAATGAATGAAAATAATAATTTTGAATGATTAATTTTAAGGTTCAGAATAATACATAATACAAAGCATATTATACGCTAATATAAAACGGAAAGCTGTTTGCATATACAAAATCTACACTTCTATCACACAAGTATGATAGAAGTAAGGAGTACTTTGATTACGTTTTCCCCCAAGGTTTCATCGGTCTTTTCCCAGTAATACTTATACCGTTCGTTTATTCCACAACTATTTTACCATTGGACTGATGTAAGTACGTGGTTTGTGAGCCAGAAGAGGGGGTCTTTTGAGTGTACATCATTTAATTGACTTATTGGAGCTGTCTCCCGGTTAGAATTAAATTTGTATCGAAACAACTATTACGTTTTACAAGTGTCTCGAACGTCGATTATATTGAATATTTTGCTTACTTTAGCTGATTTTGTGGCATCTGTTACAATAATATTTGACGATAATTTTATTTTCAATATGTATAAATATTTTTTTTCAAAGAAGAAAATTAAACTATTATTTTTTCTTTCCTGAAAAAACTTATTCATTAATTCATTTTATGGAAAAGGAAAAGAAATATTGAATCGTTTTAAATCAACAGAAGAAATTTCACAAATATATTTTGTTTCCTTCGGTGATTTTTCAGAGATTTGGCTCAAACCTCTTGTTTACACTTCAGTGAATTTGAGGAATTCGCATTCTTCCTTTGGATTTTCCAAATCCCTATCTTTTTTCCCGTGAAAGAAGTTTATTTTTCATTTTCATCTGTAAAGCAGTGAAATTATAGGGATAGATTAAGAAGGAATCAAACCCTCAACTTTCAGAAATATTCTGTGAAGCATAGAAGAATTAAAAATGGCGAAATTACTTTGTTGGGTAGCTGCATATAGGTTTAATAGAGTGTAACTTTATTAAAAGTAAACAAATGCTTATTTTTTCATGTTTACAAGATTTTAGTTCAAAGAATAGACTCAAAAGTTGTCATCTTTTTCCTTACAGATGATGCACTTCCATGCAGTAAAAGTAACTAATGTTTCTCTAACATTATTACAGTAAAAATTCTCTCTCTCTATATATATATATGTATACATATATACATACATACATGTATATATATATATATATATATATGTATACATATATACATACATACATATATATATATATATATATATATATATATATTTGTATACATATATACATACATACATGTATATATATATATATATGTATACATATATACATACATACATATATATATATTATATATATATATACTATATATTAGGGCTCGACCGATGGCATTTTTTGGCCGATGGCCGATTGCCGATTATTCTCCTCTTCCATCGGCTGATGTCCGATGCCGATGGCCGATGGAAAAAAAAAGTCGCTTTAAACCATTAAAACGTGTAGAATGCTTGTCAAAAATGTCATTTAAATCATTTACTATTTATTTTTATGTTTTTAAAAGCATAAATGCATTATTCAAGCACCGTAAAACTGTTTGGGGGAAGTTTACGTAATAATTAAAACTGAAAGAACCACTCGCGATTCTAGTAAAGTAATTAAACTATTTGGAGGTTAAAAAAATTAAAAAATGCTATATCAGAGAATTTTCAATATTTGTTTCTTATCTTTGCAAGAAAAAAAATACTCAACAACTATTGAATCGGCTCGGGTCTAATTCCCTTTCCTTTAACATTTTCTCTTTATATATAACACCTGCACTGCAAATGCCAAGTGCAGCTGCCTTTATTTTCTTAAGTTTTTCCTGGAGAGGAATACAGATGTTATGACACAGAATAACAAATAATGTGGGTTTGTATTTTTAACGAAACTGTCAACCCTCTCCTCTCAGAATTTTTTTATGATCCCCCCCCCCCCCGTTTTAAAATAAAAGCGGGAACGGTGACATGTTTATTTTTCATTAAAAAGGTTATTTTAAACTCTTTTTCTGATATAAAAATAGAATATTAAAAAATTTCGCTTGCAGTATTATCCCTTGTATAGTATATCCCTTGTTCATAACCAAGAAATACTGAATATTGCTTTAAAAACATTGATGTGAGATTTTTTTTGTCATTACAAATGAATGCTGGGTCTTAAGAACTAATCTTATTAGATTTTTTTTCTTGTGAGTTGAAAATTACCCTGAAATACTTGTTTTTCTTTATATTTTCATGAGCACAATGTAAGGTCACCGAAATAAACCAATTTTTTGAGCACCAGCAGTTTTCTGTTGACAAATAATCTTTTGAAAACACGCGGTTGTTTATAAAAATTAAGATGTATTTTGAATTTTTTTTTTTTATATTTTTGTATACGTTGACAATTTTTAAATTAATGAAATTGTAGCATTTTTATTAAGGTATTGTTCCACCCTGTATCCCAAACTCGTTTTTAAAGAATTAAATTTTTGAAAATTGCAAGTCGAACTTGGACACATAAAATTTTGATCAATAAACATTTATACTGAAAAATTGATTCATATTTTTTATCAATATGTTCTATGTTGTAGAAATATTCTAAACTGAAAGCAGATGCAACAAGATTGTTGTGCAATAGCAGAAAAACTGTCAACTGTCTAACACGTGGCATCAAAGAAGCCAAAAAAATGCGCTATAAAAACGAAGTATAAACGGGAAAAAATTAAAATAATTATCGTATAAAAAATGTTAAGATGTATTTTGAAAAAAAAAAAAAAATGCATTGATCAATTTTTGAAAATAAAGAAATTTTAGCATTTTTAATAAGATGTTATAAAATCCTGTCGCGGTGAACTCTCATTTTAAGGATTCAATTTTTTAAAATTGCAAGTCGAACTTGGACACATAAAATTTCGATCAATAAATATTTATACTGGAAAGTTTCTCTTATTTTTGACCAATCTTTTCTTTGTTGTAAACTAAAAATGAAATAATGAGAACAACCGCACATTAAAAGCAGATGCAACAAGATTGCTGCACAATTGCAGAAAAACTGTAACATGTGGGATCGAAGAAGCAACAAAAAAAAAAAAAAAAAAAACGCAAAAAGAAAATGTTTACGCTGGTAAAAATTAAAATTATTATCGTACTTTGATTGAATTGACTTTTTATTGTTTACAATTTCGGTATAACAAGAAACATGACAAACTAAAAGCACATGGTATAATATTATTGCACAATGACATCTAATGCGCTAAGTCATTATTAAAAGAAAAACGGACAAAAATGAGGCAACTAACCTCGTGCGAAAAACAAATAGCACTCATAAGACGCCTCTATGACTTTTACTTGAACATATTCTATTTCGCGAGCATTCTGCTCAAAGAGAACTATTTTAATAATGAAGGTTTTCGGGCAGCGATCGCTTACACTAGTTTTCCGAATTTTTTATCAAATACTTTGTGGAATGACATTATTTTTGTGTTTTTTTTAAACTTATGTACTGCTTGTTGTTGTATGGAAATAGAAATTGAGCTATGCAGAGAAAAAGAAAGAGAAAGACAGAATGTTTTCTGGAAAGTTGTTACTGTGAAAAACATTGGCCTTGCATCGGCTTTTAGATGTTTTTTACGGCCGATGGGCAGATGTTTTTCTGAAGTTAACATCTGCCGCCGATGCCGATGGCCGATGGCAACTGTGTTGAACAATCGGCGCCGATGCATCGGTCGAGCCTTAGTATATATATATATATATATATGTATACGTACATACATACATACATACATACATATATATATATATATAAAGAATTTTAATACAGACTAAAAATAAAATGTAAACATATATTTATAAATTATTGATAATTTTAAGACAAAGGAGAAACTCAATTAATATTATCATCGGCAGAAAGATAACAGGGTTTAAAAATATAAACTCTCAATAGAGAGGCCAACTGTTTTCATTGTAACGTCAGCAGTCCCTAAAAATACCCATTAGATTAGCAACAGTTCCCAAATAAAGTAAACATAATCTATAAAACCCAACTTTTATAGTCACTATACTGAATGATAACTGGCCTCCCGTATTGAATTTTTTAAAAAAATCGCCGACGTTTTCTACTGATATCACCATGTCTCTTTCCTGCCATTTGCTTCAAATTTTACCCTTGATTACCTAAAACGCAGGACAAAGTCTTTAGTAACAATGAAAATTTAAGTCAGTTGTTCGGTACTAACCGAACAGTGCTGTAGATAGAAAAAAATTGATTACACAATATCCTTCAAAAATATAGCAATTCTTAATATAAATATAATAGACTAATATAAGATATACTGTTTCTATTAGTAAATTTAAAGTTAAAATGAACTTGCGTGTAGCTCTGAAATAAACTTAACACCGTGACGGATGAAACACTGGCAAAGAACTACAACCCCAACTGTTCACAGAAATAAACCGCCTGCGGACTGAGCGGGGAGCAAAGCGTGCTTCTAAGATTCTGTTGAAACTTCTCGTCCCTAAAGAGGTGCTAACATGTGCAAAAATAATTTAGAAGTACGGTTGGTATCCCCCGCTGTCGATATCACTCCTGAACTCCTCTCCCACCCCTACTCTTCGTTGTATCTAGATATTAGGGAGATCGGAAAGTAATGTCGTTTTTTCTACATTAAATTCATGCAGCTGAATTTTTACCTTTTTATTTTTTTAAGGATGCAACCACCGTTATTATCAACAACCTTTTGCAATCTAATGTTCAGATTTTCAATGCAGAATCGGCGAAAATAAATTGGTTTTTGAACAAAATATCTGGAGATGGTATTCTTGATATTATCCGAATTGTCAAATGTTTTGCCACACAAAACATGTTGTAGGGATCAGAATGAATGGAAATCCGATGACAACAAAATTGGGCGACTATGGTGAGTGATGCAATGATTCCCATTCCAACTCATTAATTTTTTTTACAGGGTTCATCTTGCGCTGTTTGCTCTTTCAATATCGTGTTGCAGAATAACACCTTCCTTGTTGACAATCGCTGGGCAATTTTCAATGATATATTGATTTACTCGATTCATTTCTTCACATTAAAAGTCTGCATTCACAGTTATCCAAGTTTCAGCATTTCAAAATTCACGGCCGCGAGAATACTCTACCATACATACAAAAGAGCCGTTTTGGGGTGTAACCCTGGCCGAGAATCCGAGAGATTCACTGCGTTTAGCCTTTTGGATTATTACAGAGTATCCATTTTTCATCTTCAGTGATCAAGCAAGCAAAACGCGCTTCTCTACAGTGCCCCTGAAGCAATAAAAGTTGCTTGAGGTGGATTGGTTAGCTTGGTTTTCTTCGGACAGATTATGTGGGACCTAAACAGCTGCTATGCTCACTATATCAATCTGCTGCAAATGCTCTTGGATGGTCGACCAAGGTTGGTTAAGAGTATTTGACAGTTCAATCTCTTGTCTGACACGAATTTGCTCCCTTAGCATGTTATAATGAGAAACGACATTACTTTCCGGTCCCCCTAATAATAGCTTCGCATAACCTTCGTTTAATATCCGATTTTAATACCGTACTATTTTACAACAACAATTTTTCTTAGTTAAAAAGTTGTAAAAATCAGCTGCAGAGTTTAATTTTTACATTTCATTTGAACACACCCTCACAAAATATATTCTAACATTTTTTGGTTACTAGTTATTTTGAACAATTACATACTCATTGACTTTGCTATCTCAATATACTTTGCGTATTGACCTCAATTCGCAAGATTTCGACTAAAATTTCTTGTATGGATGGTGATCGTAAAATAGTAACGGAAGTTTGTCGGAAAGCTTTGTAGAGGACAAATCCTACTCAGGGCCCTCGAGAGCCAAGGCGGACCCCATGTCGTCGGCACTCCTCCCTTCCAGTGCATATGGATCTTAGCCAAGACATTTTACCTGCTGCACTCATCCGATTCCAAACTGGGTCCCCTTCAAAGGTTGGGACCCGGCCCCCATGAGTCAGTTATGCCCGACACCGCTTGTCGATGGTCCTGATAGCATTTTGTTCGTTCTTAGCGAATTTGTTTTGAAAAACCTTTTTACAGACTTATATTTACGTAAAGAGGGAAAAGGGTTTTAGAATGAATATTTCACATTTAATGAAATATATTTTTTAATATTTTCAAGTTAAAACCACTTATACACAATTTTAATTATTTTTTGCCATTTTATTTCGAGTATTGGGGAAAACCAGATTTAAAGCAAACATTAATCATAACTTATTGAATTATTTTCAATAAAACCAGATTTAAAAGATTTTCTGAATCAAGAATACCTCTCGGATAAATTATGTAAGAATTTTAAAAATTGCGGAACCGAGGAAATAAATTAGTTTCTTCTTTTAATTTTCCATCCTAATGAGACAAAAATGATGCAATGTGGAAAAGAATGAAAAGAAACTTCTTTATTATCTCTGCACTTTATTATAATACATCAATTATTCTGATATGATAAAGAGGATGAAGAATTCAATCGAGTTATCTCCTTTCGTGAATTTAAATTTAATTTGAAGCGGAAGATAAAAATTTATTACCATCTTGTTCAAACGAATAATGAAACTGCTGGAGTTCTATCTCATTAAATCTTGAGTTTTTCTGAAAATTTATATTAATATTTTTCAGAAGTCAAAGAATTCTAAATAATAATTTACTTTGCTTAACGCTTCTACTATATTTGAACATAATTTATATAAAGCGAGGTACGAAGTTAAATAACGTTAAAAAACATCTGAGTAATAGATATTTGCATTACTATGTGGAAGACAAAGGGAAAACTTATATATATACATATATATATGCATATATAAAATCATTTATTTATAAGGAAAACCTGCACCTCCCGCCCGAAAAATAAACCCGGAATTTTTTAAAAAGAGAATTTAAATTTAACATTTCTTCCTCTTTTGTGCAAATAACAAGTTGAGTTGTATTTCCAGACATTACATAATGTTATCTAATATTTGTCACTTGGTAGTAAGGTATGGGGTAGAAGGCCGCACGTCGTTGAAAAAGTTTCATTGTTTAACCAAATTTTACGAAGTCATTTACCATGTTTTACTATGAAATTCTTGAGGGTATTTAAACCTCGAAATCCCTGATCCGATTATTGTCCACGTACCGCTTCCTACTAACGTACGACTTGATGATCCCGCACAGGAAACTCCGTGGCGACATCTTATCCACCGGGGAACAGCTCATTCAGGCGTACACGCGACATTCACGCTGTAATCCAGGCGGCAGTCCGAGCAACGTTGGTTCAACCACGGAATTTTGACATCAGAACGCTTCTGCGCACGGCAGAAAAGAGCGAAACCATTCGAGTTTTAGGGAAGTTCGTTTTGCAAACGCGTTTATTTAGTACGCAAATCAAAATGTTTGCTTTTCTGTTTGTCGAAAGCAACTAAATTCATAAACTGGCACATGGCATCAGTTCTAGTTTGCTAAGCGAACTAGAACGAGAATAAAAACGGCACGTCCCTTATACCAGAAGTTACTCCCTAGAACATGAATGAATTCTTTCTGGCACTCTGCCAGGCAGATAGCTTTGGTTGATGGTAGAACTGTACACGTGACAATCACGCTGTAATTCCGGTGCAGTCCGCGCAACGAGTACTGTTGGAATATCGATAATTAGGATGGGATGTTCACGTCTTAACTATCTTACTGTTTTGCACTGTGACATGGATTCACTTCCGGTGTATAGGGCCTGTTAAGCCATTTTGTGCAGTGCACGGAAGCAAAGGACATCTTACAGTAATGCCAACCAGGTGTAGAGAGTAACTTTTATACCAACTGAAAATGATGTGGAAGACCTTGAATGTGGAATCTGTGGATAAATTCTCATTGGCCCAATTCTATACATTGCTGTTTCAACACAAACACACACACACATCATATCCAATTAATTCATTAAAATTATACAGAATTATTTTTGACTTTAGAGCAGCGATCGGCAACCTAAACTAACTGAAGATCTACTTTCCAGATATGGCGGACACAAGATCGACTTGGAAGACGGGGGGGGGGGGGGGGGGGTGCACTATTAATAGGACACGTTAGGACTGCGCCTGTCTTCGAATTATAGGTTAATTCTTGTCAGAAAAAGTTTTGATGCTTATAAAATGCCGACTTTAAAATTTCTAAAATAATGTTGAGTCAACATTGTCAACTCATTGTCAAAAAAATACTAATGTATTATTCCTTTTAAATTTCATAAAATACTGTTAGTTTTTATTTTGTTTTGCTTTTTGAATAAAACACACTGGTGAAATTCCGTTACATATTTAATTAACTCACCGAGAGCATGGTTAATGTGACGACTGACATTCCATATTATTGGCATGTTTTTCTAAGTCCGGCAATTGGTCTGACAAATTAATAAACATTTTCTGAAAAAGAAAACGATTTGCCTTCTAATTCAGAAGCCATTTGAGTTTTCAAAAAATTATGTAAACTGTCCAAAAGGCTGTCGCAATCGACCGAAAATGGGATCGAAATCGACCCGTCGATCGCGATCGACTAGTTGCCGACCGCTGCTTTAGAGTAACAAGTTCAAGCCTGATCAGAGTTTCGGTGCAAGGAAGATTCCCAGTTAAACATTAAAAAACTAAGTAAGAAAAAAAATGCTTTCGTCAAGCAAAAAATAAGTCAGAATACGAAAATTTCAAGAGTGTTCATTAGTATGCATATTATATTGAAATAACCCTTCAAAATGCAAGCATATTTGCTTAAAGTGACTAAAAAGAAGTGATAACACCTGATGAGCATTTTATGTGTAAATTATATATTTAATATGACTAGAAAGAAGCTCTGTAAAATTTGGAATCAGCATATTAAGATTTTCTTAAAGTAACAAAAATTTTTTTTGAAGCGAAAAAAAAAAAAAAAAATGAAATGGCAATTTTTTCATAATAATTCACAATGTTTACATACCAACTATTGCGACAAATGACAATAAGCGGGTTGTTCGTAGTATAATTCGACAATCACAACAAAGTTACGCCATTAAATCTCAGGAAGATTTTTTCGATTAATTTATTTTAAGGACGTACTTATAATCTGTTCACAAAAGCAAAATAAAGAAACACAATTCAAAAGATTTTACATTAGAACAGTTAAAATACTCGAATTATTGGACAGTTTGAACAAAATATATCAGAAATTAAATGACGAGCACATTTCAAAAACTTATACTTTTAAAAAAAAACGTTATAAATCAAGAAATACATTTATTAATACCTTAAAAAGAGGAAACCGCTTCAATACCGTTATTTTAAGGGAAGAGGGTGAATGAATACATGCAAGAAAAGAAAAATACGCCGCTGTTAAGAACACTTGTTAAATTGCGTTTTGTTAATTACGCTCATTTACTTATAACACTCAGAAAAAAAACGTCCATCTAAAATCATTTTCTACAATATTTCAATATACGATATAATTATTTTAATTAAAATAATGTCTTTTGTATCCGTTGAAAAGCTTTCAGAAAATTAAGCAAATAAATTCGAAAGTTTTCAAAAATACAAACAATTATAACGCTTAGATGATTATTGGCTTTCTTAGAAGGAATGATTAAAGTTATTCGGAACTTTGAAGCCGAGTGGAAATAAGAATAATTGCCCATTAACAACTAATAAAAGACATTAGTGATGATGAAATATTTTAGGAATTAATTGGATATGTTTTTGGGAAAAAAAGTAAATTTATAAACATTGCATTTAAAGCGCTAAGTGCTGCGTAAAGGAGGTTAAACTTTAAGGACATTGCAACAAAAGGAAAAATATAAATATTAATCATTAGAACTGAACTTAAAGAATTAATTGTAAATTAAATTGCGCATACATATTTAAAAGGATTGAACGCATTTTTTTAATAATAATTACTGAAAGTATTCAACTACTGCATTGAAAATCTTTTGTGATTTCGAAATAACATCCATAATGCTTTCTGTAAATTTAGCGTAGAAGGCAAATGTATTTTTATTTTGGAGCGACAAAAGGAATCAAATATGAGTTCTTTAGGTTTAATGCTCATCAGTGAAATGGATGTAATGTTTTGGTTCTTTAAGAATATGGAAACCATTTTTGTTTTGTTAAATAATGTTTAAAATATGGCAGCTCATTAATTTTTGTATATAGTGAAAGATATTGTACACACAACCTTTACTGCAAAAAGAAAAAAAAAAGTTTGCCCGAAAATACACGAGAATCTCCTGGAAATCAGGAGTCTGACGTAAAATTAGATAACTAAAAACGGAAAACGACAAAGTTTAAAAAAAAGGAACTTACAGATAATAAAAATAGATACCATTCTGTTCATCTAAAAAATAACAACAGACAATATGCAGCAGTTATGGCTCCATCTTTGAGTACGTTGAATTACTATTCCTGGTACACAAAGGAAGAGATGCCTCCGGAGTTGAAAGGACTGGCTGCCGGTGAGGGCGATGCTGCCCACTAGAACTGGTAATGAAACATACGTCAACAACACTCTCAAAAACGCATGCTCAAATCTCACGAAACGTTCTTCGTATTCGACGAAATGGCTTCATGAAAAATGCCCCGAATAAACCTTTCGTCGAATTGCCGAAATTTGTGTGGCAACTTCTTTAAGTCACGTGATCGCACGAGGGAAGAATCGTTGTAAATGACGAAATTTTCTTGACGGTTGAGGGATCGTCGAAAATGAGGGTTCTGTTTTTGAGGAGTGAATGTATAGTGCATTTCTTGACAATTTGAAAACGGCACTCTCAACCATAGAATCCTCATCTTCGACGATTCTTGAATCGTTACGAAAATTTCGTCATTTACAACGATTCTTTCCTCGCGGGATCACGTGATTTAAAAAAGTTACTACACAAATTTCGTTTCACATGCGTTTCTGAGAGTGTGGTAGCCACAGATTTCTAGTGTTCAACTATGCATTTGTTTTCAATTTTTAAACTGGTTGTTACAAACCTCAAGTATTCGTGTTTACTTGACATATATTTCTGTGTAGTTGTATTGAGTGCGGGAAAATAAGAATTTTATTGCGAAACTGTTATCAGGAGACTTGATTATTTGATTTGAAACACTCAGTTTCCTTTCCGTATTTTTACAGTGTGATCATTTGTTTTCTGAATCATTATATGGTGTAAATTTGTTGTATATTTCTACACTAAAAGCAAAATATAAAAAGATTCAATGAAAAGTATAACAGCTCTCCAAAATGTCATTTTATTCTTTTGGATTTTTTTTTTTTTTTTGAAAATTCGAATAACTATTGTTAAAAATGGAGTTACTCAAAATTTTTTTTTGCTCAGGACAACTTAAACCTGTCCCAGACAAATATTCTAATTCAGGGTTCCTATGCCGTAGGGCAATGGGTCACTGTATGCGTCATGGAAGAGGCTTTGCAAAAAGAATAATTCGCAAGGAAGATTAATATATATTTTTTTAAAATAAAGTTGCTAGAAATATAGCTAAGGGACTTTTCACAAATGATGTCACACTTTTTTTTCAACACATTGGACCCTTTGTCACAAAATGTCACACTTTATCATACACTCCTACCCCTCTTTGTCGCACGTCACGCTATATTACATAAGCATATGTACTTGCAGTTCAGAAACAAAGCACTGCGTTACAGATCACGTTTCTAATTTTATTTTTAAACTTTTAAGGGCATTTGTGAGCATAATAAAAATGGTGATTACATGTATAATACAAATGATCAAAAATGTTTTGTGCTAAAATATGAGTAAAAAGATAAAACAACGTAAAAAAACAAAAATTGTTAGAACAAATATCGCAAATAGCTATTTCGAGGCTACAGTCGAGCCTCTTCATCAGTGCAGAAAAGAAGTGATCAACACACAACAAGAAACTCATAACTTTCTGTTCACTCACAACTTTCTTGTTGTGTGTTGATCACTTCTTTTCCCTACACTGTTAGAAATTTCATCATGAAATTACGGTTAAATAACCGGCAGCAGTCTGTCCATCTAATTCACCGTTAAATTTACGGTTTGGAACATTTTTTATCTTTAAGGGACCTAAACCATTTCCAATCAGCTTGGTTAAAAAGCCGTAAATACAAAAGCTTACGCTTTTATAACCATTTAAAAATGGTTTCAAAACAAAATTCTTACCGTTTTTGAACCATTTCGAGGCGTAGAATCTTCGAGGCGTAGAAATCGTAAACAAAGCACGGGAGAATGGGTAATACACCCAATGAGGCGTATGGTATATGAACGTAGCGCTCTAGTCATTCGGCCGTCTACACCACGTAAAGCAGCCATTTATTTAGCAATAAATCTTCTTTTCCAACAGGAAGACTGCATTAAAATTGAAATTTCAGTTTTTGATTGGATCCAAAATCATTTTCCATCTAAATTTACTGTATATTGACAAAAATCATTTTATCTGCTGCAAAAATTAAAATACAAACAAGCTTCAGCAGCTCAAATGATGGGTTCGCTCATTTGCAAACAGTTAGGGAATCCGATGTCTCCAATTTTTGATTTACATGTGTATGTGTTTCTATTTAGTAACCACTGCTTAAGTCACTTTTTTTTTCCTTCATTCTTTATATACACATGCAGATTTGAACTGATAAACCTTTATTAATATTTTAACAACGTGACTACCGGTAAGGTTTCGCAACCAAGATGGACGCCCGATTCTTATTGAGAGCTTGAAAATTACGGTTAGTTAAAGGTTCTTTAAGATAAACAGAGAATAAAAGATTTTTTTTCACAATCAGCGGTTTGAGTACCATATTTTTAATGGTTGTTCAACTACTATAATTAAATATGGTAAAATAACAATCAAATAAATGGTCATTTTACTATTTTCTTACAGAAATTTTTAACAGTGTATACCGTGGTTATGTTACAACACGGGTGCCAAAAATGTCCCCTCCCGAGTTTTAACGGGGTTTTACTGTATTCAATTTTGCTTTCGTCATTTATTATTTTTTCCAAAATTATTTGGAAAATATATACATCATTTTTAAGTAGAGCATACGCTTAATTAACAGAGGCAAAAGCATTTGAAGCATAAAAGATTAAGTTATTCTTTTATTTTTGGTGGGGACATAATGAAGCCTCACCAGAAAAATATCAGTTACTTAAAATGCTTTTATGGAGGAACTATTTTTTTACTCTAGCATTGTGATAGAAACTTGAAAACGAAAAGAAAAGAAAAAAAAATATTGCGGCTCTTAAATAAATAAATGAGGGTAAAAGAAAAAAAATGTTTTGATATTTCTTTAGTTTGTTAAATTCTATTTTGCTGCAATTTTAAGGAAAAAAATTAATCACGTGATGCTATGAAATGCAACTCGCAAATTTTACAATAAAAACTTCATAAGAATTACATTTTCAAATGAAAAAAAAGCTTAATTAAGTTAATTGCTATTTGAAAATAAGAAAAGGTCCTTCTAGATTTTTCTACTCATATGGTAAGATACATTTCAATTAGTTTATAACATGTTTTTTCTTTTGAAACGAAAAAAAGAACGCTCAAAATTTACACATTTATTTCGAATACTTAAAGTTGTTCTTAAAGATTTTGAAGTTAGAAATTCAACTTCTACACACGCACCCATACACATGCATATGTAATTTTAAATGCCTAATATGAATGATAAATAATGTCAGACAAACTATCTCTTTCTGCTTGAATGCACGATTTAAGCATTTTGTAGAAAGCGATGTGTGCGTTGTCCAAATCTTAAAATAAATTTCTTTCACTTCTTGCTTGATCCCCTCGCTTAGATCGGCTAACGAAAAGTGAATGCATACATATATATGTATAGTAAGCCCGACGGTCATACGAAATGACCGTACTTCTAGATATTATAAATATACAATTCTCCCAGTAACCGGAAATGCACATCAAATCAAAGAGATATTTATCAGGTAGAACAGTAAAATTTAATGAATAAATAATAAACATATAACAATTTCGGAAAAAAATGTTCTTACCGGAAAAAACCATCTTCGTTATAATAATTTGTAAAATAAAAATGATACTTACTATATAATTAAATTGTTTGTAAAAAATATTTATTTATATCCAACATAATCATCGTCAAAACAATAGTTTAAACGAAACTGGAAAAAAGAGCCTGCCACTTAAATAAATATAAAAAGCGCAGACGATAAATAAATTAAAACGAAGAAAAAATGATTAAATTAAATTCGCGGTTACATTAATTTTTAACGGAGATTGCAAATCTAGCGATGCTTCACTCAAAATGCTAGAAAAATGTTTTGATTAGTAGTCATTATCATTATAGAAACAATTGTGTAGATGGCAGCATGATGCAGTTTTCTCGGAGTAAGAAATTCGAAATTAGCTATCGGCGACAAAGAGAATGAAAAAACTAAATTGCCAGGAACAGATAATGCGCCACAGCAGGGTCACCATTTGTGAGTACGCTGACTTACAATTCCCTGTTCACAAAGCCGCAGATGAGTTTAGTTAAGACCACGCTGTTGTGGTTCCTGCACCTTAATGATCGGCGGCTCATTATTTCTAAGCTTACGCAATGCAACAAAAATGTATATTTGACAATGACAATTTTTAAACTGGTAGTCACACATCTCAAGCTGTTGACTTATACATAATTTAGCAAATGTTTCTCTGTACTTGTACAGAGTGTGGAAAAACAAGAATTGTATTAAGAAACTGTTATCAAGAAACTTGTTTATTTAACTTCAAACAAGTTCTTCCGAAATTTACAGAAACATTCAGTTTCCCTTCTGTACTTTTACAGAAATTTTTTACACTGTGACAGATTCAGCACTTGAAAGATACGCGTCGTATGCAAAAATACGGTGTTCTCCGGTTCACTGCTCCATAGCTACTGCAATGGCATGATGCAGTAAGAGTTATTGTTACACCGGGCGCTTTAATATGCATGTCTGGGCGCTGATTAGCGCAAGAGGTGCTAATTAGCACCCTGTGTAACAAGTATATAACCAGCTGTCAAAGAGAATGCAGAAGGCTTCAGTGAGAACACAAAGAAATCAACACGAAGAAGCAATAAATCTATTTTAGCATTAAGTGCGTAATTCTCACAAGCATTTTAATCTAGCTTACAATTCATTCAGCAAAAATTATAACAGTTATGATACTTGTTTAAACCCCCTGCTCTGTAAAAAACGTTTGCCCGGAAATGCATAAGAATCTTCTGGAAATCGTTTATTCGGAGTCTGACGTAAAATGAGACACCTAAAAACAGGAAACTACAAAGTTTAAAAAAGAGAAATTACAGATAATAACAAACAGAGAACATTCCGTAAATCCATAGCAACGGAAAATATACCGCAGTTGTGGCAGCATAGTGAAGTGAGTAAGCTGAATTTCTATTTCTGGTACCCTAAGTTCAAGGTGAGCCATGGGATGTGTCATCGGCCGCTTGACCAAGGACGGTTTCAGAGTTTGGGAGACTAACCACCGAGGGTTAGGCTGCTCACGAGCTTAAGTTGATCCATCATCATCACCTAGATTTGCAGATGGGCGATCAGGCCCCGAAGGGGCCTTTTACCCGGATATCCTTTGGAAGGAGTCTATGGATATGGTCATCAAGTGCCCGAAGGCATACATCTTCGTCCCCGAAGGGCAGAGAGGGGAAAGGTAGGAGAAAAAAAGATGAGCCGGAGCTCGGTGAAACAAAGATCATCATTTCCTCTCGTTTTCGTACTCTTGAAGGGCTTTCTTCAGGAAAGTCAGGAAGTCATTTGGTCGTTTGTGGTTGGGGGCTTGCATCTGAGTGGGGCACTTTCTGGCTGGCGCCGTTTTCTTGGCAGCTCGGTTCTGGGGGTGTCTTGGGCAGTCTTAACTCGTCGCCGGGTGCGCTGCCTGGCAATTGGCGCACTGCCAGGCAGCGCACCCAGCGCACCCGGCACATTTGGGCCTTCTTTTTTCTGACAGTCCTTGGAGCGGTGGCTGCCTGCGCAGTATTTGCATCGCTCTCTGATGTTGCATGCGTAGGAGTTGTGACCTCACCGCTGACATCTGAAGCATTGGGTGGGGCCATTTCTGCGTCTCATTTTTTCCGTCTTGACGACGAAACCGTCTATAGTGAGGTGTTCTCTGAATATTTTCAAGTTTTCTTCAGTGTGCGGCAATTGCACGCAGAATATGGGCAAAGGTCCATTTTTCCCGCGGAATTGCTTCATCTGGAGAGGCTTCCTGTCTTGTGCTGCTAATTCTTTTTCCAGGATTTTGGGATCAAAGTTGGTTGGGAGTCCCTTTAGAATAACTTTGATGGGCGGGCATTGGTCGAACCTTGGGGCGTAGTACTCCTTTTTGCACTCTTCGGCATAGCGGATGACCGCTAGGTGTCCGTCTTCAGTAGAGGGGTACACTTTTACTTCGTCTTTAACAAGCTTAATTTCATAGTTTTCATTGTGTTTTTCTTTATCTTAGTTAATGCGAGAGCTGGATTACCTTCGTTTATGATGACTACTGGCCTTCTCTTCAAATTTTTTGGGGGAGGCTTCTTATCCTTTTCGTTGAGTGCTTCGGCGAGTCTACGTAGCTTAACGCATTCCTTTTCATTCTTTTCAAGTTGGTCTTTAAGGTGGGAGATTTGATCCTTATAATCGTCTTCCGCTTCATAGGTAGCAAGCTTGGTGCTGACTTTGACCAGGGCGTTAGCGAGGCTGCAGTAGATTTGGAAATCGTACAGGTTGGTTTCATTCCCTTCATGTGCGTAGTCTCGGAACCAAGCTAACTTGACTGTGATTACCGCTTTGAGCATCAATAAGGCTGTGGCACTACTCTCTTTTTCGATTCGACTTTGCAGACGAGGCCAATCATGTAACTTGGTATCAACCAGTTTTCTTCCAAATGCACAGGTGGCGTAGGAGTCGTTCTCCTCGTCCGGGGCTGAGGCCGCGTTGACGGGTGTTACCTCGCCGGCCCTGAGAAGGGCCTCGGCACTTCTGTCCACTGGACTCGGGGCTTCCTTCTTTAGTTTCTTCGTCTTCGACATCGTTGCCAGGGGAGATGTGACCCAACCCTTCACATTGTTAAGTTGATCCGTATGCCTATAATATATAGTGCATTCCTTGACAATTTTTAAACTGGTAGCCGCAGATCTCATGTGTTCAGTTATGCATTTGTTTACATTTTGCAAAGCGGCTGTCAACAATGTTAAGTGCTCAGTTTTACGTAACTCAACAGTCTTTCTCTGTAGTTGTAAATAGTGGAGAAAAACACGAATTTTATTGAGAAATTGTTATCAAGAGACATGATCATTTGATTTGAAACAAATTCTTCGTAAGTTTACAGAAACACTCAGTTTCCTTTCTGTATTTTTACAGAATTTTTTAGTGTACATCTCTTAGCAGCTTAATGCTTCACTTCAAGGGCGTCAGGTTCCCGTCGGTCAGCCTGCATAAATTATAAAATCATGATGATTTGTGAGTTGCACAATAATTAGAGAACTAAAGAAATGTATCGATGCTTTATAAAGCCGTTCTCTGTAATGAGTAAGAAGCAACACGCATTTAATCAAGGGTTTCACTAAAATTACATAAACTCTTGTTTCGGAGCTGCCATGAAATTCTTCTATAGTTTCTGTAGACAATCCCGTAAATATAAGTTCCAAAAGTAGTTTATTAACTCATTAATATTTTATTGATGTCTAAGTTTAATTCGTATTGGATTGATTACTTCAACTGTAGGATTTCTTAAGAGCTGTATTAGACTCATTTTGTTCCTTTAAATTATTGCTTTTGAGCATTCCCTTTCATAGTCAATAATTCCACAAAAACACAATTATTTATACAGCATTATTACTACAACATGATGTAGAATCTATCTCATAGGAAACTAATAGTACTTAGTCAGTCTTAAGTAGAAATTCAATTCTAAACAATGACTGAACCATTTGACCTTGCTGTTTTTCATATAAAAACTACAACTCATTAATCGATACCGTCATTTAAATTTTAAACAAGCGAAAAGTTTATAATGCGTTCTGTTTGCAAGTGAAAGAGCCTCAACTTGTGCTAAAAAAAAAATAAATGCATAAAAAATTAAATAAATAAATAAAACATTAGTTTGCTTAAAAGGATCAAAACACATGTAGGCGTTTGGAAAAAGTCATCATGTCCACAACGTTAGTTCTGAGATGGGGTCATTCATACATGATTTCACTTTTTTTTTCAATCTATTTGATCCCCTCCCTCCCGGGAAGTAGTGGTGTGGACCTCTTCGTTGCGCGGCTTGGGTCACGCTAATTTCCTACCGATCCGCTCCCGGCGAATGTCAGTCTTACTTTGTAGTATGACTGCGGCGCTGGGACAGTAAAGCAGGTAGGCAATGCTCGCCAGTCCGGTCCCTATGGCCGTGATTCTGGTTGTTAAGCTGTCTGAGAGTTTGTGGGAAGTACAACGCAGGGCAGCGCCGCGGTCGCACCCCTAAGTATGGGTAGTCTGTGAAGGCCTAGATGCTACGTACAGTAGGATCGTAGTTAGCATTAAGCACCCCCTCCCTCCCTTTCGTCACAGAATGCCGCACTGCAACCTAACCCCTACCCCCTCCTCCCTTGTCACATGCACTATTTTTCATGAGCACATGCACTTTCAGTTTAGAAACAAAGTACTACGTTATACATCACACTTAAAATTTTATTTGTAAATGTATGCGCATAACAATAATCAATACATGTGTACTTATTTTTCATAAAATGAATTTAAGGTTTTCAACAAAAAAATATAGTTACACACAATAGCAAGAAGTGTTAAGTGCTCGAATTCTTTAAAAATGATCAGCGCTATTTTACCCTGAAGGGTAAATGTCCAAGAAGATTCCTTCCTAAGTTTAAACTTACAACTTGAAGTTAATTTAAGCATTAATCAGCATCGATGTACTACAAAAAATAAGTAAATAAATAAATAAAATCAAAGAAAATACAAACGAAAAAATAATAAAAATAAATAATATAAAAGATATTTAATCGTCCGGTTTTAAATGATTTTATAAAAACATAGCAATATGTAATCTGCTGATTTTAAGCGAAATGTGTCGTATCACACTCTTAGCTAACCCCTGCCTTTGTCACAAATTGTCAAATTTCTCGAGCTTCCCTGCCCCCTCGAAGAGTGAAATCATTTGACCCAGATATTGTCAAATCGTTATGAAAAATAGTAAAGCTCACTTTTAATACCCATTACTCCTACAGTAGATTAATTATGCAACTTTAAAAATATGTAATTAATTTATACATTGAAATAGCTAAGTGCAAGTTCTAACGTTCTGCAGTAGTCGGCCTCTTTTTTTAATTTTTGTATGGACTTGTGACTTTTACCATGCCGGCAATATATTAAAGTATCTCGGAAGAACACGTGTCGCGAAGAGCTTTTGTATGAAATGCGAACGAATTCTATTTACAGACAAGTGTTTCGAAAGTTTTCAAGTAGACACAAAAAGAGAACTTGAGAGCAGCTATAAGAGGAAACGTTTCATTCTTCTGGTGCATTATTTTTTTCCCCTGAGTAGCAGGGACACTGTACGGTGCACAAATAGTTTGTTATTGCAATGTACTAGTTTTTGAATCTTTTCCTCTGAAAGGAAGTAAGGAAGTAAGCAATAGCAGCATGTGCTGTTTAAAAACAAGAAAAGAGAAATGCTTGAGAACGAAAAATGTTCGATAGAATTCTCTTATATAAATGGGTTTAAAAATGGAACATTTAGATTGTCCTTTTGTTTCTTTAGATTATGGAGCGATTAATTCTCTTATATAAATGGGTTTAAAAGGAACATTTAGATTGTCCTTTTGTTTCTTTCGATTATTTCAGAATTAATTCAGAATTTAAAAAAAAAAAGTAAATTCATGTTTTAATTCTAGAATTGCCCAGCGGTCGAAATTCAACTAATTCTTTAAATGCTTTAAGTTCAGCTTCAAACGTTTAAATAATGTTTAGGCATTTTAGTTTTTCTGCTTGACAATAATTTGTTTTCTTTAAATGCTTCAATTAGGGTAATATCTACTTAGTGGCATTCTACAAAAACTTGCCAAGCAACCGCAACAGTCGCGGTTATAATTTAAACTGTATTTTACTTAATTTGCACATTTGACACAATGATTACTTAATTTACATTGGTAATACAAAACAGTTCTAACAAATATTGTAGATTGTTGATGTGCGGAGTAGTATGAAAGTGACGAATAAAGATTTTTAAGAAAAGGCCTCTAACCTGTGTCGAAGCTAGAAGAAAAAAAACTATTTCGAAATGTTTTTTATTTATGCAACTAAAACTCATCAATAACTACAAATTAAAAAAAAAAAAAGAAAATCGGTTGACAAACAGAGGAGAAAATGTCAAATAACTGTTTTGTCTTTGCCAATGTATGTATAGCTATGTAGGTGTATGCTGACCTATACGTGCAATTGTTTAATTATCTAACAATATGGTATTTAAATCAATTTTCGGGCATATAATAGTGCAAAATGGTGATATACTTAACTTGCAGGTAGAGTAATGTGGCTTTCATCTTTAGCTCTTTGCAATGCACACACTTTTCTGACAGTAATAAAATCTGATTTTATGTTTTGGGAAATACAAGAGTAAAAAGAAGAATTCAAGTCACATACCTGAGTTAGTCTTTACTTCTCCGTTTTACTGTGCTTTTTATGTTCAAGAGAAATGATCAGGAAGAGCATAATATGTCCTATTTCATGGATCCCCAAGTTTTTTCACGTCGTGGTACTCTTAAAGGAATTGTATAATTGTATATTTGAAAGTTTTTAACGAAAAATCGTAGAAGCAATAAGGACATGAAAGTAAAAGTTCATTATTCATATTTGAGATTCAAGAAACTGTCTTAGCTGTAATCACAGCACTTTTTTTGTTTACTTAAGATCAAAGAATATTTGATGTCATAAACTACTTGTGACACTTCTCATACCAAACTGTGGCACGCAGTGTGGGAACTATTATCCATTTTCCCCAATAAGTAAGAAAGAAAGAAAGACAAGAAGGAAAAAAAAAACAGAAGATGTTTATAAAGGAAGAATAGTACTTTGAGCGCGTAAACAAGATCATAAATTAGTTATAAGTTTTGCACTTCGCCGATATCATCGTAGAAGAAATATGAATGAATAAAAAGAAAATTATGTATTCTACTCTGAAGAAAATAACAAAAAATAGATCTATTGAAACTCTAAATACCATTTTACACCAGTGGGAGAGCATGGCATTATTTTTAGGGCCATGATAAATAAAACAAAATTCATTAGAAAAACACGACGTATTCATTACTTTAGTACTGGAATCGTGTTGTCGACTTATTAGATATAAAATATAAAATCAACGGCGTTAAAGCACTAAGGTTCTTTGTAATTCATGAAAAGACATGCTTTAGATGAGCCATTCCGCTACCCTACTCTTCTACTATCGCGGCTGAACTTCTAAACCTCAGTATTTTGTTGAGTATTTCCACCTTTTTGAGCCGTGTTACAATCCCTATGTATTTACCTGATTCTTAGCGTGAACAGCTTAAAAGTTCTAGCAAGATGCTGTCAATAGCTTCTCTATTGTTTACTCTGTAACTGTATTAAATTTGAACTATTCTATTTATGTAAAAGAAGAAAAGTTTAATTTCAATTTTTGAAAGTTAAAATAATTTCAATATGATTTGTCAGAATTTTCTCCTTTCTTGATATTTCCAAGTTTCTTAGGAGGGGGGGGGGGGGGCGCTTTTACTCACAACTTCTATTATAATAGCTCTGTGCCTGAGAGCCATAGTATCTTAAGTCAATTTTTCGATTTTTCTGAGTGAAGTTAAAAAATACATGTTTTTGGTACTGTAAGCCTATACTTTTTCGTGTGAACCTTAAAATAAAGGCGTCCGATGGGAGCTTTAAAAGCTCGAAACAGTCATGTAAGGATTGGCTTTGTGGTTGGTATTCTGTATTTCCATTAAGTGTAAAGTCGCAAATACTCGAAAAATGGTCTTAAAATACTATGGCTCTCAGATACAGAAATAATGTGTTGCACCAATGCCTTTATTGTGCTCTGGCATCTCTATGCTGCTTACATCGGTAACAGCAAGTATATTTTCTTTGTGACCGTGTAAAGTACATGTTTCTTTTCGCAAAATTTTCTACAGAACAATTCTTATACTTTGTACTGCTTTGTGGCAACAGTTTTAGATTATAATATTGCTGAAAGAATACACTGTCTTACAAAGACGGCACCGTTCTCAAAGGCCCTTCTCATTATTTTTTTTTTAAAATATAAAATAATGTTCTCCTTAACATCTGTTAGGTCGTTGTGTAAAATACAGAAACTACTTTTTCTGAATAAAAACATGCTTTCATGAGTGATGGATATAAAAAAAAGTAACACTAACGGTAACCGTAGCGAAAACTAATGACACCTAGTTAACAGGAAAAAAAAGCGTGCCAAAAAAAGCCGTCGCAAATGCATAATGACATTAATGGTTTTGAAGGAAAAGCTCTACGAAAATAATCCGCGAAAAAAAGGTTGTTATTTATTGTATAACACTACTTGCAATATTTAACTTTCAGAATTTTATTAAACGAACATGCTATAAACAGAAATATCTCCTTACACTTCTGAAGGGAATTTATTTGAGGTTCAAGATCAGAAAAAGTGACGGAATTCAGTACGGGGAAAGCAGTCTTTTAACTCTCAGGGCACAAATTCTACAGGAAATGAGATTTTTCGGCGAAGTGTGAAAGCCAATTGAGAACCATGAAAGAGTATTTCTTTTCACCTCAATCTTCAACATTTTTTTCCCGAGATGTATCCGCATGCGACACATAAAAAGTGTCTCCTGGAGTTGGATAGTAAAGCAAATTTTTTTCAAAGTGAATATATTGAGCACCGCATCTGTTCTTGCATATGCTAGAGGAAATTAAAAGGAATTTCAGAAAATGGAGCGATTTACTTATTACGTATGAAAACGAGTTAAGGTTCTTTCATAAGCCAAAAACAATGTTTTCCAAAGCATTTATTTCTACCAAATTTCATAATCTCGCCTTAGCTTTGATTGATTGGCCTTTTTTATTACGACATTAGGAGGGAATTTCCTCCAGCCGACAGTGATTGGCTGATTGTGATATCGAAGGCAAACGTCATCGCGGTTAATTTGATACCCACAGCAGCAGTCTGTTACGATGGAGACAGAATACCTCCGTTGCCTTTGGTATGACAGCACCCTTAGTCACAGGAAAGAAGAAATATTATATATTAAATAAATAGTTTTCTCATTGGTCAGTTAACTTTCGGCTGACTTGCTATTTTAAAACTTTTAAATTGTATTATGACAGGTGATTTTAGTTCCGGGTAGAGAATATGAACAATATGAATATATTAAAATTTTATGATAATGTGTTTTGAGAGAGTTTGACATCGAGATAATTCAACTCCAAACAAACAGTAAAAGAATGAATTCTTACACTGACACAGAACTAGTACCCATTTCAGTATGTGATTGGAGAGGTAAACCTCTTCTTCTCACACCTATTTTAACAAATAAAATCATTTAATCCTTCGTTTATTAGAGTTCAAATTTCCAGAGCGAAAATCACATAGTATATTAACAAACAATCACAAAATAACCAAACTATAATTTTCAGAGCTTATTTTAATGCGTAAATAGCATGAATCCTGTTCAATATGTAATGGAAAAAAAGTGGAAAAGCTGAGCTCGTCGGCTCCGTTGCAAATTAAACTGACAAAAGATAATTATTCAGTACGTCATGTAATTTAATTCAGTATAAAATGAATAAGCAAGCCCATTCATAGAATTAAATCCGTTTCAGTTTAACTTCCAAAACTAGTGATGGCTAAATTTTCGTATGGTTCCCCTTACTTCTATGCGTGGTCATCACTCCCTTTAGTAAATAAACTTAGATCCTAAAACCCTAATGCGAAGGGCTTAGGTGTAAATTCTAATCTTTATGATTATGGACCTGAAAAAGTCTATCCTTTTCAGCTCCCCTCATTTAAAAAAAAAACTAATGTGCAGCTAAAATTTTCAGGAAAATTTAGTAAAATTCGCTCGAAGAGCATTTTTTTGAACGAAACTATGTGATTAAAATAAATAACTACAAAAATGAATAAATAAAATAAAACTTTTTCTACCCCTTTCCCCTTTTTCTTTTCTTTTTGTGTTTGCACTTTACAAGTTGAAACTTCTCAAGCCTTATTTGTTTGCAAAGGTATCATTGCATGTCATTTTCTTTACTCTTTTGGTTCCCCTTTATATCCTCCATCTTCCTTCCTCACACTTCCTTAGCAAGTAGTATCTCTTCTACTAGCTAAGTTTTCATTTAGCATAATCGTTGAGTACTTGAAATAACCACTTTGCGGTTTGGACATTCACAATTTAAAATAAATTAAATAAATAAATGCTTGTGAAACTTATATATTCTTTTAAAATTTGGTATAATAAATAAATGACTTTTAAAACGCATAATTTTGACTTAAAATGATTTAGTTTATCATTATTATTATTATTATTTATTTGTTTATTAATTTTTTAATGACCTCGTTTTCCTTGTTTTGCATAGTTGTCGTTTACAAATACTTGCTCAACTTTTGCAGTTGTCAGAATTTGGGTTTTTTAGAACCAGTTTGAAATTTATTGAATTGAAATCTGTTGAAAAATTACCCTCATAAACTTATAGCGGAGGAAGCAACAACTGTGGACAAACTTTTCTTGTTTAAAATATTCTGAGAACATTAGAAAAACATACTACATAAAATTTGGTAATATTCTTTGAGTTTTCAAATTTGTTGCAGTAATTTAAAGAGAAAATAACTTTTTGAAGTATTTAAGACACGTTAATAGAAGAGCCTCAACAGATATTTTACCATTTTACCTGATTTGTCAAAATACAAAAGTAAAATAAATTACGATAAAAGTAAAAGTTAAAGTTGTAGTAAAAGTTAAAAAGAGACTGAAGTTTATACTGATTCTCGAACGAAAAACATGTCCTTTGATTTGCATACATTTTTTTAATAACGTTCAAATTGTTACTTATAGTGGGCAAAAAAGTGTTTACGGCACATCATCTACTGCTTTTGCAGTTTTTTAAGTTTTTTCGCTCTTGTTTTAGAAAAAATGCTACCAGTTTTTACAGCCCAAGTAAATATATTTCGAAAGTGAAATGAGTGTCACTCACTTTTCAGAATTAGTTTGCAGATTCGCTATTGAAAGAAAAAAACTTAAATGTAGGAGTGAAATTAAAATTTTGGTTAAAGAGCTAAAAATATGAATGTCACTCACTTTTCACTATTAAGCTCAAGTTCCCGTAATAAAAGAGAAAGCATAAATACAGTAAAAAAATTAGTTTTGGGTTAAAGAACGAAGGAAATTGACTACTTAGAATGTGGTATTTTTGTATTTTTTAAAAAAATTTTTTAAGTAGATATGCTTGATGTTTGTTCTCCAGTCAAAAAATGGGAAAATCATTTCCTGAACTGAGGTTCTCACTGCATGTCTCTCTATTTCTTTTAATTTTTTTGTTGGGAAGTTTTTACCTGCGCTTGGAATATGAGAATTCGTAAAACTAATCGCTAAAGATGTTTTGACATTCATATTTCTCCTTTCACAAAAATAAATAATTGGAATAAATCTAAAACGGTGAAAATAAGAAATAAAAATTTTTAAAAATGTTCTTTTCAAGAAAATCATCCCGTGCTGTCAAGAGATTTGACAGTCGCTTTTGCTCCAATCAGGAGCATATTAAGAAGTTTGGGAGAATCTGGCGGTAAAAGAGATATGGGGCCCCCATATTTTTCTACCGTAATTAACCTTTGGTAAACAGTATGGAGTTTTATCTTATTGAGCAGATAAAAAATTTAGCTAATATCATTTACGATTACAATTTCAGTTCTAATAAAAGTTAAAGAGATATAATTTTGAAATTAATCACAGTAATATTGACTTGATAATTTGAAAAAATTTACGCAAAACCTTAACGAAAAAAAAATAGAAAAAGAAGAAGAATTGGAATTGGAAATCATTTGCATATTGGTTGGGGGCTCCGAAAATATGACAGCCCAAGGTACATACATGCCTGGTGTGCCTAGGCAATAATCAGGCCTTCCCGGTGTAGTCGCTAGTACAGTAAACTCCCGATTATCCGCGGAATAGGGTGGCGTGATGACCGCGGATAAGCTAATTTCGCGGATAATCCGCAAAATAACAGAAAAATGACAAACATCAACACACAAACGCATTTAAACTATTTTAAAGAATCATAATATAATAGTACATACTTACATAGAGTTATGACAACTGGACAAACCGCATATTCGTCTATTGCGCATGTTTCGGTGATCTGCACTAAGACTCCTACTAGAGATAGGTCCTAATCTGCGCAATCATGAAGGTGTAGCGAGGGCAGGAGGTTGAAAGAAAAGAGAACAATCAGATTGTTGCTCTAAAAATAGATTTTGTATTCGTTGATGATGAAAGAAAACGCGCGTCGTGTTTATTTTTCTACATTTTAAATCGTTGCAAAAAAAAAAAAAAAAAATAATCGGGAAAGACCGCGCGGATAATCCGCAACGCGCATAATCCGTCCGCGGATAATCGGGAGTTTACTGTAGCTCCTCGCCCGAGTACAAGCTTCCCGGGATCTCTGCGGTAATTCGAGAATCGTGAAATGTGTCATCCCGCAGTTCTCACCCCTAGAAAACAAGCCCAACTTTAAATTATTCTTGAAAAGGTTAATGTGTTAACCCAGCGTTTGAATTGCTCATTTTTTATTCTATTCCCTAAAATGTGCAAAACCACCGCCTATCACAAGACCCTTCCAGAATCCATGTGACATACAAAATGGGGGGAATGAATGCCCCCTCTCAACTTGGTGGCCGTAGTCCGCCCCTGGCTCAAATAAGAGTAATAAAAATTAAGTAGAATTGCAAATACATTGTTACTTAATTTAAACAAATAACTAAATAACTTTGAACTAACTACTTTTATCGAAAATTTTAAAAGCGAATAATATAAACTAATTTTATAAACTGTTTAAAAATTTTAAATTGCAAATCCTGCTATTTTTTTGGATTATCATTATTATTTTTTTAAAACATAACATTGTAAACTTTAACTAGAAAACCAGACCGGTTATTCAAAACTTGTCACAAAGCTAGTCGTAGTATATGTATCTCTTAGATATATTATGCATCAAAAATAGTTTTTCATTCGAAAATTACCTGCGAGTTTGATATCAGCTCTTTTAACGGCCCCTAATCTGCAATTTAAAAACTCGTTGCACAAAATGTCCACCGGGCATTATTGTGAAATGTAAATAAAAACTTAATTCCTCAAAGCACACCAGGATGGAAAGTTTTGAAAAAGGTGCTTTTTCCCCCTAAGTGGAAATATTTTTGGGAAATAGCGTACATAGGAGAATGCTGAACAGTGTCGGTTACCTTCCCCACCTTCACTTCTTCTCTAAAAATAAATAAATAAATATAAAAACCTTCTCTTCTTCTCTAATAAAAAAATAATAAAACTCTCCCTCTCTCTCTCTCTCTTATATATATATATATATATGTATATATGTATATATATATATAATTTTTCTATTTCTACAACTTTAGATCTTTGAAGATACGTTTAATGTTACTAATATTTTCAAAAGAATTTACATTATCTGACAACTTAACGGTTTCATGAAGAATGTTAATAGTTGTTACTCGAAGGTATTACTTGACAACAATTTGTATTTGAAAAACGTATTTTTAAAAAATGCCAAGAAGTTGATCCATTTAAACTTTCTCTGAATAACTTTGAGTCCTACTTCTGCACAAAGTGCAGAATTGCTAGAAAGACAGGACATCCACTAATACGTTTTGCCTGCAGCATATTTGAAATGTTCTTTCAATCCCAAGAACTTTAGAATGTCTTGCATGATATTGAAGTTTTTTCTTTTCCTTCCATTTTTCGAAAGGACGTTTTAAGATTGGACATGAAATAGTGTCATTTTCCTCCTCTCTAGCTCCCCTTTTAAAGTGGAATTTCGAATGATTTATCATTCTTTCGATGAAAGCGTGGAACTCAAGGAACTTAGAAATGAAGTGAAGAAAGTTGTTCATGAGATCCAGAAATGATCACGGTTGCAAAAAACGCTTTTAAATCAGCACTATAGCAATAAAGTTAGTGACTGATTTTTTTTCTTCTAAAGAGAATTTTAATTATTTCATTTCCAAAAGGAGTCTTTACTTTTTTTTCAGTAATGAATCCTTACAAAAGCTTTAGAATAGCATTGTATGAAGAGAATACAATGAAAAATAAGAAAAATAATCACAGAAATTTTGCGTGAGGAAATTCGTTAAAAAATTAACGAATCGCTGTTAGGTAATAATTCTAAAAATTACTCGTTCAAAAACTAATAATTTTATATTCTAGTTATGAGTTGAAAACCATTCCAAGCCGTTGGAATTTGAATTTTAAAACCTTAAAATTGCTCTTTGCGATATGACGGAATTATTGCATTATTTTGAATTTTTTTATCGTAGGAAATCTCTTAAAAAACTGCATTTTGGGGAGTACGTTGGAAATCTGGAAGACTATCAGAACTCTTGAAAATTTTTTTTCGTACAATCGTCTGCTTCTGAAAAAATAATCAAATTCTAAAGTTTTTATGAAAAGGTTTTGATTTTTTGGTAGCATTCGGTTGGCGACACATTTTAATTGCTTGGATTTCGACTGCTTTGTGATTGAAAGTATGCAGTAGAAATAACCGAGTTTTTCTCTTTTCTCATGGAAATGACAAGCAAGCCTTATAATTCTTAAGAGCGCGATGTTTTTCATAAACCTTATTTTTCCAGTAGAGATTGCGTACTTGTTTTTGATTTGGTTTGTAAAAAAATAACAACATAAGTCTTAATTTATATTTATTGCGAAGTGATTACCTTTAATTAAATTTTTATTGGGGTAGTGGTAGCCTAGTGGTTAGGATGTCGAGCTTCGGATCGGAGGATCTCGGGTTCGATACCCGAACCGCTGAAGACTCACCATGTACACTTGGGGATACGTGTATGTAAAATCCGTGGACCCTGCAGTCCCGATGCAGTTCCGAGGGTACGGGAGGGTGGAGATTTTCCTTTCCCTTCACTCTTAGTTAAAAAAAAGGAAGGTGGCCTATTTGTGGTGGCGCCATCTGGTGTCATCCAAGTACATAATGAGTCAAGACGGACTTCCACCGTTGTGGTGCTCACCTATAAACGGATGGCGCTCCTTACTGCCTTAATTCCTAGTAGCTCTGTAAAGGGGAGCTTGGATATCCAAGTGGCATAAGAAACAACAAACAAACTTTTATTGCCCTTCAACATTTTGTTTGCTGTATAAAAATAAAATTTTGAAAGTCACAAGATTTCTCCTCCGGAGAACGATTAACTTTTGTTAAGTGTTTAGATATTTTTAGTCTTTTTCTACATCGTTAGATTTTTTTTTAAAGCCATACTTAAGTTGGAAACGACGGGAAGCATGTGATCAACCAATCAACCAAGCTTTTAAGGTATACATCGGTAAATATATTCAAGGTCTATTGCCTTATCCGGTGATATATTTAAAAACTTTAGCGAATAACTTAGCGAGATAAATTGTAAATATGCGTGTCGTAAGAGGCGACCAAAATAGCACTATCCGATCCGGTTGACGTAAGGCATACTTTGTAGTGTATGACTGTGGCCTCGGGTCGGTAAAGCAGGTAGGCAACGCTCCGCCAGCCCAGCTCTTTATGGTCGGTGCTGGTTGTCAAGTGTCTAGAGAGTTTGTGGGAGGTTCGAAGGAGGACAGTGCTGCGGCCGCACCCCCTCGTATTGGGGGAGTCTGTGAAACCGAAAAGGTATGGACAGTATGGCCGTAGTTAGCATTGATTATCCTCCCCCCCCCCCTTCTCATGCGGTGGCCGGGGTAGAATAGCGCCGGCCTAGTTCTGAATGGCGTAAAAGGCGACTAAAATAGCATTATCTGTTCCGAGTGACGTAAGGCTTACTTTGTAGTAGGACTGTGGCCCCGGGACAGTAAAGCAGGTCGGCAACGCTCTGCCAGCCCAGCCCCTATGGCCGGTGCTGGTTGTCAAGTGTCAGAGAGTTTGTGGGGGGAACAGGAGGATAGTGCTGCGGTCGCACCCCCCAATACGAGGGGGTGACCGTGGTTGCAGTAAATACCTCTCCCCCCCAAAAAAAATCATTTTTTGTTTTCTTTTCGTTGTTTTTGAAGATTAGATAAATGTGTGAAGAGAAATGGGGCGAATGAAGAGCCTTTGAAAGAGGCCATGAAAAGAGCCTTTTTCAGACTTATTTAGAGACATTGTCTAGGAACGATTTATATACAGCGCAGATTAATTGTAATGTGTTATGTAATCATCTGTGTGAAATAGTTATTATGTATATGCCGTCGAAGAAAAAAAATGATTAAGATCTTTTTTTAAAACTTATTTCTTCTTCTCTAATGAATGATATGTTGCACTTACACAACTCGTGCTTAGTCGGGCTAAAAACTAGTAAATAAATAAAAAATACAGTAAAGTAAAATATAGCAAGTAAGGGGTCGTTCATAAATGATGTCACACTTTTTTCAATATATTTGACCCCCTCCCCCCTTTGTCACAAAGTGTCACACTTCAGCATACCCCCCCCCCCCCTTTACCACATGTCACGCTATATTACGCAAGCATATACCCTTGCAGTTTAGAAACAAAGCACTACGTTACAGATCACATTTACAATTTTATTTTTGAACTTATATGACATTTATGAGCATAAGAATAATAATTATTTGTCTATTTAATTTGTGCAAAATAAAATTAAGGTTTAAAATAAAAACAATTTGCATATAATATAATAGTAAAAAAAAAATATTAATACAAAAGAAGAATTGAAAACAATGGAATTTTAGAGCTTGATTTAGTTTGCTTTTAAGACGTTATCCTTATTTTATGTACACAAAGTACTCTTAAGAAATTAAATTTCAAAATAAGAAAACCCCGCCTCGAAATGACTTTTCATAACTGAACTGCCTTCTCATTTCATTCTTCACATGAATTTATAATATACATAATGTTATTTATTGTATATAACATAGGTACAAAATTTTAGACTAGCAATTAGCTCTCGAAAGAATAGTCTCTGTTTGTGCAAGCGTCAACTCACAGGCAGGCCCGCCCCTTCATGTATTTCAAAAGCCATTAGACAAACAACACCAGACTATCTTGGAGAAATCAAATCCAACAATAAAACTTTTTTATAGACTAAACAAAAGGCAAGCTTCTCGAAATCCACACGAGCTCAAAAGTTGAGAAATTCTCTAAAAATCTAGGCGACAGGCAAAAGAGTAAAAAGCCAGCTCCCAAGCCAGTATTGAGAGGGGCGAGGGGGGGGGGGTGATAGTGGAATATACCCCTCCCCGTTCGCCCATTTTGATATCTCAATAAATCCATTTAGAAAACAGGCATCAGTAAACAGCTTCCAAGCGATACCCCCAACTAACCAAGTAGATCATCCAAGTGATGACAGCTCATTTAAAAGAATTGCAGAATAATGCTTGTGTTTTTTGGCGCCAGCACTGAATATCTAGTCGGGGCTCAGTATTTATCGAGCCCTGCTTTTAACTGTTACGCAACCTCGTCGAGTGTGGTAGTTGTAATGCACAAGGAAAAAAAGCAAGGATGCCTACTACGCCATAAATAATTTTTTTTAATCTTAGAGTTTAGGCAAAAGAAAAGTTTGAAATTGAATTCGACAGCTTGTGTTATATCAAAACGACTTGCTTAAGAAATAAATGAAATAATTCTATTTACTTTAAATTGGTATTGAGTCAATTCGTGTAAAAATGTTCGTGCAAAAACAGAATTTGGTGGAATCGTACTGTCTCGATACTTTTGCTCATACGAGTGGATTTTATCAAAATAGTTATGAAAGGAAACCAAAGTTGAGATGATGCTTAGTTTGGGTTCAGCTGCTTTATTTTGATATTTTTTTCTCTTAAGATTGTTCGAAGTCAGTAAAAATGAAACGCGCTACTTTGTGTTAAAAATCTAAACACCCAAGATTTCCTCTATCTAGAAGATAATTTAAACCTTAATCAGCATCGATGTTATCGATATAAAATCAATAAGAATACAAAGCAAATTTTAAAATGAAAAAAAAAAATAATTTGCCGATGTTAAATACTTTTACTTTAACCAAAATGGGTGATGTTACACTTCCTAATACCCCCTCCCTCCCCCTTATCACAAACTGTCACAATTTCTAGAACCCCCATCCCCCCCCCCTCGAAGCGTGACATCATTTATGAACGACCCCTAAATAAATTCAGTAAGTAATAAGTAGAAAGGTAAAAATTTCACAACAATAATTATTGACCACAAAACGTGTGGTATTTGCCTTCGTTTTCATTATTCAGTGGTTCATTTTCTATTTACAATTGACTTATAAGTCCTGACAGCTAAGAAATGTCTAAATTTTTGTTCGATAAAATTTACTACAAAGGATCTTTCATTATTAAAAATCATAATTCATTCCTAAAATAAATAAGTTTTTTCTTTGAATTTATTGAACTTTACTTTATTTAAAGCCTTTTTTTATTTTTAGAAAACAACAACAGAAGTGGAGAAAAACGTACATATAAATAAATAAAACGAAAAAAGTCATTGCAATTAGTTTTAATTGCAAGAAAATATACAAAACAATGAAAAGAAATATCGTGAGTAGTAGAAAGTTTTTAACATTTCTGAAAGAAATTTCTAACTGTGAGAAATTTTAAAAGAAAAATTATACTTAGTCCCTCCTTTCAATTTAACTCTTTCAAAATATTTTTAAAGGAAAAATGAAACAAAATCAGAATATTCAAATAACAAAAGCCTTCTCATTGTTTTTATATCTTGAATACGTTATGAGATGTTCATTATAAATCCCCAAAAGAACATAAGTAAAAATGAATATTACAATGGAAAAAACTTTTTTTTTGGTACAAAGTTTAGACAGAATTAATAATTAAAGCTTTTAGCAACGTTTTAAAATGAATGTAAAATGTTCTTTTTACTTTTGAATTTAAAAGGGAAAAAGTGATTCTTTTTCTGATTAAGTTTTTTTTCACTTCAGTTCTTTAGAAAAATAGCTAAGTGACTATTAAGGTTACTCATAGTTTCTTTAATGAGCACGACAATACTTTATAACAAAAAGAAAATGTCGTCAGAAAAAATGGAACTTTAATGATAATTTTAATTACGTTAATTGGAATTATGAATAATGAAAAAGGTTTTGGCCTTTTACGTTCGTAACAGATTGAATGTTTATTTATTTTTTTTATTTTTTTTATTACGCTGCATGTTGGATTTTTGTAGTGCAGAAACATAAAGATAAGGCGTTTAGAAGATTAGTTTAATGATTGAAAACTAAAAATAGCTCGCAGTTTCGTACTTCGAATTGTTTTCCTTTGTGCCTTAACATGGTAAATATATGATAAATCTTACCGAATAATTTCACACTTTCCTAAAATCCTAAAAGTATATCTTAAATGTACTATGTATCTTTATGTATTTCTCAAAGCTGCATAATGTTTGACGTTCATCTCGCCAAACTATTCACGTAATTGCGTCTGAAACTCTTTTATGTTGACATCCTAGAAGTAAGCCTAATGCTGAGTCTGATTTATCTTTGGTTTGGGGCACTCATCTTCCTCAAGCTCACGTATGCAAGTCTCAAGCTTCTGTGGCTCATAACATCTGAGCTGCTACTTATTTCTTCTAAATTATGATTTGATTTCTAAAGACCTAAAATATGCTACGTTAAGAAAGCTCAAACGGAGGACAAAATCACGGGTAACTAGTTGCTGAAGGCCCTGAGAGGTCTATAATCGCGCCTTTTTATTCATCCCATTGAGCGCGAAACCGTCTGATTTCGACTGTTTTTCTCCATTAGTTGTTTTGTACGTTTTTTTTTTTTTTTTTCAAAGAGCTTTTAGGGGAGTCGGCACCATGAAATCATTTTCTTCGCTATGGTGTTTTTATTTACAATTTTTGTCTCATGTCATGTTATATCACTTCATAAGAAATTTAATATTAATAAAACTGTATTTCTTAAATATAATTTGAAAATTTTAATTTTTAAAACGAAATTAAGCAATTATTAAGAATTCATCTTCTTTTTCAAAGATTGGCGTAAAGTCTCAAATTTTTTTTTATTGATTCATTACTCATAAAGCAAAACTTTTATAATTTGAATTTTTTTATAAGTCAAATACTTTTTGAGAAAAAAAATATAAACTGAAGTAACTCAAAAGAACAACGAAAAATTCAGAAAACCTACAAAAAGATTTTTAAAAAAAGTACTTAAGTTATTATAAAAGTAGAACATAAATTTGTTATGTATAGTTTCAGGAACATATAGAAAAATATTCCACATTATAGATACAAACTTAAAAAAGCCTTTGCATTTTAATTGAGATGAACTGCGCAAAAGACAAAGCGAGAGAAAACAGCATTTTAAGTTTTCGTCTTGCAAAAACTTAAATCCTTTCCTTATCAAAATTTTAAGTAAAGAGCTTTTTTTTCCCGTTACAGTTATGACGAACTTGCTTTTTCTCGCTTATTTTATTTTTAAAATAAATATGTGGCTTATATTCAGCACAGTTTCGGTTTCTGAATGAAAAGGTGGCAAATCACAAATACTCTCTGGTTCAATAACGGTAAATATGGTGGATAGTAATAAAAAATATAATTTCACGTTAATTTAAAGCAAAAATCAGCATTTAAATTAACGTGGAATTATATTTTTTATTACTGTTTACCTGCACAAAGTTAATTTATTTTTATGGTGGATAGCTTTATTTATAAAGTTAAATGCATAATTTTCAGAATAATTAACGAAGTAATTTTTCTTAAGATTTTTAAGGTGAAATAAGGAACTTATGAGAAAAAACTTTTTTGCTGCGTAATGACAGAAAATTAATTTCCAAACTTTGGGAAAATTAGAGATTTTATTATTATTATTATTATTATTTTGGATATTATTGGCCAAAAATAAAATTGATTCAGTTCGTTCTAAGTTTTTTTCTTTTCTAAATACAATGACAAATCATTTGTAAAACTTTGTGGTGTTTGATCATACTTCACTGAGTTTATTTTTGATTTTGAGATTCTAATTGGAGAAGAAAGTGTGACATAGATGTTTCATCTTTAAGTAGTAAACTTTAGTATCTTTTCTCTCACTCATTATTTCTCAAATGTGTCGTAGATTTTCATGAACTGTAGCACTGCCTGTTGTAATTCATTCAGAAAAAAAAACCTTCTCTTCTAATGACGCTTGCATTCAGTGCAATGCGCCAATGCGGATTTACTCATACTCTTTGTGTTTTTAATCAATGTTGTTGTTGTTGTTGCTTATGCCACTTGGATATCCAAACTCCCTTGAATCGACTAGGAATTAAAGCCGCAAGGAGCGCCTTCCGTTTCAAGATGAGCACAAATGGTGGAAGTACGACTTTGCTTATAATGTACTTGGATGACATCAGATGGCACCAGCACAAATGCGCCACCTTCTGTTTTAGAACGATGGGTGAATGGAAGGGAAAATCTAAACCCACTAGTAAGTATCCTCGGAATTGCCTCGGGACTTCAGGGTCCACGGATTTTGCATGCGCGTATCCCCAAGTGTACATGGGGGGTCTTCAGCGGCTCGGGTATCGAACCTGAGATTCTCCGATCCGAAGCTCGACATTCTAACAGCTAGGCTACCACGGCCCGATTCAGTCGTTCGTGAACTAATAATGTAGCAAACCTTTTTCCGGTGATATAACTTCTCAATATTTTGCAAATTTATTATTTTGATTCAGTCAATTATTTACAAAACTATCAGCCAGTTAATAACAAATAAATAACAAGAACGTATTGAACATCAGTTTATAGCAGATGATTTCACTTGATATATGTTCTTTAAATAAACGGCAGTGTTCACCAAAGTATATTTCCGAGATTATGTGATTTTTCACAAATAAAATGTTTCTTGATGTTATGCGAGTCATGTAAAAATGTTGCAGAAAGTTGTTTTTTAACTAAACGAGAAATTTCATTTACAGCTCCCAAAAAACTTGAGTTTATTTCCGAGGAGACCTGTCATAACGAAAAAATCATTAGGGATATGACCGACAGTACCTGAAACAAAGTATATTACTCAAATTCTTCGTGATGACTTTGTTTCAAAAAAATTCTGTATCTTTCAACTAACAAAAGAGCTTAAGGTCAGCTTAAATTGTAGTTGAAATCAGCCCTTTCTTTTTTCTTATAACAAGCATCTTGCTTTGAAAAATATATCTGTCATTCTTTTTTAATTCCTTAAAAAAAATGTTTGAAATATGTTGTAGATGTGGTACTGTAATTCACAGAAAAATCAACAACGATTTTGTTGCAATAATTTGCGAGCATTCAAAAATACTGCTTAACATGTGCTTACTTTCAGAACATTTTTAATATAATTTCTTAAAGTAAAAGATATTTCTGTTACTAAGATAAAATTAGAGCATTTAAAAACTAATCTCCGATGTTTCTAATACTGAACAAATAGAAGACAATTCGACGCTACTTTAAGCTGAAAAGCTAAAACATAAACTGTTTATGTTCTAAATGTATACGTTCCATATGCTATACATTTTTCAAAGCTCCGCGTGCAACTTATGTATGATTTTTCATTAAAGTAAACTCCACAACTTTAAAAAGTTATTCCACGCAACAGAAAAATCAAACCATATCGTGATGTCTTTTAAATATCCAACGTACGTCACTACAACTTTTATTTACTTATTAATACCCTGAACTATAAACAGACTTAACACTTTAGTCTCTACAGCATGGAAATACACATTTTCTTGAAATAAAAGTTTCTTTTTACACAACTTGTTCTTTCTTAGAATAAAGCAAAGGCTAAATATAAATTTTAAAAAAGGCTAAATATAAGTCGAAAGTCACTTGCGGAAAAGAAGCGTAATCCGTTAATAAAATGAAACTGGAAATAAAACTAAAAGGTTTTAAAACTTCGATGTTTTACAGAAACATTTTATTTTTAGGGACGAAATGAAAATGGGGAATTCAATAAAAAAAAAAAAAAAAAACCTTGGAGAATCGAGATAATCTTAACTTCAGTCAAGGTTATGTTTTTGGTTAATTAGGTTTTTCGTTGTCTTTCTGAATACAATTAACTTTATTTAAAATCTGAACGCATATATAAAAACCCGTCTTCGAAAGGATAATATTTTTCTTTTATTTGGACAATCATAATCATAAAATGTTGGCTTAAATTATGTTTTACACAATTGAAAATAAACCTATGAAATTGGGGAAATGTGCGTCAGTGTAGTTGTCTGCCCCTCCACCAATAATTTATGAGGCAAAAAACAGTGGCAATTTGTTGTTGAGAGAGAAAAATTTAGTACAGTTCTTTAATTTGCTTTTGGGTTTCAATCTTGTTGTTCCCTTTTAAAAAGATCAGAAAAAGAGGAGATTTTATTGAAAAATATAAACTATAATTAGTACTTCTGGTGAAATATGTTCGCCAAAAATTATTCCTTAATGCAAAATAGGACCAGAACTGTTTATGATGTCGTTTTAAAGCTAGTATTTCATCTGTTAAGAAATATTAAATACTCGCGTTGATTTAAAACATTGATTTCAGGTTGTAACCCATTTTTCCACTAAAAGAAGGAACAATAATTGCAAAATGCACAACTAAAACCATGAAATTAGACAGAAACTCTTTAAAGAATATAGCTAAGGGGACATTCAGAAATGATGTCATACTTCGAGTGGGGGGGGGGGGGGGGATTTAGATATTGTGACAAGGGAAGGTGAGGAGGTAGCTAGAAGTATTGCATCACCCATTTTGGTTAAAATAAAGACATTTAAAACCAGCAGATTAATTACGAGTATTTTTACATTTTTTTTTGTTTTGTTTTTATTCTCATTGATTTCCTTTTGTATCAAAAACAGCGATGCTGATTTAGGTTTTAATTAACTTCTAGTTAAAAGTTTAAATTTAAAGAGAATTATTTTAGGTCATTTACACTTTTAAAACAAAATAGCGTCGGTAATTCTCAGAGTATTCGAACAACTAATATTTTTTACTATTGAATACTAATTACGTTTTTTGTTGCAAACATTAATCTCCTTTTATGCCTCCTCCCCTACAAAAACTGAATGTGTGTTTATAAAACACACATTCAGTTATTGTCATTGTTATGCTCAAAAATGTGAGTAAAAGTCCAAAAATAAAATTGGAAAAGCGATCTATAACGCAGTGCTTTGTTTAGGAGCTGCAAACATATGAGGCGGTGAGAAGCAAAGGCATGTAAGTGACTAAAGTATCATTGTGAGTGAAACTCGTTTGAAGTTTAATTCCTCTACTAAATTCTAGAAGTTCTTCATGTAAATATTTTTTTTATTTCCGAGTCATATATGTATGTGTTAGTTTAAGTATGAGGCGTGAAGTGGTCCTGATGATTAGATTTGGCGTAGGTTTTTTTTAAAAAATAGCTTATTTTTACTTACACCCCTTTGCTTCCAACTAGTTTACTTACACCCCTTTGCCACTATAGGAAAAACGTGTCTTGTTAATTTTGGTAATTTATACAGTAATAAAGATAAACTTTAGTGATATAAACTTTATTAAAAAATGCATAATATAAATTTCGAATAATTATATTTATCAACAAACTAAAAATCATTGCCATTAGACAAATTGCCGCATCAAAACGTGACAAAAATAAAATCTGCAGACGATTTAAGCCTTGTTTTTATTATTATTATTCAACAATTCGGAATTATTTTCCTATTTTTTCTTCTTCTTCTCCGCTTAAAGTTTTGTAAATAGATCGTCTCATTGCGTATTTCAACTAACTGAAAAATCAAATAATTTTTTTTAGAGGCAAACGGATGAAAGTGCACTTGCATCCCTTTGCTACCAAACGGAATGCAGCTTTTATTTAGTAATTTTTTAAAACCACGCTTTTTTGCAGTACCTGTCAAAGCTACCATTAAAATCTCTTTCCCACAAAACAGAAGGGTGTTTGATTTATCATTTGCACTAGCTATCGCCCCACTTTGCTTCTAAGTGACCTTTAATATGTAATATAGAGTGACCTGCGGCAAGGGGGTTAGGGTGGGAGTTGTTAAAGTGCGACATTTTGCGATAAACAAGGGAGGGGGAGTCAATTTTTTTTAAAGTGTGACATCATATATAAGCCACGTCTAAAAACTGAAATACATGCAAAAATACATTAATTATGAAGTGAAAAGAAATGAATATGATTGATCTTCATCATCGATGATTTTGTTTCGAATTTCTTTCACGGTATCAACGAGTTTGTAACATAGAAGAGCCTTGGAATTTGTTTTCTTAGAAACGAATATCATTAACTGCCAATTTTTTTTTATGTTTGCTTATTATTAGATACAAAATTTGTCCTAAAAGAGTTAATTCTCCTTACAGCACGATCAGTCAATAGTATCACTGCTTGCTTATCGATATTGATACCCGTTTACGCCAATAGCATAAAATGATTTTATTTCGTATTATTGTCTAAACTACACTGGTATTTCCTAAATCTCTTGATATCTTAGCATTTTTTAAATCTCTTAATCTAGAAGCCAACTTTGGAACTCGTATCTTATCGGACTCTTATGAGCTGTAAAATTTCTTCCTTAAATAAAAGATGATATTCATTGTTCCGGAAATAGCACCTCAGCCTGGAATTCACTGTCTCTATTACTTATATAAATAGAAAGTAGAGTAGTCTATATTTGTGGTTATTCTGAAGGTACCTGCTGAAGATGTTTCGCAGTATCTTATGTTCTGCTTCATCAACTACCATAAGAAATGACTTACCTACACCAAACTCAAGGGCTTAATGCTTTTGCAGTCATCTGAAATCCAGATTAGTAATGCAGTAACTAAGAAGATGAAATAGTAGCAATGTTGGTTCAATGGAAATCTCATGCATGGGATTCTAAGCGTGCATTGGATTTTCTGGAAAGTATTTTGACTAATATCCCCAATTTGGCTTTTTTCTCCTCCTTCCCCATCATTTTATCGAAAGTCTTAGGGTGCTTTCACACCAAAGGCGACAAAGACAAAAAACATGTCTTTTGCACATCTGCGCAGAGGATATTTTCGTCTTCAAAAATAGGCTCTTCGGTTGCGCAGATGAGAAAAGACATGTTTTTTTTTTTTTTTTGTCTTTGTCGCCTTTGGTGTGAAAGCACCTTTAGTTTTGAACCAATGAGAGGGGTACGAAGACCAAACTGACACGGGATTTGGCACCGCATTTTGGCGCCAACTTGATACATCCCCAAATAATCGCCAATTTATGTCGTGACTTCTGGTCGTATGCGTTTTATATATTTCCCCTTTTTATTCTGGAAAAATCAGGGAACACTATTCTCTGCGGAAATAAAATAAAGTTCAAACTCCTTGATTGCTTAGAAAAATGGAGAGAAAAAAGAAAAATATTTTTATGAAGCTTCGAGAAACACGTATACGACTCACATACTCATATTTTATTAATATAATCCAATACTTCTCGATAGCTTCTTTTGTAAAGTTGCTATGCAAATGGACTATAAATTCGCTTTAGAACAAGCATTCAATTGTTTCTTCGTTTCTTAAAAAAACACTGAACATAAGCTTCTTTGTATCGAAAAGCTTTCAAACGAGATGAAAAGATTCTTTAAAAGTATTTACTCTAGAACTATATTAATGTTTGACTGCGAAGATGCTTTTAAAAACTAAACGCATATAGAATATTCTTTTATAAGTACGATGTCTCTCTAGCGACATGAAATGCAAACTGAAAGTGAAAAAGCTCTTAACAAAATAAAAAGGGAAAATATTGCTGTCTCCTACACTCCAAATACGAAAGATCAAAACAAAGATCTCCTTTTTTGGGACCCAAGGAGGAAAATTACATGTCTTGCCACATCTTCGTTGAAGATTTCTTTTACATAAAAAGACACGATAGTTATTTAACAAGGGAAGAGACTCTTTCGACGGATGTAATTATAAGCTACATTCTGAACTTCTCAAAAGATCGGCAGTATTTCATGGGTGAGTTGCTCACCAAAAAGACCATCTGTGAAATGAGAAATTCAATGGAGAACCGAATCATTAGGGAGAAGGAAGACAGCTGAGAGGGGCTTAATTTCAGTGGAGAATGTTTTTAGTTTAATTGGATGGCCTTCTCGGATTCTTCGAATGCCGTCTGAATTCTTTAGCTAACAAAGACATCAACTTAAGTTGAGGCTCAAATGATGCTCCCGTTTCTTTGCTTTTATTTACTTCTGTAATTTATAAGAATTAAAAAAAAAACTTATGTAGGAAGTGATCAAACTATAATTACATGTAGTGACTTAAGCTGCGGCGGTACCTCATTATAATAGCAATGTTATGCTTTTTCCGAAGTTGCTGCACACATATTTAGACCATGGGTTTTGGGAAAGGTGACTCATATATAACGGAAATCTGAACGAAAATTGACTTCCAATTACTAGACACATATTGGTTCAATTAGTTTTTCAGGTCAAATACAGACTGCTGGTTGTTATGTTCAAAGTAATTATTCGCGATGTATCTTTTACCTAATATAACTTTGGCAGACGTTGATAATTAAGCACTTGCAAGTGTTTTTGCGTGAATTGTTTTATTTGATTAATTTAAACGTATGTCATCAAAAATTGCCAGTATGTAAATACGATAAATTGGTGCGCATGCCATGCTCAAGATCATAGACATGTCTATTTGTGCTATAAATAAAAGGTAGCTGGCAGATATAGGGTAATTTCATGCGTCCTTTTTGATGAACTTTTTTAAAAGAAATGACTAGCTTATTTTCCTTTTTCTAAAACTTTATTTTTGTCAAATACACAATTACACGATTCAGGCTTAAAAACAGGCGAAAAACAGCTAACAATAATAATAATATAAATACATATACTAAATTGAATATTTTTCTTGATGAATTATTAAAATATTTCGTGAAGTAGCTCACCAAATTGAATAGAGATTTTTTGATGAGGAATTGGAGGCCGAATATAATGATTAAAGGTCTGGGCTGGGTTTGATACTGTGCGTTCTGCACTGTAAACTTTTCCGTTACAGTGTTTTGTTACAGTGCGTTCTGCACTGTAAACAGTGGCAAAACTTTTCTGCCAATTATTTCATGACTGATACTGTCGTAAGTAAACCACGAATAAAAACTTTTGTACAAAAAAAGGGGGGAAAAAAGTGTCTTCAAACCTGAGGTGTGACAAATAAAACAACAATTAAGGAAAGAAGAATATCCTCCAAATCCATATTGAAGTACAACTAGTTGCCTTGAAAACTAATAGCTCGTTTAGCTAACAAGTTCTCGTGATGGAAAGCAATATGTCTTCAATCTATTACACAAAATAAAATACTCCGTTAGCACGCACGGCTCGTTAAATTAGGGTGTTCAGCTCAATTGGCGAAAGGGTGAAAATGGGAAACTGGGTGTAAAGGACCATATGTTTAAGCTAATTAGAATGGACGTTAAAAGGGGTGTAGATCAAGGAAGCATTGTAATGTTAAGAATTTCTTACATGCTTCTTCCAAGAATTTAAATATGTTCTTTTTAATGTTGTGTAAAAAGCTAATATCTAATCTAAACTCGTTTATCTTTGAAGTTCAAATAAGTCCACTTTCCCAATTTTTCTCTATTGTCACAGCAACGTTCATTGTTTTAAATAGTAAAGAAATTTACTCTGATCTAAAACGGCTTTATAATTAATACCATACTAAACAAATGAGCACTGAACTATGTTACAAACTGGGATTCTGTGTGACATAGGATTTAAGTAGACTGTGCGACTGTGGAGAGTATTCCGCAGAGAGCGCAATGGTAAAGTAAAATTAAATTTCTACTCTTTGTTGAATTTTAATTATAATGAAATCGCATACTGTATATTGTTGTTTCAAAAAATCGTTTAACAAAATTATGTTACGTCAAGTTTTCTCAGGAAAATATTCTACATGATCTATTTAAGATGATTTATTGTTATATCAAACTCGCTCCAACAATTTTTTAGGTGTGAAATGAATTTGATGCAAAATTTCTGTAGGATGCTTTTTTTCCTGTCGAGTATTTTAACTTGTACATGAAAGAGTGCTGCTGTACTTAAAATGAAGCATCAATGAGGATAAAAATTTGAGTTTCTTTCAGAGGAGTTGCTCCTGGTGGTGCTAGACAGCTCGAACGGGGAATAGAGCTACTCCCTTAATTAAAAAAAAGGACGCATCAAAAAAATTATTATTATTATTATTTTTTTTTTTGGCAATGAACATGTTTTTTTTTTTAATATTAATTTCACACAATTTGCACCAATTTCGCATAATTTACATTTTTGTGATTCTAGAATTTGATATTTTCCTTAGGGGAGAGTCTTACATTATGACTCACTCTAATTTTTTTTAACTGTAGTCTTTAAAACGTTGAGTTACATCAAGTTGATACTGTGATTTGTTCCCTTCTCACATGTATTATGAATGTGTAAAATGATTTTTCAAAGATTTTTTAAAGCTTAGTGCACAAAATGTTGTGGAAAATGAATTCAAATGTGCGCAGTAAAAATCGTCCACCGATATCAGTCAGTCAGTACATTGTTTAGCAGCGGTGGAGGGTTCTGCTCTCACGTATTGGGGCCCAACTTTGCGTCCCGTCAAGGGCATAGATGTTCGATTTGTATTCCACTTCTTCTGATCCTTTCATACTGGTTCGGATTCCATTTGAAACCGCAGTCCCCCAGCGGATCACTTCGTGCTCAGCCAGATAATCCTGTAAAGTGCATAAGAGCTACGTCGTCTGGGTTAAAAAGGCTCTGCAAGGAGCCAAAGGAAAGGGAAAAAAAGAAAAATTGCTTAGTATAGTCTTATGTGGGCGTTAGTGTTGCTAAATATGTGTATAGATTTGTACAGTAATTACGCTATTATCTCATATAACAGTTCCAGCTATTATTTTAACTAGCGCAAAAGCCTTAAAAAGTAAACAAACTAAAGAAATGCCATTAGTACACAACCAGCTGTAGGTGCGTTGTGTCCTTTCACAAAAAGAATTCAAGAAACAACATTACATTTTAGCTGAGGATAAAGCACAGAACATGAAGACAAGTCCCCGGTCTTTAGTGATACGAAAGCTTACTTCGGCCAACGGTAATGTCCTGCAATTTGATTGCCAAATTCGAAAACTAGCCTGAGAAGATACTGTATGACGGACCGTATGAAGACCGATGCTGCGTGACGTTCCTCTATTTGCTCTTATTTGTTTAAATCTAATATGTCAGGAAAATTTTGAATTGGACTTCCTTTACGATAAGCATCAACTTCCCATGGTCTACTTGCAATTCAGAATATATAATTCATATAAATCCTTTAAATCTGTGCAACTGTTATGTTTACAAAAATAGTAGATCTGTTATAATACAGATTGTGAGTAAATGCTCCGTACATAAGGAGTGTTATTTTACTCATGTCTTAAAACAAATTAAAAATTGATATTTATGACAAGCAACTCTTGAAAATTGACGTAAAAAATACTACGATGTAAGCCCAACAGCACAACTATATGAAAAACAAAATTAAGATTGCAGTACTTAAATAAATTTAAAATGTGAATATTTTACTTAATTTTGTTTCCTATTTTGCAAAATAAACACGACTAAACCTTGCACACACACTTGAAAAATATCAGCTAAATTCAATAAAGTTTTCTACTTAAAGTTTAACGGAAATGTCTCAAACGGATATGAGAATTAATATTTTATAAAATTTAACGGAAATGTCTCAAGCGGATATAAGAATTAATATTTAACAGAATTTCTCTCCTCGTGCAATGACTCAGAAATAGTATGTCTGATAACATTGAGAGCGTTGCAAATAGAAAGATTATTAAACTCTGAAGGACGCTAAAGTTAGGAAAAAACAACCTCAATTTCGAAGCGGTGAATTTGGAATAGTGATCTTCAAAAACTTTGCACACAATATTTATGAATATTTTCATTAATTAAAAATTTATACAATATATATATATTATATATATATATCTATATGTATTTCACTTTTATTTTCAGCCAGGCCTTAATCAAAAAATATCAAAATCCATTGTGGAAATATGCAGTCAAAATATGGAGTTATATATTCATAAAGAATAGTATATATACGTTCATCTTCATTAAAATTTATATATGCTCATGGTCGACATCTATATCTGTCTTATTGTACTGTATCATTTTGTCTTACCGTATTTTGACGGTAAGTCAGTATGATTGCGTTTGCTTTCGAGTTGGTGGTTTTTCTTTAGTTAATACATATAATTTATATTTTAACTAATATGTATGATTAATTTTGCTTAATCTGGGTCACGCATTTTGTTGTGTGGTACTTTTGTTTTATATATTTTGATTTAGTTATCACTTCACGTCAAGTAGGGCATACAGAAACACCTAGGACGTGGTCACACAGCTTAGTCCTCTGTGGTCAACTGGAAACCTTAAAAATATTTTGCAACGGACATAACCGGAAGTTATAAGATTTTATTTATACATACGACTTTGCAGTAGACAGCTATCCCATAGTTTGTTCTTTTTGATTTGGATGCATGTTAAACCCGGGCTGACGAAAACGACGTCACAATTTAAAGTTTTTTTTTTCTTTTATATATTTAATTTTTATAAATATAAGCATCTCATGCCCTCACAAAATATTTTACAAGTTATCTGATAGTAAAACAAATATATTATTTTATTTTTATATTTTTATTTACGTAATCCCTCAACGCTTTCCTAAATCCGCATGTACAAAAATTAATATAATGTAAATTGTTGACAAAGTATACATTAAACTGAAGGCCTCATCTATCCTGAATTAGAGATTAGTATGTTCAATTCGCTTTAGTCTTTATTACATGGTTTTATTCAACTTGACTTGTCACGGAATTTTGTTAGGTGGTTTTCGACCACTATTACTGCATAAGTTATCTTCAAACTTTCCACATAAGCTTATCTTCGATGACAATACAATATTCCATCCATTTTATAATTTATTATGACGTTAATTAGGAAAAGAATTACTAATTTTGAGGAAATTATCAGAATTATCATTTGTCATTTGGAAGCAATAGTTTTGTTTAAATAATGCAACGATGTTTTGAATTTAAATAAAACCGTGTAACTTAAAACATTTTTGGCGATTTAATATTTATTACAATTTGGGCTAACATGTGTGCTCTATAAAGTTTAATTTTACAAACTTTCATAGTTGTAATGGATGTTTTCCACATAATATGTTATAAAACGTTTTATTCCCCGCCCCCTCTCTACTTTTGAAACATTCAGTTTGATGAGACATAAATGGAAGCATTTTTTTAAAAATGAGTTCATAACACTATATAGACGATAGTAAAGTAGATAGTGTTATAAGAAAGATCACATATCAAAGTTCAAATTCACCGCATACGTAAATATGAAGTACACTATCATTTTCTGGGCGTGTGTCATATTTCCGTAATATATATAACTTATATTTCGTTGACAATACGCTTTCATAGAAGTTTCGAAAAACTTACCTAATATCTCTTTTACAAAATTACGTGCCCATCTAATTAAAATATTTTCTTTGAAAAGGTGCTTGAATCTGAAGTTTTAGCGATAATTACACTTCAACAGAATATTTTGTAAAAATGAAAAACGTAATTTGACATTCATTATGCTACTAATTATCGCTTGTGGTGAAAAATCTTTCTTCGAAGGTAACATTGCATTAATAAGCCTTCATTAAGGATGGGAACTTCCAATCATAGTTATCGTCTGTTGTCATTATTTGCTATTACGATGTAGCTTGTGGTGACACATTTCAAATCTTTCATATTCACTCCGGTGGCAATGTCTTGAACATTAAGAGCTGGGTTATCTGGGTATATATGTATCTTTGAAAAGAATTGTGTCATAAATTTTGGAAATGTGCGCAAAATGCTTTTATAGTTTAATACCTGACAAATTCTTTGGGGTCATCGTGAGTAAAAAAATAATGATAATGAAATACACACGCGGACATTCGTTGTGTTTGTTTTCTTTAAATTCAAAATTGTATTGCACCATTTTGGTTGTGTAGGCTAAAATTTTGTAGGAAAATTTATGACTTAACCAATATGACATTTACTATGCTTCTAATTATCGTTTGTGGTGAAAAATCTTTCTCCGAGGGTAACATTGCACCAATAAGCTTTCATTAAAGATGGAAACTTCCTATAATAGTTATCGTCTGCTTTGAAATGTGTCACTTGTGGTGACACATTTCAAAGCTTTCATATTTACACCAGAGGCAATATCTTGCTAAAATGCTTTTATAGTTTAACACATGAAAAATTCTTTGGCGTCGTTGTGAGTATAAAAAAAATAATGAGAATGAAATACACACTTGGACATTCCTTGTGTTTGTTTTCTTAAAATTCAAAATTGGATCCCACAATTTTGGTTGTGTGGGCTGAACAATTGTAGAAAAATTTATAACTTATTCAATGTGACTTATTTTTGAGAAAAATATGAACAGGTAAAAAGAATTTGTTTACGAGGTTTTTTTTGTGTATTTACTCTCAGCTAATATAAATATGAAAAGCTCACAAAAATTCTTACCTGCAAATTGCCTAAGCTGAAATGAAATTGAAATTTGAGAAACTGGAATTGATCTGCTCCATGGGAGGAAAATTTCACGAACATAAATAAATATCTGAGAATCTTTTATTGCGGATTCTTCAAACGGTTTTCAGTGTAACTACGGGAAAAAAATTTCTTTCAAGAGAATTGCATTTCGTTAATTGTGACTACGATAAAACATAAGATGAAAAGTCTTTTTCAAATGCTTATTTTCAGTTTAAGATTTTGGTTTATTTTTCTTCTTTTGATCATGAAATAGAGGTTTTTTGAAATCTTGTAGTCTTTGGAAAGTTAAATCTTTAAAAAAAAATGATTTGAAAAAATATCAGAACAATTAATTAATTGAATATTTGTAGTGCATCAAAGTTTCGACAGTTCTTTGGAAATTTCAAAGGGACATGTTGATGGGACTTTTGTGTTACACATTGTTTACACCAACTTGGAGGTAAGGGGGGGGGGGGTCGGTGAAATTGTGACAAAGTGTGACGAGGGGAAGAGTGGGGGTAACAAGAAGTGTGACATCAAGCTTATACAAAATAGCGTCACATGTGACAAAGGGGGGATGTCAAATGTATCGGAAAAAAGCGTGACGTCATTTATGAACCGTCCCCTACTGCTTTTTGTAACTACTAAAGACCAGTTGAAGCGTTATGTTTTAAATACATTAAGAGCAAAAATTTTGACAATTTCGTAATCAGATATTTACGTAATTATTAACGCATTTTTAAGTAATACCTTCAAAAACTTTCACACATCGCCAGTCGGTACTATCACATTTGTATAATAATTTGGAGAAGCTTATACAAACATGATATATGAATAAACAAGAAGTTCCGTCTAGAACTATACGAGCCTACTTTCCCGTATACAGCGAATTCAAATTTATAATCTAGCTATCTCTCTCTCTGTCTTTCTCGTTTAGCTTTAGTTCTTAATTGCTTCAAATATACCGTTTTCAACGGTTAATACATATTCATTCAATCATTCATTTATTAAGTCATTCATGTATTTATTCACCCATTTATTCATTCATTCTTTTGCTTATTCATTTAATCATACATTAATTCAAAAATATTCTTGAAAATCCCGATCAAAAAATTTCATAGGAAAATAGGCTCGTTAGTTCTGGATGAACTTTCTATTTGTACATGTTCTACGTCATAAGAGCTTTCCGATAAAGTGTGTTCCAAGCAAATCGGTCCGTTTGATCAGGAATTATATAGGATTGAAATTTCCCCGTAGGCGGTATGTTAATTTTTTTTGAACTGTTCAAAAATGAACAAAAATTGTTCAAATAAATATTTCACGCCAAGAACTTCTTCCAGTGAGCTTGTTCATGGGAACTTAGATCTTGTACCCAAAGTTTACATAATTTGCTTCATTTTCACCCATAGGCGCTAATGTTAAAATTTTTTGAACCGTTCAAAATTGAATAAAAAATTGTTCAAATAAAATATGGGAATCAGATGTACTCGCCAAAATCTTTCGAATGCAAAAAGAATTTTTCGAATCAGACAATTCGTTCAAAAGTTATTAGGGGGGGACAGACTGACAGACAGACAGACCGACAGACACACTTTTCCCCCATCTCAAAACCCTACTTTCAAATTTTTTATTTTTCAATCTTTATTTAATTACTTAACTTATTTTTGACTTTTCTTGATTTCTAACGATATTTTCATGATACATTAAGCCTTCTTTCATGCTTTATTATTATTTTTTTTTTCACTTTTACGGGAAAGTAGGCTAAAGACGAAAGCTTTTACAAAATTTATCCATCAAAGAATAAACCAAAAAAAAAAAAAAAAAAAACAAGTAATTAAAGAAAAACATTATTCGTTTTAAAACTCATATTTTGGACGAAGATAACACATTAGCACAGCTTTTAAAAACTTTCCACTGATATTTTTTAAACAAGACAAATTTTCTAAAAAACTCTAATGAGAGAACGAAAACATAATGAGTTTTTAATTGCCATAAAAGCTAAAGACTCAAGCGGTTGTGTTTGTACTTTGTTTCAAATTGATTAATCATTTTTATTTTGAAATTATTATTTTCTCCACAGATTTAAGCTTTTAATTTGTCGTTTAGTTTTAGGTATGCTCTAGCATTTCCTTAAGCTTTCAGAAAAAACATAATTTTCCTTTGAAACGGAATTACTTTCGGAAAGCAGTTTAAAACTTAAGCATTTGAAGACAATTATTTCGAGAATACTAATGTTTATTTTTCTATAGAAATGAAAGAACTTCTTCCATTTAGATTTCATTTTGTGATTTTGCATAAAAGATACTATGCGTTTGACCGGGACAAATTGCATATTTTAAAGTATTTAAAGGCTTCATTGACTCTTTATACCTTTACGCTTTTTTATCTGTTTTGAAAAACATTAATTATGAAGCTTGTCTAAACCTCTTTCTAACTTTATCAATGGAAAACAAATATGATCATTCTTTTTTTTCCTTAAATAAATTTCTTCTTTTTGTTCTATCTGAGATAGACGTTTTAAACAATGTATTTTTAGAAAATCTTTACCATCAAATAAACACCTTACATAATTAATCAGGTATTTATCTTTATTTTAGCTAAGTTCTTTAATTTTAAATTTGTATCATACATTGTAAGCCATTAAGGTTTAATTTCTCTAATGATATTTCAGCGAAACACCAAATGTTTTGAAATTCATACCATTTGTCTGTAAACATAGTGTGTTTTTCGCGCAATTCATTCCTGCACTAAACGTATGCCAGACTTGACACACCGTGCAACAACTAATTTGTACCATGCAACAGCTATTTAATTTTCTATGTTTTATTATATTTATTTTCATACAAGTATATTACAGTTTACATTTTTTCTAACTCTCAAATAGTCTTAAATTCTTTGTTTACCCTCCCCCGCTTCACTCCTTTTCTTTTATCTTAATCCCTCCCCCTATTTAATACAAGAAACATTATTCTATACCAAAATACCATCTTGAAAATGCTGATAAACAAATTTAATAACTTTGTTTTAAATCAAAATCTTATCGCCATAATGTGCTTAATAAATACATAAATAAAAATGTTCAAATAGACGAATAAAAAAGAAGTTTCTATGCGTTTAATTTATCTTTCGCTTAGAATATGTGAATTTTAAGTTAATTTTATGTAATGACTTCATTTTTTTTTTTTAAAGAAACAAAGTAAATGTAGTGATCTTTCGAATCCATTGGGATGAATGCATTTCCATGATCTTTAGTGTGTTTTCGAGCTCTCCAAAGAGGTTGTTAGGCTCTTATCTTTATCTACCAGCTATCCTCGATGCAATAACTTTTTAGCTACTAGACGTGAATGTCGACTCCAGCAATGAGATAAATTTTATCTTCACTCGAGGGGTTCTTTTGCAGGATAAAATACTAGAAAGCCACATTTTTAAAAGCAAATGAACCTTTTAGAAACGATAGAAATTTTCTACCATACAGACATTGTTCGTTACCGTTATTACAAAGATTAAAACTCTTAAAATTCGCTCTGTATTAAATGAAATTTTTAAAAGTTAACAAGGATAAATAAATCAAATAAATATAAATAACTATAATTTTGAAAAAAGAGAAACACTGCGGCTTAAAGTTTTCAGCTCACTTTTTTCAGTCTACTTCCACCGTATAAGTAAGAGCAAAATTTATGTCTAGAAACTATACGAGCCTACTTTCTCGCGTACACATACATCAAATATATATGCTAACTTTATCTCTGTCTTTCTCATTTAACATTAGTTCTCTTTTATTTCAATATACCTTCTTCATGGCAAAAAAAAAAAAAAAAAAAAAGAATCCATTTGAGTTTTTGGGAAGTTCGTTTTCAGGTGCGTTTATTTAGCGCGCGAACCAGAATGATTGCTTCTCTGTTTGCTGAAAGCCACTAAATTTATAAACTGCATACAGCATCAGTTCGCAAAAAAATCAAGTAAGCTAAACGAACTAGAACGAGAACAAAAACTGCCTGCCACTCTGCCAGGCAGACCGCTTTGGCTGATGGTAGAACCAAGAGCTGTACATGGCATTTATTCATCACGTGAAACCTTGGTAAGGACGATATGCTCATCATCTTTCTTGAACATATTTCAAGAATTCATTCATTCATACCTTTTACAATTGTAAAAGCAGAAACTCAAAGAATTCTTCAGTGGATATTTTCATTATTTGCAAAGAAGTGCAACACCTAAACCACCTAGTCGTTTTTACTACTTTCCCGTAAAAGTAAAAAAAATAATAATAAAGCATGAAAGAAGGCTTAATGTATCGTGAAAATATCGTTAAAAATCAAGAAAAGCCAAAAATAAATTAAGTAATTAAATAAAGATTGAAAAATAAAAAATTTGAAAGTAGGGTTTTGAGATGGGAAAAAAGTGTGTCTGTCGGTCTGTCGGTCTGTCTGTCAGTCTGTCGGTCTGTCTGTCAGTCTGTCGGTCTGTCTGTCGGTCTGTCCCCCCCCTAATAACTTTTGAACAAATTGTCCGATTCGAAAAATTCTTTTTGCATTGGAAAGATCTCGGTGAGGACATCTAATTTCCATATTTTATTTTTTGATTTGAACAATTTTTTGTTCAATTTTGAACAGTTCAAAAAGTTTTAACATTAGCGCCTATGGGCGAAAATGAAGCAAATTATGTAAACTCTGGGTACAAGATCCAAGTTCCAATGAACAAGCTCACTGGAAGAAGTTTTTGGCGTGAAATATTGATTTGAACAATTTTTGTTCATTTTTGAACAGTTCAAAAAAAAAAATTAACATAGTGAATACATGGAAATTTCAATCCTATATAAATCCTGATCTAACGGGCCGATTTGCTTGGAACAAACTTTATCAGAAAGCTCTTATGACGTAGAACATGTACAGATAAAAAGTTCATCAAGAACTAACGAGCCTATTTTCTTATGAAATTTTTTGATCGGGATTTTCAAGAATATTTTTGAATTAATGAAAGATTAAATGAATAAACAAAATAATGAATGAATAAATGAGTGAATAAATACATGAATGACTGAATAAATGAATGATTGAACGAATCTGTATTAACCGTTGAAAAAGGCATATTTGAAGCAATTAAGAACTAAAGCTAAACGAGAAAGAGAGAGAGATAGCTAGATTATAAATTTGAAGCTGGTGTATACTAGAAAGTAGGCTCGTATAGTTCTAGACGGAACTTCTTGTTAGTATTTCAAAGGCACCACTTATTTCATTTCCATAGTTAAATTGGCGAGTATTTGGTGATACTCACCAGCTGTATGGGACCTCTCCAACTTTAGTAACATCTTTTGCGTTCAAATTTGGCGCCAAAAATAAGATGCCAAATAGTGTCAGATTGGCGATATTCGGAGAGTTTTCCACAAATTGTTAAAGCATTGGCGAGAGTACAAAAGAAGCCGTAGGGTGTGCAAATCAGATTTTTTCCATAATAAAGAGCGATTTTAAAAACTCAAGGTTTAAATTTGTGCTCACGCTATGTAACGTTATTTCATTACATAATTGAACAGATAAATGTAAAATAGATTTTATATATCTGAATGAATACTGATTCTTCAAACAAGATGTGCCAACATAGATTAAAAATCCTACATGAGTTTTTATGCACAATATGTAATTAAAAACAAGGGGAGAAGACTTCTATAAGGAGAAATTGAAAAGAAAAATGTGGAATATATTAGCGTGGGTTGCTGTCCTGCAGCGGAAAAAAAAGTTGCCAAATAATGTTTGAGGATTAAATATAAAATTTTATGAGAATATAATAGCATTTTTCGCCTCCGAATCTACTTTGAAAAGCTCATCCTTAGGGAAAGCATTTTTTTAATTGAAGAATTGAAAAACAAGTTTACAAATATAATATGTAGGTATTCACAATATAGTTCGTAACAAATTAAATTTGTGAGAGTATCATTCATGTATTAGAGACACGTTTCCAATAATTACATTCACAATATGTAAAATAATGATCTTAAAACAGAATTAAAATCCCTCTAATTTTGAAATTTCTACATGACATTCCGAGGACTCTATTTGGTTTTTTATAAACCTTCTCTTTCCGTTTTTTTTTCATAATGAGACTAAAGCTTCTGTCACAGTTTTGATTGCCCTTTCAACAACCAGTTGTGTAACAATACGGCAGTCGTAATAATAGCAGTTCCTTTTTTCATATATATAGTTGAAGGAATCGAAACTTCAACAATCAATCCGGAGGAAAAAAGTGTCATCCGAATGCAATAAAATTTTCCACATGTTAATTTGGAACCATTTGACAGGTTTTTAATCCTGTCGTCTCGAGTAAAGAAGAAAAAAATAAGTAAAAGGACCCACCCTAGTATATATTTAGCATTCGAATTGTAATGTATGATTTAAAAATTATTCGAACTGTTTAAATGGCGCATAAGTTTCTAGTGTGGTATATTTCTGTCGTAACGACTTCTTCATTTTAAAGGGGGATAAAAGAGACTACTTTGTATGCATAAGTAACCTGGTATTTTTGTGAAGAAAGGAGCTTCTCCCAAATACCAGTTTTCTTCTTAAACGATACCAGCTCGTATATTATGATCACAAAATGAGTTGCCGATTTTGAAACTTACTTTATGACCCATGTACCTGTTCTACGCTGTTCGAAGCAGATAGAGAGAATTTTTCTTTTCGAAAAGATTTCAAGAACGCTCAGGACTGTAAACAACTGCTTCCACTTGTACGTTTTAGTATATTAGAAGATATATTTATTTTATGAAACAAAATAGTAAATAGCGAATGTTATGCTCGGTATGTCTTTCAGGATTTGTAAAGTGCTCACAATATTCTCTGTTAATGCTAAGGCATTGTTGTGAGCACAATTGAATTAAAAGTTCGATTAAAAATTGTAATGCACTGTTTAAATTCTGAGTTCTAAGTACTACTATGATTAAGTCAATTGTACATATAAAAGACCTTTTTTATCTGTGTGTGTGTGTGTACGACTATTTGCTACATAAATCTGCATACCTTGACAGGTTCTAACAAAATGCGGCTCCAAATTAAATCACCGATTGGAATGGAAAAAATATGTTTTGATACTTCTTTACGCATTTAAAAGTAAATTGCTGAATCTAGAAGTGACGTATTCTGTTTTTTTTTCATATTTGATTTTTAGTCAACTTTTGCAAGGGGAAGGTTTTGCCCGATATTTGGGGTACAAACTTAAAATGGGTGCGGTAAGTATGGAAGTTATACAAAGTCAATGGGAAAAGTTCCATTCTAGAAGTTTATTCAAAAGCATAAGAAGCGAAGTATGCAAATTATGCAGGTAATAATAATAATAACAATAACAAGGTTTCTGATATAACTTCACACACAAAGAAACACAAAAAAAGTTACTGCATGCAAAAATTACAAACAAAGGCATCACTTTCTACTTCACACTTAAAACTAGTATCATAGGCCAGCATATAAGTCGTTGCAAAAATTGCAGGGTTCATCTTCATTTTGCTCCTTATATCAATTGAATTGTCACATCTAGCAGACGTTAGATATTCCTGATAGATTGACATATCTCATGCGTTTCTAGTGTAAATATTATTTATATGATGCTGAATGTTTTTTTTTCCAGGACTGAGCTTAACATATCAATACTACAGTGTAAAAAATTCTAATTCATCCATTCACGGGAATAAAGGGGGAAAATGGTGAAGTTTAGCTGCAACCATGACTTTGTACTAAGTTGAGCCATTGTAATGGTGTAGTCTCACTTTGTTTTAGCATGAATGTGAAACTAGGAACCATTATCACGGTTCAACATTAGTTAGCTAAATTTCACCATTTTTGGGGGGGAGGGGAAGGTTAAACTAGAATTTTGTAACAGTTTATCACGATAGAAGTTGTAAAAATTTTGACACATATTTTTCAAAATAATAATAATAATAATAACGATAACATAAAATCAAGCGTCAAAAATGCACTAAGCATCCCTGGTCTCTCATTTGTGTAAAATCGACCATAAATAAATAAACATATAGATTTTTTTATCAATGAAAAATGATTTTCTCTAAATTTCGCACTGAAATCCCGTTTGTAGGCAAACGTATATAAATGCAAAGTCACTATAGATGAAGTAAAATATTGAGAATATGTAGAAGTCGTAAATAAATATAATATCATGCCGCTCTTTGTTTTTGAAAATTGAATTAGATGTTCAGAATTTCTACTAGATGAGAAATACTTCGAAAGTAAATTGATTTTTCTCAGCCGTACTATTCTGAATTGCTCTAGGAAAAATATTACGATAAATAAGAAATGAAGCTTGACGTGTTGAAAGAACGGCAGTAAAATATAATTTAAAAGTTGAACTAAAGTGCTAAATTCTTTCTTCCTGGAAAAAAAAGAAAGACAATCATATGAGATTTCGCATGCAAAATATTTTTGAGAAAACTTCTTACGTTTAAATCTAGCGACAACTAATAGATAGACGATATATGTTTTATTAAGATTTACCTAAAAATCTATTGAGTTTAAAATAAGTATGTTGAAACATATATTCGTTGATGCCAATGATAAAAAGAAAATAGCAAATTGATGACAAAATAATAATTAAAATTGTGTGAAAACTAATATTGTTTATAAACACATTGCTTGAAAGTTTAAGAGCTCATTTTAGTAGAATAATAAAATAAAAGAATGAAACGGAATGAAAACTAAAATTTTGATTCTTTATAGTTTAACTCTTTATTGATTTCATTACTTTATTGGTGTTTGAACCTTACCAGCACGGCAATTGCAACGAAAAAGATTCTCAACAGACACCGATTTTATTTCTAAACCAGTTTGCTGTCAAACATGTAACATTGGAAAATCCATTTTATTCTTTCCTTTTATTGTAAGTCAAACTAAGGGTGCTTTCATACCGAATGCAACAGCAACATAATACAAAGATAAAATGTTTCAGAGCATGTCATTCGTTCTACCTAATTCCATAACCATGCTCTTGCATTGACTGATTGGCATTTTTTATTGAGCCATTAAGAAGGAGCCGGACAGGGATTGGTATATTGCGTTATCATAGGTATCCGTCACCGTTGTTAGTTTGGTAGCCATAGCAACGGTCTGTTACGACGGAGACAAAACGACTTTGTCGGCTTCGTCGAAAGCACCCTAAGACAATACCATATTTCTAATTTTTGTAATTTGCACACTTTTATCACCTTTAGTTTACTTATTTCAAAGCAGTGTATTCATTACTTTTTTTCTTAACCAATTACCACTAACAAACAAACGCCAGCTAATTTTTATTTTACACTTTGATCAATTAACTTTTATTCTTTTTACTTCAAGATATAGCTCTGTCAATGATGATATTGAGCTGGAACAGCCGCCATTTCACAAAGTTATTTGTTTTTTTATAATCCAAACTAAGTATTACAACAGATAGGTATCATATAATGGATATACAACTGAGACGGCGCGCGCGGAGGTTGGGAATTCTACTCAGGGCTAGAGCAGAACTTAAAACTGCCAATTACGAACACAGGCACGGGGTGCCAATAATGTTCCTGATTTGATAACTTTATCTTTTTTCCGAATTTGAACAATTAATATTGTGTTGCTGAAATTAGTGCTGAGCAGTACTATTTTTTATTTTTTTTAAACAAACGAACGGTTCTGAAAATTATTTGAAAATTCTCTTATGTTTCCCAAAATAGTGAAAAGTTTCGCTTCTTCTATATTTCCTTCCCAAGAAAGATAAGCAAATGTCTCAATTTTTGGTAAATATGCGCCTTTCGAAACATGAATTTAGCAGTCATGTTATATAATTACACCTTTTTGACACTAGAAATTCATACTTCCATTGTGTACACTTACGTTCTTGTTACAAATGCCACTTGGATATCCAACATTTCCACGAAGAGCGATCAGGAATTGAGGCAGACAAAGAGTATATTCCGTTTATAATGAGCACCGCGCGATAGAAGAACGATTTGGCTCAAGCACAGATTATGTATTTCAATAAAACCAGATGGCGTCACCACAAATCTGTCACCTTCCTTTTAGAACTAAGACTGAAGGGAAGGGAAGGGAATGGAAGTTCTCCATTCTCCGGTGCGCTCAGAAGAGTCTCGGGGTTTTAGGGTCCACGGATTTTATATGCACATACAGCCAAGGGTACATAATGGATCTCCAGCGGAACGGGTATTGAACATCAAAACCTCCGGTTAGGAATCCGACCTAACCACTGGGTAACACCGCCCCCCATACTTTTATTTAGCTAGTTATAGAATGTTGACAACTAGTATCCTCATGTCAAGATAAATGATTCTAGAAAGAATTTGAATTCTTGCTTAGAAGGGCTGGCAGAGTTCTTGTTATAACCAAGATTGTAACACTGTAATTCTGCTATATCACCACTAATCTATATTTAAAAGCCGAAAAAGTAGTTGAACTCTAAATACCGGATCGGAAAAATTAATTAATAAAGTTATTCAACTCTAAATTCCTCATTAAAAATAAACGAAAACCTTTAACACCATCGAAAATCGATACGCCCTTCTATGCCTCGGCTAAGCATAAAAGTTTGGTACTCGGGACTTATTCATGCTTCTGCCTCGCGTTTCTATTTAGCGAAAAGCTTCAGATTTAATGGGGTATTAAACTTCTCTTCTCGTCACCGAATACTTAACATTCTATGCCACGTTGCAAGATAAATCGCGGACCAGCTTCTATAATTTAGAGGTGTAAAAGTAAATTCACACTTTTCTTGCCGAAGCAAGAAGGATTTGGGTAGCGTAGAAAAAGTCTTGGAATTCTATGATCAGCGACTAGGAAATTAGACTCCATTTTTTAGCAGTAGGTGTATAAAAAAACCGTGTTTGTTTTTGGAAAAATATGTAAATTAACGAAATAAAATTGGCTAACATATTTATGCAAATTTAAAGAGAGAAAAAAATAAAACAGGGCATTTTTTTTGAACCTCAGATGCAATTAAATCGTTTATTTCAAAAAGGTAACAAGTCTTAAAAACACATTTTGTTTCAGGAGACAGGGAAAAAGGCTATGAACAGTTGGAAAACTTTACGAGCCCGATCTTTTACTATTTTATTTTAGTAGGTAACAATAGCGTGCTTCAAGTAGTAAGAGGAATGACAACGGCTACTGCGCATGCTCATCGCCGCCATATTTTTACCACAGCGCCTGCGCATCGCCAAGAAGCGCTGTAAAAGCGGCGATGTAAAGGCGCGTTGGTAAAAAGTTAAAGCTGGTAAAATCCGTTGTCGTCACTCTTATTACTAGAGGCACGCTAGGTAACAACAACGCAATATTTCTAAATTAAAACGATTTTTGATTAATTATGCCATAAAAAATAACAAATAATTATTGAGAGTTGGGATCGTTCATAAATGATGTCACACTTTTTTTCAATATATTTGACCCCCCTCCCCCCCTTTGTCACATGTCACGCTATATTACGTAAGCATATACCCTTGCAGTTTAGAAACAAAGCACTACGTAACAGATCATATTTACAATTTTATTTTTGAACTTTTATGACATTTATGAGCATAAAAATAATAATTATTTGTCTATTTAATTTGTGTAAAATAAAATTAAGGTTTACAATAAAAACAATTAGCATATTATATAATAGTAAAAAATATATTAATACAAAAAAACAATTGAAAACAATGGAATTTTAGAGCTTGATCTAGTTTGCTCTAAAAACGTTATCTTTATTTTATGTACACAAAATACTCTTAAGAGATTAAATTTAAAATAAGAAAACCCCGCCTCGAAATGACTTTTCATAACTGAACTGCCTTCTCATTTCATTCTTCACATGAATTTATAATATATATAATGTTATGTATTGTATATAACATAGGTACAAAATTTTAGACTAGCAATTAGCTGTCGAAAGAATAGTCTCTGCTTGTGCAAGAGCCAACTCACATACAGGCCGGCCCCTTCATGTATTTCAAAAGCCATTAGACAAACAACATTAGACTATATTGGGGAATCAAATCCAACAATAAAATTTTTTCTAGACTAAACAAAAAGCAAACTTCTCGAAATTCACCCGAGCTCAAAAGTTGAAAAATTCTCTAAAAATCTAGGTGGCAGGCAAAAGAGTAAGGAGCCAGCTCCCAAGTGAGTATTGAGGGGGGTGGGGAGGGGGTGATAGCGGAATATACCCCTCCCCGTTCGCACACTTTGATATCTAAATAAATTCACTTAGAAAACAGGCATCAGTAAACAGCTGCCAAGTGATACCTCCAATTAACCAAGTAGATCATCCAATTGATGACAGCTCATTTAAAAGAATTGCATAAAAATCCTTGTGTTTTTTGGCGCCACCACTGAATATCTAGTCGTATTTATCGAGCCCTGCTTATAACTGTTACGCAACCTCGTCGAGTGTGGTAGTTGTAATGAACAAGGAAAAAAAGCAAGGATGTCTACTACGCCATAAATATATTTTTTTTTAATCTTAGAATTTAGGCAAAAGAAAAGTTTGAAATCGAATTCGACAGCTTGTGTTATATCAAAACGACTTGCTTAAAAAATGAATGTAATAATACTATTTACTTTAAAATGGTATTGAGTCAATTCGTGTAAAAATGTTCGTGTAAAAACGGAATTAGGTGGTATCGTACTGTCTCGATACTTTTGCTCATATGTGTGGATTTTAACAAAATAGTTATGAAAGGGAACCAAAGTTGAGATGATGCTTATTTTGGGTTCAGCTGCTTTATTTTGATATTTTTTCTCTTAAAATTGTTCGAAGTCAGTAAAAATGAAACGCGTTACTTTGTCTCAAAAATCTAAACACCCAAGATTACCTTTTAACCTCTATCTAGAAGATAATTTAAACCTTAATCAGCATCGATGTTATCGATATAAAATCAATAAGAAGACAAAACAAATTTTAAAATGAAAAAAAATTAATTAATTTGCTGATGTTAAATACTTAACCAAAATGGGTGATGTCACACTTCTTAATACCCCCTCCCTCCCCCTGTCACAATTTCTAGAACCCCCCTCCCCCCGTCGAAGCGTGACATCATTTATGAATGACCCCGTTGTTCTTTTTTCAAAACGATTTTACCTTTTCGAAATAAGCGTTTCAATTTAATACCTGATAAGTCAATCAAAAGCTTTACTCGTAGAGCAGGTAAAATCCCTTGTTATAATATTGTTCGTGCTTAAACTAGCAGATTATCTTCCCTGATTTTCATCTCGTTTAAAACACATTCAATCGAAGTGCTTGCTTCCTTTAATAATAACAAGAGTTCGCCCAACAGTCGAAATTCAACCGTAAAACTTAGTTTTACCATTCAAAACATTATGCTATTCATATAATTATCTAAGTATTATTTATCAAATTTGGCGATTATAACGTCGAGTTTACTTTGATCATTCTCAAAGCAAACGTTTTGTTCATCATATAACAAATGTATCCGCTTGTACTTCTGCCGATTTCGTACTAAGTTGAGTGGCAGTTGAATGAAAGTTAAATACTTGATTCTATACACTATTCTCATTTTTCATTCAATTGTTTCGGAGAAGCTTTCACTGATACTTTTTTTATAATTGCCTTTAATATTACAGTAGTCTCTCAGTAATCCGGCAAATATCGGACCAGGATACTGCCGGATTACCTAAAACGCCGAATTACTGGAATGTACTAAAAATACTCATAAAAATACCTGGACAAATTATTTATTTTAATGTACATAGTGTTGTTTACATTATTTCTTTGAAGTTGAAGGCATAAAATAGTTGTCTATTTTTTATTGTTTTCTCAGTTTAAATGACATTTTCAATGCGTTTTCTTGAAGACGTATCAACACTAGACACACTAGGTAGAGACATGTTTCACTCACAGCACTAATAACACACAAAACTACACTGACGACGGACAGAACGTCAGCGAGCACGTAACGTCTGTCTGCTACGTGAACGTTAGCGTATCACGTAGCAGACTAGCGCTCGACTGAGAGACGCGCGCACACAGAGCACAAAAGCCACTCACAATAGCTGCGCAGAAACAGGTTTTCAACTCTACTGCTACGCATTTACTAGCTTCTTATGAAACGCCGGATTACTGGCAGGGCCGGACCAGTGAAGTGCGGGATTACCGAGAGACTACTGTACTGCCTAATGGCAACAAACCCTTTTTAACAATGAGTTTTATATCTATTACCTAACAATTTACTCAACCTGTTGCCATCCGCTGTCTATAAAAATATAGCAGTACAATTATAAATGCGCTTGTGCCTGACAAAGGAAAAGGGGAAATAATTAACTAATAATAAACTTTATTGATCCATAGAAATGATAATTCGGTTCTGCCCAGGGGCAGGGATTGAAGCTCGGAACTGCGGCATGCCAGCATGAAACTCTACCACTTAGCCACTGGGCCTCAATTTATTTAATCTTTTTTCGTTTATTTCTTTCTTTTAGTTTATCCTTACGATACATTTATCAAAGAATATTTTTACAAAAAAAAGTTATCAACTATTCAAGGTACAGAATAATTGTTGCATAAACAAGATTTTTAAAAAATCTAAAGGAATTAGTAGGTATTAGTAGGCTTTTACGTAATAAAGGAATATATTACGTAAAAGACTTCCTTCTAGCTAGATCGTATTTTGAAAAGTTATAATGAATACTTAATTTATTCCACGGTCGTTCATTGTTATTAAATAGTGCACGTGGGTTTTTTTTTTTTTTGTGGAAAGACTACGGTTTTTTAGCCTTGCTTAATATTATCCGGTGAATTTTGTACGAAATGTCACGTTTCTAATGCTTGTTCAATTGAGTAAATAAAAGTACCTACTCTCTGCATACGCATTGCAACATTATGCTAAAACGACAATTCCGGCCTTTTCTGTGCAGCTAGCAATTACTTTCTAAATTGCTGTCGTGGAGGAAAATTGCTGAAAATACACTTACCTCACGTATCCCAGGCTCAATTAAGTTTGAAGGGAAAATCCCTTTTTTTATGGTTTTCTGAGAGTAATTCATGCTCGCAATTTCTTCCGTGCCAAAGCATTTAAAATAAGAGACACTGTTTATTAAGTTGTACAGGAATATATCAGTTTAAAATATAGCTAATCAGTAATGTCATTAGTTAGAGGGGGAAAACAAGTAGAAATTCGTTTTTGGCAATGCCAAATTTAAAAACACTTTTTTAGCCTACTTTCCCGTAGAAAAAGAAATAAAGTATGAAAGAAGGCTTAATGTGTATCTTAAAAATAAAGAAAATTAAAAAAAATAAGTGAAGTAATTAAATGAAGATTGAAAAATAAAAATTTTTAAAGTGAGATGGGCAAAACTTTTTGTCTGTCGTCCTGACGGTCTGTCTATTTGTCGGTCTGTCTCTCTGTCTGTCGTCCCCTAATAACTTTTGAGGGAATTTCCCTATTCGAAAGATACATTGCATTTAAAAGATCTCGGCGAGAACATCTCATTTCCAGTTTTTTTAAATATTATTATTTTAACAATTTTTCGTTCAAATTAGAACAGTTTAAAAAATCTTAACATTAGCGCCTATGGGAAATATGAAGCAAATTATATTGCACTGGACTTAAGATGCAAGTTCCTTGAGACAAGCATATTAAAGGAGATCTCTTCTTGATTTTTGTATCTGAACAGTTCAAAAAATGTAACGCCTGCGAGGAAATTTCAATCCTATACTATAAATCCTGATCTAACGGGCGGATTTGCTTGAAACAAAATTTAGGTGAAGGTTCTTATGACTTAGAGCATGTACAGATACAAAGTTCATCCAGAATTGAACGAGCCTATTTTCCCACGAAAAATTTTGATCGGCATTTTAAAAGACATTTCCGAATGAATCAATGGATGAATAAATGAGTGAGTGAACGAAATAACAAATAAATGAATGAGTGAATGAATATGCATAAACCGTTGGAAAGGGTGTATTTGAAGTTATTAAGAACAAAAGATGAATTCGAAAGAGAGAAAGATATATAGATAATCAATTTGGTATTGGTGTATACGGGGAAGTAGGCTCGTATAGTTCTAGATGGAACTTCTTGTTATTTATAAAGATATAACGTTTAATACCAGCGACCGCCATGAATATTTCTCGTATTTTTGGAAGGAAAGAAATCGTAAAAAAATCTTAAAGAAATCGCTTTTCAAAGAAATCGTAATTATCAAGGAAAAAGGCTAAAAGCCTGTTCCAGCTGCTGGTCTACTACCGTTTCCTAGATCTCCCACCGTCCCGTTTTTCTTTCGGTTTGTGGTGAAAGGCCTCTCTCGGAAGCGTTTTTGTTTATGAAATATGTTTAATAAAATCAAAAGCATGTCTGTTTATATCTCTGTGCATGTAGTACTAAAAGCACTCGTGATATATAAATGCAATTTGGTACAAAATTCACTCGAGATATAAGAAATCTCTTTGTATCTACTTCCTCTTGCATGCTGATCTGAATCTAACACTACTCTCTTTTCGTTTTTTTTTTCAGCTTCGTGTTGCTGTTTTTGGCATATTGGACAGAAACTTGGACGCAAATATTTTATATTTTCCAGCAATTAAATTGAATACCTGACCTTTAGTCATTTATTTAACTTAAGCACAGAATAAAACTCAAACATACACTCGATTAGGTGCGACAACAAGCTACGAATCACATAGTTAAAACATCGTCATCTGGTCTAAAAGACAGGGGTTAGAAAGTGTATAAGGAAGGAGAAAACTGAAATTTAGTAGTGCATTTAAGTAAAAATATTATTAGTTAAGTTAACACTTGCGGAAGTACTTTTTCATGCTTCAATTTGGCAACGAATCTTAATTGTGATAAAAATAGTTGTTTCTCTGCAACGAAAATGTCCCCTCCAAAAAGATACTTTTTTATTCATTATGAAATACTTAAATTACTGTATGTTTCATAAAAGCTCAATTTATTTATTGTAAACACTTATATTTGATGCACATAACATCAGGTGTTATTTAAATTATACTATTATACGCTATTATAAATATGTTTAAAAACGCTCTGGATGGGACAACGCAAGTTTTCTTTTTGCCTCAAAACTTAAATTTTACTTTTTTCCCATTCGGCTGAGGATCTAAAATGTGAGACAAATGATCAAAATGCTCTGTGCTAAAATATGAGTGCAAATATAAAACAACATAAAAAAGAACAAATTGTCAGAACAAATAACGTAAATATCTATTTCGCGACTGCAATGGTGCTTCTTCATCAGTGTAAAAAAGAAGTGCTCAACGCACAACTAGAAAATTGTGAGTGAAGAGGCAAGAACCAGAAAGACAGCCGGTATTTATACCAAATGGATCGTAAGGGAGGGCACTTCTTTTCTGCACTGATGAAGAGGCTCCATTGTAGCATAGAAATAGGTATTTGCGTTATTTGTTCTGACAATGTGTGCTTCTTTACGTTGTTTTGTCTTTGTCGTCCGACTCATTTGGTATAAATACTTTTATCATTAATACCATAAATACATAATACCATTTGGTTTTTCTAGTTCTTGCCTGTTTACTCGCAACTTTCTAGTTGTGTATTGAGCACTTCTTTTTTGCACTGATGGAGAGGCTCCATTGTCTTGAAAGCTACTTTTCAATGCTGGTTTGAAGTTGTTGAAAGCCTTGAAGCTGTTGAAATACTTGAAGTTGTTCCATGCACTATGATAAATTATATAGAAACCATGTAATGCTGTGACATATATTTTTCTAATATTTAGAAATTTTATTCTTCTGGTTCAAGTTTCACAAATATAATACTTTTATTAAGATAATTCTAGTTAAAATCGCTTTTCTGAGATGGTTCAAATCTACCTTAAATGGAAGGATCACTTTGACACAGGTTATTCATTCATTATAAATGGCTTTTATAATTATTATTTCTTAGACTTTGATAGCTAGGCTTAAGAGTTCGTCTAAAGTTTTATGCCAGTAAATACAATAAAACATTTAAAATATGAGTTAGGCAATTTAAAATGAAGTATTTTTTTTTTCAATTTCTAACGGGCTGCTGTTGGTTTCTGCCAATTGTAGACCTAGTACCTTCTAGAGAGGTTGGTGCCATTTGTTTCAGCCGCACGTACAATGAGTGTGGTTTCATCACCGCATGAGAATTTTGACGTCTAGTTTCGCCACCTGGAAGGACGAACACCCGGACTCTGTTGATGCGATATTGCACTAAGAATTTAATTTAGCCGAGAGCATGTAAGCCGAATGTCAATTCGAAGGAACTTTTTCATGCTGCATAATCATACGACATGGGCGCAGACGACTTTCTGCGTCTTGAAAATCCACCGACACTGCCAAGCTCGATTCTCTGATCTAGGACGAGCCCCGCGCCTTACCACGATGCCATGTCGGCTAAAATGGAGAAATTGTGGATCAAAGTTACCCTAAATGACTAAATTTCTTTAGAATTCCCATTTAAGAACAATGCATGCCCTACTGTACTGACATATATATATTTTTAATTGCGTAGAATCTATTTCTTGAGTGAATATTAAATTGCCTTTCTTGGAACATTGGACACTACTAATTAATAATCTGCGAGATATTAGCTGCCCCAATCTACCCTAGATTGTGAGCCAGTTTACCCTGCGAGATTATATTGGCTCATCGCCCCCGGTCAAAATTAAAAGAGTTATTACTATGCTCAAAATTTAAGCAACTGTATAATACAGGCATTACACCTGCTATCATAATCAGCCTAGATTTTGTGAAGATTTTGGCCTAGCTTTTGAAAAAAAAAATTCAAACATCGAATGTGCGCCAACCATTCTTTGTTCCCTTTATTCATTGGAAAAACATGTAAAAAATTCAAACAGAAGCCATTATGCATGTGATTACAAAGAAATTAATTGAAAAATATTTCTTGGTATAATTTGTTTTATTTGTTTTTTGAGATGATCTTATGACACCTTAAATCTTCTTTCATGCTTTATTTTAAACTTTGATTGTACAGTACACTAAAAGCAGAATTTAAAATGTTTAGAACATTTTTATCGAAAACTTTTAAGTTAAAATACACTTAAATCAACAGTCTAAGCTTAAAAAAAAGAACCATAGCAAACATTTGACCGTTAATTACAACATTACCTAAGCAATTTATCAAGAACCTGTCAAAAGTAAAACATTTTGCACTAAAACGTAGTCAAAAGTAATAGCGAAAATTTTTCATTGTAAAAACAAAATGGTAGTTCTATTGATCCAAAGATTTGGCTCATAAATATTCATCAATAGTTATTCGTTCTCCCTAAATCTTTATCAAACTCGCGAAGAAAAATCCGAGCTGAAAAATTTCGTGTATCCCATACATTGAGATTTAAAGGAAAATAAATATTGTCAAAGAGGATCAAGCAGATCCAATCTGATCTACTTAATGCTTTTTTGCGTGCGAATAAAAAAGTGAATGTTTGAGGTGAAAGAAAAGCCAAACTATTGACTGTTCGCATTAACGTAAAACATGTTTTATAGACAAATGCAAAGCTTTGAGTTTTAGTGCAATAAATTTTAATAATCTCTTATTTAATTGAATGGGGTAAAAGATTACTTTTTGCTGAAATTGTGTTTCTTTTTATTTATATTTCACTTAAATTTTCCCCAGTAGGCGGTGCACATCTCATGCACAGATGATTAACTTTCATTCGTATGCAGACTGATTTTTTGGTGATTGACGAAATCTTGCTCTTTATCCCCTTGTTAAATAACTTCTGCTTCTAAGCCAATAATTCTTTGTTATTTTTCAAAAACGAATGCTACGAAATTTATATCTGATGTCAAATAACGTTTCAGTATGAAGAAAAAAAAAATGTTTAAAAACTTGTTATTTTAATTGTACGAAAAAGATCTCTAAAAAAAATTTCCTGCTAATTATCCTTGTACAAAGTTATACGCTTAGAAACATATTTAAACAAAATTTTACAACAAATTTGTTTTTTATGCTTTGAAAATTTGCATATGCAATTGTTTAGTTCGTATACGTTTTATCACATTGAATAAGAAGAACTTTACTATTATATGTTTTTCCTTTTTTTCATAATTAGAATAATTGATAATTAATGCCAAAATAATTTGCTAGTCAATTAGTCACTGACTAGAAAATTATTTCAGTCTCTTCGTATTTAGTGATTGAAAATTAGTACATTACGTATGAATTTAATTAGAACAAACAGAACACTAAAAAAAAAAACGATTTCTAAGTTGAAAATTGTTGCTGCGATGCGCCAAATTGCTTCAGCATTTGATATGCTGGCAATTTAACGGTGTCTGCTAACTTGTCTTAACTTTTCTCCTACAGTCCTCCTAGTAAACCTTTCGTCAAATTGGCGAAATTTGTATAGTAACTTTTTTAAGTCACGTGATCGCGTGAGGAAAGAATCGTTGTAAATGACGACATTTTTTTGACGATTGAAGAATCGTCAAAAGTGAGAGCTCCATTTCTGAAAGTGTGGTCACCACTTTTCTCCTTCATTCTCCTTCCCTATTAGCACTAGGCCTTAGGGATGCCTTCTCCCAGGCGCGAGGTAGTGGGGTCCACGGATTTTACGTGCACGTATCCCTAAGTGTACGTGGTGGGCCTTCTGCGGGTCGGGTATCGAACACCCGACCTTCCGATTGTAAGTCTGACATCCTACCCACAAGGCTGAAAGCTTGTTTTAACTGATGTTGTCTTTGATAGGCGATCTCGTAGCCAGCCTCCAAGTGGCGCTTGATGACAGATCACGTTGATCCCAGTTACCATAAACGCGAAATCCGAACTCGGAAGTACTGCAAAGTATTTGTTGTTGTTACCAAATACTTTACAGTGTTTCCAAGTTATTGTTACCCCCCAAAAGTCGTGCTAATGTGGCGGCTATAAAAGAATGGGTGCTGAATGTTATTGAATTTTGATGCTTAGTTAAATATGCTTTACCAAAAAATAATAAAATTACGCACCACTCATTGTATCTTGCAAATTTGCACCCTTCTTTTGGTGCAACATAATAGCCATTTTTTGCAGTGCAGATCTACCCTGGTTAATGAATAAAACACGGACGAATTGTTGAAAGTTAAATAACTACTCTCTTCAACAAACACACGATCTTAATACTAAAAGTCTGGTTCTCCAAAAAGAAGAACTCATAGCACGGCTACACTGCGTTTTACAATCAACCTAAAAACAGACACATTTTTTTTTCATTTTTATCTAGGAAAGCTGTGTTATATGTTCATCATTTTTCTCTGTCTATTATTACTTTCCTTATTGTGTTTGATTAATATATTCTTCACATATCATGAAAGTTATGATATTTACAATCAACACTTTCAGTTTCATCCATCATCAAATTATCTTTTCATTCTCTCTCTTTTTTTTGAAATGTTTTTAATAGGATGCTCCGGTAGATCAATTTTCTTTTTTTCTTTTTAGTATTGTCATGTTTCTGAAAGTAAGTAAGCAAGATAAATTAGAAATTGATACATTCTTTTGCAATCTAGATGTAAAAGAAAAGGAGAATAAAAAAAATTTCTTTTGTTTTTCTTTTGTTTTAGAAAATGTACCTCAGTAATAATAAATCATAGTTTGACTAATTTTTTATTGCTCATTATATTTCATTTTAACTTTACACTCTTGCTACATTTAAAAAAAAAATTTATAAGGATTTCATAAAGCAAAACAAATTGAAGAGATATAATTTTTTTGTATTACGAGAAATATTCTTTTCTGATTTAATCGTTTTTCTTTTATCTTTGAAATTTTGTGAGTTTAAATTTGTTGTTTATGCAATCTAAATATTTTATTTTTGTTTTTTAAAGGATCACTTTTCTTATACTTATTACATTTCGCAATCCTCGGTGAATAACTTGAAATAGTTTACATACACTTTATAAAAAAAAAAAAAAAAGCTCTCATTTACAATATTAAAACTATTCTGAAGGATTTTTTAATAAAATAAATTGCGCTCCTTTTAAAGTGGAGCAAAATGCGCACATGAGCAAATATTCAAAAGGAAAGAAAGACATAATCAAATTGAAATTTTTGAATATATGAAACAGCGTACAAATGTAATTATGAAAATAACAGAAAAGCAATTGGGGGGAGGGATAATCAAATATATTCTTATAAATTTTCAACATGTGAAGACCAACATACGTCAAAGCGTAAGTGAGATTTTCAACTAAGAGAGAGATGAGATTAAAAAACATAAAAATCACGTATTTTTGATAAATAAATAGAATGTGAGTAAAGCAACTACACTTAACTTTCCATATTTCCCTTAAATATTTAAATGGTTTTTTATTCAGTTACTTCCCCCCTTTGGAATAGAAGTATGATGTATAGTAAATCAAATTATAATTTAATTCAAATTTTGTTGTATGAAACAAATATACCCAATGTTTTGATATGAATTGTTTATTTAGAATTGTTCCCTTAATTAAAATTTTTTCATTTCTCTTGCAGTTTTACAGAAGGTATATTTCTACTTTTTTATAATGTTTTTTTATTGCATAAATTTCAAAAATTTATTTAGATTACTTAAGTTACTTCGACTTATACTTACGTTTCTATAACCGGGTAAGTTATTATTTAATTTAAACCCTTTTTTATTTATTTCTGATCACTAAGTTAGGAATTTGTTTATTTTTAGATATTAATTCATTTACGTTTTAAGATTAAAAAAAAATACCAAATCATGTTTTTTGTTTAACTTTTTTTTTTTTTCAAGAAATACATTTGTGTAAATTAAAGAAAAATGTAAAAAAGTGATTTAATTACTTAAGGGTCATTCCATGTCAACTGGACCAATTTTCAAAATCATCCCCACTCGACCATCTCCAATTTTGATAAAATTTTTCACAAAGATTCTGGTAGGTATAAAACTAAGTTAGCCAAATTTTTAGACCTTGAAAGTAAAAACTCATGTAGCAGGGGGCGCCTAACTTTAGGAACCAAGATGGCTGCCATTGACGAATGAACCAAGTAGCCATGTTTGGGTGAACCTGGAAATCCACATAATAAAAGTACAACCCCAAAATTTATTTTCCTCAGACAACTTTTTGTGCTTAATCTAATAGCAGCGTTTTGAAAGACCACAAAGAAAGTTATTTACTATTGTGTTCAGTCAAAGTTGGCTGATAATTCAATTAGACAAATAATTTTTAAAACTTTATACTGCTCTAAATCGTCAGTAACTAAACTTACACACTTGTAATTTTGTATATATCTAAGTCAACTACTTGTCAACGTATTCTGAAAATTTCAAAATTTTCATTAAGATAGGTTTTGATTTATAGTTACCTAAACATGCAGCGGTTTTCAAAAATGGCCAATTCTGATCATTTTTGAACCATTATATCTGAGGGGGAACTTAATGAATTTCCCTCGTTTTACTTTTATTAGATAAAGGAAAACTTTCTCTACTAAATTTGAAATTTTTAGGAGGGTGTTTTTTCGTAAACCGGAGAAAAAATGGTTCAAATTTGAGTTAAAAACCATGCTGATATATGTGCATTTTTAGCCTCAATTTTGCTTTTTTGAAGTTTTATTTGACATTTAAAAGGAAAGAAACTTGCATTGGGTCCTGCAGGGCTCGCGCATACTCGCATTTGGCACATAATCAATATTATTTGAAAAAATTGACTCTCATTTTTGGAAGATGAGAGTCAAAGTTTGGTAAAATTTCGCCCAAAAGACATTCTAATACTGGAAAATTGATTTGTATTTTTGCTCAATATGCTTTGTAGTGTGAATTATTAATAAAAGAACTAGAAATATTGTAAAATGAAAGCAGAAGCAAAAAGATTGCCGCACGATTGCAGCAAAACGCTCTTACTGTTCCTAACAGGCGGCATCAAAGAAACGGAAAAAATAAGCTAAACGTGAAAACAAAATCAACATATAAAGACCCAATGTGAATAATTTTGAACATTAAGATAAATAAATAAATAAATTAAAAAAAAAAAAAGAAAAATTTATTATAAAGAGTTTTTAGAAATTCAATTTTTGGCAAAATGGCTGCTGTTTAATTTTTTGCATCAGGCTTGAGGTCCTACAGAAAAGAGACCTACGCCTGTGGCTGAGTAGCGTGACTATTGGGCATGATATTAAAGGTGATTCTATATTTACAATTGTAAATAAAGCTAGCCCAAGCACGCAAATATTCTAGCCTAAGGGCTAGCCCCCCCCCCCCCACCAGACACACTAACAAATGAAGCCCTGGGGCGTGATGTACATCTTTTCCCGTCTTTCAATCTAGAGCATATAGCTTGATTTCAAAATCGGGTGTAATCGCCCTGACTTGTTTCTCTTGACATGAGCGGAGCTCAATCTGTCAGGGACTGTTCAGTTCAATGCTTAACTATTCTGTTTTTAGAAGTCTAGTTATGCGTGTGTAACTTCTTTTATAGCGATATCAACCTTTGTATTCCAGATTCTTCAACATTCCTGAAAAGTAAGCATATTTCCAGTGAGAAGTGCGTTCTTCCCCTTCCAAATCTAATTCCCCCTCCGCCCCCTTATGATTTCTCTCTCTTCACAATCGCATGTTGATAACGTCAAGAGATTTTTAAGCACCTTTTTTCTCGGAACACAGTTGGTTTATAAGCTATCGCTCGATAGGCTGATTTTGCAGCTGAGATGTGTGCTTCTTGAACAGCAATTATAGTGAATAATATAGCAGCCAAAAAGAACAGAAAAAATTGTACTATAGGGGGAAGAAAGGTTGTGAGTAATTGATAAAGGTAAAAATGATGCAGAAAAAGCGAGTATTATTTCTTGAATATGGCTCTGCGGTCTAGTTTCACATTACCGCGGTTATGTTATAACGCGGGTGCCAAACATGTCCCCCAACACCCGTGTTTTAACGGGGTTTTAATGCAGTGCTTTAACCACCGTGAACCAGTGGTTACTCTAGGCTTGAAAATATACGACTATCAGGCTGACTCACAATTTAAAAAAGTAAGTCCATTTTTGGAAAATGAGAGTCAATTTAGATAGTTTAAAGAAAGGAAAAAATATTTTTAACAACGCTGTCGTAGTCGTGATGATTTTACTCTGAAATAAAAAAAGTTCTACACGAAAATATGGAAGGTTGGTTTAAGGAATCCGTAGATTATCAATTGAAAATGTAGATAATCTGTTAAAAACTTTTGGGGTGTATATTGTATGTCATTGCAAATTACATAACAAAACTTTTTTTTTTTAATTACAGATTTTCAAAAAAAAAAAAAAAAAGTTCTTTGGAGGCATTGTCTGATCTCGAATGTTTCAAACTAAAATCTTGTTTTTATGAAAAAAGAGGTGAATTTTATTTTCAATAACACTTCTGAATGCAAGAATAATATTTTCTTGTTGAGTAACTTTTTGTGCAAATAAGTAATGCTTAATTAAATCAATTAAAACAGTAAAATCCTTATTCCTACAAACATTTTAGTATGAAAGTAATGAGTGGTTTAGAATTAACCAATTATTGCCAGGAGGAGGGGGGAAAGCCATTTTGCCAAAAATTGAATTTCTTGAACTCTTCATAATAAGTTTTTCTTCTCTTTTAAATGCATTTATTTATCTAAATGTTCAAAATTATTCACATTGGGTCTTTATATGTTGATTTTTTTTTCACGTTTAGCTTATTTGTTTACGTTTCTTTGATGCCGCCTGTTAGGAACAGTAAGATCGTTTTGCTGCAATCGTGCGGCAATCTTTTTGCATCTGCTTTCATTTTACAATATTTCTAGTTCTTGTATTAATAATTCACAATACAAAGCATATTGAGAAAAAATACAAATCAATTTTTCAGTATTAGAATGTCTTTTGGGCGAAATTTTACCAAACTTTGGCTCTCATCTTCCAAAAATGAGAGTCAATTTTTTCAAATAATATTGATTATGTGTCAAATGCGAATATGCCTGAGCCCTGCAGGACCCAATGCAAGTTTCTTTCCTTTTAAATGTCAAATAAAACTTCAAAAAAGAAAAATTGAGGCTAAAAATGCACACATATCAGCATGGTTTTTAACTCAAATTTGAACCATTTTTTCTCCGGTTTACGAAAAAACACCCTCCTAAAAATTTCAAATTTAGTAGAGAAAGCTTTCCTCTATCTAATAAAAGTAAAACGAGGGAAATTCATTAAGTTCTCCCTCAGATATAATGGTTCAAAAATGATCAAAATTGGCCATTTTTGAAAACCGCTGCATGTTTAGGTAACTATAAATCAAAACCAATCTTAATGAAAATTTTGAAATTTTCAGAATACGTTGACAAGTAGTTGACTTAGATATCTACAAAATTACAAGTGTGTAAGTTTAGTTACTGACGATTTAGAGCAGTATAAAGTTTTAAAAATTATTTGTCTAATTGAATTAACAGCCAACTTTGACTGAACACAATAGTAAATAACTTTCTTTGTGGTCTTTCAAAACGTTGCTATTAGATTAAGCACAAAAAGTTGTCTGAGTAAAATAAATTTTGGGGTTGTACTTTTATTATGTGGCTTTCCAGGTACATCCAAACATGGCTACTTGGTTCATTTGTCAATGGCAGCCATCTTGGTTCCTAAAGTTAGGCGCCCCCTGATACATGAGTTTTTGATTTCAAGGTCTACAAATTTGGCTAACTTAGTCTTATACCTACCAGAAACTTTGTGCAAAATTTTATCAAAATTGGAGATGGCCGAGTGGGGACCACTGGTCCAGTTGACATGGAATGACCCTTAAATATGTATTTTTATGTTTATTCTTGTTATTATTAATTAATGAAACAAAAGGTATTTTCATAGAAATGTAAGCTAATTTAGTTTTGACTGAACTTCTTGTTTGTACATGGTCTACAACTACGTCATAAGCTTTTTTTCAAAAAAACTGTTACAATCAAATTCGTCTTTTAGATCAGGATATATTTATTTGTATTTGAAATCAAATTTCTCCTTAGGTGCTAATGTTATTTCTTTTTGAACTGTTCAAGATTGAGCAAGAATTTTCTCAAATAGAAAAATAAAATATGGGAATAAGATGAGCTCACCGAGATCTTTCGAGTATAATTTTGTTTAAATCTAACCATTCCCTCACAACTTCTCAGACAGACCAACAAGCTTACCGGCAGATAGACAGATCGATAGACGGACAGACAGACTCTACTCATTTCCAAACCTTGATTTGAGTTTTTTTTTCAATATTTATTTTATTATTTATTTTATCTTACTTTTCTTTTCTTTTTAGAGATATTTTTAAGACCCCTTAAACTTTCATGCATGATGTATGTATCATACATGCCGCCAAAATGTTTTTTTTCTCTCCCGTAAGTAAAAATTCCTCAATTTTTCTACAAAAGCATAAGTTTATCGTCCGCCACGTGTAATTTTGAAACACGAGCATTTATTTATTCAGTTATTTATTAACTAGTACGCCCGGCAGTCATACGAAATGACCGCTGTTCTAGATATTATAAATTGTAATTAAAATGATTTGTGCAAAGGTGTCTGCTAATTCAAACTGAATTACCCAGATCAGGTGGCGAGGACGCCTCTTCGCTTACAGCCCCACACTACTATACATTTATTTACTATATAATCAAATTGTTTGTGAAAAATATATATTTATCATCGAAAGAACTTATTGACAATTTTATTATTTTTTTCAAAACAGCAGTTTTAACGAAAACTGGGAAAAAAGAGCGCGCCACTCTAATAAGAAAAATACGAAAAAGGCAGACTATAAATAAATAAATTAAAAAAAAAGAAAGGATTAAATTAAATTCGCGTATACATTCATTTTTAATGGAGATTGAAATACAGCGAAGCCTCACTCAATATGACGTTAACGGAGATAAACGTTTCGATTGCTATTAGTATATTTGTTACATTTATGACAATAACAATGGCAACTGCATTGGTCTGTTTGTTCACACGGCAATTGTAATTATATGTTTGGAAATGAGGGCAACAATGCAAAAGTAAAATAAAACGGGTCAAAAAAAATCATTGAAAAATTAAAAAAAATTAATTAAAAAAAAAAACTAATTGAGTCACAACTTTCATTTTTGCGGCGATGCGTTTCTCTGTTCGTAAGCATTAACCGTGCCGAATGTGGTCCCGATCGGTAAAACGGCCTGGGATCCCATCGCGGACAGACACAGACAGAATAAGGCGCTTATATATAAGATGTAATATTATTATCCATGTATAACTAGGCAAAGACAAAACAGTTAAGAACCAGATTCAACTCCATTTTACAACGATTTTCTTACATGTTTTTGGCTAGTAACTATTGACAAGTTTTAGCGATGTCAATTAGAAAAACTGTAAACAGTTTATTATTAGTTAATTATTCCCCCTTTTCTTTTTCCAGGCACAAGCCTCATTTGGGTCATTCCACGGCAACGGACGTTACATTTATACAGCATTTTTCAACTTCAACGAGCTTTCTAACAAACTTTTTGGGTATTTTTTAGGTTTTTTAATTTTGGCTAATAAAAGTACATGTGTTCTAACTATTCAAAAAATTTTTTGAAGATATATATGTATTTGCTGTCTGCTAAAAAAAATGCTGAAATTTCGTTACGAGTGTTACTCTTCGGGTAACAAACGTAACGAAATTTAAAAAAAAAATTTAGCATACAGCAAATACATATATATCTTCAAATTTTTTTTGCATACTTAGAACACATGTACTTTTTTTAGCCAAAATTTAAAAACCTAAAAAATACCCAACAAGTTTGTTAGAATGCTCGTTGAAGGTGAAAAATGTTGTGTAAATGTAACGTCCGTTACTGTGGAATGACCCATTTATAATTATACTGTTAAATTGTTAAAGATAGCAGATGGCGAACATGTCTTCTTTAAGTAAATTAATAGGTAATAAATATAAAACTCATTGTTAAGAAGAGTGTGCTGCCATTACGCAGTAATATTAAAAGCAATTCTAATAAGAGTATCAGTGAAGGCTTCTCTGAAATAATTGAATGAAAAATGAGAATAGTGTATGAAAGCAAACATTTAAGTTTTATTCAACGGCCACTCAATTGAGTACGAAATTGGCAGAAGTATAAGAGGCAACATTTATGAACGCAATTGACCCTGCTGCGACAATGATTTACAATATGTTAGCTTTAAGTTAGGATGATCAAAATATACTCGACGACATAGTCGCCAAATTTGTTGAATAATACTTACATAATTATATAAATATCAGAATGTTTTCAATGCTAGCTTTAATTATTACTGTACGAACTCTACTTATCGCCATTATTACTCGTATTATTTAGCACAAAATCATCGTTAAAATAGTTTACGAATGCGTTCCAGTATAGAAAATATGTGAGCTAATGCAGCATTCAATTTGAAATTAATTTTCTATTCACGTACTAAGCTTAAATACACTAAATTATAAATTATGTTTGGGTATGAAATTTCACGCATTAAAAGTATAGCATTGAGTTTGCAGAAATAAAACAATATTGGCGAAGAAAAAACTATGTTATAGCATTTTCGTAATTATTTCCAATCAATAATAAATACACTTAAAAAACGTCAACATGCAATCAAATTCATCACGTTTTAGAAGTAAACACGAAAAAATATATAATTAATTTCCCAATTATAATGAAAATACGCTATAATATTTTCGTACTATTTTTATAAATTCCTTTTATATTATAAAATTGCGTAAAAATGTAAACACAAATAAAGTTCACTTCTTCTCTCCGATTCCTATGGAACTTTTATTTTAAGAATGAAGTGGTAAAATAACTTTCGAACGATGCATAAAAATTACGATCGCCATTTTTATTTCAAAAGTAAATTCATTCTTTTTATGCTCTGATATAAAGCAGTTTCTCGCGACTTGCTTTATGACTTTAGCACAGATTGCGCTCGGAATATGCTGAATGATTTATGCACCATTAAATATGAAAGAATAAAAATGTAAAACGAAAATTTTCTCACGTATTAGAGTTTAAAATGCTGTGCGGATGTAAAATAAAATGATTTGCTCTCTTTTAAAACGATTTACAGCAATTTCACTAAGCGTTGGAAAACGTTATCTTTGGGAAGACAAAAAAAGTTAGTTGATTTTGTAATTTTTAACAAAAGTTTTTGACTTTGTAAGTATTAATCAAATAGTGAGTTATTTCTAATAAATATGTCCACAGTGTACAACGAAAGAACTTTCGGCACAACTGTCGCCATTTTTTGCATTTCAGCTTTACGTACATTGTACAGAGGATGTTTTACCTTCTTATAGAAAGTGAAGTAGTTCTTAACTCATTTTAGTTTTTTCTTAGTTATTACCATTTTGTAAATAAAGATTTTATGTCAGTCATTAGAATTTTAAAAGAAATTATTAGAATATCCCGCAGTCATTAGATTTTCCTTTGCTCCTAGGATTTTCCTCCTGGAATTCAGAATAGTCCGCACGTATTAGATTATCTCCTTCAGTAGGATTTTGTTTGTTCTAAAGAGTTTGATCTTAGTCCTTAAAGCGTTCTCTTTCCATTAGGAGCCTCCTTCCTTGTCATTAGTTTTTCTCTTGTATTCTTTTCTGATTATTAGCACCTTTGCTTTAGTTTCAAGGGTTCCTTTAAGTCATGAGTCATTAGAATGTTCCCTTTAGTTATCAGAATATGTTCGTTCATTAGGGTTCCCTTTGTTCTTGACAGTATTCGAACTGAAATTTGCATTTAGTACGTGCATTCTGAACATTATGTAAATTCACCTATTAACCTAGGTGGCGTTATTCTCAATATATAATGGACTGTGAAGAGCAATGTTGGTCATCAGGTCATTCTGCTATTCTGTAATTATGTCCTGTAAATTTTCGGCTCCGTATGTGAAATGTATAAGTTATTATTCTAACCAGCTCAGAGAGCTGGTTTTTAGTTTAACCAAATAAATGGTTTTTAAAAATATTGACTCATTTATAACCACGCTCTGCTTTCACCATCGGTCATGGGCCAGTGCTACGCAATGAGTCAGAATTGCTGCAGTGTAGTGAAATAATTTTTTAAACTGCATTGCCGTTTTGTTAAAAGTTAAAATGGCAGACTATAGTGAAATTGTCCAAGATATCAGAGTTAATGTGTTTAAATTTGACGGCCTGGATTATAGACGTTGGGCAGCAAAGATGCGTGCCGCCTTGATGGCGCTGCTTGATGGGACTGGGTAGCTGGCAGATCGTTATTGCAGAAGTGGAAAAACCCGACGTGAAAACTGCAGACGCGAAGGAAGAATTAAAATATCAACGTCTAGACGAAAAAGCGTACTCCCTGATTTATAGTTGTCTTGAAGAACGCTATCAAGAACTCATTGATGACACTGGTAATTCATCGGAAGCCTGGACAGTTCTCGAGGACAATTTTGACATGCAATCCCGTGCAAAATTGGTGAGAAACTTGGACGAATTTTTTCGCATTAAATTTAGTTCAGAGACTGAAAACATTGGAATGTTTATTAGGCGTGTGAAACAAGCTGCAACTCGTTGTAATGAGAGTAACCATAAAATAGATGATTTGTATATATGTTTTCAGTTAATTCTTGATTTACCAGATCAATTTAATGGCATTGTTCAGAAATTGTATACTGTTGATGATAAAGATTTCACGGTTGAAAAAATTTCTGAAGCTTTACTTCTTGAAAATAGTAGGTTAAATTTAATTGATTATGATAAAAGTAAAAATGAAAACTCTGTATTTGTAACTAAGTTTGAGAATCGTAAAAATAACTCTCAAAAGTTAAATTTCGATAAAAACAATTTAAAATCAGATTGTCCTGTAAAAATATGTCCATGTCATGAATGTGGCCGTTATGGACATCTGAAACGTAATTGTTTTAAAATTAAACCTAAAAATAAAATTAGTAAAAATTTAAAACCGAATTTTAAAGGTTGTGTTAGTGAATCTAATGTAAATAATGGTCAAAGTTCAGAAACTTTAATGTATTCTGATTGTAATGTTAAAATAGTAAATAGTTCAAATACTAGCTTTGTTCTGGATACTGGTGCGACAAATCATTTCATTAAAGATAAGACACATTTAATGAATTTTAAAGAAATTAAAGAGCGAAATATGTCTGTTGCTACTAGAAATTCTCATGCGCCAATTAAAGGTATTGGTACTTTAAAATTTCATGTAAAATGTGATGGGGGAAACTAGTAGAAGTGAATTTGAGAGATGTATTATATGCTCCAAATCTCAGACGTAATTTGTTTTCAGGCCTTATGTTAGACAAATATGGTTTTAAAACTGTTTGTGGAAATGGTAAAGCTATAGTTTATTCCTCAGACCATAGCAAATGGTTTGAATTTACCTTAGCTGATCAGTTTTGTGAAATTGGAACCTATTTGGCCGGAAAGTAATTTTAAAAATCCTACTGCAAGCGTTATTACTAGTGATCATATTGAACTTTTGCATAGACGTTTTGCACATTGTAATTATTATAAATTGTATAAGATCTCAAAGAGTGGGGCCGTAAGGGATTTACCAGAAATATCCATTTACAAGCACATTTGTAGTGTATGTCAGGAGGCAAAATCTAAAAGGTCATTTTTTAAGAAATCGAGCGTAATAAGAGCTCAAAATCCATTACAGCGGATCCACATGGACGTATGGGGACCTTCGCCATGCGGAACAGAAAAAGGTTATAGGTATTATCTTTCAATAATTGATGAGTATACAGGCCGCGTTTGTATATATCCCTTAAAAGCAAAATTTGAAGTGTTTGAAAAATTCAAGTTGTTTCTATCATTCGCGGAAAATCAAACTGAATATAAATTAAAATGCGTTAGGACCGATAACGGACTAGAATTTTGTCAAAGATTTTCATAAATTTTTTGAAGGTAGAGGGATTAAACATGAAAGAACTGTAATCATAACGCCAGAAATGAATCCATTTGCTGAAAGTTTTAATAGTTACGCTATGGATGCAGTTCAGGGAATGTTAATCGAATCTAAGCTACCAAAGAAATTTTGGCTTGAAGCACTTTTTACTTATGTTCATGTGAGAAATCGAATTCCAGTAGGAAAATGAGTTAAAAGTCCACTTGAATTATGGCATGGTAATGTACCGTCAGTTAAACATTTTAGAGTATTCGGTAGTTTGGCTTATGCTCACATACCTAAACAGAAAAGGGACAAATTATCACCTAAAGGTAAACCAGGAGTTATGGTTGGGTATGCGATAAATACAAGAGGTTATCGAATTTATTTTCCTTCTAGTGGTAAAGTTATTGAAACTATTCATGTTAAATTTGACGAGACTAAAATTGCAATGGACGCGATACTGGGCTCTAAGAATTCATTACCGTTAGAAAAAAATAAAAATGTTAAAAGTGTAAAAATTAATGATTATGAATCGGATTGTTCAATTGATAGTGAAAATGATTTTGAAAGACTTGAACTTAAACCTTCTCCTATGAAATTAAAGTCGGAAGATTTATCTAGTAGCGAAGAAACTTCTAGAGGTGAAAGTGAAACTTCTGTAGAATCGGAAAGTGAAAGTACTGAGGATACGGTAAATTTAAAAGAAACTGAATCTAAAAATCCTGTGAAAGGGAAATTGATTCGCTTAGAACAACCGAGAAAAAATAATTCGCGAATCGATGTTTTATAAATTGGAAAATGACAATCGTGAATTTAATTGTATCAAACGTGTTAGGAAATTTTGTAAAGCTAATATCTTATTTGAGAAAGAATTTTTTAATTTCAAACCAATGGGAAATAGTGACGAAGTAGAAGTCAATTTAGTTTTTGTTCTTAAAAATTTATTTGAAGCGAGAAATTGTCCCGAATCTAGAGTGGGAACGAGCAATGCAACATGAAATTAAAATAATGGAACAACGTAAGGTATGGGATTTGATACCACCACCTAATGAAAAGATAAAAGTAATTGGTTGTAGGTGGGTGTATACTAAAAAATTAAATCACAAAGGTGAAGTTAAAAGTTTCAAAAGTAGATTAGTAGCACAGCGGAAAGAAACATACGATGAAGTATTTTCACCAGTAGTAGACATTTCTAATTCGTTTATTCTTCACTGTGTTTGTTGTAATTTTAAAGTGGAAAGATGTTCAATTAGATATTAAAAGTGCATATTTATATGCGGACTTAAAACATGAAATCTATATGAAACAACCGCCAGGTTTTGTAAATTTAGAAAGACCTAATTGGATTTGTCAGCTCAAGAAAGCAATATATGGGCTTCACCAATCTGGTCGTGCATGGTTTCAAAAGTTTGACGAAGTAATTATTTCATTTGGTTTTGAGAAAATAAACTGGTGTAATTGTGTGTATCTATTAAAGGGTAAAAATATATTGTTACTTGTATATGTTGATGATATCCTTATTTTTGGAGAATGTAATTCTGATATAAACTTTGTTGTAAAAATTCTAAAAGAAAACTTTGATTTAAACTATTTAGGTAAAACTTCAAAACTATTAGGAATAGAAAACGAAAGGTTAATTTTAAATCAACGAAGTTATATATAAAAGTTTAAAAGAACGATTTAGTTGGATCGGTAGAAATTTCGCAAGTTTGCCAATAGTGAAAAAAGAATTTTCTAGTAATCCGAAGCAGTCGGAAGAACAATACGAGTTAAACTTGCCTTATCGTAATTTATTAGGGTGTTAGGCTTTCTTAGCTACTCGTACAAGACCGGATATTATGTATGCTGTGAATTTACTTTCTCAATATCAGCAAAATCCGACGATGGATCATTGGAACAGTTTAGTTAAGTTATTTAATTGTGTTAGAATCAGAATCGTTAGGTATAGATCTCTTAAGAGCTAAAAATCTAAGTTTAAACTGTTATTCTGATGCTGCACATGCGCAATGCCTAACTGATAGGAAATCAATTAGTGGAAACATAATTTTTCTAGATAACGCGCCAATAGTAGGGCGAACAGTTAAACAAAAATGCATGGCTACTAGTTCAATGGAATCGGAATATATAGCGCTAGTAGAAGCATCTAAAGAAATCTTGTGGTTTACGAGAATTTGTAAGGAATTTTCAAAGCTAAATATTAATTTTGGTACATCGCTTTTATTTTGTGACAATACAGCAGCAATTGATTTTGCTAATTCTCCAATCGAGAACAAGCGTACTCGTCATATTGACATTAAGTATCATTTCTTTAGAGAATTATTAAGTACAAAATATTTTTGTTTGAAATTTGTACCGACTAGTCGTAATTATGCAGATTACTTCACAAAACCATTTTCTAATCGAAAACGTCAAATGTTTTTGACTATTTTGTATGGTGACCAGTAAATTGTAATAATATGTGTAAAATGTTTTTGTGTAGTTTCTTTTTCAGTCCGATGGGGCCGAATGACAGTATTCGAACTGAAATTTGCATTTAGTACGTGCATTCTGAACATTATGTAAATTCACCTATTAACCTAGGTGGCGTTATTCTCAATATATAATGGACTGTGAAGAGCAATGTTGGTCATCAGGTCATTCTGCTATTCTGTAATTATGTTCTGTAAATTTTCGGCTCCGTATGTGAAATGTATAAGTTATTATTCTAACCAGCTCAGAGAGCTGGTTTTTAGTTTAACCAAATAAATGGTTTTTAAAAATATTGACTCATTTATAACCACGCTCTGCTATCACCAGTTCTTAAAATTCTAAGAGATGGATTTTATTTTTTTTGGAGACATATTTGTTTCAGAAGTGTGTTTCTTATCACAGTTGAAATCAAAGAATAGAAATTTCAGGAGGTGAGAGCGTTGGATACTTTAGTTGCAACCCTCCAAAAAACCACTCTGCGCACATATTTAGCTCAGCAGGGCGAGCACTAAGTATTCCAATGCATAGATAGAAACGTACAACTTAAAGTGAATTCCGTAACACTAGGGCATGCTGGGAAGAAATGCATACCCATCAAAAACATCCATGTCTTGACACTGAATTAAACCAGGGTTAATACTCTTGTACTTTACCACTTTGCCACTTTTAGCCTATGAGCATTTGTTTGACTGTAACCATCCGCAATGCTTTACAATTGCTACCGTGAAGATTAAAAAAAAAGAAACATTTATTTATTTAAAATGTTATATTTTATTTTATGCATTTCATATGTTAATGCGTAACGGTAAAATCTTATTTACGAGAAAAGTCTAAACGAAGGCCTTGCTAGAAAAAATATTTCACATTTCTCTCTTTCGCGCACTCTTTTAAATTCCAGAAGGAATTTAGAAACATCCAATTAGCTAAATGGATGGCCTGCGATTGCGAATTTAATTTGCTGAGTACTTTCTTGGGTTAAACACAGCTGAAAATCTTCTTAAACTTTACACACACAGTAATTATTTCTACCAATAGCCCTAGTTCTCTGTTTAGAAACACGTGTTTTTTGGAGAAAAATGAACTTCAAAGTAGCAATCACATTTTAGCAGAAAAATTTTCCAAAAATGTTAGATGGCAAGGTGATTACTTTTCTGTGGGTTTAGGCCTCAGAAAATAAAGTTAGATATAGGCATAATTTTGTTATTCAAACATCATGTAAAAAAATTCCTGCACGCGTAAAAATGTTTTTTAAGATAAATGTTTTGCTCTCTGTGAGAGATTCTACTATAAGGGGTAAAAATGCATTTAGTGTTTTTTTTCCTTTTTTTTGAGTTACACTTAAATATAAATTCTAATACGAGTATATATAAAAGAAAAACAAACAATACATAAAAAAACACTTTTTTAAACTGAACTACCATGTGAACCTTAAGGGTGCTTTCACACCGACGGCGACAAAGACAAAAAACATGTCTTTTCTCATCTGCGCAACCACAGAGCCTATTTTTGAAGGCGAAAATATGTTCTGCGCTTGCGCAGATGTGGAAAGGACATGTTCTTTTTTTGTCTTCGTTGCTGTCGGTGTAAAAGCAACTTAAGGGTGCTTTCATAAGGAACGCAACAGCAACATAATACAAAGACAAAAATTTTCAGAGCATGTCATTGGTTCTACCTAATTTCATAAACACGCCCTCGCGTTGACTGATTGGCTTTTTTTATTCCGTCTTTAAGAAGGAGCCGACAGCGATTTGTTCATTCCGTTATAGAAGGCATACGTCATCGTTGTTAGTTTGGTAACCATTTCAACAGTCTGTTACGACGGAGACAAAGTATCTTCGCCGCTTTTAGTGTAAAAGCACTCAAACTATTACCAGAAATGAAGGGGAAAACTTACAGTATCAATTGCACTTATGATAAGAGTCGAACACTCGTCCCCGCTTAAATTCCTAAATTACTCATATAATGTCAAGAGTAATCGCAGAAATCTAGTGATTACTATTTCATTTGCCCATATATAAACATAGACAGTCCTCAGGGTACCACAGTAACTCCCTTTTTACGCGATTAAATCAAGAGTTTATAGGCAGTGTTCTGCCCAACTATTTACAGAGAATATGTAGGTGGTTCTATCAACCTCGAAAATTATGGTTAAAAGTCATACAATAGTTAAAGAATTAATTTACTTTTCAGTTCTAAGGGCAATTTTTAATTTGCATTCTGTTCTATATGTAATTTTTATCTTTTATTTCATTCTTTCTAAAGTAAATACATTTTTCGCATAAATACTCTATTTAAAAAAAAAAAAGAACCAAATGGTACACCCACTTTGAGTGACTGTCACTGAAAAATAATCATTTGTATGAAAAAATGCGTTTTGAAGTTGATTTTAAAAAGTCTAAAACAGACTTCAGTCTTAAAAATTAATTTTTGTTTCAAAGTAGCCAAACTCTTATTTTAATTGCTTTTAATGTTTCTGATTAGTGGCAACTAACTCTTTTTAAAAATGAGTTTTAGATTTAGTTCCAAATAATTTACTTAGCAAAGAAATGCCAAGGCAAGCCTTTCCAATTAAAAGGAACATACTTATTTTCCATTCCTAACGTTCTTTCTGAAGAACAATTGTAGTAAACTTCATGTGCGAAGTTCGTCAGAAGATCCTCTATTGAACAAAAAAAAAATCATTAAAATGAGTTGATTTAATTAAAAGTTATGGTCAGAAAAATGAAAAAAAAAAAAAAAAAACCTATATTTCTACGCACAACTTTTTTTTTTCTAATTATCGAATATGGCCAAACAAAGGTAGCCATATGGTAGAACAGCCTTGATCGAATAAATAAAAAAGTCATCGAAGTCAATTCATCCAGTGAGAAATTATCGATGGACAAATATATATATATACAATAAAAAAACGACATTCACAAAGTGGATGGTTCGGTTATCATGTGTAAGTTGGTTAAAAATGGAAATTTCGAAACTCGTTTTAAGCCAGGAAGATAGTTTCTCAGTCCCACTTATAAATTCTCTAAAACCTTGCGCATATTTTTGAGTATCAGTAGCAGTTTTTAGAGTCAGATGTGTTATAAATTTATAACGAAGAAAAATAAGTCAAGATCTCTATTACCAAAAATAAATTTTTCTCGTCGTAGCGTTTACTTGTCTTAAATGCATAACAATAAAGTTTTTTTGTACTGTAGTGATACGTAGAAACAATTTAAAACCGAGACGTTTCGCCGATGTTCTTAGCCCAGAACGTCGTGTGCCCTCACCAAGCTCTTCCCGTACCCACAGGGGTACGCGTACCACACGGTGGGAAACACTGACGTACATAATTAGACGTTAATTAGTCTAGAGCAAACTTTTTTTTCAAAGTGAGATTGTAAGAGTTGTTGAGCGGTTTCAAACTGATTGCAGCAACTCAAAAAAACTGTCTTTTTGAGGTTGCTACCTCAAATGAATTTTTATATGTTTCTCATACGGGTCATCCCGTTGAAAACCAAGTCGTTAGAGAAGAATGAAATTCATCGTTCGAATTATTGGTCTTCTTGTCATATTGCTGTTACCAACGAACCCGGCCCAACCCTTGATGTTCATTAGCTGTCTTCAAAAGGTTTCTAAATCACAGAATTCGCACTGGGCTCGTAAGGTGCTTGGCCTGTAATTACGCAATTCTCTTCGCTCCAGGTTTCTGATTTGGGTAAATAATTTCATTGAGAAACCTATAACCCATACAAGGCATTTAAAACAAGCAAATCCTTTCTTTTCACCTATTCGCGTATCTATTTGCCATCATACCTGCAAAATAAGTTTACTAAAGCAGGCTATACTGTGATAAATACTGTACTGAATAAATTAATTACGTGTTTTAATATGCATATTATCCATTGACAATTTTGATGCGATGGTAAACTAAACACATTTAATGATCATACAGGCAGCTCAATCATCCCAAATTAACAGCATATACAAGTGTTGATTAATGGGCGTTTGAATGACGTTATTAATGGGTGATAATCATTGAAACAGTGCATATCCATCAGCTTTTGTTCAATAGTAATAATTCATTAAAATGATTTACGACAAGCAAGTCAGGGAGATGCACTTATTGAGACAATTTTAAAGCTAATGTAATATTCTCATAAGCAATAGTTTAATGGTAGACACGTTTTCTAAGAGACGTGTATTCATAACTTATTTTAAGTAAAAGACCCTCATGGTTGCAGTGATAAGAAGCGTTGAGACAAATAGTGCATAAATTTTTAGTGGCGTATAATTACGATTTCTACACGTGCTTTGAGTGGAGTTGTAATTAAATAATAGACTAGCATATATTAAGCCATCATCTTCGTTCGATGGAAATCTTGTACATATTTTTAGAACAAAGGGAGCATACCTTCAAAAAGAATCGTCTATTATTTAAGTTCAAATGTAATCGTGCTCATAATTTAAATCCATGCCCCCCCCCCCTTCCCCAGAATTTATAGTGTGACCTATTTACCTGATCATGCTACTGACCATGCTACTACGCGCTGTAAAAAGTTATAAGGTAATGCTTAAAACGTAAAACTTGCAGGTGCTGAAATGCATACTATTTTTGATAAGTAGAGATCAGAAGGGAAAGTGAGTGGATTGATTATATGGACTCGCTAATAATATGATCGGAATTTATCGGTTTATAGGGCTCCTGATGGCCAACTCGCCAAGACGCATCAACATCAGCAAAGCAGATGTCCCAATTATTAGCATTTGATTGGGTATGGGACCGTTCATAAATGATGTCACACTTTTTTTCCAATATATTTGACTCAATTCCCCCTTTGTTACAAAATATCACACTTCATCATGCCCCCCTACCACCCCTTTGTCACATGTGTCGTTATATTACATAAGCATATGTACTTGCAGTTCAGGAACAAAGCACTGCGTTATAGATAGCGTTTCGAATTTTATTTTTGAATTTTTAATGACATTTGTGAGAATAATAATAATAATGATTACATGTGTACTTAATTTGTTCAAAATGAGGTTAAGGTTGACAACACAAAATATAATTAATATAGAACAGTAAAATATTATAATTGCTCAAATTCTGAAAAAAATGACCCACGCAATTTCATCAAAAAGTAAATGCCTAAAAGAATTTCCTTTTAAACTTTTAACAAGAAGTTAATTAAAGCCTTTATCAGAATCGGTGTTTTAGATACAAAATGATCAATAAAATATTAAAATCGAGACATGATAATCGAAAAAACTTTAAAAAAAAATTAATTTGCTGATTTTAGTTCTTTTTATAGAAACCAAAATGTGTAATGTCACACTTTTTGTTACCTCCCCTCTCCTTGTCACAAACGCAGTTTCTGCAAACCCGTCCATCTCGAAGTGTTAAATCAGTTATGAATGACCCCTAAGTCGGAAAGGGTGACCCTATTTTCCCCCATGTATCGGCAATATTTTATTAGCGGGGTTGCTTAAAATCTTTGACTTCAGTTGCAATTCTTAAAAAAATTAAAATAATTAAACCCATCATTATTCAAAATTTTTTATTTAAATGCATTTAATATTATGATTTTATCGTATTCGATAACATTAGAAACACAAGGACCTCATAATTGAAAATTTCGTTTTGTCGTCAATTAGGAAAACCGTCGATAGCAAGATGTGTCATAAATACTGATATGTGATAAATACCGATATTGTAACAGCATTAATTTGAATAAGAAACTTGATGAACCTATAAAAATTCGATTGCCTATATAATACAAATTATAAACAGACAATAGTAGAAATATCTAAAATTTCAAAAGGTATAAATGGGTTAACGAAAATTCATAAAACCTAAAAATAAAACTTGCATTTTGAACCTCATAAAATAAAACAAACGTTTCAAATTATATTTGCTTCTAACCAATATGTATACCTTAAGTTTTTTTCCGTGTTATGATTTGATAATGTTATACAGTAATGTGCATAATCGTTATGCTGTAGTTAGCATATGAATCGTATTCCAGTATTTCATTATCTTCTCTCTCTGGTTTCGAGTGATGAAGAACAGTGTCCTTACAGTGTATGTCCCTACTCAGTAAAAATATAATATGTATAATACTTGTCTTTCAAGCTTCCTACTAGCAAAACTTCAAGTCTGTTAATGAGATAGAGTCGTCTGGGCATCGCGCGGGTACACACAGACGTTGTTTTTTACATAAGTGTTCAAGTTCAAAAATTTAAAACTGGAATGAATGGATAATAACTCGAGAAATGTTACAAATATTCCCATGGTAATTAAATTTTCAGTGGAATATGATCCAGTCAGTCCATGAAGTAGGGTTAACTTGGTTAACGAACAACTGTATCCGCGAAATGAAATCTTTTATGACATAGGAAATAAACTAATCATCATTTAGTGTACGAACGTTTGTTCTTTCTTTCTTTTTTTATTTGGAAAAAAAAGTAAAATGAAACAAGTTGTTGAAAAATGCACAAAAAAAAAAAAAAAAAAAGTTCTAAACACACAGAAAGGAGCCAAGCTGCTGCATCGGAACTACTAATTGTTTATATTTTAATATAAAATGTTTTCATCGACTATCTTTACCTACATTTAAAACTGCTATTGGTTAGAAGTTCTTATGACCAAAATATATGTATGTTGAAAATAAAGAAAGAAAGAAAAGAAATAATACAAAATCAAATGTTATCTTAAAATAAAAGTTAAGACTACAATACATTAATGTCACAATAAATACATAAATAAATATAGAAGCTTAATGCTTACTTCCTCCAGTATTCTTCTTGGAAAATAGGAAGTCTATTTTATATAATTGCCGAAACTTTTTTTGTGTGTTACATTAATGATCCTTCAATTCAGTAAGAAAGAGAAGCGAAGTAGCCAATATTTGGTTTTCTATTCTAGGAAAAGGAAGTTAAAGGCACAAGAAGAAAAGAGAAAAACTATCGGTAATTCAGATGTGCTTTTGTAAGCATTATCTCTTTTTATTGCAACGAGTAGCAGAAATTCTAAATGGTGTAACGATTTGGCTTCTTTCCAAATGCGAAAATGTGTTCACTATTTAATGTTTATTCTCATGTTGCCATTCCACAAAACTTAAATTAAGACGAGATATGTATGCATGAAAAATTGAAAGATGGCCTTTTGAAGGCAGCTTGAAATCGACTGTAAGGAAACTAGTATTAGGTAAATTTCCCCTCTTAATTTCGCTTTTTGATTTAAAATCAGGCAAACGTTTTAAAGCATTGTCGTTTGATTTTTTTTCAAAAATTTGAAGTCCTTTGGTGCATTTGGAAATATGTTTTTTTTTTCTAAATTTCTTAATTTTACCTTTTGATTTAAAAATCAGTCAAATAATTGTAAAATACAGCTGCATTAATCGTTGTGTATGCAAATGTTATCACAATTTGGTGAAATTAAACAGTTAAATGATTATTATTTTTTCTTTTTTCCTTAACATTACGGCCGAAATTCGGAGGTGTAATTGCACAGTATTTGGAAAATTATATCATAACTATTCAAACGACTATGTTTAGTTATTAGGCGATGATGTTTCATTTTTTTTTTTTGAAGTACCTTTGTACATAAACTCATGATATTTTCAATAGTTATAAATGAACGTACAGAATATGCTATACAAATTAGAATTTTAAATGCAGTTATAAAGTACAAAATATATCACAAATATATCCATACTTTACGTAAAATTATCTAGGTAAAAATAATCATGGAAATAATAAGTTTTAAAATGGAATCTGTTTAATTTGCAACTGTTCTTATTCTCCATTTTTTTCTGCAATTGCATGGTAGAGTAAATCGTAATATTATACCTAAATCTGTCAGTAAATTATTTATAATTTACTGAATATTTTGAATCATACTCATGTTAAGAAAACTTTAAGATGCAGTAATTTTTTGAAAATCCAAAACAGAAAATATATTATAATTCAATTTATTTGTTCATGGCTTCAGTTCATAGACCTAGCCATTATAAATAATTTTAAATCCAGTAAACACACACAAAAAAAGTGTGACACCGTGCGTTTAGTCTTAATGATTCATTTCAATATCGCAACAAAGAAATATTGATCTTAAGTGAAAAAGTGTAATTCTTCATACCACAAATCAACTGAGGAGCAGCTAATGGCTGAATTTCAGGCTAATTTTGTGGAATTTGTTTGGCGGATAAAACAAATTTTAAATTATGTGTCGAATTAAAATTTAAACAAAATTTAAAGCGGCGCGAATATGATATAAAACTTGTTTACCATACTGTAGGGCTTCCAGCAGTCGTGTTAAAATATGAAGCATATTAAAAGCAGAAACATTATGGAAAAAGAGATGGTACATTCTACTTTGTTGTATACCCAAATCTGTCAGTAAATTATTTATAATTTACTGAATATTTAAATCATGCTCTTGTTAAGAAAACATTAAGATGCAGTAATTTTTTGAAAATCCAAACAGAAAATATATTAATTTATTAGTTCATGGCTTCCGTTCATACACCTAGCCATTGTAAATAATTTTAAACCCAGTAATTTTGGTCCACATTATATTTTTTCTGTAGAGCTAGCTATATGTACTATAAGCTACCTCAAGCCGTGAAGGAACATCACTACTTTATAACATCACTTTTACGTTGATTTTTATTTCAAAAATATACTTCGAATATTTGTTTTTCTGTGAAATGTTTGTAAATATATGAAAGTTACTAAAAAAAAAAAAAGGAAAAATTGCTAAAAAGCGATAAAAAACAATAATGAAACAAGTAAGATTTTATTTGTAACTGCATTGTTAAATTCTAACAAAGACAAAAAATCTAATGCTCGAAGTTTAAAAAATCTTTTCCTACAATTAATTCAATTTTGATTGCATTTAGAAAAAAAAAAAACCTTAAACTGAAATTTTTCCGTAATTATGATGTTTTTTTATATTCACTTAACACGCAGCTTTATTTCTGAAACATTTGTAATTCCTTCCTAAAAAGTCACGAACTCAGGAAACCGGAAAAGAAAAGAAGGAAAATTTCGAACCAGGAAATGTAAGTTTCTCCCTTTCAGAACAGTTTCAACGGAAGTGAAACCTAGTTCAATTTGAAATCGTTTTTGGAATCCACTTCTTTTTTCTTGCATGCTTCAGACCTGGAAATGTAGTTCTCGATTTAAAATAAAAGGATATCAAAAATCGGAAACGAATAACGAAAATGATCTGTAAATATGAAGATTAAGCGTTTTTAAACGTAGGATAAAAGCACTGATTTATTATGTTTAAAAAATAATGAATTGCTGCGTGAAGAAATAATTTACCAATGAGAAATTGTTTGCAATGAAAACGTCGCTGTGCCTATTGATTAGTTGTAAGATTTTGAATTGACAATTTGAGTTACAATGAGTTTATATTAATTCTCAAATGATATACCATTTGATGAAATGATTTTTTCAACAATTACGTAATGAAGTTTTTCTCCGATAATCTCTTTAATAATATTAATTGCAAACCAATTTCCTGTTATATTTTTCTATCTGTATAGCAGTTCTTTCAAACATGTTCTATTCAATTCCATCCCGCTCTAATATATAGATCCCCCAGCGATTCATACAAGTGCTTTATGCTCCACCTGCTTAGCTAATTACAAGTGTACCTTATAATCAGTCGCAAGGGTTGCAAGGAAAGTACCTGGTACCTATTTTTTTTTCACATGTCTTTACGTTTTTTGTCCTGTAAGTTGAAATTACTGCCAACTAAAAACGTTTAGGAGATTCTACAAAAAAATGAGTACCGTTTACATTTAAACGGTGAGAATATCTGATGAAATAAATTATGACAGAAAATACTTTTATTAAGCCTTTGAGAAACCAAAAACAATCGTTTTAATTGTTTCTTCAAAAATTACTGTAATGTGGAATAATTATTTTGTTCTCATACTATTTTTGCAAATGCGATGACACGTGTTAAAACTAAGGTTCAGTATGTTATTATTTTCTGAACTGCTTGCAATCGAGAAAAGTCTTTTAAATTGAAAATACACTGCTTATAGATTCTATTCGCATTACCAGAGATTTTAATTTGTACCAGAAATACTTAACTATAAAAGTTCATCGAGTTAATACATTTTCTAGTTCTTATTATGTGATATGGTTGAGAAACAAGCTGCGTTTCGTCGATATTTTAAGTAACTCTGTTGTTAGTCCAGTCAATAGGTATAAAAAAAGGAGCTTACCTAGCAAAAGGTGGGGTAGAAGATTTTTTTAAATAGTATATATTGGTGCAAACATGAAAAAACTGATTTATCCAACATGAAAGATCCCGGAAGAACTTTTGGCGGCCGAAAAACCACCAAAATTTAGGACTTTTTGTCGTTTTTTCGATATATCTCAGAAATGGTTGAACTTAGAGAGAAATTTTCAGTATAAAATTTATAGAAAATAAAATTTCCTACAACTTTCATCAGTACAACTTTATTATAGTACAAAAAGTAAGTTGGCTACAGCCGTTTCAAAATGAACAATTTTTCACAACTTCGTAAGAAAAGCATTAATTCCTTATAAATAATGCATGTAAAATATTAAAATTTGACTAAAATCTATATTTTCTGATAGTTTATCAACTTTTTACTTTCTTGAGACCCCTTTCGCCCTCTCCCCACCCCACCCCCCGCGGCTACGTACAGGCAATTCTGGCTCGTCGTCAGACTCCAATAACGGATGATATACAATATTGTGTAACTGGGAATGATGCACATAATTTATTTACAGCAGATAATTGATACATTCTACTTTCTACTAACAAAAAAAAAAAAGCGATATTTGAGTATAAATGTAAATAAAAACAAAAACTAACTGTGTCAATGTATAAATATTGCAATTCAACTAATTACTTAACAATAATCACTATAGTATTAATATTGGTGATGACTTAACATGTATATATGTAAATTACAGGGAAATTAAGCCTTGAAACAAATTAATAAAAATTACATTAAAACATAAAATCATTTTTATCTTTTTCGAATCCGCTTAGAAGGCCCAGGTTCATCAGGTTCAGAACTTATAGGAGGTAGAAGGAAGTTGTCATCCTCAAGCTGTTCCTCTCCGTGTTGTGGTGATTCCATAACCCCTTGGAAGAAGTCATCATCTTTTACAGCGTCTTCCAAAGATGAAATTTCCGCAACATTTTCACAATTCGTGCCACTGCAATTTTTGCACAAACATAGCATTTCAAACCTGCCTTTCGACAAGAACAGGCCTAACTACAACGTTTCTTACAGGTGCAAGACACATTCTATAGAAGAGTCTGAGGAGCTGAATAGCTTTTTGTTTCAACAGACATTAGACAAGCCTTTCTGTGTTCCCAACCAGATTGCTTCGGACTGAGGTCCTTGCCTACCCAACTTTGAATTTGGTGGTAACACCGATAGGAATGATAGCGCCCAGCATCGCATGTAGGAGGTAGTCGAGCAAGATTAATTTTTCTGCTGAACAGTGATTTTGCAAAAAGATTAAATCTTAAAGCGTCCAAGGATTCGGAGGAATAATTAATTTTGCTTGTGTATAGTGTTTTCAGAATTTGTTATGTCATCGTGACGGCTGAGTGGATCCATAAATACGTTAATGACTCCTTTCATTTCAGGAAATTTGTTTATAATGTTGCACAATTTAATCTTGCCTTGGCCAAAGATAGCCGACGTCGTATCGCATCCACTAAATGCATGGAGGAATAGAACACTGCTGGGTCCGAACTTATATGATTTAGTCTAGTAAAGCAACTCACCAGCACTCCCCCTTCCAGGTTTTAAATAAAACAAGGTGCTGAATAAATGTCCTAACGCTGTCATCAACACTAAGAGATCAATATCCTCTCCAACTCTAATAACTTTTTCAATTACTTTCGCTTTTGAAAGGCAGTGTTAACAATTATTGAGTCGGCATCTTCTTGGGCCTGCTTGACTTCAATGCCACACTGTCTAAAATGTGTGCTTAGCAGTTTAATCAGACGACTCTTGTTTTGATCATTTGCCAAAAATCTTTCTTGGGGGATTTGATTGGTCATTGGCCATGTTGACTTCAAATATTACTTTAGGGGAACAGTGCACCCTCATTCTCCATAATCGTTCAAAACTTTTGGAGCCAGTGCATGTAGGATATCCATCAAATACAACCAAAACTTGAGATCCATAATGCCTGTTTAGAAAGGAAGAATAAATCTGAGATATGGTAGCAAAAGTTGAGGCCAAATCACTTTATGTAGGAGATATCCCCCATCCACAACAACTAGCCGTTTTCCCCTCTATAATTTCATGAACCTGATGAACCCGGGGCTTCTAAGTGGATTCGAAAAAGCTAAAAATGATTTTATGTTTTAATGTAATTTTTATTAATTTGTTTCAAGGCTTAGTTTCCCTGTAATTTACATATATACATGTTAAGTCATTGTCATTATTAATACTATAGTGATTATTGTTAAGTAATTAGTTGAATCACAATATTTATACATTGATACAGTAAGTTTTTGTTTTTATTTACATTTATACTCAAATACCGCTTTTTCTAGTTAGTAAAAAGTAGAATGTATCAATTATATGCTGTAAATAAATTATGCGCATCATTCCAGTTATACAATATTGTATATCATCTGTTATTGAAGTCTGACGCCGAGCCAGAATCACCTGTACGTAGCCGCGGGGGGGGGGGGGGGCGAAAAGGGTCTCAAGAAAGTAAATGTCGTGGTGACCCCCTCCTTATTTTACTCGAGTGTAAAAATAAATAAAAATAAATTAATGCCTGCTAGAAAAAAGGAATTTTGCAAGTGATCCGAGGGAATAAACATTTGGAAAACATATACATTACTTACGAGTTATTTAATAATATATGCCGAAAAATTCTCCGTTAAAATAAATCTTTATGGTCGGGAAACACCAAAGAATAGTTTTAGAAGATGTAATTTTGAATAAAAAAAGGGCTGAACGTTAGTGGTAGTACAAAGGTTACTTGCAAAACACCAGGAGGGAATGGAAGAAAACAATAAAGAAGAACCAATAAAAAAAATGACTCACCAACATCTGCGATGTGCTTCACGATGATTTATTTGAACATATATCTTATTTTTGTTTCATCATTTAAACATTCGTTATATTATTTACAATAATAGTACTCTCACTATATACAGTCGGACCTCTATTTAACGAAGTCGCAAAATCCAGCGAAAAAGTTCGTTAACTGGAGAAATTCGTTAAATAGAGATTTACATTTTTTATAATACTTTGGCTACACGAGAACTCATTTTAAACTAATGAAAGCTCTACATATCATGTAATAATAACTATACCAGTTTACTTTTATTATTTCACTTAAGAAAGGGTAAAACAAAGAATAACCATTATAATCTGGAATTAAACTTATTCACTACTCTAAAAAAAATTTTTATATTTATTTTAACACATAGTGTGCAGAAGCTTTAGTAAAAGTGTTTAAAGACAGAAATACTTGAAAAATAGAGTGTTATTTTTTTTAGATTATCAGAAAAAACTTCGTTAAATAGAGAATGTGCTTCGTTATTTGGAGGTTTTTTTACATGGAAAATCTTAAATATTCTTACGGCCAAGAAGAAAATTCGTAAAATGGTGAAATTCGCAAAATAGAGGTTCGTTAAATGGAGGTTCGACTGTATTTATTACTGCATTTTTGATTAGGTGTTGCGACGAGAGTTCGTATTTGGTTCCCCGGTTAGGTTGAGATATTTTTGGGACCGCATGGAAAAAGGTCCGCATTCACGGGGCCGATCGAAGTTGCGTCGCCGGGCACTTCACAGAGGGAGGTCAATTCCAAATGCAAGTCCGGTAAGTGGACTCCCGTGGCGGGATGTTTGCGTCATCACCACGCAAGTAAGGAGAGTCTCCATCAGGTCCGTCTCCGAGAGCGAAAGTCAGCGTGTATGTCGGCGAGAGTGAGTGTCAATTTCCTCCCCCCCCCCAGTTTGGGGGATCCTTTTATAAGCCGCTTGCGACGGTTACAGTATTTTACAAAAGTTCAGCAAAATTCCTGCGAAAAAAACATCACAACCCCAATTGTTGAGGGCTTGTGGTTACGTCTTCGCAATAATGCATTGCATGGCAACACAGGAGAAGAAAAGGGGAGGAGTAGTTGACAATTTACGATGAGGGGACTGTCACAAGGGCGGTCAAGGTCATCTCAATGTCACTTAAAAGATGCACATTTTGTGTACTTGATGAATGCACTTTTTGGAAATGGCACAAATGAATAATTATTTGTAAGAATTCCATAATGTCACTGTTCATCGTGACAGTAAAAAGTTGATAAACTATCAGAAAATATAGATTTTAGCCAAATTTTAATATTTCACATGCATTATTTATAAGGAATTAATGCTTTTCTTACGAAGTTGTGAAAAATTGTCCATTCTGAAACGGCTGTAGCCAACTTACTTTTTGTACTATAAAAAAGTTGTAATGATGAAAGTTTCAGGAAATTTTGTTCTTTATAAATTTTACATTGAAAATTCTCTCTAAATTCAACCATTTCTGAGATATATAAAAAAAACGACAAAATGTCCTAAATTTTGGTGGTTTTTCGGCCGCCAAAAGTTCTCCCGGGATCTTTCATGTTGGATAAATCAGTTTTTTCATGTTGGCACCAATAAATACTATTTTTAAAAAAAATCTTCTACCCCACCTTTTGTAAGGTAAAATATATATATTGACTGGACTATGTTTAAAATTCGGAGATTAAGCAACTTATTTTTCTTAAAACTCTTTCAACAAAATGACCCAAGACTCTACATATAGTCCTTCCAGCTTCCTGTTTTTTTTCTTTTCAAAAATAGTATTTAAAAAATCAGCTCCATGCTGTGGTTTACTTCAAATATTTAAAAACAAGAAGATCCAATACAGTACTTGGAAGATAGTTTTATGAGGACAACGCGTACAATGATAAGCCACATATTTTTGAGTAAAAAAAACCCCTCCTTTGTACTAAGGTAGTATTCTTTTACTTAGGAATCTTCAAAGCCGAAAAAAATGGTTAGGGTAGTTTAATATTTCAGTGCTTTCTAATTATAATTAAACTCTAAGTATTCAAAAAATACATTCAAAGATTTTCGTTTTTTTAAACACTTACAGGATAAGCTTCTACTCGACCTTCACATCCTTATTCATAGTGCTTTGAATGATAATAGGTGTTTGAAGTAGGTACTAAAAATTGCGACACCCCATTACAGAATCACGCTCAAAGCAATCCAAAGTCGTTTTGGGGGACCAAGACCTTACCGTTATTCGCTGTCAGAACATTAAAACTGTTTTAAAGAAAGTAATGTATTAAAATTCTCCATATTAGTCCCATCTGCATTTATTCTACGTATGTCAATATATCTGCATAAAGTCTGCTCATCAACTATCTGTCTATCTGGATAAAAATTTATAGTTATTTCTATAAAAATATCTAAAGTGTTCATTTAAATCTGGATACTACAGGATGGGGACCAAAAAACTAGCCCAGTTAAAAAAGAAAACAAAAGACGTAACTTTATATATAAATGTTATATGCAATGATGCGGGGATTATATTACATTAGATAGTTTACAATACACACAATATAGTTATATCCATTAGATGATATAGCGTACAATACAATGCAGCAGTAGATATATACTTGTAATTCAAAACCATGGCTGGTTTTTCGTGGCCCATTGTGTATCTATCTAATTTATATTGATCCGTCACATTCATAAGCGCTGTTGAAATCAATAACCTTCATCAACTTGAAATTAACTGCTAAAAAAGAGGCGCTTGGACTTCCATTCGCCGAAACTAGAACAAATTGTTGCTTTGGCTTGAACAAAGAATTGTTAAGAGCATACAATCAGAAATTAAATTTCAAACTAATTTTTATAATTGTTAAGAGCACATAGTCAGAAATTAATATTCAAAATAATTTTTATAAAAGCTGTACTATGTTTCAATTTTTCGTTCGGTGCTGGTATATTTTGTATCCATTTTATTTTGTATAAATCTAATACACGAATACGCGATCGTTATCACAATAAAGGCACCTAAAACTATTCCTATCTTCGGACCATTAAAGCTTTCCATTGGAGAAAATCTCGTTCCTCGTTTCATGCATTATTAATGATTCGGTAGCAGTTCGGTGTGAGACAGATCATGCATTACGAAAACGAAGCTTCTGCAAAACGTTGAAGAATAAATTTGGAAATAGATTTCTTGGGCCAGTCAAAAACGATCAAGAAAAATATTTTGATAAATGTCATGCATTTGTAGGTAAGCCAAGACTTTTAGATTAAGCCTTGGAAATAAATAGTTTTGTGCTGATATTTCGGCTTAATCAAGAAAATAAGGGTGTTTACACGCAAAGTGTAAGGACATCGTTGGATGTAATGTGCACAAAAATCTAATATTGTGATGTAGTGTGTAGGTTATATTGTGTTCAGAAAGCAGGATAGTACACTGTTAAAAATTTCCGTAAGGAAATAGTAAAATAACCATTTATTTGATTGTTATTTTACCATATTTAATGACAACAGTTGAATAACCATTATAAAGATAGTACTCAAACCGCTGACTGTCAAAAAATCGTTTATTCTCTGGTTATCCTAAAGAACGTTTAACTAACCCAAATTTTCAAGCGCCAATAAAATTCGGGAGTCCATATTTGTTGCGAAACTTTACCGGTCGTAGGTTGTTGTTAAAATATGAATAAAGATTTATCAGTTCAAATCTGCATGTGTATATAAAAAAAGAAGAACAAAAAGTGGCTTAAGCAGTGGTTATTATGTAAATAGAAACACATACACACGTAAATCAAAAATTGGAGACATCGGATTGCCGAACTGTTTGCGAATGAGCGAACCCATAATTTGAGCTGCTGAAGCTTGTTTGTATCTTTAATCTTTGCAGCAAATAAAATGATTTTCGTCAATATACAGTAAATTTAGACCAAAAATGACTTTGGATTCAATCAAAAACTGAAATCTCAATTTGAAGGCAGTTTGCCTGTTGGAAAAGAAGGTTTATTGATAAATAAACGGCCGCTTTACGTGGTGCAGATGGTCGAATTACTAGAGAGCAAGGCTGGTATTCCACTCACCCGGGTTCGATTCCCGCACGTTTCGTTTACGGTTTCTACGCCTCAGAGATTCTACGCCTCGAAATGGTTCAAAAACGGTAAAAACTTTGTTTTGAAAGCATTTTTAAATGGTTATAAAATTGTAAACTTTTGTATTTACGGCTTCTTAACCAAGTTGATTGGAAATGGTTTAGGTCCCGTAAAGATAGAAAAATGTTTCTACCTTAAATTTTACGGTGAATTAGATTTACAGACTGCTGCCGGTTATTTAACCGTAATTTCATGATGAAATTTCTAACAGTGTATCAAAAGGCCATTTTATGACAATAATTACACTTCGAAGAGAAGTGTGAAGATGAAACCATGTATCATTGGATGCAATGTAACAAGGAACTAATGGTGTCTATGAACCATTTTATATTGATAATTACATTTTTACGGATAGTGTAAGAAGGTGCAATACTTGATAAAAAAGTTTTTATTCGACTAAACTCTCGTTTAATTTAAAAGCCTCTTCTAAAATCAAAGTACTCAACCCAACGTGAGCTTCACACATCTTCTTATCCATAACTTCAAAAAACTAAACTGCTAATGCATTGCATTGAAAACAAACAGATTACTTTACAATATCGCGTTCTACTACAATTGATGAGAAGACCAGGAGAAACGGTAACCCGACCATAGTTCTCAACTGATTCAGTAGCGGTGAATTCATCAAGGAGTCAATACATCGATTGCCCGTGCGGAGGCATTTTTATATTTTGAACTCTTTTACACTGCTTACTACGTTTTCTGTGATCTACTGTCTGTAGGACTTTCTTTTGCGTAAAAATTCAGAGTCTTATATAACAGCTCTAAGAATGGAAGCAGTTATTTCTTTTTTGAAATTCCGTATCTATCACACTTTATTGCTAGGGTAAGAAAATTTAAATGATTTTTCATGCTCAGCCTATACTTTCTTTCCTGCTAAAACTATTCTACATTTTACTTATTAATTTAAACCCACAATTTGTGTATAATAATTGATTTTCGGCAAGTAATGAAATTCCTTGAGGCGCTGGAGAAATAAGGCGAAATTGAGGTGGTGGGGAATGCATTCATACTAGTACGTTTAAAAGACTTCTTTTGTATCATATGCTGTCTCTTTTATCCTCATTTCAATTTTTCACTCTACTCTAATTTACACCGTACCCGGCCAAATTAATAGACGAAATACGGATTTTTCGTATTTTAATCTTTAGCACTCAGTCAAATGTGAAAATCCGTTTTTAACTTATTTGGTAATGTTTTAAGCACTTTACAGTAAAAATTCATGCACTTTTGCATTTCTGAGACTGTCAACAAATTGAAAGAGGAGAAAATTGTTATGGATGATTCTGCATCGAAACGAACTGCGAACAAACTGTAAATTTCAGAATATAGTTTAATTGCCAAGTACAATTATTCTGTGCATTTTTGTAAAAATTGTACTTATACTCACGAAGATATAGACATTTCTCTAATTACCTGCATAAGTGTTTTGGCTTATAACGCGCAATGTTTTTCGCGAAACGTTACCAAACTTTCAGACACCTTGACGGCATACAAGTAATGAATTAAACTGAGATTTGAAGTAAAAATATCAAATATTTAATACATAATGGACCATTTAAAAGAATTAATCCTTTGTTGCGCGAGGAGATGGTATTTTTAATTGCCATAATTTGAAATTCAAGTATACAGGGAAACTCATAAAAAAGTTTTCAGTTGAATATCTTGAAAACGCAAAAAGATATCGGCAATTTAGAGACGTGTATTTCAACATTTTTTGGGGAGAGCTGTTCCTTAAGGGCTTGTTCACAGATCAGTAGTATGAGTATGCACTCATTCAGTGCATCTATGTTGGGATTTGTGATAAAAGTTGAGAATTTCTTACCATCCGTACGAAGAACATGGATGGAGAGGGCTCATTCACCAAAATTCAGATTTTAACACAACTCACAGCATAAATGCACCGCATGCACAGTAAAAAAAATAACTTATCTAAATGGTACATAATTTATCAAATATTCAACATATGTAATTCAAATTTCAGTATAAAGCTTTACTTGTATGCCGTCAAGCTTTCTGAAAGTTTGCTAACGTTTCGCGAAAACTTAGCGTGTTATAATCCAAAAACCTGTGAAAGTAATTGAAGAAATGCCTATGTCTTTTTGAGTATAAGTACAAATGCACAAAATAATTGTCCATGGGGATTAAACTATTTTCTAAATTGACAACTTATTTCCAGCGTTTTACGATGTAGAAGCAGCCAAAACCTTTTTCTTCATTTTCAATTTGTTGACGGTCCCCCAACTGCAAGAGCGAATGAATTTTTAGAGGAAAATGCGTAGATTAAAACATTACCAAATGAGTAAAAAATGGATTTTTACATTGGACTGAGTATTAAACTTGAAAATACACACACAAAAAAAAAAAAAAACCGTAGTGCGTCTATTAATTTGGCCACGGACTGTATATGACACGTACATAATATACGTATCTGTAACAAAAGCTCAATTCATTTCTCTTTTGCTACATTTATTCACTAAAACAAATATTCATTCATTATTCAAAAAATTGCTTTATTCATGCCTCGAATAATAATCATCTAGTTAAAACGCTTAACTCTTTCTCCGTGACTAAAACTTGTCACTTCGTTTAAGTATACGTTTGCACGTCATTACTATTTTTTTTCCACATGTATACTTTTTATTAAAATTGAGAATTAATTTTCGCATGACGTATACTTCAAAATACCTACATTTTTAACTAACAATTTATTTCAAGTCTTTTTGGGCAGAGAAATTCAAACTGTGTTAATTTTTCGATACGCACTATTTTATAGGCGTAGATTTCCTTTCTTGCAGAACGCATTTTTTAAGTCAGTTGGTAAATGGATAGCGAGCATGAAACAAGCTAGGTGAAATGCTCGCTATTTTTCGGGGCATTTTTATGTCTCCTTCGGCTGCGGATACTTCGTTAATTTTTTGACTTTGCATTTTTTTATTATCCTTTAAATAAAGATTCTTCAAGAAAAGTGAATTATGTCATCCTATTTGTAATAGCTGATTTGACGACAGCATTAAAAGCAAGTATTGACATTGATTTCTTAGAAGCATCTTTTTATTCTTCACAATCTAGAGATTCAATTAATCTACAATCAACAAGCCACGATCGAAAGGCACACTGTTAGAAATTTCATCATGAAATTACGGTTACATAGCCGGCAGCAGTCTGTCCATCTAACTCACCGTTAAATTTATGGAACATTTTTCTTTCTTTACGGAACCTAAACCATTTCCAATCAGCTTGGTTAAAAAGCCGTAAATACAAAAGTTTACGGTTTACAAACCATATAAAAATGGTTCCAAATCTAAATTTTTACGGTTTTTGAACTATTTCGAGGAATAGAAACCGTAAACGAAGCGTGCGGGAATCTAACCCCGGGTGTATGGTGTACCAACCTTGCGCTCTAATCATTCGGCCATCTACACCACTCAAAGAGGCCGTTTATTTATCAATAAATTTTCTTTTCCAACAGGCAAACTGCATTAAAATTGAGATTTCTGTTTTTGATTGGATCCAAAGACATTTTTGGTCTAAATTTGCTGTTTATTGACGAAAATCATTTTATTTGCTTCAAAAATTAAAATACAGACAAGCTTCAGCTGCTCAAATTATGGGTTCGCTCATTCGCAAACAGTTCGGGAATCCGATGTCTCCAATTTTTGATTTACGTGTGTATGTGTTTCTATTTAGTAACCACTCTTTTAAGCCATTTTTTTTCTTCTTTTTTATAAACACATGCAGATTTGAACTGATAAATCTTTATTCATTCATATTTCAACAACAACGTACGACTGGTTAGGTTTCGCAACCAAGATGGACTCCGATTCTTATTGAGCGCTTGAAAATTACGGTTAGTTAAACATTCTGTAGGATAAAGAGAATAAACGATTTTTTTTCTTCACAATCAGCGGTTTGAGTGCCATCTTTTTGGTGGTTATTCTACTGCTGCAATTAAATACGGTAAAATAACAATCAAATAAATGGTTATATTACTATTTCCTTACGGAAATTTTTAACAGTGCAGTATACCGATCAGAAAGGATTCTTCAAGGACTGCATGGCTCAACAAATTTAAAATCTAAAATTTAAAATTAATTTCAAATTTAAAATCTAAAAAAAAAAGAACGGAATTCCGAAATAATCCTTTGTGGCAAATCTACAACGGAAATCCGTCAGTTTCTAGTTATTTTCATCACTTAAGAACATTTTTTGCCAACGAGATAACCTGCAATCAAAGAATGATAAGGAACTTTTAAGTGTTGAACTCGTGATCATCGAGTATTGATGAACACTATCAAAACGGAAAAACGATCAATTCTGCTTCGATGATGTGGGCCCACAAGTTGTACTTCTATATTAGTTTTATAATTGGTTAACCAATTCTACATTTTTATATGTTTTGGCCAAAATCAGGTTTTGTTTAATTCATATTATATGTTCATTTTTAAAGTATAATTAACTTAATCTAGAATCGTGATGATTTTTCTTGAATTAAAACATCATGAATAAATAATTTTAATAAAAAAGTTTTGAATAATGAATTTTTTCACAAGTGTATCATTGATGCATTTTTTTTCAGCTAATGAATTATAATTAAATAAGTAAATTAAACTAATCTATTTTTATATCGCATTGTACTAACCACAATTCTTAATACATTTTATTTATATATAAGCGGCTCATTCTGTCTGTCTGTTCGCTATAGAATCCCAGGCCGTTTTACCGATCGGGACCACGGTTAACGATCGGGCACGGTTAATGTTTACGACCCAAGAAACTCATTGCTGCAAAAATGAAAGTTGTGACTCAATTAGGGTTTTTTAACTGATTTTTAAAAATTTTTCAATGACTTTGATCCGTTTTATTTTATTTTTGCATTGTTGCCGTCGTTTCCAACCATATAAATACAGTTGCCGTGTGAAAAAACAAATCAATGCAGTTGCCATTGTTGTAACAAATGTAACAAATATACTAATAATAATCAAAACCTTTCTCGAGCATGTTGAGTGAGGCTTCGCTGTATTTGCAATCTCCGTTAAAAATTAATGTATACGCGAATTTAATTTAATCCTTTCTTTCTTTTTAATTAATTTCTTTATCGTCTGCGCTTTTTATATTTTTTTATTAGAGTGCAGCGCTCTTTTTGCCCAGTTTCGTTAAAACTTTTGTTTTGAAAAGCATAATAAAATTTTCAATAAGTTATTTCGATGATAAATATATATTTTTCCCAAACAATTTGATTATACAGTAAATAAATAGGTAGTAGTGTGGGGCAGTAAGCAAAGGGGCGTCCTCGCCGCCTGACCTGGTTAGTACAGTTTGAATTAGCAGACACCTTTGCACAAATCATTTCAATTACAATTTATAATATCTAGAACAGCGGTCATTTCGTATGAACGCCGGGCTTACTAGTATTGTTATATAAATAATGCCTTCCATCACCAAAAACACACCATCACATTATGATAGGATAATTTGTCCTTGTAATTAATGCATAACGCTGAACTACTACTTTTCATTAGTGTGCAGTGCATAGAAGAATCACATAACTCACAGAGAAAGTTCAGACAGCGTCACATCACCGAAAGACAGGGGAAAAAAAGGCATCTATACTGATGGCCTGTCCAGCTGCAAGTGACAGGGCTTCCACATGCACCCGGCATTCTTAAAAGCAATACATGCGAAGACGAGCAAAAAATCTGAATTCCCTGCATAGCTGTCAGACATCTTGCTGAAATTGATAGCTTCGGTGTCCCACGCCATTTCTGGTATACTATTCATGAGTCTTTTCCTTGTTTTATGGAAGAAAGAAATGAATATGAGAACGTTTCAATATACATTTATTTAAGAATAATTTCATTTATTTTATGTTAAGAAACTAATGTCTTACATAAGACCTCATTTTTATGAATATAAATTAAAAAAGCAATTTTAAATTCGAAGCAATAGTTTTCGGTAGCAAAATGAGGGTAATTTGATATACATTGTTAAAATTTAGCGCATCGGAGTTTTCTCGACTAATGGGTTTGATTTGATACTTTCACATAACAAATTATCTTACCAGGCTTTATTATTAATACTTTCTAGCTAGTCACGCAAGCCACATTTCCCGATACGCATAAGTTAATAGGATAATGTCCTTTTTAATTTTTGTTGATAAGAAAAGATGCGTTTTGAAAGCTCCCAAATAGATCCTAATTTTTTCATTACTGAATTTAGCATTTCACCCATGAAACGTTACGTTTATAGCGTTCATTAAAATTACTCCATCAGCATTATGCGCCTTTTTCGTTTCTTCGATGTTATGAGAATGAATTTAAAATTCTTTTAAACTGCGTAAATATTCAGAAATTTCTGGATCTAATACGACAAATCTATTAATGTGCTAAAGACTGGAGTTAGAAAATATTAATAATAAAACCTGGTAAGATAATTTTTTACGTGACAGTAATCAATCCAATCCAATTTAATCTGGTAATGTTTTACTATTAACATTATTAGTATTGACACTATGAATATTTTAATTGTGTTACTATCGTTATTATAACTGACAAAAATATTGTTATGTATATTATTATTGAAAAGGATATTATTTAAATCCAACAGTTCTGAAGTAAACGAAAAAAATAGCGTGTTAAAAAGCCGTGCAGTCATTCCATTGTAATAAAGCGAAGTGTATTCTTGTGTGTGTGAGCGTAAAGGGGGCTAGGCGATCACCTGCTGGCCAAATGAAAACTCTAGAAATACTAAAGTTTTGTGACCGGTACTGTTGTACTATAAACCTTAAAAAAAAAAAAAAAAAAAAAGAAAAAAAAAAGAAAAGAAAAAAAAATTAAAATTAAAATTAAAAAAAAAAAAAAAAACTTATTATTTTTTTTCTGTTTGTATTACAATTTTAAGTATAGAAGAAAAGGAAATTAGTGAAAAATATGGTGTCTTTTCGGTTTTGGGAATACATTGAAATATATGAAAAGTATTTTCCAAGCTCCAAGATTAATTAAAATATGCATAATGTTCATTTATTATTATTTTTTTAAATTCAGAAACAATGTTCAACTATATATTTAACTGCTTAAATTGCATGAGATTGTCTTTTTTTGCAAAAGCAAATATTTTCTTTAAATTAGAAAATACTGAAATTTACGCACATGGCCGTAAATACGTTTATAAAAGGGACAAATTGCTTTTGTAAGCCAATGGGATTCTTCATCAGTACCATGCGTAGAGTTTGAGGATGATAAATCAATCAGGTGTTCAAATCCAAACAATTCTTCTTGAAAAAAAAATCTGACCCTGATTTTTTTTTTCATGAGCATTGTGATTGTCATTGTGACACCATTACCGAATCTTATTTTTTTTTTTCATTTTGCTTTTAAAAAAGCTCATGAAATACAAGAGGTTTTCTATGAACTTCGCTGATAAGAAAAATAAACATTTTATATTTATAATGAAATTATTGAAATAAACACTTTGTGAACGTATGTGTTCTGATGACCCGTAGTCCTCTTAGTGAAATGCTCAAGTCAAATAATATGCTTGCGTACATAGTTTTACATAGGATATAGTCTGAATGGCTATAACAGTTTGAAAAAGACAAACATGTTTTCCTTGCTGTGTACTTTAGTATAAAATACATAATTTAGTTCAAAATAGTTAGTTGCATTTTAAAGCACATAATATTCCTTTGTCAAACATATTAATGAACACGTGTTTTTGCTTAAAAACTCACCCATATCTATTGATAGATGTGTCTTGGCGTGGTTATGAAATCACGCGTTGTGGTGGTAAGCATCTTCGGGGCCATCGCAACTCAGGCATTTTAAAACCGTTAAACCCATACGGTCTTTTTAGAAGAACCTTAGAGCAACATGTCTATGGATCGTTAAAAGTATACCATAAATGTACATATTATACTTAAAAAGTGATAATTCACAAGTTACACAATTTATTTATAATTTTTTGTTGAGTCTCTCAAAAAGGTGCAAAAGTGAATTAAATGTCTATTACAAATTAGGAAGAAATAGTTGCCCCATCTGTGTATTTGCTATCATAATTCAACAATGCTTTACGATCTGCGTATAGCGGAGAAATTTGCACAGATGATTACAAAATGTTTACAACATAATGGAAGAGTTTACTAAATCTTGGGACATAATTATTATTACATACTCTATCTTTCATAGACGTCGATTTTTCTTTACAGAAAGCTTTTATGAGGACTGCAAAATTTGTACAATACCTCAATTTTTTTACAGCAAAATAATTTTTTCATTCAACCTCGAATTCTTTGCAATGAAATAAATAAATATTTATGAAATGAAATATTACTTATAAGCGAGCTTCGTTGGAGTTTGTGATTACATTTTTCAAAACGCACTTTGCGTTATTCAAAGTTAACATAAACTATTCCTCATTAATGCAAAAATGTCACACACTTCATGAGGACATTATCATTTTAGAAAAAAAAAACCGCGCACAGGGATTTCAGGAAGAAATGTCCTCGAAATAATCTGTAATAAATCAGAAACTTATACAAAGAGAGTAAATGCCTTTGAGGTTTTCATTTAAACCCACCAAATTAATTAAACTTTGTCTGGACGCATAAGAGAAATTCTTTAAATAACTAAACCATGTGTCAACACAAAGCATTAAGTATTTACTATACGATCTACTTTGAATGAAAATTTCCTCACTTAAACGTTTGAAGTTATCCTTTGCAATGAATAATTTATCTGAATTGATTGCATTTACCCTTAAATGCATTTAAATTCTAGTGTTTAGTTGCGAGAAATTAGACCCGAGGAGTTTTAAGTCATGAAGATTAGTAAATAATTAATAACGTAATTTAATTGGGAGCATTTTCTATTGTCCGCGAAACAAATCAATGGGTGATTAGGAGAAGCGTATTGATTCGTAAATACATAAATAATTCTATTGCCATTGTGTTTACTGTTAAAAATATTTTCTGATGATCTAAATGATTTTGAATGAACTATTTAGTACTACAGAAAATAATGTAATTGCTATTCTCCTTCGTTAAAAGAAAAAAAGAGAATATTGATGAAATAAAATACGTATGGAGAAAAAAAAGTGTTCAAAATGAAAAATAAATTTTACTGTTTTTAGTAAGCATCAAAAAATATTTCTGAGGTTGTGCTACGGATATTCAATTTTCAAAGGACTTAATTTATTGTGTCAATACACATTCTAACATTATTAAAAGAAAAAAAAAACATCAACGAATCAGTTATATATTAGTTTAAAATATTACTAGAGATTATTTAATCCTCTGTATCTAAGTGTTGACTACAGTAAAGGTACCGTTTCATTGTTGTTGTTTTTTTAATTCCCTTTGCAAAGAATTGAAAAATTTTCTGAAATACATGTATTTATTATTATTATTATTATTATTATTTTGCTACTATCTTGAATCCAAAAAAATCAAGTAAGTCCGAGTTTATTAGTGTTAAAGAGTTTTAAAAAGTAAGTAAATAGCAGTAATAAAAAAGTGAAAGAATTAATTATACTATATATATATTTTTTAAATCACAAATACTAAAATATGTGGTGCATTTCCTTTTTGTGTTAATATCTCTAATCCCCCCCCCCCCCAAATAATAATAATGAATCCAATTTATCGAGTGATGAAGGATCAACATATATTTTGATTATCAGTTTCAAGCGTTGCTTCAATTTCTCAGGATGTAGGTACGTTCTGCAAGAAAAAAAGGTGTTACAAAATCTTTCAAGGTTGAATCTGAAATTATTACTTTAAATACGTAGTAAACTCGTCAGGTATCTTAAAGATCCTGTTTTCACAACATTGAAACAAAAAAAAAAAAAGTGCTGCAATGTTATCGTTCTTACTTATGATGTCATGATTACGTTGCGCAAAGGAGATTGTTTCGTAAGTTATTCTTTTTATAATTATGCATATTTTCCTCCTAACGGGACAGTTAGAGGTGCAGCCGCAAAAGGACTTTTATTATAAAATACAGAAGAATCGTAATAGGGAAAAGTAGTCATTTTCGTAGAAATTTGATATGTGTCCTGCAAAAAAGATTCACTATTGTTGTTGTTGTTGTCGTGTCCTCGTTCGTAGCGAGGAAGAATGGGTAAGCTGCTCCTGGAAAATTCACTAGTTCCATTTTATGAAATCTTTTACATGAAAATAAATAAATAAATATTTTGTTCGATACCGAAAAGATTTTTATATTCTCAGCAGAATTATACAAGGGAATTTACCCCCCCCCCCTTTCGCTCTCCTTCTCAAAATAATAATAAAATAGAGTTTTGACTTTTTATATGTAATCATCAGTTTCTTGAAATTTGGAGTTACTCATTCTTGCAGCAGACCCTTCATTTCTTGACTACTTTTTGTGGGTTAAAGAAACTTATACAAATAATTTTAGATCCTTACTTTTATTTAACCCCTCTCACATAATTGAGATACGTAGTTTATTTTTTATGAAGTTAACTCGTAAGACACCAGTATTTTAACACAGCAAAAATGAAATTCTAGTAAAGTACCCTATAAACAAGAAAGGGACAGTATTCAAAGAAGCAATAATGACAGTAACTGCAAATAAAAATTAAACTTAAAAACCAATGCAGAGCAATTTGTTCGTTAATTAACAACGAACACAGAAGTTTTTGTACAATCAATCGAACACTAACCAATCTCTCGAGTGTCAGTTTACGACGCAACATAACTGTTATTTCTGTAACTGACTGCCATAATACCTTAAGGAAATTTTTCGAGTTTTTGAGAGTATACACTTAATAGACGTGCAAAGTACAGACGACAAAGCCCCTAACTGCATGAGGGTTCCGGACTTTTAAAACTCCCATACTAAAAATATTTGTTTTTTACCTTCATCGCAAAAACCCGAAAAGTTCAATCAAAAGTTCACTGTGGCTCTCAGGTACAGATTTTAATTTTGTACATATGATGGATAAACTGGAATTTTTTCTCGCATCTGGACACTCGTGAGTATAGAGTATTTTTTTTATTGGAGCCATTATTATAGCTATTATGAAAGTATATTATAAGTTACTAGATTTGAGAGTAAGTTCTTTCGAAGGTTTTTAGGACAACCATTTTTTTTCGACAGACTTTGTCAGCTGTCCATAAAAACATTATTCCTTCATAAAAAGACTTAAGAAAACAAAAGGTAAGAAAGTAGATCTAACGAGGAAAATTTTACAATAATATAATGTTTCTAAACAAGGTTTTAAAGAAGATTATCTTTCAACTTAAAAATTTCCAGTTTTGTGCCATTAAAAGGATTAAATCTTAAACTCAAATTACTTGGAAGAACTTAATAACTTCCTTTGTTTACTCATTAAGAGCTTTTCCGCAAAACATCAGAAAAAAATGAAGTAAACTAATCCCCATTATTTTAAGCATAAAATAAATCCCTATTTTTATTTATAGGAGTACTTATTTAGCATTGTCTTTTCTTTTCTTCTTTTCCAGTGTTGTTATTTTTTACATCTACTGTCTACTTACATCGGTTTGAAAAAATTGTTTCTTAATCCACCTCTAAACAGAACCCGCAACAGTTTCTCGTTTTTTCATTTGAGTTTAAATATTTTATTCTATATAGAATATATATCGCACTCATTTTTGAGAACTAAACACAAGCTAATGTTTTAATTAACCCGAAAAAGGCGTTTTTTCAAAAAATTGCTACAAACACTCATTAACTCAAAAATAACATTGAAGTGTATAATCCTTTTCAAAGAACAATGTTTCAGAAGCCAAGTCAAACTAACATTATGGCCATCTTATAATTTTGTTCCACATTTTCACCTAAATACTCTTCATTTTAAGGTAATCACAGATCCCTTGGAGAAGTTAACAATAAAAACTAATCAGTGCCATTTCTTATGTCTTATGTTCTCTAGACTTTCTCAGTCTAGCTATATGTCAACATTTTTTTGTATTTTTACGTAACTTCTTGCAATGATAATTGTCAAAGAATCAAAGAACAATTATGCATTATCATGTAAAAGTACGCTATTTTATCTAAACACCTCCTTGTCTTTTTCATGATTTATGATATGAAACAGATATAAATTAAAAATATTGACTAAATCATTAAAATTTTCGTAAAATGGTGTAAATTATAATCATTCTGAAAAAAAAGGCGCATTATAAATATTAGTTTATCTTAATGAACTTTCATAAAAGGATTATTGGAAATGGAATGATTCAACGTTATTTTTCCATGAGCATGGAATAAACTCAATGATGTAAGAAATATTTCTAAAGAAGAATTTTTCTATGTATTAATGCATCTTTCTTATTTTTAAAGTATGTTTCCATAAAAAACATAGGCAATTCGTTCCATTAATTCTGCTAAAATAAATATTTTTTCCACATTTCCTCTTTTATACATTTCAATTAAGTTCCCCCCCCCCCCCCAAAAGCAGTGGCTAAGTTAAAAATTAAACGCAAATGTTTGCTAAAGAGATGAGATTTGTAGTTTGTCTTGCCGGTGATCTTTCGCAATTTTTCATAATGTAAACAGGAAGAATGTGTAAAGTTTCTCTAGTAGTACGAGATTAAATTTCGCTGGAGAGTTTTTTTTTTTTTTTTAACATACACGTATTTAATAAGTTGTATAAATATGTTTTGCATGAAAACCAGAAAACTGCATTATATGAACGCGCAGAGAAAAACTCCTAAATCAAGATTAGATGCCAATACATCTGTTTACATATAAAAGAAAGGCTGTTGGTGAAAAAAAAAGTCGCATTTTTACTTTCATAAAAGCTAATTCAAAACCCTATTATATGGATATTTCCAAAGGCTTTGAAGCAGATTTCGTTTAGAAAAAATGGAAATAAAATGTATAGAAATTATATGATCAGAAAAATAGTTTGCGACTGAACTACAAAGGCGAATGCAGCAATATTTTTTGAACAATGTTAATTATTACACTGTAACAAATTCCAATTCGACCTTTCACCAAAAAATAGAAAAAAAATCTTGAAATTTACCCGCAACAACTCCACGTGGAACTCAATTAAAAATCTTAGTAAACAAAGAGCGGATATCACGGGACAACGATGATCGCTCATGAGTCCCTCTAGCGGTGAATTGCCTCCATTGCAGACCTAGTGCGTTCCCGAGGAATTGGTACCATATCTTTCAGCGGCCCCACAATAAGTGTGGTACCATCGCCGCATGAGTATTTTGACGTCCGGTTTCTAAACCAGAAAAGTGAGCACCCGGACTCTGCTGATGTGAAATTGCACTAGGAATTTAATTTAGCCGAGAGCATTCAAGCCAAATTTCTACTCAAGGGATCATTTACATGCTGCACAATCATACGACATGGGCTCAGACGATTTTCTGCATCAGTACCAAATGTTGGATGTAGCTAAATTTCACTGTTTTTTAATTTTTTGTAGTAAAACGCTGAATTCGAATTTTTAAAGTGCAGTAAAAAAAACATTTCTTTTCTTTTTTTTTTACACGGTTTTATTTAACTTGATTTGTCACGGAAGTTTGTTGCGCTGTTTTCAACCACTAGTATTGCATAAATGATCTTCAAACTTTGCTCACAAGCTTATCTTCGATGACAATACATTATTCCATCTATTTTATAGTTTATTATAACGTTACTTAGGAAAAAAATATTAATTTTGACTCTGAGGAAATTATCAGAATTATTATTTGTCGAATGGCAACGATAGTTTTGTTTGGGTAATGCAACGATGTGATTTAGCTTGATTTGCAGCTAAGTCTGTGGCGCAGTGGTTATAGCGTTGGGTTGTTTCACCGGAGGTCATCAGTTCTAACCCAGTTCCGGGTCTCACCCAATCCATTTAACTTTGTTGAGAATCTGTTCACGTGATTTACTTGAGTCATGCCATAAATCGTGTCTGATGCAACAAGTCAACCTTGGTCTGACAATCAGAAGACTTCTCTTGAAACTTGGATCTCATGCAACGATGTTGGAGCCTTTTCCAGACACGCTCCTTCAAAAATGCCCGAAATAATAATTTTAGTCTAATTTTTAATTTAGTTATTGTTCTGTGTTTAATTGTTAAATAAAACTAATTAAAAGGCAAACAAGGACTTAATTTTGGTACTTTCACCTTTGACATGGCATCACTACACCGATACTATTTGTTCTCTAGTCAAGAATAGAAATGAATACCCTTTTTTCATATGGTGCCGAAACCCGGGATAGTACGTTGTGGTGATGAATTTGGTGCTTAACTCGAATCTTGGATAAATAATAAGCTCATATCTCTATCGTGAATTCGTCGGCGAGCTTGGAATAGAAGGTACTGTGGTTATTTATAATTTTGAAATATTTGCATTATGATTACAAAAGTATTTGAAATATATATATTTCTAAGAAATTCTAAGAATTGAACAGAAGTAATACTTTGAAAACTTGATTCATAATTTGAAAATATTGTTGCTTTGAGATCACGATGGATCAAATTGAAAAGGCTAAAGTAAAAAGAGCAGGTTTACGAGGTAGCGTAACTAAACTAATTAAAAAGACTGAATCGCTTTTGGTATCAAATGTTGAAGATACTGATGTTGAAGCGCTACAGGAAGTATTAGAACAAATAAATATAAAAGAATCGGAACTAAACGTCTTGAATTCTGAAATCGAATTTACCATAACAGATCCTAAAGAGTATGAAAATGAAGTAAACGCAAGCGTGGGATATTCTGATAGTATAAGTAGCATTAAATTCAAAATAAAAAGTCGTCTTAGAAAATTAGACGTAGAGGATGGTGCTTCTACTGTTTCTGGAAATTCTCAACGTTCTCAGCATGTTACATATCAAGAAACAAAACCGTCAAAATCGTTTAGCTTAAAACTGCCTAAACTTTCGATTAAGCCATTTTATTGGGATCCTAGCCTGTTTTATGAGTTTTTAAACACTTTTAACAGTGCAATACATGAAAATGAATCTTTATCAAAGATAGAAAAATTTGTATACTTGAAATCTTTACTATCAGGTCAAGCTTTCAACATAGTTTCCGGATTTTCTTTAACTGAGGAGAATTATGACGGATGTTTAGATCTATTGAAGGATCGTTATGGAAATAAAGAAAATGTTATTACATGTCATATGAATAAACTATTAAATATAGAAGCTGTAAAATATTCATCGAACTTGAAGGGGCTGAGAAAATTGTATGATTCATGTGAAATTAGTATTAGAAATTTAAATTCGTTAGGAGTAACTTAAGGTTCCTATGGTCATCTTTTAATTCCGATCTTGCTTAAATTATTGCCTGCGGATTTTGTGTTTGAATATCATAGGAAAAGGGATTCGTCTAAAAGTGACGTAGCTGAATTAATGAAATTCATAAAGTATGAAATAGAATCCAGGGAGGCTGCAAATGCTATTTATGGGGTATCTCTAAAAACTCAAGAAACGTATCGTCCTAAAGTGGAACATTTCAAAAATAAATCTAGAACCGATATTCCGACAGCAGCCGCATTAAATACAATTGCTAAAAAAGCTTGTATTTTCTGTAATGCAAATTACCATACTAGTTTAGAATGCAAAAGACTTACGCATGAACAAAAAAGATATAAATTAAAAAAAGAAGGAAGGTGTTATCGCTGTTTCAACAAGCATTTACAATCTGCTTGCAAAGTGAAAATTCAGCCTTGTGAAATATGTGATAGTTCACAACATAGTTTTTTATTTTGCCCCAAAACAAAAGTTAAGGATCTTATTTCAAAACCAACTTTCCCCAATTTAAGGTTAATGACATAGTATTAATTAAAGATGATTATCTTCCCAGAAATTTTTGGAAATTATTAAAAATCCTTCAGTTATATCCTGGAAGAGATGGCAAGGTGAGGGCTTGCAGTCTGAAAACTGAATCTAGCATAATTAAGAGGCCTGTACAGTTGCTATATAGCTTAGAACTTCAAGATTGAAACTTTTACATTTTTTGGGAAAATATTCTTATATTTACTTAAAGTTACTAGAATTGTGTGCAATTAAATATATTGTTTGAAAAAAAAAACAAATTAATAATTTGAAAATTAATGAGAGTTTGTGCTTGAGTAAAATTAAACCTGAAATCGAATTTTGTATTGCATTTGAAACTTGATATTAATTTCAGTGTTTAAAATTCTAACTCTCCAATTCTGATGTACATATTCAAATATCAGAAGTAACTTGTTTGACATATTGCATGTATAGTTTCTTTAAATATTCTTTATATTTTTTGTAGAAGAATTGTTTAGAAGATTGTATAAATTTTGTTAATTGCTCCAAGTATGTAAGTATGTATATTCATTTGTATTTCTGAAAGTATCGTGCTTTTTTTTTTCCTTTATGATTGTATAATTTTATTGAATATTCGTTTGATGAACCCCATGAGGTTCATGCTGGGGCAATGTGTTGAGAATCTGTTCACGTGATTTACTTGAGTCATGCCATAAATCGTGTCTGATGCAACAAGTCAACCTTGGTCTGACAATCAGAAGACTTCACTTGAAACTTGGATCTCATGCAACGAGGTTGGAGCCTTTTCCAGACACGCTCCTTCAAAAATGCCCGAAATAATATTTTTAGTCTAATTTTTAATTTAGTTATTGTTCTGTGTTTAATTGTTAAATAAAACTAATTAAAAGGCAAACAAGGACTTAATTTTGGTACTTTCACCTTTGACTTGGCATCACTACACCGATACTATTTGTTCTCTAGTCAAGAATAGAAATGAATACCCTTTTTTCATAAACTTGATTTGTCACGGAAGTTTGTTACGCGATTTTCGACATTGATTCCTGCATTTTAGTTATTTTTTTAAATAAAACCGTGTATCTTAAAACACTTTTTTTGAGATTTAATATATTATTAATTCTGTAATTATAGATGAAAACTTTTAAATCATAACACATTGTGTACTGTAAAAAAGTGCTGAAGTTAAAACTATTGCAGCAATTATCTTGCTCATTCACTTTTAAAATATTGTAACACATACAAATAAAATTTTCCGATCTCTCATGGGCCCCAAAATTTTGGGAAAACTTCCATTTTGGGAAAAAGTTTCAAATTTATGTAACAAAATATCATTTAATTTATACATTTATTTTTTCGATATGCCATTGAGTCGAAAAACTGTATATTATTTGGTAAGCTATGAAGAAAACAAAATAAGAAAAGTAAATTTAAAAAAAAAAATCGATCCAAAATATCAGTGTTTGGGGCCTTTGAGAACCATCACTTAATTACCTTTTTTTTTTCTTGAAATTTTTTGTACGTTGTTTTCTCAGTACAGAACTTTTACACGTGAAACAAGTTACGCTTTGTGATTTGTGTACTCCTTGCGCATAATTCTTCATTGACTTCAAAGTCTTCTTTGATTTGATTGATTTTGAATGATGCTTCTTTGACTCATCCAAATTCAACTAAAGCAATATGTAAATTCAAATGCATGGCAACCTTTGTGTCAAAGTCTATTCATGTACGCGCACACATTTTTTGAATAGAAAAAGAAAATAATTGCGTTGTGCTGCTAATTTTAGCATGTATTGCTGGTCTTACTTTCTTGGAGGCGAAAAAAAAATCAGAATTTTAATTATTATGTTTTTCCATTTTTTTAATGGTGTATGTTAGTTGGAAAATAAAACGTTTGGCTTATTTGTAAACACAATTGTAGTCATGAAAAACAATGTGAGTGAATAAAATGGCAACAGTATTTTTAAACAATCTTCTTGTTTCAGATTTAAGTATTCGAGCTCTTTTATTTTTAATTTTAAAAGCAAATTTCAATATTATCGTTGAAGAAAGCATGCGTTAATAATCGTGTAGTTAGTTTTTCTTTTCAGAATACTATTACTTTTAAATCATAAATCTAATCTTTTAAATCATAAATCTAATCTTTTAAATCATAAATCTAATCTTTTAAATCATAAATCTAATCTTTTAAATCATAAACCTAATTTTTCATATCATAAATCTATAAATATATCATAAATCTAATCTATTCCACAAAATGCAGTGAAAGTTGAGGGTATACGTTGGTGCTTGACACATGATTTGTTGTGCCCTTAATTTATATTTAGTGCATGCACCACCCTTTCGTTACACCAGTTCATCTTAAGATATTAGATTTTTTTGGAAACTTTATTTGGAAGTTTCAAACGTATATATGAAAAAGCGTAGAAACTAAAATATTTCTTAATTAATCCTAAATTGTTCCTGAAGACGTTAAATTACACAATTTTATATTAAATTAAGTACCTAAGTGTTGACTCCATGAATTATTTGTTTTTAAAGTTCGATCCTGAGTGTAAAAATGAGAAATTTTGCGCTCATAATGTATAGCGTAGCAATTAATATTCGTGTTGAGAAACTATCTTGCGAAAATATATTACTTAATTTTTATGTTTTCTGAAGTAGTTGAAGTTTCAAAGAAACTTTTAATTAAGAACGTCGAAATCTAAAAAGTTTAATTAAATTCGGGACGCATTCGGACATGCTTTAATATTAGTCAACTGGAATTCAGAGTTTTATCTTTTCTTGAGTTCCCCCCCCCCCTCTACTTAGGATTTAATTTCATTGTTGCGCCGTAAAGTGAAATGAATATGAATTACTCTTTGAATTTAAACATATGAACAAGAGTTTTTCTCAACATCTAAGTATTTACAGACATATTGTCTTTTTCAAGAAAAGATGTAATGTCCTTAATGAAAGTGCAAAATATGAAACAAAACAAAATATTTTGACAAAAAAAAAAAAGAAAAGAGAAACGTTCTTAAAAGAACAAAAAAGGTAAAAATATACAAATGTACTTCTAGTTTTACGCAGTACATAAAAAATAATAAAAAATTTTAACGAAATATATCAGTTAAAAAACGAACAAAGAAATGATTTAACATGCCATAATTTCTAGTTTAACGTAGTACATAAAAAGTTAGGATGTTTTTTTAATGAAATGTATCAGTTAAAAAACCAACGAAGAAATGTTTTAACCATGCCATAATTTTTAGTTTAACGTAGTACATAAAAAAATAAGAAATTGTTTTAACGAAATGTAGCAGTTAAAAGGGAACAAAGAAAGGTTTTAACATGTCATAATTTCTAGTTTAACGTAGTAAATAAAAAATAAGAAATTTTATAACAAAAGGTAAAAAACGAACAAAGAAATGTTTCAGCATGCCATAATTTCTAGTTTAACGTAGTACATAAAAAAATAAGAAATTTTTTTAACGCAATGTACCAGTTAAAAAACAGAAAAAGAAATGTTTTAACAAGCAATTTCCGCAGTGCAAAGAAAACATGTCTTAACAGAAATGAACGTAATAATTAAAATATTTTACTAACAACAAAACTAAGAATTCAACAAAGCGTTTTTTTTTAAAGTGAATTAAAAAAATGTGAATTGATGAAATGCTTAAACGAACTGACGCACTAACAAAGTATTTATAAAACAAAGCCATCCAGTAAAGTGTTTATATAATATTAAATGTGTTTTAACATTAAAATTTCAATCTCGGAAGCAAATTTCGAAGCCTTACAAATCGAGGGAAAAAAATCTAATCTTGAGTCAGAATTTATTCATAATGAAGTTCGTTCAAAGCAAGTTCGTCTTTTCAATTAGGATTCGTAATGAATTTGTTAGTCCTGAGTCTAATGTAACGCTTTTTGCTTTTCATTTCTTTCTTCTTATATATATATATTTTAAATTGAACTAATAAACTCTTCAAAAGTAAAAAAAAATCCATATTTGCGTCAAATATTATTTACAATGAAAATCATCCAAAGCCAATCTGTCTCTTGTATTTGTTTAATGGTTGTTATTGTATTAATTTAAGTTATAGTTCTACCGGCAAAAAAAGAAAAGAAAAGAAAAGAAAAGAAAAAGACCTTTGCATGCAGAGTGTCAAGAAGAACCCATTCATGTTCAAGGGTGAAACTGCTGGTATAAGGAATGCGCCGAAGGATATGCCAGTTACCTCGTTTACCAAAAAACGAGAATCAAACATTCCGATTCACGTGCTAATACACGCACCTGCAAAACGAACTTCCCTAAAACTGGGATGGGTTCGTCCTTTTTTGCCACGCGCAGAAGCATCCAACTGTCAAAACTTCACGGTCGAGCTGTAAGAGTTGTACATGTTATACTCCACAGAGCCTATTGTTAAGCCTTTTTTCCCCTCTAATTCTGAACAATAATAATTCAAACAGAAATCCTAAAGAAAATCTAACCAATTTTTCCTATTTTACTTCTAGAGATATAAATTGAAAATAAATATATAATTTATTTTCAATATTTCATTTCTAGTTTTATTTTCGGAAGATCAAGTTTATTTTCTTGATATTTTAAATATTTATTACGTGTTTTTTTTTTTTTTTTTTGAAGCAAAATAGGATGGTAAAACAAATTTGAGTATTCCTTAAAGTTTTGAGAAGTTTATTTTTTTAAATTCATGGCTAGCAAGTTGTTTATATAAGTTTATGATTTGTTTAAATGATTTTCAAAAGTTTGAAAACTAAGTCTTTTTTTCTTTAATTAGCCGTTGGTATTTAACCTATGATTGTATTTCTGTGTGTGTTAAACATTTTATGTTGAATGATTGTTGTAGTTTATCAAGACTAAGTACACACAAAATATTTTCTATCTAATATATTATCGCTACAATAAAAATGAGATATGTCTGGAAGGAAAACGTTGCAAATGGATTTTAAACAACAAAGTGCTTTACTGCTATCAAGAAACGACGGAAAAGACTGAGGAGAAAGGGAAAATCGCATTAGAATAATGTATAGATTAAACAGGGTTCGAGGTAGCTTGAATGGTAAGACACCGGGTTCGTGTCCAAATGGTCGAAGGGCGACAAAGACCTCCGTGCACGCCAGTGGTGACCACACTCCAGGTGACGTAAGGCTTACTTTGTAGTAGGATTATTACCCAGGGATGGTACAGCAGGTCGGCAACGCTCAGCCAGCATAGCCCTTATTGCCGGTGCTAGTTGTGAAGTATGTCAGAGAGTTTGTGGGAAGTTTGAGGAGGACAGCGCTGCGACCGCACTCCCTCGTATTTTGGGTAGTCTGAGAAACCGAAAAGGTAATGTCAGTATGGCCGTAGTTAGCATTGGGTACCCGACCTGCTAAAGATCCACCATGTACACTTGGGAATACCTGCATGTAAAATCCGTGGACCTCACTACCCCCACCACCTCGCGCCCTGAGGAGGGCATCCCTAAGGCCTAGTGTTAACAGGGAAGGAGATGGGAGGAGAAAAGTGGTGACCACACTCTCAGAAATGGCGCTCTCACTTTTGACGATTCTTCAATCGTCAAGAAAATTTCGTCATTTGCAACGATTCTTTCCTCGCGCGATCAAGTGACTGAACACAGTTACCACACAAATTCCGCCAATTTGACGAAAGGTTTACTCGGAGCATTTTTCACGAAGCCATTTCGTCAAATACGACGAAAGTTTCGTGAGAAACCCCTGCGGATGCAGGATCAGGTGGTTGTTCGTTCCCTCATCTACCGTGTATTGTCCTGACTTCATCGGACATCAGTCTTTGTGATGTTCATACAAAATGAAACACGCTTAATTAGTCTTAGATCGGGTAATATAGCCCCCTGGTTTATAAATATCGACATCTGTGACACATTCCTACAAATATAGTTTAAAATTAAACATAAATGATAAATATAGTTTAAATTTAGACAGGAATTAGGGAGTGAAATGGTGTTTCACCCCCTTAAACCCTCACTGGCAAAGACATTGGTTAAAATACAGCTAGAGTCTTTTTTTTTTTTTTTTCATTTATACCTTGATGATACTGCACCAGGTAATTTTAAATGGAAACAACTTTTTTTTTAAATGCAGAAACAGGCCATTTCAGAAAGAATTACTATAATATAGTCGGGATTTTCGGTTATATTTGCACAAAATTAAAATTCATGCAGAATTAAGTTCTTTCTCTCTCAAACTAAATTGGGAAAAATAGAGATAAAAATAATACTTCTATAAGTAATCAAATTAAATCAAATCAAGTACTCAATTAAACCAATTATCCAAACTCCATACTTCAAGAAAAAAGTTCGTCAGTTTTTATTCCATACCTATCTTCCACAACTATAAACGAGTACCGCAAATTTAAGTTGATATCTCAAAAATGAATTGGCTCTTAAACTATTAAAATATAAGTCGGACATATTCTTTGAAATTCACAAAGTACTCACGTATTTTGTGACTTTTTAAAGGAAGAAAATATTCCGTTAAAAACTTTTCCAAAATCATAAGAATAATTATGGAGAGAGAAAACACGTATTTAAAAATATGTTTTAAAATCTTGACCTTCGAAACAATTTTTTTTCGCTCCCCAAGTAGTTGCTTCCTTTTCCTATCGAACTTTACAACTACGGCTTTCGTCAACAGATGGCGCTGTTCTGTACGAAAGTCCGTAGATGTCGGCAAAAATCGATGCGCGAAATTCTGACTCAAGCAAAAGGAAGCTCAATGTACTGGTAGGGCGACGGTCTCTTAACGTTTAAATACAATTGCGGCCCCTCCCCCACTGCCTTACAAAAGTGAGCAACTTTGTTAAAAAAATAAATAAATAAATAAAAAACTCTGTTCTGTGTTTTGCGCGCCTGCTTTGCAAAAGCATACACACAAAGCGGACATCGTTGCGATAACAAGAGGACCGTCCACACATTGAAAATCGCCGGATAAAGGTAAGAGAATGTTGTTATATTCATAAATCACGTTGTCATGCGCCCGCATGTATTGGGGGTGTGTCCAAAGTCCTTATGCTTTTATTCCGGATCGTTTAAGACCAAATGCCAAAAGAGCCGGTTGCGGTTTTGATACCGTGTCTCCCGTGTGTCACGGGGGTGTAAGAGTACGTACGGCAATGCATGCTGGGAATTCAGAGCTCAGCTGTGTTCAAAACGACTTCTAGCGGCCTGTTTAAAGATTGTCAACCAAGTTTAACAGAACGGTCTAGGTCACATTTCATTCTGACTCTATTTTATTGCATGCAAAGCAAACTTTTGATCGTTCCAGTCAAACCCGAGATGCAAAGTGATACTACAAACATATAGCTTCCTGGAGCTAATGAATACAGTCGAACCTCCATTTAGCGAACCTCTATTTTGCGAATTTCTCCATTTTACGAATTTTCTTCTTGGCCGTAAGAATATTTAAGATTTTCCATGTAAAAAAACCTCCAAATAACGAAGCACATTCTCTATTTAACGAAGTTTTTTCTGATAATCTAAAAAAAATAACACTCTATTTTTCAAGTATTTCTTTCTTTAAACACTTTTACTAAAGCTTCTGCACACTATGTGTTAAAATAAATATAAACATTTTTTTTAGAGTAGTGAATAAGTTTAATTCCAGATTATAATGGTTATTCTTTGTTTTATCCTTTCTTAAGTGAAATAATAAAAGTAAACTGGTATAGTTATTATTACATGATATGTAGAGCTTTCATTAGTTTAAAATGAGTTCTCGTGTAGTCAAAGTATTATAAAAAATGTAAATCTCTATTTAACGAATTTCTCCATTTAACGAACTTTTTCGCTGGATTTTGCGACTTCGTTAAATAGAGGTCCGACTGTATTTCTCTTTCAAATAATCTTCTTTTATCAATGTTTTACGGAAACTTTTTGTGCCGTGCATAAATATTATTCCTTCTTCATTTTGTTTTAGCATTAGGGCAAAAAACCACTTCAATGGGGAAACTGAAAAACAAACAAACAAAAAACCTCATTACCTTCAAGTACTTTTATGTTTTACACCTTATTATTAAACTAGAAATTTATTTCTTTCATAAAATACATTATTAACGAGTTCGTGCTACTCTGTTTTGTTTTCCTTTTCAGCATTACCTCTCAAGTGTTTCTCTCTTTTCAAATAACGACTCTTTAAATGCCGCATATGAATTCAGTTTTGTAATTTTGAGCTTAACTTCTCTAGAGAGAATATAAAACAAGATGCCTATTTTAGCTGTGCTTTAAATATTAACAATATATATTACTTAATGCTTGAAATACTCTTGATAATACATTATTCATTGCCGAATGTTATGCAATTCTTGTCCGACATGATCGCCTTACCTTTGTCTTTTATTAATTTGAAGAATCACTTTCAATTGTAATATTCTGCTAATTTTGAACTTAATTCTGTTTTTTTCCTTGAACTGAATTCTGTTCCTTTTGAGCAGAAATTACTCTTAGAAATCATAAATCAATTAAGACAGTAACCTTCCGCAATTTTAAATAACATGTCATTTCAAACATATACGGACGAAAAATTTCAGCTATTCTTAAATACGGTTCATGATTCAATGCAACACAAATTTTATTTAAATTTTACATCTCCATCTATCCCTTTCTTATTAAATTTACGAAAATTGGAAACTGTTTAATGCATGATTACTGACTATTTTTATCAAAATTCCTTAGTTAAAAAAACCACTTTAAAATTGTTACTAGAAACTACTCACCATGCGGAATTTATTTAAAATTCAGAAAAAAGCTTTTTGAATCACATTTCATTAATAAATACATAAAATTAACTTACACATTAACAGCTTTTTATGTATTGCTAAAGTATTACTGCTATTCGTTTAAACCTTTTAATGTATTGTTCATATATGAATCTAACAAATTTCGGATACCGTTATTATACGTATTTTAGAAGACTTCAAAAGGCTTTGCACTAGACAGAATCATAATTGTAATTTAGCTTTATATTTAGTAAGTAAAAATATGTAAATGAATACTTATTAGTATAGTTTATGTATGATATTTTTTGTCTTTCTTTTAAATAGCCACAATTTAAACGCATAATGTGCCAAAGCGTTACGTACCTAAAGTTACTGTTTTGTAATTTTAACTAAATATAGCAAAGGAGCTTGCAAAAGCTCCCATCCTGCACTTTTCAAAAATGTTAAGTGAATGTTTCAATTTAACTGATAGTTCAGACTATTTACGAATAAAAGCAAAGTTACGAATAAAAAATCAAAAGATGCGTGGAAGTCCACAAGACTTTCACACATATTTAGAAACTGAGTCCTCCAAACAGCCAAAATTTGGCATATTGTTAATAAGTAGTGATCGTTTTAGAGTTTTATTCAAGTGTTTTTAACTATGTTTGGCACATATACGGTTCTAAGAATCGTTAGAAGCTAAGAAATTTTACAATATTAATTTGCACTCTTATTTAATCTTTTTATTTGACATCATTATTGATAATACACACATCCACACACATTAGTGCTTTTTAAAAGTTTACCATAATAATTCCATCCATACTGACAACAAGCACTAAGCATACCTACCAACTGATTAAGCTAAGAATTCGGAAGCTTTTTCTCAAAACTTTAGAAGAATTCAGGAAGAAAAAACCCCGAAAATTGGTGAACGTCATTTTCTAACCTGGAAAAAAACACTAGTTATTAAATATACATTGATAGAAACATAAACTTATTTCTAACCCAGTATTAAAATTCATGAAACCCAATAATGATTAATGAAGTCTAAATAATTCAGCCATTATCATTAAAGTCATTTTAGTAATTAAAAAATGACGAAACATTGCGGAAATTAAAGTTGAAAAATCGCTTGAATTTTACTAAAATCGACAAATTCAGAACTGTTTGAAGAAAAGGGAGAAATCGTAAAATGTCTCTCCTTCCCGTAGAATTATGAGAAAATCATACAGGCAAGCTGTAAGTGGAGGAAACTTCGAGCTTACCCCTGCAATTGTGGCTTTTTGTTTTAAAGAGTATTGTGTTAAAATAAGCAACACTACACGTTCGAAGCGTTTTGGGAGAACAGGAGATGTAAATTGGATTCTGAGTTATTAAAACGGGCCGCAATTCTAAAGTATTATGCACCTGTTTCATTCCGGAGCAAATAAATAAATACCTTTAGCTATTTAACTCAAAAAGAGCAGTCCAAAGTAAAAAAAAAATGAGAAGACATCGAATGAAGCGGTTAATAATTAGCTTAATTTAATCATATTTCAATATTCATAGGTACTGCTTAATTTTTAAAAACTAATATACAGTTTACTTTCAAAACATTTTAGTAAAATATATTTTAGGTAAAAAATTTAATTGTATATAATTTTACACGCACTGTAAAGTCAGTTAATGGTTATGATAATAGTGGTAAAAGAATTTGAGATGTTATTAAAAATTTAATACTGTTTATTTGCAGGCAAACTATCGACTGTAACATTTTCAATGAACATATGAAAACTTTTTAACTTTTGCATTTTGATTTAACCTTTTGACAATAATTTAAGACTCAATTTGGACTGAATTTAAGGTTCTCGTTTGTACATGAAAATTGTGTTTTGATAGCTTTTGAAAGCAGCATTTGGAGGCTAGTTTTTACAATCCATCTATCTAAAGCCGACGAGGTTGGTCTGCTTGTTCTTACAAAATGTCTAGAAAACACTATAACACCTACAACATTGAACTTTGGCACAAAATTTTCAGCGGTCCTTTGCGCCTGCACCCCGAAATGTTCATTTTGACTTTTGAATTTTTTAAGAAAAATCCCCGCATAAATTGCCTAGTAGGAGGCGAAACAGCGAAAATGTTCTTGCTACCATAACACTATTCATTCGACGGTGCATTTTTTCTGAAAACGATGAAGTTTGTAACAAGTTTCTTAGTTAACTAGTACAAGGGTTATGAGTGTTTCAAAGTTAGCGAAATTATTAAACTTAACTCAATGTCCTCTACCTTTCCACATGGAACATTTGTTTTTCCAAACTTTGGAACATTGTTATAGAAGGAAAACTAATGTTCATTATAAATTTTGCGTTTATTGTCATGGGATTTTGAAAAACTTATCAATCTTATTGAACTTTTCACTAGCATTTAAATAAAATAAAAAATGGTTTTCTTTGGCTCATCTTAAACCTTCAAGAATGGCCCTGTACGCGTATTGCTAATGGGGATTTTTAAAATATTCAATTAATTTAAAACATAAAATATTTCTCGCTAAATTTAGGGACACTGTTGGAAAAAGAATATAAATGGTATTTAGAAACTTTTGTTTTTATTAATGATACGATTTGTATAGATTTTTACCATCATTCAAAAGATACGTTTCATGAGCATTTCATTTATTTATTTATTTATGTTTTTCTGTGGTGGGAATATAATAGTTGCCGTAAGAGATTCTGCCGAAAAGTCACCGCAGTTATCGTGGGAAACGTAGTGGTGTAAATATATATTTTTTCGATGTGGGGAAGGGTTGATATTTCTTTTATGCTCGTAGAACGAGAATATTCATGCGGGTACAGCTAGCAAATTATGAAAAAGAAAGCTTTTATATGTTTGAAATATTTAAGAGATTAGTTAAAACTTCTGCGTAAATGAAACGTTAAAAACGATCTATTTTACCATGTGGAAAAGTGCTTTTTTTATTACATTCTTCCCATTGGACTATAAATTGATCCTTAAATGACGATGAAATGGCGATTTTCTAAAGGTGTAACTATGCATTAAGATTCAACAATAGTTTGCTAAAACTTAACAATACATTTTTACAATACATTAACAATACATTTTTACAATATTTTTCAGTTAATCCTCCGGAGAACGTTAATCAAATCACATCAAATTTTTGAAGCTTAGAAGTTCAAAAGCAAAATCAAATAAGCATCTTATCCATTTAAGTATCGGCCGTTTTATGAGAATTTATCCCCATAATTTCCTTGTTTTTCTTTAAACTTCTGATCGTATGTGTGTATGGAATTTATATTTTATGCAGCTCAGCTATCGAAATTTAGAAATTATTTTATTAAAAGTTGCAAATGTTTCCGAGGGTAATTGTGCGAATACTACTAACAATAAGAATAAAGACTTAAGATGGTTTAGTCCTCTGAAATCATACCTGATTGATTTCGACCCTTGGTTTTATTTATTTATTTTTATCTATTCCTATTTTTATTATATTGGAATAAAAGGTAAGTTGAATATAAATCCGAAAATTTTAAGATTTTTTAAAAACAGTTTTCATGTTTTATATAAGCGTTAAGTGAATAACCAAGTAATTGTAGTGAACCAGGTGCACAATTAAATATATATATATACGTTCAAACTTTGGAAAAAACGAATTACGTTCTTTTGATCAGGTGAATTATTTTGATAACAGAACTTACAATAAAACATAATTTTCTAAAACTTCCCTCCATTTTCCAAGACAAATTCAGACATTTTCTGTCTTTGAAACTTTTGCTTTTTGTTCCCGTAAGTGTGATCTTTTGATATGGAAATATAAAATAAAGTTAAAGAGCATTATACAACTTTCTTAAAGTGACAATTATAACTTTCCTTAAATTCTGGACTTTAAGCAAAGACTTAAAGTCCAGTCTTTCAATGCTTCTTTTCAAAATATTCTTTTTTTTTTATTCTTTGCAACGTCCTCACGATATATATTTTTAGATAATAAAGTCTTATTTAAAAGGAAAGCCATCCACAGCCATTTAGCTGCGAAAATTCCCTCGAAATTTCAAAAAAAAAAAAAATCAAGTGTGTATTAACCTCTTCAGAGCCCAGAACTAAGCACAGACAATTTTGACGCAATTTTTTGGTTCTCTGATTTAAAAAATGATTACAAAACAAAATAACTAAAAATTTTTTTTTTAAATTTTAATTAATAATTAGTTTGGTTATGGAACCTTACCGCTCGTACGTTGTTGTTAAAATATCAATAAAGATTTACCAGTTCAAATTTGCATGCGTATATAAAAAAGAAAAAAACAAGTGGCTTAAGCAGTAGCTACTAAATAGAAACACATACACACGTAAAACAAAAATTTAAAGCATCGCATTCCCGAACTGTTTCTGAATGAGCGAACCCATAAGTTGAGCTGCTGAAGCTTGTTTGTATTTTAATTTTTGCAGCAAATAAAATTATTTTCGTCAATATACAGCAAATTTAGAACAGAAATGACTTTGGATCCAATCAAAAACTAAAATCTCAATTTTAATGCAGTTTGCCTGTTCGAAAAGAACATTTATTGATAATAAACGGACGCTTTGCGTGGTGTATATGGCCGAATGACTAGATCGCAAGGTTGCTATACCATACATTCGGGGTTCGATTCCCGCACGCTTCTTTTACGGTTTCTACGCCTCGAAGATTCTACACTTCGAAATGGTTCAAAAACCGTAAAAATTTAGTTTTGAAACCATTTTTAAATGGTTATAAACAGTAAACATTTGCATTTACGTCTTTTTAACCAAGCTGATTGGCAATGGTTTAGGTCCCGTAAAGATAGAAAAGTGTTCCGAACCGTAAATTTAACGGTGAATTAGATGGACAGACTGCTGCCGGCTATTTAACCGTAATTTCATGATGAAATTTCTAACAGTGTATATATATACAATCATTCCAACAAATGTCTCAAGATGGCTCTCGTTTTCTTGAGTTTATAAAAAAATAAGTACTTAAGTTAAAGATAATAAGATAGATGTATTGAACAGGTAAATGCTGCAAAAAGCGAAACGAAAGATTTAATATAAATCAGGGCTCGAAAAAGCTTAAAAATTTTGCATGCCCTGCCGGGAATGTTTGCCTAAAATATGCATGCCGAATAAATTTATTTACATGACCTGAAGTTGTTTTTTTTTTTTTCATATTAATAAAAACATTTAAATTGGTCGTATAACATTGATCAAGCAAAAAATTAAATTAACAGCTTTATATCTGAACCAAGAATAATTTTAAGATTAATTTAAATCTTATAAAAAATACATTAGAAATAAATATTACATAATAAGTCGTTACAAGTCAAAACTTGGACGGTTTCAATTGTATTACCAATTTTATTGTTGTCATGCATGTCAGTTAACATGTCTCGGTTCCTTGGTGTTGAACAACCAGTGATTTATTGCCGCAGAAGGCTCAAAATTATCTGGTTCTACACCATCAATGGCAATTCTCATTAAACCACAGATTGTCTCTGTAGACAAGCTGCAACGAAGAGAACTTTTTATTCGATTCATGACACTAAATTCCCTCTCGCATACAGATGTGCTAGGACAAATGCAGAGCACAATCTCCCCAAGTAAGAGGATATTTATAAATAATTCCTGTTCATGCCTTAAAATAAATTTTGAGTTCCGGTAAGGATGGCGGTTAGCTTTCAATAAAATACGAAATAATAAAGTTTTGGAAAGAAATATTTGATTAAAAAATAACGTGTCCTGCCGGGCATGTAAGGGTAGAAGATTCATGCCCGATCGGAATTTTTACATGCCCCGGGCATGTAGGGCAATAAAATTTTCGATCCCTGATATATATATATATATATAAAATCTTGCGTTTTGCTTTTTGCAGCATTTGCATTTTCAATACATATATGTTATTATCTTTAACTTAAGTACTTAAATTTTTTTAAACACAAGAAAACGAGAGCCGTTCTAAGACATTCGTGGGAATGATTCCCTTCGAATTTCAAAACGCAATTATACAATTTGCTTTTATACACCTCTTGATTTTTTACTCTGTAAGTCTGGCTTTTATATCAAGGTAGCACCCTAAAAAGGTAAAATCCTAGCTGGTTAGTTGTGTAGTGCTTCTCTATCAATTTTGAAACCCGTTTTCCTTTTTTTTTTCTTTGTTTTTTCTTCTTTTTTACTTCCTATCACGAAATACATGAAGTATTGAATTTGTGAAAAATTTGCCACCCAAATTTCAGCCTAAATTTATAATTTAAACTCTCAGGAAATTATTGTGTCTAGTTTTTTAATAACGCACGTTTATATTCTAACAAAATTTGTTTCATTTTATCTTATTTTTTATTTCACTGATATATTAGTTATGGAAACATTCAACCATCTTAGATTATACCGCAAGAAATGATCTTAAATACATTCACTTTCTTTACATTATTCCTACTATAACATTTGATCGTGATTGTTTGGATCTGATTTACAGATATTACAAGGTATGGCTAATAAAACTTCTCTTTTAAAACTATGAACCGGTAAATTTCATTTATTTCGAGATCATTTTTAACTAAGTTTTACTGAAAAATATTGTGGTGAGTGGAATACAAAAATTCCAGGTGCCCTTGCATAGATAGGGTGGAGAAAATAAAGGACCGAAGAAGACCAGGCCCGCGCTGGTTATTACTGATAACATGTTTACGGAAGTGTTAATATTTTTATTGAATTATTTTTTTTTAGCTCTTTATAAATTTAATTTTCACTTTCATGCCTTACGTTACTTGAAAACACACTAATGTTATCATTTTCGATTAAGCTGCAGTTTTCATGCATTTGTTGAATCATTTTGCGAAAATAACATATATTTTTTACACACAGTGTATGACTTTTTTAAAGATTTCTAGCAATTCATCTTAAAATTAATACTTTTGTAACAATAGCTTTGTTTGTTAACGAATTTCATGCGAATTAGGCTGGAATTTGTTACTGCACAGGAGACGCAATTTTCATGAAGACGGCGTATGATTTATAACTAAACTTCATTTATGACTCCTCTTAGAATATGTACTGTTTCTCTCTTTATGTGAACACTTTCTTAAAGACATTATATATTGTGTACATATGTACGAGTATAATGAAGTAAGTAACAAATGCAACGAATTTAAGCACGAAATTCAATTATAAAAAGGAAACGCGTTTCGGGATCACATGGAATTCTTCTTTCAATGCAAGCAAGAAGGGATCAAGGAAAGCAAAGACCCCAAACAAGTGGCTCCACCTATTTGACATTTCGTGTTTCTAGTCTTTTGACTGGACTCTTCTCGTTTGATGGGACTCTTGTAGGGTCTTTGCTCTCCTTGTTTCCTACTTGCTTGCATTGAAAAAGGAATTCCATGTAATGCCGAAACGCGTCTGCTTTTCGTAATTTAGTTTTGCGATTAAATTCGTTGCTTTTTTACTTACTATTTATTCGTGACTCAAAAGGTGCCCTTTTCACTTAAATACATATAACGTTTGTAATTTGAAGTTATTATTCAAACTTATTCGAAAACGATTTTTCCCACTGCATGTGCGATTGCGTGACATGTGCTGTAACGCTTAGCGAATAGTTAACTGTCTAAAATTAGGTAGCATGCCCTAATCGATAATTTAATTATAGCAAAAATAATTAAGTTGTCCAGTGCACAAATATCTATGATAATTAATCAAACCCATCGACTAATGTAACCCAACGAAAACTTCTGTAGGAGTTGTTTGGAATTCTTCGGGCTTAAAGAAATATTGCAATTTAATGTGCTTCAATAGGAATAGTTTCAAATGTTAATTAGTTAAACATGTACGCAATGTCTGTTTAAATAATTTCAGATATACACATTTCATTGAAAAACAATTACTTGGGTTTGAAAGGAGGAATAAAGTAAGATTAGCTCTTGCAGAAAGTGAAATTTATGGGGGGACCGCATTAAAATCGAGTAGTAATAAAAAAAAGAAAAAAAAAGAGAGACTATAAACGTAGTAAATTAATTAAAAAATGCAAAGAAAAAAAGTGATTTATAAGAATTTTTAAAATGAAACTAAGTAAGCTACTTAGTTTCCTACCTTAGTTTAGTCCTATTCACAGAATAACTGATATATACGTGTATGGTTTAAGTGCGTACAGACATTGATGAAATAAACTGTAGGTTGGTGCCTTATGTACGATATGGTTTCCACCAATTTCTTTTTTGGCGACTAAATAGAAGACAAAGAATCAAAAACGAAATTAAAACTTATGCAATCTTTGTTACAAAAAAGGGAAAAAAAACCTGCAATAATTTACCAAAATTTTTAGTGGAAAATATTTGACGACAAAGTTTTGCTTGCTAAAGAAAAATGATGTTTTTTTTTTTCCTTTCTCATAATATCTTCCACATCGCAATATTTTTGCGCATGCTCAGTAACTGAGAAATTATTTAAAAATGATGAATACAATTGGCGTATGAGCTCGTGCCTGCATTCCAGTCAAGGCATATTTAAAAAATACATTTTTAATCGAAAAGTAAAATAGAACTATCTTGCAAGCAAAAGCAATGGATGAAGAGCGAAAAACCACCATAATCTTGCAAAACAACGTAGTATATGAAGTAACATGATCATCCGAAAATGATAGATGAATAAATTGTAAAAATTTCATCAACAATGGATGGACTTTTATTTAGTATTTGTTTTTATGTATTTACTTTTTTTCACGGATTTTGCAATACTGAAATTTGTAATGTTGCTTTTTTACGTGCCACTATCAGTTAAAATACTTGATATAATTAGAAATGTATATAATCATTTATCTGAAATTAGAGAGTTGAAAATATAAAAATAATAACAATGCATAAATAGTAAAATGAAATAAATAGAAGAAAATACGAGTATACGAGTGAACAAAATACGAGTAAATAATTGAATAAATGAACAGTCAACCGAAGCAATAATTATATAATGTCGATTATAATATGATCTTCAAAAATCAGAACTTGATAAATTAAAAATAAAAAATACGTTGACGATAAAGGAAACATTTTCCCCTAATTTATCCTAGATTATATTTATACTTTTGGTTTTTTTTGCATGCTGAGCAATTGATATATTTAATGTAGTAAACAAATGGTGAATTAGAACATTTAATAATGCTTTATGTGTCACAACTTTGTTCGACATAAGAAAATATGCTACCCAACGTCCATTAAACGAATCCCTCCGGAGAATAATTATGGAATGTGAGAAGAAGGAAAACATGATATCCCTAAGTATTGTATAAAATGATATTCAAAAAAAAAAAAAAAATCTGATAAATCACTTAGCGAAAAGTTCTTTCGTTTTTTTTCTTTCATAATCTGTTCGAAATCGAGTTTCAGTTTGCGTTTAGTTCCTCCACATATTTTGAAAGCAGTTGCTAAAACCAAAGCAGAGGGCGTGAAAAATATTCCTCTCCGAGAGGAGCATAAAAGGAAAAGAAAAAAAAATATATAAATAAGTGGCGGAGCAAGACATCGATATTTCTCGCTCCCTCTAATGTCCACTCCCCCCACTATCGGCGCTGCGTGACCCACTTTCCGAAGCGTCTGAGGTTCTTTGGAGAGAAGCCAAAAGTAGTGACGGTCCAAAGAAGGGACTTGACTCCGCAACCGAAGTACGCGTGGAATTATTGGAGAAGCGCCATCTGTCGGGAACAGAAGTCAGTAGGCGTGATAATAGGACTCAAGATCGGCGAAAAATAAATATCGAGTTTGGATTTGTTTCATAAAGCTGAAAAGAATTTGGTCTTTATATCAGCCATGTGTATTGTTTAGGTTTTTCTTTCCTTCGAAATCCAACGGATACTCTTTTTTCTGGAGATTAAATTATTTGTTGTCTAGGTAACATTATTTATTAAATAAGCTTTGTATACAAATATACCCCTTTTCTCCACAACTACTATCAGAGTCGCAAATAATAACGATAATTATCGCAAAAAAAGAGGCAAATTTATTTTAATTTCTCCTATACTTTTCGTTAAAAATACTTTATGATTAATTTCATCGAATCTTGTTTTGTTTTTTATTTGTGACAGTTGGACGATAAGGAGACGGTTTTGGGAGTTAAAAAACCGCATCTATTGGAAAAATAACTAAATACAACGAAAGATAAAAACTGCATTTTATCTTTAATGACTTTTAGAAGGCTCTTTTGGGTGGTTAAAGTTACTTTTGAGAAATTTAAATCATTCACCATAATGTTTCTTGTGATGAGGTAATGGAAGAAGTTAACAGTTACAAAGGTGAAGAAAAAAATAACAAGATACAATTACAGCAAGGCAAACAATTAGTATTCTCAATATATTTTTTTCATTTCTTCGTTGTTATTTCATAAAGCTTAATATAATTTATTATAAAACAAATTTATTTTTTCGCCCACGAACATTTGAGTATTGAAATGTTTATTAAACTAGTTCATATATTCATAACTTAATGCGTATTATATTACTCCTATTATCTGTCGAATCATTTATTGCCCTCAATGAACTTTCCAACGTTAAATGCATTGCTGAAATGTGTACATGAAATTACAATACATAATAGAGTTCACATTAAACCTATTATACAAACCTGTCATATATATCAGTTCTCTCATGGATGATTTCACATGTAAGTATCATTAACTGTAACGCGTACTTACAGTACGTGATACTTACTCACTGTACCACAGTATTCCTTATCGAAATATATAAAGATTGGTTTCATCGTCTCGTAATTATCATAATAATAGTTAATACGAGGACTTGTAACTGTCACAAGCATATTTTGGTTCTTATACGAGTAATAAATAACATTTCAGCTTCCGCCCTTAGTTCTTTTTTTCTTGTTGAATCCAATTGAAAATTCAAGTGCCATATATTTCTTTAACACGTGTTACCTTTATTTTCCACATTTTTCAATATTTTATAAAGTGACTTACGAGTTGAAAAGGAAGCAAGCTTAAGATTTTTACTTTTGTAATTAAAAAATTATTAGAAATTTGCATAAATATTTAAAATCTCAGACTATTAGGTTTTACACCTGAATTATAGCAAAATTATTTTGAAGTGAAAAAAAAAAAAAAGAAGAAGAAGAAGAAAAGAAATAAAAAAAGAAAAAGAAAGAAAAAAGGGAATATTTTAAACATATCCTGCAGGAACATCAAACAATTTAATAAAAACTTCAGAAAAGTCATAGTTGTTACTTAATTTATTTACTTTAAAAATGGATTAATATACTTGAATTAAAATAATTGTCCGGTTTCAATTTGAGAGAAATGTATTTTTAATTTTCTTGTTTTCTTTTAATTGTTTTTTTGACATATCACTCTACAAGTGAAACAAACAATATGAAAAATCTGAATGAAAATTGTTTTTGAGTTCAAAGTAATATTAAGAGTATCTGAGTCGTATAACGCATAGTTTTGAAGCCCTTCTTTCTTTCTTTTAAAGCCCTAAAATCTGCCCCAGTGTTTCAAAAATGCTACACATCTACGTGGGGAAAAGTATGATCTGAGTACTAGTGCTATATAATTTGCTTCAGGGAGTTACGCGTAGTTATCTTACTTAAACCATTCTAGCTGCTGATGTTATGTGTAGTAATGAATTTTCAGGTGATGTACGTCTAGAGCCTTAGCTCAATTTTAAATACACATTTACAATTTTCGAAAACTTACTACAAATTTGTAAATATTAATCTGGAACATTTCAAAAATTGTGTTAGAACGAGTGCAGTGTTACTGCTTTTAAGGGACCAACGTATTTCGTTCTTTAAAAAAATATTAGTGTTTAAAATCAGATAATTTAATAGTTTTGACTCTGTAGTTAATTGCTGTTGAAAAAGAAAGTTATTATTTTTACCGAATTAAGTTTTAAACCGAATTGACAATATTACTATGTTTTTCAAGCATCAAATAATGTCTTCAAACGAGAGTATTAAATAAAAAGAATAGCATAATTTTAACAATTCAGAGAAAAAGAAAAAAAAAAAAAAATTTCAAGCATCATCAACGAATTATTCTTATTCTTTAAAAAATGAGCGTTCTTATTATAGAAATTGCGCAGCACTAGAGAGGAAAAGTAACAAAATAATAATAATAATCTAATTTGAAAAGATCGACTCTTTCTGAAGGCATAATTTCAGTTTCATAAAAAAAGTACTTCATCCCCCCCCCCCTCATATTGTTTTTAATATTTTCTTCATTATATTTAAATCACAATTTCCACCTTAAGGGAAATCATTTTCTTTTTTTATTGCCTCTTTCATTTTCAAAAATATAATTTGCAAATAAATGCACGGTAAAAGTCTTTCGTCCGAAAATACATGATAAAACTCCTGGAAATCATTTATCCAGAGGATAACGTAAAATTAAACAGGCTCAACAACGATACAACAAACTGTTTAAAAATAGGAAATGACGGATAATAAAAAACAGTGAGCGTTCCGTAAATTGATTGCAACTGATAATGTGCGGCCTGCACTGGCGAGTACACTCTGCATTGCTATTTCTAGTACACATACCGGTTGGCCAATGATGCCAACCGAGCGCTGCTTGCTCTGCAGAACTTACGTTTAACTATACGCTAATAGTATATAATGTATTTTACACAATTTGTAAACTGGTAGTCACAGATCTCGAGCGTTTATCTTTGCATTTGTTCACAACTTTTAAACTGGTACTCATAATTGGTTGTCACAAGTGTTCAGTTTTAAGTGCGTAAAAACAAGAATTTTATTGAGAAACTGTTATCAAGAAATTTAATAATGTGATTTAAATCAAGTTCTTCGTCACTTTTATGAAACACTCAGTTTTCATTTCGTACTGTTACATAAATGTTTTACAGTGTAGGTGAAAATTAGAGGTCGCCACTCGCCACATGGCGATTAAAGTAGGAAAAGTGGAGATTAAAAAATTAATCATCGATCGCGACTCCTGCACGGTGCGCGGTCAGTTTTTAGCATATTCTACTCTCTACTGCAATCGTATTTTTTTTTTTCTTTCTCCCCTTGCCGTTCGGAACTTCCCCGCACCTGTTTTAAAACGATGTGGAGGGCAGATTTTTTTTTCTCTCCACCGTTGGAGATTGGGAAGAGGAGAAGTTCAGCTGCAGTGAATGGTCCAGTTGAACTTTGAACCCTGCCAGCGGAGGTTGTAGTCGGCCAACATGTGTTTCACGTCAATTGAAGGAATGGCTGATAAGAAATCGCGTAATGGAAAACCAAAATACAGAATTCTTATGTAGCAGAAATTAAACTTTTGCTTTTTATTTTATGCTTTGCAAAATTGAGCATCATTTTGCGTACTTCAAGTGTTCGCTTCTAAGAAAACATATACAGAAAAATTAATTTCATCTAACGTATACATATTAGACTTTTTTGGTCTTCTGTGATTGTAAAAAAATGTTTTTCTACTGATATTTCATTTTTGTAAAATTGTAAAATTTCTAAATAAGCAGAGAGCAATCCTTAGTTTACTTATAAAAATCATAAAACATCATTCTTTGCTTAATTAGAACGTTATGTGGTAAATCATACTCCTAGGAATCCACTTTTATGACCCTCCCTCCCCGTTGTCCATTTAATGTTTTTCAAGTTTACTACCGACACTACAAGTTCAGACTTCAGATTTTCGTCAGCAGAAAACGAAACAAAACGAGTTCGCGGTAGGTGCCAAATTCAAAATATCCGCGTGCAAAATGCTTACATTTTTGACCACCAGTCTGTTTCATTTTAATTCTGCAAACGTTTTATGTATTTTAATCCATTTATTTGAAGATTGCAATAAGTTTAATGAACTTTTAATGATAAATTGAATTTTCATTTTCTAATTCTTATTATAAGCAAATTACTTTTTTTTTCTTGGAAAGGCGCCGATATTCAACACATGCTTCGCAGAAAATTTCAACTTTTAATCTTTCAGCATCCTGTATATATTTAAATCATTTAAAAAGTTCGGAATAACTTTAGCATGTGCCAACTGAAATTTGCATATTTCCAGTTCATTTCAATAATTTATTTGTTTTCTAAACGAGCTTAGAGTTAGTTCTCAATTCTTATTAGCAATTTTAAGAAGTGACGACTCACAAAACTGAGTCTACCGACTAACCAAATTTCCCAGTTTTCACCTATAGTGTACAATAAGAGCTCATACTTTTTAATAGAATTTTACTATTTCGTATGAATTTTTTCCTCATGCTTTATTTTATTTCCTCTCTGTTTATATACTAGTTATATGAATAAATTCATAAAATTTCGTTTAATTTCTCATTTAATTCCGCGTAACTTTTGTCGAATATCAAGTTGGCTGCTTGAAACACATTACTAAAAATTAAAAAAATAATAATTTATGTATGAATTTGTTAATAAGTCTATCTAAAAATGTTCAAAGTCAATAAATAGAAGTACTGCTGAATAAATGAATAAACAAAAAAAAAAAAAAAAAAACTTATAAACAAAATGTAATTTATATTTTTATGCAAATCTCTGTATTGCGACTGATGTCCAATAATTTGAATCAAAGTTCGACGGTAAAACTTTTTTAAAAGCAAATTTTTAGTTTAAAAATTATATTTCTCATATATTATTGCAAAGTTACTGCACTAGTGCAAAAATTTAGTTTCAAAGCATGGAAATGGACAAAATCTTTTACATTTAGGTAGTTTAAGGCAATTTTTTCTTATTTCCACCCTAAAGTGGAACTTGCATATATTTATAGATTAATTTAAATTTTTTATGGAAATGTTGTGCCATGACATCAGAAGCATGCCATGCCACAACTTTTCCGCAACTTGTTACACATGCAGCTTTTCCACAGCATATTTCTCGTGCCATCCCTCAACTTTTACGCACTCTTGTGAAAACAATTCCTAAAAAACGATTTTACGCTCAATCCTAAATACTTGCATGATATTTTGCCGCTGTATAGATTGCAGAACCCTAAACTAGTATTTTTCATTAGTGTGTAGTATATAGAATAATCACATCTCACAGGGAATGTTCAGTCAGCAGCACATCAATGCAAGACAGAAGAAAAATAATGCAGACAAATTAAGTGTCAGAAATTCCACATGCGTTCGGGGGGCATTCATGAAAACAACAGATGCGAAGACGAACAAATATCTAAATTCCCTGCATAGCTACTGTATCATTTCCTCTTTGCTTTCACAAAATGTATAGGAAGAACATGATTCCAGTGCATTTCTGTATCCGTTTGAAGCTTGGAACGTGTCCATTTGAGTTAATTTCGATTTACTTAGCTGAGTCAAACCACATTTTTCGAACTCAATCATAAGTTTATGTGATTTTTTAAAATAAATAAATATATAGAACTATATACTATCTACAGAAAAAAAAGAGCTAATAGTTGAATGGATCTCACTTAAAAAATAATCACCAGTTGTTCCTGTTGACTGCTTACAGGTAAACAAAGAGTTATTGAAATATGTTCAAGCACGGTTACGAACCATCCAACTAAATCTGTATTCTTTAATAAGAAACACCAGGGGGCAATAATCGTCATGACCAATCAAAACGAATCCTTGATGTAGAAATGTAGATATCTAGTATTGCTACACCAAACTTGCTTCTTTTTTCAGTGTAGAATTGTAGTTACCACGTTTATTCTTTTTTTCTATACGTAAAAAGAGGAGGGAGACTGGACATAATTCCAGTGCATTTCTGTATCCGTTTGAAGCTTGGAACGTGTCCATTTGAGTTAATTTCGATTTACTTAGCTGAGTCAAACCACATTTTTCGAACTCAATCATAAGTTTATGTGATTTTTTAAAATAAATAAATATATAGAACTTATATACTATCTACAGAAAAAAAAGAGCTAATAGTTGAATGGATCTCACTTAAAAAATAATCACCAGTTGTTCCTGTTGACTGCTTACAGGTAAACAAAGAGTTATTGAAATATGTTCAAGCACGGTTACGAACCATCCAACTAAATCTGTATTCTTTAATAAGAAACACCAGGGGGCAATAATCGTCATGACCAATCAAAACGAATCCTTGATGTAGAAATGTAGATATCTAGTATTGCTACACCAAACTTGCTTATTTTTTCAGTGTAGAATTGTAGTTACCACGTTTATTCTTTTTTTCTATACGTAAAAAGAGGAGGGAGAGCGATATATTGAAGAATTCTTCGAGAAATTCAATAAAAAATTAAATTAGTTTTGCCCTTACATATTTCCGTTGACGCATGGTAAATTTATTTCCAGAAACTTCCGCTACTCTTTTTATTCACATACTTCTTCTAAGCTTTGCGAATGTTTTCGGCATAAAATCAGAAAAATTTTATTGATTGGTTGCTCTTTTTCTGGTGCTCTACTCAGAAATTATAAATCATTGTCTTCGGAGTCCAATAAATTTCAACAAGCATTTTTATGGGCTAGAATTTACGATTGCACCGTCTCAGACTTTTCGTAAATGAGCATTGATAAAATTTTCTCGCAACCTGTCATATTTTTCAAACTCGGGGCTCGAAAAGAAATAGCTTAAAAGAGCTTGATTTTTAAGGAAGAATTCTGCAGTTCATCAATGTCTGTTCCTTTTTGTGTTTAACTATTGATTTTGTCCTTACTTCTTCCCGTCCTTATTATCAATCTGCTCGTTTCCAGGAAAGATGATTCTGCTTCTTCCGGGCACTGAAAAGGTCGTTTCTGTACAAGTAGTTTTTTGGCAGGGATCCAAGCAAAGAGAACGACCTTCAAGACGATTTAATATTCTCCATTATCTGTTTCAAATTTATACTTTTTTTTTCAATTTTATTAAGACCAACCTGTAAAATATTCAAATTATAAAACTTTATTACCAGCAGTATAGAGTGTGTAAAACATTCTCATTTTTAAATTTTTACTTTTTGAACGAAATTTAATTAAAATGTTAAACATTACCTTTATTATTGATTTCTGGCTAAGATACAAATAGTATGTTATTTCATGCCATATATCAAAGGCAAGCATGACAGGTAATGTACACTTGGAACGCCAGGATAAAAATATTAACATTTCTGGTGCCATGTACAAAATTGATTCGAATTTAAGTAAATTTATGCACTATCTAGTGAAGTGTCAGGAAAATTATTATAAGATAAAATTTTGGACAAATGATTTTTTCCCTAAAACTTGTAAGTGTAATAACGGTTATAATTTTCGAAATTACGTTAAGGCAATATTTACACAAGATAATACTTTTACATGTGAGGATTTGATATTATGTTCTTCTGGTTCTGAATATTCTTTTCTCACCTAAGCCTAAGGGATACTATCAAGTAAGAATTTTTTCAGGCATTAAATGAATATCCAGATTGTACACTAAAACATTTCTACAAAAAGACAAAAAGGAAACTCAGTGTTTCTGTAAATTTAAGATGAACTTGTTTAAATTTAAAAAGTCAAGTTTCTTGATAACAGATCTATCAAGTTACGTAAAGCTTAACACTTGAGATCTGTGAGACCAGTTTAAAAAATTGTAAACAAATGCATAATTCAAAGCTTGAGATCTGTGACTACCAGGGGGAGGGTTGAGAATTGGAACTTCAGCTCTAGCGCGACGGCTAGATATTGTGGCGAGGGGGAGTGAAACACGAGGATTCCCCTGGCAACGATGTCGAAGACGAAGAAACTAAAGAAGGAAGTCCCGAGTCCAGTGGACAGAAGTGCCGAAGCCCTTCTCAGGGCCGGCGAGGTAACACCCGTCAACGCGGTCTCCGCACCGGACGAGGAGAACGACTCCTACTCCTACGCCACCTGTGCATTTGGAAGAAAACTGGTTGATACCAAGTTACATGATTGGCCTCGTCTGCAAAGTCGAATCGAAAAAGAGAGTAGTGCCACAGCCTTATTGATGCTCAAAGCGGTAATCACAGTCAAGTTAGCTTGGTTCCGAGACTACGCGCATGAAGGGAATGAAACCAACCTGTACGATTTCCAAATCTACTGCAGCCTCGCTAACGCCCTGGTCAAAGGCAGCACCAAGCTTGCTACCTATGAAGCGGAAGACGATTATAAGGATCAAATCTCCCACCTTAAAGACCAACTTGAAAAGAATGAAAAGGAATGCGTTGAGCTACGTTCCGAGGTACGCAGACTCACCGAAGCACTCAACGAAAAGGATAAGAAGCCTCCCCCAAAAACTTTGAAGAGAAGGCCAGTAGTCATCATAAACGAAGGTAATCCAGCTCTCGTATTAACTAAGATAAAGGAAAAACACAATGAAAACTATGAAATTAAGCTTGTTAAAGACGAAGTAAAAGTGTACCCCTCTACTAAAGACAGACACCTAGCGGTCATCCGCTATGCCGAAGAGTGCAAAAAAGAGTACTACGCCCAAAGGCTCGACCAATGCCCGCCCATCAAAGTTATTCTAAAGGGACTCCCAACCAACTTTGATCCCAAAACCCTGGAAAAAGAATTAGCAGCACAAGACAGGAAGCCTCTCCAGATGAAGCAATTCCGCGGGAAAAATGGACCTTTGCCCATATTCTGCGTGCAATTGCCGCACACTGAAGAAAACTTGAAAATATTCAGAGAACCCCTCACTATAGACGGTTTCGTCGTCAAGACGGAAAAAATGAGACGCAGAAATGGCCCCACCCAATGCTTCAGATGTCAGCGGTGAGGTCACAACTCCTACGCATGCAACATCAGAGAGCGATGCAAATACTGCGCAGGCAGCCACCGCTCCAAGGACTGTCAGAAAAAAGAAGGCCCAAATGTGCCGGGTGCGCTGGGTGCGCTGCCTGGCAGTGCGCCAATTGCCAGGCAGCGCACCCGGCGACGAGTTTGGACTGCCCAAGACACCCCCAGAACCGAGCTGCCAAGAAAACGGCGCCAGCCAGAAAGTGCCCCACTCAGATGCAAGCCCCCAACCACAAACGACCAAATGACTTCCTGACTGTCCTGAAGAAAGCCCTTCAAGAGTACGAAAACGAGAGGAAATGACGATCTTTGTTTCACCGAGCTCCGGCTCATTCTTTTTCTCCTAACTTTCCCCTCTCTGCCCTTCGGGGACGAAGATGTATGCCTTCGGGCCCTTGATGACCATACCCATTGACTCCTCCCAAAGGATATCCGGGTAAAAGGCCCCTTCGGGGCCTGATCGCCCATCTGCAAATCTAGGCGATGACGATGATGATCTGACTACTGGTTAAAAAAATGCGTTATAAATTGTTGCGTCCGTTTTATTTTAAGCTTTAGTAGCTCAGCCCTCGATGGCGCAAGTACTCCCAACGCCGGAAACATCTTTGGCCGAGAGACCTATAGCACATTTTTCCCAACAGCGTGGTCTCACCTGAACTAATCATCCACTTTGTATACCAGAAAAGGTAATCCAGCGTACTCATAGGTGGCGCTACTATTGCGGCACATTATCTGTTTCTACCAATTAACAAAGAGGCCTCTGTAATTTTTCTTTTTTTAAAAGTCTTTGTTGTTTCCTGTTTTTAGTTTTCTGTGATTTAATGTCAGGTTTGGAATAAATGATTTCCAGGAGATTCTCGCATTTTTGGGCATTTTTTTACAGTGTAATGTGTTTCAGTTATGTAGGACGCTCAAAATTTATTTACAATGAAAACATATTTTCAGTTAAAATATTGCTTACGGCGCGCCGTAAACTGACACCAAGAGCTTGCGCAAGATCGAATTAAACAAATCACTCATATTTTCATTTAATATGAGCTATATCTTTTCGGCCTAGATTTCAAAGATTTTAAAAATTGCAGTTACACAAAGAAATAATTACTTTTTTAACGTATAGTATTTCGTTAAAAAAATTTTAACGTTAAAAAAATTTTGACAAAAATTCCCTACTTAGACACTTGAAAAATGTATTACACTAGGTGCGCTTTATTTATTTTTATTTATTATAACAGAACAAATAAAAAAATATGTACGTGACATAAACCTATTTAATAAATATTGAAGCTTGTAAAAGCTATTTTCCTTAAATTTAATACAAACGCACACAAAGGTAGAACATGCCATAATGATAGGAAGCAGGGTTTTATGTATGTATGAAATAGTTTTCACAATTTTTAGCGCCAAAAATCTTCTCCTTGTTATTGTCTGAAAAGATGAATTTGTTGAATATTTTCTATCTAAATGCAAATTTCTGAGAAATCGCATTCGAAATAGCATGCAAGTTTACGGGATTTTTGATTTATTGCGGTGCTAAGAAAAGATTGGTTGTAATGAAACACACATTTCTCCCATTATACAAATTTTTAAGATGTAAATTGTATTAAATTTTTAACATGTAAATTGTATTACCTTTTTAAGTACTTACATTTTTCTACGAAAACTGCTTTAGACAAAATAAATAATAGTGGAAATACCCCCTTTCATTGCTATAAATCTCTCTACAAAACATTACACGTAAAATTACAATCAGAAGCAAATTATTACCACGATGTTACGAACATCTAGTAACATTTTTGCACGAGATAATAATACCAGTTAAAAAAATTCATGTTTCTTACAAAATCATTTCTTAGAAGAATGATGATCAAACAATCAATAGCAGATTAGGGCAATTATATTGATTGTAGTTCCTATCTTTTTTATATGCTTACGTACTTTTATATGAATTTATTTTGCTCTAATAGTAAATGCGGAAGATACAAAGTTTTACAAGAAAATTGTTTTATATTTTTTTTTCTCCAGATATTGTGCATTAAAAGTTGAGTTATGATGCATACTAATGATTTTTTTATTTACTCAACTATTCTAAAAGCAATTCTATGTGTCAATTGAACGAAAGAAATTCTAAAATATATGCAAATTCAGGAATAATACGCAGTAATGGTATTTTTCTTTGTTTCATGCGTAATGCGGAAATGACGATGAATAAATAAGTAAATGTGGAAGCAATGGTATTCTGGAAGTCAATATTTTACACAAGTCTATGTGCATAAAATTATAAATTATGAAACAAACTATTTTGTTTTCATTCATCAAAATAGTTTGGTATCTACAACTAGCAAATGTTATAGTAAACGATATTTTATAAAAATATATGTATCAACTAGATAACTAGTGATATCTTAGAGCCCTAATTTTTCATTTCTTCCTATTAAATATGAATTGATCAAGTAACCGACTGGTAGCCGGTCAATGTGGCGTAAGGCACTGGTCTCGTACGTCCAATTTCGCTGGATCAAACCTGACCCAAGCCGGTGGATTTTCAAGATGCATAAAATCGTCAGCACCCATGTCGTATGATTATAATGGCATGTTAGAGATTCCTTGAGCATATCTTTGACGTGCGTACCTTCGGCGAAATTAAACTCCTATCGAAATTTAGCATCATTTAGAGCTCAGGTGTCGCTAGCAAGGGGGAAACCCAGAGTCAAAATTCCCAAGTGGTAATAGCATCCGCCGATAGTGGTGTTACTTGAAAGAATGGATGCCGGTTTCTGGGGAATCCAATTTGCAAAGGTGAATGATCATACTTAGCCACATTAGGAAGAAATAACCGACTGTGAAAAATAAATCTACTGAAATAAAAAAAGATTGCTGTTTAGACTGTACAAAAAATTATAGTTAAAAAATGACAAGTTTCCTAGACCAGTTTAAAAGATTTTACTCAACCGAAAGACATAAATAACACTGGTCACATTCTTATTGCGTTTAGATGTGTAAATAGTGCACAAAATATCAGCTCGGAATATAACAGTTATGGTAAGGAACAAACAGTTAATGAATGGTGTAATTAAAATAGCACAAAGTTAAATCCTGAAAATTATCAAATTCCGAAAGCAGTAGATATCTACAAAACCTCTTTTAAATGTATAATCTGAAATAAATTATTTTCTTGTTTCACCATTAAAGTATTATTATAGACAAAACATATTTTCAAAACATCATTTACTGCCTAATAATGATAATCATTCTTACCCCCTCTCACTTTTTCAGATAATTATGTCATAAATATCAATTAATCTCTACATAGAGAAGACCTCCTAAATAATCACAGCAGTACCCCAATTCATATACTCAAGAGTTTAACTGAATTTCAGTGCTAATCAAGTTTAAGCTAGTTACCCAATACTGAGTTACGGCATTTGAATTAAGTGATGCAGATTAAACGCTGTGCGCAAACTGAATACAGATTTACTGACTAATCAGATGTGCGTTAGAACATCTGGTCCTACTGATAAAATGAACTCTTCCTATCTAAGATGTTGAAATAACTGATTTTAGTGCCAAGGTTCGAAAATAATTTTTAATGAACATAATTCTTCATTTTCCGAAGACCATCACTAAGAAACATCTGTGTTTCCATTTTTGCTATTATTACTTCTATTTATTTACATTTTTTTGTGTCGGTCAATTGGTGAAATTTATGAAATGTTTCAACATTTAAGTATTAGTTTTTCTTCGAAGCAAAAATTTGTTTTCATTTTTTTTTTTCGTGTGTGCGTTGTGTGAGTATTCCATTTCTCTTAAGTTTGAACAAAACGCGGTTTCCGAGACCGCACGTCCTTGTTACGTCCCAATTTTTTACCTCCCCTGTTACGGGTTAATCAGAGAACGGCGGAGCAACAACTTCGTTGAGTTTAAATATCTCTGGCTCCATACAGACTTCTAAATACTTGCTGCAACTCCACTCCAGTTCTGCTCCGAGCTGCAAATAGTGTCAGCATGTGCTACTATTAATGTTTTATTTAATTTATAAATTTTATTTACGCTGGTACGTCTATCAGTTTATTATAGTTATTAGGATGTTTTTGCACACTTCAGACAACTGTGAAATAAAGTTTGAAACTGCCGGCATGATGGCGTCGTGGTAAGGCGTGGAGCTCGAACACCTAGGTCTGAGGATCGACCCTGGCAGTGTCGGTGGATTTTGCAGACGAAGAAAATCGTATCCGCCCATGTCGCATGATTGTGCGGCATGTAAAAGGTCCCTTGAGTAGACATTTTTCTTGGATGCTCTTGGCTAAATTAAATTCCTAGCGCAATTTCATATCAGTCCGGGCGCCTTTCAGGTGGGGAAACCGAACTTCAAAATTCTTAAGCAGTGAGGGTACCACACTCACCACACTCTTTCAGAGGCACCTTGTGGTGCCTCTGAAAGAGATGGTACCAATCTTTCGGGAATGCACCAGGTCTGTAACTGACACCCGTGCCCGGGGGAGGGCAGCCCTAAGGCCACGTGCTAACAGGGTGAAGGAGTGAAGTAGAAAAGGTCTGTAACTGACAGTAGCCAACAGCAGCTCATTAGAAATAAAAGAAAAAAATAAAAGAAATTTTTTTGAAACTTTATCAAACAGTATCAAAATATCAAGTGAAAAAAAAATCCATGAATTGAAAGTAATTTTGATGTTTGGATATTTGATCATTCAAAACTCAAATGAGGAAATAATCATTTGTTTATCTTGGTCTTCGGCTGAAAATCTGTTGAGTTAAGTGTATAATTTTGAAATAGATTTGTTCAATTCAGAAATGCATAAAATAAACTTTTTAACTTGTTATTATAAAAATTCTACCTTAATAACGTACTGACCCTTAAATAGAGAAAATACCAAAACCTATACATAAATAGCTAAAGACAAAATAGTTAAGTACCCTTTTCTCCTCTGCTTGTCAAACAATTTTTTTTATTTCGTTGCTATTGATGAGTTTTAGTTTTTCAATTAAAAAAAAAAAATAGTTAGTTTTTTATTTCTTTCCCCCCTTCCTGCTTTCGACGAAGATTCTGAGCCTTTTTTTCTAGAAGTTTTTATTCGTCATACTTTTATACTACTTCTTACATCAACCAACTACAACATTTGTACAATATTCAATGTATATCTTACTGTTTGTAGATTGTAGAGGAAATGTCAGGAACAAAATAAAAGAGAAAATGTAATCTATCAAATAAATGTCGAAGAAAAATAATACTAATCTTAATGCCTCAGTCGATTCCAATTTATATATATGTCAGTCAGATTGTTTGTTATCAGTTGTTTCAAACAAAACAAAGTACAATTTGAAGCTAACAATGTCCAATATAATGTAAAATGAGATAATAAGTGCAGTGAGGTGTTATATTTTGCTACGAATCAACGTTTCTTAAGTTTGTTGTTTTTAATTAGCATTTTGAGCTCTTGATTAAATTGAGAGAGAGTGTTTATATTTGTAATTTATTCAACAATAATAGGGCGGCTTGAGAACTTTTGTTTATATATTTTTTATTGGAGAACGAGTGAAGGATAAAATTTATGTATAATATGCTTTACAAATGCATTTAATTAAACAATGGACTAGGCAATCAATCAATCGCATAAAGGTGAGATTATCGCTAATTGAAATATTTACACAAAACAAACTGTTGTCAAGCAGAAAAACTAAAATGTCTAAACGTTTAAACCTTCGAGGCTGAACTTGGAGAATTTATTGAATTATGGTCGAATTCTAGTTTTGAGGATATGTTAAGAAGAAATTATTTGAAGCTCATTAAATCATTTTCTGTACGATTTTTGGCAAGTTTAGTACGTTGATATTTATAGCAGACAATTTATAAAATAATAATTACATTTGGTATTTTCCTTAGGAACTGGTATAGACAAAAGTTTGCAACGTTTCATGGAAGTGAACACATTCATGTTTACATCATTTAGGATCGGGGCAGTTTGAGTTGTCAGTTTTGAAGTGGGCAAATTTTGAATAACACTTATTTTAATAAAAAGAGGTTTTGTACAGCTAAAGAATTTATTTGTGCAGTAAATTAATATTAAAAGTTGAAGTTTAGCAAAAAATGGCTATTTCAACGTATTTGGGCACTTTAAACTAAGCCAAAAATGTATTTATGAAACTTAAACGAAAGAAAAAGAAATTTAACTTAAGAAATATAACTCTTCTAATTCGCCCACGTATATCTCTTTGTTTTACGCTTTAACTCATACTCTTACACGTCAACTTAAGCGTCACTACTTCACTATTATCTCTCTGCGCCTGAGAGCCATAATATCTTAAGTCCATTTTTCGACTTAGCACTTAACGGACATACAGACTACTGAGGACAAAGCCGCTAGCTACATTAGGGTTTCGAACTTTTCAAACTCCCTTCGAACATCCTTATTCTAAGGTTCGCAAGGAAAAGCCTAGTCTTATAATACTAAAAATGTTTTTTTTTTTTCAATGCAAAAGACTTACGATACTATGGATCTCAGGTAGATTTATTAGAAACGAAGTACATAAAAATAAACTTATTCGATTTATCTCCATCCTCACTCTTTTAAACAACTATCATGTAAATATATTGACAAATTAAAATTTCCTCATTGTAATCCACAAGAGAAGCAAATAACAATCCTATTAGTCTTAGTGAGTAATCCCATTGCAGATTCCTTCCTCTTTCGCTTGATTTCGACGCAGAATCGCTGCGAATTTTGACGTAAACACTATTCCAATTAGAACGCGCAAACATTACGTGCCAGGCCCTACAGAACCTGATTAATATATTCTAGAGTCAATAATTCTGAGTCCTAAATCGGAAGGATTAGTCCCCAGTGTGCTTTCTCTTGCTTCAGGAGTACGGGTTAATTATCAACCTCACGCAAGTGAAACAAGTGCACGTCAATTTTCGACAATTCTTTGCACGCACATTATTAAAGAAACTGTGGTGAAGGGAAACTTTAATCAGAAAATTAAGTTATTTTGGAAATTGTACGTTTCGAATTTGCGTATGTTTTTAAATGTTAATATTGACTTTCTTCTTATTTGCGGTACGGCAATTAGTGGTGATGTGTTTAATGAATTGAAATATATATGGGTACGAATGCAGATGCTTTAATTACTATTTGTTAAGTTTTCAGAAATCGTTAAGTAAAGGTTTTTTTTATTAGCACTTGCTGTTTCTGAAGATGTAACAAAATGGCGTTCTAGTCACGCCATGGCGTCTCATACATTTAATATAAAATTGCGCTATCAAAACTAGCGCCTTCCTTGTGGGTGATAGAGATATAAAAATGAGTTGAAAAAGGAAAATGACAAATTTTCGCGTGAAATGAAAATTATTGCCATAAAAATTTATTTCTTAAAAATATTTCGATAACCATGCTATGCGGATAAGTCTAGAAGTGAATTTCTACATTTAAGCTGCAAATAGTTTGCGAGGAAAAAATGTATAATGGATTTTGAAGTCAGTAATTATTGCAAACATTTTTTATGACCCGCCAGGTTGATTTTGAATTCTAACTTTATTTTAAAAATATAATAAAATGCTAACGCCAGTATAAAGTCATTTTGAAATGTTAATAACAAACTCGTTAATAAAATTTAAAAGAAAAAATATCATTTATAGTATCGTATTAGATTTTTGTGATTTTATTGTGATAATACTTCCTGGTGTTTCGGGCGAAACACAAATACAAAAAATAACTAACTCATCAGAATATTATTTTAAACGTTTTATCATACCAGTGATTATTTAGTCATTTGCTACGCATGTATGTACACAATGACGTAACCAGAATTTTCTCCTGGGCAGGACGAGGGAGACATTAGTTCATAACTGTCTATCCTTGCATATGCATTAAAACATAAGGATTGGCAATACGGTTGAAAAGGTGTTTTAATCCCCAAATCTCCGTTTCTGGTCGCTCTCCTGACCACGTTCACCTAATGGAGGCAATTCACCGCTAGAGGGACTCATGAGCGACCACCGTTGTCACGTGATACCCGCTCTTTGTTTACTAAGAGTTTGTTGCTAATTGAGTTTTGCGTGGAGTTCACTAGGCAAAATTAGTTATCTTGAAATTAATTATACTATTTTCACAGCTTTTTCTTATTATAACCCAGCATTTACATTTAATTTAATCATTATAAACGAAATTTATTAATTATTACAAGTTAGTTATAGTATTTTATTTAGTGTTAATTTTATGTAAATTAGAAGAACTTTATTTAGGCCTAGTTTTTAATTAGATTTGTCGAACTCGAAGTAAAGTGATGCTACGGCTTCCTTTGTTTACATTGTTTTCATCGCTGCCACGTGATCAATGACGTTGCTTCAAATGCCTCCATTACGATAGCTGATCAGCCTTTAATAGGGAATAATATTCCATACACTGTAAAAATATGGCCTTTAGTTGCCTCCATTTTTGGTGTCACTGAACACGATTTTTATTGTTCAGTTGGTGTAAAGTTAAAAATTATTCATTTTTTGAGGTACTTTAATTTTTTTTATGTGGTTGTCTTAAAAAATATAGACAGTATAATTTTCCTAGTACTTGAAATTTGTTTACTCCATTACGTATGGTAATTTCATTACTACTGCTCATTTCTATGAAAATAAAATAAATGAGCAATCGTCATGAACTTTTAATACGTAGATAAGTATTGAGCCTCATGTGCTAAGAAAATTTTGCTATTTGTTTTTTTTAGACAGACACTTAAAAGAATTTAAAATATATAAAAAAATGAATAATTTTAAACTTTACAGCAACTGAACTCCAAAAACGGTGTTCAGTAACACACAAAATTATTTCAGTGTCGAGAATAGTTATTCTAGAATAAAAGTTTGCTTGAACTTAATTCGTATTTGTAGTAATATAGAGAGTAGTAGGTGCTTTCTATGGATTTCATCTGTTCCGTTTGTAACCCCCTTCGGTACTCCCCTATATGTACGTACAAAAGAAATAATTCTTTAGAAGAATAAGAAATAGCATTTTAATTTAATTGGCGCAACTGCGAACCTGATAGTTTCTTTTTTGTTTCTGGTAAATGTATCGCGTGCTAGCTGCCAACTTTTATCCCCAGGGGAATGGTGCATTGCATCTAGTGTGCTCAAGCAATGAGACCAACACAACAAAGATAATTAAAAGGGGCACCATTCGCATATTACCAAGTACAGTGTGGGAATAGGATTTAATTAAAAAAACTGCTGTTCAAGCAAATGAAAAAGTGCTTCGGACATAAAATTCATTTGAGCAGTTAACTAAATTTCAGGACGAACATCTAGCAAAGGAACAAAATAACAAATCTCCAATAATTAGTTTTAACTTGGTAATACACATTTCTTTTTCTTCTTCTTCTCTTTTTCAAAAGCAGAGCACATGTTTAACATTAGCCGAAAAAGTGTCATTGACTGGGCAATTTTAGTGGTTTTAAACAAATTTCTATAATACTCATGTAAGTTTAATGTGATAAAACGTAATTGTAGGAGCAATCACTACTATTATCAAGATGTAATGCATTAAGGGAACATGTTCCTTATGTATCCCTTTAAAAATGAAATAAAATGCTAATAACAATAAATAATAATATAACTAATCAATTCAATACAATATATGTAGGATGAAATTTGTTTAAAATATAAGACTTATATTGGTTAGGTTAGATACTATATATAGGCTCTTGTTAAACTTTTTACTCAGACGGAAAACTTTTGATGATGTCAAAGCTAAAGGAAACGCTAACACCTGTGTACTAAAGTTTCCACAAATAATTATTTTTAGATTCAATACTTATATTAAACGGTAATGAATAGAAATTAGTCTTCTGCGTCCTTTCTCCTATCTTCTGGAACTTTCTCCTATATCTTTCATATGAATATTACTACTCGCAATTATCCCTATTATGATACAAATCCTAACTAGACAAAAAATCTTAAAAAAAGGATTTTAAGCCAAGATTAAAACGGTTTCGGCCCCTATTCAAACGATTTTGCTAACAGCAAAGCCTCAAAATGCTAAAAATATTACTAAGAATGTTATTCGTTAACTAACGTGTAGGTCAAATGTCAACAGTAAAAGACAAAACAAAGTATCTGCTTCCTTGGCGTGATCATAGAGGTGAAATAATAGTACTATCTCATCTCTATGGGCGTGATTAGAGTCAGAATATAATTGCTTGAATTGTTGGTTTCTTGAGAGAATCTTAGCTTGAAAAGTTTTGATTTCTCTTTCCCTTGTAGCAAATGGTGCCAAAATTTAATCATGTGTTTCAGCGCCTACAAAAAACTAAGAAAAAGTACAGTTGCCCCCCCCCCCCCCCGTGAAGCGAATGGCACAAAAATGTAATTAGCTACTTTCCCTATTGAGGTAACTTTTATACCAAAGTTTGTTAAAATTCTTTCATTACTTCTTGAGACATATAGCACTCACGCAAATCGAGAAAAACGTTCGATTGTCCCGCCCTTCGAATGTATTCGCGCAAAAATCTAATCAGCACATGTTCCCATCAGGATCCATCCATGCATGAAATTTCGTTCAATTCCATATATTACTTTTTGAGTAGTTACAGTGGCCACAAAAAAAGACCACATACGGACATAAAGGAAACATTTTCTAAAAATGGTCAATATGGGTTCGGCAAACCTCAAAACGTGTAAATCCGTCGAAGTTCGAAAATTTTCACGAATCCAATACATTTTTCTATGTATAGGATATAGAAGAAAGAAAAAAAATGCATTAATAGATATTTAATAGGACAGGACAGTTGGAAAAGTTAACCTTTGCAAACCTACTTTTAGAGCTTCTTCTAATAGACGTATGTCATTGAAACGAGGTACACACGCTCCATCATGGTAAAAAAGGAAATCTGTTATAAGAAAATATTAGTTTAAATGCTTACAAGCAGCTGAAAAGGAAGCGCACGAAAAGTAAAAGACATCTGAAACTGAAAACACTTTTTGAAATCAAAATTTGTTGATTGTGTATTCCAGTTTCGTCAATTACATAGATTAACTTACTTTCTTATTGCAGAGTTCTATTTCCCAGGGTCCGTACAATGTATACACCAAATGTTTAGCTACATAAACCCTTTTCGAACGAGTTCTACGAGGTCTAAACAAAGTAACTTTAATTATAACTACCATGTGCACGAATAGCATGCAGTATAAGAGAGCACACTGTTAACCTAAATTAAAGTTACCAATAGTTTTATTTATTTTTTACTTTTGAAAGAACTTGTATACTTTTGATTTACGGAACCCTTAACAGTGTTTCGTGGAACTCTTGCTGGAATGCTATGCTGATATACAGTATTAAAGTTATGCGATAAATCAATTTGATTTGTTAAATTTTCTTAGTTTCCTTTCTATACAAACCAAATTAGAAAGAAAAACATGTTAAACCGGATAAGAATATACTTTGCATAAGTTTATCTTTTAGATTGTTTTTCAAAAAATAAAAATCATATAAAAATCATGCAGCGAAAACTTGGAGGGGAGGGATGCCAAAGGCTTGCTTAGTTCTGATTGATTCTTTAGAATCAATTGATCCGACGTGTAAAAATTGACCAAGCGGAATTTTGTTAGCTGCAGGGTCAGCTGATGACACTACTGAATGCGAAAAGGAGAGAGAAAAAACCTACATGATGTTGAACAATCGAATTTTTAACATTTCGTTTCTTACTGCTTCTAAATGAAATTGCAATACAAGCAATTCCGTTACTATATGCTGGAATAGTTCCCAGGTCAGTTACTCCTAACCTGCGAATCCAATACACCGTGGAAAAAGGTGTTTGCTACTTGAAATGCTACGTTTAACTTCTGATTACTGATCCGGAAGTTCAATTTGATTACAGCAGGTATTCTTTGTATAAAAATTGGATAAAGTTTGGCATGGAAATGATCAAAGCTTCAGTAAAACGAGCAGTGAATATTTGTCCGAAATTTCATTCTTTTTCGTAGTTCTTTTCTCCAAATAAGCATTACGTTGTCAAAGTTTTATTTATTATATTATGATGCTTAAACGCTTAAAATCTCAAAGTGTTTATTCCATACAAAAAAAATAATATGTATAATTAAAAAATTCCTACATATCTTTCAAGGACGTAGGGTGACAAGCCAAGCCCAACAGCGACAAGAAATAGCGACGAAATCTTTCAGGACGCTTCATTTGTCCTCCATAACCTAATAACCACGCTCTCGTATTGACTGATTGGCGTTTTTTTGCGTTCAGACGACCATGATTAGTTAATTACGTTATCGAAGACGTATGTCATTGCTGTTAGCTGGATAACCATAGAGACAGCCTATTACATTGGCAAAATGTTCCTGTCATGAGGATTCCCGCCCATTGTAACAGCGACAAAGCAGTTCGCCGAAGACTTTCAGCGCACACCATTTGTTCTGCATAATTCAATTAACACGCTCACATGACGGCTGATTGGAATATTATTTTCCACTTTAGGAATTACTTTTAGCAAATAGACCACGATCTTTTTGTTTCCGCTATGACGTCACTCAGAATAAACCAATAACACTGTGCAACACGAAAAATGTCCTTTGGATGAAAATGTCCGTTTCTTCTGTATTTTTGGCTGAAAATTACTAATCTGCAATTACTTTTTGCCTATCACGTACCATTTTCTCAAAATTTTAGCTTTTTATGTATTTTATGGATAAATGCTCATCTTTTCGTAATGTATCGACTTAATTTATTATAAATTATATCTTTCTGATTGACAGTGAGCTCGTTGCTATTCCATAGCCCTTTTTAATGAACTTGGGTGACTTTAGCGACATTTTGGCGACAAAAGCTTTATTACTTCTCCAAATTTCGAGTCTTTTACAAGGCGACAAGAGTATTTTGTAGACTATTTTCGGAGAAAAAAAAAAGTATGCTGCTTTAATGTGAACGTGCTATTTCAAGCAGTAGGACATGATCACAATTCAGCAGAGTGGAGCTTGTGTATCAGTAGACCTCCATCTAAGTATTTTTTTCCTATTCATTCCTGTAGCATATTCTGAAAACACAAAGAAAATTTCAAAATTATGAGTGGCAAAAACTTATCAAATGACCACTTGTAAATCTACAATGTGCGTTTTTTCCAGAATTGCACATTAAACTTGGTTTATCGAAGTGTTTGTAAAAGCTCTGGACAGAGAAGGAGTGGCTTTCTTGCATCTCAGGAGCAAATTAAAAAAATTTGAGTAAGGTAAAAGTTAAAGAAAGGATTTTTATTGGCCCACAACTTAAGAAAGTCCTTTCCTTAACAAAGAGTATGAAAACAAACAGTCAGAAGCCGAAAAATGCGCCTGGCTGGCCTTTAAATCAGTGTGCTCACGTTTCCTCGGAAATGAGAAAGCTGAAAACTACGAAAATCGTGTTGGTTGCATAATGAAAACGCTTTTGCATTATTAGATTTCTATATTTCATTAAAACTACACTTTTTGGACTCCCATATGGACTTCTTTCCTCAAAACCTTGGCGTAATTAATGATGAGAATGGGGAAAGGTTTCATCAGGACATCTCAGTGTTGGAAAGCGTTTCAGAGGTCAATAGAATGGAAGTTTACGAACTGAATATTGCTAATCTGTTACCAGGGCACACCAACAGATGCCCACAACATGAAACGGCCCCAAAAAAATCAGTTTAGTATTTGTGTTTTCAATAGGTATGCCTCAGTTACATTCTTCTATAACCAAATTGCATGAATATGAAAAGTGGGTCTCCAGTAAGAATGGTACGTGAGGGACCATTTTGGTTTGGATATTTGAGTCAAGCACCTTTTCGTTTATATAGAATCACATAGTTTCATCTAAAGGACAAAAAAAAGCTCAAATTTGTTGCACAGTGTAATCGCAGTTAGTTTAGCAATCATAGCATTAGTCCAATCCGAATGGCGCATTTTGTCGCTGTCGCAACGCTAGTGAATCCAAGCTTAAGATCTCTCCAAGTTGACTTAAAATTAGACATCGTCAAGTGAGGTCACACTTTTCTGGGCCCTGAATGCATTTATCGCTATCAGTAACATGCACTGAAAATAATATTTCAAAATAGAACAATGAATATAAATATTTCACAGGTGCAATAGAAATTCGAATTTTTTTCTCATTCAGGAGGTTGAGCATAGTTATGAAACAAATGATTTAAAAACATTTTCCTATTTTCTTATTGAAATAAAAAATATCTAAAAATTTTACAATAAAATTAGAAAAAAAAAGGCCGTTAACGTTTTGCATAGAGAAACGAAAAACATGAAATTATTTCCGCGAATATGAAAAGCGAAAAAAAAAAAAATTAAATAAATCAATAAGTAAAAAAAAAAAAAAAGATGAAAAAAAGTTGAAAAGTTTTCAATAGCTTTTGCTTCATCTCTGAAAATTGGAACAATTTTCTGTGTATTTTCGAAAATCGAGAAATCAAAGACGCTTTTTTCTCTGCGCCTTTTCCGTTATTGTTCGCATGAAAATGTTTTGAATTCAATGCAAGAAATATTTCACCGAAATATTTCGATCGAAATATTGAAATGTTTTGTAAAAAGTGTTAACTTCACTGCGTGTGACGTGTGACACACGGGAATTTCTTTAAATGCAGACAAAGCAGTTTAAATATTATTTTCCCCAATGTAATTGCTTTTTATTTACACAGATTGTTGAAGCATTTTTCTAAATGCTCTCGTTGTTTATCACTACTTTTTTTTAATTCCTGAAATGAATTTCAGAACTAAGTTTTAGTTTTCATATTACAAGTAAACATGGTTCCACAAAGACTGTTTTATATTAACCGTTTCAAATTCTGGAAAACATGATTAAAATTCACAAATATTATTCATCTCAATAAGCATTTGAATTATGAAAAAGTTGTTCCTAAGGCCTACTGTACCCATCCCAACTTTCGAAACAGAGGGATCTGAGGTCCAGAAAATGTTCCTGTCAAGTGGTCGGCCTGACGTGGAACCCCCAATGTTTTGTTCCTGAGCAAGCTTGGTCATCATTTTGTCGACCCCACTGAAGGGACGATAGGACCCTGCCCAGTCCGGGAATCGAACCCCGGACCTGTGGCAGGGTAGCCCGGAAGTCCACCATTCAGGCACAATGCCTATATACTGTAAATGGCAAGTATAGAAAAGCTAATAGATCGCAGAACTTGCTTCAGAACATTTGAAATTTAGTGTACATGTAATTACTTTCCAGGTTTGTGAATGTGGACATTAGAACTTCCACACATAACGATTAGACCTCTATTTTGAATTCATTTTTACCCTGAAGAATCCTGAAGCATGGTTATAAAAACATTACCCAGAAACATACTGGTTGAACCATGTACAGAAAATGTCCCTAACTGTGGAAGTCTTAGTTATTAGCTTAATTTTGTGTTTTATAAAAGACATGGCTCCCATCAAAAGAAATATTTTTTATATTTGGCTGGAAAGGCGAACCTATTATAGAACTGGTTTAAAGTGAGCTTGCTACTCTATGTTTCTATGTCAGTTAGATTTCAAAAAGGAAAATATTTGATTTCAACTATTTCTTTTATGGTTCATATTGTATAGTATATAGAAGCTGATAATCTTATCGCCATCATTAAGAAAAATGGAGCATAAGAGCAAATTAGATGTTATACATGTCAGATGACCAAATATTTTCCTGTGTAAGTTTGGAATTGTAGGAAATTTTAATCCAAAAACGCGCATCGGTTTTCTTACCATAAATATTTCAACGTAAGTTAGCTCATAATCAGTTTGGAAAAATCCTCCCACTTAAATTTAATTTTACCTTGGCATTGCAACATAAAATAAAAATAATTAGATCAGAATAACTATTATCTTTTTCTTTACGGATGCGAGCTCCCGGCAGCTTCCTAGCCTAAAGAATGTTAATCAAAATACGAGCCAATAATGAAACGCTTACATTAAGAAATAAGAGCTAGGAAATGAGAAACCATTATTTGCCATACCGCATTCCCCACAATGTAATGAAGATTGCGCTGTTTTCGTCTTTAAAATAAACGGTTTGAGATTACTGAATCGGAGATAGCTGAAACAAAGATTCCTGTGGCACAGTGAATGGAGAAGGCAATTAACATTTTTTGCTGCTATCTTGCGATGATTTAGCGATGTAGTGGTTGAAAGGATCCGCATGAAATCTTGTACATTAATTGCATGAAATAACTCTGAGCATTGGATTGATAAATAAAGTTTATGGTTGCTCGAATTTTGTTTACAATGAAAAACACTTGAATGAGGCAATTTTCTGTGTCGAGAACTGGTTTCCAACTCATTTGCGCTTTAGATGTCTTGAACCTTCTATTTAATAAGAATTTCATTTATAAAACTGAAAACTTCTTTTTTTTCTCTAATTGAATATTTTGTACTTAGCGTGCTGGAATTGCATAAGTTTTTTAGGTTGAGTTTAGTAACTTTCATTTAAAACTGATTTGTACAAATGAGTTTTATTATAATGCCAAAGTTTACAGTTTGTTTTTCAAATAGTTTTTTTATTTTTAATTTATCAAAGAGAAAGATTTTCTGCGCGAGTGAAATGTGTTAACGTGAAACAGTCCGTTTTGTGAAAGTAGAACATATATTATAGCCGCAGATGTTATTAAATAAGAAATATTTCAGGTATATAATTTTCTGTGCAATATTAAAAGTAGATTAACTCATCCACTGGAAAAAAAAAGTCAGATGTACTTATCAAATATTATGTAAAACATTGGAAAAAAACAGATGCAGTTGCGTCATAGTTTCCCTTATCCTGTAAGTTACTATGATAGTATTCATAAGCTATGGTACAATGATTTATGAGATCCTTCAAATACTATCATGCAGTCAATGCTATTTTATACCATGCGATAATGTCTGCAACGTTTCTAAAAATTTTAGACACTAGAGGGCTCTCGCGCCTTGCTCGCTGTTGCTCACCAACCCCCGGAACTGCGTACACAGCTCCTTCAGATCGCTTCGCTCGCGACATACAAACTAAACTAATTTAGAGTAGCTCACTCATGCCACCTAAATAGTATTCATGATGTTCCGAATATTTTATGACTTAACACAGTTTCACTATTCTGACGAAAATAATGAAATCCTTATATTAAGAAATAAGAGCTAGAAAATGAGAAACCATTATTTGCCATACCACATTCCCCAAAATGTAATGAAGATTGCGCTGTTGAAGGAATTTGGTTTTCTTAAGCTTATGTGTTTCGTTTCTAAGTGATATCCTTTGAATAATTTCTTCCTAAGTTTCATTTGGACGCTGTTCTTTCCACCATGCATTACGAGAAATATTATGAGCACTGTCCAATAATAACTTCCTTCGTCAGCAAGTTCCAAAGTTGATCATCTGGGCAGCAAAATAGCGCATAATTCGTATGATCGAATAGTACATTGAATAATATGATGACAGGTTATTGAATTGTCGATGCATGAAATTTAAGTACTATCTCTTTAAATTCATTCACGAAAGTATCAATGTTTAGATTTGATTTGGATATGTTTATTCCGCATCTTTTGGCAAGTTTGGTATCACGAACCCTTTAACTAATGCGTCCATCATTGAACCCGTTTTGAAAGGGCAATCCTGTTTTTGTGTGTAGTCTGTACTGCTGTCCCCAAGCGCAGCTTCGGGACGTTGAAATGTTCTGAAAGAGGGTAACCTGGAGAGCAATATATAGGAATAAATACAATGAAGGAAAACTCTTTGAGACCTGATTGCAGGCAATAATTTGAATTATGAACAATTTGCATTACTATTGAATAGTTTTTATATTTATTCGGGGTGCTATACAGCCGTAGATGGGATCGTTTCTCATATGTATAGCTTATGGAGCTAGCGGAGAAACGCAGTTGTGAATTGCAATTCTTATGTTTTAATATCAAACTAATAGTAAGGGATTACTCAAAGGATTTCATTCGTGTTTGAAATCAACAATAAACGTAAGAAAGTATATTTCTGCATCAGAAACTAAAAGAACATAAATGATGTGTTTATGAGCTCATTCCTGTTAAATGACCACACACTATAAAATATGTTTTTACCCTTTTGCTTTATTGTTTAGGGTGGGGACTTCGGTGATCTCCCGTTTCAGTCGTTCCCTATGGATTCGACAGACGAATTTTGTCTCTATTGATATTTTCTTCCCTCTTCTGCAAGTTTCAAGTTTTAGTTAGCATAGGAGATAATCTACATCAGAGATCATCTGGCAATACAAAATGACACATAATTGGGAAGAATCATTAATAAATAGAATGATATAATGAGCTGTTATTAAATTACTAATACATAAAACCAAGCTGTATTTATTTAAATTTTTCAAGGAAATAGCAATGTTGACATCTAATTTAGTGATGTTCTTGCTGAATTGTGACGAGTTTATCGTTAACCAATAAGTACCTCAAGTTCACTACGTTTCTATATTTAAAAAGTTGCAGTTTCGAAGTTAAATTGGATTTTTTCAATTGCATTGATTCTTTTAAAATTAAGTCCTGGCGAGTGCAAACGGAAGGAAAAAACCTTAACTTTCAAATTAAATTATTCCAAAATTATCAGTCGAATCTATAAATGTTTTACATCAGCGTGTTCGCCAGAAAGTTCACTATTCTTCATAAGATTTTCAGAATGTTTCATTGAATAGTTCTCGAATTGTAAGAGCTTGAAAGTGAAAGGCAGAATTTTCTCAAAGCCTTTGAGATATTTACTTTTTTTATTATAGAGATATTTACCCGTCAAAAAGAAAAAAAACGTACTGACGATGTTCATACATTTTGCATGCATCTTTTGCAGTAATTTATGGGGGAGGGGGAGGTATATTAAGCATTTTCCAAGAGCTGGAATACAAGAGTGCTGAAAAGAAATAGATAAGACCACTCTATAGCCGAAAAAAAATACTAAAAATGTTTTCTCTCACCAGTGACAAGGGTTTCGCATTCTTTGGAATCGAATCAACATTCTTCTAGGCATTGTGCTGAAGTGTTCTGGAGAAGTGATTCAGAATTCCAGATTTTCCTATCTGACACTTTTAGGAAATTGGAATCCGTGAGAGTACTCTACTGTAAGCTTAGAAAATTACATCGTATCAGTTTCGACATTTCTCTTTTCAGGGAAAAAGAATGGGTAAAGACGTAGAGGAAAACAATTCAGACCACTCAAAGACCTTTCATTGACAGAAAACAAGAAAATGAATAAATTAATGAATAAGTAAACATAAATATTTTATTTATGCATTTTTTTCATGCTTCTTTTGAATCGCACCTGACCGATTATTCGGAATAATAGATCCAGCTCTAATTTCAAGTCACTGTCTTGGTTTAGGTCCAATTTCGTCCTAAAAAGGAACATAACTTTGGATCATCAGTTTGGAGCTCTTTTTCTTTTTCTTTCTTTTTTTTTTTTTTTTTTTTTTTGTGGAGTGCTCTGCAGTTGTGCCTAGATTAGAGGAAATCTAGGAATACAAATATGTTGAAAAATGTTATTCCTGGACACTCATTTTTTTGTGTCGTTATCTCATCGACTACCAATCATCAGGTAATATTTACTCGCTCAAATATGATGTCCAATTCACGATTGAAAAGTCTTCGAACCTATTCAAGATTGTCAAGTCCTAAATTTTAACTCACATTGTTTGAGTTGGTTTTTGGGAAAGTGGAGAGATTGGGTTTTGACACAATAATCATACACAATATTGAATATACAAAATTTGACACAATAATAACACACATTGAAGTGCTAGATAGGCATTCCTCTGCCTTTTTATTGATAACATCCTTAGCATCCATCAAAAAAGGAAAAATCAAAATTAATTGGGAGATGAAGTAAGTTGGAAGGACTCAGAATTCAAAAAACGCTTGAAATCAGTTTGGAGCTGTTCATTTCTGCAGAATAACTAATCAATAAATTCTAAAGACTTTTATTATTTTGAGTAAAATATTAAATATATTATTCTTGCTTACAAAACTGGGATTCATAAAAAAAATACGGATGCTTTTAAATTGTATGATTCGAAAACGGATTAAATTGGCATTGATATGGTAAACATTTATACCGACTGAAAATATTGTGAAAATTCTTCGTAAATTTTGCAAGAAATTATAATAGTTTACAAAGAATATAAATTTAAGACATTTATCATAAATTGCCCAAACACATTTACATAGAATTCAAATGTTCGATAAAGGTTCTACGTAGAAGAAAACATCAAATAAATTAAAAACATTCAAATAGATTGTATAGCTTCTACCTAAGCCCTACAAACATTCTCGCTAAACTAAAGTAGTTAAAGAAAGCACCTTAAGACGCTATACCCTGAGGAAACTGCCACATTATGTATCTTGTTAATCTAAGAATGATGATGTTTCAACTTTACTTGAGATAGAAGAATATGTTATTGGAATCTTGAAGTTCATAGTCTAACTTTTGTCGTAGTAAGTTCGAAAGGCCAGTGTACAATATCTCACGCTGTCAGGATTAAAAGACGATGTGTAATAAATGTTCAAACGTATTGATAAATTCGAAAGCACGACCCATATTCTTATAGCTATAATCTAATTTTGCTTGCAGTGCAATGAAATATAATTGTATTTAACAATACATTTCTGAAGCAAATATCTTTTTCTATTTCAACATACAAATAAATGCATGCAAATAACTTTTCAATATAATACGCATATGTATTTACCTTTAATTTAAAAAGAATGCAATAAGGGTAATGTGTCCTCCTTATAATACTAATTACAAAACTTAATGCATAGCTAACTCTCTGAAAATAATTCGTTGTTATCCTAAAAGAAAATATTGCGCCTACTTGCCGCGTAACATATCGCATTCTGCTATCATATCCTTTAATTGCGCAGTAAGATTAATTATCTAACTTGAGTTGGTTCTTACGGAGACTCTGATTTGCTGCCGACTATCAATTATAAAAGCAGTGCAGTATTTCCGAGTGTACTCTACTTAATATAAGTACTCATTTAAAAACGCCTGATCTGCATTTATTTGGATAATCACTATCTAATCAGTATACATCTTTAGAAACCTACTGCTCAAAATTAACAGTATTTACCAAGAACCTCACCAACTAATTTGACTTGAGTTTTATTCAAGTATCCGTTACAGTACTGATATCTAGTTTCTTTTCCTGAAACCCAAAACCAGTTAATTACGTGAGACACGCGATACAAGTTATAGGTGGAGTCATGCTTTGATTTAGAAGTTTCTCGGTTGACTGTTAACTGAAAAACTAATCGTGACAAAGTGCAATAAAGGTCAGAATTCAAGAAGAAAAAGAGAACAGAAGATCGTGAGTATATTTTAAAACTGTACCCTTCCTCAACAGAAGCTACGAAAGGAGAAAAAGGGCACAAGAGCAACGGGGTTTGAGTTTGGAAAGTGGAACTTCGAGAAAAAGAGTTACTGTCACACTGGGAGAAAAATATCAACCTTTTAAAGCGTTATTTCGATTCACTGTTTCTATTTTAGTTAAATGACATTCATCCCACTTCTGGACAGTTTAAGAAGAAAAAAATCGTGTTTTTTTTTTTTTTTTTTGTTCTGCGGTTGAGAAAGTTCTTAAGTTCGAGTTGAATAAGTGAAAAAGTTTCATTGATTCGTGTTACTATTCAGGTTTTTCTCTCTCAAAATGACAAGTTTGTTTCTACCCTCCGATTTCTTAGTAATTTTCAAATATATGTTTATTTAATTTATTTCGTTGATACTTCTGTAAACCATGCGAGACTTTCTTTTTCACACTAATTGTGCATTGCAACTTGCCTCAGCGTGTTCTTTTTTGTGCATGCCTTAATGTATCTATGGATGCAGGTAATGTACCTAAGTATACTTGTTATATAAATGAAACTTCTATTTCATTTACAAATATTATTTATGACTACTTCATAACTTGCAAGCTACAAAGCTTCTGCCTAATTAAACTTTCAAAAACTTTGTAGATTGCATTAGGGTTGCACGTAGTGTTACAGTATAGAATAATACATGCTCTAGTACAGAGTACTAAACTTCTGGTCGTGATCCCATTTGGGGTCCAGAGACTTGCAGCAGGGGTCGCCAAAAATTTTAGCAATTTTCATTTTTCTTTAATTTATTTTAATAATTTTACAACTACCAAATATTTTTTCGATCAAATCTAAAGAATATTCAAGAAGTGATTCGTCGTACGGTGTCGACTACTTCGCCAATACTTGGTAATACATAATTATAAACAAACAAGCACACTCTACCCACTCGTACTTAATTCTGGCATATGTGCTGTTATTAGAGGTAAGTGGATATTCTAAGTAGTGACCTTTCAAGTGGCTACCCTTAATGGACAGAGTGTAGTTAATGTTTGAATTACATAAATTATTGAACTAATTTTTATTATTCTATTACACTTTTAAGTTAGTTATTTATTTAAAATTTTCTCACTATTCTAATTTAAAATTAAAGTTAATAACCGAAAACTGCAATAATATATTACAGTACAAGTGAAGAAACTGACAGTTTCACTCACGCTTGTGTTGGATTTGCGCAATGCTTAAGGAGTCACACACAATTTTCGTGAATACTATGGGGTACTCGCACCAAAAAGGTTAAGAAACCCTGTTCTGATTCATAACTCAAGGCCGTAGCCAGAAATTTTTTCCGGGGGTGGGGGTTGCTAATTTTGAAACACTTATGTGTAGGAAAGTTTCAGGGAGGAATGTATGCTACATTGCGAAAAATTTCAGGATTTCGGCGGGGGGGGGGGGGGGGGATACGGCCTTGTCATAACTAAAGCGTCTGTTAACGTCCAGTTATGCTTGTTAACTGTTCGAAATAGCTATGAAGTAAGTAAAATAACGTACATGTTCGTCATAAAACTATAAGTTTACTAATAACAGTTTACAATGAAGTTCGAAAGAGTATTGATTCAGGGCTCAAATATTATATTGCCGACATGCCCGGGGCATGTAAAACTTCCGATCGGGCATGAATCTTCCACCCTTGCATGACCAATAGAGCAGGTAATTTTTTAATCAAACATTCCGTTCCAAAACTTTATTATTTCAACGAGTTATTACGTAATATTTATTTGTAATGTAATTTTTTAATGATTTAGATTAACGTTAATCTTAATTTAGATATAAAGCTGTTAATTTAGTTTTTGTCTGGTTAATGCGGAACGAGAAAGTCAAATGTTTTTAGCCTACTTTCCCGTAAAAGGAAAAATAATAAGAATAAAGCATGAAAGAAGGCTTAATGTGTCGTGAAAATATCGTTAAAAGTAAAGAAAAGTCAAGAAAAAGTGAAGTAATTAAATAAATATTGAAAAATAAAAAAATTGAAAGTAGGGTTTTGAGATGGGGAAAATGTCTGTCGGTCTGTCTGTCTGTCGGTCTGTCTGTCTCCCCCTAATAACTTTTGAACGAATTGTCCGATTCGAAAAATTCTTTTTGAATTCGAAAGATCTCGGAGAGGACATCTCATTTTCATATTTTACTTTTTGATCTGAACAGTTTTTCGTTCAATTTTGAACAGTTCAAAAAATTTAACATAAGCGCCTACGGGCGAAAATGAAGAAAATGATTCAAACTCTAGGTACAAGATCCAAGTTCCAATGAACAAGCTTGCTGGAGGAAGCTCTTGGCGTGAAATATTAATTTGAACAGTTTTTGTTCATTTTTGAACAGTTCAAAAAATTAACACAGAGCTTACGGGGAAATTTCAACCCTATATAAATCCTGATCTAACGGACCGATTTGCTTGGAACAAACTTTATCGGAAAGCTCTTATAACGTAGAACATGTAGAAATAGTAAGTTCACCCAGAACTTACGAGCCTAATTTGATATGGAATTTTTTGATCGGGATTTTCAAGGATATTTCTCAATGACTCAATGAGTGAAATAATGAATAAATGATTAAATGAAAGAGTGAAAGAATAAATCATTGAATAAATGAATGAGGAAAAGAATGAGGAAAAGAATGAATGAATGAATGAATTAGTGAATAAATGAAAATATAAATAAATGAGTGAATAAATACATGAATGCGTAAATGAATGAATAAACACTTGAATGAGGTAACGAATGAATGAATGAATGAATGGCTGAATAAATGAAAGAATGAATGAGTGAGTGAATGAATATGTATTATCCTTTGAAAAGGTATATTTGAAATAATTAAGAACTAAAGATAAATAAGAAAGAGAGATAAAGAGATAGCTAGATTATAAATTTGAATTTGGTGTATACGGGAAAGTACTCTCGTATAGTTCTAGACGGAACTTCTTGTTACTAATATGCAATAAAACAGCCTCTGTTATGTAAAAATTTAGTTCGGGCATGTATTTTTTAGACAAACATGCCCGGCAGGGTATGTAAAACTTTTAACATGTTTCGAGCCATGGTATCGATACAGTACGAACTATCTAGATTGACGACAATTTTACGTCTTTTCTTAAAACGAGAAATATACTTACTTTATGCAAATAAATCTCCAAAGCAAAGTTTCCTGACATTTAATGCAATATTAGAAACTTTGAACCCTTTTCGGCATCACCTCTACCCAATTTCTGCTATGAACATCTGGAATTTAATTTCGTTGCAGAGTTGTCTCTAACATTAAAGTGCCTCTACCAACTGCTAACACTCTTAACACTTTTCAACCAATATCATACCTTTTACACGAAATGAAAACTTCCCTTTGAGGAAACGCGAATTCCGCCGGGATTATTTGCGACCCTTGACAACAGCTGTAAATCCTGCGTTCTGAAAAGCATTTCTTCTGATCTTCAGACAGCGAAGAACACTTTAGAAAAGAAACCGCTTTAAATCTGCTATCGTTCCGAGTGACAGCAGATTGCCGCTCTGGGACATCCCGCCTGTATTTTCGAAGATTAAATGGCGAAAATGTCTGTATTTCTGTCAGAATAAGTGTTGCGTTTTGTTGCAACTGAGATTTTAGAGCCGTCTTACATACCTGGTAATATATTAGAGAAGCTTCATATCATTTCCAACACGTGAAAATATGTTCCGATTTATAACACAACTTAGAAAAGTGTGTAAGCATCAAATAAGTGATTGATAGCCTATATTTTATACATTTATTTAAATTGATTCATTGTTGATTGAAACGCTTTGCATAAAAAATTGTACTGAAATTGGTAAAAGTAACACAATATATTTTTCAATGTTTAATCAGTTAAAATAAACGATCGTGAAAATTACCATTTAAAAACTTTATACCGAATAAATTTTCTTTATCTAAATTCTACACTCTACTAAAATTAAAAAACAGATCAAGGATCTGTTGAAAAACAGAATTGATTTTTACGCTAGAGTACGAAATTGTTAAATTCAACAAAAAATATAAATAAACTAGGGGGAGGGGGGAGGCGGATTAAGGAAAAAAATCCCTTTTAGGCTACGACTTTAAAATTTTTCGAAGCTACGCAAAATTTAATTTAGTTCTACTTTTAAACAGTTTTGAAAGATTAAATTACCACAATATTTCTATCTTTAAAACATGAAACAAAGCAAGTCAATTTTGTTACCAACGTAAGAACATTACTTACAAAATAACGATAAAGAAACACTTTATTTATTTACCTAAGTACTCAAACGCTTTTAAAGCTAAGCGATCAGAAACAAATCCTTTAAATAAAATTTAAAGACAGGCGGTATTTTATAGAAGACAAAGCAAAGGTTTTTGAAATGTTTGGGAGAATTTCTTTCTCTCAATTTTATCTTCATTTTGCGCACTTGCTGAAAAGCGTTTTATTGGCACAAAGGCTTAAATGAATTTTATGCTACATTAGATAAATCCCTTCGGACATTGAAATAAGCACTATATAAAAGGTATGTATATATATATATATATATACAGTAAAACATCGTTATACCGCGCCTCAGTATACCGCGGAATCGGATATACCGCGGTGACTATCATGTCCCCCGACGTTTAAACCCCCCTTTATCATTGTCGTTTAAAGGTGATTCCTTTTTTACCATTGTAAACAAAGCCAGCCCGAGCACACAAATATTTCAGCAACAGAGCACCCATCCCCCCCCACCAGACACACTAACAGATAAAGCCCAATTGTGACAGGCCTGATGTGCATCTTTTTCATGCTTTTTCTGTCTTTCAACCTAGAACATATAGCTCTATTTCAAAATCGGGTGCAATCGCCCAGACTTGTTTCTCTTGACATGGGTGAAGCTCAATGTCGGGGACTGCTCAGTTCAATGTTTAACTATTCCATTTTCAGAAGTCTAGTTATGCGTGTGTATAACCTATCGCTCGATGGACTGATTGCGCAGCTGTAAAGTGTGCTTCTTGCACAGCAATTACAGTGAATAAAAAGGCAGCAAAGAAGAAAAGGAAAAATTATACTATAGTGGAAAGAAAAGTTAGGAGTAATTGCACCAAAAGCGAGTATTATTTCGTGAATATGGTTCCGCGGTATAGTTTCACTATATCGCGGTTATGTTATAACGCGGGTGCCAAGTATGTCCACCGACACCCGCGTTTTAACGGGATTTTACTGTATATATATATATAATATCTACTGTTCAGAGATCCTAGGCTCACATAATATACTACAGCTATTAATGTTAGCTTCTTTTTAAAACTTTAATCATTCGGGAATAATAACGGAAGCAAAACATAAATAAATAATGCGCATGCGTAGTTGGGCGCAGGCTAAAATTTTGTCTCCGCTGCGGCTGCTGGTAAACTGTCATGGCTGAAACTAGTTGAATTTAAGATGAACACCCACACACGCGGGTAGTTAAATGCTGTTATTGTAAATATTGTTGATTACATCTCATTTTAAAAGGACTAGGTTCATAAAGTTACATAAAAATATCATGTTTTGTACTTTATATTAGTGTTTATTACACAAATCTTCCTAAAATCATTGAATATATTAAGTACGAATAAAAGTAGGTTCCAGCAACAAAATTACCTTCAGCAGACTTATAAGCTATGCATATTCTTACGCAGGGTTGTTTTTTTTCTTTCCGCATGATTTGCCGCTATTTTTTGTGTGTAAGTAACCATGGTTACGGACATGCGAATGGATTTCTCTGGAGTTAAGCCAAAACTTTTTCCATTCAGGAAACTTCAGTGTCTAAAAGCGTGTCAAAAATATTTACAAAAATGTGTTTTACCATTTACGGTTTTCTTTTTGTTCTGCTCTGACATCTATTTCTGTTGGAAGTAACAATTTTTCATTGTTTTCTTGATGTGTGATGATAGCATGTTAGTATCTTGGTCCTGAACCTTTAAAAAGAAAAAAAAATGTTATTGTGTCTGGTTTTCTGTCATTAAGGTTTTCGGTAGTGTTTTATTTCTTTTTTTCTTCCTTTTCTTTTTGTTCTTTACTGGTAATGTCTCTACAATATATGTTTTGAAGGTTCCAAAGAGCTGTCTACCTGCCTTTATGACTAATTTGGCGCGTCAAAAACTGTGTCTCATAGCCTATGTTTCTTAGTAACTAATATACTGAATGCACATGCTTTTTCTTACTGACATATTTGTCAAAACACACACCTTTAGACACATTTGTCAAAACATAATTTTTAGTGACATATTTGTCAAAATATATATTTAGTGACATATTTGAGAAAATACATATTTTGTGACATATTTGACAAAATATATTTTTTACAGCGTACAATTTTACGCTTTATTTCTAAAGGAAGATTTTTGATTAAAAAAAAAGGCGAGGGGTGAAATATTGCTCGTGATTGTGAAGTCAAAACGTAAAACTTGTACAGCTCCATATTTCATGGGACACATGTAAGGCGTTTGAAAAATACGATATTACTTTCTAATTAACCAAATTGTATCATAACAGAAAATCTTATCAAGCAAATAAATTTCGAATAAAACATAAACTAATTACAGGAAGTAGTTAACATTTACCTAATTTATATAACATCACTATAATACAACCTTCCATTATCGTGCATTGGAAATCTGCTTCATATAAGCATTATTATTTTATTTTACGTTTACGCTTATGAATAAACCCAATTTAGTGTGTAAAGTTATTCATAGCGCGCGCACACACACACACACACACAAAATAAAAAATAAAAATAATAAAATAAATAAATAAATAATGTATTAAATTGAAACAGAATGGAGTTTCAGAGACGAGACAATCCTTAAAATCAGCTTGGAAAAGACACAGAAAAAGGCAAAACCTTGCTGGCAAAAGAGAAGAAAAATTTATTCTCCGACTTCGTTACACAGAGAAAAATACATGTACCATGAACCTGAGTTATGGATTTTTAACACACTATGTATTTAAGAAAATGAATGCTAATAAATATAAAACAAATTACAGTAAATTTCATTGCCTACCATTACTTAATATTTAATGTTCAGAAAGACCATTGAGTCCTATATTAATCTGAAGTGACATCAGTCGTAGAGTTTACATGGAGGGAGTGCGGCCCGAGCGGAATAATAAAATGAGTTCTAAAACCGAAACTTAGTGCAGCAAAAGGGGAAAATAAGCAAAACGCTATCCTTGTAGACAGTAATAGTAAGCATGAAGTAAATTTCAAGGAATTCTGTCCAAACATAATGAATTCATGCTCTGCACCTAGTCGCTTAAAACAAAAGCAACGTTAGTTAAAAAAACAAAGGCTGGAGTTAAATTCCTAACTAAGCTGAATAAAGTTTAATATCTTACTGGAGTGGAATGTTTTACACTTTTTGTAATATATTTTTGAAATGTTTTCATTTTGTTATTACCTATTGAAGTGTGATAAATAAATAAATAAATAATAGATATATATGTCTGTGTGCGTGTGTGTGAACAAAATTCTGGTCGAGTTGAAACATTTGTATTTTCTTAGCATCAATTATTTACATTTTAGTTTCATAATATTTTAAAGCACTTTTAGCTTAGTAAATAGTTTTTTTTTTATGAAATAATAGCGCAGACTATTAAAACATTGTTTAAAAATTTTTTTTTATCCTAAACAGAAATATTTTTTATATAACTACGATACAATATTAGAATTATGATTTAAATGTTCAATGTAAATGAATGCAGTTCAACATAAATGAGATACTAAAATGAGCAATTTAATGGATTGCTAAAGACGCTTTTTCTTTGATAGTCTGAAAGTATTAAAGTCATACATAGATGCATATAATTCACCGCTACTTTATTCCCTGTAGAATAATAGCAATATCAATATTAATCACTTAAAATGTGCTTTTAAAGTGTTTTAAGTGCATTTATTTCTGTTTCAGATGGGATTTCTATCTTTTTTATTCTTCCAACTATATAAAATATTTTTAAAAAAAGGTTTTAAACGTTGTTTTTGGTTTAGATTATATTTTGACTTTCCTTACGCATGATTTACATTTTATTATATTATTCTTATTTTTATTTTGTGATTTTCCCGTTCTCTGCTAGCTTGCGGAACATTACTACCTCAGCACCAAGAAAAAATTAAATCAATCTTTGGAAAATTGTACATTGAAAATTTCTTATATTAAGAGGGATACTCTTTTAACCGATATTCCATTAAGCGGGTTCAACTGTGCTTGTAATGCGTATTATCTAATTATTTCCTGGTTAGAGAAGTCTGTTAGTTAGCTATTATAACTCAGCACTATACTTTCTCTCGTAAGGGAGTAATAAAGAATACATTCTTCTTCTCAAGAGGGATGCATTCAGCACTAATGACGTTGGAGAAACTGAAGTTCGAGGTACGTAATTCTACAGAAACTCAGGAATGATAATATATTTTTCGAACCTTTGGCGCAGTGCAAATAGCGAGAGAGGGGAAACGCACATTAAATGAATGAGACGATGTTTCTTCTTCCTTACTCGCAATCAATGTTTTAAAATTGTAAACTGTGACGATCATGTGAAATATGCAGACGCTGACATGATCACATGCAGACTAAACAGTAGAAGTCAGATTACAGTGAAAGTTGAAACATGTTGCTACATCTAACCCCCACCCCCCACTCTCGCAAAAAAAAAAAAATAAATAAATAAATAATTGAACTAAAAATACACATTTAAAAATAAAAAGATGCATTGATAAACAAACCTACATATTTTGTATGGTTTGCATGTGTGAATATTAGCGTATTAATATAAGTTCTGAATATAGGGCTCATACTCTTTTTTTTTTGTTATAAATAAACTCTTGTTCTGCTGCCGGCAGGGTGGCGTCGTGGTAAGGTATGGGCCTGGTACTCCCAAGTTCACAAGTTCGAGCTGTGACGTGTTATAGGCGTGTCCGTGGTTTTTCAAGATGCAAAAAGTCGTCCATGTGCGCCTTGATTATGCGGCATGTAATGATCCCCTAAGTAGTCATTTGACCATGGGTATTATCTGCTAAATTAAACTCCAAGTGCACTTTCGCATCAACGGAGTTCAGGTACTTCTACTTTAGATAGAAATACTGGACGTCAAAAATTCACTTGTGGCGATGGCACCCCACCCATTAGGGTGCTGCTGAAAGAGTCGGTACCTATTCCTGGGGAAAGCACTAGGTTTGCAATTGGCAGAAGCCAACAGCAGCCCATTAGAAAGAAAAAAATACTCCCCCTCTGCTGTACATTTGTTTGATTTTTGTGAACGGGTTAATGAGTGAATGGTATCGCCTCACAAAGTGACGTTAGAGCAGTGGAGTTTGACGCAATCACTAATGCCAAAACTAAAACAAGCGTCTTACAATTTCGCTTTGAAGCGTAATTTATCCCAAAAACAACAGTGTCTTTTTATTTTCATGTTTCTTCTATTCCTTTTTATTAATAACTATTTTGCTATGTTTTCTTCTTTAAAGCGAAATAACTGTTTTGTATTAAGAAGTAGGTTTCTTGAAATATTTTGTTTTGTGTTATTCGGAAATACTGGATTGTGTTGTGACACGTGATTGCAGATTTTTGCAGATAGAAAAAAATTACAAGTTTCAATAACAACATTCCTTCGGAAGGAGAATTTATACAATATGGAAAGAAAAAATGCCAACTAGATGGGATTTCAAACTATCTATCTTCGATTTTCACGCAGAAAATCCGCTTTATTATTATTTTTTCTATTTCTATGCAGATATGGAACCATTGACGGAAAAGTTACAAAAACCCTCCTCTTTGATTTAGAGTATATATCCGACTTTTCCAGAAAATATGGTTTCGGAAAATCGCTCATATTTCTTTCTTTTTCTTAAAACTACAAACACTCATTATCAGCTCCGCCATTTGATGTTCCTTTCAACGCCATGATTACCGGATCCTAATGTCACTCGCTTTTCCCGCCGGGAATAAAGTAGGACCTGGAAAGCCGCTTTGGAATAAAAGAGATATCTGGAACAAAGCCAACATTTTCCTTTCATATATATAAATATATATATGAGCCAATGACATAGAAAATATTTATAGCATAGCGCAGTTATTCTGCTCTTTACGTTGAGTTGATCTGGGTATTTATATTTTTTTTAATACCGAGAAATGGCCGAGTTTAATTTGTGCATAAATATGCTAGTTATCATTAGTATCTTTCGATGTTTTCGTTTGATTTTAACTTTGTAATAAAATGATTTTGGGGAAAAAATATAGAACCGACTTCAAATTAAAAATTGGGCTAAATTATTGCATTTTATTCGTTTTAGTGTAAATACATTTTTCATATGAATCCCCTCTTTATTTAAAAAAACATATCAAAGGGCACACCCACTTTGAGTGACTGGCACTAAAAACCACTCCCTTGTTTGATAAATTCCGTTTTGAAGTTGATTTTTAAAAGTCACTAGTGCAACCAAGCTGAAATAATTTTATTTTTTGCTTCAGAGAAGCCTTCACTCAAGCTAGTATTACAATGTATTTTAATATTACTGCTTAATGGCAACAAATTCTGCAATGAGTTTTATATTTATTTATAACTTACTCAACAAAGTCATATCAGTACAAGACTTTCTAGTTAATAGAAAAATACTTATTTTTACCCTTAACTTTCTTCCGAAGGAATAATTGCAATCAAATTGATGTATGATATTTAAGTTATATGACCCTTTATCGATTTAAAAATCATTAAATTCGGTTTATTTAGTAAATAGTTATTAATGAAAAACCAGAGCAGAATTAGTTACAAATTTACAACAGATACCTATAAAATGCGTCAAAGAAACATACACAAGAAATATATACAGTTATAAAAATGTGCCAAATTCTTTTAAAACATTCAATAATTAGGAACACTGGTGATTTTTTTTAATCACAATTAAATTATTTAGCTTCAATTTCAAAGAGCTATTTTTCCACCTTGGCAATGTAAATAATATGAGAGGAAACAGTAAATGAAAAAAAGAAAGAAAACAAGGCTCCTGAACGCAGGAAATTGGCATAGTCAGAGTGACTAGACACAATTAGTGCAGACACAATTTAGTGACCGGGGAAACTTCCTAATCATCGAAATACCCCCAGCCCTTTTTAAGCCCCGTGTTTAAGCCTTCAGTATGAATTTTTATATTTACGTAATTAATTTCTTGGGGTTTTCTGTTGTTTTCTACAAAGTGGCAAGGAAAGAAATGCCTAGCCCCCTAGGCTAAACATTTCAGCGACACTGAAAAATTCTTCAATTTTCCCACTAATTGAAATTCCTTAATAGTTAGGGCACTATTACTCAGAAGTACATTTTACCATGCATATGAAAAAGTAAAATGAGTTCAAAAATAGTTTATGCTGTTAAGTTTGTCGGGAAATTTTGACAGAAACTTCAAATACTCTAAACGTTAAATATTGTCTTGCATTGGCTATATTTTATAATTACGAAGAGTAGGCCTAAAACACAGATGTTTTGCTCGAGTTCAGCTAGTAATTTTAGTTTTGTCTAGTAAAAATATTTGCCTTTGAGTTAAAATAAATATTTAGAAATGCCTTTTTTAAAGTTCTGACACTAAAAATGAAATAGTTCGTTAAATTAAAAATTAGTTGAAACATTCGATTTCAATTTATTATTTAATTTAGAAATAGTCGTTTGAATTGGTAATTTTGAGAATTCTATTTTCTTTCAAGTTAAAACAAATCATATTGTTTATTCAGTCGTTTCCTTTAAAGAAGATAATTTACTCTACTTCATAATATTTGTTCAATAAAAAGGAAAAGAAACATTCTTTCCGAAATTGAATTGTTTTCTACGTTACCTTTGAAGGACTAGATATATCGAAATGACTTTGAGATAAACAATTTCGATTTTACACTTCAGTAAAGTGGAGCAATCAAGTGTATAGAATTTGCATTTGCCCAATGAATTCCTAATCGACGATGTTAAGGATTCTTTTCTCAATCTAGACCAATTTGGATGAAATAAAGGAAACTTATCTTATTTTCTCGTAAGTTTTTAAAATTACCCATTTTGTACACGTAGTATATTTTATTTGCAGCTTCTAAAATGCAATAGTAGTCAATATATTTGACCACCAGGTGTATTTTTATTGCAATTACAACATTCAATACGAAGTCATTGGATAATCGAGAAAGATACAATTAATAAAGGAACGCAATGTTTGTATGTCTTGTAGGGGGAATGTTTGTACCCCTGTAGGGTTCGCCTCTTTTTCGCTTCCCTCCCAAGTGGGCACTCAAGAAAAAAAAAAGCGTATATATATCAAAAAGTGATGTAATATTTTTTATTTAAATATGTATGCATACGTACAATGGAAAAAGGACGATTATGCTTTGGCGCCAATTTCTCAATAAAAGGAACCCTTCAATAGTTTTAAAAAGAGTATTCAGTTAAGGTTATTGTATTCATTTTAATATATTTTTTCCTTTATAGGGCAAACTATTAAAAAGGTATTAATTAGTTCAAACGCAATATGTGTGAAATTTTACTTAATTCTGGTAAGTCTAATTGCATCCAGATATTGTTTTTCTCATTGGTAAGTTTCAGTTAGAATGGCAAAGAAAAACGCCTCTTTGTAAACACGAGAAAAATGTGTCGCAATTGGAGCTTGCACTTCCTCTGCATTCACTCTGTAAGTGTTAGTCTGCGTGGATTGGCTGGAAGGAGTAGATAGAAGAAATAAAGGATAGAAGGAATAAGCGTGCATGAGCCACGTGCAAACATACCGGTACAATTTGGCTGAAATAAGGCGAGGTCATTGTAGTGTTCTGCTTTTTTGTTCCTTTTTTTAGCCTATTTTCCCGTAAAAGTAAAAAAAATAAATAAAGTGTGAAAGGTGGTTAATGTATCTTTAAAATATCGTTAAAAAAACAAATGTCAAAAATAGGTAAAGTAATTAAATAAAGACTGAAAAAAAAAAAAAAAAAAAAAAAATTGAAAGTAGGGTTTTGAGATGGAGAAAATGTGTGTCTGTGGGTTTGTCTGTCCGTCGGTCTGTCTGCCCCCCCCCCCTTATAACTTTTGAGGAAATTGTCCAATGCGAAAGATTGTATTTTTTTTTTTTTTTTTGCATTCGAAAGATCTCGGTAAGGACATCTCATCTTCATATTTTACTTTCCGATTTGAACAATTTTTTGTTCAATTTTGAACAGTTCAAAAATCTAGACATTAGCGCCTATGGGCAAAAATGGAGCAAATTATTTTACCTCTGGGCATAACATCCAAGTTCTTATGCAGAAGGTTGTTGGAGGAAGCTCTTGCAGTAAAATAGTTTTTGATTTGAACAATTTTTGTTCATTTTTGAACGGTTCAAAAAAAAAAAAAAATAATAATAATAATAACATTAGCACCTACGGGAAAATTTCAATCATGTATGAATCCCGACAGACGGATTTGCTTGGAACAAAATATATCAGAGGGATCTTAAAATATGTATAGCTACGAAGTTCAATCAGACCTAAACGAGTCTATTTTCCTATGAAATTGTTTGATCCTGATTTTTAAGGATATTTCTGAATGAATGAATGAATAAATGAATGAGTGAAAGAATGAATGAATCAATCAGTGAATAAATGAAAAAAATAATTAAATGAGAGCATAAATACATGATTGAGTAAAAAAATGAATGAATGAATGAGTGAATGAAATAGGGGAGAGCGGATCTATACCGTACACATAAGGGAGATTAGCCGATACATAGCAAATTACAAAGTAAAGGTTATATGAACAAAAGCAATATATAATTTGATTATTCGGCTACTGATCATACATAAACATTTTGGAACTATTCCACTTTTCACATATGAAAATTGGTGATTAAAAAAAGTTACCTTGTACGAAATAGCCCCGGGGGTCGGGGCTATACCGCTTAGTAAAAGGGGCTATAACGTACAGTTTAAAAATCATCTGGTTAGGTAAATAATGATTGTAATGCAATAGATTACTGTACAAAAACTTTTTATTACTTATAAAGGTCGTAACTAAGAAACTGTGTATTACAGTTGTAAAATTTTAGAACAAATTACAATCTAAAATAAATCAGGTTAACTTTAATAAAAAAGTTCTAAGATTTCATTACAAACCTTAAAAGAGAGCAGAAAAAAGGTCACACGTTAAGCGTTGTACATAAATCACAAATGTAGTTGTCTGCAGACTCCGCAGCACTGCAAGCTGAATGGATCCACCCTGAACATGAGCAGCACCTTTACAGCAGCTCTTTGTCCTTGCCGAAATCACCGCACAAAATGCAAACATCCTTGGAGCCTGAAGCTTCTCTTGTGACCCCCCCCCCCCCCCACGGAAATTTCCGCGGCAAGAACGAGTCATGCATCACAGAATACCGAACGTTAGAGTAGTAAGTATATTTGCTTACAATTTCTAGCTTTTAGATATTTGACACCAAAAGAAAGTTTAGTCCAAAGCCTGGAATAAATACATGCTTAGTATGTTCCGCTTAACATACTTACAACTTTTCACATATCTTCAAAGACAATTTCTAAAAAGAGAAAAAAGAAACCCATCATCCTTTTAGCTCTACCCTAATATACAATAAAATATCCTAATAATATTTAATTGCCACGTGTGTAATATAAGGGTCATTCTACAGAAAACCTGCAATTTGACTACATAAATTTTCAAATTAAAAAAATCAAGATAAATTCTTCAAAAAAATCTGAAAGTTGGTTTATGATATGTATATATCTATAACATCTGTCGCACAAATCAACTCCGTTTTGATTTTGTGAAAAAAAATTAAGAAGAATTTAGCAGTCCACAGAAGTGATATCGCTGAAAACATACAAGTTCTGATGGGAAAAAAAGAAAAAGACAGCGAGTTTATGCAAAATAATTTTGGTATTTAATACTCAGACCAAATTTATTGACATATACCAGTAATCCAGTTGCTCTATGACAAAAAAAGAAAGTATAAATAAAATAAAAAATATAGACAAAACAAATTTTGTAACAGATTAAGTTACCACTACTTACCACGGAAATTTATTCTAAGTTTGGGAATGGTGTTAAATCATCCTCAAATATATAACAACCTCTTCTGATCCTGGTTGTAAACTTTAAAATATTAATTACGTTTTTCCTATCAACTATTTCTTCATCAACCTGTTGAGGAAAAGAAAAAACTTTATTTCCAGATGTCCTTAAAAAGTTCACTTTGCACTCAGTCGGATGCTCTTCTGTAAAAACTCCTATATAATGCTTCTTAAAATTTTTCTTTCCTTCAAAGCAGACAATCACATATTTATTTTCCATTGCTTCAAGTTCCTCTAAATTGGAGCTGTTATGATCATCATCAAAATGAACAGGAATTTGAGAAATGAACACACTTTTCTTCAGGTTTGCACGTTATACAGACGTCTCAGACGTCTTGCATCTAGAAAATGCTTGTTTTCCTTTGACCAAGTAATCTGATGTATTTTCATTGTACCTTTAAATGTTACGATATTTATTTTTTTTCTAAAATCTCATCAATTTTCTTCATTTCTACATCAGCATCTTTAGTGATATCAATCACTTTGATACCAGGGCATCTTGTTTTTAGCAGAGAAACAAACTCATCTTGTCCAGTAATATCATAAACATGTGCAATAATATTATCCGCAGTTCTTTTTAGCGTTCCTCCCACACCATCAGGCGCCCCCTTTCCATGACTAGTTTCTGAGAAATGCCAAACACATGTACTTGCTCCTGTTTCTTTTGCAATGAATGCTCTCAAGAGATAAAACATTTTTTTATTTCGATATTGAGTGCTTGACCCATCACTTAGTATCAGTAGTGGTTCTAGTTCAAGTTCTTGAAAAATTGGTTTCAGATGAATACATATAGCTGCTTAATCATGGCGTAAATTTTCTGAGACAGAAGGGATATCCACAGAAGTGATGAAAACTTCTGATTTATTAAATAATTATATTAGGGTTAATTCTTTGAGTTTGTGCCATTTATAACATTTAGAACATCATATTTTGTTTAGTATGGCACGTTGAATAAAAAATATAATTTTAAATTGTTACTTTAAAAAAGGTCACAGAAGTGATGACATAAGCAAAACAGATTACAAATGAACATAAATACCAAATTCTTACTCAGAAGATTTCAAACTTATTCAAAGCAACTTGCTTGCATTTCCAACATGGCTGCTTCTTCTTTTATTTGCCACTACGAAAGAATAAGTACCGCCGTCTAGAGAGTTGTTTTTTTAAATGTTTTTAAATGTCCACAGAAGTGATGCAAAACCTTGTGATAAGCTTTCTTTTTGAAAAATATTCAATGTGACAATAAATAGGGAAAACAATTCGTATATAATGTTAAATTCATACGTTTTCTAATGAAAATGCACATACTTAATCTACGTATGTGGTATAATACATCAACTACAGCTATTGAAATAGTACAACTCTGGCTTGTGACAGTCCACAGAAGTAATATATCACCTTCTGTGGATATATTTTTTTACTATTTATTTTTTCTAATTTCTAAAATTTTTCAATTATAACTCAGAAAACATTGTATTTTTACATGTTAAATAAAAAAATAAGCAATGTTAATAATAATTTACATTTTATTGTTTTGTGACTTAAAATGCAGGTTTTCTGTAGAATCACTCATAATTGATATTCAGTAGCACACACTACAATAATAAAAAAAGTAATAAATAAAAATAACATTCCATACATTGAATACATTTCCTACATTAAACATTTCTTCCAAAAACCTTTCTGAAGATAAAACGAGATAGAAAACAATTTTACTAAAGCTCTCTGAAGAGTGAACTATAAAATATTCATAAAGAATGACCTTTATTCTAAATCTTCTGAAAATGAATGTTGCTTATACCATCCATGATTTCACTTTTTTTCGCCATTTTGCCAAATCCCCCCATTCTTTTGTGATCGAAATGTAAGGAAATAAACAGTGGAAAAACACAGACTTGAAAAGAAGTCATCATCTGGAACAAAGCCAACTCCTTTCTGTGGGTGCATTAGGCAATGAAAATGAAAAACGATTTTCACGACTTAATGCTACGCCATTTAAGTGATTTTTTTCTACATTGTATTCGCCTATTTAGAAGATTTGTAACATCGAAACAAAGTATTAGTTTGTTCTTATACAAAACACATTTTTATTCCGTACCAAAACAGGCAGTTCTTTTTTTGCTCTATACAATTTTTGTTCCATTTTCGGATACATTCGGATCTTATGTAATTTATGTTCCATCCTGATAAAAGTGCTTTAACCTCTTTAGACCCCAGAACTAAGCACAAACAATTTTGACGCCAATTTTTGGTTCTCTGATTTAAAAAATGATTACAAAACAAAATAACATTTTTTTTTTATTTTTAATTAATAATTAGTTTAAATAATAATTAAGGCCCAATATAAATGTTTTCTATGTTTAAAACAAAGTAAACTATCTGTTGATTAATTTCAAAAACAATTGGGTGTTTTCGCTTTGAACTTGCACAAACAGTAGGGTCAGGTGGGGTAGCTATTTTCATATTTAAGGTTTCATAGCAAAAAAACCAGAAACATTTTCCATTTCTTTTCGATTGCATCTTAACATTGAACTCCTTTAGATCAATATTATGTCATTTTAATATTTATTTTTTAATTATGAAATAGTTTAACTGAGCTTATAAAGTTTTGACCTGATTTACTCCATCGTGGGGTAAAATGGGTCATAATGCAAAATAATGCTGAAAACAGTTATTTATTACTTTGAAATTGAAAAAAAAAAAAAAGTAAGTAACAAATTTAGCAACATTTTGAATTATAATTACATTGAAATGTTAAAATAATATTGTTCTAGATTGTTATATATTGGTTCACATAACACTTCAACAACATCACTTCTCTCTACCACATCAACACGATCTTTTTTACGAAAAACATTCAAAAAAATTTTTTTAAATGTAATTTTATCAATAAAATAACCAACATACATTGTTTAAATTTAGGAATTTTCTGCAGTGAGGTGCAACAGAGTAAATTTTAACACAATAATAGAATAGAACTAACTAAGCCTAACCATGACACATTTTACCACATCCAAGAAAAACTGATGTAAAAAATTCAATATTTATTTTTTTTCTTACATGCTCGGCTATAATTGTTCTCCAAAGTTTCTTTTTGCGGAAATCCTTTAAATTTGAGTTGTTATTTGATAAAATATAGAGATTTTCAGAAGTTGGTAAACCGTGTGTTTACCACACTATCTTCCAAAAATTACAAAAATATTTTTTTGTGTTGCCATATTTAAGAACCTAACTTTTTTTAGAATTAAAAATATTGCCAACACATTGAAATATAACATAAAAAAATATTGGTTTAAAAATATCAATTTCAAGTTCTATTATTTTGAGTTTTTTATCAAGTGACCCATTTTACCCCATCCTACCCTAGTTAATAAACATTATTTTAAAATGTAGCCAATTGGGTACGCATGGAATGAAGAGGTTATAGTTATAGGAGTTATTTATTTTTTATAGTAAAGATGTACATTAAAACGCACACACACTCTTCTTTCCACATTTTAATGCATTGAATATTTTTCCTTTCAGATTATTTAACGTACCAATCAAAATTGGTTTTCAAAATTTCTGTTGAAAATGCAAGATTTTTGTAACGGTTCCAGTGTAAAAAAATCTAGTTCAACCTTTCCCTAAACAAAATGAAAAAAAAATGGTGAAATTTAGAATTTTAATTTTACTACAACCAACATTCGGTACTAAAGTTGAATCCTTATAATAGTTTCTAGTTTCCCATTCACAGTGAAACAAGGTGAAATTACACCATTATAATGGTTCAACTTAGTACTAAATGATGGTTGCAGTTAAATTGCACTATTTCTTCTATTTTTTTTTGGTGAAAGACCGAACTAGAAATTTTTAGAGTGTACAAAATTATATTTATTCATTCAGATTTCATATTGTTTACAGCAAATACATTTTAACTATACGAAATAATTTCTATAATATTTGTAGGATGTAGATTAAAAACTATTTTCTAAAATTTCACAAATCATAAGTGATCTATTTTGGGTCATCTTCTTCTACTTTACGTTAAATTTCAGAACGAATGTTAGTATGAAATGATTAATTTCCCTGAAACAAACGTATATTCTCTGATTAGATTAGAACACAAAGGTACATTTTTCCTAAGAACTTGCGTACCTGCAGAAGATTGTCTTGATTAATGCTGATTCTTTCCCTTCGTGTGATTTACGTAGGGCGTTTGAAATAAAAGAATGTTAATGAAAATTCCGAGAAAACAATTAAACTCGGCGTGCACATAGCTGGAGCTATTAGGCAGAGACTCATTATTTACCATACTACATTCCTGTGAGGATAATGAGCTTAGCTGTGCTTTCTTATCTTGAAATTAGAACATCTCTGGTGGTGGAGCTGGGAATTCAAGTATCGCAAAGATCAAATGGAATGTGTAGAAAATTCGTAACTCCTATTTTGGTTTTACGAGTTGGTCTACAGTATTCCCTAATGTCAAAGTATACCATTGGATATATTATACAAATATATGTAAACGAATACATGCATAGAATGTACATATATACTTTTCTCCACCAGACACCCGTACACCTCTTAGCCGAGGCCTTAGGTGCGCCGAAGCTGGGAGCTGGTGGCCGTCGGAGTAGCAAAGCTCTCCGGTTTTCCCGCTATAATAATAATATTAAGAATATATATCAACTCCATCTATGTTAAACAGCGTAAAACCTGGTCGCAAAATATTAACAAAAAACTAACGATCTTATTTTTACAATAATGAATAGTTGAATTTCATTCTCAAAATCCCCATTTAATTACAAATCTTAGCTCAATTCTCGTAAGAGGAATTAATCTTCTAGGAAAACGTCATTAGAATAATTAGAACGTGAGTTTTTGGCCCCGTCGCTTATTTTATTTTTGCTTCAAAAAAAGTCAGTTTTGGACGGTGTGAGCTAGCCGAACGATTTCAAATCAATCCGCCTATTGCTCTTTATTTTTTAATAATTTCTGCAAACACAATCATATGAACTTGATTTGTATTCCAAAATCCATCAAAGTTACCGATGAATTTTCAGATACAAATAGTTTTGACATATGTTATTTTATGCTTATTTTTTGAAGAAAAAGTTTTAAATTATTTCTAGAACTTCAAGGATTTTGAGCCTTTAACCACCTGCTTAAATGTGACATTGGATACTATGCCATATATAAAACATTATTCTAGAAAGTGTAAATGTTCACCTAATATATATGTTTCCTCTAGATATTTCGGGCCAGAATTTAAATTAATTTGAATCTTGCATAAAATAGAAAACTAAAACGTTATGTCGCTAGTGTTCGCCCACTGCAGAGATCTCAACAATTATTACACCGCGTTTTGTGTTCTTACCAGTAACCACCTGAATTAAATTACTGATTAAATTTGATAGTGCCGCCTCAGTGAGACCGGCAGTGGAGCTTTCTGCTTTCGTACCTTGGGGCTCGGCTTCGAATCCCGGCGGAGGGCAAAGATGTTCGATCGGTACTGCACTGCTTCCGATCATGTCTTGGGGTTCAGATTCCACTTAAAACCGTAGGTCCCCCAGCGAGCAATCCATTGGATTACTTTGTGCTCTACCAAATGAACCTGTAAAGGGCATGAGAGGTAGTCGCCTGGGTTATTAATTAAAATACATTTCAAACCATTATTTTCAAAGATAATATCCGACGAAATACTGAAAATACTTGCGCTTTTGTCCCTAAAGACGGTGCATACTTGGTAATTATACCTTCTTTTATTAATTTGAAATATACATTATATAGTCCACATTCATTAAATTTAAGTAGAATTGATTAGTTCTTTAAATAGCACATTTAATTACTTTCTTTGTTAAAGAATATAATTAAATGTATATATATATATATATATATAATAAGTAAAAAAAAATCCCCTTCTATACCATAGTTCAATTATAATACTTGTATTGTTAGAAACTTTTCCGATTTAAATTATTTAGCTTCAAATTTATTTTCATAAAACCCAAAATTACACCAGCTGTGAAACTTTTCTGAGAATCATTTCTTTCGGCAGAACTTTTATTAAAATCAAATTTAAGAGAGAGAGAGAGAGAGAGAGAGAGAGCAAAGAAGTAAAAACAAATCTTTCTTTTTCTGTACTTTAATTAAAGTTTCGCTTTTTAAGGAGTCGAGAAAAATAGTAAGACATCGTTTTTATTTGAAATTTGTTTAGATTTCCGGAAATTTAATTGCCCGTTTCAAGTGATTTGTTTTTGCAGTTTTTTCTGAATGCGCACTTATAAAAAAAGACAAAAAGAAAGAAAGAAGGAAAGGATCGTAAGTTTAAGAAGAAACTATTGAAATATGTAGTGCCATCGCTATTGCATTCTTTGTTTGCTCGTTTTACTTTTCCCTAAACTGTGATTATAATTCTGTTTAAATGCCACGAGCATTTCTGTTATGAAATTGATGATTACTTTGATATTAACTATTGATATTTATGCATAATTTTATTCTCTAATATTTAATAATTTTGAAAAATTCTGTTTGATAATTCATAACCATAGTTTTTTTCCTTTATGTTTGAGGATATTATTGCATAACTGATACAATACAAAAAATCCCCAATATAAAAATACTATAAATAGCAAGCAAAAGCAAATGGTGCTGCGCCAATATGTGCACTTAGTCAAGGAAATTATTTTATAATTCAGGCCCGTCATTTCAGAATTTTCTAAGGGGGGGGGGGGTAAAAGGTATATTTTCAATGCATAATTAAAGCATGCATAGATAAAGAACAATACAATACATAAAAACATGCATAATTTCAGTGTATTCTAAAAGTCCGGGGGGGGGGGGGGGTAGTGATTATGCGTTTTCCACTATAACAAGAAGTTCCGTCTAGAACTATACGAGCCTACTTTCCCGTATACACCGAATTCAAATTTATAATCTAGCTTATCTCTCTCTCTGTCTTTCTCGTTTAGCTTTAGTTCTTAATTGCTTCAAATTCTTTTTCAACGGGTAATACATATTCATGAAATCACTCATTTATTAAGTCAGTCATGTATTTATTCACTCATTTATTCATTCGTTCTTTTGCTTATTCATTTAACCATTCATTAATTCAAAAATATACTTGAAAATCAAGATAAAAAAATTTCATAAGAAAATAGGCTCATTAGTTCTGGATGAACTTTCTATCTACATATTCTACGTCATAAGAGCTTTCCGATAAAGTTTGTTCCAAGCAAATCGGTCCGTTAGATCAGGAATTATATAGGATGGAAATTTCCCCGTAGGCGGTATTGTAATTTTTTTTTTGAACTGTTTAAAAATGAACAAAAATTGTTCAAATCAATATTTCACGCCAAGAACTTCTTCCAGTGAGCTTGTTCATGGGAACTTGGATCTTGCACCCAGCGTTTACATAATTTGCTTCATTTTGACCCATACCGCTAATGTTAAAAATTTTTAAACTGTTCAAATCAAAAGGTAAAATATGGAAATGAGATGTCCTCGCCGAGATCTTTCGAATGCAAAAAGAACTTTTCGGATCGAACAATTCGTTCAAAAGTTATTAGGGGGGGGGGGGGACAGACCGAAAGACACTTTTTCCCCATCTCAAAACCCTACTTTCAAATTTTTTATTTTTCAATCTTTATTTAATTACTTAACTTATTTTTGACTTTTCTTGATTTCTAACGATGTTTTCACGATACCATTAAGCCTTCTTTCATGCTTTATTATATATTTTTTTACTTTTACGGGAAAGTAGGCTAAAAAAGCAGTAATAAGGAGGTAAAACTCTTGTCGCTTCATCAATCTTTGCAGCCAGTTCTAGAATTTCATTCTATATATATTTATTTATTTGTAAATCCGTGTTATAATTAAAATGCATTATGTGTGTGTTATATGAACCCTTGTCAGTTTTCCGTTTCACGAATTAGTTCATTGACATTCCATTAATTATTTTCGAATAGTTTTCTCGCGGTAGTATGTGTTTTTTTTTTTTTTTTTCAGATTTATTTTCTTACATTAGATCTTATGAGTTTCAATTTTTACCTCATACCAAAAGTATGTTTCGTTCGTTTTTCTTGCTTGGCAAAAGCAACACATGTCGGAATATTGAACAATATAAGGAAAACATGTTTATTTTTGTGTGCATTATAATAAAGTTGTAGTCTGTATGAAGAAATAAATGAAACTTGCTATTTTCTGGAATAACATTTTACCCAGTTTTAATGCAACCGGTTTTTAGCCAACTTTCCCGTAAAAGTAAAAATAATAAATAAATAATAAAGCATGAAAGAAGGCTTAATGGTATCGCGAAAATATCATTAGAAATCAAGAAAAGTCAAAAGTAAGTTAGGAATTAAATAAAGATTAAAAATAAAAAATTTGAAAGTAGGGTTTTGAGATGGGGAAAATGTGTCGGTCGGTCTGTCGGTCCCCCCCCCCCCCTCCCCCAATAACATTTGGTCGAATTGTCCGATTCGAAAAATTCTTTTTGCATTCGAAAGAACTCGGCGGGGACATCTCATTTTATGGGCAAAAATGAAGCAAATTATGTAAAATCTGGCTGAAAGATCCACGTTCCAATGAACAAGCTTACTGGAGGAAGCTTTTGGCGTGAAATATTAAATGAAACAGTTTTTTTCATTTTTGAACAGTTCAAAACATTAACATAGCGCTTACGGGGAAATTTCAATACTATATAAAGCCTGATCTAACGGACTGATTTGCTTAGAGCAAACTTTATCGCAAATATCTTACAACGTAGAATATTGTACAGTTAGACAGTTCATCCAGAACTAATGAGCCTATTTTGAAATTTTTTGACCGGGATTTTCAAGAATATTTTTCAATTAATGAATGATTAAATTAATAAGTGAAATAATGAATGAACAAATGAGTGAATAAATAGATGAATGAGTGAATGAATATGTATTTATCGTTGAAAAAGGCATATTTGAAGCATTTGAAAATTTTTGTCTGATTCGAGTCACAAAGTGGTCTAAAAAGATATTCATTGATTTTTTTTAAATTTTTGACACACGTTTCGCCTATAATTTTCCACTTTTTTCGCGTTAGCAAGGCGAAAGGCTCAAAAATGGGAAAAGGCTCTAAAATATAGCATTTTAAAATTACTTTCGGCCATTTTTTTATATACAAACCTCAAAATAGAACCATAAGATATTCTTTGATTGATTCATTTCGACTTTTGTACTCGCATTTGTCATTCCTTCCTTTAATTTATTAGCGAGATTGCAATAAGAAACTTGAATCTATGTAAAATTTAATATTTTTTACATTTCCATAACTTTTGGCGAATTTTGTGCCTTTCAACCAATAAATCTAACCGAAATGTTTATAGATTAGTTCAAAATTTTGAATGTATATTTCTCATTTTCGCACTATCGGGAAAACCGTTATTAAGAAAAAGTAGTTTTTGTGAATACACCCCCTTTGCAGCTATTATTCTAGATTTCATTCATGTCTCTCAATGTTTTACAATCATATTTTGATTTCTTCTCATGAACTATTGTGCGGCATTTTCTCTGGGATTTTATGAGGGTTTGCCTGGAAAAAAAGGTTGTAAACCACAGCTTTAACCCAACTTCAAATACGCTGTATCATCTACCAAAAGTGCCAGTACGCTAAAATGTAGACACTAATCGGCATCCCTAAAACAATTTGTGCCTGTAGAAATAAAAAGTATAATTTAAAACGCTTCCGTTGCATTTAACAAACATCTAAAAATACAAACGTACTATTTTGCATGTTTTGGTGTTTTCTAGCAATAATAATAATAATAAATATAGTAATAATAATAATAATAATAATAATTTAGTGATCTTCAAATAGTAAAGCCCACACAGCCTAGAAGACAAAAATTAAAAAAAGTTAAAAGTTTAAATAAAAGTTTAAAAAACACTTTTTACCATTTATTCTGAAAGACTTTACATTAAAAATAGCAATGCAAAGATATTACTTGCTGTATAATTAATGAAACTTATCTGTAGCATTAAAATGAACTTGGTTCAAAGGAAACTTGAAATGCCTTGCAATGCAATTTTGTTACATAAAAGTTAATTTCATCAAACATATATGAATCTAAACTAAACTCTGCAGCTTAACCACCCATGGGGGGGGGGGGGAGGCCTGCTGTGCCCATCTCAACTTACGAGACCGAGGACCTTGGGGTGCTGAAGCAGATGTTCCGGTCATGTGACTGGCCTGAAGCGGAACTCGCAGTATTTAGTTCCCAAGCATGCTTCGGAACTCATTGTAATAGGAATAAAGCATGAGTCGACTCTGCCCAGCTCGGAGATCAAACCCCAGACCTGTGGCACATACAAACGGATATCAAATTTTTATTTTCTTTCGAATAGTACAGCTGAATAATACTTCAGTGCAACATTAGAAGGAAATATTGACTTCTACTTTTCAGCGAATTAATCTTCAAAATAGTCCGCAACTGTTTTGGAAGATAAATTTCTATTGTTAGGAGTAAAAAAATTAAAACTGATATACTTACAAATTTTATTTTTCACGCTATTCCAATGTGCGTTGAAAAATAATCTGCACTAGTATTTCAAAAAAATGTAACATAATTTATTGATAGGTTTTAAATATGCTCTTTTTTAGTTGTTAACGAACAACTTTAAAGTAGGCATCAATTAGTATCCCTTGCCATTTATAAACTACACTAATAAGTTTGCATCGGCCACACCTTACGGATCAACAACTCCACAAAACCACGTAAAAAAAAAAAAAAAAAAGAAAAAAAAAAAAAAAAAAAAGAGCATTAGCAGTCGTTACGCTTTGCGAAGTAGGAAGCTTGCACCAATTGGCGAAAGGAAGAAAAACCCACCATGTAGCTTAAAAGCCTGAATATTATGTTCCTGCAATGTAAGCGAAATATATTAATTATTTTTACTTTAAGATACTGCCATATGTGTTTCTTGCTCCGATAACATATTTGCTTTGTCCCTGCTCTGTGTGCAATTACCATATTTTTTGTTCAAGAGAAAATTTTATTCGATTATACCTATCGCAAAAAACTAGGTATTGAATAGAATTTCTTTTCCTTTCTAATATGACTGCAGTATTGGTCGTCAAGTATTGAAGACCTAGTGCGTCCCCAGAGATTGATACCAACTCTTTCAGCGGCACCACAATGAGTGTGGTACCACTGCCGCAATTTTTTTGATGCTCAGTTTCCCCCTAGATGGCGGCACTTGAGCTCTCGTTGATGCAAACTGCACTAGAAATTTAATTTAGCCGAGAGTATCCATGCCAAACGCATACTGAAGGGATCTTTAACATGCCGCAGAATCATACGACGATTTTCTGCATTTTGAAAATCCACAGACTTGGGCCAAGTTTGATCTTGGGCGCACGAGACCTGCACCTTACCACTACTCCACCCTGTCGAAGTATTGAATAGAATGAGCCGTAATATTTCATTTGAATTTACCTCTATGTCGAGGCGGATTATCAAATTCGTCTAAACATGACAATATTACTTTATTTTTAAAAAGTGACCTATGTTATAAATCAAACTTTTTTTTTTTACATGAAAAGCATAAGTGTTAGATTAACAATAATTTTAATGACTAAATTGTAATTTAAGCCATCTGTTCCATAACCTTAATTTACTCGAAAATACCCGTTCGCCAACTACAACCACTAAGTCATTTACTACAAAAAGTGTCACACAGCAAACGTTACAAGTGACAATGTGATTAAAATTGTAGGAGCAACAAATGATATATATGATTGGTGGTTTATGTTTTTTGTTTAATTGAAGAATCGGTATATAATAAATGACACAGATAGAAAGCTGTAAGATTAAATAACTAGATACAGAAGATACATCACTGATAACATATTAATCACTGAGCGGAGGCCATAAACCTGTCTTTGGCCGATATGTACTTTTCGAATGAAAATGTTTTTTGCCAGGGATTGTACTTTTATGAGGTCTCAATATTTATTGTGCAAAAAAAAAAAATGGTTGGGCAAGGAAGTCAGTCTTCTTTTTCGCCCTGTAAAAGGGTAAAGTTACTGTTCCCTTAAAAGTTAGGGAAAAAAGAAAAATTATTAAAGAAGGCTTAATAAATCGTAAAAATATCGTTAAAAAAAGAAAAGTCAAAGAAGCGCTTTGAATTCAATAAAAATTGAAAAGTAAAAAATTTGAAAGTATTGTTTTAAATAAGAAAAAAATGGTGAGTCTGTCTACCCCCGTTCCATCGCCAATAATTTTTGAGGGCTAGTGTCTGATTTTAAACCTTTTTTTTTTTTTTTGCATTCGAAAGATCTCGGCAAGGACACCTCATTTAAATATTTTGTTTCTTGATTTAAAAAAAGATCATTCAATTTTCTACATTTCAAAAAATCTTAACATTACCGCATATGAGGAAATATGAAGAAAACTATATAAATCCTGGACATAAGATTCAAGTTCCTTTGAACAAGCTTATTGGGAGGAGATGTCGACGTGATTTGAACAAATTTTGTTGAATTGTGAGAAATTCAAGAAAAAATAATCGCCAACGGATGCACTTTAATGTTATATAAATCCTGATCTAACTGAATGAATGAGTGACTAAATGAAAGAGTGAGTGAATGAATATGCATCAACTGTTGAAAAGGTATATTTGAAGTAATGAGGACCAAAAGCTAAGTAAGAAAGATAGAGAGATAAAATAGCTGGATTATATAATTAGATGTTGAAGTTATACGGGAAAGTAGGCTCGTCTAGTTCTAGACGAATCTTTTCTTTTTTATTTATTTAATTATTATTCCATTAAAAAAGTATTGTTTCTTTTCTTTGTTTCTTTTCTTTTTTAAGTATATTATGTATAATTGTTATACTACTTACAAATTTAATGATAAGTGATAATTCTGATGGTAACTGCAGATGTTATGAAAATTTCTCCTAAAAGACGCTGAGTATCAATAAATGTGAAAATGCGTTTTACAAGGTTTCTTTACCGGTTATGGCTATGCATTCGGCACTAAATGTTTCCATGTCGAATTGAACAGACGCTAATTTATACTACGCATACACCATGTCGATAAGCAATTAACTGCTTTTAAATAATGGATATTTTTATCTTTACCTTCAAAGGCAACTTTCCCAAATAGCCTACAGCGAAGAAATTTAAGTATATTTTACTATATTTGGAAACAAACATAAGTATATTAATAAATTGAAATAAAACGAAATTAAGAAAAAATAGTTACCTAATATTAAATTTTTGAACACGTTGAAACTTTTCAGCTATTGTATTTTACAATGTGCATGTATCAGTCATCAAAAGGGAGAGAGATACTTACATTTTACAAATTTTTTGTACAAATATATTCTTATTACCTGTAAATCTAACGTTTTGTTGCTTTGTTTCAGGTAAGCGGACTATTTTTTCTATTGGTATACTCAACTGTATTAATTCCACTGGTAAGCCTATCTTTCAAGACCTATCTTTTCATTCATTATAGGGTTTCCACTAAGCAGTTTCGAACTTTTCTTTATTGGGAAGTAACATAACTTGTTCTTAAATTTTAGATCTATGCGTAATTGCTTTCTTTTGAAAATGAAATTCATGAATTGTGTTAATTTTGTTATAGATAGAAATTTTCGTTAAAATGAAAACATGCTTTCAGTTATTTTTTGGATAAGCCAATTTCATTCATTAATTTTGTTTTCAACTTAGAGGTAGCAATTTTAACGTAAAGTAAGATTTAAGTGCAATAAAACGATTATGTATGTTATATTTAGGCTAAAAGTGCTAACCTTGGAGATTAAGACAATAAGCACAAAAATCGCCAAGTTGCAGTTTTAATTAAATAATTTTACTTTTCTCTCGTTAATATGCATTATCTATCACACAGTCGTTTTTAGAACGTAATGCTCGCTTCCGAAAGCAACAGCAATAAAAATCCCATGGCTCAGGTTTTATACATCCGCGCTGTGTACAAATATGATGTATTTGTTACACAAGTGTTTGTTAGTTTAATTCTCTGAGCAGCGTGCAAACGCAGAATCAGAGCGTCGGAATTTTTGTCAGTTGTCGCTATGCTTTCCCCTGCTGTTTGCCTTAAATTTGAGCATGTAGTTAGACATCTTTGTTAAATATATCGGGCAGGCAAAGTATAAGTGTTTAAAAAACCTAATGTTAAGCTCTTCGAGTATTTTTTTTTTTTTTTTTTTAATATTTGTGTTATCGATATCGAACTTTACTGTCTGTATCCTGTCATAAAATGTATTATACTTTTGCTTTAAAAACTAATTTTTGCGAAAGACAAATATAATAACTTATTTAAAACAGTTGCATTGATTCATAAATCTATATAATGTGAAATGCATAATAATAATTTTAAAATTTGCATTTTTCTAGAGCAATTTTAGCTGGTATTTGTTATTGAAATAAATTCATTGGGGCAAGACTAATTAAATTTAAACTCTCTAACAAGGCGAAATATGAATGGACAGTTATTTCGGAAACTGCTTCTACAAATATATGAATAAAATTAGTTCCTTCGATGGCGGAATATTAAATAATCTATTTAGTTTTGAAAATTGAAGACTTCCAGTATGGACGAATATATTGAGAAGATCACCCTTGGCTTTATAATTTAAATACCGACTGAGGCTCAAAGTTGCTATGACAGCATTGATTGCTTTCCGTATTTAAAGACTTTATTGGATAGTAAGAAAATGTTTCAGCAGCGATATATTCAGATTTGTGATATTTGATGTTTACCGTAACTAAAAATTGGGCTGCTGTATTTGGAAAAAACTAATTAATGAAATATAAGTGTATTCAATGTGTAAAAAGTAATTAAGCATTAACAACTATGTATCTAAATTTTTATTTCGGATACATATTTAGCAATAAATTCGGTGCCGGAAATACGAACGCGCCTGCACTTTAAACCACTTTAAACCGAACGCGACTACACTTTAAAAAGGGCCCCCCAATCTTTTTGTACCTAAGAGCACATACCAGAATATCGGTCGCATGGCGAGCACCATTTATTTTTTAAAGATAAATTTAAAGTTGGTGGATATAGTTAATAATACACACCATATGCTGCACAAAAAATAATTTCACAAATTAATTTAACAAATGAATATAGTTATTATTAATATTGTTGTGTAAAATAAATGATTACTAAATTGCTTGCAAAACATACGAAGTATAAAAGCTATTTATGAAACATATAAAATACAGTCAAAGTGATCTTTAGCATTGCACTTCATTGACCAGCGCTTCATAATTTGGAGAATATGATGAAATTCCTGCTCGCGAGCAATCATCAAGGTGTTCATCTGTAAGTCGTAATCTATATTTTGATTTAATGATATTTATTGTCATTTATAATTATAAGGTCATTCATAGTTATAATAACTTTTCATTCATGTTACTCTAGATTCTAAATGTTCTCTAATTTAAAATGGTAAACCGAAATATTTTATCGATGGGCACAAAGGGGGCATTGCACAAGCAGTGGGCGCACCTAGACGATCGACGGGCGTCACGGTACCCGCTAGCATAGGGTTGCTTTAAACAATATACACTCTTTTTTAGCCTACTTTTTGTAAAAGTAAAATAATAATAATAATAATAAAGCGTGAAAGAAGGCTTAATGTATTGTGAAAATATCGTTAGAAATAAAAAAAGTCAAAAAAAAAAGTTAAGTAATTAAATAAAGATTGAAAAATAAAAAAATTGAAAGTTGGGTTTTGAGAAGGGCAAAAAGTGTTTCGGTCTGTCTGCCCCCCCCCCCTTAATAAATTTTGAACGAATTGGAAAAACTCTCTTCGCACTCGAAAGATCTCGGCGAGGACATCTCATTTCCATATTTTGCTTTTTGATTTGAACAATTTTTAACAGTTAAATAAATTTTAACATTAGCGCCTATGGGCGAAAATGAAGCAAATTATGTAAACTCTGGATACAAGATCCAAGTTCTAATGAACAAGCTTACTGGAAGAAGGTCTTGGCGTGAAATATTAATTTGAACAGTTTTGGTTCATTTTTGAACAGTTCAAAAAAATTAACATAGCGCTTATGGGGAAATTTCAATCCTATATAAATCCTGATCTAACGGACCGATTTGCTTGGAACAAACTTTATCGGAAAGCTCGGAGAAATAGATAGCTAGAGATTATGAATTTGAATTTCGTGTATACGGGAAAGCAGCTCGTATAGTTCTAGACGGAACTTCTTGTTAATTTTTAGTGTACAAGTGTGATTTATTACATTAGGGTTTAGTATAATTGTTACATATACTAAACAATCTGTAATATAATCGTTGAATGTAATATATTCAGTAACTCGTCATACAAATAAAACGGAGTACACATCCAATAGCTAAAATTTCTTCACACACACGCGCGCACAGCCAATTGTATTTATCTCTTAATTCATGTTTTCTAATATTTATCAGTTTATTACTCTTGTTTTCTTAGCAGGATGCTATAGTTTTCTTTCACAGACTTTTAAATATGCACTTTTTACTGGAAAAGTTAAAAGAGTACAAAACATATAAGAGGGTGAAACAACATTTGGAAAAATAAGATGAGGAAGGAGTTTATTGTCGATAGTCACACAATATAACCCAGTTGCACGCTGTTAAAAAATTACGTAAGAAAATAGTAAAATAACCATTTATTTTGTTATTTTACCATATTTAATGACAACAGCTGAATTACCATTAAAAAGGTGGTACTCAAACCGCTGATTGTCAAAAAATATCGTTTATTCTCTGTTTATCCTAAAGAACGTTTAACTAACCGTAATTTTTTTCTCAATAAGAGTCGGGCGTCCATCTTGGTTGCGAAACCTTATCGGTTGTACGTTGTTGTTAAAAAACGAATAAAGATTTATCAGCTCAAATCTGCATGTGAAGAAAAAAAAAAGTGGGTTAAGCAGTGGCTACTAAATAGAAACACGTACACACGTAAATCAAAAATTGGAGACATCGGATTCCCGAACTGTTTGCAAATGAGCGAACCCATAATTTAAGCTGCTGAAGCTTGTTTGTGTTTTAATTTTTGCAGCAAATAAAATGATTTTCGTCAATATACAGCAAATTTAGACCAAAAATGGCTTTGGATCAAATCAAAAACTAAAAACTCAATTTTAAGGCAGTTTGCCTGTTGGAAAAGAAGATGTATTGATAAATAAACGGCCTCTTTGAGTGGTGTCGATGGCCGAATGGCTAGAGCGCAAGGTTGGTATATCGTACGCCCGGGTTCGATTCCTGTTCGCTTCGTTTACGGTTTCTACGTCTCGAAGATTCTGTTCCTCGAAATGGTTCAAAAAAGGTAAACATTTTGTTTTGAAACCATTTTTAAATGGTTATAAAACCGTAAACTTTTGTATTTACGGCTTTTTAACCAAGCTGATTGGAAGCGGTTTAGGTCCCGTAAAATGTTCGAAAGCGTAAATTTAACGGTGAATTAGATGGACAGACTGGCCCCGGTTATTTAACCGTAATTTCATGATGAAATTTCTAACAGCGTAATGTATTCCATAAATTGAAAATATTCAGTAATATATTCCGCAGACATAATGACGGATAATGTCAACAAAGGGGAAAACTTAGAGATTGATAATATCTGTCAAGGGCTGGAAATATGTATAAATAAATGATCAAATTCATTAAGGCACATATATTTCAAATTATTTACGAATAATGTTCCGACCCTAAACAACAGTCAATGCTGCTAATAATAAACGAATTTACTTAAAAATTAAAATTACCATGTAACAATACATACTTCTCAATTAGACAGTTTAAATATGCCTGATTGTATGCAAAATATCACTTAATTGAAAATCTTGTGTACGGTAAGAAAAAAGGATATGCTTAATTACGTAAACAGTTTAAATTGCTGGCTACTATTTTGGTATTTAAATTAAAGCTTTTCAAAAATTTATTAAAAGCCGTTGCTTTTAAATTATTATTTATCAAATCATCTTCAATAATTAATACAACAACCGTAGTTGCGAAAAATGGATTGATGTGAAAATAACTAATTTTTGGGAAAAAAATAGAACCGACTTAAAATTATAAATTGCGCTAAAAAGTGAAAAATAAATTAATTCTTTAAACGACCTACATGCGACTTTTAAAGATAATTTTTGAAATATGTTCGAAATTATGATGGATTTTGATTCATGATTACTTTTGTAACCACGAATCAATTACAAATATTTAATAAGTTTGCAACAGTTTCAATGTAAATTACGCATGGTGTAATGGTAATTAGACGGCCATAATTTTGCACCGACATCAAAAATTATGTTTGAAAGTCGTATCGATGTTGTCTAAAGAATAAGTTTATTTTTCATTTTTAGCGTAGTTTATAATTTGAAGTCGGTTCTATTTTTTCAAAAAATTATTTTATTTTATGCTTTTTAGTGTAAATACATTTTTATAGAAACACAATATTTTTAAAGAATCCATAGAAAAAGGGGAAACCTTCCTTGAGGGAATGGCACGAAAAACTAACCGTTTATAAATAAATTCCGTTTTGAAATCGGTTTTAAAAAGTCTAGATCAAACAAACTGATTGGATTTATTTTTTTCTTCAGAAAAGCCTTCAGTCAAACTCTTGTTATAATTGCTTTTAATATTACAGATGAATGGCAACACACTCTTTTTAGCCTACTTTCCCGTAAAAGTAAAAAAAATAATAATAAAGCATGAAAGAAGGCTCAATGGTATCGCAAATATTCCGTTAAAAATAAAGAAAAGCCAGGGAAAAAAAGTGAAGTAATTAAATAAAAATTGAAAAATAAAAAAAATTTGAAAGTAGGGTTTTGAGATGGGGCAAAAAGTGTATCGGTCTGTCGGTCTGTCTGCCCCCCCCCCCCCTTAATAACTTTTAAAGGAATTGTCCGATTCGAAAAATTCTTTTTGCATTCGAAAGATCGCGGGTTAGACATCTCATTTCCATATTGTACTTTTTGATTTGAATAATTTTTCGTTCAATTTTGAACAGTTCAAAAAATTTTAACATTAGCGCCTATGGGCAAAAGTGAAGCAAATTATGTAACTCTGGGCACAAGATCCAAGTTCCTATTGCAAGCTTATTGGAAGAAGCTCTCGGCATAAAATATTGATTTCAACAATTTTTGTTCATTTTCGAACAGTTAAAAAAAATGCGGCATTTTTCCATTATCCCGGCACAGGCGATAAAGTCACCAACAATGATGCAACCAACGCCGAATGGAATATCGTCGCTGGTAACCTTTTGCGTGTGCTCTCGTCAAAAAGACTGCTTGGCGAGATTTGCGCCCTGATAATGGAAAGGTAGAAAATTAACATTAGCCCCTACGTAAAATTTCATTCCCATATAAATTTTGCTCTAATCGACGGATTTGCTTGCAACAAACTGTATCGGAAAGCTATTACGGTGTAGAACATTTACAAATACGAAGTTCAAGGAGAACTGAACAAGCCTATTTTCCTATGAAAGTTTTTGATCGGGATTTTTAAGGAAATTTCTCAATGAATAAATGAATGAATGAATGAATGAATCAATAAAAGAGTGACAGAATGAAAGAATAAATAAATAAATGAGTGAACGAATGAATGAATGAATAAATGAGTGAATACATGAAAGATTACTCAAATGATTGAATGAATGAAAAAATAGATAAACGAGTGAATAAATACATGAATGAGTAAATGAATGACTGAATAAATGAAAGAATGAAGGACTGAGTGAATGAATATGTATTATCCGTTGAAAAAGGTATATCTGAAGTAATTAAGAACTAAAGCTAAATGTGAAAGAGAGAAAGAGATAGCTATATTATAAATTTGAAGTTATGTGTATACGGGAAAGTAGGTTCGCATAGTTCTAGACGGAACTTCTTGTTTAACAGTGAGTTTCATGTTTATTAACAGTTTTCCCAACGAAGAAAAACCAAGTCAAGCTTTTCCAATTAAAAAGAAAAAAAACTTTTTTTTCACCGAAAACGGTTTTTCTAAAAGACAATTGTAGTCAAATTAATGTGCGATATTTGAGTTAGATGACCCTCTATCGATTAAAAAAAAAAATTATCAAAATCGGTACATTTAGTAAACTTATGGATGAAAAAACAAAAAAAAAACCACATTTCTGCCCATAGCTTTTTTCTAATTATCGAATATGATCAAACAAAGGTACGGGACCTATGTAAAACTCAATCGATTGATTAAAAAAAATCATGCATATCTGTTCATCCGGTTAAGAAGTTATGAGTGGACAAACAAACAAAATAAAAAATTTAAAAAAAAAATGACATGCATACAGTATGAATGTATAACCTGTTTCCTTTGTGAAGTCGGTTAAAAAATAAAATAACAATGTAAAGCCTCAAAAGCATTATTTTTATCAATAATGTGACAGTTTATAAAACGCAATCGCACACACACATTAAACAAATTTTAGATTGTTATAGTAGGATATTTCGACAAATTATCAGACATTAGAATATAATAGGTATGAATTAATTGGTGATTTTTTTTTCACGTTGCCATGAAAATTGTGTGTTAAGCGAAATTCGAAATTATGAGAACAAATCAAAAGAGTAATAAAAGCGCAAATATTTAACAATATCACAAACAAATGCTTGATTTTACGTTCCTCAGAAAAATATTATCAATGGACGCAATTAATCCCTGATTTTCTATTGTTAGGTAAGTATTATCATAATGAAAATGAGAAAGATAATTATAATAAACATGCTTCAGTAATATAGGAACAAATAATTGATTTTGCGATTAGGTTGGGTCAGTACATTCAATCCTAGTTTACGATATGGAATGATTTTGGAGGAAAACATCTAGTTTTTTCAGTTGGATATTATATTTCTGTTGATATCAGTCGAGTTATCTGTAAAATATATTAAAAATTTTAGTTTCAAAAATTAAACTTAATTTGCTGCTTGTTTTTTCTTTAGTTATTCAATCGCTAAAGGAAAGTTAGAGAGAAGCTTACATTGGGAATTAACCAACACACTCTCAAATTTCGTCGTAGTTGATGAAATGGTTTCGTGAAAAAAGCTCCCAGTAAACCTTTCGTCAAATTGACGAAAATTGTGTGGTAACTTTTTTAAGTCACGTGATCGCACGAGGAAATAATTGTTGTAAATGACGAAATTTTCATGACGATTGGAGAATCCTCGAAAGTGAGAGTTCTCCTCAAAAGTGAGAGTGCATGTGTACCAGAAATCGAGATGTTGCAGAGCTTCATATTCCATGGATTTAAGAATAACGTTTAACATACCTTCCTATTTACAAACGTTCTGAAGTTTAATCAGTTTCAGTGATGTATTTGTTAAACATTTATTGGACTAAAAATTCGTTAGTTGATACATAACATAATATCGTTACGCCGAGGCCGTGATAGCCTAGCGATTAGGATGTCGGACATCCAATCGGAAGATTCAGTGTTCAATACTCGACCCGCTGAAGACATCCCACGTACACTTGGGGATACGTGCCTGTAAAATCTGTGGGCCCTGAAATCCCGAGGCAGTTCCTAGGATACCTGAGGGTGGCCCTTCCCTTCACTCTTAGGTTAAAAACGGAAGGTGGCGTACTTGTGGTAGCGCCATCTGGTGTCATCATACTACATAATGAGCCACGTCGTACTTCCACCGTTGGGGTACTCATTTATAAACGGAAGGCGTTCCTTACTTCCATAATTCCTCTTCGACTTGCGCAAGGAGCTTGAGTACCCAAGTGTCATTAAAAGCAACTACATATTGTTACGTCAAATCAGTATTCGAAGAAAAGCTTTTTCTTTTCTTGTATAAACGAATTCCGTGTCCTCCTTGTATAGGACGAAATTCGTGCTAATGTAATTTAAACAATTGGTAAAAGTATTTAAACAAGACTTTTAATATATTAGGATTTCACTTTCTTAAAAAATATAAAATCATTGTTGAAAGAATTGCACATTTATGCTTGATAGCACAGAGAATAATGAAACTTTTTTCGAAAAACTGCACTTTTTTTTCCCTGTAATTATTTGTTCTTTTATTTGCAAACCTCCTCCTGTGAGAGTTTCTTTTTTAATGTAGCAGAAAATGTTCAAAAAACATTCGTGCATTTTTTACATTGTTTCACGACCATGCAAAATGGTGCACACTAAATGATAAATTGTGCGATTTTTAGCACTGTTAGGGGGGGGGGGGGGGGGGATTTCTGTGGTTTTCGATAATTTTCATATTTCATTGGAAACAGTTCAATAAAAACTCAGTATTAAAGCCCTGCATTTTCATTTAGATTTGTTTTTTTTTAGTGCTTCTTAAGGGCGTAAAGCAAAAGTTGCTATTAAGCATTTATAATTTGGTCTCAATATTCCTTTGGATACACTCTTTTCAAAAACTGTAATAAAAAACTTTTAAAGAACTTTAAAAAAAACTATTATAAAGGCGACCATTTCAAAGATTAAAATAGTTAGTAAATAATAAAGAAAAAGTGTTATAATTTTTTTTCCTGATAACAGTGTGCAACAAATTTGAACTTTTTTTTTGTCCTTTAGATGAAACTATGTGATTCTATATAAACAAAAGGTGCTTAATTCAAATATCCAAACCAAAATTCTCCATCACGTACCGTTTTTGCCGGAGACCCACTTCTCATATTTATACAATTTGGTTATAGAAGAATGTAACTGCGGCTTACTTATTGAAAACACAAACACATAAAAGATTTTTTTTGGCCGTTTCATCTTGTGGGCATCTGTTGGTGTGCCCTGATAACAGATTAGCAATATTCAATTCGTATACTTCCATTCTATCGACCGCTGAAACGCTTTTAAAACAGAGATATCCTGATGAGAACTTTCTATATTCCCATCATTAATTACGCCAAGGTTTTGAGGAAAGAAGTCCATATGGGAGTCCAAAAAGTGTAGTTTTAATGAAATATAGCAACCTAATTATACAAAAGCATTTTATCATGTCACCAACAAGATTTTCGTAATTTTCAGCTTTCTCATTTCCAAGAAAACGTGAGCACACTGATTTAAATGCCAGCCAGGCAGATTTTTCGGCTTCTCACTGTTTGTTTTCATACTCTTCATCATGAAAGAATTTCCTTAAGTTGTGAGCCAATAAAAATCCTTTCTTTTAGTTTTCGCCTCACTTAATTTTTTTTTTTTAATTTTCCTGAAATGCAAGAAAGCCACTCCTTCTCTGTCCAGAGCTTTTACAAATATTTCGATAAACTAAGTTTAATGTACAATTGTGGACAAAAGGCACATTGTAGATATACAAGTGGCTAATTTTTATGCCTTTGCCACTCAAAATTTTGAAATTTCCTTTGTGTTTTCCGAATATGCTACAGGAATGAATAGGAAAACAATACTTAGATGGAAGAGCACTGATAAACACGCGCCACTCTGCTGAATTGTGCTCATGTCCTAATGCTTGAAACCCTACATTCACATTACAGCAGCATACTATTTTTTCTTTCTCTGCAAAATAGTCTACAAAATGTTTTTGTGGTCTTGTAAAAGACTCGAAACTTCGAGAAGTAGATAAAGCCTTTGTTGCCAAAAAATGTTGCTAAAGTAACCAAAGTTCCTTAAAAAGGTCCCTAGAATAGCAACGATTTCACTGTCAATGAGAAAGATATAATTTATAATAAATTAAGTCGATAAATTACGAAAATATGCACATTTATCCAAAAAATACGTAAAAAGCTAAAATGCGGAATTTTGGGAAAATGGTAAGTAATAGGATTTTCATCGAAAGGACATTTTTCGTGTTGATCAGTGTAATTAAAATCAGAAATTCAAAAATACCACAAAACGATTTTAAAATAGATAATCCTGAATTCGGTCTGATTGTTTTGTTCCAAATTTAACAGGAATGGAAACTAACGAAAACGAGTTTTGTTACATAATAGAAATGCATCATTTTTGTAGAAAGTTACCTTATGCTTTGCAACACGCTGTAATGATTAAAATTTCTTTTTTTATCTACCCGTGGAGGTTATTTGTTGATTTGATCTTGTACCTCGTGTAATATTAAATTTCGGGAATGATTAATAAATGCAAAACTGTCACAAACTTATTTTGAGACAGAAACACGAACTAATTGAATACATGCTAATTTATTAACTATAGTGTAAATATAATGAGGAAAAATGCATAACTGACGGACGGTGTCACTCAGGGAAATGCCCGCCTCTCCCGGTAATGTCGCTACTGATATATAAATAGTGAGTCCAGTAACTACTTCTTTTATTATTCTTTTATAATTTTGTAACATTTAGGGATTTTCTGGGAAATTTTCTAGAATTTCGGATATTAAGCTTTTTCTCCATTTTGAAGAGAATTCCAGAAACGATTCCTATTGAAATGACAATGACTTTGACTGTTGCATTTTTTTTCCTTTTTATTCAAAACTTAATGTACGTAGTAAATAAACAGAAATTCTAGAACATGGTTTCAAGCTTCTCATTAAGCAAATCGTCTTCGAATAAAACGGCTAGAGAATTTTGCTCAAATGCAATAAGAATATTTCAAAAGAAATGTTTTAATTATAATAAAGCCCCCAAAAGAAGATTTATTTTTTTTTTGAAAATAAATGCCATATGCATCATTTAAAATACGAATCCTATTAAATTAGAATTCAGAAATGCTAGTAAAGAAAAGAAAAACCTTAAAAAATACTCCCATCGTTAAGTCTGAGGGTTGGAATGTGATATTTAATTTTTATTAGTATTTTTTCTGCAATTTCTTCATTCGGTTTTGAAAGTTTTAAAAGATTACAAATCTTTTTCTTGCATTCGCTTTGATTGATTTTCCAATCTTCAAAGTAAAAATAGAAATTTGTGCGGTTTGTGGTTCATTAGTTAAGCTTTTCGGAAAGGATCGGCTTTTGCTTGGAAGGGAAATTAATGCAGAGAAAAGCAATATTATAAATGAAGAGAAAGTTTTTATGTTTTAAAAATGCAGTAGCTATTGCATTGCATGTTTTATTGTTTTTATTCATTACAGGGCAGTTTACAGCATTTAAAATGCATTTGTTAATAAATAAAACAGAATGAAAGTCTTTAGCTTTTTGCAAAAGTAATAAATGATGAGTTGGCGTTATTAAAACACAAACTTGCTAGGTTATTGCATACCCGTTTTTTATCAAGCAAAAAAAGTTTTGTGCTGCTTGATCCTAAGTAGCAGTTGCAAAAATGTATTTCATTATAATTGTTTCTCAAGAGTACGGCAAGCGCCGCACTTTTTCTGAATTCTAAGGAAGTTCTCTGTAATAATAAAACACAGATGTGTAATGTTTTTTAGATTTTTAAAAAATATAAGGTTAATTTTATTGTTTTTTGTACCTTATAGCTAAATTGCTTCTTTTTACTTCCATGAAAAAACAAGAATAGTTGAACTCGGCCTGCCATTTCGGGACGAGAAGGCTGGCGAAGAAACACATTTAAGTGACGGGCAGAGTTGAACTACATTTGACTTCTTATTTATGATTTTCTTAAACATAGCAATAGTCCTAAATTTAAGAAAATAGTCAAAACAAATTTCTAGAAATCGTAGGCTGTAGAGCAAGATCTCTCAAACATTTTCAGTGCTTTGCCCCGTTGAAGACTCTTCAGCTCATGATATATTTATCCTCTTAGAAGCTGTAACCACTCTTTTAGATAGCGTTATCGTTGCCCTCCCCTCCCCTTTACTTTAAGAACTAACGAACTAGTTTTAAGAATTTACTTACGTATTTTGTCGAAAATGAGAAACAGTTCCCAAACACAAATGACCTCCCTTTGATCCCGTTGTATACGACAAAATTACAACATTATTTGGTCCTAACTTGCAATGACAATCGCACAAATGTGTAAATCACAATAAAAAGGATTAAAGTAAGGAAACGAAGCAATTCGAGGAAAACAACTTGGAAACAAATGAGTGAAACTCTCATTGCAAATGTGAACTAAAAAATATCGAATTTTTAAATACATACAATTCTAAGTTCAAGATTTACTTTTCGTTTGTCTTGAAACACTTGAAGAGTAGCTTAGATTAAGTATGACATGAACTCACTGTAACACAATTGGTAGTATGTTAAGCCAAAACGTAATTCAACTTTACTAGTTGAATCACAAAAGAATGAAGCAAAATAATCAACTGAGCCCCTAAATATAGTAAAACTAGTCCCATCCTCTAAGTCCAGTAAATTGCAATCGTATTTTTGTTTAACATACAGTAACCACTCGTTATATCATGCCTCGTCATTTCGCTCATTCGGATACATAGCGCTTTTTCTTTGTCACCGAAAATTTTAAGTTTGAGCTTTCAAAAGTAAAAATATTGCATTTCTGAATAAAGCCCTTTTCCCCCCATTGAACAAAGCCATCGAACAGGAATGTTTTCCTTTCTGCCCTTTCCTTCCTGAATTTGCTGAAGTTACAAGTTGCATTAATTCTCCTCCAACTCCACACCTTACATGCCTGAAGGATGACCCATTTCTAGATACCTTTTAGTACAGAAAGGATTCGCACTTGGCTGAAAAAATCCAAATTAAACAATCCCCTTAACCCAAAAGTAGAGAGTGATAGGTAAAGGAATTTTCTGGAAAGAAAAGGGTTACCTTTATCTTTGACATCGTTTAAACACCATGCTCAGGTAGCATGCTCAGGTCCACTCAATGTACTTTTTGAGTTATTTATAACGGCATCGGTTATAAGGCGCATTCGGATATATCGCGCTTTTTTGCTGTCCCCCTGAAAGCGCGATATAACGAGGGGTAGCCCCTCGTTATATCGCGCTTTTGTAGTATAAATGTTTTGTAGTACAAAAGGTTTTTACAGTATCTATCATTTGTGATTCGGTTTAATGTTCATGATTCTTATCAGCCAAGGAATTTCAATTACAAAGTAATCAGATAATTCTAAACGGGATTACATAAAAACGACCGTTTGATCCCTATTCAGAAACATTTTCACTTACAGAAAATGCTGCTATTGCGCGATTAATCAAAATTTTCTCACTTCATTTACAGACTTAGAAAAATAATCCCAACACCAAGAAGGAACTGTGCTAGACAAATGAAATTTGGCAAGCGTATTTGCATGTATGAAAGATGATTTCTATTCAAATTTCGCTGCAGACGGATAAGATAGTCGCTAGTGTCGCCACTATGAGGTTTCAAATCAGCTTTGTTTTCAATACACGCTGTAAAGTTCCTGAGCATTATTTATCGTTGAGATTTGACGTAGTGAGTTGGTGTTAGTCATTAATACTTTTAAAAAGATTCATAAACTATTATCAACAACTCACTGAGTTTAAGCCCTTGCAGCATTGTTTGTTTTCGGAAAAACGGGTAAAAAACGATCAAGTTTTTTTTTTTTTTTTGACAGAAAATAAATGCATAAGTATAGTACAAATTGTTTTTGGCAATTTCAGTTGCAGTGGTGAATAGAGAGCGGGGTGGGGGGGGGCGGGGTTTGAAGTAAAAGTTACATAGAACATTACTATAGTAAAAAAAAGTGCAAACGGATCTCAGACGGGTATTAGAGAAAAAATAACACGAGATACAAGATCGGCCGTGTGAGAGACGGGCATGTGCAAATTTGCCGGTCACTTTCGCCCGTGTGAGACACGGGCAAATGCGTTAAGTGGTTAAATGAGTTCCTGTAATGTGGCTACGTGAAGGTGGCTTTTCTTTCCGCATCAACCTGTCTGCGGTCTAGCCACACTGGATCTGTACGTAGAATTATGCATCGGGGAGCAATTTCCTGTAACAGCAGGGGCACTCTCGTGTTAAGACGTTGAGCGCCATGTTAGCCATCGGTGGCTGACACTGAGCTTTCCGTTTAGGCCGCGTCAACCACCGGTGGCTAGCAGTGCAAAATATGATGCAAAACCAAAAAAATTGCATTATTTTAAGCAATTTCTGAAATTCTATTTAAAATGTACGTAACTGTTATTTGTTACAGGGTTTTACTAAGCACTGAACTTTCCGTTTAAGCCGCATCGGTTACCAGTGGCTGATTCTGAAAGCGTAGCCTGGCTGGAATTTCCTTATAAATTCGCGTTGCACTCAACGTTTTAACCCCAAGCACCCTATCTGCATTTTTTCGCCAGTTCAACCTGTACTCTGTACTGCTGCATTCATAAAGACCATTCAAGGGTTCCAAGTTGGGTGTTTTCCAACAGGATAACGCTCACCCTCATACCTCTGTTGAAACCCAACATGCTCTACTGAGGGTCGACACATTGCCTTGGCCTTCTAGGATCAGGCTATCTTTTCCCAATTTAGCATAGATGAGACATCGTTGGACGACAACTCCAGCGTCATCCACAACGAGCATTAATTGTCCATGTTTTGACCGAGTTAGTGCAATCTTCATGGAACTCCATCCTATAAACTGACGTCCATCAACCATGCATGTTTGTATGCTTACGTTGAATATAGCGGTTATTAATGTACCAGCATTTCACATTTGAAATGAATCCTGTCGCGTTTATATTTACCCGTGATCTCGAAACTTTAATCTTTTAAAGATCTTACCTAGACAAATGTATTCCCGAAATTTCATTAGTCTGAACTTTTTCTTCTTGTTGGGATTTTTTCTGTCCGTGTACTTGTTTTTTGAATTCAATCAATCATGATTTTCCTCGAAAGCTACAAAATAATTTCTTCAGCAGAACTTTTATCCGGGAAGGGTTTGCAATTTAATGTGTTCCTGTCATCAAAACCTTCTAGTTTCTAATATGGTTATGCATTGAAGTAGAAATCAGTGTGAACGCAGACATTAACGCATTAAATTTTTATTATGTGTTTAATTTATATATAACCAAGAAGTCCAGCCTTATAGATGTAGTTTTCTGAAAGTAAGGACATCACCAATGGAAAATTTTAATTAGTTTTGTTTAGTTTAACCAATATTATAACACGCTTTCAGTTTTTAAAATTTATGTGTAACAGTCAATGAATGACTGAATTGGTTTTAAAAAGGTAAGATAAATAGCATATTATTATCAATACTCAAGTTTACATGTAATTTGAAGTCATTGTTTATTTATTCTTGTCAAAGAACTTTTAAGACTACAGCTGGAACTAAGCTTACGGAAGCGTTATCTGTGTTATCAAACATTCGTGAAACTATTTAACTATCAGCTGATCCACTGCCAAAACCTCAGTTCATATGTTTGCTATTTTTTTTTTTTTACTTTGATGACATTGACACTATACAAACAGCTTCGACGCGAGCTTTGGAGACAGTTCCACAATGTGAGCTGGAACAGGCGTTCGAATCCTTGTTAAACCGGTGTTACAAATGTATTGAAGCCGAAGGAGCTTTTTTTTTTGAATAAAAATACTTTAAAATATAACTACTAGTTTTTATTTTATTTTATAAACCTACTCTTAAAAATTCTTTGACACACTGTGTATGTAGGTGCCAAATAAAAATTTTAATCTTTTAAAGTTAAAGTTAATTTTAAACGCTAAAACTTTGGGGCCTTGGTAGTTCGATAGTATTTAAAAGAGAACATATCTCACTTGATATACTACCCTACTTTACGTGCGCTTTCCTCATTAGCAGTGTTTTTGTAATTTGCAGTCGCTATATGAGTTCTAATTAAGATATGTTAATGAGCTACTACTTTCCGGCTTAACATTTTCGAACGATATTTTATTTATTTAAAGAAGATCTCAGGAACTATTAACGACTGCCAAAGCGCGGGGGCCAATACGCTACGAGATGAAAAGGTTACTTCTGAATGAGAACAAAGGGGAAAATTTGTTTTTATGACGGAATGATGTGACCCTTTGTTTATTTCATCATTAATTTTTAATTGAATATTGTTTTAAGAATTTGTTAAACACGCATATTAAAGTTAATGAGGATACGTAAAAGATGCATTGTAGTTTTAATCCTTTTGTCGAAAATAAGCACGTAAGTTTAATAACCAGGTAGATACGTATTTTAAGATATCTGAATATAAGAAGAATATGATTCAACTCACACTGAAAGTAATTGCATTGTTTTTTTTCCCTACAACTAATAAATAATATTTTTTGTATTGTTGTTTCGTAAAACTATGCTACATTTTAAAAATAAAACAATGACGCCCAGTAATATAAGCAGTTAAGCCCAATACTCCCGTGCCATGGACCCGAGATCTATTCCAGGACAGGGTTGGATCCATGTAGCACTTAATACGATCATGTCCTAGTGGATCAGAGGTTACTTTAAGCTGTAGGTACTTAAGCAATCTCTAGAGGAACTGCTTACTCAAGAAAAGTGATTAAAAATGCAAATAGTGTCTGCCTCTTATTATTTACCTTTACACAGCTATGTATATCATTAAATAAAAAAGGCTGGAAGTTAATATTCATCACTAAAATATGTATTTTAACCTGCTTCCTTACGTTTACTTCCTAAACAGTCTTTAATAATTATTCCTCTTGATCACAAGGTATCGACGATTTCATTAACTTTATGGAGCAATTGTTAAATAACAACAAGTCAGTTGTCTTGGAGCGGATCCCAACCCACTGCGGAATCGAGGAGAACGAAGTCACCTTTGACGAGGTCACTGATTTCCTGGAGAAAAAGGGGGTTTTGTATCTTACAGACAAGCAAACAGGATTTGGCCTACCATGCGATCAGGACAATAGTCAAAAAAGCCATCATATGATCCTTCTCACATGACGCTGCCACTAGAAATAGTCACAAATCTTGGTACATGCATATTCATGATATTCCCGAGTGGCACAGAGATGGGGTTGTAGCAATAATACGGCTTTTATCTGGGCAAGATAGTCTGTGTAAGCACTTTCACAGAATCAGCTTGGCTATCGACCCTTATTGCCTTGTGTGTGATAGCCAAGAAGAAATGAGCATGCTTCACCTTGCCTCCGGTGCTAGCATGCCTCCCGTATCCTTGTGGGGGGCTCTATTGGAATGCCTGAAATAAATTGATGGACTAATCGATGGCTTCTTCTATTTTATTTTTCCCCCTCCATATTGTTCCTGTTAGAGATCAGTTTTCTTTATTACTTTCCATTGGAAATTAAAAAAAAGAAATAAATAAATTTATCTTTGAAAAAGATTAAAATATTTATTAAATGAAGTTCAGGAACTAGACGAAGGCCGAAATATACGTTTGAATTTTCAAAAATAACTTCCAGACTTTTGTTTTTTGTAAGTTCTTTTTTTTGTATGTATATGTAAATAGTGTAAAATAAGAAGGAGACACCATTAACATTTTAAAGCGTACTTTTGTCGAGTATTAATACCTCTTATTACAAACTACAACAAGGTGTTTTCTGCAGGCTGAAATATACGTTTGAATTTTCAACAATAACTTCCAGTCTTTTATTATTGTTTTTGTATGTAAGTGTTAAATTGTGTATAATACGAAGTAGACAATATTCATATTTTAAGACACAATTTTGTCTGGCGTATAATGCCTCTTATTACACACTTTTTAACACCTGCATGCAAATCGCTAAATAAAAATTTTTGCGAAGTTATTATTTTAGACTAAAACATATACTTAAGCCTCAAGTTAGCTCTAGAGCCAACTCAATAAGACTAATAATAATGATCATAACCTGCTAAAGACGGAAATACATGTTTGACTTTTGGAAATAACTTCTAGCTTTTTATCCATAAATGATCATATAAGTATTAAAAACACTAATAAGAGTCAGGCATTGTTCACATTTTAAATCATTTTTATCTCGATAGTGTGATGCCTCTTATTACACACTTTTTAACACCTACATGCATTAAATAAAATGAGCTTCGAAAGTTATCATTTAAACTACCTCCAACGTTGCAGTTAGATCCTAAGCTATGTGTACAAAAGGAGTAAAATATTTATTATGTGCAAACCAAATATGGAGACCATAAACTTTCAGATTTTCACCAGACAAAAAATATTCTCTGCGAAAAATAATTATGCTAACGTAATTTACTTACAAGGGAAATTAAATTACTTAACTAAAATTAAAAATTTCTCACAAAGGATGATAAGGAAAGAATTATAAGCTTGCATTAAATGGATAAAGGATCTAAAAATAATCTCCTCAGCGCAGGTTTATGCTTTGTAAAAGAAATTTCATTAAGCATCCTCTGACTTTTCGACAAATGTGGGAGGAAGACTTCTTTTTAGATGAAAGATACTTATTAAGGATGTTTAACATATTTTAAGGTTGGTTGATTTCGTTGCGTTTAATAGCATTAAAATCTCCACTATTAAATACTAAGATATTTTGTGAATAGATTTGGAACAGAACACATTTTGGTAAAGCTAAGTAAAGTAAGAGCTTTTGATTTTGATTGCCTGATTTTCTTCTACCTGAATAGGGAAAACCACATAAGCTCCCAACAGGCAACTCGGTGACGGCTAAATAGCGTATTACAAAAACCCCTTCACCTTCTGGTTTTTAGAGCAGATTTTGTAATTTTTCCATTTCCAATATTAAATGCAAATTGCCAACAAAAAGGACAAAATAGCACAAGAAAGTCGGAAAATCTCCGTACACATCTAAAACCAGAAGAGACCGGAGTAGCAGTAACTAGGTTTTTTGCGTTTAGTTCTTTCAAAATTTCTTCTTGAGGGGGTCCACATAGTCCACATGTCGGATGCATCTTCTCTATTGCCTATACAGAGACTGAGGGCATATGATAGTGTACCGTGGTGTTTTCTTCACGCATCAATATGTTATCTGTTTTACAGCATCTTTTATTATAAGTTTATCTGACTTACAGCAATTTGTTTCTGTCTCACAGCAATTTAGTTATCTGTCTTACAGCAATTGCCATTGTCTGGCTGAACAGTTATTGTATCTCTTAGGATTTTGAACTCAAACCGGTTGTAAACAGAGAAAGGGCTTAAGTAAAGTGGACTGAATGAGTGTGCTATGTTAGAGCCATTAGAAGAAATGAAAAATGTAACTGTTTTTGTTGGAAAATTTCTGAGGGACCACACTGGTTCCTCCTGATCTTCCAGGTTACAGGCTCCATATTCCTAAGAGGATAAAACAAAAGTGATTAAATAGGCTCTTTTACAAGATCATATTAGGAAAAGTCAAAAATGTACATCTGTTTAGTTCATTATTGTTGGAAGTACTGCACAATAAATATCGAAAAGGGGCTCCTTCAGCCATTCTGGTGATAATCAATGATAAACTTTTTTCTTTTTTTACATGACGCTTTTTGTTTTTGTATCCTAAAACAACCCGGTTTTGCTAAATTAAGTTCAATGTTTTCTTTATCATCGATATTGGAATTTATGTAGCTCGCATGTTTTTTAAAAGTATTTCAATTAATTCGAGCTATCTCAGTAATGGGTGGTACTTTTACGGTTATGATTACAAATTTATCAATCCAATCATTTTGATTAAGATTTTACGGACCACTACACATTAGGCGACAATCTGAGCAACAACGCATTAAATCTGTATATGCTTGATGAAATTTCGTCTTGATGTTATCGCCCGCAGCCTGGCGCCAGTCATTATGTGATATCAGGCGTAAGGCATTTGGATTGGATGCGCAAATCGGAGACGTCATAATCGAGATCTGCGAAACGTAACATTATTGGATCAAAGAGTAGTTGGAAGTGGCAGTAGAGATATGTGAAGATGTCTTAAAAGCCCTTTCGCGCAAGGAAAAAAAAAAGTAATTCTGCAGCGAGTTTGTAATCAAAATTCCTCCTGGCCTTTTTTTCTTTCTTTTTTTCAAGTCATACTTGACTGAGAAACAGTCATACTTTACGCACTTGGTCAAAAGTAAATATATGGTAACTATCACTTTCAAGGCAGAAGACTTTTTACCGCCTTATTATTTTTAATGTTTTTTTTCCTTTCTTTTTGTTAGTCCTTTATGATTTATGCTGTTTACGTTAGGTAATAATGATAATAATAATAGTAATAAATATACTTATTTGCGTATGACATTTTCAAAATATGGAAACTTACATTCACATTTCTTTAAAAAATAAACATAAAAACCTGTGCACAAGTACATGAAAATGTGCATTGTACATGTACTATACTAACTTCATTTCTTAAAGAAAAAAGATAATTTTAATGTTAATAAAATCAAAAAAAAAAAAAAAATAAATAAATAATAATAATAATAACTATTACAACCTAATTACTGTTGCACCCATAACAAAATTGTTAAGTTTTACTACTACAGGTATGTAATGCAGAAAACATATATGTGTGTATTTTTAATCTTCAGGGGATGTGTATGTGAAAGTGTTATTGTAGAAATGAAAACATCAAACTTAGATGAATTTTATGAGCTGGAGAAATTGCTGAACATACAATAACACATTTGTATAAGTCCTGCTCTACTTTGTTTTGAAGTCTAGCCACCATCGGCTGGAGCTTAGGCTTACGTTTTTCCCTTTCAGATAACTATTTCTAAATCGCATAAACAGTGACACTACCAAGGTGCACTATATGTTCCTTTGCTTCACGATAAGAAAACCCAAGATGCCAATCATTCTTCCCCTCCTAAACGCTGTAATTGTACTAATTCTGTGCCATCTGTTTTCTTACAGAGAAAGTAATTTGCCATTAAGCGTTTACCGTTGGCAGAAAATCAGATCACTTTTAACAATCTGGTACAGCTCTTTAATTGCATGATTAAATCTACAACTGAAAAGGCACTGTCTAGATCACACTTTCTCATAAAATCTAATTTTATATTTAAGTACCCTACAGCAGTTTTTACGTGGTGCATACTTGTTTTTGTGCATATATTTGTGCATGCTTTAGCTTAATCATGGGATTGCGTCGTGTGGTGCTGAAATTTTTACGAACATAAAGTTATTTTCTAATAAGTACTATTTAGTGAATGTGTAACTAAACATGCGATTAGTTCACCAAGTACAATCATTGTTTGTCCGATTTCATAGTTTAATCTTTTTAATTTGGTGTCAAATTGAACGAAAAAATTTTAGGATTATGTATCGTTGGCGTTCCGGTAAAATCCGTTGACAAAAAATGACGGACTACTTGCAAATGAGTTAGAATTCCTAATTTTCATTTAGTTATTTAATACTTATAGATTATAAACCCTATTATTTTTACTCTCCAAACATCTGAACATATTTCCTAACTAGCCCCGCACGTCCGTTCCCGTGTTAAAAAGTGAAAAAAAAACCAGTCGGTTCGCCATTATATATGCATTGTTACCTTTTTTATGAGTACATTACGTTATTTTATTAAAATGTGCAGCATTCTACATAATTAAAAATTAACTGTCCCCGGTAATCAACCAGCAATCCTACACGTTTAGCAACTTTTTTATTTACAAAACACACACGTTTAAAAAAAGAAAGAAAGGAAGAAATGAAAGAGAAACTATTTTTAAAAAAACGTATATTGTTTGTTTAGTTCAAGTACCCAAACGGAAAAGGATGATTATAATCCATTAGAATAGTTTAAATTAATGAATTTGTAGTATAATTATTTTGTTATCTATTATCCATTGACAGTAAAACAGAAAGGCGAAATATTTTGTCTTGCAGAACAATAGCAAGTACAAATTTTGAAAGCAGAAAAAACAGTTCGTCCGAGCTCAAACATGCAAAGAACATTGGTGATAATTTACTGGAGAGAAATAAAAATAAAATAGTAATCATAATTTGGAATAACAAAAATCACTATAAAGGATAACATTTCTTTAAAAACCCCTGTATAGTATGGAGATCGACCCCGTAAAATAAGTTTCAAAACTAAGGAAATCAAAATAAAGCTATCGCCTGCGCGGAATAAATTTTAATTTGTTTAAAAAATAAAGAATTAAAAGTCAAAAATGGAAAAATATAAATTACAAATCGGCTGCGCCTCAAAACGCTAAAAACATTATGAATAGAATTTTATTTAGCAAATATACATGTAGCAGAATGGCAACAATTTAATTAACATGAAATGCAAGCGCTTTATCAATCGTCTGAGGAAAATAAATTGAAGTTAATCAACGTGAAAAAATAATTTCGAACTGCAGAGAAAAACGTTTTTAACTTTTCTTTCTAGTTAATTTAGAGGCTTTGAATTCTATCACTAAGAGCAAAATTCTTACTGGGACTGTTTTTTACGGGCTTTTCAATGGTATAAAGCTCGAAACGATGCGAAAACTTCTTCCTATAGGAAAAGACAGTTTTATGCAATTTTTGGTTATAAATTGAAATAAAAAAATAACAAATTCGAATTTTAGAAAAAAACTCCTCGAGGTGCACCCCTGCCCCTTTGTTCCAAACTAATTTCGGGCTAAATTGCATGAAAATCCGCTGAACGGTCTTGGATCCTATTCTCCTGTCTACTTCAAATTGGCTAAAAGCATTTTCAAGAAAAACGAAAATTTCAAGTTAAAATTTAAAATAAAACTTTTTTTTACATGTATATACAAGGTCCCTAGATAACTTTAACATAGTAAACTAAGAATTAATTTTATGGTCATGAAGTAGTCAATAAAAAATAATCAAGGTCGAATTTCGTAGCTTCAATCTCTTTATATAACATACCACAACTGCGCCATATAGAGGTCACTTGCCTGTTTCTGGAAGGGAAAGAAAAAATAGGATGCAAATTCCAAATATAGTGAAAAATTTTAGCCTAAAATTATGTCTTCTAGATAAATTCTTAATTTTGAATTATTATATAAAAACATTTATTGAAAACCATTTCCAATTTTTGTCATGCATGTCACAGAAGGTTTTTACATGCTAATTCAAAATATTTATTTCATAGAATAAAGTTCTTCTATCATTTTAAAAGTAAGCATGCAGATGTGTAATCATAAATAAAATTTATTTAGTAACCTTAATATTTAGTACCTGAAACGCAAAACAAAAACGTTGTTAGAAGCATGGCAAAAAATGTATGAAATGAACCTCACACTAAAAGACTGTTCTTTATTTTGGAATTACAACAAGAAAACAGGCATATATCAGTATTAGGCAATTAAATTGCTCTTTGAAGCTTTATTGACTAATCATGCTTCTTGGAATTCTAAGATGCTAAATTCTTTAGAAACAAAAGTTTAACCGTTGATTCATACTAATGGCTTCAAGAATGATATAATTTACGGCGAGAGTAATTCCATTTCAGAATGTGTCAGGCCACTAGAATCACATCTACGTTTCCGAAGAGCTGTTGTCAACCCATCCAAAATTCTCGACAGCTAATTAGGGATGAGTCATTGGAATTCTGCACGCTTCATTGTTATCATACATTTGACAAAAGGCTTCATTTATCGTCAGATCATAGTTCACTGCACTGTAGCTCTAATATAACTCATGGATGAATTTTAAAATTTGACACGGGGGCGATGAATAATATTTTAGAAACTATTTTGACTAATATCCGCCGTATTATTTTGACATGAGGAGTGTTTCATGCGTTGGGACAAAAATTGTCCATAGAAAACTTGCTTGATGATTTAGTTACTTATAATTAGTTATTCATATTAAGAAGTTTGAAAAAAAAAAGAAAAAGATTTTTCTGTTAGCTCTTGAGTAATGTTTGCGGTTAGTACATTTAATGTCTCAATGAGATTCTCTCACTTTTTAAACTTATCTTTGCATAATAACAGATAAAGTGGCGTAAACTCAGACTGGTTTTTGTGGATTTTGTATTTTAATCTATTTATTTCGTATATTTATGTAGTTCTTATGTAAATTATTAGCATGTATAATTGTTAACTTCCTTTTACATTTAATAATACAAGCTGATTCCCCGCAGAACATCTGCGGGTTATAACCATTTTAAAATCGTAAAAATACTTTAAAATTCGAAAGGCTTAGGAAGAGATCCCCAGATATGAACATCAGAATGATCATTCGATACAAACAAACTAAGGCTTTGCCACTCCAAAGAATCGAAAATTAAAAATTGAGTTATGAATGGAAATAGTTTTTAAGAAATAGAAATTAATATTTTTAAAGTAGCCTTAATTTACGATAATAAATACAAATATTGTGTTACGTTCCTCTGATAATAACCATTAAACAAATTTTTAAATAAAATTGTTTTGAGATAGCTTGGTTTTTGCATGATATCAGTATCGTATCGTAGCTCAAAATTTAACCGTAACTGGTCCACGTTAAGTGAAATACATATACAGTGAAACCTGTGTAAGTTGACCACTTGCGGTGCAGCAGTTTAGTGGTCGACTTAGACAGGGATCAACTTATAAAGGGTGAGGTAGAGGGTGAAGGGCTAATTCCGATCCTGACAAAAGTGGTCAACTTAGACAGGTGGTCAACTTAGAAAGGTGGCAAACTTTAAAGGTTTTACTGTATATAGATTTACTTTGTATTGACGTATTATTCTTGGGAATAAATTCGTTAAAAAATAGAAAATAATACGATCTTGCAGCTCACGTAGGTCCCGATCGTACATGATGGCTGCCCAAAATGCCTTTAACCCTTATTCTCATGAAGTAGCATATTGCTACCTGGGGTTTTCCCCTACTTTCTATTTTTTAAGTAACGTCAGCGAGTATGTTGCAGTGTTATTTGCTAGCCCTTATTCTCATAAAGCAGCCCTATATACTACCTGGGGTGTTCCCCTGCTTTCTATTGGTTAACAAATAGAAAGTAGGGGAGAACCCCAGGTAGCATATATGCTACTTTATGAGAATAAGGGTTAAATATATGTTCCCTGTTAAGTGGAAGCATTGGAATTTCTAAAAAAACTTCATCTCCTAAATAAACTTCTTAAAGCATTGGAATTCCTAAAAAAACTTCATCTCCTAAATAAACTTCTTAAAGCATTGGAATTCCTAAAAAAATTAATGCTTAATCTTTCGCTTAATCGGTTCAAATCGCAAAAACTTGTGATTTAAACGGATTAACTAAACTCTGTAGATATGTTTTCTTTACAATACGATTGCTTTAGCAGTGAAAAACTTGCTGGTGCCTCACAACTGACAGTTGATTAATAATTGAGAATTAATTTTCTTACTATGTTTTCGGTGAAGGCAAAAGGGGAGGAGCAGTAGCTCACAAATGGTTCGGTTGCTCAGTTTTCTCAAAATTTTGGCAAACACTGATCTAGAGTTCCAATGGAATCTTGTTTACTTATATGTAGAGAGTCGTTCCATAGTCAGTGCAGAATACGTGTATGGCATGTCTATAATAACGTGTTTTATTACCACTATTTATTTTAAGGTATTTACCTGATGTTCTGAAAATGATCTTTTCTGTAATTTTACCGAATTTCTTTGCGATATCCAAAACGAAGTAAAGTAAACAATGAATATATTTAACAATCAATTGAGTATTTGCTTATCCTAAATATTATACAGAAACATTTTTTGAAGCTTTAAAAATAAAAGCAATTTGTGCAGCACATTTTTTTTCTAAAATCGTAATTGGAATAGATGCATAATGTGTGATTTATTGGAAGATCCCCGTAATTGCACACGCATCCTTTCGAATTCCTTGCTACGCTGCAGTTTGCCATTGACACTTTTTTTTTCATATTATTTTATGTAGACCCTTTGCACATGTATTTATAACGGATAACAAGTTTTAATTACCATCTCTTTTTTTTTTTGTTGCTTGCTTTTCATTCATGATATGCATATCCACCGAACATTTTTCCAATGCACGAAACTTGATTATATTCTTTTGAACTAACACCTGCTCTAAAATTAACAGTAATTACTTTCTTTGAGGGAGAAGACAATCATTTCGATTGATGAAGGATTTTTCGTTTTGGCGCCAAATCCCTACATTTTTAAGTAGTGTACGCGAGTTGGTAGTTCAAGTTCATTGAAAAACTCCTAGCTCGGCATGCAAAACTAATATTAAATTAGTTTTTCATGTATTATTATATTTAAACATGTATTCACCTTACTTACATTTCCTTAATTAAGGAAAAAAGGTAATTGAAGCAAAATGCGATGTGTTTCCTAAAGAAATTACCATATTGATTTGGTTTTTAATATAATACGAAATAAAAAATGCCCATATTTAAGAAACTTAAGAAGCGTAATGGCATATTAATGACGTTTTTAAATTGTCATTTGTGTTTTTATTACTTTCTTTGTTTACGAATGCTCCCTTTTAAATATCAGGGAAAAATGGCTACAGAATAGAAAGTGGAAAAGGTTAGTTGCATACATTTAAGTTTTAATTGAATACAAGATTTCTTGAGAGACTAAAAATACGAATTGAAATTGAAAACTTTTTGCATGAGACGTTTAATATTAATGCTTTTATTTCTTTCAGTATTCTGAAACTCGCTCTAAATCGCCCTAAAAATAAATAGTTTAATTACTATTTTATAACACAATGCATTAATTCGACTCTAAGTGCGTTGAAAAGAACACGGTTTGAAATTCATATCACAAAAATGAATTATTCATAGCAGACAGCAAGTTGTTGGAAAACTTGTAGAAAACTTTTGTATAATGTGTGGAATTACCCTGCAGGTAGAAATCAAGTTGCGTTTAATGTGCAAAAGTATAAGTTATAATTTTATTCTGTACCTTTAATTAAAGATGAAATGAATACAAATTACTTTAGCTTTTGATCGTAATATTAACTTTACGCACAGATTGAAATTGGGAAAAAAATAAAAGTAAGTAAACATAAAATGTTTTTATGAGTGGAATAGAAAAGGAGAGTCACATGTTTTATTCATTTTCAATGTTTTGTTAAAATTATTTTAATTGTTGGAAAACAAAATTTTGCAGTACACTTCTTCGATTGTAAAAAGAAATAAATTACTTTTTGCTTAAAAAAGTGTCATTTAAATTATGTTGTGCACTCAATAATGCAATACTTTATAAAAAAATTTGAATATGAAATGATGTTCAAGTCTAACGATTAACATTAAGCTGTTAACTTCAACAAATATAAATATCCTTCTTTCTTTCTTTCTATTTTCTGTTATGCTTCTTCTTTCCCTGTAAACACAATACTACTTAAAAATACAGAATAGTTCAATTTTACATAACACATACTAATTTTAGGTAATATTCCACGGTCACCTGTGGAACAGTTTTTTTATCACATTTTTATAGTCATACAAGCTATTTAGGAATAAAAAAGAAATTCCAGACCTGAGGAAAGTACTTTACCTGTGTGAATTTTAAAGCAAAGAAAATGTTCAACAGTTTTCAAAGTTGTTAAGTTTTTATATACAGTATAGGGTCAGTTGCGGTGTTAAATTGTAAACGCTTTTTCAATGTTTTAACTTTTGATCCTTCCCTACCTCTTGAATGAATTCAGAGATAAAATTGTGAGCATTGTAGCAACTACTGTACTTCTTGTGAGTAAATGTGTACAAAAATTTTGACTTTATGGACTATTTTTTAGCGAATGAGCTCGTGTTTATAATTACCCCAAGGTGTTTACAATTACCCCAGAGATCTGGGGTAATTGTAAACAGTGATTTATTTTCGAATAACGTTGATGCAAATGGGAAATTGTTTAATACACAGTCTGCTTGAAGGCTTAAGAAGTTCCGGAACAATGGTTCTCAATCTGCGGCCAACAGGCCGCATGCGGTCCGCTGAGTTATGTTATGAGTCGACTGAGATCATTTAACGAGAGATATCATGTAAAAAATCAAGTAATGCGACAAATGTATGTAAAATTTGTCCCGCAGTGGATCAGTCGGTTAAGCTTGGACCCCACAGAACACCGAAAGGGAAGCACAACAGGCCGTGGTCAACACTTGGGAGGGTGACCACCTCCCGCGACTGATTATTATCAGAGACCGAGTGTGCTAAAGTGAGCTGTGCACGTAAAATAAATCGTCGCTTCAAATGTCCACAAAGTTAGAAATACTTTTCGTTGAGGGACCATCCTAGGTGATGATCTCTCATCTGGGAGCTGGTTCAAAATCATTAAGCCCGTCTGAGCCAAGTGTACTTCATTCTAGCGGAGCTCATTAATAATCAGTAGAAGCTTTCTTAATTCATGGTCGCCCTGAAAGGGGGCTTGAATTTTCAAGTGGCATTAGCAACAACAACAAGAGTTATGTAAAATAGACGCAAAAGTGTAATTTACATCAAAATATAATGCTTAATGTCCCCCCAAAATATTGGAAATAGGATAAATTTAAGTGTTTACAATTATCCCAGAGTACGAAATATATGGGGTAATTGTAAACACCTAACTTGCACATGAAAAATAACAGGAGGATGAAATTCATAACTAAATGTTTTTAGCAGCATTCAATATGACAAATAAAAATGGTTGAAACCGTTTAAATCGCTTTTGTAGATGAGCTGGAGAGGAAAATGTAAGATCATTAAATTTTGTTAAACAACTTTTTTCACTGTGCCATTTTCAAACAATAGTGACGCCGCTACAGTTGTTTCGAAACTTACGAAACTGTTTCAGAGTCTTCCCTATGCCTCCAGTTTATCACTCACAAGCAGTTAAGTTTTAAAAACCACCACAAGTGTAGTTATGAAGCTTGTTTACAATTACCCCAACTGACCCTATCTCACTGGCAGGACATACTTTTGGACTATCCCTTTACATTTTTTTCTATTTCTATCAAAAAATTCTCTTAATCTAATAAACTCATATGGTTGAGCATTTTGTAAACATACTTCGCTTTCCTACTATTTTTCAGTGTTAGCTTCAAAAAGGAACAAATATGTGTAACGTGCCCGCCATTAATGTTGCGTGTGGGAAACATTGTACTTTTCAGATTTGATTTACACTGCGGAAGTAACTTATATTGCCGAAAAATACTTCTAAAACTGCATAAAATGAAATGGATACTTACACATTTTAAACAGTAACAATAGAAATCTGTAGCACATGCAGAAAACGAAATCAGAGCATTTTGAAATGAACGCGTTTAACCGCGTGGAACTTCGTTAATGGTCGCCCTCTTTGAAGCATTGCTGCCAAGCACAAAAACTAAAATACGGAAAAATGTTCTTAAATACATATGATTTTAGCTTTGAAAAATAAATTGAGTAGCTTTATCATAAAAAAACAGGGTTTCTTTTCTCTTCTTTTTTTTGTAGTATGTCCTATGTGTATGTTTTATGGGGTATGTCCGCGGTATAGCCCTTTACGACGCTTGCGGTACATCTTTACTAGGTAAAACCTATATTTTTTTGACTTCAGTGCATAAAAGTTTTAATGTCAGGATCAATGTAATAAGAGTACTTACAGTCCGGTAGAGCACTAAACTGCAGCTCATTTAAGATTTATGCTAGAAATTTGTAATGATTCTTGAAGAGATGAAATGAGTACGTATCTTTTCGAGTGAATCCAAAAGACTGGTAAAAATTGCGCCTTAGTGATTTCACTTAACTTCAGGTAACTTCCCGGTAGCTATGCTAGTGGAAACCATAGTGAAAGATATGTCACCAAAACAAGTTACACTCTCCCAATGGCAGTTTGTCACCAGATTATTACCAAGCTTTTTCTTTTAATGTTCTTTGTTTACATTGAGATTAAGCTCAAATTGTTGAGGAATCAAAATCGCATAAAATAAGATGCACTTTTATTAAGGCTAAACTTTTTACTTTTTATTACGTAAGAGGTTTTATTAAAGCTTTGAAGCTATTACTTTACGAAGTTCATTTTCTGTGGTTAGCATGCAATAGCAAGTAACAGTGTAAAAATATATTACTGATACAAGCGGTGTAGCGTGAGAGGAAGCTAGTACGCTGATCGCGCTGATATTTTTGTCATTTGGAGTCTTCCAAAATATACTTTTATTCACAGGATTATAAGCATTTTAGAGTGTAAAAAAAAGCATTTTCAAGAAAAAAAGGAAAAGAGATAAGAAGAGGAAAGAATAGAGAAAATAGTAAGTAAGGTTGAAAAAAGGAACCGAAGTTCGAAACAGAAACAAAGCAACAAAGTTGTCTCCCAATTTTAAGTTGTGGCTAGCGTAAAGACTGGCAAGTTTAGAAGTCATTTCTTTGGTATTCAAAAAAAAAAAAAACATATTTATGAGAAAGATAGAAGGACGTGGGGAAAGGAAATTTTAAATTTAGTTGTGAAGTTTTGAACGATTTTCGACGCTTCCTTCTTTGGCACATAAACATTTGAAACAATGAGGAAATAAATATTTTTTTTTTATTTCATTTCATTTTATTTATTAATTAATAATAACTATTATTTTTTGTTTGTACATATTTTTTCTCAAAGTTTTTCAAAATGTATTTTTTTTTTTGCCATTTCATATAGATGGCGTCAATATTTTAAAACTCTTAAATACATAAATGATAATGTGATCCTAAAACTAGGACTTTCTAGTTAGATTTTGCTTAAAGAACTTTAAAACTCTTTTTGATTTTGAAAAATAGCTCCAAAACCATTTATTTACTAACAATGATAAAGAGTTTGTTGCATCCAAAAGAATTATTATTTTTGTAATTAATATGGTTATTAAATAAAACATTGTTCTTTGAATAAAGTAATTGAGATTCTTTATTGTTTAGTATACTGAGATGTTCGCTTCCAATTAATATTTATTTTCGAAAGAGTCTTAGCTTATAACTCTTATTATAGTAGATACAACTTTGAAAAAACTTAATTTAATAATTTACGACGTATATTTCATTCTTGTATGTGCTTTTGTCATAAATGTCCCATAGATAGATTTGATCTTGAATATTTAAAGCAAAACTGAAATTGGGTCCTGTATTATAAATAAGAGACATAACTAGAGATTGTGATTGGCCCTTATTCCAAATTCAAAACCAATTCTAAATTCCCACTCCGTTTCATCAACTTATCCATTTTCGGTTGTAACCATAGCTGGAATTTAACTAACTGAATTAGTTTCCCGTTACAATTATCCATTTAAGTTCCACAACAATCCGACGGTAACTCGGCCGCTGTTCATAGGGGAGTTCTAACACTCAAACATCCATCTATGATCGAAATTTTCGTGATATCCAATGCGGGTACGGTTTGATGTAAATCAATTCGAGAGCCTATAAAATTAGAGTGTTCGTTTAGTAAACAGCCTCTTTGTTCTACAGATGGGAAATATGCATTCAGCGCCACCATTTGTATAATTAGAAGGCCATCGATGGCAAGCATTTCAAAGAGTGGAGAATTTTGAATTGTTGAAATTGTACTTAAATCAAAAGTAAATGGTTTTTTCAAAAATCAACATTATGTATGTCCATCATAGTAAAAAGCTTCTGTCAATCAAAGCATCGTGGCATGAATTTTGCACGTTCTCCATCTAATAGGGCAAAACACTGGCACTTTTCCATCTTTAAATTGTTGTTCGAATAAAAATATCACAATTAAGAATCACAATTAACACTAAATATACCTCAGAAGTCAAATAACCCTTTCGAGACTTTAAAAAATTGTTAAATTCCAGGTTTCCATTTTTCTTGAACGTACTGCGCGATTTTTACCATAATATGTATCTATATACTTAGGAAACTGATAGAAAAAGTCGTGCAATAAGTTCAAGAAAAATGCAAACATTTAACAATTTTAACAATTTTGAAGGTGGTCATTTGACAGCTATGGTAGGTTTAGTATTAAAGAGTTAAAATGTCTACTATGACCAAACCATAATGAAGTAATGCCTTCCCAGCCTTTTGAAAAAAAAATATATATTTAAAAAACAACTATTAATCATAAAGATTGGAACAACATCGTTATTTAATGAATTGAAACAATGATTTATTGAAGAACGACGAATTTGCCTGAAAAAAACATCAGCAATGAATTTATGCGAATTGAAACTTCGATATTTAAATATCTTTAAGTATAGTTTAACACAAGCCGTAAAGCAAAAATAACAACAGAAAATTCAAATAGACATGCATATTTGTTAAACGGACACCTTCCTTAAACTAAAGAACAAAATTTTAAAAGAGTTAAATCAGTGAATTATTAAGCAGTTATAGATGTATCTGCATCTATAACTACATAACTGATACAGATATATGCGTTTCATCTCCAACCATTACCAAGCCTCTGCTAGTTAAAGGTTCTCTAAAAATATATTTTACAAATGTTATGACCTGCGTACTTTGTTTTCCAATAAAGTTCAATACAGTTGCTTAGTTACTTGGACCATCTTCTCTTTCGCAAGTCATTTCTAGCCGATGACGTTTAATGCCACAGGATTACTAGTTCGTTTCAGTATACAAATACACTGTATCAGAGACATACCAGATTTCCAATCGTTAAAAGTTGAGTAAGAACTAATAGTAAGAACACGGACTTACATTTTTCCTAATCTAAAAAAGTTGCCTAACATACTTTCACACTATTCACTCTTAGTTCATTTTTCAAGTGCTTGGATTTTCTTTTTCTGTCGAATCGGCGTTGTTGAACAACATTGTAAGTGTGTCTTTCTCTTTTCAAACGATATTTCCAATAGCTTAAAAGCAGAACCGTCAAACATTTCATTCATTCTTTAAGACAGCTCCGGTTGTAACGTTTTTGTTTCCTAACCCCTTAGGTAATAAAAGCAAATCTGCTCCTAATTTAGTGAGTGACCAAATTATACGCTAACCACCCAGTATATAAACATATTAACACATTTCCAATGATATCTTTAAAATAAATCAATTTGCAGGAAATTTAATGCAAAATTTTAACCAGATTAATGTAGTTTTTATACTCTTATTAAGTGTGGTTCGCAGCCGAAATGAAAATTTTGACCAAATTAAGGTATTTCCATATTACTTTCCCTATTTTAGAGCATAAGTAACGTAAAATCACTGGTTGTATTCTCCTTTACCAAATTCAGTGCATTGGGGACAATAATTGTATATTTAGATTAGTCGATGTCCTCAAATCACGGATTGATCCGGAATTGTAATCCATCACAGAAATTGGAATCATTAATAATGTGCCTTCTACTATATCTTCCTCTAGATCACTGTGTTTATATTCTATCATTGGAGTACTCTAATGCTCATGTTACTCTGAAACCATTAGATTGAAATCAGGTAGTATGAAACACTTACCTTACATGCTTTGTTGTAAATAGGAATCCTGCATTTTACGTGAGGTAACCATATATTGTTGTAATCATTGTGTAATTAAAACCAAATAAATTGACGGGTGATTCAGAACATTGTTATAAAAATTAAAAGAAAGAAAAACGAAAGCAGTTAGTTAGTTGCTCGCAAGTTTTTATATGTATTTTATTCTTTTTCTGGATAATTATAAGAATTTAAACTACTTATTGTAAAGGGCTAATTGGACTATTTTTTTTTCAAAATCCAGCTTAAATTACTTAAAAAGATGTTTGGATAGTACTTCGCGCAATTTACCTCTTTCAAAAACTAAATTTTACTCATACATTAAAAGAGTTACGGTATTCAGGTAATAGCGCAGTCTATTCTGTTAATAAGTTGACGCTTTGTCTCAATAGCTTCATATCAACAACGAAAAAATAAAAATCTTGATTGCATCCTTTGATATAACGGTGTTTATGCACATGGTTCAAGTCAGAACTTAAAGTTTACATATTTATTGAATATGAAAGACATTTCATCCATTTCATACGTTTTGCTCTAGTTACGTGATACAAAAAACACCAGAAGTGCAAATGTGTAAAAATAAATCTCAATACGTAAGAATGTTGTATACACGCATAATTTAGCAGAACCGAAAAAGTAAAACAGGCACACATTAAAATCTCAAGTTTGAAATCTTTTTCTCTGGCAAGGTAAGGATTTATTTGAGTTTAAAGCTGTTCTTTTGTATCTGCACGACGTGATATTTGAGCGTCCAAAACTTAACCTCAAGTATATTGAATTAAATAACTACTAGTCGACCCGTGGGGAACTCCGCACTGCGAACCAAATCGTTTTGTGTGGCATACCATTCCTTTAAATTTTGGGAGAAAGGACATTATGAAGCAGAATTGAAAAAAGCAACCGAGTATTGGTACAAAAGAACCCATGTAATTGAACACATCAGTACAAATAGCTCTTACAATTTTTTTCTTTATTATTTGCATATTCAAAATAATAAAATAATCAAAATAATAATGATATTTTTATTATTAGTATACATTTCAATGAAATAGAATAACGAAACGGTTCCGTTGCTTAAAATACAGTTATTTTTGGTTGGTTAGGTTCTACAGATTCATAATAGAAATGAATGTAAAGAGCCTAACGATTCGAATAAGTTTAACACACTTCCCTATTCGATCCGCAACAGAAACAGATGAGTTTATTGTTTGTTTACTTGATAGCAGATGGCGCCAGCATAGACAACACCAATTTGGCATCTACTAAAGGAGCTCTTCTTAGATGATTTTAAATCTAAAATTTAGAAAAAGCGGTACATTTTCCGACCATGGTACATTTACAGACCATGGGTCATTTTTTTTAGCCGGCACGATAAACTTTAAAATGAAGGGTAAATCATGGAATTTCTTAAAGGCATAAGGAAGATCTTGAGGACCCACAGAAAAACAAGCTGAAGAAATAACATAAAAGAAGATTTTCCTGATTAAATGATTCTTTCATTTCCTTTTTTCAAACATTTCAGAAAAACGTTTTGATTAATTGAACTGTTTTTCTGATTTCAAATAGATTTTGACACCATTGAAGCTCTTTCGTATTGAAAAAAAGTGAATTATTTCGAATAGCAATATTTTAATTCGAATAGCAACTTTTCTCTCTCCCGGCGAGAAATCCTAACTTAAGATAAGTCTACAAAAAGTGCTCCTTTTATTTATTTAATGAAAACTTCCCAAGCTCGCTTCACTCGCTTATCGGACACTTAGTAAATATTTTAGCCTAGCTTTATTGCTATATCACAGAAAGAATTAGAAATGTACTTTACCATCGTGACAGCGTTTTGTATATTTATCGCTGGATTTAAGTTCTTGTCTCAAATATAATGGTTGACAAAAAAAATTCTGTCATACTTCTGCAGTCATGCTCAGGAACGTTCGTGTCAACTTTCGAAGTTCAACTAATTACCTGTTTGCATTTCCCTTAGTTTTTGCGTAAATTACAGGCACTTATCGGTTGTTGGCTAAATGAAATGTAAACAAAGCAATTTTATTGCATTTAAAAAGCCTGTGATTCCCTGTCATTAAAACTTTTATTGATAGTCGCTTATTTTACATGTATGCCATTTTGTTTTCCTTTCATTGTGGAGAAAATTGCTGTGTAGAATGATTGAAATACGTATCTTCTAAGAAAGAAGATAATATAATGTTATTTCAGAAGAAGGGAACTTGACCGAAAATTCGTTATTGTCCTAACGATCATGAAATGAAGCTTTTATTAAATTTACCTTATAAAACTAATTATCATCTAAACTTCTGTTTTGTACATTTCTAAAACCGTCATTAAGGTAGAGTGTTTAGCCGATGAGTACTATATTGTATTCTGGAGATCGCTACAAACGCATTTTAAAATAATGGATTTTAAAAACGGCAACGAATGGTATTTTTGCGCATAGGGTTGGGATTTTCCTAAACAGAGTGTTGCCGACCGGGAGAGACAAATAAATGCTGTTTTTTAACCACGTATTAGTCTCTTATATATATAGATTATAAACAAAGCCGATGTCACACACATACTACACTATCATAAGCTTTGTAGATCTTACGGAGGGCAGGTCCTTATTTGACGACACCAAGAGAAAAAAAATCATGAGTCCGACTAGAACTAAATTGACTTCTACGAATTCAGATTCTATTTATTTTTAAAATATTTAATTTCGATTTACAAAAAAGCAAAACGTAATGAATTGGGTTTTCTATGTGTTGTTTAATTTTAAATCCCCTCTTTTTTGTCAATTTAAAGTGGTTTTACAGTTTTTCAAGAATAAAATTTGCGAAAAACTTATCTTTACCGTCATAATTTAATCTTATACAAACACAAAGTTTAAAGTTGCATTTAAATGAATAATGTGTTTTTGAATTTTATTTGCGTGATATTTGCAACGTATTCTTCTACCTGTATTTAGTTAATGCAATTTTGAACTCGTTCATTCTTTTGCTAAACAGATGAATTCCGCGATATGAAGTATTGGTTTTTAGAATGCTTAAAAAACTTAAACTGAAGGAAAGTTTGAATTAAAGCTAAAACATTTAATAATGAAATATTTAGCACGTGTGGTATTTAGTTTTTGAGATCGACTTTTAGTTAGTTCTTTCTTTTTCGATATTTCAATAATTTATTTGCAGCTTAACGTTTTTGATAATAGAAAAGCCATATGGTTTCAAAAGCACTCCTTCAATTTCTTTAATATGTGCTTGAGTAACTATTATAAATCTAAGAAATTTTTCTAAAGGAGTGGAGACTAATATTTATTTTTCTGCTTATTTATCTTTTGTATTCAACTTACTTACTATTTTTGTGCACATATTTATTTCAAAACAGACAAATGATTAAACTAGCAATAACAATTACCGTTTGGCCAAAAAAAAGAAGAAGGTAATCGGAAAAATCATTTTCCCGACATTGCTTAAGAAATATATTCTAATTTTACTGTAAATATGACTAAAAGGTTTAAAATTTTCTCAATCTGCAATTAATCAAGATTACTTCAAAGGCTTCATTATTCATCGCATACGTCATGTTAGAGCATTTTAAAGTAAGTACTTTTAGTGACTTTATAATGTTACTGATCCATTAGAGTGAAAGCAGACAATTCTAAATACTGGCTGGTGTTTGGATCGTGGAGAGAATGATGCATTTGTCACTTTTAATGAGATTCTCCGTTAAAAGCATACCCTGATCATTTATTTACATTGGTGAGATTGTTGGGTTGGCTAATGTTGGCTACCAAATAAGTTTCAGAGTAATCAGACGAGAGTATTCCGCACAAGTAATCTTTTTAAGAACTAATGTTTTTTTTTTTTTTTTTTGGTTGTAGTTAGTTGTCTAACTAATGCTCACTAAACTGAAAAAATGCGAGTTTACTTTTTTTATAAACTTACATAAATAACTAATCGTTATAACACAGATGCATGTGTGAATTTCATTTTTCAATAGATCAGCAGTAACAGTAAGAGGTTTTATAGAAAGGATAACATCGAGGAAAGCTTCAGTTAGCAGAAAATAATTTGAACTTTAAAAAAATAGTAAAATTCAAGACATTACCAGTGCAAAACACGATGTGAAAAATCCGATAGGTAAGGCGTTGTGATAGGACAGTCGGGAACTCGCCACCGACTGATTAAAGATCGCCCGTGTACAACGTTGGTGACCGGTTCACCATTGTATCCGTTCGTGATTACAAAGTAATCAAAGTTTAAATCAAAAATTAACGCATCGGAAGGTAATGATCATCGATCATCGATCATATCGGCCCCTGATTTGGGTATAGGTTACGAAATGTTGGTAATACCATACATGGTATATTTTTGACCGAAAGTCGTGCTTCCACCCTTATGGTGCTCGTTCTATTTGGAGGATGCTTCTGATTGGTTTTAATTTGGGTAACCGTGGACGCGGAAGTAGCAAGTGACCTTGGTAACAATAAGAGTGCATAAGGAAGAATATTGCAACCATAGTGTTAAAACAACACTCAGAAAAGACGGGGTTCATTATCCTCATCAGCCATGGCGTTCTTGAGTGCTTTTCTCCATTCAATTACTAATCTTTTTAATTCTCAGCGTTAACAATTTAAAGTTTTTTTTAATTGTTATTTAGGACGAATGGTACGTTCGAACTAGCAAGTCATTTAGCACACGGAAAACATTCAGCCTGATTCTCGGCTAAATGTCTGGGATAAAGTTCGCTACCGTTTTCAACAGTCAGGTCAAGAATAGAATCTGATTGGAGAATAGAACGCCATTTTGGCTCGTGACTGCCTGAAAACGATAGCGAATCTCATCCGATATGGGCAAACAATCAGGCATATTAAATCAAATTAATCATAAAAACCCCTTTTCTGAAATAATCGAACTCGGGGTTAACGAGCATGCATTTAATGAGCACACGGTTTCGACATCATGCATTAAAATAAACGATTGCTATAATGTTAAGAGCCCATTATAAAACCTGGTTATTACAAACATGACTAAGATTTAGAGAGCATTTTTTGCATGTACCAATCACATTTCAATATTTCTAAACTTTTCTCTTGGAAAACGAATTTTTGCGTTTTGGGAAAGTGCCCAAAAACGAAGAACAAAAATTTTCTGAACAACACTGAGTTTTATTTTTTTTATTGTGCATCAAATGATGAAAAAAAAAAATATCTTTTTACAACTATACTTTTTTCTTAATTCATGTTTTATAATAGGGTGTAGCTATTAAAAGAGCTATAAAAGTTCATATTTGATTTAAGCGATTCCTAAGTCTGTTTTTGCAACAATCATCATTTTTGAATAATTATATCTAGAAAAAAATAAAAACAAAAACTGATCAATTTCTAGGGCTTAATTTCCCTTTCAATATATTTTAAGTACCCAGCCATATCTCGCTCCTTCCCATTGCGTAAGTCTGGTAGCAAAGGTGAGACTTCTAGAAGGACAATATTTCAAACGTTTTATCAAGACGCGAACACGATCCATCACCGTGAGTTGGGACTTCTCACCTGAGCGGTTTTATCTCGCTAACTGACAATAGGCAGGAATGGATTCAGATAGATAATGGACATCGGAAGTGGGCTACTGATTAAATAGGTGGAAATTGATGGCAGTCATGAGGCTTTGTAAGTTGCTAAACATAAATTATGCTTTAATAATTTATATTTTACCATTTGCTTCAGCGGTGTATGCAATGCAACACATGCTGATGTGTTTTTTTTAGCCTACTTTCCCTTAAAAGTTAAAAACAAAAATAATAAAGCATGAAATAAGGTTTAATGTATCGTAGAAATATCGTTAAAAATAAAGAAAAGTTTTTAAAAAAGTGAAGCAATTAAATAAAGATTGAAAAATAAAAAAAAATTGAAAGTAGGGTTTTGTGATGGGGAAAATGTGTGTCTGTCGGTCTGTCGGTCATTCTTGAACAGTTCAACAAATTAACATAGCGCTTACGGGGAAATTTTAATACTATATAAATCCTGATCTAACGGACCGATTTAGTTGGAACAAACTTTATCGGAAAGCTCTTATAACGTAGATCATGAGCAAATCGAAAGTTCATCCAGAACTAACGAGCCTATTTTCCTATGAAATTTTTTTATCGGGATTTTTAAGGATAGTTCTCAATGAATGAATGAATAAATGAAAAAGTGAAAGAATGAATCAATGAATAAATGAATGAGTGAATAAATACATGAATGATTAACTGAATGAATGAACACATCAATGAGTGAATAAATGAATGGCTGAATGGATTGAAGGATGAATGAGTGAATGAATATGTATTATCCGATGAAAAAGGTATATTTAAAAAAATTAAGAACTAAAGCTAAAGGGGAAATATAGAGAAAGAGATAGCTAGATTATAAATTTGAATTTGGTGTATACGGGAAAGTAGGCTTGTATAGCTCTAGACGAAACTTCTTGTTTTTTTTTTTTTTTTGGAAAGGGGATGTGAGGGATACTATGTACAACATCAGTAAAGCATTTTGGTTATACTGTCACCGTTAAAAAAGATAATTATTAATCCATATTAAACTATTTCTTTGGAAATAGTAACACGTTGCTGTTGGAAAGGTATTAGGATAATTATGATTTGTAGTGATACGTGCTCTGGTTGAAATATCTGGTTAAAATCAGATAAACTCTGGTTAAAATTAAAGAAATGTAAATACTTAAAACTTAAACTTTTAGTTTTTTTTTTATTTTCAATGCACTGTTAGGTAACATTACGAAATAACAGTCTTTTGAAGTTGCAGATCTCCCGCAAGAGTTATTGGACATACATGTTGCTGCTGAGATTTTATAGACAAAAATTCTTCAACTATATTTAAAGTAGTTGTGCCCAGGTGTAAGCACACCACTAATTTTAAAGTTCTTTTATTATTCATCACCTAAAATGATATAAAAATGTGTGGCAAACATGAAAAAAGACATACGGAACTGACCCGCAGTATGTTCTTGAAAGTAGACTGCGTAGGCTTCGACTAAATAAACTAAATTAATTTTTAACGAGATCTTATATGCACTTATTCAAAATATTTTCAAGTAGTTTTTGTGACTAATTTACAAAAAAAAATATTCTTCAAAGTTTTGTTTATTTTTACTTCTTTTCGCTGCATTGAGAAAAGCGAAGACTTTCACTGACGAGTGATAACTACAACTTTACTCGAACGTGGAGAAATAATGTTTCTGCTTCTTCTGTGATGCTGATGCAAGGCGAACGCATTTGCCGGCTAAATCTTACAAAAACAAAATTTACATTTTCATTTGTCGGAGATGCGTTAAGTAGGAATAAATTACCATATTTCCGAAATAGGGACGCGAGGATTTCCTTATCGACATTTCTCCAGGATATCTTCATACTTTTAACAGAAAATGTAAATAAATAATAACTTTATATACTTAGAGCCTTGATGTTTGCTTTGAAACAATGATTTGCATAAGTTATTCGAATCAAATTTGGAAAATTCCCCCAAGGGTATTCCAAATGAGCATCTCAGTGGTTGCGAGAATAAAGAGCAACGATGCAGAAATAAGAAATTTCGGAACATTTGTTTGTTTCTCGAGAGAAGTAATTGATTTGCCATTGGATATGTTCGGGATATGTTAGAGGAGGATTTTAAAAATCAATGATTAGTTTCTCTTCGCCAACTCTTTAAATCATTAGAGTTAATTATAAAATTTTCACATTTCACAAATTAAATGTCCAAACTTACGGAAGGATTAATTATTTTGTTCAAAAATTAACATACACTTCGTTCACTCTGAGCAATGTTGAAAGAAATTATCAATGCCTTTTCCAGCAATGGCTTAATTGAAGTAATCTAGAGAAATATGCAGGAAATAACATTAATATCTGCAATTAAAGCAAAAATAAAGAATAATTATTGATCTAAAAACATACTTTTGACATAAAATTGTGCTTTATCTTCTTAAAATGCACGTGTCAAAGTTAAAGTCATCTTACCTGCGTTATAACTGTAATTACACTTGCACTTTGTTTCTTAAAGTATGTGACAATTGTAAGTGTACTCAACGGAATTCAAGGCAAAATTGTGCAATGAAAATATTTGTTTATCATACGTCGAGCTTAATCGGGTTTCTTAATGATATTTTAGGCCTGATTCAATACTTATGTTTAATTTTTTTTTAAATTACGAGATTGAAAGTCACATTTTTGGTCTTTTGAAGCTAACAATGTCTTATATAATATAAAGTGAGGTAATAAGTGCGGTAACGCGTTATTTTAAATCAACGTTTCGTAAGTTTGTTGATTTTTATTAGCTTTTTGAACTTTTGATAAAATTGAAAGTACGTATTCGTACGTATAATTTAATAAATAATAATGGTATGGCATGAATATTTTTATTTCTATTTTTCTTACAGGAGAAAGAGCGCAGAAAGATAAAATCTACGTATAATATGTGTTAAAGATGCATGAAATTAAATAATTATCTCAGTGGTCAATCAGTCACACTAAGGATAGGTTATCGTTCTTAGAAATATTTAAACAAAATAAACTGCTGTCAAACAGAAAATCTAAAATGTCTAAAAGTCGTTAAAACTTTTGAGGAGAAAAATTTGATGAATTATGGCCGCTCGGCGAACTGTCATTTTCTTAAATGCCTGTTTAATAAAGCTTACATATAGCTGATTTTAAAAAAATATTCAGATATTGCGCATTTTTAAATGCACGAAGCATAAAAAACTTGCACATTATTTACTTATATATTCATTTAATGACTACTCATTGATATTTATTAATTATTATTTTAAATTTATTTTTATTACATTTTAATGTTCTCCTTATTATAACTTTTATTTGTGTTTGCTTATACATTACAATATTTATTTTGATCTGAATTTCTACTACGTTGGCTCATATTGTTCTATGTGAGATCCATAAAATAATAGGTTAACTAAATGTAATTTTGTAAAAGCACTGAAAGTGTCCCACTTTTAAATCTGAATTCTCCATAACCTATTTTCCTACGCAGAACTTTAGGGCATAGTGGTGTTTAAAATAACGTTGCATTTTTACGTTCCAACCGAGCTTGTAGGTAATCCTCTATAGTAACACCATGAATTGTTTACAAGCTCGTTCTCAACTGAGCCTAGGCGGTTTGAGGCAGATTTCTCCCTTTATTTAACTAACAAGAGAAATCGCGTCAGAAAAAGTGGCTTCAATATTTTTTATAGAAACACTCTATACTTATATCATTAAAATTACATTTTAAAAAAAACTACTTGTCATAAATTTTTATTGCATTTCTTTATTACGTAGGCCTTCAACAAATAGATTAGAATAATGTTTCTTAAATAGAAATAACAGCATATCGAAGTTTTTTGTGGCATCTTTGACTTCAACATGCAGATCTCCGGTTGCATATTTTTGGTTAAATAAATAGAAAACTAATCCACAATGCACAGCTTAGTAAAGGTTTGGTTTTGAAACTTTCCATATGATATTTGACCGTTTTGGTTATTTTAACCCTTTATCTACTGACGGTACTTATAAGTACCACTCCCTTTACAATTCTGTCCGGTAAACATTTTTACGAATATCCTGACAGTTCTTCCCCGGAACATTCTTTTAATTCCACTTTTTCAGCCTACACTTCAGCAATGATTTTATTAAGAGTATTTTAGCAAAGTAAGAAGATAGTTTCGAAACCGACGAGATTTTTTGATCTGCCATTTTGTTCATATTGCTCCACTTTTCTGTTATTTGCTCTAAAGAAAAGGTAAAATTCAAGAATTAAGTCTTTGATTTTTGTTAAGTGTGTTAGTTAACAACTTAGAAAACGATTTGACCAGATGTTTTAAGTGAACAGTGTATGTAATTCATTTCACAATTGAATTGCTCTGTGGTGCTTATAAGCTGTTACAAAATAAAATTCTGTCGTATGACTATTTCATTTATGAAAATTCCTTAATTTTCCATGTAGTTACCCAAAAAAAACTATTTGCGTGAAAAAAATTGCTGTAGATCATAATGTAGTATATAAAGGGTTAAACATTTCTACTTATCTAACCATTTGCAGAAATGCAGGCACTAATAAGTTAATTTATAAATAACCTGAAGGAGGAACATAAAAAAGTCTGAATAATAATAGTCAATATTAAAAATTATGATGATTAACTAAATTTGTATTAATTTGTTACCTTGATATTTGAAGTATTGTTATATCTAAATAAATGTATAGATGACCTCAATTAAATGACTGTATTAAGATATAATCATTTATTCTCCCTATCACATTTAAAATTCTTATTTATCTTAACATTCTGATTTGATATTGATCACTATATGCATTAATCTTCGAAGAGTTCGTGTAGAATTCTCTAAGGTACTGAGAATTTGTCAATAGTTGATCCATGAATCACTTTATCATAATTCCAACGTCATCTATCATCAACTGATAGAACTATTCTATTGACATATTTATCTGAGCGTTGTCAACTGATTAAATGAATCTTTAATAGCTATAACGCAAACTGAATATTGGAGGAAATAGTTCGAAATTGTTATGATTGGGAGATATGCCTTATGGATGTGCTGTATACTAAAGAGGGTTTACTTGCGTACATTAGAACTAGTCTGCTTATCCATTCAGTACCTATGTTAAAGCTACGACTTAAAAACGACGCACGTTTTTCAAAATACTTTTAAATTATTTTAACGTGTTGAACTAACTCCTAATGATAGTATTTTTGCCAACTTTGTGTTTATGTTAAAGGTAAGACTTTCCAATGACATTAATTTTACAGAACATCTTCACAATCTTTAAAAAATATTCGTCTAGTGAACGTCTAGCGATATTTTATGTGTATTTTTTCTATTTATGCATAATGTACATTAAGGGCGTTGAACTGGTATGTCATGAAGTTCAACAATGCGAACAATGTGTTGCAATCTACTTCCGAAATGTCTCGTTTGTTGGTACAAAAAGATATTAAAAAATGAATAAAATAAAAAAAAAACAAATGCAAGAGAAATATGCACGCACATACACACAACATTATACATATACATAATACAATATACATGCTAGGACCTCAAACCTCATCCCTTGCCATCATTAGGTCATTATACGAAGCAATATCGACAATGATGTTGAATGTGTGAATTTGTCTAGTAACAAAACTGTTAACTTGTAATATTTTGAAGAAAAAAAAATGTTAAGAAGTTACTTTACCAAAAGATGATCTTTCAATGCCTTTCGAGTTAAATTCTTCGTTTTTTTTTCATTAATTCGGGTGGATTTAATGTAAAACTGACCAATAAGACATGTACCACCAATAAGCATAAAGAAATTTAAGACTTTCTTTCCAGAACAATCTTAAAAATGATATTTTAGAAAATTAGAAAAAACCCTTCTTATTTTTTAAAGTTATTTTGACTCAAAAATGAGCAAGCGCCGCTCGCAGTTCTAAGTACCGATGCTTAGTTAGAAATTATAGTTACAGAAAGGATTATTTTATTTTTATTGCAATAAAGGAATCATTTATAAATGTTGTCATTCTTCGAGGGGGAGGGGGACTCGTGAAATTGTGACAAAGGGAGGGGAGGGGATGAGGTAACAAGAAGCGTGACATCATGCGTAATCAGCGTGGCATGTGATAAAGGGGAAAGGGGGGTATGTTGAAGTGTGACATTTTGTAACAAAGGGGGGAGTTGAGTCAAATATATGGCAAAAAAGATTGACGGTCCCAAAGCAGAAATTTATACAGCAAGTTTGGATTTATATGTAACACAGTACTTTTTTAACGATTACTTCTTCAGGATAATAGTATTTATTAAGGAACTATTTAAAAACGATTCAAGAGTATGAGTAGTCTGTCTTTTTTCAGCGGGAATACAAGATGATTAAATCCACGGATTCAGATATGATACAGCAAAACGAGAAAACAGAATGAGTGGTTGGATAATTCACGCTGTTTTTGATTGGGCAATGAAAAAATTTGGCACATAAGTATTAAGCACTCGCATCTGGTACGTTTGAAAGCAATTTACTTTAACTTTCCCGTTGACAGTTTGATGTCCTTCTTGCTTAATAGATAGAGCGTTGGCGTAGCGTGTACACCACCCAAGTTCGATTCCCTTGCGACCTACCGTTATCAATGACGACGTACTCTTTCCTCTCCCTTGTTGTGTTAATTCTGATAGGGTGTTGCCTAAAATATCAGGAGTCATTTTTTTTTTTTTTGCGGTGGCGTCTCAAAACTGAGATCGTACCGGATCATTTTTGAGAATAGGGCCAGGGAGAAGAAAAGAACAAGAGAAGAAAAAGAAATAAGGGATTTGAAAAAAGGGTTTGCTTAAAAAACAATTACTCAATTTTTTAAATAGAAGTCATTTTAACTGACAACTCATGATATTGCATGATCCTGACGTTTCATTTTATAAAAAGAAGCCATTTTATCCCAATAACAAGACTTCTGATTTACCAGTGAATGAACCCATCTGATGGCCTTTTTTCTTTTCTATTTAGAGTCTGACACATACCTAAAAACTTAAGCATGTTTTACCTTTTTTGTTTATCGAACATAGCTTTTGTTATTTGACATTTAAGTATGAAACCGTTCCTTTGTGTCATTGGAAAACTGACAAAAGCGAAATATCGCTGCTAGTTAATCTGCAAACATTCAATGAATACCAATATGAATCGGTAAAAATCGATGAGTAGACTGATTTCGTATGTTCCGAGTAAACATTCCGCAGTTGCATAGCAACCGTTTTGGAAATGAAGCAGAAAATGAATGTATCCATATTCAACCCATTGCATACTTATGAATTTTAATGATTTTCCGGAAAAGCAAAGCTATCTATTTAATACCAAAATAATAAAAAAATGCGTAGATAGCATTCTCGTATCAGGTACCAGAAGCTCTTATTATTAGATGGTTATAAAGAATCTACACAGAGGAAAGGCGCATCGTACGCAGTTCTCTTAATATAATGCTAGAAGCATCTAGAATAGAAAGAATCTACAAAAACATCTGGGGAAAACTTAAATCTACTAGGGTACTATTAGTACTGAATATACTATTAGTACTGAATAAAGCAGGCAATTATGAAAGAATGCTCTACAAACTGTTGAATAAATGCAAATTATTACCTTTTTAATGTAAATTTTTATTAATGAATACTAAAAATGTTTTATCGTGTTTTGTCTTTTTTAGCCTACTTTCCCGTAAAAGTAAAAGAAAATAATAATAAAGCATGAAAGAAGGCTTAATGTATCGTGAAAATATCGTTAGAAATCAAGAAAAGTCAAAAATAAGTGAAGTAATTAAATAAAGATTGAAAAATAAAAAATTTGAAAGTAGGGTATTGAGATGGGGAAAAAGTGTGTCTGTCGGTCTGTCGGTCTGTCCCCCCCTAATAACTTTTGAACGAATTGTCCGATTGAAAAAATTCTTTTTGCATTCGAAAGATCTCGGCGAGGACATCTCATTTCTATATTTTACTTTTTGATTTGAACAATTTTTTGTTCAATTTTGAACAGTTCAAAAAATTTTAACATTAGCGCCTATGCACAAAATTGAAGCAAATTCTGTAAACTCTGGGCACAAGAGCCAAGTTCCTATTGCAAGCTTATTGAAAGGAGTTCTCGGCGTGAAATATTGATTTGAACAGTTTTTGTTCATTTTTGAACAGTTCAAAAAATTAACACAGAGCTTACGGGGAAATTTCAACCCTATATAAATCCTGATCTAACGGACCGATTTGCTTGGACCAAACTTTATCGGAAAGCTCTTATAACGTAGAATATGTAGAAATAGAAAGTTTATCCAGAACTTACGAGCCTATTTTGCTATGAAATTTTTTGATCGGGATTTTCAAGGATATTTCTCAGTGACTCAATGAGTGAAATAATGAATGAATGAATAAATGAAAGAGTGAAAGAATAAATCAATGAATAAATGAATGAGGAAAAGAATGAATGAATAAATTATTGAATAAATGAAAATATAAATAAATGAGTGAATAAATACATGAATGCGTAAATGAATGAATAAACACTTGAATACGGTAACGAATGAATGAATAAATGCATGGCTGAATAAATGAAAGAATGAATGAATGAGTGAATGAATATGTATTATCCGTTGAAAAAGGTATATTTTCAATAATTAGAACTAAAGATAAATAAGAAAGAGAGAGAAAGACATAGCTAGATTATAAATTTGAATTTGGTGTATACGGGAAAGTAGGCTCGTATAGTTCTAGACGGAACTTCTTGTTGAATTTTTAAATAACGAGATTAAATAGAAAAATATATATGTTTTGGTTAACAGGGCTTTATTGTAGTCTCCGTAATTTTGATTTTTGAATAAAAATCGGTACTTCTGTTAGCCTGGTGCAAGCGGAAAGTCCCAAAATAATTCATAGACCATCGCCAACTTGCATACAAACTTTGTTTTTGGCGACTTGGGTGAAGAAAAAAACAATGCGCCCTTTGCTAACGGAAAAGTATTTAAACATCATTCCACCAAAGAAGGATTTTCTGGTTACATTAACGAAAGAACTAGTTTCCGGTTAACTTGAAACGTTACTTATTTTTTGTAGTTTAAAACCAACTTTTTTTTCTTTTCCCGTTTTTTACATTCTAACAAAAATCTTAATTTGTAATATCGCACTGAAACTCTTGATTAGAAAGTCATCTTTCGTTTGAACAGCGTTGGAAAGTCATGTTATGTAGACAACAAAGATTATTAATAATACTTGAGTGGAAGGTGGTATTTTGAAACAGGTTTGTAATAAGAAACGGCAATGTTTTTGTCAAGTAGCTGATGCCACCATCCGAAACCAGTCTAAGCTCTATCACCTACTTCCCTTTTAACAACTAAGGGCAGCTGACTTCAGTATCACGATCTGTATGATTCTGAGAGCGCCGGCAGGGTGGCGCAGTGGCAAGGCACTGGCCTCGTACTCCCGAGCTCGCAGAATCAAACCTGGACTAAGTCGGTGGATTTTTAAGATGCAGAAAATCGTCAGTGCCTATGTCGTATGGTTATGTGGCATGTTAAATATCCCTTGAGTATTCGTTTGGCTAGGATAATTTCCGCTAAATTAAATTCCTAGTGCTGCTAGTTTCTCATCACTTAAACCTAAGGTGCCGCCCTGTAGGGAGAAGCTGAGAGTCAAAATTCTCAAAGTGGTAATGGCATCCGCCTGTAGTGGTGCTACTTCAAAGAATGGGCGCCGATTTCCAGGAAATGCACTAGGTCTGCAAAGGTTAGTGACCATTCGCATCCCCTTTAGAAAGATATGATTGTGAGAACAAATGTTCGGATTTCGGAAGTTTGAAACTTTTTGCAAGCTAAGATTAAACATTTTTTTCTAGTAACTCTACACTAATGTTCATTTTTTTCAATATAATTTAATTCTATGGCAAAACAATTATAATATAGTACTAAAAGAAATGATTGTTCAAAATAAGATGAATAACAAAATTTAAGTTTCACTTTTAGCAGGTATTTCATCCTACTTCCACAGTCTCCAATATCCATATTTTGTAGAATGTCAAACATATAGGCCTTTTTTCTGAAATTTATTATGTTTAAAGGATAAAGAAAAACTACCATATTTATGCAACACGATCATATACGAATGTTTCTAACAATTTTCAATACAATAGATGCATATCTACATCTAAATTTAAAAAGTGGCTCAAATAACCACATTCCCCTATTATACTACTTACTACTATTCTTGATAAAAAATATCGTTGTTTTACCTTAATACTGTAGAAGAAATGGCAAATATAAAATTACGTAGGCATAAAAAAAAAATGCTTCCGAAAGCAATTTGATCATGCCGCACAAACATATTTTACCGCTCAGCAGTGCCGTTACCGAATTTAGAGAGCCTTATTTGATAGATTCATCATTTTCATTTTGTAAAAAAGAAATATTCTTAAACATTTTACTGAATCGCTTCCAACTTGAAATTTTTATGATTATTCTTTCAAATCCACGCTTTTGTTCCTAAAACCAGTCTATTCGCTCTATTCCTCTTACACTTCTTCAATCGACCTAAGCTTCGAAGTTTTAGAATAGAACCATCAACAACTACGAAAGCTAGAACAGCAACTACGATAATCGTTTCCGATAAAGACAGAACGTAAAAAATCAAAAGAACGGCAGAGAATGATAAACCTAATGCGAATTTGAATTGTTCATGAAAGATGCTCCGTCATCTGCTCTTAGGAAGAAAAAATAATAAAATAAGAAAAATCAAGACCGTAATTTAGATCAAACGATGGAAACAGATGGTTTCAATCTTTTGATCTGAAGCAACAAAAGGCTTTGGAAGATAAAATTTGTTGATGCCCTGATCCTGGGTTTCAACCATGTTTGTTAAAGATTGGACTGCGTTTAAAATAAAAGCTAGTTTTATTCGTTTCTTGTAAATATATAAAATAGTTTTGTACCGCGAAAAGTGATATTACTTTGTGTCATTCGATCTTCAACAACTATAATATACGCTTTTTTTGTAGTGGTAAACACCTAGTGGCTAAAACATTTTTTTAATAAAAATGTAATACAACAGGCTGTTAGAAGTTATACTACATAAGGACACAAAGTAAATAAATAAAATACACCTTTCTATTAGGACAATAATAGAAAGGTGGGGAATGATTAAAAAAAATAGCGTGAAAACAATAACTAACCTTCACTTTCTTGATATTCCGCTAATCATATTGATAAAGAGGGAGAGTCAATCTTAACAAAAGCACTTAATACAATTCTTTACATTAAAATCTAATGATGGTATAGCAGAAACCAATGAAAAGTATCGGATAATAACAGCAACCAATCAGAAGCGAAATCGCATCAGCGGTGCTCGCGTGTAAGGTTATACCGGTGGCGTATGTTTCTTTGCCGTGATTTTGCTCGTTACAACTCACCTTAACAAAATATTAAAATATTCATAAACACATCTTATGCAGCCATTTTAGTTATACGAAGCTTTCGAAATGTAATGAACTTGAAGAAGTAACTTATCGGTTAACGGTAAGCTCCCAAGATTCAGCAAGAACATTGCCAAGTAAGATGTTAACAACGCTATTTTCTTGAATAAATCCGCTATAATAGACACCGCTTATTTTTATGTATCGATAATTTTTTAACAGAGACATTCGGAATCTCGCCAAGCTTCTGACACTGTAAATGTATGTACATTATGTTACAACATATAAATTTTTGATTCAAAAGAGTTGTGTGCAATTTAGAACTTTATGTCTGACCGAGAACCGATTATTTTCATAAAGTTACTCTAAAATAGTGTAGTTTGCATTGAGCGAGTGTAGAGAGCTAGAACTCGAGAAGCGATCAGTAGGAGCTGTGTAAGCAGTTCTAGCGGTTGGCGAGCAATAGCGACCCAGGGGTGGGACCCCCGAAGTAAAATCAAATAAATAGAGATGAACTAGTATTTCAAAATAGTTCCGGAAAAGTGTTGAAATAGAGAAAAAAATACTTGCTTTTGAAACATAAAATCCACACATCGATAAATTTCAAAGCAAAAAGTAGAGAAAAATACTTACCTTGTAGCCGATGTTCTTAATTATCAAAGAAATGCATACAATTATTTTCATTTAATACGTAAGTTATTTTAGTTTCATATTTTTAATGGTTTTTTCTCATTTACTCTACATTTAACAAAATATGCTTTTAGAGACCACGTTGTGTAGACATATGCGTCGCGTTTTTTTTTTTTTTTTTTTTTTTTTTTTTTTTTTTTTTTTTGCGCACCAGTGCTAATCGGCAAAGAAGACAGTATGAATCCGATATGTTGTTTCCTGACAAAATGCATTAATGTGAGTCCAATATTTTTACGACCGTGGATAGATTTTTTTTTTTTTTGGTCTTCTTAAAGTTATTATTACGTTCATTATGATTAAAGTAGAATTCTTTAGTTTTTGATGCTGACAAACTGTTTGTAAAACGGAAAGTACGTTTTTAGTTATTTGACACAATTGTGCCAATTGTCCCCAAAAATAAGACTGTTCTTAAAGTGGCTATAATTTCTATGATTAGGACCATAAATAATAGTAGCTGATCTCCCACAGAATATCTGCGGGCTATAACTTCAACAATAAAATTTGAGAATGATCGCTCGATATAAACAAACTAAGGTGTTGCCACTGCAAAGTATCGGAAAGTAAAAATTGAGTTATGAATTGAAGTAATTTTTGAACAATAGAAATAAATTTGTTAAAGACACCGAAAGTTACGATAGTAAATACAAATATTATTTCGCTTTTCTATGCTAATCATTAAACAATTTTTTTAATATCGTACAACATAGTTTGGTTTTTGCATGATGTCAGTACCGTACCGTACCGTAAAATATAATAGTAACTGGTCCACGTTAAGTGAAACATATATATGGATTTTCTGAGTTTAAACTAATTATTATGAATTTTCCATTAAATTTAACGCAATAAGACAGCGATTCTCAACCTGTGGGGCGCTACCCCCTAGGGGGGCGCGAGCACACGAGAAGGGGGCACGAAAATATCCAAGAGAAAATATTACTTTAAAAAATTGATTAACTGACTGAAAGGAAAGCACACATACACATAGAAAACAAAATACATTTCGACATACTTAATAACTAATGAAAGTAAAACAAATTACTAAATTAAAACTTTCTCAATCAAAAATACTAACTTAAAAACAAATTTAATAATTATTCGTGACTTTCTTGGGCCTGTCTTTCAAAGCAAAGATTTTCGAAGGAAGGCTTAATATTAGAAAAAACCACTCTCAGTTGTTTCTATATTTAGCCGAGATCTATAGTTTGTCTTCAAAGAAGCCACAGCAGAAAATCCAGTTTCACAAAAGTAGGATGTTGAAAATGGTAATAGAGTGCAAAATGCCCTTGTTTTTAGTGCATAAAAATCATAATCTACTAATGCACAAAATTGAAGTAGTTATTTATTACTAAATTACTCGTTTTTACTCTTGTTTTGCCAGATAGTTAAAAATAATTCAAAACAGAATCAGTACTCAATATAATTGTTGTACACATTTTATGGTAAGGGGGGGGTGATGAAAATTATGATTCAAAATTAGGACGCGAATACTGAAAGGTTGAGAAACGCTGCAATAACGGCAAGCACATTCATAACATTGTGTAATTACGAGCTGAGAAGTAATTGTTGCTTTAACTTTGTAATATTTCACCGTGTTTAGAAAGAAAACATAAGTCATGATTATATCACGAATTGTGTCGTATTATGCTATATCTGCATAATTTTTCTTCTTTCTTTGAGCTTAGACAATTCATGAGATGCGTCGTACTTTTAGAAATTCATTAATGTTTCTAAGAAATCTCTATCAGGCCTCATTTTTCTCATTTTTGAAGTGTTTGATTTTTTTAAAATGCGTAAAAAAATAGTTTAATTTTTTAGATCTATTTTTCACTTTCAAGCAATATGTTCTTAAAGCTTTAAATGGTCCAGAAGTTGGGCATTAATGGGTTAATTACCAAGGAACTCAAAATGGATGTAAAAGATTTTACGTAAATAAAATTACTTTTATTAGAACATTTTGAATAATAATTATGTATATATATATATATAATTATATATATAAATGTATATATATATATATACACATATGTGTGTACACACACATATGAATATATATATTTATATAGTGTGTGTGTAAAAAATTTTCGTCTTAGTTTTCTGTTTTGATGTTCTACAGCTACAAAAGTTATTCATCCAGAGTAGATAATTGCAAATAATTAGAGAAACAAATTTATAGTGAATTTTAATTTAAAATAAAATTCGTTAATAAGCATAACAAAAGTCTGCACTCATTTGCTATTTTAACATTCTGTTTAAATTCTCTTGGGAACACGGTCAAAAGAACTTCTTTGAGAAAACGGAAGATTTGCTTTATGCCACACTGGCTTCATGCGCATGGGAGAATTTCAAAGAACTAAAAAAAGGGAAAAGTATTTGATACTAAAGTGTTTTATGTTCATCGTCTTTTATTTTCGGAGAAAATAGCGAACTGTGGACGAAAGAATGTTCCACAAAGCCAATATTTAACTACCGTCTGTGTCAGGCGTGTGTTGTACAATGTGTTCTTTTTTATTCGAGCTCCATTTTTTTCTTGTTCAATAGCAGCTGTGATTTTCTTGATTAGAAAAATGGTGTTCCAAATTAGGGTTTTGAAACATGCTCTTGTTGCTTTGAAAACTACGTTTTCAATACGATGTGCGAAGCTAATTTTATGGCTTGTTTAGATAAAACTGCTTGAATCCCTTTCATGATATACTTAACGAAAATAAAATTACACAAAAATAAAAATGCTGTAAGGATTTTCAGTAATTTTCGTGTTGCCATAGTTACGTGATTGATGCATTGCATTTCTAAATTTCCTACCCAGAAGAAGTATTGAAAGTAAGATAAATTGATTAAATAAAAACGAAAATATTTTTTTATGGAAACAACTGAGCCTTGTTTAGTTGAGTCTCAATATATTTAATAAAATGTTTACTTTTATTTCAAAATTTTCTGTATCTCAAAAATTTTAAAAGTTCTCCATTTTATCCTCCCGAAGCTCTATTATTCTCTGTATTTAAATTTTAGAAATGTATAACCTGTTAATAACAGTACCGAATGTCAGTTTATGAGTGGAGATATATTTACTTAAAAATCAAATGTATAATACTTGAAAAACTTTTCAAGCTTTTCTGAGGAATTTTTAAATTTTGTGAGAAGGAGCTGTTTTAAACTTGTTTCCATTAATGAAATTAAGCGCTGATAAATATATTTTTTACAAACGACAATTATACGATCAAGTTGAATAAACTACGTTTATTAAATAAATTAAAGTTTTTTAGAGAAGAGCCGTTTCTCCCTTCATCTAGAATTTTTTCATGTGTTACCCCAAAGAAAGAAGTTTTTTAACTGCGTTGAAGTGAAATAAAATGCAAAAAATAAAATAAAAAATAATGATTGAAACTGAATTACTACTAAATATTGGTAATTAATTTTCTTAAAGGGAAAACGTTTGACGAATTATTTAATTACTTTCCGATACCTTTTGAAAGCTCATTTTGCCTGAAGGGAAAATTAAAATAAAAGAGATAGGAAGGAACAGGAATTTATTGCTTGACATACACTTCATTTATTTACTGTAACTAAAACAGTAAGTACAGAAAAACGGAGTACAGTGAAATCTTTAGCGAACAGTCGCTGCTCTACTCGGTAAAAGCGATTTTATAAGAAGGGATCTTTCCAAAAGTATTCTATGTTACAGAGAAAACATTAAGTCTGTCAAAACTTATAATAACCTAAACAATGCTTACTGTGGGTAAATTTTGGAGATGTACAAAAATATTTATAATAAAAAGCATTGAGTGTTTTCACTCAACGCTTTGGTTAGTACGTTAGTGTATCAAACTAACGTACTGAGGAAATACCAACAAGTTAAAAAAATAATTACACCTTTCACGTTTCCATGACTCTTTACCGTTTTTTGTCACTTCAAAAGCAAATTAAGTTTCCTAAGGGATCCATTTTTATGCTTTTCAAAAAAAAGGCCAAAAAATAGCTACCATTAACTGCAAAGTAAAAAAAAAATTATGAAAAAAAAAAAGGGCTCGAAACTTTTCCATTATTTAAAATCTACCATTGACTAACAAGTAAGTGTGTATGCACATCTTTAGAAAAAAATATTACTGCAAGAGTATTCAAACTAATAAAGTTATTTTTACATTCTAAACATTGGTAATTTGCCTAGAGTTATTAAACATGCAGGAAGTAATGCATACAAAAGAAGAAAAATTTTACGTAGGGTGATTTGGATACTTTTAGTACCTTTTAAAAATAATTTGCCTAAAGCACCAATGTTTGTTAAAAGACGAGCTAAATTAGCTATTGTTACTTTCTAATGCTTGAATATTTTCACATACGCTTTTTACTGAAGTTTTCAGTATCAACGACCATAAAATCTTTGCAAAATTTTAATTAATTTTTTTCACACTACAAAAAGTCGTTTTTTATCTATTCGCTTAAAGCTTTTTGAAGCATCTGTATTCTACATTTCTAAAGATTTTTTGTTCTTTAATTAAACTCTATTTAAATTATTCGCATTCATTCTTTTTCCAGAGCTCTTCTTATTAAAGCGTAATAACTAATTCTGTTAAAACACAATAAATTAAGCACACGTATCGTTTTTCATGTTCTACCCTTTACCAATCAGTAAATTTTGTATCCAAGAAATTCTTAAAGAGCTGTTGTTTTTAAGTATTTCCTATAGTTCTCGATGAAGCAGTATTACTTCTTTTCATAAATACACGCACACATACATATATATGACATATTTGTACTTGTCCTAATACGATGCTAAGATACGTAACCACGTGAAAAAGAGAGATACAGTGGAGCACCGTTTATACGTTTCTCGTTTATACGTTTTTATCATTTATACGTTTTTTTGAACGGCCCCGGCGAAATCTCATTCAAATTAATGTTAAATAATTTCGTTTATACGTTTTCCTGAAATTGCAAATTTCATTTATACGTTTTTTTTCTCCCCAAGTCATGAAGGAAAAACGCACATTTTAACGTGATTCTACGCAAGCGATTGTCCAGTTTAGAAATCGCATTTGACCTTGACCCATACCTGCTGTGACCACGTACGGTGGTCACGCACCTGCCTAAATGAACAAAAGGCATACCCCGGAAGAATGCGAATATCCCAAATTCACAGATAAGAGCACTCTGATTGCGGTGCAATACCTAGAGATAGCAGTTGACAAGCGCTTTTCCTCTCCTACCAGTGTTGCCAGGGCAGGCGCCCTTAAATTTCAGTAAGTAGCCTGGGGACTTTATGGCAATCCTGCAACCCTGCTCCTAACAACTTAATAAAATTCTGGGATCTATCGTTCACTAGCATTCACGATGTCTGCGAGCTCGCGTAGTAGAAAATCTCTGTCTCTGAAAGAAAAAATGTCCTTTTTAAAACAAGCAGATGAAAACCAACATTTAAAAAGAGTTGACCTAGCCAAAAAATTAGGTTTACCAGTTTCAACTTTAAGCACCATAATTTATAAGCGTAAGATCATCGAGGAAACCCATAATCAAAGTGGTGCTAGTGCTTCAAAAAAAAACTTAAGAGTTCAAAACGGAAAATTTTCGGATTTAGAGAAAGTGCTTTTACAGTAGTTTAATCAGTGTCGTAGTGCAAAAATTCCCATCAGTGGTCCTTTGCTTATGGAGAAAGCAAAAGAAATTTCGAAGAAGTTAAATGTAGAATGCGATGCATCATCTTCCTCGGGATGGCTTCATAAGTTTTCGTTAAGACACGGCATAACAGGGAAAACTGCAAGTGGAGAGTCAGCAGGAGATGTTGATTGTGAAACAGTGGATGATTGGATTCAAAACCAATTCTCAGAACTGCTAAAAGAATATGAACCAAAGAACGTTTTTAATGCGGATTTTGTGATTTTCGTTTATACGTTTTTTCATTTATACGTTTTTTTCGCTCGGTCCCTTGAAAAACGTATAAACGGTGCTTTACTGTATATCTGTGGAGGAAAGAAACTACTCAACCCCTCTCTACAACCGGATCACGCGCGCCCTCGAACGGAGATCGCGGTAAGAGACGAAAAAGCCGCAGAGCCGTGCAGATTGTGATGAATTTTTTTTTTTTTTTTTTCAACTTAGACGAAATGCTAACTTTTAGAAGTAATTTCACCGGCCTTGACGCGGCCATAAAGCCTATCTGTATCTATGTTTTTTGTGTAATTATTTCAAGTGTCCTGTCTTCAATAAACCTGTGTTCGTCTGAAAATATGGATGTAGTTCGTGCCTCATAGGGACTACACCTCACATGGCGTCAGAAGTTAAGCCTACCCAAGACTAAGACTAAGCCTAACCAGGATTACTCAAATGATTCCATTTGGCGGCAAAGCATTTCGTCGCCAACGGGACCGTTACTAAAGTTTAGAACTCCGCACGACTCTTCAACTGTGGTGAGTTTGTTTGGCTCTTAATTTGGATGGACATTTTAATTTTTTGGAATTGTTTTTGGATATTTTCATTTTGGCTGGATGCATTAATTTGAAACTCTTGGCGAAATGAATACTCTTGGCGAGCATAATGCGAAATAAGCAAAAAATTCTGCCTCTCTTGGCAAGTACTTTTATGCAAAAGAAGCAATGAATCCAGTTATTCAGAATTCTTGTTCAACTGTCGAACTTGACGAGAAAAGACAAACAAATTTTGAATCATCAATTAACAACGTTTCACCAGGAAACACGCATTCAATTTGGTTCATTTTGAGATAAACATGCGAACTTGCTCATACCTTTTCAGGAAATATTCATATTCTAAATACAATTTTATCTCTGATTTAGAGGAATTATTTTCAACTTACGGTTTTACTGCAAACGTATTATCTTTGAAAAATTTTACATGTTTTAAAAATCTTAAAGAGCACCTTATTACTGAATTTGGCACAAAAATTTCTTCCATTGATGTTCATAAGCATCTTAGTTCCCGGAAATCTTTAATATTTTTCACCATTTATTACAACCTATGCTATTTGAAATATAACGGCAGAAAATAACCTAAATGGTACTAGTAGTTTCAAATTTTATTTTTCTTTCATTTTCATGTAAAATACTTTTTCGTACATCATATACAATAAGTAATTTCTTTCTTTTTTTTCTTCACAACTAAGTCAAAGTCAAACAATTTAAATGTATTAAAGAAAGTGTTAAGGTGTTGAAAAGAACTTCACTCTATAAGATTTATACGTTTTGAATAATGCAAAAGTACTCCACATAAAGTTTTCTCCTTCTTATAGTAATTCAAATATTTTAACCTTCTTGGTCCCACGGTAAACTTTGAATGATAGTTTTTGTTTTAATTTTTTGTATTCGTTGGTTCTGAACAGGAACACATGGGAAAGAACTGAGAAAAAAATATTTAAAAAAACTAGCTTAGTTTTTATTTCGGAGAAAATCAGTGTCTCTTAGAGGAGGCATTGGTTCAAACTGACATAACCATTCATTCGAAACCTATCAGTAATCTCAATTTAACGAGTTATTCTTGCACAGTATGGGATCTTGATCACAAAAAAACGACATTCCGTCTAATTTATAATGATAATCTATGCTAAGGTGAAATATTTTTCCTAGTTATCATTTCAAATGAAGGGATTTTGACATTCATTGAACCAATGTCTCCAACTTTCTAATGGAGCTGCGTTTGTTCACTAACCTATGCTTATGATGAGTGAATAGACCACTAAGAACTGTAGTTCAAGAAAAGGCCATAATTCTCTGGAAAAAGATAAGTGGAATACTTTAATCTGTTTTTCTTTGGATCGAGGCTAGCCGATACTTGGCTAGAAATTAGACTCAGTTTGGTTTCCTTCATTGAGTAATACAGATAAAAAAATTACTTATTATGAATCAGAATACCTCGTTCCACCACAAAACCCATCAAATCTGAAACCTAGTCGGATAAAGCTTGGCCAGTGTCAACGGGTAACTAAAAGTAATACGGACCCTACTATTATGAAATACCTGACTCTCGAAATATTAAACCTCCTTTACCTTGAAATTGGCTACGGATCTATACCGATGGTACCCTTCTATCAAAAGCCCTAGCGCAAATGCCGGAGTTTTCTCCGAGATTTTTTCATTTTACGCCTCCATGGGGCGAGGCACTGTGTTTGCTGGTGAAGTTTCTGCAATCTGTACAGCAGCACTAAGCCAACTCCACTGACATCTGAATAAATTTTCAAGAGCAGTTATCCTTTGTGTTTCGAGAGCTTCTCTTATGGCTATCAATTCCGAAAAAAATCCCTTAACGCAGGACGTAATAAGCTGTCGACATCACCTTCAGAGTTTGGCATCATTTGAGAAAACGATCGTCCTCCAGTGGGTTCCTACACACTGTGGGTTATCAGGTAACGAAAATGCGGACTATCTGGCCAAGAAGGGTGCCTTGATTAAACATAATTCCTTTCGTCCTGTGCCCTCCTGTACTATTAAACATCTGGTTAAAAAGTCTATTTAAGCCCGAGAGGATCTTTTTGAACCGTGTATTCCTCAAGCCGTGGAAAGACGCTATCTTGACTTTACGTAAAATCCCAAGCCGCAGGGTGGTCGCCGAATTCCGCCTGGCCAACGGACACGACTGTCTTCGAAAACACCTCTTTAAATTTTAAATTGTCTCTTCTACAACAGGCACCCTGTGCAGCCTTGGAGAGGGTACGAACGCTGGACACCTGCTTCACTGTCCTGCGTTTCGCCAGATTTCCCTGGCCGAGCGCTACTGGGGAGCCAGAGATTGAATAATAAACTCTCGTTACAGCTTTTTCTAAAAATCCATTTTGTGTTCCTTTTGCTTCTAACATCTGTACTGCTGTAACTTTTCATGAATCAGCCATTAGAAAAAAATATGTTCACTAACCTTTGCAGACCTAGTTCATTCCCTGGAAACCGACATCCATTCTGTCAAGTAGTACCACTATCGGCGGATGCCATTGCCATTTGAGAATTTTGACGCTCAATTTCCCCCTAGATGGCGGCATTTGAGCTTTAAATGCTGCGAAACTGCACTAGAAATTTAATTTAGGCGAGAGTGTCAAAGCGAAACGGATACTGACGGGATGTTTAACATGCCGCATAATCATTCGATATGGATAATAACATTTTTTTGCATCTTGAAAATCCAACGACTTGGGCCAGGTCTGATAATGTGAACTTCGGCGTACGAGGCCAGTGCCTTACCACTACGCCACCCTGCCAGCTAACGTCTCCTACAAAGAACACTCAAATAAAAGTGTTCGAAATCAGACGAAGGAAAGTTTGAGGGTGAAACTAATTATGTCGCATAAAAAGGAATTCAACAGTATAAGAAAATGCTTTGTGTTAAAATATGGGTACAACGAAAAATACAACGTAAATAAAGTACAAATTGTCCAATCAATAATGCAATGCCTGTTCACTCACAACTTCTAGTTGTCTGTTAAACCCTTCTTTCCTGCAGTGATGAAGAGGGTCCATTGTAGTCTCGGGTTTTTGCATCATTGATTTGACAATTTGTGCCATATTTACGTGGTTTTTTTCCCCTTGTACTCAATTCATCACTACTTTTAATAATTTTCTACTATATAAATAATAAAAAATAAGGACACTTTCCGATAGGCACATGTGTAATTTTCTTTTTTCTTCAAAAAAGGCCATTTTAGTTTGACCGCAAAGAAGTCACAAATAAAAATATATCAATGAAAACTCTTTTTTTTTTAAGTACTGCCATCTGCGAACAAGGAAATTAAATACTTTTGAGCAACATTACCGCCTTTTATTTACCTTGGCTGCTTTTTTTGAAAGTGTTGTTTAGTTCCTACAGGCGACGGCAGGGACTGAGGAGTCTATGTACCTTCAGCAATGAAATAAAATGACAAATGATACAAGGAAATAACCAATCGAAGTTCATTGTAGCTGAAAGTTATATTTAATATTTGCGTTAAAAATTCCACACCACATCTAAAACGTCTATTTGGGAGATTTAAAAGCGAATTACTTTAACTCAAAAATGCGCTTTCATCAGAGCAATTAATTATAATTATTATTATTTAGTTTTCAAACTTTGAATAATGAATGATGTACATAAATGGAAATTTTTAGTAGGAAAACGATAGTTTGTACGATATATAGCGTCGTTATATCTGGAAGAGCTTTAATTTAAGCTAAATATTATTAACAGACCTATTTGGGAGGAAACGTTTGATGGTAAATTAGAAATTCTATCGTAGTTTAGAAAAGGCATGAAGTGTATGGCGTGTGATTTAAATTCACGATAGAAATTTATTCAGGAAAGTAATTTTGACTGGAATTCTGAACGAGAAGTTTAAACCAAATCCTTTATAATCTGATTATAGCTTTGCTGAGAAATCCAAGAAATGTGCTACGATTTCAGTGCATAAATTAATGAATGAAAATTTAATGAGGAATGGGAGCTGTAGATTATTGCAAAGTTAAAATAAACGTAGTTTATGCAGTTCATAATCTCCTTGCTTATGCAAAAGAACATAGATAGTTAAATTAGGTATTTTTATTTAAAAATATTTTTGTAGTTTATTTGTTGATGTGCTTTGAGCTTTACGGGGTTTTTTTTTTCTTTTTTTTTAAATTTGAGTGTTTGCATGAGAATGTTTATAACATATTTTAGAATGCAAAATACGAAATATAATCGTGAGAAACATTTATGAAATATAAGGACGAAGTAAATTTATTGAATAAAGTAATAATGAAATACAGTAAAACTCGCTTAAGAAAGGGTAGCGCCAGAGAAAAGTCGGGTCCGTTTTCGGTACCATTCTCAAGATTCCAATTAATCAAAAACTACCCTTCAAAAAATTACGATTAAACAAAACGGACCTTTCACAAAATTCCAGGCTTCCAAATCGTGTTTTTTACACCAATATTTATTATAAAAGATGCAAATCATAATAAAGTTTTACATCACTATAAATGTTAAAATTTTTAATTTTCACAAATTTATTCCATTCTTCACAAAAATCTCTTCAAAATTCCCGAAAAACAGACCCTGTTAAAAAAAAGCTGGATCGAGCCCTGTTCAGACTCTCCCGCTTAAATTAATTTCCTGATTTAAAAAAAAAAAAAAAAAAAAAAAAGACGCTCTCTTCTGTTGGTTCCCAGATATTTCTTATACTACTCAATGCAAAATCCACCAACCATTTGTTAAAGACACTTTGCTCTTACGCAGTTTTTATCGGATAAGACGCCCCAGAGAAGACGAGTTTTTAAGTTTAAATATTAGCATGAGTTTAAAAATCTTAAGATTCTTTTCTTAGGTAGGATTCATTATGGGAATTACAAACATGATAGAAGTAACAGACATGATCATTGCAAATGCATTGTCTATTTACAAAACAATGTTTTTATTACAAATTAAAAATTTATTTTTATTGTAATTACTATTTTTTTAACCATGATTTTTCTCCCCCCCCCCCCTTTCATTTAGAAGACACGCAAAAACTTAAGCTCTTTTATTCACAAAATTACCCTTTATTCGCGTAATACACGGAATTGATTCGGTAAGGAAAGCGATGAGTAAGCTGTCATCACTTCTAGCATGCTACCGGAATCTGATTGGCGAAAAGCCTTTAATACATGCGCGTCCAAGAACATATTCTCTCGACTTAGCGAATCTATTTAGTACGTTTTTATGTTACTCAATACATGACTGCACAAAAAATTTCCTCATCTACAGAACTGATGATCTCGGCTTAATACATCACTTGTTTAATACGTCTCGCGTTATTCTCAAAGGATGGAAGCCCCAAGTTTTAGGGTAATTAACCCAGAAAGTGATTGTTTTTGGGGGAAAAATCAAACAAACGCAATTTAAATGCTCCGCAAGTGTCCAAAAATATTTAAGAGTTTAACTACTTATCGGTTTATCTATTGATCACCGGACGCCTCGCCACTATATTTTATATATATATGTATATATATGAAGTCTTTATTATACAATGGTTGGAGTAAAAAAAAACATTTACAATTATTTGAAAATTACGAATAATTAATTTTTGTCCACGTATAAATTAAAGAATTTGTAAATGTTTGCATAATTGAATGAAAAGCCAAAAAGCCGAAGTCAGTAAACAATCAAATTTATACTAAAAGTCTCTAGTTTATATATATATACAAAATATATATATATACCTAGGAGTTTTAGGATAAAATATCATTTACAATTGCTTAAAAATTACAAACGTGTACATTTACGCATCCAATATAAATTACACAGAATTCGCTAAATGTAAATATGAAATTGAGAAAATCCAGTAAAAAGCATGATGATAAGTTAGTAATAAATTTATAATAAGCATCTCCAGTTTATATCTATACCTGAGAGCCATAGCTTACCTCAATTTTCGGGTTTTTGTAAGTTTACACTTAATGGGTATTCTGAATGCCGACAACAACGCCCCTAGCTACATGTGGTTCCGTACGTTTAACGCTCCCATCAGACATCTTTTTTGTAAGGTTCGCACGGAAAACTCTAGTCTCATGGTACTAAAAGTGTTTATTTTTTAATTTCATCACAAAAAATAAAAAAATGGACATAAGGTACTATGGTTCTCAGGTACAGATATTATTTTGCTTACATTTTTTAGTGTTATAATCGTTCTTAAAATTAAAAATAAAATTAAATGTTTTAGAAGTTTATTCAGAAATGCAAATAAAGTACCCAATTTACTAATGAATTTTAGAACAGAACAATTATTGACTGTTATTGCATCATTTTGCCAAACACGGTTTATGAAACGCTGGAGTTTGTTCGCTTCTGTTGTGAACTGAAGTAAAATTCTGAGCAAAGGGAAAACTTTTATTATCTTTCTCACGGGAAATCTTTTAACTATCAAGTCAATGTTTACTTCTGGAGAATTTCTGAATTCTGGTCCAATATTTGCACAAATGAATCAAACATGCTATCATTGTGTACATTTGAGCAATCAAACAGACTTTTAAACTTTCGACAGAGATTGAGGTGGTGTGTTATGAATAAAGCGATCTGAAGTCACGCTAATTTTTCAGCAAGTAGAATAATTGTAATAGAAAAGAATAAAAATTTAAAAAACACATTGTAACTTGCAAAGATGTGTGTGATTTTTGTTTCAAAGATGCGGTTATTTCGCTAAACGTAGGATTTTTAACTATTGCTAGTAATGGGCTCCTTGTTCAGAAAGGATTTGTGCTAGATGTGATTCAAAAGTGGTTCTGACGGGATTATAAATTAAAAACATTATGTAATGAAAAGTTCCACGCAGAAAGTACTACAAAGCTTCACGTAAAAAAGTAATTGATATATCTCATTGTTTACTTAAAAACAAGAAAGTACTAAATAGATGGGTAATATATTTAACCTTAGCACTAAGAAAATAATTATGATCGTATAATATAAATGTCTATAGTCAAAACATACTGCTAAAAATAAAATTATTTATTAAACATAAATATATATTGGTTTTTAAAATTTAAAATATGTGATTAAGAACTAAAGTTTTTTAAAAAATTCAACATAGCTCTGAGCAACTCCTAAACTTACCTTTTGTGAGGGAGTTTGAAAAGGTTAATTAGCAATTACTTACCTACCCCTTCCCCTTTTCTGAATATTCTGAAATTAAAAAAAAAAATCTCCACTTAGCTAGACTTGTAACACAATACGTTTTATTCTCTAACTGGTACCGGTAATGCTAGACTAATGCGGTATTTGGTTCTCTATATTTATGGGCCGTATTTTCGAAAATTCTTTTATTATGTTCGGAAAATATATTGTCATAAACATGAAGGTTTGCACTTGCGTGTTCAGCACCTGCTTCGGCGTTTCAACGAACTCTTTTTTTGAATTCAAAAGGCATGAACGTATGGGTGAGAGAAGCGAAACAAAACCCTTTTTTTTAGATGTTTTGACTCCATAAGCTCATAGGTTTTCATTGGAAAAAAGTGGTTCTTTGTAATCACAAAACATTTGTGTTCGGGTGTAATTTGCATATTTGTGCGTTTTAATGTTGTTTTTACTAGATTAATTAAGGTTGCCATCGTTATTTTTTAAAAAATTATTTATTTGAGAGATTTAAACTATTGTGAATAGTGTGTGGTTTTAATATTAAGATTTACAAATAACACATTGGTTTTAAAATTTTCAACTTCCAGAAAAAAGAGAGAGGCCAGTAAAGAAATTGCTTTTATAAAACATTGACCTTTCTACTTTCATCGCTTTACAGAAATGGAAAATCTGACAAGTTTTTTTTTTTCCTTTTTTTTCATAAAATGCAAGATATGTTTGCATACTTTCTTCTAGAAATACTATTGATAACAATTTAAAGTTAAAAAAATTCTAGGGAATAAGAATTACTTAGAATAGTTATGCTGCAAATCATAAGGTTAAATACAACATAAAGGAAACAAAGTTTGCAAACGATTGCGTGCAACTCCTTCGAAGTTGCAACAAACCCCTTTTACAACAGTGAATTACTCGATAAAAACCATCTGTCTGATGGTTGCTCCATGCAGTTTTTTTTTCAAATAGCAGTTCATTTCGTCTTTTTTGTAAAACTGAGTCCATGTAATTTCGAAACACGGACATGCAATATTTTTAAAACTTTTACTTACTTTTTGCTGTATTTAACTTAATGATACAAAAATGTGTTAATCGAAAATGTTTTATACAAATTTACAGGGAAAATAAATTGTTTCATTATAAAGACACCAAAAAGCCGCATTTAACGTTTTATCTTAACTCAATTTTTAGTTTAAGAATACGCTTCATTCCGAATTGTTCCGATGAATCAGAAAATATTTCGTAAAACACACACACACACACACAAAAAAAAAAAAACATTATGATTTTTTGAGTTTTAGTCCTTTCTGTTTATCATTCTTATTTTATTTTTACTTTCTTTAATTGTTTTAGTCCTTGTTCTCTCGCATTTTTTTTTTCGGCATTTATGTTTCTTCATGTATTTACACAAGCTGTTCACATAATTTAATTACAACATAAATCATAAAAGTAACGTGAAGTTATTTCTTTCATTGCCAAATGATATATTTTAATTACTTAAGAAATCCTCTTAAAAAGTCCAAAACATTTTCCACTACTTACAAAATCAAAGTATCCCTTTAGCATAAAATGTCGGCGCTCTGGTAAAACTCATTAAGTCCAAAAAAAGAGGGGAGCGGGATGTTGCTCGGCAGGAGAAATTTATAATTTACAGTTATTTATGTCAAGATAAAAACCAATTTTCAATTTAAAAGTTTGCATCGGTAAACCTACTGTAATAGTTACTAGTCCTTAAAATTATGTTTATTATTTTTCATAACGAGTCGAAAGCTTAAATTGGCAATATTTTAGAACTACGGTATTGGGCGTAGTGACTTCTTCTTAAACGCCGACAATATTTTTTAAATAAACATCAACAAAATAGACGAGAATTTATTGGTAATGATTGGACTTTTACCTTAACGCCGACGATATGTTAAAAATAAACATGAACAAAAAGAACGAATGATACCCAGGAGTGTAATAACAGAACGCACAAAGGAAAACAATATTCGTTTCTCGTTATCCTTAAAATAAACTACTTGTCACTTCAAAACTTTTTTTTTTAAATACTTTATTCGAACTCTCATTATATTTAATGAAACATTATATAAAATTTTAATCACGTGTTTAATCATCTTGTTGAACTCCAAATTTAAAGCTCAACCGAAAAATTAAACAATTCACAAGAGCGTCGTGTAATGTATATTTATCACAAAAGAATAATTCATCCAATTCGACTAATTCCCTTAGAATGCATTAAGAGAGATGGCTATACGTCTCTCATAAATTTCACGCATCTGAAACGTCTACTTTTTAGTTTTTAAAGTTTAACCACGATATACTCGAGTTTTACATTCAAAGAGGTGTACTAGCCTTTGACTTTTATATTTAATTTGTTTTATTTGTTATGAGCCTCTCTTATTCAAATGGTTTCAAGTATTATTTTTTGTATTTTGTGTTATATTTCTATTTTTGGCTTCCTGCTTAATATTTAAAAAAAAAAAAAAAAAAGAAGCAAAATATTTGTTTTTCTTCCTGTAATTGACTATCAATCTCTCAATTAAATACTATTTCTGAAATAGTATAGGAATTTTCGAACTGGTAAAGTTGGCAATAACAAAAATCTGTACCTGAGAGGGATCTGTACCTTAGGCGTCATTCATAAATAATGTCACGCTTTGAGGGGGGGGGGGGGTTCGTGAAATTGTGACAATGTGTGACAAGGGGAGGGGAGGGGGTAACAAGAAGTGTGACATCATGCATTATACAGCATAGCGTGACATGTGACAAAGCGGGTGGTCTGCTGAAGTGTGACGTATTGTGACAAATAGGGGAGGGGGGGGTCAAACATATGGGAAAAAAGCGTGACATCATTTATGAATGGTCCCATAGCCCATTTTTTAAATTCTTTCGATGAAGTTAAAAATTAAACATTTTTAGTACTATAAGTCCAGACTATTCCTCGCGAACTTTAGAATAAAGATGCCGAATGGGAGCTTTAAAAGTGAACCCTCATGTAGCAAGTGGCTTTGTCGTCTTCATTCTGTACGTCCATTAAGTGTACATTCACAAAGGTACAGAAATATTCCAGACAATCACGTGCATTCAAAAGATTTAAAAATGAGCTAGTTTCTTTACATCACGTAAGATTAAGATATTTTTTCCCATCACTCTTAGATTCTGTCATAAACGTGTTTTTTAAATGCGTTGAGCCTCCCTTTTTTAATCAAGTCGTATTAACTGAATTTCAGTGTAATAAATAGTATAATTTAGTAACTATTTTACGTAGAAAATAAAATTTAAATCTTCACAAAAAAGTTTTTTTGCAAAAAAAATAACTAAATAAATAAAATGAATAAATTAAAATTAATAAATAAAAAGAATTTCAATAAGAGTAACTCATCTTTAGGATCAACATATGAGCTGTAGTAGTATAGTATAATTTTCGGCATTTTAGTTTATAACATTTTCATTAACTAATCATTTTAAGAAAGGGTAAAGGCATAGTACATCAAATTGGGAAATTTGAGCTGATCCTTTATCTCAAATTTACTCATTAATGTATTTACAATTCAAGTCACTTAAACATAGCCAGGAATAGAACAGAATAAAACATCTCCTGTTTATTTTTCGTTATGTTTGGGATAATCTTTACTTAAGGACTTTGACCATTTAAAAAAAAAAAAAATGTTTGGAGAATAAAATCTGAGCACATGATTTGATTTAAAAAACCATTCTTTTATCGAATTTTGCAATTTTCGCATATACGTTTTAAATTAAATTCGTTTAACGACGAAATACATAATTGTCGATGCAACGTGTGCAACATGTCTTAAGTACGTAAGTATACACAATTTTGAAACAAATATTGTTGAGAGCATTTGTTGTGCGTTTCAGAGCATAAAAGTGGTTTCTACTTTGAACGTTCGGATAGTTTTTACTCCAGTCTGATACTTGCGAAGGAAAGCTAATACTAAAGAGAAATACTCAAACTTACCGAACTCGTATCAATTCTTTTCTAAACTTGAAACTTATTACGAGCTTTCGAGAAAACTCCCTATTACTTAAAACAATTTTTCAAAATCCTTTAAGTCATTTTAGCTTAATGAGTTCACTAAAAGAACAATAAAACTTTTAAGCATTTGTTGACAATTTCGCTAGACGGTATTCAAAAACTTGAAAAAGCTTACTGAATGTTCATTAGACTAAAAGTTGACGAACTACTCATTTTATCTTCCTTTAGGGCCAGGTAAACAAATTACTTGCGTAGAAGTTTTCAAAGAATATTTTAGTATGTTGCGGTTACTTATTGTTAAAGGAAAATAAAAATCTGGAGTTATTATTCAGATGGTTTTAAATTTCAAAGTACTTTTGAGTCCCAATGAGCTTAATTTTATCTTCCTTCTATGTTTGTCTTTTTAAACTATTCGTTGTAATTTTTGACATATATTTTCACTTTGATTTAGGAAATGACGAGCGATGGTATAACTTTTTGAGGTAATTTTTTTTTTTCAAGTCATGTTGTGTGCTCAATTTTATTTTACCCTTATGTTTTAAAAATTAACGATGCAATAAACTATTTCGTTAACGAAATATTAAATAGTTGCCAGAGTTCGACCACGGAATTTTGACATTTCGACACTTCTGCGCATGGCAAAAAAAGAACGAATCCATTCAAGTTTTAGGGAAGTTCGTTTTGCAGGTGCGGTTATTTAGCATGCGGATCAGAATGTTTACTTCTCTATTTGTTGAAACAACTCAATTTATAAAATGGCATTTAGTACCAGTTCGGAAGACGTCAAGTATGCTAAACGAACCAGAACGAGGACAAAAACGGCACATTGCTTACAACAGCAGTTTCCTCTCTTGGCATCCTGTCAAGCAGATTGACTTCGTTGTCGGTAGAACTGTACGCGAGGGATAGCTGTAGATGTGATACCATTTCTGAAGATTAAACTACAGTGATACCTCGAGATACGAGTTTAATTCGTTAATTAACCTTGCTCGTCGGTTTTTTTTTTGTTTGTTTGTTCACTCATAACTTCTCACCGGATGAACCGATTTGCATGATTTTTTTTTTTGATCGATCGAGGGTGGTTTCCCATTGATCCCGTACCTCCGTTTGACCATATTCGAAAATAAGAAAAAAAGTTATGAGCGGAAATGTAGTATTTTTTTATGTTTTTTCTTCCATAACTTTTGACTCAATGAACCGATTTTGATTATTTTTCTTTAATCGATAGAGGGTCGTCTAAGTCAAATATCGCACATTAATTTGACTACATTTGCTTTTTAGAACAAACGTTACGGGTGAAACATAAGTATTTTTTATTTTAATTGGAAAGGCTTGGCTTTATTTTTCTTTGTTGGGAAAACTATTATGTAAATATAAAAGTGATTAATAATAATTTAACTTTGTGCAAGTAAACAGTAATATAAATAAAATTTCACGTTAATTTAAAGCACAAATGAGCATTAAAACGCAGACATATGTTTCGGGATTGCTTGGAATCCCTTTTTCAATGCGACAGAAAGCTTCTAGATGCAAAACATCCAAATGAAGCAGACAAAACAACAAAAACAAAGCTTATATAGCCTAAGAATTGACTGTAAACCAATGCGAATAAAGGCAGTGTGAAGTGGAAGTAGAAGTAGCAGGGAAGGCATTGTTAAATAAGCGTTGTTGCTATTGGGCTATAATATTAAAAGCAGTTACAGCAAGAGTTTGACTGAAGGCTTCTCTGAAGAAAAAATTAAATCCCATCAGTTTGTTTGCTAAAATCGACTTCTAAACGGAATTTATCATACAAATGATTAGTTTTTAGTGCCATTCATTCAAAGAAGGTTTGCCCTTTTTTATGGGTTTTTTTTTTAAATAGAGTAATTATATAAAAAATGTATTTACACTAAAAAGAATAAAATAAAATAATTTTTATGAAAAAATAGAACCGACTTCAAATTATAAATTGCGCTAAAAAGTGAAAAATAAATTAATTCTTTAACAACATCGATGTGACTTTTAAACATATAAGACAAATGATCAAAATACTTTGTGCAAAAATGTAAGTACAAAGATAAAACAACGTGAAAAAGCACAAATTCAGATTAAAATTAACGCAAATAGCTATTTCGAAGCTACAAATGGAGCCTCTTCATCAGTGCATAAAAGAAGAAGAAGAAGAAGAAACGCTCAACACACAAGCAAGAAAGCTGTGAGTGAACAAGGCAATAACCAGAGAGACACCGGTATTTATACCAAATGTGTCGGATTAGCGATTGACCAATCAGAGGCCAGGAACAAGGCGGGAACAGAGCCCGAAGGAAAAGGCGGGAAACGAATATGTAAATTGCAGGAGAAAACCAAAAATGGAGAGAAAAATTATAAAAATTGTTTCCAAATGTCAGGAAAATATGGAGTGCTGGAAAAATCATTTACTACAGAATGAGAATTTTTCCAAATGTGATAAGCTTCCCAAAAATCAAGTTCATGGACAGAAGAGCATTTGCTGATAATTCTAGCAGAAGAAAATTCAAAACAATGATCTAAAGTCCAACAATGCTGGGCAATGGAAGAACGTGCAAGTTCTTTACGCTTAACATAATTTTCATGTTCTTTCAGACGGTGCTTTAAGGCACGTTTAGTCTGACCTATGTAAAACATACCACATTTGCAAGAAATACTATAAATACCCCAGTTGTTGTGCAAACCAATGGGATACTTCAAATTTGTAAATTTTATTTTATTCACAGGGGAAAATGCAGTATCAAACCCAAACTTCTTCAATATTTTAGCAATTTGCTGACTGATTTTTGGATAAAAAGGTAAAATAATAGTATAAGCAGGCTTGCACTTAGAAACATTGCCAGAAATTGAAGGCTTAATTAACCTGTTATAAATAGAATCAACGACCTTAGGAGAATAACCACGATCCAAAGCTACAGCCTTAATGTACGAAAGCTCAGCATCCAAAGAGTTAGAAGAGGAACATATATTCAAAGCACGGAAAACAAGAGCCTTGAAAGAGGCCAACTTTTGGTTTGGGGGGTGAGAAGAACATTTGTGAGGAGGTAGTGTAACAGCAAAGGGCTTGCGAAACACTGAAGTCATAAAATCGTCATTACTTTTAGTAATTAAAACGTCCAAGAATGAAAGAGAACTATCCACTTCCATTTCAATAGTGAATTGAATGCAAGGATCAATGGAATTAAGCTTATCAAGTAAATGATCAATATCCACTTGCTTCTGATCAAGCAATACAAAACAATCATCAACATAACGGACATAAAAAGGAAACTTTATGGTTTCGAAAAGTTTAGTCTCAAAATAGTGCATATAAATGTCACTTAAAATAGGGCTTAAAGGATTACCCATAGCTAAACCTTCAGTCATACGAAAGTACACACCATCAAATACAAACGTATTTTGCTCAAGACAAACACGAGTGAGAGAAATAAGTTCTTCAATCTCAAAACTAGAGAAATGATATTCCTGAAGTCTCAATTTAAGACAATCCAATGCGCCATTAACCGGCACATTGGTGAAAAGCGAGTTTACATCAAAAGAAGCCATAGTTAATCCAAAAGGTTTGAAATCACGAAGCTTATGAACAAAGTCGACGGAATTTTTAACAGTGAAAGAATTACCATTCAAAAGAGTAGAAAAGATGGAGACCAAGTGTTTAGCAAGTTTATAAGAAGCAGTATTAATATTGGAGACAATAGGACGGAGAGGTATACCAGGTTTGTGGACCTTAGGAAGAGCGTAAAATCTGGCACAGTGTGCGACTGAAGGAATCAAGGACCTTTTTGAAGAATCGCAAATGACAGGAGAAGACTTTACAGCCTTACTAATCAAATTTATCTCCATAGTGCTGGGGTCTTTGCGAAGTGTAACATAAGGACCAACCTTAAGTAAATCATTACATTTATCTAAGTAAGAGCTTTTATCTATAACAACAATTTGACCACCCTTATCAGCCTTAGTGATAACCAAATCAGGATCAGAGCACAAGTTTTTGACGTAACTATTAGCATGCTTGCTGAAAGTATTTGAAGATAACTTCGAGTTAAAATCCACAGTATTTGCAATGAGATGCCTAATCGAATCCTTTTGAGAAGCAGTATTCCACAGCATTGCAAATACTGTGGATTTTAACTCGAAGTTATCTTCAAATACTTTCAGCAAGCATGCTAATAGTTACGTCAAAAACTTGTGCTCTGATCCTGATTTGGTTATCACTAAGGCTGATAAGGGTGGTCAAATTGTTGTTATAGATAAAAGCTCTTACTTAGATAAATGTAATGATTTACTTAAGGTTGGTCCTTATGTTACACTTCGCAAAGACCCCAGCACTATGGAGATAAATTTGATTAGTAAGGCTGTAAAGTCTTCTCCTGTCATTTGCGATTCTTCAAAAAGGTCCTTGATTCCTTCAGTCGCACACTGTGCCAGATTTTACGCTCTTCCTAAGGTCCACAAACCTGGTATACCTCTCCGTCCTATTGTCTCCAATATTAATACTGCTTCTTATAAACTTGCTAAACACTTGGTCTCCATCTTTTCTCCTCTTTTGAATGGTAATTCTTTCACTGTTAAAAATTCCGTCGACTTTGTTCATAAGCTTCGTGATTTCAAACCTTTTGGATTAACTATGGCTTCTTTTGATGTAAACTCGCTTTTCACCAATGTGCCGGTTAATGGCGCATTGGATTGTCTTAAATTGAGACTTCAGGAATATCATTTCTCTAGTTTTGAGATTGAAGAACTTATTTCTCTCACTCGTGTTTGTCTTGAGCAAAATACGTTTGTATTTGATGGTGTGTACTTTCGTATGACTGAAGGTTTAGCTATGGGTAATCCTTCAAGCCCTATTTTAAGTGACATTTATATGCACTATTTTGAGACTAAACTTTTCGAAACCATAAAGTTTCCTTTTTATGTCCGTTATGTTGATGATTGTTTTGTATTGCTTGATCAGAAGCAAGTGGATATTGATCATTTACTTGATAAGCTTAATTCCATTGATCCTTGCATTCAATTCACTATTGAAATGGAAGTGGATAGTTCTCTTTCATTCTTGGACGTTTTAATTACTAAAAGTAATGACGATTTTATGACTTCAGTGTTTCGCAAGCCCTTTGCTGTTACACTACCTCCTCACAAATGTTCTTCTCACCCCCCAAACCAAAAGTTGGCCTCTTTCAAGGCTCTTGTTTTCCGTGCTTTGAATATATGTTCCTCTTCTAACTCTTTGGATGCTGAGCTTTCGTACATTAAGGCTGTAGCTTTGGATCGTGGTTATTCTCCTAAGGTCGTTGATTCTATTTATAACAGGTTAATTAAGCCTTCAATTTCTGGCAATGTTTCTAAGTGCAAGCCTGCTTATACTATTATTTTACCTTTTTATCCAAAAATCAGTCAGCAAATTGCTAAAATATTGAAGAAGTTTGGGTTTGATACTGCATTTTCCCCTGTGAATAAAATAAAATTTACAAATTTGAAGTATCCCATTGGTTTGCACAACAACTGGGGTATTTATAGTATTTCTTGCAAATGTGGTCTGTTTTACATAGGTCAGACTAAACGTGCCTTAAAGCACCGTCTGAAAGAACATGAAAATTATGTTAAGCGTAAAGAACTTGCACGTTCTTCCATTGCCCAGCATTGTTGGACTTTAGATCATTGTTTTGAATTTTCTTCTGCTAGAATTATCAGCAAATGCTCTTCTGTCCATGAACTTGATTTTTGGGAAGCTTATCACATTTGGAAAAATTCTCATTCTGTAGTAAATGATTTTTCCAGCACTCCATATTTTCCTGACATTTGGAAACAATTTTTATAATTTTTCTCTCCATTTTTGGTTTTCTCCTGCAATTTACATATTCGTTTCCCGCCTTTTCCTTCGGGCTCTGTTCCCGCCTTGTTCCTGGCCTCTGATTGGTCAATCGCTAATCCGACACATTTGGTATAAATACCGGTGTCTCTCTGGTTATTGCCTTGTTCACTCACAGCTTTCTTGCTTGTGTGTTGAGCGTTTCTTCTTCTTTTTTTCTTTTATGCACTGATGAAGAGGCTCCATTTGTAGCTTCGAAATAGCTATTTGCGTTAATTTTAATCTGAATTTGTGCTTTTTCACGTTGTTTTATCTTTGTACTTACTTTTAAACATAGTTTTAGAAGTTGGTGCAAAATTAGGAGTCTAATAACCATTAGACCATTTGTTACTTCGTATTGGAACTGTTGCTAATTCCGCGAAAATATATATATTTGTAATTGGATTCATGATTACAAAACATTTTATCTATCCTAATTTTGCACTGACTTCTAAAATTATGTTTAAAAGTCACATCGATGTTGTTTAAAGAATTAATTTATTTTTCACTTAGCGCAATCTATAATTTGAAGTCGGTTCTATTTTTTTATAAAAATTATTTTATTTTATTGTTGTATGTCATTTTCCCAGCTGCTGGGGGACGGAGTAGAACATACCGTCTCACGTATTTAATTATTTGGTTTTCTCAGGTAAAACGTTTCCGAATTAAGTCAATACATTACTTAAATTGCAGAATAATTGTACATTTGGCTTTTAGTACAGATGATGCATTTTTTTCTAGCAACTTCAGTGTTTAGATTTATATTATATTAAAATAGAAATACATGTACTTTAGGTCAAATATTTTAGCAAGTTGTATTAAATTGTGCATAGATTGATAGCTTTTATAATACATTATACTTAATGTTTTAATTATTTTATCGAACGTTAGGTACTTTATTAACTTTATTTCAGAACAAAGTTTCTGGCAATAGTTTCAGAAAACACTCTGTACTTTATTTATTTAATTGACACAATTTTCAATACTAGTCCTTGCTTAATTTGTATAGTACCATGTACAGCACGATCGTTTAGCGATCGTTTGCTTTGAGTTTGTCTAGTAAGTTTGATTAGTATCATATTTTGCATAGTTGGCTTATTTTGTAACATTTACTTAATTGTTGTACCTAAAAATGCCCATTAGGTGAATTTTTGTTTCATTTAACATTTTAAATGCATTCTCGAATTTTTAAAGATTTGTTGTACTTATTTTAGTGGGGATTTTATGGAATATTTTCCTTAATATGATGGGGTTTTATAAAGATAATAATGTATTTATCTTAATGGAAGTTTTTAGTGGGGGACGGTTGCTCATATTTTAACGGGGATTTCCAGACCCTTCACGTTATTGTGGAAGTGTTGTCCTGATTCAAATGAGCTTTTAGGCATTATTGTCCTTATTCTGTTGGGGATTTAAGGGCACCGTTATCCTCACCCACTTGGAAATTTTTAGTGCAACTGTTGGCTATATCCTAATACAAATTTTTATAAATTATTATTATTATTTATTGTGAGTTTCTAATGGCTGTTATTCTTAGTCTAATGGGGAAATTTTAGGGACTGCTGGCCTTGATACAATGGGGATTTTTTAGGAGTTTTACTGTTCTAATGGGGATTTTTAAGGGCTACTGCTCATCTTCTGATGATAATTTGAAACTGAAATTATCTTTATTTACTGAAGAGAAAATGTGGGTATGTCACGTGACCAAATTTCCTTCCTCCTTCGTGAAGTGATGCAATGTTCTATAGCCCACTCAACTCCGAGCACGTCAGTTAGTTTAAAATAAAACCATGATATAAAATGAAAGAAGCGATCAAACTAAGTCGACTTTTGGAAGGTAAACCATCTGTGAGACGGAACGATTAAGTTTTACCGTTACTTTCATGTACTTTATATGCCAATGTACGAATATAAATAAAAGAAAATAGTAAAAGTTGCGTAGATGAAAACCAAATGCCAAAAAATAAGTAAATGTTCCTCTGACTATCCTACACATAAATTAAAAATTTTAGAAACTCAGAAAGAAACGTTTAATGTTGTACACAATTGAAAATGTTTAGCGTTTGGATAAATAGTTTCGAGTACTTCGTAAACTTTTTAATATTCACAAAAAATGATTTTTTATAAATGGAACAGACATAAAATTTAGATGCATTTATAAAGAACTAGGCTGTCCTATTTGTATTAAAATATTTTTACCATTTTATTGATCTTTTCATTTCCGTATATTTTTATTATCCTTTTACAATACGCATGAATAGAATACTTTTTATGAATACTTTCATAAATAAAGAAAAGTAAAAAAAAAAAAAAAAAAGAATGATGAAAAGGCAGAAACGATTCACGAGTTTATTCACATATGAACAATAAGCCAAACTGTTTTCGTCTCAAAAAGTTTTATGAAACCCTGATATCAGGAAAAGTAATTTAGAACGTAACAGAATCAAAGAATAAAACCGAAAAAGTAAAACATGAAGGGGCCCAAATGTTTCTACTGGTACACAACAAACGCACTTTCAAGAAATGATGTTCTGAAAGTTTGTTCGTAAAAAAAAAAATCTTATTTCATCTAAGGAAACATAATAAGTCGGACGCTGTTTCTTTAAAAATCCGATGTGCACTTTCAAGTGCTTTTCTGTAATATCCTACGAAAGTTTCTATCCACTAGTTTGTCAAAGTATTTTTGATTTCTAATATTTTATGTTATTTTACTGTGCGTATATGGTGTGTGTGTGTACTGCCAGAAGATCATTTGAAAATTGTTAAAATTTGAAATCATAAACTGTTTCGTTTATTTATTTGTTTATTAGGACACACGCTTGAAAGTAATTGATTTTAAAAGATAAAATAATATTAAGGCTTAATTTTATACGCATCATTAGATCCGCATCATTAAAAGTTTTAAAATATAACGATTTAAAATGTTTTAAATGTTAACGGAAAACATGACCTGCGTTCTCTCTAAGGTTTAAAGCGATAAATATGAGAGCAATGAAGGTTTCCTTTAGAGTTTTATAACATAGTGGGCTTCATTTGGATGTTTTGCATCTAGAAGCTCCCTGTCGCATTGAAAAAGGGGTTCCAAGCAATCCCGAAACATATGTCTGCACTTTAATGCTCATTTGTGCTTTAAAAATAACGTGAAATCATTTTTTATTATAGTGGACAATGTTTAATATTTTATACAAGATACAGAAATATTTTTCATGTATAGAAGGAGTGTAAAACCTGCTTAATAACTACCGATTTCAGTCTTCAATTTCTTGCAAAAAAAAAAAACTTCACAAGAAAAATAGTTATATTTAGAAGGACTGGAAACATCAACATTGATTTTTAGTAATAATGTTGTCTCTACGTAGCGATTTACAGAAGAAAGAAGTTTACAATTTTTACTGATAAGTTAATGCATTTACTGCACTATTAAAGGAAGTCTGCATTTACAGTAACTAAACCACATTTACAGTATCTATTGGCAATATAAGTATGCAAGTTATAAAACATAATTGTTAGAGTGTGAGATATTATGTTATAAAAATATCACTTGAACTACTGACATAAATATTAAATTAGGGATTTGAAGCATCTCCTGATGATTTTTACGGCGGCAAAGCAGTCCATTATCTCTTCTGTACAGCGATCAAGTCATGGTCACGTGTCTCTTATATGTCTGCTATCGTCTCCACCCACTTACTATGTCTAGCTCTTTAAAGTCTATGATTGGGCTCATAGAATGCCTATGTGCTACTGAATAACTAATAATCTTACAATAATAGTAATAATAATAATAGTCGTAATAATAACATATAAGTATGCTACTTAGGCACTTAACTTTGCTTGCAAGTAAGTGTTTAATATAGTATTACATAGGCGATGCACGTTTATGTAATACTTTACTTCATTTTTAAAAAACATTTATGTTTTTTACTGAGGCCGGGTGATTAGCTTTTCACCATTTGCAAACTTAGATAAGTCACCAGGAGCTGGCAACCATTCTTTCGTGTGGCATCAATGTGACACCGAGTTTCTTCCAAGATGCAGACAACTGGTCTCTGACGATGAGAATTGCACTAGGAATTTAACTTATGCTAGCGTACTTAAGAAAAAATACTGTAAAGGACTGTTGAATCACGCGAAAATCGGCTGATTTTCTGCATTTCGAAATTCTATCAACTTAAACTGGATTTAAATCGTGCCCTCTTTTTATCGGGGGGGGGGGGGGATTTAAATCCACATTTTGGGAGAAATGACTCACCGCCTTACCACTGCTCTACACTGGCTACTTTTTTTTCTTAATAAAGATTATATCTTTTTCTGTAGAAAAAGAGCAAAAGTTTCTTTTTTTTATTACGATCTCTTCATTATGGTAATAGCGAGCAAAAAATCTTCTCGTCTGAAATGTGCTAATATATTAAAGCAAAAATTACTACATTAACTTCTAATGAATTTCTTTCCTTGCTGTAATCCTTTAAAGGTCTTGGGGGAAATCAACTTCACTGTTTTATTATCAACTTAAGTAGTTTATTTCTTACTCCTGATAAATTTCGGCAATTAAATTAAAGTGAAAGAAGCAATTCGAAGGCTTGTACAAAACATCGAAAACAACACCTATTAAAGCATGTAATAACGTTTTCGGTTTAGAAAAAAATACCCTTGAAGAAGCGAAATGTCGTTATAGCTTATTTTATCACTGCCTGTAATTTCATTTTTGCTTCTGAATTATGCCTCATATATAGCGTTGTTAACTCTTATTTATTTATTTTTCAATAATACTTTACGTGGAAGAATACTACTTGTTCTCAGTGGAATGGAATATTCATAGTAGTATAGATACAGAATGATGCAACGTGATTCATTGGTTTTTGTATGAATGTATTACATGAATTATACATACAATATAGTGTGTATAAAAAAAAGCATTTTACAAGATTCTTACACATCATCACATAAGTTCTATGTGCTCTCTTCATGTCAGACATTGTGCCCTCTTCATGTGGCAGTTGAATATTAGGGTTTATTAATTTCAGGTGCCTAGAGTGCCCATTTGTTTTCTTACTTCGTAAAAATTATTTTAAAAGATCATCCATTTTCGCAAAGAGGGTGCGAAGCCTGAAAGATTTTTTTTTTCTATTTCTTCTTCTCTTTCTTTCCCTCTTTCCTTTTTCTTTAATGTTTTCAGTGAATGTGAGTGAATAAAATAATTTTATATGCCCCTGGTGGTTATGCAACCAAAATTCATGCTGCGGGCCACCTACTGGCACGCGTTTCATAGTTTCGCCCCTTCTTACCTATGATTATGTAATCAAGCTCAGCCCAAACAAAATGCATTATGTTGTGTTGTCGCCATGGGTTAAACGGTTATCACCCTGCCACCTGGTGAGCCCAAACGGTACCTGAAATGTCATAAACAAAGCTTTAAATCATGCTCTTTTAATTGGCTATTAGTAAAAAATGGGTGTTAGTTATATATTTAAAGCTATAAGATGTCAACACTCGATGGATCATTTTTAATCACACTGTATTCCTAATTATGTTTTACACAATAGGTCTGATCCTGAAGAATACGTGTAAGTAACGCGGTGTAAGAAAGACTTAAATCTATGGGAAAACGGAAGGATTAGTTCCGGATATAAAAAAAATAATAGAACGACACTTTAAAAACGTATATGAAACTATTCATTTTAATTTAATTATTCACAAAATACACAATGTAGTGAAAATACATAAAAAAAATTTTATATGAACAAAAACCTATTTCAAACATAAAACATTTTAAAGCCATTTTGACGACAAATGTCGCACACGCTTACGTACCATGGAATATTACTGTTTTTACTAAAAGTGTTGTGAGGATCTTCTTCTCCATCGGTTTCACAAATGAATTCAGTTATTAACGTTGTGTTTGGGTTTCGATTAGTATATTACAGAGCTTAAATTTACACGGAAGCACACAGAAGTTTAGATATTGTTCTTCTTTTGATATTTATATACTAGATGGGATTTACACTGTTCAAATATGGACATTCGTTTTAAAGACTCTGGCTCCTGCACTTTTTTTGTTGGAAATTTAGGCCTGAGTTGTTGCATAGTTACCTTTAAGGAGCTATAATAAAGGCAAAAGAAATAAATTATACCGTCACAAAACAAACTTTATTTCTTAGAATTTAGGCAATAAATGTGTTAGAAATTGGAATAGATCTTTCGCGTTTAAGCGAAACGATTCATGTAAAAGGAGAATGGAATATTTATTTTGAATTCCTGTAAAGTGAAATTCGTGTAAAATGTTTGTTCCAAACAGAATTTCAACTACGTTCAGAAATATGTGAATGTGAATGTTGTTGAGAGCCTATGTTTGAGGTAACTTCAAAACAGATTCTAACAACGTTCGGAAATAAGAGGGTGAAAATTATTTTGAGAAGTTATTATTGAGGTTCACCCCAAAAAGAATTCCAACAATTCTCATAAATATATTGCATCAACATTTTCTACTTTATTAACTTCAATTTGTTTCAATTTTAGATTTGATTTTGTGTGTGTTTTCTGTTCCTAGGGAGATAAACGATAGAATTTAATTCTTCTGCAAAAACATTGTTGGGGAGATGGGTCATAATAAGGAACTGCTGTACAGGGCCCCAAACTCAAAGAACGCTCGAAAGTGCCTTCAAATTCTTAAATTCGTTTTCTTTTTCTTAAAACTTTTCATCAACAATTGTTCAGAACAAATAATTTAAATTTCTGATCCGATATAATATGTAAACAAAACTAATTGACGTATTAAATTGGTGGAAACTTAGATATAATTGCTCTCAAATTGAATTATAGTTCATCTTCTTAAAATATCTTATCTTTCTACTTCCAACTAGCATAAAAATGAGAGGGAATTGCTATTATTTTTCCTTTTATTTTCACTTCAGACACCTAACAAGAAGTTCCGTCTAGAACTATACGAGCCTATTTTCCCGTATACACCAACTTCAAATTTATAATCTAGCTATCCCTCTCTCTCTCTCTTTCTCATTTAGCTTTAGTTCCTAATTACTTCAAAAATACCTTTTTTTAGCGGTTAATACATATTCATTCACTCACTCATTCATTGTTTCGTTCATTTAGTCATTCAATCATTTATTCATTTATGTATTTATTCATTCTTTCATTTACTCATTCACTCATTTATTCATTTTATCATTTATAAGTTTTATTTATTATTTATTAATTTTATATTATTGTCCCGCAGTGAACCAGTCGTTCGAAGCTCGGTACCCGCAGAACACCAAAAGTGAAGCAACATTGTCTGAGGTCACTGTTTGGGAGGGTGTTAACCTCTCGCGGCTGGTTGCTGCGGTCCGTGTACGCTAATGGGAGCTGGTGTAGGCTAAATAGGTCGTGGTTCCTATGTCCTCCAAGTGAAACAATACTTCTGGGAGTGCCAAACCAGGTGACGGTCTCTCATTTGGGAGCTGGTTAAAAAAATTAAGAGACTTTTCAAAGGGGTGGAAATCGGACTACTGCCTTCAAGGGCCCCGTTAGACTCAGGAGAAGCAAACCAATTCTTCCTCCCCACGCGCGAGAACGTGACATCAACATTAATTTTATTGTTTATTCACTCATTTATTCACTTATTTATTCATTCATTCCTTCACTTATTCATTTAATCATTCCTTCATACAGAAATATCCTTAAAAATTCCGATCAAAAAATGTCATAGGAAAATAGGCCCTTTTAGATCTGGTTGAACTTTATACCTGTACATGTTCTACGTCATGCCATCTGTAAATTTTGACTAAGCAAGTCGGTCTGCTAGATCATGATTTATATAGGATTGAAATTTCCCCTTAGGCGCTATTTGTTTTTTTTTTCTGTTCAAAAAGGAACAAAAAATGGTCCAATCAAGAAATGTTTCACGCCGAGAGCTTCTTCTATTAAGCTTGTTCATAGGAACTTGAATCTTACTCCCATAGTTTACTACAGGTACTACAACTACAGGGTAACTACAGGGTCTACATATGCTTGTGAGGGCGGCGGTAGGCTGTTACGCGGTTAGTGATGGTGTTTGCCATTTGGACGAATACCATCTTATTGAACATATCTGCAATACACAACGGTTGCTATTACGAGAAGTTTATATAAAAATAAAATTCAGTTTTCACATTATATGTGACTAATGTAATTTGGATTTATGTGTAGTGCGTGTTAAAATGTGTACTTATTTTTATATTTTTCTTTTTCAGGTTCGTCAGAATTTTCTTTTCTGTGGTTTTCTGTGAAAGTTAGTAGGTATTAATGAATATTTCAAACTACTTGCTGTTGATATTTTAACTTCATTTAGTTATTACATATTTTATAATTAGTGAATTTGAAACACTAATTTTTATTTTGCGTTCGTAAAACTTATCCAATCATTGAGTCATTTTTTTTTTTTTTTTGGGGAGGGGTTTTATTTTTGCACTTGTGCAAATAGCATTCCACTCCACCTAAGTCCTAATTACGCCCCAAAATATATTAATTTTTCAGTGAAAATTTGGGGTAAACTCATTGACTGAATCAAAATAAAGAGAAATCCAAATACTTTATTTTTGCACAAAACGAAGAACCACAGACGAGTTATATTCAAATTACTTTTGGGATAAAATATTGCTTTCATGCCTTTTTAAGCTTTAACATTAACAGATTCTTCTTTTTTTATTTTGCAACGATTCTTTTTTATTTCTAATGGGCTGCTGTTGGCTTCTGACAATTTCAGACCTAGTGCGTCACCCAGACAGTGCGTGCTCAGACCCCAGAGATTGGTACCATCTCTTTCAGCGGCACCCCAATGAGTGTAGTACCATCGCCGCATGTGAATTTTGACGTCCGGTTTCTCCACGTGAAAAGGCGAGCACCCGGACTCTGTTGATGCCAAATTGCACTGGAATTTAATTTTGCCCAGAGCATCCACGCCAAGTGACTACATAGGCGCAGACAATTTTCCTGCATCTTAAAAATTCACCGACAATGCCAGGTTCGATCCTCAGACCTAGGGCGTACGAGCTCCGCACCTTACCACGACGTCATCATGCCGGTTTTCCAACGGTTGCAACCTTATTCTTCTTCTTCTCCTTATTATTATTATTAAAATTTCTATTAATTAAAAAACTTCTTCAACTGAGAATATTGATTCAATATTAACTGTTAAAAAGTATAGCTGAAATAATTAAGAGCGAACTTAAGCTAAACAAGGAGAGAGAGAGAGAGATTTACAGATTTGATGTTGATGCACGGGAAAGTACGCTCGTTTAGTTCTAGTCAAAACTTCTTGGTTTTATTTCTTTTGGTTTTGTATATTTTGACTTCTAAAAGTATAGGAGAAATTAATTCTACAACATAACAGAGGTAGCAATTATTTTAATGTCCTGGAAAGTTACAATTTAGATGAAAACAACGACGCTTAAAAACTGTCGTACCCCAAATAAATACACAAAACTTCTACCGAAGTTTTCCGAAAGCTCTGAGTTTAATGGACCCCTGCTTAACCCAATAAAGCAGCGCCACTCTAGGACAAATTGTTTGGCGGCAGATTAATGCACTTGGCGAGCGAAACTCGTTTCGTGCAACCCTATCTTGGGGGGCTGCGCGCTGTCGGCCGTTCTCTCGTCAAAAGTGGTTCGGCTAGAAGAGCCAGAGCAGAAGAGAAACCGAGTGCGTGTCAGCCAGCCAGCCCCCAGAGCAGGTGTGCGTGTGTGCGTCCATCTGTCTGTCCGTCAGACCGCCCCCCCTTCCAGCTCCCTCCTGCCCCTTTTCTTGCTGTCGACGATGTAGATTACAGTAGTTTAAAAAACAGTAAGTTTTTTTTTTCTTTTAATATTTAAATGTTGTTTGAGAAAATACAAATACGATGAAATTGTTAATTTCTTGGGTTCCTGAAATATATTTGACTCACTTGTAATAAATGAACTGCATTGCGTTCAGCAAATTAATAACTTTTTAATAGTTAAAACATTATTTTTGCATATTTTAAAATTTTATTTAAGAACTTTTGCAACAATTAATGAATAGTCTCATTCTAATGTAAAAATTATTGCATAATAAGAAACATGCATAAGAAACATACAACGACATACGTATACATTAAAACCGTAAACTCAAAGATATGTAAGAGTATTTTTGTGTTGTTTATCTTCTGATTTCACTTTAATGTAGAAATAAATTAGTATTTTAAAGGCTCGTATTATAATACATACCTATATAAATACATTTTCGTAAATTTTAAAGCTAGTATTATTATTTTTACTGTTATTTTAGAACTCCGTATTTCACCCACCCAAAAAAAAAACAAAAAACAAAAAACGTGAGAATTTTTAAATAATATATTCAATTAACTGAAATTTATAAAAATAAAAAGACGTTCGATTCTTTACATATTTGCTTATGTGTACTGATGTTAATGCTATTTCTTGTTTTATGAAAAAAAAGTTTCTTGTATTTTCTTTCCAAAATTACAAAGTTTTTAAACTTATTGTACTTGCGCAATAACCCATTTTTAATCACTCCTATTTTCACAGCATTGGTAAAAATAGAGATGATTAAAAATGTCAAAATGTAAATCACTAGTAATGCCGTTATGCGTGTAAATTCTAGCGACATACAATGAATGATACATAATATATTCGCAAGAATGTATATTCTCCATAAACTTGTTCAAATTAAACTAGTATTGTACTATTGCATTACTATTTTTGCAGTGTTTTTTGATAATTTTTACGCCCATTTTCGCTAAAAAGTACGAATGGGCAGCAACATTAATTGCGGAACTGAACTCCAAGAGAAAAATGAGTTTGAGCAAAAACAGACTTCTTAACATAAATAAATATTTATGCATTTAATCATAAACAAATTATGTGATTCTTCAACAAAAAATACTGTTTAGTTGCAAACCAATACTTGGAAAGTTTTTTACATTACATAGAGTGTTATTTGAGCTTAAGGTCACCTTGAAGCTTTGGAACTTTTAACTCTTTGCAAACTTTGTTTACTTGCAAATAACTAACCCAACAAATCCTTTTAAAGTTGTAATACTTACGTATGCGTATCAATGTACATAATTTGCTTTATAATCAATACATGATATCTATTAATAAACTTTAATAGTTACACCGTATACAAGGAATCCTACTTTGCAACCAATGAAATAGAAGAGTCGAATTTTCGACCAATCAGAGCTCAGGAAAACGCAGGAAAATATTGACCGACGGGGAAGATTCCGCTATTCCAAAGTTACTATAAGAAGCAAGTTTTCGATGCTTAATTTACCAAAATATGTATATTATTTAGTAAAATCATGTTCTTTTTTTTTTAACCTTTTCAGATGAAATATTTTCCGAGGATAATACCAAAAAAAGAATGTATAAGTGATGTACGGAACGATTCTGTTTGATTTTTCATGAAATGCTAAAAAAAAGAGAGAAATAAAAAAAAGAAGAAGAAAAAAGAAAGAAAAGGGGGTAAAAAAAAACAGCGCAAGAAAAAAAATGCTCGAGTAACAGAATTAAACATTTTATATGCGAGAAGTTTTGCAAAAATATTGAAATGATGAGCTGCTGAATTATTGGTTTTTAAAAGAAATTATTAAAATTCCTCAATATGGAAAAAAAACCGTTATGGAAATAATACTCTACTTACGTCGTCTTCCGATGTACAGATTTCCAAACACTGAATTAATAACACAACACAGCACATATCGCATTAAAATGGCGATTCTACTATTCAGTTTTGAATATATTTTCAAGAAAAGTTTTGAAAATAGGAGAAAGGACTAAGCTGCATTAAATGCAATCTATGGAATTAATCTGAAATTTACAGAATCATTCAAAATATATTTACGCGTCATTATGTATTGTAATAAAGTATCCAAAAAAGAGGTAACGGAATAAAAACACTCAAAACCTCCTATTTAATCAAACAATAGGCCACTGTATTTCAGATGCACCGCATATAGTTGAAACATACTAATGTTACATATGCTTTAAACATGTCCCACTTACTCTCTTGTTCAAACAGCTTAAGATATATACTTTTTAAAAATTTATTGTAATAACAATTTTGGAAATGTTCAATGTAACAAAATTTGTAACAATTTCATTAGCCTGAGTCGTGCTGTTGTTGCTTTAACTTGATGTTTTTCTGTTAATTTTATTGGTTTAACCTTGAGTAAAAAATACTTTTTGCTCAATACTACCGCTAAAAATTGCAGATGCATAATTAATAGAATTTACATTTATGTTGGAAAAGTATCCTCAGAAGAAAATTTTTCAGCTTTACATGAGTGTTGAGGGTGCAATTCATTTTAACTGATTTTAAAAAGAATATTGCATAATTAATATCTAACAATATTTTATTATTTTTTTTTATTGGCAGCACAAACAGTAGAAGTAATAAAACTATTTTCGATCTGACATCTTCTAACGAAAGACTTTCATTAGTAAAAGTCAGAAATTGCGTTATTGTTAAGAATTCTTCTGAGGATACATAGAAAAATTATTCATTTTTTTTCCTAGAATATTTCATTGGAATTAAGTGTTCTACAATTAATTTCAATAAGAAATATTATAGAAATATATTTTGAATTCACAAAGCGACGTTCATGTTAAGAATCCTTCTGAGGATATCTAGAAAAATAATTCTTCCTATTTCTCTACATCGACCATTTTTTTTTTTTTTTTTTGGGAAAAATGTTTCATTGAAATCAGATGCTTCGGATTTAATTTCAGTAAGAAATTGTATAGAAATATAGTTTGAATGCCTTAACGGCTTTGGGCCACAGATGACTAAAAGTATATTTATAAGATTAGAATAATGTTAGATACTTATTTTTAAACTATATATAATTTTATGTTTTTTAGAGACAGTCGAGGTTTTTTTTTTTTTTTTTCTTAAGATTTGTTTTCTCTTTAAAAAAAGAGCCCTATGATCTTGGAACAATTTCGGAAAATAATTTTAAAATAATAATTACAATAATGATAATAATAATTATAATTATAATAATAATAGCGAAACGTTAATGTTAAAACATTGCTTTTGAACGCTCAGTTAAAAAAAGTAATAATTAATAAAAAAAAAAAAGAATAAAAGTTCTTATCCACGTCATCCAATTTATCTCTGAAAATTCAGCATTAAAATCAAACGTTTTTATACATTTTTGAAGAATTTGAAGAAAAAAGTAACACTGCATAGTTAGTTCCTTTTAAATATACAAGTTGTTTTAACATCTTAAAATATGCCTCACTAATAGAGCATTGCGTGACATTGCAAATAACAAAAGCAATAAAAATATTTCACTGTGAGTTTTTAGCTCTTCATAATATGCATCCCTTGCATTTTACAAAAATTCATAATATTTTGCCTCTAAAAGCTGCTAAAGCTCATCTTTTAAATAGTCAAGAACGTATTCCTTATCTTTCTCCGCGTTATCCAAGAATGTTAGAATTCCGCATTAAAATTTCCGGTTGAAAGTCACGAATTTGATGACATTGTTACGAGTTTGTATGTATCCGTTCCCTTGATGATCACACTATTTTCTCGCTTAATGACCTGGTGCAGTGTGGAGAGATAGGAACAAATGACAAAAGTACTTTTTTGAGCCTGTCTATACTCTCATAATTTTCTTTCTACTGATATAGCGTTCTTGAAGCGGTTTTATGAAATGTGATGTTGTATTTAGAAAGGATTGAAAAATTAAATGTAAGTAGTAAAAGGTGATTTGGGGGGAACGAGTTTTTTCACTTTAAAATGTAATGCTGTAGGAATTAGGGAAATTTTCTACTTCGAAAGGATTGTAGGGACTTGGAACATTTTAGTGGAAGCTACTGTTATTTGAAGTGGGGTAAAAAGCTTTAAGAGGGTTCTGGATGTTCATTAGGGAATGGTAAATTGACAAAGATCTGCCTAGCTGAGCTCGGAGCCAGTTTTTGGTTGTTAGTTTTGCATTTGTATTGTAATTACACGATTGTTATGAATATTATACGAATTTACCTTAGAACTTTTAACGTGAACATTGCTTAAGCTTCAAAATTAAAAAACAACAGAACAAAAAGCCTTTTTGTTCAAAATAGACAAATATATAAATAATAAATAAATAAGATAAAATAAAAAAGTCCAGGCTCATCTGTATTTATCCATCAACAGCTGTAAATCTTGTAATAGAAATTTGAAACGATTGTTTTTTCAAGCTACTTTACTTACTGCCATAACTGTAAAAATAACTATTATTTCTTTAGTTAAATTGTCTTCATCTTGGAACACTTTTTTGATGGTTTGTTTTTTTACTAAGCGAGCATTATAAGAGTCATAGTTTTATCTTTTCGTATAACGAGTGTTTTTTTTTTTTTTTTTTTGTCACATTTCAGTGTTTTTCGTCAGAACATTTTATTAAATCTTAGTCATCGACTGTTCCAGAATTTTGGCTTTTACGCTCTCATTAGTATATATTTCTTCTTACTACATGCGATATTTTGGGTGCAACAATAGAAATTCCGTTTCATTTCATAATCTTTCAATAAATTATGAGAGCTATGCTTTTTTGCGTTGTGTAATTTTGCATTATAAGAAAAAGGATAATAATAACAGTCCGCCATTCTTCTACTGACATCTTTGTATTAGGTAAATGTTTATTTAATTCACGTCATTTTAAAAATATTATGCTGATCAAAATTGCCTATGCCTAATAGTGTGTTATTAAAGGATCTTTGAAAAGTCAATTTGTGTATGAATCTGAGTGCTAATATATTTGTGTATGTGTCAATGACACCATCGTCAATCAAATTACAGAATTCATATTCTTAAAAAAAATAATAACTGAATTAGTAAATGTATTACATGATGCGTAAAGTGAAAAAATTCTTGCACTAATCTTTATATAAGATTAGTGAAGGAATAAAAAATGTTTTGCAATTCATTTTAAAAAAAATAATGTTTTACAAGCTACCAAATATTGTACATAAAAATAAAGAGAAATACATGACATTATCTTTCTGTTTCTAAAGAAATAGACTGAAATTAATAAAGACATTAGTTTCCCAAACTTTGAAATTTAACGTTATAACCATAAAGATGTTTCAAGTTCAAATAAACGAAATTCCGATGACTTTGCAATTTGAAACAATATTACATTTACTTTCTTTTTCTTTTTGAACTTCTCTAAAGTTTTCTGCTCCAAGCTATCATACGCCATATCAAGAAATTTTTAGTGGAAAAAAATATTTCAGAGCGGAGATTAAAAAAATCCGTTTATTTTATCCAAAACTTTTCCGCTTTAATCGTTTGCAACGACAAAGTACCACGGCATCAGCTGGAAAAGGGAAATTTATTCAAGAACAAAAAAAAGTACATTTGAAACTAAACTAAAACTGCGGCTCATTCGAAATGGAAATTTATTCAATTCCAGGTTGTGTGGGTGCTATCGAAATTCCTACGTTTAAACTCATCATTTGTATATTGTCTTTGTAAAGAAGAAATGAAACCAAAATGGAAATTCACTTTAGATTAAAACCACAATCTGACGTTTTTATCAGAACAAAGCTCAATGAATGCAGCAAATTTCCTTGCCTCCAACTTTAAAAACGTAAGATAATTTAAACAGATAACAGACAGAAACTGTATGCATAATTTAACGTTCTGTAATTCACGGCACAATTTGTTTTTTATTTGAAATATTCTGAACTTTTAAGACGGTTTGTACAAATTTTAAAATTTGTTAAAAGCCCTTTTTTTGACTTTTCCAGTACTTTCTGTCGACGTGATAAAAATTATGAAACTGCAAGTAATTTCTATCGACGAATATTTGCTTAAAAACAATATTAGCACAACTATTATGTTTGCGCATCAAAATTAGGAGAAGTAAAAGTTATTTTAACTTAAACACATTTTGGCGGTATAAAAATATCACTGTTTGACAACATTATTTGCTTAGAACGTAAAGTATCCCCTAAAGGGTTAATGTTGGTAATACTGTTTAAAAAAAAGTACTAATATTGGTTACCATATTAAATATCATTATGTTAAATTGTACTATAGAGTTGTAATATCAGTCATTAATAATATAGTAATACAGTGCTTGTCAACTCAAATAAACGGAGTTATGACACATAAATATATGTTTCTTTGAGGAAATAGAACAATTTATGCTTAAAGAAATATTCGAAAATACATTTAATGCGCTTAATATTCCTTTGAGATCATTTTAATATAATTATTTTTATGTTTACGTTGTCTTCCTTAGAATCATTACATCTGAAACTATTTGTTAATGTTGTGAAAATTGCCTTTGTATATTTACACTAGCTATAGTAAACTCATATTGAAATTCTTCATGAATCGATATCCCCAAAAAATAGCGTAGTTAGTTAGGGTTGTCTTCTTAGTTAGGATAGAAAATTATTTGAAACAAAGGTATTATTTTTAATTTAAAGACTTTACTCTCTTTCTCTCGCTTTATTGTAAAAAATCTTAAAGATCAACGAACCAAACGCGAATTATAAAATTCTAATAGAAGAATAATTTGCGTCATCATTAAATTCCACTGCAGCATATATAAATTCAAACATTTCTCAGCAGAAAGAAGAAAAATACTTACTAAAATCGAGGAATTTAATGCATTTATTTCTATTAGCTTGGAATGGAAAAAAATGAAATAAAATAGACACTCATTTAAACGAAACTTTACTTTTTTATCATTTTTGCCAACGAAACATGAGTACGAAGGCCATATCGTACATAATCATTTCACTTACTCACTTTACCATGCTTGGAAAGGAAGAGATTTAATTCGTTAAAATTTCTTGACGATTTTGATTTCCATATTTGCCTCGTGAGTTATAAAAAACTGAATGAAAAAATACTTATTAAAAGTAACTTACTAAAACACAAATCCTGAAACACTATGTAATTTATGATATTTGGCATTCATGCTAATGGTAAACATTTGTTTTTTTTTTTAATGTGAATCATCTTATGATTTTAAAAATCTGTTGTTTAATATAATTGATTCATAACTACACTGTAAAAACTTTGGGCTTTAGTTGCAACACTTTTAGTGTTCAGTAACACCAAAGTTGAAATTTATTTACTTTTGGAATATTTTAAATTTTTTTATGCGTTTGTCTAAATTTTATTATATGTATAAATTTTATTACATTAAAATTATGCAACTGTCTGTAAAAAAATGCGTCTGTAGACAGTACACTATTTTTAGCGCATGACATTTGTTAACTCAGTTACTGTATCAACATTTCATTACGATTGCTCATTTTTATAAAAATAGGATAAATGAGTAATCCTAATGAACTTTAGATACCTAAAGGAGTTAACGAATTTCGCATGCTAAAAGATCTTATACTGTCTATATTTTTCAGAGATACACTCAAAAAAATTAAAATATATCAAAAAAAGAATAATTCTCAACTGTACACCAATATAATACCAAAAATGATGGCAATTACATGCAAAAAATTTTAGCGTAGAGACAGCAACGAATGCGTCTGGGAAAATATAATGTTGTTATGGTTACCTAAACAAGAGCGAATATGTATGTGCTCCAACTGAAGTCACAGTGCAATCTTCGTTTGGAAAAAATATTTTTTTTTGTTAGATTAAAAGTTGCCATTGAATCAACATAAAGCTTATTAAAGGTTATGTGTATCATATAATTTGGAAAGTCTACGGTAAATTCTTTATCTGAGTCACAATCGTAGAAATCCAACATAACCCTCTCAATATTCCTGTCATCAGATGGATTGTAAAAACTGACGCCGTCAATTAAGAAAACTTTCTCACTTAATCTTAACTTATAAATTTATCCCCTTATTGGTGTCACATAAACAAAACAGAATAAAATAAGAAATACAAACCATAATAAATTACTTTTATACTCAAACTACATATTTATTGTATTATTTTCGTTAAAACTTGATTTTATTACATTATATTTTATTATTTTTAATGTTTGGTTTCGTTTCGTTTTTTATCTGCATTCAATACATTACTTGAGTCTTAAAAAAACAAAAGAAATTAATTTGTATAAACATTACAAAATATTTGTATAACAACCATTAAACACTTTTTTCGTAAGTTTAGTTACATGCTTTCAACGCTTACGTAGGGATTTATCTTCTTTTCCCCTGTTTTTCCGTGGATAAGAAACTACCTTGTCAGCTAAAACTTTATAAAATAAAACTTACCCATGCATGAGCCTACACAGGGGAACCTCAGTTTAAATTGAATCCTTTCATTGAAAATGGAAATTTATTCAATCTTCGCGGTCCCGACCTACTGAATTCTTGCATTTAAACTCCTCATTTGGTACTGCCAAGGGACAAGATCTATTCCAAAGTTTGAAATGCCACCAGACCCTTTCGAGAAGATTGCTGACTTCAAACGATCTCACGTATAAATATTCATTCTATACTTCGAACCTTATCTCTATTCTGATGTACGATGTGTGTGATGATGACAATATCGAAGAATGGTTTCGCTTTTATAACGTTGCGATACAGTTTGTAATGCATTTTGGGCATTTATATTATGCTTTGACATACTGTTATTATGTAAATTTTCTGCTACTTGACGTTCAGTTCTTGAATAAATTAAAAATTATTTTAGAATTAATTTATTTCAGTTTGTTAAATACGTTTCGAAAATTCATTTTGTCATGTTATATTTTCAGGTTTGAATAAATTTTGAAATTATCATGAAAATTTTCTAAAGTTAGATATATAATTTAATAATCATAGTAATAGGATTTAAGTGACACAGACACAACCCCATTAAATGACATATTTTAAGTTATTCATAACTATTGTGCTTTACGATGCATGTAACATACTCCTACTGTGATATGAACGGGAAATTATGCGTCACACCTTTTAAGTTTCATCTTTTATAAGTTTCTAGCACGAATGACAATGTTTCATAGAGTAAGTTGTTGATGGGAAAATATACATATCTGAATTGCTGCTCTTTAGCCATTCTCTATTATTAATCCCTTTTTCGATAACCCTTATTCCAAAATTTTAGTTCCGCAGATAGAGGTCGGATTGGGAGGTTTATTTACATGATCAACTATTAAATATTCATCTGACTCAATTGCCATGTACTTGCCTTTTTTTTATTTTCCAGTACCTCTTGTATAGAAAGTAAGCTATTTAAGATATTCAATTAGGTTTTTAATTATTATTTATCACATACTTTTGATATTTTTTTGTCAGAAGGAATATTGTTTGATGACTCGTTTTTTCAAATTCTGTCAGTCCCAGTAATGGCATTTGACATCATTTTTTCTTTACTTTTCATTTCTTTTATTGGACCTCAAAAGCTGTTTTCTAATATAAAGTGAACATCAATTAATTTAATCGAATCACCATACATTTTTTTTGTTTAGCCTCAAAAACTGCATTTGATACCAAACGAACATCAATTAATTCATCTTTAACATGCATTTGATAGCAAATGAGCATGATTTAATTCAAACTCATCGTAGCATTTATATTTTAATAGAATCATCGTACTTATTTTTAATTACTTTTGTCTTTCCTCTGATTCTTAGTACCAAACAAACATTAATTAATTCAATAGAATCATACTTGTCCTTATTTTTATTTGGCCCCTTATTCTGCCATTTGATGCCAAATAAGCATCATTATACTTTATATTGAATTTCATAATTATTTGGAACTGAAATGGTTAAAAATACGTTGTTATAAGAACGCTTTCGTCAAAAATGACTAGTTTGTAACTTTTTTTTTTTTTTTTTTTTTGTAAGAATCGATTCTTTTTATGGGGGAATTATTATTCTTTTTTAAACTACTTATTTGTGGGATACTTATGTTGTAGCCGTTGTAAATATGCTAGAAAGTATTGAAATTATTAATGATACTATTTTCTTTCACAGTTGTCTCATTTTTAAGTACTTTTTTTAGCACTATTTCAGTGCACTTTTCTGATGTCATTTTATGTCAGCTTTTGAAATTAAGTACTTAGGTTGACAGTAAGAAAATTGAATTTGTAGAACTGTGCCTACTCAATTTGAAGACAGACGGATCGAAGATCATTGCTGTAATTGGAAATTTCAATTGTAATTTAATTATAATTGCGTGTTTTACAGTAAATTTCTCGTGATGCCTTGTTTTGATGATAGTCATTTTTTGCTTGGTTATTTGCTGGCATACCAAGTCTACGTTCAAGGCTCCCTTAGGTGCAAGAGGACAAAAGTACATTTTGATTTAAATTGGAAAGGTCACTTATGAGATAATTTTGTAAGAAATGCAACTACTTTTATTGAACTGCTTAAAAATGCCAAATTTTGATTTCTTTATTGCACTAACGTTTCGCATAAAATCCATCAAATAAAAAATAACTATTTAACCCCTTAATTAATTTGCCCGTGTCTGACACGGGCAAAAACTACCGGCAAATTTGCACATGCCCGTGTCTCACACGGGCAGTCTTGTATCTCGCATTATTTTATTTCTAATGCCCGTCTGAGATCCGTTTGCACTTCGTTTGCATAATAATATTTTATCTAACGCTTAACCCAACCCCCGCTTTCTAGTCACCCCTACGGAATTGCGAAAAACAATTTATACTATACCGTCAAAAAAAAAAAAAAAAACTCAATAATTTTTTACCAGTTTTTCCGAAAAAAATCTCGTGATTCAAGGGGTTAAGAAATCATTATGAGGAGTATTTAAGATTACAATTAACTGTTGTGCTGTTCTTTTTAAAGCTTTGGATCATAAATGCTAGTTGTTATAAAAGTCGATTTTTCTTAGTTCATAAAATGCTTGTGAAAACCATTGCAATATTTTAAATACCTTCACCGTGATAAAAAGATATAACTAGAAAGTTTGGGTTACTTTTTAGCTGTTAGCGAGAAAGAGCTTCTGAATACAATCACGTAACGATTTAGCGACTGAACGGTCCTCTTTAAATCAAGTGGTTTTTCAACAATGATGTTTCTTTCAAATTTAATTTAACAGATCTAATTTAATTTCACCGCAATGGCGGCGCTATAGCAGCAAAATTTAGAACACCCCCACCCCCACATCTTTTTGGATTATATTATTCGCTTTTTAGCTATTGTCTGGCTTCTGCCTTGGATGCAAAGGAATGTGTCAAAGTCTACCTTTACAACTACCCTATGCTCCAAACTTTTTTAAACTTCTTTTTTCCTTTTTCTTTCTTTTCTAAAACAGCACTAATGACTATATTCTAACAGCCTTTACTTTATAATCTAGGTAATACTGTTCAGATTTTTCATATTAACTATAATTATGGAAGGTTTAGGAAATCAAATCATTTTAAAGTCATAATATTTCTTATGAAAACTATTTTTTCAATTTTACAGTGACGATAATTTTCGTAATGACGATACAGTGGTGATAATAACGTTTTGGAACAAGAATATATTTTTTTTTTTTTGCAATCTTTTTTACAAATATATTCATCAAGTTCTAAAAATTTTCTAACGACAACCGAAACTAACAAATTTTGTTAAGCAATATCAAGAACGTTTTGTTAATTTCATGATTTCTTGTGAACCACTCTCGTTCATTACCTTTACGCTTTTTTTAAATATCAATTAACATTTCAGTAGTGATGCTTTTTCGTGATAAAACTCGGGAAGAGACGTTTAAAATGAAGTGAAGTAAGTTCATACTTCAAAAGAATAACAATGAGGAATAATAAGTTAAAAGCATTCTAACAAACATTTTGAAAATATCTTAAATTTAAATTTTTCAAGCGTAATCTTTCGTTAAGTTACAAACGTAGATACCGGAATGAACTCTTAAAAACATCTATTCAAATATCGCTTAAAAAAGAGAATGTTTTAGCTTTCATTATTTTTATCATCAACTTTAACATTTCGTACATTTGAAACTTGAAATTCAAGATAAGCATCTGTAGTGATTTACATGCGTTTTTTCTTGTCTTTATCTTTCTAAATTCAGTAAGTCAACGAACACAATGTAAAATGCATGTTTGATAAACTTAAACTACTGTTTGGAAATTATAATCGAGAAACGGCATTCTTGTGTACACTAATGATAGCTTTAAATTGCCTTTCAGATATTCTCGACTTTGAATCACCATTTTCTTATAATCTTCTTCTTTGATTTCTTTTCTGTATAGTTTTTAAAATTTTGCAAAACTTGAAATAATTCATGCAGCTTTTGGTTGTTTGAAAGGTGAAGATGATTGAAGATTTCCAACTTAATTTAAGTTGTGCTGCGTCACGTATATATTTGTATTCAAATAAATATGTATGACACAGCGAGAAGCAATAAAATGAAAGTGAGAAAAGACAATTTTGTGAGTTTTCTAAATCATGCAAATTAGTAGCTCATTTCATGATTACCACTTTTTTTTAATTGCCACAAAATATATGAGTGTTTCTCCTATTATTTGCACTGGTTACACTATAAAGGTAAATTACATAATGTACATTTTGAAGTAGCATCAAAGTTTATGTTATTGAAATTTCATCAGGAACAAATTGAAACTTCATCATGCAGTTTTTATCATGATCAATGCGCAATTTTTAAAATGACATAAAGTTGTTTATGTTATAAAAATATAAAGCATTTTTAATGCCGATATCTTCAAAATGCTATAAATCTGTATCAATCGTGTAACTTGTTGCTTCAACATTTGAAGTGTAGCAGAGGCTAACTTGTTCAAATACTGTCTTTGCTATCTGACCTGTAGTCCATCCAAAGCATAGGCGGTACATCAGGTTAATCCGGGCCTTGAGTTTCGCGATCGAACCCGGAAACATTATGTTGCACATCCTAAGGCCTAACAGGTCTGGTGGAGAATAGTATGTTGAGCATAAGGGAAAAACAATAATGTACCAGTTTATGTGTTGCAATGTGTAGAGCGTACTTGTGTGAGAGTTCTATTTAAAGCATGGTAAAATTAAGTACCATTCTTTGTATCCAACACATTTGTACTAAAATTTAGTGCAACATATCGGCCAGTGTTTTACATTGTATCTCGAAATTTTAATTCTTTTTCATCTACATTCCTTTGCTTCTAGGTGCCTCACATAGTCTTTTGTTATATGCTTTGACGTTTAAATGTTTGGCGCTTTGACGTGGACAAAATGTCGTGTAACGATTGAAAAGTGATGCACTTTTAAGAATAAATGTGACTTGCATGACTGCGTTTGTGAATAAATATATCACCAAAATAAAAAGGCATTTATTCAAATTCTAATTATTCTATTATTAAATGTGATTTATTGCGGTAAAGTTAGGTGCAAAAAATCACCAGTACCTCCATATAGATTAGACAATATTGATGTGCACTGTAGCAAGCATTAAAAGAAAAGAAAAAAAAGCCGCTATAGAACAATCAAAAGCAGGTAAAACATGAAGCAATTATTACGAACTGTGTTGATACATAAACTGTATGAACACCAAATTTCTGAAAGCACCTGATAGACTTAAGTGTTAGTAAAGTGGTGTTATTTTATCTAAGTGTACCTATATTTTTCACAATTTAATTCAAATTGTTCATAGCATCCTTTCTTATTTAAACTGTACAATCAAAGTTAACATTCACCTTATTTAAAAACTAGAAATAGCCTTTTATTCATAACCAGAATTTGCATTTTCTATCATCTTCCTAGAGAATTTAACACACAAGCCGTAAGAGGACAAAAGTACATTTTGATTTAAATTGGAAAGGTCACTTATGAGATAATTTTGTAATAATCATCGTGGCTTTTTTTTATTTTATTTTCAATGCAAACCAAAAACATTGTCGAAGATTTACTTATTATGCATATTTAAGGTTTTCTCCAGTAATGTTGCAACTTTGCGCTAGTTACTAATATTTTGCCTGAGTATTTTTCAATAATTTCATAAAAATGTATTCTGCTATTTAGAAAAGGTTTGTATCGTTCTCTCAAATACACATTATTTTTGCGCAATTTGCTGGTGTAAAATTCAGCTTATTGTCAAAAGCTTTTCGCTGGTTAAACTCAGATTTCAGCTCAGACTAATTTCAAATATGAAATAACGCACCTAATTTTTTGTTCTATGTACTAAAAGTTGAAATTTTGTGTTTAAAAGTTTTAATGAATGCTGTGTAAATAGTGAATAATAAAATGCACATTTGAAAATTAAGCATATTTTTGTTAGAATGTCTTTGTAAAAAAAATTTAGATGTCTAAAATCCGCCTTCATAACACATTTTAAAACAAAACTCTTTTAAATAAAAATATCAAACGTACGGATGGCCATATCGTTACTTTCAATTAGCTGTTTTTATTAAAGTAATTTTGTACCTATTAATTGCGTATTTTGCTGTATACATTGCTTGAATACAGTCATAATAAAGAAAGAAAGCTAATAAATAAACAGCAGTAGTGTTTATGTTTTTAAAAGCTAACATTTAAAAAAATGCACCAAAGTGCGACATTGTTGTTAACTAAAAAGCACGTTATTCGCATATAATTACTATTCTTCTTAGTGACTTACTTAATGCTTTGTTTCTTAGAGCAGAGCTATGTATACTGATTTTTTCATACTATTTTGCTCGTTTAGAAGAAAATAGCCATAGTAAATTTCTATTGTGAATTTTATCGACTAATTAGTTAAAAACTACTGGCCTTCTTACCTTTATCATCTAAAGTTGTATAGTTTGTCATATTACGCAATTAACTATCATCTTTTGATTGCTTGAGTGATTGAGTTTCTGTTGTAGCAGTCAAAGAACGTATTATTTTACTTTCAAAAGCTGTTCTACCCTGCAAAAACTTACCATCTTTTTAAAACTGTTAATTGTGTTGGTTGTGCTAAACGACAGAAAATACAGAAACGTATATGATCAATAGTTTAACCATACTCTGTATGTGTGTGTGGGTTTTCCTCCGTCCCCTTTGTTTTCTACAATTTTGAGTAAACCCACGCAAACGACACATTAAAACCGTTAGTGCTTACGTTATTTTTAATGTTGTTTTTTTTCTTATAGTACTAATAGCTCTGTAGGATATTAAAATACACAATTAATATCTGTTTTATTCTTATCTCAGCGTATTTATTTATTTGTTTTTAAAAACCAGATGTTTGATATTTTATGCGTAAATGTATTTGTCTATTTTTCTTAACTTAATTTATTTTATGGGTCCCAGTGACATATTGAAGCAAATTGCCCCACCATATTTGATATTTTTTCATTTTAATAATATACATATTTACTTTTAGAATGAGCATCACCGTTGTCTCATTGCATTTAGGGATTGGCATTATAGAATATCTTTTGCTCCAAACGTTATGTTCCAACAGTTGATGTTCCAGAAAAGAATCATTAACGCATCAACGTATGCAACACCCATCGTCTTAGCAATGTCTTGTAAATTCCTTGAAGTCTGCTCAAACATTGATCACCTTATCATAATGTTGGATATTTGGTACAGCAAGAGCAATCAAATGGACTAAATGTGCATTTCTTTGTTAAGACAACGTTCCTTTACTACCTTTTTAAAACCATTATCAATCTTTAATTTAACTACACAATAGCTTCTTTTTTCATATCAGTGAAACAGTAGCTAAACAACACGCCTAGATTAAACGAAACCCGAGTATTATGGTGATTCACAGCAAATACGACGGCAATAAATTTATTAAATTTCAGTAGATTGCTGCTGTTTATGTTGCAGCAACTGCGCTAAAGATTTATCGATTCGATATAGCGTTAGAGGACAATCAACAAATCATGATCGTCTGGGTGAAATTAATTTTGATTATAAAATAAATGATGGCTGATGAGTAAACGATTGGAAACCCCCCTGGATTGGATTGACCACCCTGAGCAAAATGTTTTGCGACAATAAATCTCCGTCTTATCCCTAAACGGTTTGAAACTGGCATAGCTTTCTGCCACATTTTACTTCTTGATTATAAAAACTAATGTTGATGCTGTTATTATGTTGTTCCATTTGTTATAAAAAGATGATTGCAGGAAGCACGCAAAATGACTGAAGTTTCGTTTAAATACTTTATTTAATTATTTGCTTTTAAACTCTTATATCGGTATTTTTAGTTAGTGTTCTTTAAAAAATGACCTCTAATGTGCCCTTCTAGTAATAGAAATCCGTAAAAATATTTTTAATTATTAATATTCAAGTTAATCTGCAATTGAAAAACTTAAGTGTTCCATGCTTAAATAAGAACTTTATTTTAATGCATAAAATTAAATTACAGATGAATTATGCATGATTCTAAGTAAAAATAAGGAGCTTCAAAGATGACAAGTTAGCATTTGAAATGGTTTAAATACATTAATAATTTCCAATGCGCCATCACTTATACCGTAAAATAGGACTGCTAAATGGTTGTTCTTGCATTAAATGTAATTTAAAATCAGAAACTTCTGTATTTTCACCAAATTCATGAATATAAATCAGAAAATTTACAACAAACTGCATTAGAGATTCAAACAATATTTAAATTTATTTCCAACTTTACAACTTGTTAAGAGGAAATCCGCTTCTCGATGCAAAAATGTGACGAATTTTACTTTTGATTTTACATTTCTCATTATGTTTTACATTACACGTCGTAAAATTTCCCAAGTTCTGATCAGCTTTTGAAATTCAAATTCCTTCAAATCTTGGGAAAAATCGCAAACATTTTATATCTCCTCCTCATTATTTTCTCTTTTTCTCTCTGCAATATTCAAATTCCCATTTACTTTCCGTAGCTGACTGCATGAAATTTCAAATACTGTGCCTCCAAGGCTTTATATGCATAATTACCACAGTAGATAATTTCTTTTTTCGTTTCTGAGTTGTGGAAAAAGCGGAAATGAGGCTCATGTTTATTTAAGTGGTCAGAGCTTAACCTCGTAATTAGTATTACACATTTTTTAACATGTGTAGACAAATTTACATTTCTAGTTTTCAAACTGAAACTTGGAAATTACCTCCGGCTATTTCGGAAACATTTTTTCTACTGCTTAATACTGCTCATAGTTATTCAAAAAGACTTCTTACTAAGTCATTACAATAGATTTCAATAAATGTCATCACATTTATTTTTTTTAAATTTAAATTAAAGATTTTTCATGTAGCAAACTAAGAATAATTTAACTTTTTGATAAATAAGTCTGTTTGATAACTTAGGTTTTAAAAAGTAAATATTTAATATTAAAATACTTTTTACAGATGTTTGTAAATCAAATATTATTAAATATCAACGACGTGTACTCATAACTCCATGTAAATAATACTACTGAAATCTATAAATATATTATCAAGTAAATATTAGTTTATTAATCTAAAAATTGTCATTTTTCTAAACAAGTGTTTCTTAACTAGATATTTTCATTTTTCGTCGATTAAAATAGTATTTTTTTTTTCTGTTGAATTGCGAAATTTTCATGTATTTTTCATGTATAAACTAAACAATTCAAAGTACTGATTTTTTTTGTAAATATATATAAATATATAATATATGTATATATATATACAAAAATTGTTCTAAAACGTGTCTTTAAAATGTGTTTGGTAATTGAATATTTGAAATCTTTGATCAGCACCGTCGCTTTTCGATTATATTAAGAAGTAACAATTCCATCTATAACTTAATTGATCAATAATTTGGTTTATATTGTTGCATAGTGGTCTTAAAATTTTGCAGTGATAAAATCAATTGTGTAAATGTATATGTATATCTATACATATATATGTATCTTGTATATTAACTATTCTGAAAAGCGTTTTCAAATGTTTTTGCTAACTAATATTTTGATTTTTTGTCGGTCTTTCTGACTTTGATTACATTAAGATGTTTTAATAAAGCTTTCAGCGTACATCCCTTAAATTCCTCTTGCTCTGTTAACAGAGCATTGTGTAAAAAGTGTTAGTTGTTTTTTTTTTTTTTACAGATAATTGAGCTTGGTAATTTTAAATAAGGGCATCATTGTAGTTTAATTTTTGGGAATGCTTAATTTCATATTTCGTAAGGGGAAAATTGTTTTGAAAATACAATGCCAAGACTACTTAAAAGTCTTCTCTTTCGAATCTCTATAAAAGTTAATAATAATTACAGGCTGTTGCTTTAATTTCAATTTTTGTCAAGAAATATTTTTTTCAAAAGTTTGAAGCATTTGTCTACTGTTAATAGTTACTAAAATGAAAATACTTTTGAGACTTTATCATACAGTAACCCATCTAAACGAAGTAAAAGTTTTTTTTTTATTTCAAGAAAAATTTACATTGTACCATTTCTGATTATATGTATACAAATTCAAAATTATCCGGATTTATAGAACCATAAAAGTGATTTTTATTGGGTGCACACGATGTGTAGAGCGTGACATTAATTTTCTCGTAAAAAGTTATCGTGATCTACCTAAATAGTTCACGCAAGATTGCGTGACCCCCTTAAACGCTGGTAAATGAGTTAGATAGTAATCACTATGCATTACATAGGATACTGAAGGGTTTACCCAAGTGCATATTATGAAACTATTGGTCTTTACTTATGCTTCTCAAATGCACTGAAATTTCGTATTGGATTTTTGGAAGCTTTTACGTTATTACTATCAAAATTACCCAAGTTTCTGATTAATGAGTTGGTTTCATGGAGAATATTCTTTACGCTTTTGAGATTGCGATTGTTGTACGGTAACGAAAATTGGCCGACTTCGCAAACACCATGTTACAAGTTTCTTGTAAAAGAAATACAAATAAATCAATGTGGGAAAAAGAAAAACTTATGTGTTGAGTTTCTTTTATCTAAAGTTCTTTTTCGCCATGTAGTGATTTAATTTTGATAACTTTAAATCAGAGGCTATATTTGTTATTTACCTCAAAAAATATTATTACGAAATATGCGTTCATACTCACACACGTTTATTATTTTACGATTTAGTGCCCTACACTTATTGATAATTTTCTCTTTCTAAGGGTGAAAAAGACTAAAGCAGTGGCTCCGCAACCCGCGACCCCATATGTGTACACACACACACAGAGAAGTAATTTGACCCACAAACCATGCGTTAGTGTTTATGAATCCAACCTCACTGCAGATGCGTTTTTTTTTAATATCCAACGACATTAAAATAAACATATTTACAGTGGAGTTGCACTGATTTCCCTATAACTCTGACACTTTTGTCTGTCCACTCTAAGTATACCATTTGGAAAGGAACTTAATTTTGTTTACTCATGGACTATAATGGGAAGTAGTGCTGATTAGTTTTTGGCCGTAACCCCTTCAAGAGGGATGGCTCAATTGAATGTTTTTCTCGTTACGTCTAACTGCTCCCAAGAAGAAATATTGAAAAGATTCCAACAAAAATTGGCTTCTGTTATATAATAAGAAAGGCACTACTTTTCTTTGAATATTTCTGTAAATTATTTGAATTTGTTCAAATTCTGTATATTATTTGAATATTTATCTATTACTTAAATACTTTTCATATATTTGTTTCTTTTAAATATCATTGTTAGATTTTATTCTGTTCAGATATGACATAAAATTGTCATGTCACTGGACAAGTTCTTGTAATTTATTCCCATAGGTTTAGAACAAAATGATATTTAGAGTCGAAAAAGTCTCCTTTTTTCTATGTGGTAAAATGTTTTTATTTAAAATCAGAAATTTATGACGACCACATGAGAAATGCCTTGAGACCCCAAATGGGGTCACAAAGCTCTTCTTATGGGTACTCTATCTGTCGACCCACAGGTTGGGAACCCCTGCTTTTCGGTTATTACAACTGAGATCGCAGTTTAAGAATTCACGGAAAATATACATAAAACGTATGAAAATGGCATATTCAATTCAAAAAGCATTGTATCGTTTGTTTAGGACGTAAGGCGCGTAAAGAGAGACTGATTTTTAAAAAAACATCAATAATTAAAGCAAAATTATAGAGAACTCATATGGAACGTATCAACGCATATATGATCGGGAGATTTTAGAACAAGTGCAGCTTCTATAAAAGTCTTTCAAGATAATAGAATGTACAGCAATTGTGTATGCATAATCTGTAAAATATAGAAATTGAATCCAGAAGGAATGCTTGTATGACTTGTAAAAATGTTCCCGCAGCCAGTAGAGAATATCTTTGAAATTCTTAAATCGTGTCCAGATATTGGGCATTATTTTGGTCAATGTAGAATACCTAGAATAGAATATCTATGAAGTTCTTAAATCACTTCCAGATATTGGGCAATATTTTGTGCGGAGCATATATGAAGCGTGTATTTAGTTGAAAGGCTGTATGTATAATCCATGCATATTTTTAAACTGCTTATGCATATTTCAGAAACCTTGTAGCACTTAAGCACTGAAAGGAACTTCTATTGAGATCAGACAGGGACTCCACTGTGGTTAGAAGAAACAATCCCTGGTAGAAATAAGAAATATTTATGAAATACATGGAGGCGTCTACGGAGAGAGGAAACAACTTTGTATAGGAAAATTGTAAAAACATTATAATCTATTTATTTTAGAGAGAACGGTGACATATACTCAAAACTGAATTGTCTTTTTTATACCTATAAAAATGTAAGATTTAATGTTTTGAATAGTTGGTTATACTTTCATAGTTTTGTTTTCTTGCAACCAGTAAGAGTATGAACTACCTTTACTAAAATTATATTTCGCCTATTCCTCGATTTAAGTTTCCACCATATATATGGGTGTATATATATAAATATTACTAAGTTACACAATTAAAACATTCTTTGCAACAAAATGGCAATTTTATTTATGCACACCAACCATCAATTTACATCCGAAAACTGTTTACAAACCGAACCATTGTATACCATCATAGCAACAGTTGGATCATTTTGTATATTCATTGTAACAGAAGAAATCCCTCTTATTTCTGCAGTTGAAGAACACTATTACAAAATATTTACAAACGCGAGCATCTCTCTTATAATGACAACAAAATCATCTAATATGTTCATTGCAACGGAATATTCCTACTTCTGCACTCAAAGAAGCTTTTCCTTTCCTAAACTATTTGCAAATAGGACCATCTGTCCGATGGGTTAACAGCAGAAAGATCTCAAGAAAGCACACAATATATACAAACAATAACCGCAAGTACAGATCTGGAGAAACAAATGCATTTACCGGGAAATTTATACGATTTCTCCTCGCACCATTAGTGTCCCACTTTATCTGGTCCATTGGTCTACTCTAGCAGCAATAAATTTCCTGAAGAACAAAGGCCAATGTTAAGTGTCTCCAGGCCTCCAGAGAAGACATAAGTTAGGCATATTAATCTTTAATGTAAGCAGTTTATAACCTGATTAAAGGACAAATTTAAATAACTATAAATTCAAGTAACGGATGTATTAAACGGCTTTTAGATTAAAATATTCTGACCGTTAATTTTGTGTCTATGTGTTTGTACGTAGTTTTATATTTATCATAAAAGTAATCTACTGCACTTATTATGTTTCACTTTACGTGCACCAATCTGTTTAAACGTCAGATGAATCTTTTATTGTGCATAATCGTAGAGATAAGTGCTGAACATTCTATGCTTAAACCAGGATGACTGCCGCAATAAAAGGAATGGAAATAAATTTCAGAATTTTGCTCTTAAAATAAACGAAATGAACGAAATATTATTGAATTTAGAATATTATAAACTTGCAGAAAATGAACTAATTAAAGCAGATTAAACTAAGAGAAAAATAAATTGTAAAAATTAAATTTTTCACGACTTTTTTTCATTATGTATAATGTTTAGATTGAGATTAGAGACATCATTTTTTGTGTGAAACTATGCTTTCTTCCTTTGAGAAAAATAGCCAGCCGTCTTTTACAAAACAGTAAATAGGTAAGAGCATTAAACATCATCTGTTAATGAGTAGTTTTTAAAAATATACAATGAAGTATTTATGAGATACTCAAAGGTAATTACAAAGAAATTAAAATGAAAAAAATAAAATAACTTTTAAGAAACGTGTATTACTAAAAATTAATTTTACTTTTTATGCCTTATTTTTATGCACATTAAACTGTAATCGCAATAGTAAATTCGGGTTTAAACTTGACATTTATTCTACATTTAAGCTTTAACTAAAATATTATGATAGAAATTCATTATTTTTGGAGTGTAAACTTTTAAAATACGCATTATGTTTTTTTTCTTCAAGATTTAATTACATGACTGATAATTTCATAGCTGCAAAGAATGGGTTAGCAAAAAAAAAAAAAGACTCATATAGTTGAATTAATCTTTTCTGCCCCATATAAGTGGAAACTAATTTTTTCTAAGATTGTGTCATACTGACGTTTCGTAGAAAATTATTTTTTCTCGCTTAAAAAGTTATACTTAAAATTAAAAAAAAACTTATTTGGTTTTGTTTCCGTTTTATTTCATGCATCAGTTGCGTTTTGTATCAATTTTATAGTGACTGAGATCTCTATTTAATGCTATGTTCATGTGGTGCTGTATTTTTATATTTTTTCATCCAATTTTGAGCATTGTGGTAAGTAACTCTCAGTGAATACTATGTTAGTGAATGCTCTTTCTCTCTCTCTTTTTTTTTCTCTTCCTCTAAACGAACGTTTTTGGACCACTTATGTGACAGCCACTTCATCGATTTTTATTTGTGAGAAAGTAAACAAAAGTAATTAAATGCAGACATATGTTTCGGGATTGCTTGTAATCCCTTTTTCAATGCGACAGGGAGCTTCTAGATGCAAAACATCCAAATGAAGCATCCAGAAACTCCCTGTCACATTGAAAGAGGGATTCCAAGCAATCCCGAACCATATGTCTGCACTTAATGCTTATTTGTGCTTTCTTAACATGAAGTTATTTTTTATTACAGTTTACTTGCGCAAAGTTAAATTATTATTACAGCTTGTTTATTCACGTAGCTAAATTATTATTGGCTAAGCCGCATACCATCACTGTCGTAGGCTGTTAGTGGTAACTTAAGTTTATGTATCTCTTTTAGGGGCCGTTCCTAAATGATGTCACGCTTTTTTCCCATTTATTTGACCCCCTGTCCCCCCTTTTTTCACAATATGTCACACTTCAGGGGACCCCTCCCCCCTTTGGCACATGTCACGCTATGTTGCATAATGCATGATGTCACACTTCTTGTTACCCCCTCCCCTCGTCACACTTTGTCACAACTTCATGAACCCCCCCTCCCCACCTCGAAGCGTGACATCATTTATGAATGATCCCTTATCTACCAATAACAATCATTTTCTATCATTACTTTTGCAATCATTGTTGTAGCTTTTATTACTTTCAAATTTTCAGAAAGCGATTATGAAACTTAGCACTATAATTCTACACTGTTCTTAATATTGATTATTTTATTTACCCAATTTTTTTCATGTGATTTCTAGAAATAGCTCTCAGTTGTAGGCACCATTACATTTGTTAAATATTCAAACAAGAAGAATTATCTGCACCAATGCTTTAAGAATGTACGCATTACTAACTTTTCAAAATGAAAAATCCCTATGAGAGGCAGAAAGACTTAACAGACTAGCCCATTAAGAGGGTACATTAATCCCAAAACCGAAGTTCTTCCATTTATGTTGTAAAATTATCGTCTTTTCTTCGCCCCATTAGTTCCCTACATGATCTGGTTCAGTGATCTGATGTAGTATTTTCCAGATAAATATTCAGCGCAAGAAACAGCATGCCCGAAAGTGTCGTCTGTTGTCTCATGACGCCCTTTAAGCTGTAAAGATTACTCCCTAATGCAGGAATTTATCACACCATCTGATGACATCCAGTTTAACGGAAATCGGATGTGGGCCTAAAAGCTTTTAACACTGAGAGGAAAAGGATACTAAACAAAGAGTACTACTAGAGGCTTTGGTCTGATGGAATTCCTTTTTTCGTCTAAGAAATCGGATTATCAGTTAAAGATTAAATCGGATTTTCGGTGTATTTGCTCTGTACAAGACTAAGTAACCGCATGAGCTAACATGAATGGATGAATGGGACAAAAAGCCTTCAGTAGTTCTTTAAGATATATTTAAATTTAAAAAAGTACACAAAATTTTTTAAATAGAAAGAGTTAAATAACAGTCGTAAGAGGTGAAATTTTGTCCATTGACTTAACTGTAATTGAGTTGAACTGAAGGATCTTTCAAACTTAGCTCTAAATAACCTAAAAAGTTCAAGTACCTCGCAGCCAAAAAAATAGGTGAAAAATAGAAAATATTGATTGCTGCTCCTTAGGTAGTTTTACAACAAGAGCGAATGTTTCGTTCGTTTGGAATTGTAATTTATCTGTAGTGTATTTTTTTACCCCCAACGGAATAAACAGTTTTTTTTCGATTGTGTTAGTATTTTATTTGTTTTTTAAATACTCCCATTTTTGCCAAACAATTTCAGCGTGATTCAAAAATGGTTTTAAGTTGAGATTGTATTCTGCAATTTCAACACTGTTTAATCTGTTGAGATTGTATTCTACAATCTCAACAGATTAAACAGTGAGTGCATCCTGTCACTCATTATCAGACGCAGTGCGGAATTTTTAAGATGTATGAATCAGAATTTCTTTCATAGTTAATATAGTTTAACAAAATATTTTAAACGTGATTACAAAAAATGCCTTTAGTCTTAACTCCAAAGTTGCTTTAGACTTCGAGGCAATACATCATTATACCAAATCTGAAAGAAGCATCGCTTCAAATAATTTATTCGGGTTTTTTATTCGTGTTTTCACATGGAAAATAAGTAAATAAATCGAAGTAAAAAGTAGCCGAATTTTGTATCATAATATGAACCAAAAAAATTGCATTTTGTAAAATATAATAAATTTATAATGCAATTTTTATTGTTATTATTTTTGTACACACATTTTTGTACTTCATTTTTGAAACACATTTCACAAATGAAGCAAAAAAAGTACCAAAATACCTTTGTAGCATTTATGAATATCTATGTTTTGTACATAAAAACCTTCTTTGGAAAACATATTTGTGTGTTGGAAAGGAAGTCATTTGAGAAACAGTTTAATATATATATATTAAACTGTTTCTCAAATGATTTCCTTATATATATATATATATATATATATATTCGGCTAATTTCATTAGTATAATTTACTATTTTCATAAAAATGAGAATGATAATACTATAATAATTATATCAAAGAATACATAATTTTCATAAAAGTTCTTACTTGTGAAATTATGTAGTTTTGTAAGCAAGAAAGTATAGAAAAAAGAGCAACACCAGTAGCCAGTAGAGAAAGATAAAAGCAATTAAAATGTGTTTCAAATTGCAAGCATAGATGCCGAAGAGGGGAGAAAACAAAGTAACCTTAATGACAGTGTGCTTGGAACAGTACATTTACCAGAATTAGCACTCTTCCAACTATCGGCCTTGCCCTAACAGATTCCCAATAACTAATACTCTTTGGAGGCAAAGCGAGAATCCAAAGAGAAGTTATCCTTTGTTATCTCGGACGAGTCCTTAAGGTAGGAAGATTAATCCTAATGCCTCCAATTTATCACACTGTCTAAGCAGATCCAGCTTTATTGAGATTGGGTGTAAACTATTTGCCTAATCCTTACAACAATGAACGTAACTATAATTTGCACAAAGAACAGGAAAATGATATTATGTTTAATTTCAACCCTGATTTAATCGAATACGCGTCAGTGTGTTATGTATGTACGTATATATATATGTAGGGTGACACAGAAAAAACGGGAACTGTGGCAAACATTAAAATAGTAGAAGAAAACTTTTTTGTTAACAGCAATTCAATGAATAAAACTTGCATTTAAGATACAGCAAAGAGATTACCAATGTCAAAATTACGTTCTGTAGATGGTATTTTGCTGTTCGCATGCTTTATTGCAATTTCTGTTGGGTCAGTGTTGAGGTTCCTTATTAATCGGTATTCTGTGGAATATAAGCACTTTTCGGTCGTCCTATAGGTTTATCTTTTACAACACAGTCTCTTCAACGTTTTTAATTCATGTATTAATGTCATGCTTCGACTTCTCCCTACCAGTGCACTCTGAGCTGAAAAAATGCCGAAATTCTCACTGCGCACCTTCCAAGCTCTCATTGTTTTTATGAAAAAAAAAAATCAGTTGTTGGCATTTTAGCTTTTTGTGTCTTAATTGGTAAGTTGTAGTAGTTTAATTGCTGTCAACAAGCTTTTCTTGTTGGCATTTTTCTATTTTTATTGGGTTTTTCAAAAGTTAATGTTTTCTGTGTCACCCTGTTTGTGTATATACTCATATACGGAGAGAGAGATTATCTAAAACTTTAATGCCATGCATTTCTAATGTAATTGGCATACATTTCTATAGATGTATAGACATTGTATCAGCGAAAGTATTGAAGTGTGTGACTTTTAATTTTTTTCTAAATAAAAATGGATATTTTACTAGTGTAGAACCGGATAATTTCACCCCTTTCACAACACTTCCTAACTTACAATTTGAAAACTCTCCAACATCTCAAGGCAAGCCAATTTATTCATTAACTATTTCTAAATTTATCCTAAAATGGTTCAAAGGTGTGTATTGTCTCAAAAAAGGTTACTTAATTAATTTTCAGAAATTTTAATTTGATTAGCACCCTTTAAAGGACTGCCGACTTCTTTTGTATTTTTTATATACTTCATAATATAATATTTAATTATTTTTTTCCATGAAAATGTTCTAAGTTTTTGCCCATTTATTGTACGTGAACATTCATGCAAAACACAAAGTTAAAAGATTATTTCTAATAAAAAATTACTAAGCAATTGTTCTTTTATTTCTATAAATGCTCTACCGAGGTCAATGTCTTACTAAAACATTCTTAGAAATAAAATTTCACGTTAAATTAAAGCACAAATGAGCATTAAAACGCAGACATATGTTTCGGGATTGCTTGGAATCCCTTTTTCAATGCGACAGGGAGCTTCTAGATGCAAAACATCCAAATGAAGCAGACAGAACAACAAAAACAAAGCTTATATAGCCTAAGAATTAATTGTAAACCAATGAGAATAAAGGCAGTGTGAAGTGGAAGTAGAAGTAGTAGGAAAGGCAGCAATAAGAGAGCAACAAACGAATGCAGTTGGAAGTACAGAAAATAAAAAGGAATATCAATAAAAACAAAGCAAAAAAGACAACAGCGTGCATAAAAATGTGAAAATACATGAAAATTGCAAAAAAATAAAATAAAATACAAAGAATAAAATGGAAATAAAATAAGTACAGAAAATACCAAAACAAAAAGCAAAACAAAGTACACATGCAAAAGAGGGGGAGGGGGGGGGGGAGAGAGGAAAAAAAAAAATTACACAAAAAAGGAAAACCAACAAGAAAACCAAGAAAGAACAACAAATTAAAGGAACTTATGCCAGACCTGTGAAAAATAAGGAGTTGAGGAAGAATCATTTACCAAATTAGAACTATTCCTGTTAATATAATAAGCTTACCAGAAGTCAAGTTCTAAAGGGGAAGAACATTTTTGAATAATTTTCCCAGAATTGAAATCAAAAGAGTGGTTGGAATTCCAACAATGTTGAGCAATGCTAGACTTATTCAGCTCTTGCTTTCGTACATAACCTTTATGCTCATTTAACCGAATTTTCAGAGCACGTTTTGTCTGTCCAATGTAAGAAAGGCCGCAACGGCAACTAATTTGGTAAATACCCCAAGTATTAAGTTGATCAACAGGATCTTTAAGAGAAGAGAAGAAAAGTTTGTTGCTAGGAGCGAAAACAACTTGAAATTGAAACCTTTTTAGGATTTTAGCAATACGAAAACTTACAGAATGAAAGAATGGTAACACAACCAAATTCTTTCTAGAAACCACATGATTGGGACCAGAAGTTTTTTTAGAAAGTTTGTTATGAAGAGAATCAATTAAAGAGTGAGAAAATCCTCTATCAACAGCTACAGCTTTCAGATAGTTGAGTTCAATCTTGAGAAGCTCAGGAGAAGAGCAAATATTAATAGCACGATGGACAAGAGCATTAAAAGCCGAATATTTTTGGTTGGGAGGATGAGACGATAGTCTGTGAGGAGGTAAAGAAACAGCGAAAGGTTTACGATAGACAGAAGTTGTGAAACCAGACTCACTCCTAGAAATCAAAACATCAAGAAACGCGAGGCTACTATTAAGTTCTTTCTCACAAGAAAACTGGATATTAGGATCAATGGAGTTCATAATCGAAAGAGCATCATCAATACCTAACAAGTTACTGTCCGTTAGGACAAAACAATCATCCACATAACGAACATGAAATTGAAATTGCAATTTTTGGAATAGTTTTTCCTCAAAATAATGCATATAGAAATCACTTAAAATAGGACTAAGAGGACTTCCCATGGCCAGGCCATCTACCATAGCATAGAATTTACCATTAAATACAAAAGTGCTCTGTTGCAAGCACACACGAGTAAGAAAAACTAATTCCTCAATTTCCACAGAAGTAAAATGGAATTCAGAAAGCCTTTTCCTGAGGCAAGTCAAAGCGCCATCAACAGGAACATTAGTAAACAAAGAATTAACATCAAAAGAGGCCATAACCGAATTATTCGGAACGAAGTTATGAAGTTTCTTAACAAAATCGGTGGAATTTTTAACAGTGAAAACATTCCGACTCCTAAGTGGAGAAAACACAGAAACTAAATACTTGGAAAGTTTATATGAAGCAGTGCCAATATTGGAAACAATTGGTCTGAAAGGAATACCTGCCTTGTGTACCTTCGGTAAAGCATAGAAACGCGCACAATTAGCAACAGAAGGAATCACAGACCGTTTAGCAATCAAAGGAATAGAATGAACAGACTTAACAGCAGAAGAAATAGCTTTTAACTCCTTGTCGCTAGGATCTTTATAAATTTCAGAATAAGGACCAGAAGCAATTAAATCATCAGTTTTTTCAACATAAGATGATTTATTAAGAACAACAATCTGACCACCCTTGTCAGCTTTGGTAATGACCAAATCAGAATTTGAAACTAAATTATTGACACAGCGTTTCACAGAATGGGTAAAACCAATATTAGGAACTTTTGAATTGAAATCAACATTGGAAGCAATAAGATGCCGAACTGACTCTTTTTGAGTGGAAGTTAAGGCACTAAATTTGAAAGCTTTTTCAACCGGAGCAATAAAAGTGATAAAGTTTATCACTTTAAAGTGTAATTTACCGCGTTCTGTTAGGGTTGATAAGGTAATGTTTCGTTCTAAATTAGCTTTACTTAGAGCTTCTATCCAGGAAACTAGGAAAAAACTTTCGTTCATAGAACGTGGACTTTATGATTTACATCTTTCTGTAGCTAATTCTAATTTCGATTTTGATTCTATTGATAGAATGTCATGGGCGAGAGCTCTTCATTCATCTGACAGTCACAAAATTACTTTAAATAAGAAATTTACCAAGTTGTGTAACGATTCAAATGTTCCTGTTCCGGCTGATTTGCCTCTTGTTAATAGGAATGCGATTGTAAATCTTTCGAAATTTCCTTTGAATAGTAATGAAATTAATGCTTTGAAATGTAATAACAATTTTGCTTTGGCTAAAAAGCCTTCTTTTTCTGAACTTATTGCTCCGGTTGAAAAAGCTTTCAAATTTAGTGCCTTAACTTCCACTCAAAAAGAGTCAGTTCGGCATCTTATTGCTTCCAATGTTGATTTCAATTCAAAAGTTCCTAATATTGGTTTTACCCATTCTGTGAAACGCTGTGTCAATAATTTAGTTTCAAATTCTGATTTGGTCATTACCAAAGCTGACAAGGGTGGTCAGATTGTTGTTCTTAATAAATCATCTTATGTTGAAAAAACTGATGATTTAATTGCTTCTGGTCCTTATTCTGAAATTTATAAAGATCCTAGCGACAAGGAGTTAAAAGCTATTTCTTCTGCTGTTAAGTCTGTTCATTCTATTCCTTTGATTGCTAAACGGTCTGTGATTCCTTCTGTTGCTAATTGTGCGCGTTTCTATGCTTTACCGAAGGTACACAAGGCAGGTATTCCTTTCAGACCAATTGTTTCCAATATTGGCACTGCTTCATATAAACTTTCCAAGTATTTAGTTTCTGTGTTTTCTCCACTTAGGAGTCGGAATGTTTTCACTGTTAAAAATTCCACCGATTTTGTTAAGAAACTTCATAACTTCGTTCCGAATAATTCGGTTATGGCCTCTTTTGATGTTAATTCTTTGTTTACTAATGTTCCTGTTGATGGTGCTTTGACTTGCCTCAGGAAAAGGCTTTCTGAATTCCATTTTACTTCTGTGGAAATTGAGGAATTAGTTTTTCTTACTCTTGTGTGCTTGCAACAGAGCACTTTTGTATTTAATGGTAAATTCTATGCTATGGTAGATGGCCTGGCCATGGGAAGTCCTCTTAGTCCTATTTTAAGTGATTTCTATATGCATTATTTTGAGGAAAAACTATTCCAAAAATTGCAATTTCAATTTTATGTTCGTTATGTGGATGATTGTTTTGTCCTAACGGACAGTAACTTGTTAGGTATTGATGATGCTCTTTCGATTATGAACTCCATTGATCCTAATATACAGTTTTCTTGTGCGAAAGAACTTAATAGTAGCCTCGCGTTTCTTGATGTTTTGATTTCTAGGAGTGAGTCTGGTTTTACAACTTCTGTCTATCGTAAACCTTTCGCTGTTTCTTTACCTCCTCACAGACTATCGTCTCATCCTCCCAACCAAAAATATTCGGCTTTTAATGCTCTTGTCCATCGTGCTATTAATATTTGCTCTTCTCCTGAGCTTCTCAAGATTGAACTCAACTATCTGAAAGCTGTAGCTGTTGATAGAGGATTTTCTCACTCTTTAATTGATTCTATTCATAACAAACTTTCTAAAAAAACTTCTGGTCCCAATCATGTGGTTTCTAGAAAGAATTTGGTTGTGTTACCATTCTTTCATTCTGTAAGTTTTCGTATTGCTAAAATCCTAAAAAGGTTTCAATTTCAAGTTGTTTTCAAGTTTTTCAAGTAGAGCTTAAAAGCGCTATTTTTAAGCACCATATTATATACATATTTATGCACATTATTATCTGGATGAATATGCATAAAGAAAAGTAATAGATCAGTTAAATGATTTTAATCACCGTAATGATTATTATTTCGTCATCATTATTTTTAGCATCTTCTTCTTTTTCCTTTGTATATATATTTTATAATATTTGCTAAAAAATTATCAGTTTTGATTGGTGCATGTTTCTGGACGTACTGAACTTGTTCAGCATCAGCTTCACTCCACCTAATTTCTTGACATTAATGCAATACAATCAGTTATTATCTGTGTATAGCCCGCGGGTTATCTACAAAAAAAAAAAACTATTTTTTTACTACCTGCGGGCAATAAAACGATGCGTCCAATACATGAAATTAAAAAAAAAAAATATTATTAAGAAGACAACTACCGTTCAAAAATATCGAAATCACTTTTCCTGCAAAACAAAATGCAGAAAAGTAAATCATAGCTTTCGAAACAATGGTCCAAAGTAGATTGGGGCTCGGGTGCTAGAGGCGAATGTATTGTTTTCTAGGGGTGTATTCCATGTTTTTTTCTGGGTGCGGGTTATACACCGAACTTAGTTTTTTTAGACTGAATTTTTCTTCCTGCGGACTATACAGCGATGCGGGCTATTTACCGATAATTACGTTAGTTAAAAGAAGTTGATTTGAATGTTTAAGCTCATTTAAAAATAAAGCTGTCCAAAATTTCTGTTTAAAGTTGAAATAAAATCCGTAATTTCCACAAAAACTCAACATTTAGCAATAAGGAATCCCACAAGATACTTGCTAATGAAGTGCCATAGAAACCCATTTTGCCTTCCTTATCGCCACCAAGCGTAGAATTAAACCAACTAGCAGAAGCCTTCTCAAGACATTGCACAAAAGAGCTAATTACGGGAAGTCGAAGGAGCTTTAGGAGAATCTGAAGTGAAATGAGTAATGACTTTCATTCGTGGCTTTCAAGAAACACTTCTAATCCCAAACATCTGGTCCAAACCATTTATCTCCTCTTCTGTTCGTTGGCTTCTTTTCGTCAAGCTCTTGACTTCTAAATCTCAGAAGTTTCTGGATTATAGGTGCATTAGCAGCGGTTCAGACATCGAGGATTGAAACTATGTTACTGCAATTTGTGAATATTCAAAATAAATAAGGCTTTTCCCCTAATATAATAACTAGTGTTGGTACTGATATATAGCTACTTTTTCTAAAATGGTTAATTTCGGAATTGAAATGCGTGTGGGATAAAATTCCAATATATTAAATTATTTTGTAATTAACTGTTATATTTTTTATTGCAACGGCTGAAAATTAAATAATACTGTCGGAATGACAAATACACGTGATGAAACTGATAAACAAAAAATACTCTTTGTGTTTTGGGGATGGCAACAAACCCCTTCTACAATTTAGAAAATGTTCGAGAATTTGATGCTAAAACTAGTCACCAAGATGACGTTAAACAAGAAGTTTAGTGCCCGCAGCTTAAGGTTTTTGCATTCAAGCAGGATCCCGAAATGTATGTACGCAATTGTTGGACAATTTTGTACTTTTATAACATTGAATTTTATCATTTATTTTTTTGCACAATGATTGGTTTATTTGAAAATTTGATTTGGTTTTTTTGGAATTAGTACACATGGAAGCATAATAGAAATAAAGGCAAAACAGGTAGGAGAATTTTCTCTACTTAATTATCGATTCAAAATACTGGTGCATAAAATTTCAAGAAAACGATGAAAAATAATTTAGATACCGATAAATTTCAAAATATAGAAACGGGAATAAAAAAAAAGTAATGAATAAATAATTTATTTTTGAGTATGTTTTCTCGAAAAATGCTTCGGACCTTACCTTATATCTTTTACTGTTTGAGTTTCTATTATTAATTCGCTCTTGAACCTTGTAATATAATGATAAAGTATGTGTTTCTTGCAGATGAAAAATTTCAAAATTTTATTTTCCTTGCATGTCACAAGCAGTGTTTACAAGAATTATCAGCCTTAAAACTTACTAACCATGTTTTAAGTCATAAATTAGGGAAGCCTCTCTAGACTGCATTATGGGCACAAAGCATGCCTTCTACAGCGCTTTTAAAAATAAATTGTTGTGTTTAAAATTTGTGTATCACATAAAAACAACAAAATAAGGGAAGCATTTAAGACTTAATATTTATTTTCTTCTTTTTTATAGTATGTCGATCCTAGGTATAATATTACCTTTAAAGACAAAATAAAGTTGTATATGTTCTTAAAACTTTAATACGTTTTTTATCCCCAACATCAAAATAAAATTTATAAAGCATTACTAGTGGATAGAACGTCTTGACTGAAAGCAGTATAATTTGCCACTCAGGGTACACAATTTATTATAACTACGTATGAAGAAATGCATGTATTATATGAACGTTTTCCTAAAAGCTAATGTGTTTGATCGCACTTTTACGGTAGATGAAGCCATTAAGGAAAGCTTTTAGCATGAAAAATTAAATTGATTACTCATTCCTTCTTTTCGAAAATTACTAAAAAGTAGTTTACAAAAACCAAATAGAAAGTATTTTAGCTTTTCTTCTCAAATTTTGTGCAAGATTTTGGCGCATGTTATTACTTTCTGACCCTCTTATAAGATTTACAGAAGGAGTTCTTAAAACATCAAGTAAAGTAAACTCAAGAAGTAGTCTTAAAGCGGTATGAAATTTTTATGACAGTGGTATTCAGTTTTTTCAACGCAAAATAGCCTTTTTTCCCAAATCGCGTCCAAAAGTATAGGTCCAAATGTTTCAACTTCCTATGGCGCCAGCCACATTTTGTTCAACCCATGTCCTTCCAGGTAGAAAACTTGCCAGTACTGTATTAGACGTAAGTTTAAAATAATTACAGAAATAACTAGGCTGTAAAGTTGTACCGAGGTATATGGTTCCGCACAAAATTCTTTTATTACTTCGAAGGCAATTCGTGTCAGTTAGCCTTGCCAATAACTCTTTCCTTTTTCACTAAATTCCCTGAGGAGAAATGATGCACTTCCTGAAGGTCAAGTTTGATCATAATGCAGCAAACCTTAGTTAGTTTTTTTCACAAGAACCAATCACTTCATTTGTTTATTTTACTATAATTTACCGTTCACAATGCGTAGTTTGGTAGGTGCTGTTACTTTTAGACCAATATGGGATCATAACTTTAATTTTATAACTATAATTTGTCATGGAAAGCTGGAAGAAAATTCTTATTGGAGAATTTTCGAAAGTTTTATCTGGATACAATAAGATATATCCTTACTTTTGTCAAAACGCATTTGGCTCCGAGTTTTGATCGAGAGTTTTTTATGTTTTTAGTTTCTTTCAGGAACATTAGATACACATTTTTAACTGTCAGCGAACAGTGTTATTAACTGAAGGTTTTAAAACAAAACTTATTACATGTATTTCGAGGTTAAATAGGACTTTTTTTTCAACGTGAAAAGGTTTTGACTTCCGGATTCAGGCAGCAGTTTCAATGATTTTGTTTTCGTTGTGATTGCTGTTTGCCTTCAGAAGCTCAAAATGTTTTAGCTTGAAAATAAGAGTATGATTTCATTTTAACTATAATTTGTTGTGTAAAGCTGAAAAAAAATCTTATTGGAGAATTTTCGAAAGTTTTATCTGGATACAATAAGATAGGTCCTTATTTTTGTCAAAACACATTTGGCTCCAAGTTTTGATCGAGAATTCTTGATGTTTTCAGTTTCTTTCAAAGAACATTAAATAAATATTTTTAACTCTCAGCGAAATAGGACTTTTTTTTTCAACGTGAAAAGGTTTTGACTTCCAGACTCAGGCAGCAGTTTCAATGTATTTTGTTTTCGTTGTGATTTCTGTTTGCCTTCAGAAGCTCAAAATGTTTTAGCATTGAAAATAAGAGTATGATTTCATTGTAACTATAATTTGTTGTGTAAAGCTGAAAAAAAAATCTTATTGGAGAATTTTCGAAAGTTTTATCTGGATACAATAAGAAAGGTCCTTACTTTTGTCAAAACACATTTGGCTCCAAGTTTTGATCGAGGATTCTTGATGTTTTCAGTTTCTTTCAAGAGCATTAAATAAATATTTTTAACTGTCAGCGAAATAGGACTTTTTTTTTCAACGTGAAAAGGTTTTGACTTCCAGACTCAGGCAGCAGTTTCAATGTATTTTGTTTTCGTTGTGATTTCTGTTTGCCTTCAGAAGCTCAAAATGTTTTAGCATTGAAAATAAGAGTATGATTTCATTTTAACTATAATTTGTTGTGTAAAGCTGAAAAAAAAATCTTATTGGAGAATTTTCGAAAGTTTTATCTGGATACAATAAGAAAGGTCCTTACTTTTGTCAAAACACATTTGGCTCCAAGTTTTGATCGAAGATTCTTGATGTTTTCAGTTTCTTTCAAGAACATTAAATAAATATTTTTAACTGTCAGCGAAATAGGACTTTTTTTTTCAACGTGAAAAGGTTTTGACTTCCAGACTCAGGCAGCAGTTTCAATGTATTTTGTTTTCGTTGTGATTTCTGTTTGCCTTCAGAAGCTCAAAATGTTTTAGCATTGAAAATAAGAGTATGATTTCATTGTAACTATAATTTGTTGTGTAAAGCTGAAAAAAAAATCTTATTGGAGAATTTTCGAAAGTTTTATCTGGATACAATAAGAAAGGTCCTTACTTTTGTCAAAACACATTTGGCTCCAAGTTTTGATCGAGAATTCTTGATGTTTTCAGTTTCTTTCAAGAACATTAAATAAATATTTTTAACTGTCAGCGAAATAGGACTTTTTTTTTCAACGTGAAAAGGTTTTGACTTCCAGACTTAGGCAGCAGTTTCAATGTATTTTGTTTTCGTTGTGATTTCTGTTTGCCTTCAGAAGCTCAAAATGTTTCAGCATTGAAAATAAAAGCTTGGTTTCATTGTAACTATAATTTGTTGTGGAAAGATGAAAAAAAATTCTTATTGGAGAAAAGTTCCCTGTAATCAGGCATGCAACTGCTTATTTTTAATTTGTGCTTCACAACTTTGTATGACATTTAGATTTCTTCACAAAGGTAAACCTTTACTTCTAACATGTGTTCTAAGTAAAACATGTTTTGCCTTTAACTAGTTGGTAATATAAATAGCGGGAACGTTTGAATATGGATGAAATACTATTTAGGGCAGTCCTCAATTTCTGCAACGAAAATAACTTGTAAACCTTAATTACAGTATTTCATAACGATTTTTACAAGAAAAAATATAAGTTCTTGAAGTTTGATGGTAGTTTAAGATGGAGGTTTTACTTTGTGCTATTTTGAATTTTTCTCCTGAATTTCTGATTGCTACTTGAATTTGCTATTGTTATAAATTGGATTATTTTACAATGTGTTAGTTGTCCTCTACGATGAATTTTTACCATGAAAGAGTGGGACCCGATTGTTCTTGGTAATTACGCTTTGTCCAGAATTGTAACAACACTTACTCCAAAATAATAGCTGAAGCCCATACTGGTGACCACAACATTTAAAATAATCTCTTTTAGGTATGAAGTGGTAAAGGTAGCATTTCAACATTTTTAGAGACCCACTAATTGCACTACTAACTGAAGTGATGAAGTTGAGGGAAGGCGTCTCCCATCTTTTTTTATTTCAATAACTTATGTTTATATCGATAAGCGTTACTCCCCCCCCCCCCTACAGCAGAACTACAAGGAACTTCTTAAGATGCCCATAAAAGAAAAATATTCAATGTTATTCCAGTTTTCGTTCTGTGAACCAAAATAAAATCGTTGTATTAAAGAAAAAAATATCCGCTCAGCTTAAAAGCCTCAGAATTTCTTTCCTATTAACATGTCACTCTGAACTGAATCGGTTAACTGCGCCACGGATACTCGAAAATTTACTTAAAGTTCACCCACCTAGATACCTCTTTTCTTTGGAAGGCCTTCCTATTCAGTTGGGGAAAAGGAGCCTTGACGGCGCCTCTGAATTAAATCCTTTTCTCCACAGCACCCTTTTAAATAGAACAAATTTCTTTTATCGTCAAGTGATTGCGTCCCTAGAGGGCTTTCACTGAACGAACTGCTTTGTTGTTCATGTCAAATTGCTGACGTGAAGCAAAAACTTCCCAAGATAAGGCACGAAGTTTGAAGTCCTTTCAAGTTCTGGAGAAGAAGGCATCATTTCTAGCCAAGAAGAGATAAAAGCGGTTGGAGGAATAAAACCGTAAAATAAATGAATCTAATGCAGCGGAATATCAATGCAGGAACATTATTCTCAAGTTTTGCAGATTTTGCTCCGTTCTAAAAGAATCATATGAATGAATTAGATGAATCATAGAAAGCAATTTTTAAGGGGGTATTCTAGTGTAGAGGCATAAATTTCGCCCGGTTTCTGAAGCGCCGTACAAAGGAAACAAACACTATTTTTACTATCCATTTTTTACTATTTGTTTATTGATGTTTTATTATTACATACAAAAATTAACCAACAAAAAAAATTTAAATTGACAAAGTTACGAGCAGTCAAAGTGGGCGGTCCAAAAAAAAGAGGGAGTCCTGGCGTGCATTATTCCAACCCTCCTGTTGATCTGAAAAATAAAAAACAGACGGATTCTTAATTACTATAGATGCCGCTATCGTATGAACCTTGGACAAGTTAAAAAAAAAAAAAATTACGAAATGGCGGATGTTTGAACACAAATGTTCTTTTTGCATATTTTTTAACAGTTATGATTTTTTTTAAAATACTAAATGAAAAGTTACAGTTTTGGGCAAGGTTCACACTATAAAAGGATGTGTAAAGAATATCCTCTGTAAATTTGAAGTAAATCGTACCATTAGAACTCGAGATATCCTTACCACGAGCTCGAAAAAAGTAATTTCGATAAAAACGCGTTCAAAGTTTTGAGACAAGTTTTCGGCAGTTTTACTTATAGAATGGTACAGAATACTTACATATTTTGAATCGGCGATTCCTGCTCCATATAAGAAACCTTCCTCTACTTCAAAATTCTCATTCTCCGATGTTCTCTGGTGAAGACGAGCAGTTCTACCCTCCTTTGACGCCTCTGAAGTCCAGAGTTCCGAGAGTTCGATACGCGCTTCGTCCCGTCTCGCTGCAACAGCATTAGCTTCTGGGCCAACCGTGATTCCCCTAACAACTAAGATTTTTAATATGGGTATAAAACCTTCATAAAAAATACTAACTGCGAAGGTTGATACGAAGGTTGGCTCTAAACTAACTTTAAATAAAACTAAAAGGAGAATGTTCCAACAAAACAAGTTTCTATGTCCTTCAATTAAATATAGATTTAAAAGGGATATTATACCTTATACAATCAAAATTTTATAAGGGATATTCAACCGTAGGGACTCGGGAACGCCTACCGTCTTTTGTTGACTTGTAGCGGTCGGACCGAAATCGATGCCATGTCGCTAAAACGGCTATAACTCACGAAATAATGGGAATTTTGAAAATTCCTTTTAATGGCATATTCTTGAATGTCTATACTTTGGAAATATGAATTTAAAAAAAATTTCGATTTTTCAAAATTCTACACTACACTTAGACCCCCTTAAGTTATTAATTAATTTTAGGGATCATTACGCCATTAAAAGTCAAAGCTAGCATGTGAAACAGTCTGCTAGACATCTTTGTCCATTACAACTTTGGGCAGAAACTGTAAAAAACATTTCCTCGATAGTTCTTTGAACCCCACCCTTCAATTCCAGAATTGTTTTGATTACTGAAATACATATTACTGATTTAAAAAAAATTCCGTTGAATGGAAGTACATATTTGTATTTGCATAATATTGTATGCCGACTTTTTTGGCATTACGCAATGGAAAACGCATAACGAAACACAGTCCCTACGGGAGATAACTCCGGATTATTTTTCAGACATGTTCGCAAAACCTATCGCAACTTATTTTGGTTTTACATGATTAATCGTCAGTGTAAGTCATTCTATACAAGCTAGGTACTAGTTAAGGATGCTGCTAACTTTAAATTTCCTTGAAAATTTTGTTTCAGCAATTATATTTCGTACAGCAAAGCAATACTTTCTTGACATACTTTAAAACAGACGCTTAGTAAATTGCTGATTTTGGGTGAGCTGAATCCGTTTATGTGTAATTATGGAATCTGTAAATAAACTTTTACTGATATAAAATTGAAATATTTAGCTACCCGAGCAAAATGTCAGGAACGGACACTCGGAAAAGAAGAGTATATGTTCCTCTCCTTATACACATTAGAAAATGGAAAATAAAAAATAAACAGTTGGATGTAAGAAAATTAGAAGTAAAATCTACTTAACAATTCGACTCAATGAAGCTTTTAAAATATTTTTTTGACTTTGGAAGCCTGCTCATGTTTTCAAGTTTAAATAGCTATATTTCTTTTAGGGGAAAAAGGCGAGCGATGCAATCGTGGCTCTATGTCATCACTTGTAAATAGGTTTTTGTAGTTCAACTTATGCCCCTGCAAAGAAGCCATGCTACGTCGCTTAGTACTGAGCTAAAATTATAATTCCGAAGGATCTTCGCGTTTACACATAACTTTTAATGGTTTTTTTTTTTGCTGTAAGTATCACTTGTTCTTTTTTATTTATTTCTTCTTCTTCTTTTCCTTTACTTCCTTCTCCTTTATTTTATTTCGTTAAATAAGGAAGAAGGATAATAATTTCTCTATTCGCTTTTCTTCCATATTCTCGATAACTCGATTTTTTTTGAAAAACTCAAACCTATTCCTTCCACCCTTCCAGCTTCTCCTTATTTTTAATCCCTTAAAATTATGGTTTTCATAAGCCTGTATCTATTGGTGTCTTCATCATTTGTTAGTTATTTATGATTTTCATTTGTGTGAATGTCTGTTGTCAGCAGTTCTTCGCAGAGTTTTTGCTCTCACTCTGTATGCCGTCAATTTTGCAGATCCAAATGCTATCTTACTTGAAACTTGACTAGTCGATTGTCACATTTGATTTTTCAGAGTTACTATAAAACTTTTGCAAGGATAACATAAGGCTAAACTTTGCTAAGGATGTGAGAACAACTTTTATTGAATCGTGGCCAGACAATACCACAAAAACGTTTCAAGACATTACACGTTTGGCAAAAAATTGATGAAAAAAGAAAGCTAATATCCAATAATCTGTTCTGAATAGATTATTTTAATATAGTATTATGGAGTTTTATTTTGTTTTTATTTTTTTATGATGTATATTATACTTTTTGCTTGCTTGGTAAAAATTTGCTTATGATTTTAGGTTACTAAAACTTTTGATTTTGGTTTCTGGAATTATTGGTTCTTTATTTTGATTTCGAGGCGTCGAGAGTGTAGTATGGATTTTATTGCACATTTAAGCTATTAATACGATACTCAGAAGAAAGATAACACCTTACAATTATTCAATTTTACCTTTTTATGTAATTTGTTTATTACCTGTAAAAGAAAAGAGGGCAATCGTAAAAAAATTCTTTGCTGGAAATCTATTTAAAAACAACGTTTTACTTTTTGAAATATTAATACAGACACCTGAAGTAATATTTTACTGATTTCGTGCCTGAGATCCTTTGAAAAATTTGATTACCACAAGGGAGCAACAATAGAAATTTTTATTACCTATTCAGAACTAATGATTTATGCATATAACTATAGAGTGAGAAATTGACTTTACTGAATTTTGAAAGTTAACTAAGACAAAGGTTTGTATGAAGAAAACAAGTTTAACAAAAGGCAATCAACTACACAGAACAGTTCTACTATCAACCAAAGCAATCTGCCTGACAGAGGGCCAAGAAGAATTCATTCATGTTTAATGGAACTGACATAAGGAAAGTGCAATTTTGTTGTTGTTCTGGTTCGTTTTGCATACTTGATTTCTTTCGAACTGATGCTACATGCCAGTTTTTAAATTTTGTTGCTTTCAACAAATAGACAAGCAAACATTCTGATTCGCGTACTAAATAAACGTGCCTCCAAAATGAACTTCCCTAAAACTCGAATGTATTTATTATTTTCTACCATGAACAGAAGCGTCCAAAAGTTAAATGCCCGCTGTCGAACTGCAAGAAATTCCCAAAACTAATTATAGTATATGACAGAATAATTTTAACTCTAAAACGGATGTTTAGTAACAATATAAATATTCAAAATGCTAAGAAATTAATTTTGTCACACAACATTAAGCTCACGTAATATATTTCTTTAAGGAGATTATGCTACTTTCGTACTGTTAAAAATTTTCGATTACTTAATTATCATGAAATTTTCTTTTCTTCGCCTCAGCACCTTCTTAAACAGCATTTTGTTGCCTTAAATAACTGTTCGGTGCTATTGATTCTCGGTGCAATACTATAGGCAGAAGCACAAGTACAAAACAAGATTCAAGAGAATTGGAATATCAAATATGAAGGACAAAAATTGTCTCTTTTTTGTTCTTTTTTCCATTAACATCTCTCAGGTTAATGACCATACGCAGCCCCATTAGGAAGAAAAAAAATCTTCTTTCTCAACAAAAAAAAAAAAAAAAAAAAAAACGCTCAGAAAACAACTTTAAATCTACAAACTTTTAACGAACTTGTAGCTCAATTTGCAACGGATTATTTCTCTCCCTTTCAGTAAATAGAAAAATTTTCTCTTGAGTTATGAATCCCATCCATTTCCCTCTATCCACGGACGGAAAAAATTGTCTTCCGAAATTATTTCTCGGCGCTCCACTTTCACGATAAATCCCCCCGACCCTGTCACTTTATTTTCTCCAACAAAACACAAATACGATCACTTCTCCGTCCAGTGCGGCTTATCTTTTAAGAGCTTATCGGCGTCTCTTCTCGGCCAGCGGGCGCCAGTCTGGCGAACTCCCGGTTGTACATAGAAGAAGAGGCGCCACCATTGCTCTCGATTCCCCGCTCCAATAGCCTTGTTGAATAATATTTGGATGTAATAACTACATCCCTCAGGACGGGAACAATACATACAGGATTGCAAATGACTCCTAAAGCATCAACAAAGATACTTGCACTGTTGATGGTTCCGGAGATGGGCATGTTTGTGTGTTTTTTTTTTTTTTTTCATCTTCGTCTTCATTTGTAGTTTCATCGAACCTTTATTTGCTTTTCCCGAGTCATAAAATTTAATTCTGAAGCAACAAATTAGCTTCCATGCTGTTCAAATAAATTTATTAGAGCTGCTCAGATGAAGTGAATTGATTTGTTCATGTTTCTTTTTCATTTCTTCGGTTATTGAAATTCATGTATGGCTACTCATAACTCTCAGACTTGCCCTCGAACGTCGTTGACATTTAATTTATTTGTTTATTTAGTATTAAAAGACAAAACATTTTATTATGGGCTATAAAAAACCAAAGCTTCTAGTCAATGAAGTTATTTCTAAAAATACTCAAACAAAAGTAATTATAAATAAAATTAAGGGCATTTCTTTGTTATTTTCGAGGCTTAGTTCTAAAAAAAATTATAAAATAGTTCTCCCAAGTGGTTCTGACAAAATATTGGATGACTTCATGTCATCTGGACCGGTTTTTAAAATCATTCAAACTGGACCATCTCCGATCTTTGCGAAATTGTATACACCGCTTTTGTGTGCATGGCACTAAGTTTGGTTAAGTCTTATACCCCCAACTTTAAAACTGGAGCAAAGTTTCGACTCAAAACTTTCTCGAGTGCCGCGTGAATCACACTATTTTTTAGTCCAAATTTATTTGACCCTTATTGCTTCAGTTTTAAGATTTCTGGATTAGATTTTATCAAATTTTGTTTCATACGTACTAAACACAGTGTAAAATTTTTGTCAAGCTTAATGATGATCTTGTAAGAAGCACTAGTTCACTTGATATGGAAAAACCCTACTATCGAATATTTACTCTTTCTTAAATAAATACACTGACATCTTTACACGTGGCTCTTTGAACCATTCGGCAGGGTATTTTCAAAAAATAAATAAAATTGACATTGTTTTGTAATTGTTTTTCATTAGAACAGAAACCTTAGAAAATTAATTAAACAAGCTTTTGGATTTTAAAAATATTTATATTTCTTTTTGCTTTCTGTCTTTATTTTTTAACTTAAATTGACAGATTGTAAATAACTTTATTAGTTCCCTTCAAAAGAATAAAAATAGGTAAGAGAAATTCTAAAGCAATAAAAAGCTTATTTAATTTAAATTCATATGGGTTCTGTCTGCGTCCTAAGCAGTATATTTCCTGAAGAGAAACGTTCAAAAATTTTGCTGGAGTATATAATTGTAAAAGAAAAGTCTTAATGTTCTAAATCACTCATTTTAAATCTTAAGAAGGGCTTTGCGGATAAAAGGAAAACTCCCAAGATGCACAAGATCTTCATTTTAAGAGAAGTGCCGCATCTTCGGTAAAATATATCGCATGGGAAAAAAATTGTCACTTTATCGGTAAGAACACTTCATGCATTATTCAAAAATGCGTTGTCCCTTTGCGTCCGCAACACCTGTTGCCTCTTTTGTTGCCTTGGTGTATAATATTTACAAACTTACCGAAAAACTCCATATAAGGCTGTAAAGTACGTTTAGCGAAGTTTCAAGTTGTTTAAACTTCTTTTTGAAACGATGGGTGTTACCCTGCTGCTAAAAAATTATTTTTTTTAATGTGAAATGAAAAATTTTATGTAGCTGCTCTAGGATCTATGAATAATATTATTAAGAGATCAAGTTTTTAAATACTTTGTACTAGATTTTGTATTTATGACCTAATTCCGTCTGCTAGTCTATTACTGTCTCACATGTTAGCATTTTATTTCTACAAGAGTTCGTCTAGTGGTCGAAATTCTACCGTAATTCCAAATTTTTTTCAACCTCAACCTCGAACGTTTCAATAACTTCTAGACATTTTAGTTTTTGTATTTGACAACAGTTTTTTTTGTTTGTTTAAATATTTCAATTAGCGATAATCTGTCTTCAGTGCGACTAATAAAGCACTGAGTTAGTTATTTAATTTAGTGCATTTGTAATACGTATTGTACATACATTTTATCTTTCCTGATTCATTCTCCTGTAAAGAAAATATAAAGTTTTCACCCTATTATTGTTGAATAAATTAGAAATACAAGCACTCCCTTTCAATTTAATCAATAGTTCAAAGGGCTAATTCAAATCAACAAACTTACTAAACGTTGATTCGACGCAAAATATAACTTGTCACCGCACTTATTAACTTTATACTCACTTTATATATCTCACTTTATACATATAATATCTCACTTTATATATATATATATATATTATCTCTATATATCATATAGATATTATGTTTTATTTCATGAAATAACGAAGTTCATATATCAATTAAATCCACATTTTGATTCTACAAGAATTTTTAATGGCTTTTGTTGGCCATTATGGTTTAAAATATCATAGACGTCTGCAATTTTTTCCAAGAGGATTTTAAAAAATATTACAAAGAAAAAAAAACTTATTTGAACTACATAATGGACTTTTATAAAAATGAAACGGTGTTATAAAGGTTGTTAAAGAACGTGTTATTCATATTTAAAAAATAAAACAACCTAATTAGGGTTATTAAAATTAAAAATATATTATTATTATCGTTAAATTTTTTTGTCCCTAATACTATAAAAGAATTTTGACTCTTACTCATGTTACCCACTTCCCTGTATTTACAGTACGCCCTCTAAAATTTTGAGTGGAAAACACGCCTTGTTCATTAATTAATAATTTTCATAGAATAAACCGTAACATGTGTGCGTAAGAAAAAATTCAGATTTTAAAATATTTATAGCCTTAAAAACCATGGAGTGACCTCCAAAATATTTCTAATTAATCACATTAAATTTTTCATGTTTATTTTTATAATGTGTATTTGCTTTTCCCGGCTTTGCGCGGGGTACCTCGAAAACTGCCTTCTCCCTGGTGGAGAGAGACTTATGTCATCATGTTCTATAGTATTAAGGAGAAAGTTACTAAAAGAACCCCATTACAATAAGGACAACATACTTTCGAAATCGCCGTTTGAGTAAGAACAGAACCTAAAACTCCCTTTTACATCCGCGACACAAGTAACAAAACATTCCGTTAGAATTAAGAAAACTGTTCTTAAATAACGTCAGCGATCCAGCGAAAAAAATACTGATCAGAATAAGGACAGTACTCCCTAATGTAAAAAGGGTATCATTTATCGTCTACAATCCCTCTAAAGGTCATTGCTAGGAAAATCCTTGAAAATCCTTTTTATAACACAGATATAAGGTGTTAAACAAGAGTCGAAAGTTTTTATAAAAATTGACGCCAGAAGGCCAGTTGGAAAAGAAAGGACAATAGTCCTGAAAAAACCCCATTAGAATAATAAGGAGAACAGCTGTTTTTTTTTAAAAGAAGCACTGTAGAATATGGAACGGTCGCTTAAAAATACCTTTCAAAATAAGGAAATAAAAATGAATCTATGGATTTCTTCTGCTTCCTGTGATGAGGAGTATAAATTTTCAATCGTTTAAAACAAAGAATTAAAAGAAAAACAAAAGAGATAGAAATTAAAAATCGGATACTCCTCAAAATGCTGAAAACATTTAATTGGTATAGAATAAATCTTAAATCGTTTAAAATAAAGAAGAATCAAAAGTCAAAAAAAAAAAAAAAAGAAAGAAAGAAAAAAGAAAATCGGCTGCACCTCAAAATGCTAAAAGATTTGCACATTTCATTTTGTATAAAATTTTTAAGCTTGTACAATATTGAAAAAAAAAAAAAAAATATATATATATATTTATTTGTTTGTTTATTTATACGCATACATATACATACGTACATCCTGCGGCACAAAACATTATTTTCATGACTTAAAAATATTAAATACCGAATTGGGGCTGTTTGAGTTTTGCTCCGCACAAAAAATTCTGTTCTCATGTCGAGTTTAATTTCCATTTGCCAAGGATTTAGAAACGCCTGGATCTTTGATACATACATTTTTAAAGCCCAATTTGCATTTATTACGTTTTTCCTGGCACATTCGTGGCAACGCATTCAGCAAAGGCGTTACTTGTCACTTTAACGTCACTCCGCTAAGCTTAAATATACATAAAACTCTGTCTCGTAAAACTTTCTGCAGCCGTTAGTACTTCGAGATGTAAAAGAGTAGTGCAAAACATTGAAAGTCGTGACTTGGGTGCTGAATTTTGTTGGAGGCGGTAATTTTTTTTTCTTTTGTTTTCCTTCGAATCATTGTTTTCAGTACCTGGTGTTATTTCCAAGAAGTTTGAAATATTTTCTATTGGTAGGCAGTTTGATGGAGTTTGTTACATTAATCTTTAACTATCGGCACGTAAAGTTTTTTCACACTATTACTCTCTGAATTTGCACGGCTTAAATGTATTACTAGATTGTGATTTTAATGTTCTACATTATTTCAACAGTACAGTTTAAAAAAATAAACACATATATATAAGTAAATTTATAAATTTAAACTCTTACCAGAACAAACAATGAGTCATGTTAAACCAGTGTAAATGCCTTACGCCCTATTTGGAATGTGTAATATTTTAAATTGTACATTTTTACGTAGTACTATTAAAAGAGTATTATCCAAAATGTACACATTGACAATAAACGAAATCCTTACAAGACGGCTTACATATTAAGAAACAAATAAAGCACTAAGTGCAAATGCACATTTAATTTATGACGAAAAAATAATGAAAATTAAGTAGAACATTTATATATAAATTAGATGAATTATAGAATAATTAACAACTTGCTGTATTGGAATGCGACGGCCCTTGTTTAAATAGCTGGTAATCAAATTCTCAAATCCAAAGAGTGCAGCGGAATAGATCCATTTAATAGGTTCCATCTAACGTTCTACATCAATTTTCACGATACACTTTTCATAGGATTAATTGTTTGTAGCGCTATTTCTTTTAAAATACAAATTCACCGATTTATGTAGATAGATGGAAATACTGTGAATATTTTATTATCAACACAAAGTTATCAATATTTATTTTGAGTATTTATTGCTAAATATTTTCGTGAGAATATATTTACAGAACTATTTTCTGCTTAAAAATAACAATACTAATCTAATACTGTTAAGTGCTCGAAGCAGTAGAGTAGGGAAAAATTGTTTTTATAAATTCTACTTCTTCTTTTTTTCTCTCTCTTTTCCTTTCCTGCGGATGAATGTCATTTTCTATTCATTCCAAAATCCATTTTACAAAAATCCATCCACATGTTAGTGCTTAATACCTTGATCAAACTTCGAAGCTTGAAGTTACTATTATATCTTCTGAATTTCCTTTGAATTTCCTACTGTTGCAGTTATGTCTCGAGGGTGATGGGAGGAAAGAAAGTCTGCAACATCTTTTTGAAATTACTTCGAGAAACATCCGGCTTTATGCCTTCAAATCAGTTCTTCAGCAGAAATTGAGTAGCCCCAAGCCGTAAGAGCAAAAATGAGTCTGAAATGTTCAAAACCACAAATTGAAAGTAGGAATAGAACTTTTTCTATTAGTTTCCTCAGATATGCCAAGGTATAAGTTGCCCAATGTAAAAAATTCTTTCCCATCAATGCATTTTAAGATATGATTTTTAAGTAACTTGAATAATGACATAATGCCCCAGCTTTACCTTTAAGTTCTAAGCATTAAATGATAATTTAACTAATTATCCAGTAAAATTAAAAAAATAATTATTATTATAAAATAAAAAGAATAGAAAGCAAATTATAAAAAGGAAATAAAATAAACAGTAAAAAAAGAAACAATAAAAAAGGCTCAAAAACGTATCTAAAACGGAAACATTAATATAAACAAATAAATAATTAAAGATAAATTTAAGTAAAGTAAGTAACTTTAATATATATAAAGTAATTTTTTTTACGTCGTTTTTTTTCTTTTTTTTTAAACGAATTTATCGTCGGGGTTATGAGAAAGGGAAATGTGTGTCTATATCGGTTTATGTGTTTAGCTGTTTCACTGTAATACCTTTGAAGAAATATTCCGATTCAAGTAAAACATTTTTCCAAAATGAGTAAAAGCAACGTTAATGGACAAAAAATGGTGGACCGGTTTCAAGGGCAATCCTCCCCCTTCGTTAGTACCGAGAGCAGATTTTTTTTTTTTTACATTTCCTTCATTTTGAATATAAGCGCAAAGTGAATATCTCTCTTTTAAAACACCTTTTCTTCGAAAGATTGCTAGCGGGACACTTTATTCACAAGTTTCAACTTTTCATTTTTAATCTGAACAAGTTTTGTGGTTTTCGACCAGTCCAAGGGTAAATCAAACTAGCTATTGACGAATAGTTTGAAGCATGTATAAGCTTGTTATTGGCCTAAAACGAGTAGAAAAAAAACGAATTTTTGAAGTGGTTATTTTGGTAACGTAATGTATTGAACAATGCTATTTTGTTTTATATTATCCTCTATTTTAACATCAAAAATTCTGGAAATAGTTTTAGTTCCGTAGTTTTTTGTTTTTTAAGAAATATAAACAAATTGAAAATCATTTATGAGTAGAGTTATCATTGACGAAAGACTGATATTAACACGATCTGTTCGTGATTGATACCTAACTAGTTTCGTGTATATTCATAAGAAAATTTCCAAGGCTTTGCGAACAGATTTAATAGCTTATTTATTGCGTTTGCTTTTATGTCCTGCAACTGTGAATGCGTAAAATAAGTTTAATGCCTCCAAAATTCCGTTTAAATCGTTTCCTTTTTTAAGTAACTAACTTTCAAAAAAATCACTCGTTCGAATTGAATCCTTTCTTAAAAGGAATTTAAAAATTAAAACTTTCTTTGTACATCCGTGCTTATAAGTTTTAATCATCTTTTAATTTCATTCCGTCGTGCGAATCATTTAAATATTCATTACACAAGATATTTTACCCAAGATACTATTTCATGTTTTTGATTTGCCAAAAAAACGTTAACTTCATTAATCATTTGGTAAATGCGCGAGCATACTAGTAACCTAAATACCTAAGTAAGACCATCACCACCAAATTTTCAAGTTTCAACTAAAAGATGTGATGCAGTTTAATAAAAGTTAAAGTTACAACAATTTGTTGTTTATAAAATGGTAGATTTTGCGTTTTATTGGAAACATTATTTTGATTTTTGTTTGTAAGAAATAAACAATTTTTCAAGACAAGTCCTTTTAAAAAAATGTTCCCACAGATATCGCTGCAGCATGTGGTATTAAACAGTTTTCCAAAGTTTGTTTTTCTTTCCTTCGTGTAACATACTTTTCCAACATTAATAAAACGATGCCATTACCTTAAATGTACTTTAAAGAACTGCGATAATAGCTATATATACGTATTTATCTGTAAATATATATGTTTATATTTTGAACAACAAAATTGATTATGTTGTTTGGAAACGTTTGATTTCAATTAATATTTATTTGCAACCCCGACTTCCGTGTAATATTAATTCAAAACTATTTCAGAATTGTCTTACTAAATTTCTTTTAGATTGTTTGAATAAAATTTAGACATTTTATCTCCAATGAGTGTACAAAACATTGACAAAATGTCATAAAAGCTTCTTTCGAATGTTCCGGAAGGCTGGAAATAACAATAGAAAAGGAATTTGCTTTCAGAGCAGTTCGATAAATATTTGTGTGTTCCATAGTTCCAGAAAAGAAGCGAACGTGTGTTGTTTCTTGCTCGAATGGTAGAACGAAATCCTCTGCAGACTTATTTCGAAACGCATGTTTTCATCTATTGTCTATTGGAAGTCCGAACTTGGGAAATCTTGAGGGACCATTCGAATTTTATTCACAAAATCTTTTTAAATCTCAGTTATTTCCCCCATCGACAAAACTGTGGCTCGGAAAAAATTCGTTTGAAACCCTCGTATGAGTCGTTCATTCTAAAGATGTTCATCAGATATATCCGCTTATACTTTTAAATTCTTTCGTTCACATCAATTGATTTGCTTCAGGCTGATGTCTTTGAAAGATTCCGTGTTTTCGCAATTGTTTGCAATTTGAAATCGAGATAGCAAAGTATATATTGAATTTATTTGCAGCTGAAGTAAAGATGTGTTTCAATGGCGTTTTAAAAAGATAACATTATAGTGCAGATGTTTTATGTTCCTATTAATATCCAACGAATATGTAAATCTTTGTTCGGCATTTAAATTTCCGATCAAAAGCTTTTAAAATGCCGATAATTTATAAAATAAATCTTCTTTGAAACTAGAAATATGCATTTAATCTTACTTTGGATAAACTGGGATTTTATAAAAATATTAAAAAATAGCGTGTTTCAGAACAATAGGCGGCTGTTGTAATAGTAGATTAACCCTAATTTTGAAAACAACGAAATTTAGTCGTTGGTTTTCTTCGTACGTCATTGGCTGAGTATATGTCGAGACGCCTTTGAGTTTTCAATTGATTAGTTATTGAAGGTTACTTTTTATTCCATCATTAAAAATTACTTTCATTCTTAGGACAGTGATTTGTTGATTGCGAATATTTTTTATCATAAACATGCATTTTAAAATAGTAAGAATTTTACTGCAGACGAATATTTTTTCTCTGTCAATAATATTTATATTTGCATAAATTTATATACTGTCTTTAACTTGCAACACAGGGTGAATCTCGTACACTTGTAGAGTCTTGTGTGAAGTATAAGTTATTAGTGAGAGAACTGGAATTTTACATCTATGTAGCTCAAATGTAGCACGTGAATTGGAGTTATTGTGGAATCTGAAAATCTCCACGCATGAAACTCGACATGGACCGTAACGAATGAAATAAGAGGCATAGGTAATTCTTTGGTACACAACTACTACGTGTATGGCCTAAATGTAACGCAATGCGTCGATGCAGGGAAATATCCAATGAACGGTAAGAGTGGGTGGTTGCCCAATCCTTTTCTACGTAACTCCGATTAGTTTTAGAAATCTGCTCCTCGTATCAGCTTGCACACGCTAAAGCGAGTCTCCCTCTATGGTATCGTAGCCATTCAGCCAAAAGTATCTTAAGCCTACAAAACAAACGTAACATATTAATGTAATTAATCGCAATTTCTAATTAGTTGTTACTTCGTAATATAATCAATTTAAAATTGCATCGATACTCCAACTGTCGGTGTTACTGATCTGTAACTTTCCTAACGACCCCAAAGTGTAAATTAGAAACGTATCAGAACCAGAATTTTGGACTTAGTTGTTTGTTTTTGGGTGTTGACTGTAGTACGATGATACTACAGTCAACTCCCGAGTACCCTGGCCTAATATGGCTAAAGGGCAGGGCGGATAACAAAAAAGTCGGCTAGGCCGAAGTTCTATGAACTCAATTCACCAATATCATTAGGTGTTTTTTTTTAAGTACATTTGGAGAAATTTCTGATGAGCGCAAGTAATGAGGAAAATTTATCTTTTGTAATCACTTATTCTTCTTTAATAGTGATACAACAAAACTTCTCATGATGAATGGAATAAGTTTTTATACCAAAACCTACAGTAATAAAACGTATTTCCTCGCTTTTTTTTTAATACAAAGCTTCTATTCATCTCAAGCCATGTAGAATCTAAACGCGGCAGGATTGTACGGAGGAAAGGGTCCGGATTTTACGGAGAATGGAAACTAGGCCGGATAATCGCGAACCAGAAATTCGGGAATCTACTGTAGTATCTTTAAACTACACTGTAAAAAATTCTAGTTCATCCTTTCACCAAAAAATGGCGAAATTTAGCTGCAACCAACATTTGGCACTTAAGTTGAACTATTATAATGGTTACCGTTTCACATTCATGATGAAACTACATCATTATGATGTTTAACTTATTGTGAAATGTTGGTTGCAGCTACATTTTACCATTTTTTCCGTATTTTTGGCGAAAGGTTGTGCTAAAATTTTTTGCAGTGGATTAGTTCGTAACAAGCGTAGTTCATCGAGAAATAAACTATTCTGAAAACATACTTCACAATATAGTGAAGTATGTTTTCAGAATAGTTTATTTCTGAAAACTTGATCATACTTTGCAGATTTGGGAGTAAAGGACCTAAAATTAAAGTGACAGACTACTTTGTGAAATCAATATTGATTCTCGTTCACGGCATGATGAGGCAAAATGTAATCTTAATTTTTCACCCTCAAGTTAAGTACCACGCCAGTCACCTTGCACAAATCATTTAAATCTTGCGCCATCTCCAGCTGTTTAAGCAATTACTCCGGTGACTTCTTAACAGGAGGGAGGGAATGGATGCGTATCATAGTCAGACAGTTCCTGTCAAGAAGAACTAGCCTGCTGAAGTCTGCAGCTAATGGCATAATAATCACTTCTGACGATGAAGGGTATAAGATTTCGTACTTTATGAGACTTTTATTGAGGTGATCATCTCAGCAAGATCCAACATCATTAGGGATGTATTGATCACATTGATATTTACCCTAAGTTCAGTTTCGCCCCGGGAAATGAGGTTTCTTTTGGGAACACATTTTAAAAATTTCTGATGAACAGTAGTCATGTGCCAGATTTATATTTTGTGGTCATTTATTTTTGTAAATTGTAATACTGTAGCTTTTCTCATAATAAATGGAATAAGTTCTAATGTTGATTCGACAAATTTATGAAAATGTTTTAAAATATTTCATGCATAGTCTACACTTTAAAAAATTCTAGTTAAAACTTTCACCAACAAAATGTAAAAAATGGTGAAATTTGGTTGCAACCGACAGTTGGTACTAAAGTTAAACCATTATACAATTTCCAGTTTCACATTCATGGTGAAACTAGATAGAACTACCTCATTATATTGGTTCAACTGAGTATCAAATATTGGTTGCAGCTTAAATTTCACAAATTTTTCCATTCTTTGGTGAAAAATTGAACTAAAATTTTTTAGTGTAAGACAGTAATCATCTAAGCGTAGAACCAGATCGTGGTATAATTTTGGTAGCTCGCAGCCACGTTCAGTTGGTTATTCTGCACCGATACACCCGTTCTTACAGCGATACTCAACCTTTCAGTATTCGCGGCCCAATTTTGTATCATAATTTTCTTCGCGCCCCCTTACCATAAAATGTATACAATAATAATGTATATCAGTAATGATTCTGTTATTGAATTATTTCTAACTAACTGCCAAAACAAGAGTAAAAACAAGTAATTTTAGTAATAAAATTAAGTTAGTAATAAATCACTATTTGAATTTTGGGCAGGAGTCGAGGATGATTCTTCTGCACTAAAAACAAGGGCATTTCGCATTATATTACCATTTTCAACATCCTCAACAACTTTTGTGAAACTGGATTTTCTGCTGACAGGCAAAAGGCAGTTACTAATAATTATTAAATTTGTTTTTAATTTAGTAATTTGTTTCACTTTAATAAGTTATTAAATATGTCGAAATGTATTTTGTTTTCTATGTGTATGTGTGCTTTCCTTTCAGTCAGTTAATCAATTTTTTAAATTAATGTTTTATCTTGGATATTCTCGCGCCGCCCTTCTCGTGTGCTCGCACCCCACTAATGGGGCGCTCCCCACAGGTTCAGAATCGCTGCGTTATTATAATGGAAGTCTGTGTCTGAACCTTATTACATGACGTGTTTTAGAGGATTTTCAAAATTTCGCCAATATGTTCATTAATATTACTGTGCATTAGTCATTAAATGTTAAAAAAAGTTTAATAAAAATCCTTACGAGCAACATTTCTTACCATTTGATATTTAATTTTTAGCTAAAACCAGTTTGCAGTTTGCAATCAATATCAATTCGTTACATATGTTTTCGTTACAGTATGATATAATTAGCAGTGAAAAACTTACCTACTTCAGAAGCAATGAAATATTTCAATGCATAAATGGATGATTTTTTACCTTAAAAAAATCTTAGTAAACATAAAATTAATGAAGGTCTCTCGTACAAAATAGTTTATTTTAGTCATTAATTTATTTTCAGCCACACTTATTACCAATTTAAAACTTGCATTTTTTTATGTGACATAACTTAATTTCAGAAATGCCTTTTTTAAAAATCTAAACGAAAATAAAAATCCACCCTTTCCTGGAGTGTTTTCACAAATGTCATTGAAATTCAATATTTTAGTAGAAAGAATTTTAAAAAGACTTCTTAGCAAGTAATTCTTAATATTTCGTTACAATCGCATCATCACATTCCCACGATTACCCAAGATAACTAAAATCTGTACATATGTTTTCTCCACAATACGACTACCTTAGCAGCGAAAAACTTGCTGGTGCCCCATATCATATAACAACTGAGAATTGATTAATAAAATAAGGTTTCTTTCTATTTTTGCATTGTGGCAGGCCTTTTCTTTCGATGAAGCAGAGGAGAGGTAGCTTTTAATTAATTTAAACATTAATTAGTTTGATAATTATTTTTTCTAGGATTTAAATGATTTTCAATTTTGATCCTTATAAATGTTCTTTCTTCTTATAGCAAAACATTCTTTGTTCAAACTCTGAGTCGGTAAAAGTAATAAAAATGAGAATCCATTATATAAATTAATGTATTTTGAAAAATTGTTAACCAATGTACTCTGATTAAAAAAAAATAAATTCTGGAAGTATTTATTTCCGCATTTAAAATGAAAAATAAAAATACAGAAAGATTCCAAAAAAATATTCCTGAAATCAGCAAAAATCATACTCAGGTATTTAAGAAATATATTTTAATTTCACGAGTACCAAAATTATATATTGTTTTTTAAATAGAATAAGTGAGTTTCCCATTTTCGAAATCACATATTTCACCACAGTCATATTTTTCACCAGCTTATTGCTTAGAAATATTTTGCTTAAATTTTTATTTATCATTTTTCTTCTTTCTCTTTATATTGTATATAGCTTATTATTTTTATCAGAAATAATTAATTAATTTTTCAATAATTATTTTCATTTATTTTATTTTCTTGGCAGCAGTTGTAAATGAAGATACACAAAGAAAAGAAGATTTCCTGAGAATAATTAATCTGTGAAAGCAATTAAGCACATATTTTTATTTTGTATTATTTGCAAAGATGCTAGTTTTATTTTGCTGTACATTTTGTGTTGCATTTTAAAATAAATTATTTTGTTGCTTGATTTTGTTTATTTCTATTATCATTATTATTATTTTGCATTTTAAAGCACATTTTGTTATGTTTCTTTTTTTGGAATTGTTTGTGTCCTATTCTTTAAAAGCCATCCTATAATTTGCTAATACTTGAAATCGATGCAGATACATACTTTTTTTTTTTTTTTTGTATTTTTACAGCTATAAAGCAATTGAAAATATCAAATGCTCTAAATAAAATACGTACATACTTTTTTTTATTATACATAAGAAAATAATTTAAAGATTCAAAAAACACAATCTACACCTAAATCTTCAAACAAACATTTTTCGATAGGATATAATTTACTGGGAGAAAACGCGTTTGCGTTTAAGAGCGCCCTACTATACGTATATAACGATTTAAAATTAGGTGCAATATAATTCATTGGCTTTACTTTCCCAAACTTTTCTAACTCAACTTGCCTAAACTTTTCGAAATCTCCGGATTTTTGAGTTGAATAGTTTGCTTATATTTTTTTCAATTTTACTGCAAGAATATCTCTCTAGTCATACATAATTTTTGATTTTGGTTTCGCTTAATAAAACAAAAAAAAAAGTATCATTTAAAAAAAATGTTCATGGTAGGAAATTATTTTGTCTTTTTAAAAAGTAAAATGCACTCTGAAAAAAAGTTCATTTATCATTTCTGGGAATGTATTTTGAATTGTTTTTTCCTTTTATAGATAGAATATAGAATGGGGGGGGGGGGAAACCATATAGGTATTGGTTTAAAAATACCTAGATAAAGTCAATAAAATGAAAGTTTTTTTTTTGTTCAAGTCCTGTTATGCATAAAGTAATAAGCAAAGTAAGGTAGTACGGAAAAATGCAATAAAACTGCACTTACACTTATAAATAGCTGCTAAACTCCGGAATTTTAATTATGAATAATAACATTTGTTTCCATTTTATTGAATCAGAGTGAGCATTCAGAGGCAGAAAAAAAGGTATAAAAAATGCCATTCGTTTTCCAAAAAAAAAAAATACGGAGAGAAATTTTTCCACGAAAAACTACTGTACACTCTCTAGAGATTACTGGAAGTTGTAAACACAGATGGAAATAAATTTCCGAGGCACGTACGTATGGGAAGTATAACATGCTGCGTGTAATAATTGTACCTGTGCTATTTTTGGAGAGACGGAGGGTTGCTCTGATGGGACTTATTCGGCTTAATGGCTTGCCACCACACCCTTGATCGCCTGTGGAGACTTTCTGAGTGACCAGAAGCACTGGGGTGGGGTGCTAAATGCAACCAGCCTCAGTCTTTCACTAATCGATATTTATTCTTGTAAAATAAATAAAAATACAGAACAATGTCATTTTTTCTTCTTCCGTAAATGATAATTTTTTATATTTCCGTAAAAGAACAGCTTTTTTTTTAGTGTACAATTGTTATTAAACTACACACACATACATTGCATGAAAATTATATTTTAGAGTTCAAAATTTTGATTCCATAAATCACTGCGAAAATTTCTTACATACTAATTCAATGAAAAAAAGTTGCAAAGGCATATTTGAAAAAAAGAATTGTTAAAATTAAATTGTTTTTAGATGCACTTAACAATTATAAATAACATAACAATAATAAACTCAACCAGACAGCTACGAACTTCATAATATTAAATCCAACTTTTGCTGTTAATATATGTGCCTAACATACGTGTGATTAATTTATTTAGAGCTTTTATCGGTAAATTATTACGTTGAAATTAGTTATATATATATTATCTGAAAAAAAATAAAGGAAAACAACTTTTGCCGCTATCACCCACAACTTTTTTAACTCCAAACTTCATTTCGCAGTTATTTACTAAGAGCGAAAAATTACATAATGAATTTCGGAGGTCACTTTCTCGTTACTTCTATGTACTTCCAGTTGTTAATACTTTAGAAGCATACCGGACAATACGAAAAAGCGTCACCATCACCCAAAAAACTCGTTTTATTTTGCCTGAAAATATTGTTAAATAATTTTTTGCTTTGGGGCTAGAATTAATTTCATAGAAAAGTGTAAGCTATAGTCAAGGTAGCTATATCAGATTATCCCATCAACTATAAATATTAAAAGTCAATTTATCTCACAGCAACAATTGTGAATCGAGAAAGGCTTGAATGTTTTTACCGAATTGTCTAAATTATTTCGACACAAATTGTTTTAAGGGGAGTCGGCACCATAGAATTAAGCTCACATACGTTTTTTCTCTACAGCCTTTTTTTTTTTAAACTTTTGTCTCATGTCATGTTATATTACTTCATAAGAAATTTATATTAAAAATGGATTTTTAAAACAAAATTCGAAAAATTTAATTTGGAAAAAAAAAATTGCATTTTTTTTAATGCATCTTTTTTTTTTTTTTTTTAAAAATTAGCGTAAAGTCTGAAAAATATGTTTATTGATTCATTACTCAAAAAGAAAACTTTTATGCATTGAAGTCAAATACTTTTTGAGAGAAAAAAAATATAAACTGAAGTTCCACAGAAAAAAATACGAAATATTCAAAACCTAAAAAAGAATTTAAAAAAAAAGTACTTAAGTTATCATAAAAGTAATGCATGAATTTGTTATGTACAGTTTCAGGAACAGATGGAATGTACAAAAAACAAAGCGAGTGGAAACAGCATTTTAAATTTTCGGCTTGCGATATCTTTATCAAAATTGCAAGTATGGAACTTTTTTTTTTCACTTACAGTCACGGTGAAATTGCTTCTCACTTATTTTACGTTTAAAAATAAATATGTGACTGATATTTTAAGCAGAGTTTCGATTTAGGAATGAAAAGATGGTAACTCGTGCCGTGATAAACTTAACGATAAATCAATAAATATTGCTTCATTTTTTCTGAAACTTTCAGGGAACATTTTTGAAGATTTATTTTACTATTTAAGCGAATAAGAAAAAGGTTCTCTCGACATTTTTGGGTGATGACTCCCCTTAAACTAATTAAAATTGCACGCCAGTATCATATGATCCAAGGAGCAATGGATATGAAATGCATTTGTTTTATGTTATTGAATTCCGTATGGAATAAAACACATTCACACAAAGAAGAATATGTTCAATTTTTACAAAGTAAAAATATAATATTTCTTAAGAATCACTTGTGCAAATAAACAGAAAGCGGAAATATTTGACTCAATCTAAAAAGTTGGTCACTGAATTAAAAATAAATGTCTAATCACGTGCACGCATAAAGGATGTAGAGTATAAGTTGCCATTCCGCTATTTCTGGATCCGAAAACTTGAGAATTGATGGAAGACATTCCGCGTAATGGTTTAGCACCAAATTTCTAATGTGCTCGAATTAGAATGTGTTCAGAGATGAAGTTAAAAAATATGCATTTATGTTCTTTGATAGATTTCTTTCAATCTTTCTTTGGTAGAAAGATTAGATTTGAAGGACTTTCTTCGATAGAAATTTCATCAAGGACGAACAATTTACTCTAAACTAAATTAATACCTATTCTGTTAAGTAATGTTTATTACTATGCTGTAGGAAAGTTCTATAAAATTACAGAAATGAAACTGGTGGTTTCTTTAAATTAACGAGAAACTTGTTTCATATCAAATATTAATGTATCTTGATAATAGTTTCCCAATAAAGTTAATTTTTTCGCGTTCTAGACAATTCCAAAGAAAGATCTGTTAAGTTACGTACTGAACACGTGAGCTCTATAACTACCAGTTTAAAAACTGTAAACATGTATATTGAGGCACTTGCGATTTGTTACTACCAGTTTAAAATTTGTCGAGAAATGCATTAATTAGCTATTGTTGGCGTATGATTTCTTTCCAGCTTTAGTGAACCGTATACTCTCGGCGTCCAGCCATCCCAACTCCGCAGGTGTCTTTGGCCGAGAAGCCAAAGCGTGTGCTATCTGAACTCGCCTTCAACTTGAAGCAACATAATAGTAATTCAGCTAGTCACACATTGAGCCATTACTGCTGCTGGTTATGTGTTGCTATTAATGACAGAATGTTCTCTGTTTTATTGTTAATTTTTTTTTAAAGACTTTTATTTTCCTGTTTCTAGTTCTCTGTAGTTTTACATCAGACTCCGGATAAATGATTTCCAGGAAATCCTTATGTATTTTCGCGATAAAAATGTTTTACAGCGGATTATATCATTAATTCCAGGTGCAGACTATTAATTCAGCTGAACGGTTAATCTTTCTGTAGTGTTTCACAGCTTAATTAAATTATATATGTATGAGCGAACCAGCTGGTTCTTTAAATTTGACCACGAGTAAAGACGTGTGGGTAGAGGGAGTGTTGAATAAACTAAGCTAACTTTAAAATTTCATTTGAATGCTGGAAAAATTTCATGCTAATTGCAAAGTTCCTAAACAAAGCGGTACATCGGTTGTTTTAATCCCTTTAAACGGTGAGGAGATAGTAAATGTCCTTTTATCCTCGTGAACTACAAGGAAGCTAATAATTTTTGCTTTTACACATCAAATGCGATGAAGTACGTCGTGTTGAAGCAAAGCAGCTGAATTTTGTACATGTCTTTTAAAGCACACCATAATTCACTTCAACCCCCTTTAAGAAACGCATAATGCAAAACTCTTTTTACGTGTTATAAAAGGCGGTCATGCATTTAAGCAGAAAACACATAACGTATATTTTAACCGTCCAACATATATTAGGAAATTTATTTATTATTATTTTTTGTAAAATTAACTCTTTGCAAATTTCGTTTAAAAACTCTCTAAAAAGACAGCGGTAGTTGAGAATTAGCGTTCGGGAATTTTTTTGTGATTATTTGCTTTTGAAAAAAAAAAGTGTTCCAAAGTTTACTTTTACATTATATCAGCTCAAAATATATTCTTCTTCGGTGTAAGTTACCATCATCCTTAAAAGCTATATTTACAAAAAATTTCAATAGATATTACAACAATGTAGAGTATAGCCAATATTTAGAATCGAACAATTTCTGCGAAAACGCTATTGTTCAAACAGCATATCGTTGATTTTACTCTTTGATAAATATTAAAATGTGCACAATATCTAAAAGTCTATTAGTCTTCTTTTCAGCTACTTCATTGGAGATATTTACTTTTATATTGCTTTTCTAAGCACCCTTATCATAAAGCTTTAATAACCGCCTCCAGTAATTGCTTTTTCAATACTTGCGAACATTTTCGGAAAAATAGAAGTGAAATCGTTATTTTCTGTGCCTGATCACAAAAGCGTGTAGATAACATTCGAACAATCGTAAATAATTAACACTAGGGTCACTAGTACGTATGTCTCCCGCTTCTATTTCAATGTTTGTTTGAGAAGTCATTATTTTCTCTTCTAGCGTATGGCAATCTATACAGTAATTTTACATTTGCAAGTTTTGAACAGACAACACTATTCTCTATTCGCCAAACCAAAATAATTAAGAGAAGCTTTATGTAAAACCAACAAAGTCGTATGAAATTATGTTGATTATTTTGCACTGGAATGCACTTTTGAATAGATTGATTTCCGGTATTAAAAATATTAAAGTTGACAGTTTAGTTTCTCAAAGTTCTAACTATCTAAATTTGGACTGACTTATTATCTTTTAGAAATTGATATGATTATTCTGTAAATCTAGATGTTACCAATTGAATATTTTATGCGATTTATTGGGGATTAAATAATCACCAATACTGAAGAAAACGCCGCATATTGGGACAAAGCTGTACAAAATTTTGCTCGAAAATACATGCGAATCAACTGGAAATCCTAAATCCGGTGTGTAACGTAAAATTAGAGGGACTTCAAAACAAGAAAATACAAAATCTTTAAAAAAGGAAATTACACAGAATAAATAAAAAACAGAGAACATTCTGTAAATTGATTGCAACAATCCGCAATGCTGGGGCAGCTGTGAGTACGTTGAATTATTCTTTCTGGTACAGAAGGTCAGTGGTAAGTTCTGTTGGACAAACGCTGCTCTATTCCTGTGTCTCAGGCCTTTTAGGCAAATGATGCCTCCGGAGTCAGTAGGGCTTGCCGCCGAGGGCAAGCAGGCTGCTCACTACAGCAGGAGTTAAGTTTTACGCAAGCAATGCATTTTCGACAACATTTAAACTGGTAGTTGCACATCTAAAGCGTTTCTTTATGCATTCTTTTACAACTTTTAAACTTTGAGGTACAGATCTCAAATGTTCAGTTTTAGATAACTTAACAAATCGTTCTCTGTAGTTTTACAGAGTGAGCAAAACACGACAAAACACAAAGTTTATTGAGAAACTCTTATCAAGCAACTTGATTATTTGATTAAAATCAAGTTCTTCGTAAATTAAAAAAAAAAACAGAAAACACTCTGTTAACTTTAGAAGTTACCTCTGTAAATTAATTGTGCTCTGACTCCATTTTTGAAACGAACATTTATTAGTTGAAGCAAAGGTTAAACATTGGTAAAAAAAGGTTAAAATCTAGTAGTAACAAAAGGCTAAAACATCATAACATCATAGAAACACAAGAACTAGGAACTACTGACAGTAGCCTCTCAGCTTCCATTTAAAGGTAAACAGGTAAAGAAAACTCTCTTCACTTCTTCGCTCATTAGCATAAAGATGGTTTCTTCTTCTTGCTGGCTTGGCTGGATTAATGTCACGCCACACACTCAATTTCCCTTCTGTACTCTTACAGAATTTTATTAAGGTGTAGTTTCACAACCACTACAAGATGAAAAGTACAAAAATTCACACTGGATGCTATTCATAGCATTTACTCAGATACAATTTTGGGTGCATTGATGAAGATCTATCCTCAATAAGGTAGGAAAACTAGTCTTCTGCTATAATAAGTATCATTTCTTAGCCTATTGTTAATAATGTACTTGGTAAAAAAATATTTTTATACAAACAAAGGTTTTTAATCATTTAAGATACAAAGCTTTTCTTACGTTAAAAATAATAGTTCCCCGTGTTCTAGAAAATTAGGTCTTATATAAGACAGCTAGGGACACTAATATATGGGGCATAATGGAACAGACTTAGTAACATAACATAACATTGCATGACCAATAACATAATATTTCAAGTATAAGAGTGAGTTTAAACCAACATCCGTTAAGTTTGAAGGTGAAAAAATGTAAAAAGTGCCACCATGTCAGATTTTTCATTATTAGAAGTAAACACAAGCATTCTTTGAGTTGTCATTACATTTGCTTTTTTATAGAACTTACATACTACTATAATATATCCATGAATTTGTAGAAGCTTTCTTGTTCCAAACATTTTAGGTTGTTCATTAAAACCAACAGTCTGATGTGCTTGATAACATGTTCACAAACATCTGTTTTAAGTCATGTATTATTATGGTTATTAAAACACGTCTGTATTTGGGAGTTTCTTGTTTCATTTTCAGATTGTGTGACACCAAGTTTCTAATATCGTTAATAACATTAAATAACTCAGAAGCTTCGTCACTTTGGATTTTATAGCATTTCAATTTTATTTCATATTTTTTCATTAAATTATTCATTTCATATTATTTATGATAAGCCCTTTTTATTAGTTTGTGTGGATATCACTTTACTTGCTTATAAATTCAAAGCGCCTTTTCTCAAAAATAACCTAGTGAATAATCATTACTAACTATTTGGTCTTGTCATTTGAAATGAAAAAGTTTGTGAGATAGAAAATTAACATTTCAAAAAATATACATAAATGTTTCAAACTTTTCCACAATAATGCTTGCAGAAAAAAACTAAATTGCAAAAGAAAATATGACTAATTTAGCTTTACAATGTTAAATCAACACCTCTGTTAATTTCAAACATACTAGAACTAGCTACTGCGATTATTTTTACGGATTGACTTAGTACGGATTGACCTAGAACGTTTGCTTTCCTACTTGCAAAGTCGATTCCCAAACTTCTATCCTTCCCAGATTTAGTATGTATACATACCACTGCATTCTTCTCTAAAGGAAAGAAAAGACAAGAGATAAACTTAAGGAATATATGATACAAACGGTAAAAGGAAAAAAGGAAAAAAATAGAAAGATTCAAAATCTGAACTAGTAGATACAAACATTTAGCTTGTTCATTAGCCTAGGTTCGGTTTGGGCTTTTAGTTCTCTTGCTGTTCCTAAAGCTTTTTTCCCCCGTCTGGTATATCTCTACTCCAAGAAACATGTTTCTTTTGTCCGGCAAAATGGTATTGCTACTTTCTAAATGTGCTCCTCTGTTTTGTTCGAAGTTTTGTCTGGTAGAAGGAAAAAAAAATGCTAGAGTTGAAATGGGAGTTTCCAGTTTTTCTTCTAGTAAGCAAAAGTTGAATTCTTTGGTTGCTATTTCTGTGAAAGAAAATTGCAAACATTTCGCGCTATGTTAGTTCGTTTTGTTTTGCGGTACGACACTTTCAGAGATTTACCGATATTTGTCGTTCTGTCCGAAACGATTTGAAATACTTAGTCTGTAATAAAACTGACTCGTATCTTTTGTTTGGCAAAATAGTTTCTAGAAAAAAACAAACATCATTATTCACAAAAACATTTCTGATAAGCTTAAATTCTTAAAACTATTTTTTTTCATAAAACTTAAACATGTTTTAAGAATCTTTTGAAAATTGGCAGTTTAAGATGAAAAATACAAATGAAAGTTTGTCAATAAAACCTTTTCATATAAACAATGTAAATTGCGAACTACAAAATAATAATAATAATAATAATAAAAATGAATAAATAAATATCTCAGTTTTAGTTTTTTTTTGTTGAAGAAGTGGCTCAGAAATACGTTTGTACGCAAAGTTCAATCCTTACTTTGTAGTTGCACAAAGGTAAAAGTTTTACATCGTTATTTATACCAAAAATGTTATTACTTGTTGTATCGTTATTTTGCACTAAAGTAACAATCTCACTTGTAGTGGCCACCGATATGGCTCCCTTTTTATGAGGTAGCTGTTACATGTGGTGCTTTAGACGTTTTGTCACACAGTTGAATTACAATTATCTTCACTCTTTGAAACATTTTGCATGAGGGAAATATAAAAAGTAAATGGTATGAATTTGAGCACAAAGCTTAGCTGAATAACTTTCATGGGATTGAATTTTTTTAAAAAAAAGGGAAAACAGTCAGGTCGTTTAAGCTGTTACACTGCTGATGATCTTCAGAGTTACTTAAAAAACTTTCGATACGTTTGTGTATAGTATTAGATACCTTGTTTTAATTTTTAAAATTTGGTGCAAAGAAGATAAGCACTTTCGTATAACCCCAAAAAGGACTTCTCGACAATAATTTCATCAGAAATAAAAATGATAATTCTATTTTGCATAGCTTTTTGTTTTGTTCTAATAAGCAAGAAGAATATTGTTATTTAGTTCAATTTTTTAAAAAACCAGAAAGTGCCAACAAATGGAGTTATCCGCTTCTGAGAGGTGATGAAGACGCTTATATTATTAAATGATAGAAAAATATAATAAAAGGTACGAATTTTTAATTAAAAATATAGGACTGGAACTCTTTCAGCAATATACCAACCATCACAACCTGTGCATGTTGTAGCAATAACAAGAAGTTCTGTCTAAAGCTATACAAACTTAATTTCCCGTATTCACCAATTTGAAATTGATAATGTAACTATCTTTCTATCTCCATCTTATTTAGCTTTATTTCTTAATTATTTCAAGTATACCATTTCAATGGTTAATACATATTCATTCCTTCACTCATTCTTTTATTCATTCATTCTATTAATCATATATTAATTCAAAAATATCCTTAAAAATCCCGATCAAAAAAATTCCACAGGAAAATAGGCTCTCTCAGTTCTGGATGAACTTCGCATCAGTGTATGTTTTTCATCATAAGATCTTTCTGATAAAGTTTGTTTCAAGCGAATCCGTCTATTAGAGCAGGATTTATACAGGCTTGCTGTTCCTAAGCAATGAAATTTCCCTGTAGGTGATTTTTTTTTTTTTTTTTTTTTTTTTTTTTTTTTTTTAGCTCAAAATTAAAAAAAAATCAAAGTTGGCTAAAAATAAACTTGTATTTTAAGTCTGATTCATATTCAACAGTTCTATTTCATTGCCAAAGTCATGAATTTTGAAAAGACATTATTTTTCAGTAGATAAACAATATACATTGTAGCCTAGTTGCCATTTAGGCTAACATGAGGTAATACAACCCACATAGTACTGTAAAAATATAAGCATAGAAGAAAGTTCCCTTTTATACAGAGAAGCTAAACCTAAAGGTACACATGACGTAGTGAAATTCGTCGAATGTACGGATCCTCTCTGTGGTTTTAGAATCTCTAGTTGCCTCATTATAAGCAGATCAACGTGCTCTGAAGAAAATTCTTCTTATTCTTTTTCTCCAAAACGTATTCCGGAACCGACTTTTACTTCCCATCTGTTTGTGGAACACCAGAAAATTGTCTTTGCATAGCGGCGTTCTTTATCCTCAATTTTGTATTCGAACTTCGTTCGCGAATATGCGCTGCAAACTGATCCGATTCTCGGAAGACTTCTTTTTCATTTTTTTGCGAAAGTTTTCTTTTTTTGCGTTTTTTATTCGTCTTATTTTATTTGTGAAAAATCTGCAATTCAAAATTCAAGGAAAGCTAGCATTGAAGGGCAAACTTACGGATGACCTTAGGCAACATATTTTTTTTTGGAATGGATACAAAATTTTAGTATTCCTTGCGGATACGCAGTATTTTGGAATTTTCTGAATTACTGCAAACATGTATAAATTTGAATAATGCCAATAAGGCATGGTCAGTAGTCAAAAAAACATTGTAACATGTATATTTTGTTCCTCACGGCCTTTGAAATACGTAGGAAAAATGAAGGTCAGCACGCAAGATATATTTGTGATGTTATAAGAACAACTTTCACACTACTGATCTCTTTCTGTATATATATGAGCTACTCAGATGTAAGTAACAAACAGTAGTTGGATTTTTTTTAACATAAGCCTATTCTAACATTAGTCAATGCACTATCTTTAGAACTCTTTATAAGTGTATGAAATATATAATAATACTAGTTAATAATTTATTACAGTCATATATTCAAAAGCTTCAATATCTCAACATTAATAAAATGGAATGAAATGGGACGTACATTGTACGTACCGAGCCATATTCGGCTTAGTGGGAGTTCGGAATAGACGGATTTTATTAATAATACCAACGTATGTTCTTGTTATGGCGTAAATTATCTGCGAAGACATCTACTAGTAACCTTCGACAATTGACTTTACTTCTTACGTGTGTGTAAGTTAGTTATTTCGAGTGTTTAGCAGTGATAAAGAGCGATTATACAGGAGCCGGACTTGTAGTGTAAGTAACTAATTTGGTTGCATTCCAATTTGGTTTCAGGCGTTTTCGTCAAAACTAACGTTCAAAGTATGTTTCTTTTTTACTTATTTATAAATCAATAAATGTATTTTCCGAATCTGCTATTTTTAAGTTACAAATATCGGTATTTTGTTCTGAATACTATTCGGAATAGGGGAACTTTCGGAGTCGCGGGGTTCGGACTAGCGATTCTTTATGTGAAAATGTTTTGAAATTAAACCAAGCATAGTTTATGTTGTGCATATTATAACTTGAAGTGTTTGATCTTACTGATCTTTATGTAACTGTCTTAACACTAGGCCAGATGAGAATGAAATTAGAACTTAATGTGGAATTCAATTTGTATATATTTTTTGAAAAGAAAAATAAAACCTTCAAGCATGGTCTGTTAACATAGAAAGACCGGAATTTCAAAGGGTACCACTAGTAAGAAAACAGCTCTTTTTCGTCAGCTCTTTTCAGTGCTTCCTCCATTCACCGAAAAAAGTGTTTCTTATAATTCCGAAACTCGCGTATTCAGTTAACATTTATTCCATTGATATTATTGAACCTGCATTGGGTAAAAAGAAAACGAATTACAATTTTGCTCTTTTAAATGTCAAGTTTTTAATCCGTCAGTTAGAAATATTTCCACGTTGTAAACAACAATCCATATTTTGTCTCAAATTGTTATTATCATCCAGGGCAACAAATGGAGATATGCTGTTCTACATCATTGCGACTGCTCAATATCTCTCTTCTCCAGAAATCTCTGAATTTATTCTTTCTTAAAGACGAGTCATGAGACAGCCTCCACTGCTTTTCAGAAAGTATCATTTTATTCGATGTCTGAGTCTGTTTTCATTTTGATGTTTGCATGCGGTTTCCGAATTTGCATTTCAAACGTATGTGATTTTCTTTTCTAAAAGAAGGATAAAAAAAGATATATTTTTCTGTTTCTTCTCTTCCGGTTTCTTTTTCTGTTATGTTCTAGAGATAAATTTCGCTTAAAGTGCCAACGCAAAACTTGCATTTTATTTTCGCTTCGGATTTTCATGCGAGGGAAAGTTTCTTTCAAAGTAAACTTGGAAGTGAAAGCGATGAGAGAGGAATTCGCTTTAAAGAGAAATTTCTTACTGATAAGTTTTGTCTGATCTGAAATTTTATGCAAGAAAATTTTATGCCGAAATATGTTCTGTTATAAACTTTGATCTTTTAAAGAGATATTAATGCGTTTGAAAGTTGACATTATATATATATAACTGGAGCCTGCAGAATGGTATTTTTTTTTCTTTTTGGTGGGGCTGCTTATGGTCAGTAGTCTTTGCAGATCTAGTGCATTCCCCGGAAATCGGTATTGATTATTCCAAGTAGCACCACTATCGGTGGGTGTCATTACCGCTTTTAGAATTTTTTGCGCTCAGTTTCCCCTAGATTGCTGCACCGGAGCTCTAATTGATGCAAAACTGTACTAGGAATTTAATTTAACCGAAAATTTCCAAGCCAAACGGATACTCAAGGGATATTTAACATGTGACCCGGGCACTGACGATTTTCTGCATCTTGAAAATGCTCCGACTTGGGCCAGGTTCCATCCAACGAATTTGGGAGTACGAGGCCAGCGCTTCCCCCTACACTGCCCTGCCGGCGGAATGGTATCTTGGAAGTAACTACTAATATTAAATAATAAAAAATATAAAATAAAAAGTTATAGTAGTAAGCCAAAAGTAAGCCATAATAAAAAGTTATTTTAGCCTCTTAACATTAAAATATAACTTGAAATTGAAATCTCAAGAAAGTTGACCGTCTATTTTCATAAACTAAAAAACAAAACAAATGCTAAAAAATTCATTCAAAGGGTAAAATTTTCACTTGTGCTTGACATTTTTAAAACATAACTTCACGCGTAATTTTATGCAACAAATTACTGAAAAAAAAAAAAAAAAAACTAAATAAACTTTTCTGTAAAGCACACCAACTCATGATCATGTCAAAAGGTTCTGTTTTATTCAACTTTTTCCAAACTCACTTTAGAATTTCAAAGGAAAAAATTAAATAAAAAATATTTTAGAAACAAAAAACAGTTATCTCTGCCTTAAAGAATTCAAGCACCTTTCAGTGCCCTAGTGTCCTATGTCTACGTCAGAAATGCTTTCTCAAATTTACATTTCAGTCCTCCACTTTAAATATTTTTTTCTTTTTCTTTTTCTTTTTTTTTTTTTTTTTGTTGAAAAGACAATGTGCATACACACAATTTTCTTCCATTTTCCATACATTTTCTAGCTTTAAAAGCAAGTCGACTACTTTTACGTTGCAAATGCTAGCTTGTGTGATTTTAGAGTAGCTGTCTTGTTGTATTCATCGTGAAGGAAATACTTCTCATGCACAAATATTTCTCCACTTATACTATTCCCTTTTATGCATCTAAAGGTCTCTTTTTTTTTTGGAATATCGCGAAGTCGAATATATAACATTTCAATATGAGCGTACTCTCCTAGTAAAACTGCTTAAAATGCTCGATTTCATATGAATAGAAAATATGATAGATGTAGATAGATACCTAATGTATTTTAAAAAGATGGAAGCAAATATTGCGAAAAATGCTTGATAAATCTTCTTTTCATTTTGTATAACGTGCATAATATATGATCTTTTCTTTGAGGAAAGAGAGCTGCTACTTATAGATATAGCAAAATATACTTTTCTCCTCGCTGTTAGCACGAGGCCGTAGGGTGAAGCAAAATATACTTGTTGTAAACATGTAGATAAGTTCTATATGATTTTTTCTTTCTTCTTTCTAATGGGGCTGCCTATGGTCACTAACTTTTGCAGACCTAGTGCATTCTCCGAAAATTGGCATCCATTCTTTCGTGTGGTACCACTATCGGCGGATGCCCTTTACCACTTTTAGAATTTTAGCGCTCAGTTTCCCCTAAATGGCGGCACCTGAGCTCTAAATAATGAAAAACTGCACTAGCAATTTAATTTTTTCGAGATTATCCAAGCTAAACGGATACTCGAGGAATCTTTAACATGCCCTATAACCATACGACAGGGGCGCTGACGAATTTCAGCATCTTGAAAATGTCAACTTGGGATATTTTTGATCCTGCGAACTTGGACATACAAGGCCAGTGCCTACCATTACGCCACCCTGCCGGCACATTTGGTACAGTATTTAAAAAAGCATTTTAACTTTAGTTCCTTTATGTATATTAGTTAAAAAGTAATATGCGAAAATTCATAATTTAGGCCTTCCTCCCTCAGATATAACATACAAATTTTTTGCTTAACAAATGTACCCGCAATTCATAGAATGCAATAAGGCTTAAATGTTTCATATTTTATATCATATTACTTATCTCCCTCCACCCTTACAACAGTATTTTAACATAATCCATGATGAATAATGATAAAATTTAAACTCTTATGATATAACTAGGGTGAGATTTCTGACTAGAGTGACTGTAATTGAAATGTCGATATTTAAGGTAAACGATTACGCAAATTTTCAATGAGAATAATTTTGAAATATTATTTTCTGCACTGTAATACTCTAAATTTATAATTTTTACTAAATAATATTACTTTTTTTTTTTTTTTAATTCGCATTGCAATATCTTAGTAAAAGTTTAGAGCATATATTTGCAAGTAGGAAAAACCAAAATCAAGGAATATTAACAGTGTAAACCAATTAGCTTATACCTATCAAGAACTATTTGGATCTTTAAAAAAAAGGTATTAATTTAAAAACAGGAATGCATATAATGTTTCTTCTTATTATTATTTTTTAATTATATTTTTATTACTATTATACTCTGAAAAATAACTACTAAATCAAAAATTACAACAGAGACCAGAGATGATAACTTTGCTTTATTATTATTTTTTTAGAACAGCGAACGGTTAAATGTTTTGAAAAACACCAGAATCGGAGACAACAATCGGAAACGGGATTTCATTTTTCATGAATCTGCTACAAAATATAAAACAAATAACACAAATTTTCTTCTCAATGTTTTAAGTTAAAATTAATAATTTTCCTTTTGAGCAAGGAAAAAAACATACCCATTATAAAATTCGAATTTACTCTTAATTATTGGTTTCTCTTCATACTCATCTAATATCTAAAGTAATGTAGCTCCAAAAATTACGCATAACAACAGAACTAGCAAACTTTATCGTAGTTTGTCACAAAGTGAAAAATACGTTTTATTGTAAGAAATGTTAAAGTGAAGCAAAAATTATCTCCAAAATTTTAATACGCGTTCGCAGCTTATACTTTCTGCCATAAGTGTCAACTGAATTACACAATGAAGTGTTTTTTCTGGAAAAACATTTAATTTTAATGCTGATTTTTTTCTTGTAAGAGACAAACCGAAGATTAAATATCATTCTTTATTAAGTGATAGAAGGACAATTTTTCTTATAATTGAAGCCTAAGCATTTTTAAGGGTGATATTGCCAAAACAATAATACCAATCAATTAAAAATAGTACATGTAACCCTTAGCAGTAAAATAGTAATCCTTAAAAACATTTTTTTAAGTGGCGTAATATCAATACTGATTTCTGATTGAACTTTCACACTCTTATCATAGTAAAGTTTTTGCTGACAATTTGTTTATTAAATAATATATTTATATTTAAATAGACTAATCGAAAATTTCTAATGGAAGTAACACATATTTTTTTTCAAGATTTTACAAATTTTTTACTTATTTTGGTATTACGTTTCATTCACAAAGCTGCATTAAAAACGTAAATTCGTGGTGAAATTTTCATTTAATAATGCACTTCGTCAACTATTTTGATTTATATCAACATTCCCGAGTGCTCTTTATCTATCAACTGCACTATAAATTCCTTAACAAACTTACATTTTAGGCTAACTTTCAAAGTTTTTAGCACTGCACTAAAGAAAATAATAACATTAGTTATAATAATAATAATAAGGATGGCGTTGATAATGATGATGGGGAGAAAGATAATGACAGAAAAAAAAGTGCGTCGGATAATTTATCTTGAGTTAAATATTTATTTATATGTCTCCCTTTCCTCCTTTTTTCTTCCAAGTCATGATGTCATTATGAATTTCTCTCTTTTTAGGAAGAACCAGACAGTGGTAAAACAACATGACTTTGTAACCTTTCTTTGAAATAAAGCAGTTTCTCTAATATTTTTATTTCGTTTTACGCAATTCACAAACTATTCTACTCGAATAGTTTGCTATCCTCTGGAGCCCTTTCGCAAACTTAAAAAGTGTCTTGGGAAGTGCTAGAGGGTCCAAATGCATACATAGACCTAAGAAACTTTCGAAAGGAAGAATGATAATGTAAACTTCTTTCACAAAAAGGATTTTCAAAAAAAAAAAGTTTTATACACGAGATTCTTTTTTCTTCTAAAAAGTGCTTTATTCTTGTATAGAACAGTGATGAAATGCAATGAAAATATTTTAACACGACACTACTGCCTACTGTTTACTACGACACTTACTGCCAATTCTACAATTGTAATATCAAAGTTTAAAGTGTAGTATTGGTTATGAGTAGTCTTTTTTTTTTTTTTTTTTTGCTTTTTGTGTGACATGTGTGTTTAAAAATGCAGTGGTATTTCGTAACTATTAAAGAGTTTTTATTGTACACACAAGGAAAACAATGTGTTTGCTTTTTTTTTTTTGAAAAAAGTTTCTCGTAATATTTAACAATAATTGCTGTAAAATTTAACACGTCTAAATAATGATAAAACTGGGCATGCAAGACAAAGTTTATTTTTAAGATGGTAAAGTTTTTTTTTTTTTTAAATAGCGACTAGATACGAACTGATATATATCGTCTTAAAAACTAGAAATGTAGTTTCTTTTCTTAATCTTGTGTTTTTAATAAAGCTATTTTCAGAAATGGGACAAAACACGTAGAATCTGGTAAATTTAAGCTGAAAAAGAGAATAACACGGCAAAGAAATTATTAGCAGAAAAGGAAAACACTCCCCGACGAAAGATTCCTGTTTATGTGAAGCAAAAAAAAAAGCAATCAAAAAGTTGTGAAACTGGTTTTTATAGATTCACCTATTTTCTACGCAACATCTACAATCTCTAAGGTCTTCCATAGAAACATTGCGAGGAACAACAGTTCCAACTAGAACTCGATTACAATGACATCGTTCATAGTGATAAATGGTTTTCCTTCTTTCTAATGAGGCTGCGCATGGTCACTAACCTAGTGTATTCCCCGGAAAACGGCACCCTTTTCTTTCAAGTAGTACCACTATCGGCGGAAGTGGTACTTGGAACTGGTGAACTTTGACGCTTACTTTCCCCTAGATGGCGGCACCTGAGCTCTAATGATGCGAAACTGCACTAAGAAATTAATTTAGCCGAGAGTATGCAAGCCAAACAGACACTTCAAGGGATCTTTAACATGCCGCATAATCATACGACATGCCTTCAGTAAGAAATGGTATAACGTCAAATTCTGAGTCCTTCATTCAACTACGCACTTTAATTTTAATGTATATCGCCTATAGCATCCCTTGGCTATAGTATCGAAAATATTCTTGTCCCTTGAATGACGTTATATTTGACTGTAGGTAGAAACCGGAGCTTCACCTCAGACTAAGTATTAAACACGCAATTACGAAAAATTAGTACAGTCGTAAAACCTGTAAAGTTGACCACCTTTGCAAGTTGACCAACTGTGCTGACCACTTTTGTCAGGAACGGAATTAACCCTTGACCCTCTACATCACCCTCTGTAAGTTTACCACCTGTCTAAATTGACCACTAAAGTGCTGCACCGCAAGTGGTCAACTTACACAGGTTTCACTGTACGTGTAAGTAATCATTTGGCCATCAAATGATGTTATTTGACCAATGCCAAACATATCATTTTTTTTCAAATCTTTAATAATAAGAATAAGATAAATATTATTAGACGTTTAGAAACCCTTAAATGATTTCAAATTTTTGTAAAAAAAAATGATAAAATGAATGAAAAAAAAAAAAAACCATGCCTATTTTTTTCATTCTCATTATTGGTAATTGTATGTTGAGTAATAAACGAATATCATGTGATGGGTGATTATGAACTAATTTTCTTCCATTTAAATTTTTTTAGGAACCTGAATTTTTTAATTGCAGAAAGTAGAACTATAAATACACATTAATGCAGTGTGGTTAATTTTAAAATATTAAATTTTACAATCTGCATGCGAACGTTTTAACGCGTCTTTGCTAATGGGTATGTGAGAATGCCCAAAAGTTTTTTAATAGTAACTGAATAAATATTTTCAATGCACATTTTGAATAAATATTCACTGTAATTATTTTTAGCCAGAATACGTTGTTCTCAAGAAGTGCATACTATAATTTGAAAAATTTAAGAAAGCCTTGCTTGCTTGAATTTTTAAGCAATTAAAAAAGGTTTGTTTTTCTGATATGTTTTTAATTTAACTCTTTTTGACAACTCTTTTTCTTTTCTAGGTAAGTTTCTTCTCTAATCCCTTTACATCGTATTGTGGGTAAGATTTATTAGTTATGTATAAAAACATGCATACACCAAGATTAATCTTATTATGTTATTACTATTTGATAATAATGAGTTATTATAAAATACTTAATGATAATTTTTACTTAAAAAGTTTTAAGTGTATGTCAGAATTAAAATGATTATATGTTGCTAACATATCCCAAAAGATATGAATAAACTTTGAAAACACTATGAAAAAAAGGCGATATGCATTTGGGGAAATATGCAATATGCAATGAGCTTTTTCTAGAATGAGGACGCTATAGTTATATTACAAGCAGTGTTTTGTTATTTTCTAAAAGTTAAAACAAAACAAAAGAGAAAGATAAAAAAGAATCCTTCACTTTTTTAGTATATCACTATTAGAACCTTTTTTAGCGTATTTTTGTAGTAAAAAAAGCCCAATAGTTATCTGCTTTAGCGTACAAACGGTTTATTAATTTTGTGTGTGAGTTTATGTGTTCTTTTCCGTTATCTTTTTGTTCTTTACTTTGAGTGACTTTTCGTCTGGTAATGATAAGCACTTAAAATATTCCTTGCTGTAAAAAATCAGGATCAAAAAAATAATTAATCCCTAAATGAAAGAGCGTAACCTTCCATTTTTAAAACATCTCTAAGAAATAACCTTATATCTTAGAAAACAAAGATGCGAAAGACAATGCACTTATACAACTGTTTTGATCATGCATAACTTTTTTTTTTTTTTTGAAATAAAATACTTTAAATCTTGATGCAGTTTTTAATACCACATGACGATGATACTTAAAATAGTTACTTATTATCATTCTTTGACTTCAAGGAAATGAAAAAGGAATCTTTATTGCTGCTAACTTTAACTTTCCTTCTCCTAGTTAATAGGCTTAAGATAAAATCCTTTAAAATGCAACTTGCAATTTCTTACTAAGCAGAAGCGGAAACACAACCCTGCCTTTTTAAAAAGAACTTTTTTTTCTTCCCCGCATTGGATGCCTTTCTTCCAAATAACGCCTGCCCACCAGGGGGTTACTTGCCGGACAACTCTAAATGCTATTAGCGTAACGAGTTTATATTGCAGTGAAGCAGCGGGGGACTGTTATTTTTTACACTAATGGGTCTTAAGATGAGTTCCATTCTTTTCCCAGAGCTCTCCCCAGGGGTGGTCTCAAAATGTTCGATGGAAATTCGAGATGGCATACATTTCCGAAAACTTGCCGTCTGGTGAAGAATTTTTCGATAGATTTTCATCAGGATTTGCTTTGAGTCCTAGCTCAAGCTAAGTAGAAAGTAATGCATTTCGTGAACTGTATTTTAAGTATACATAAAGAAGGTTTTATGCGGTAAATAATAAGAATTGATGCATCATTTTGCATCTTAAATTTAAATCCCTTGGCTTTTTGTGAATGTGTTTTCGCTGTAGCATTACTTCAAAATGTATTCAAATGTCTTTGTAAAAGAATAACAAATAATGATATTTTTCAAAATATAAAATGCTTTTGAAACAAAAATGATTGTTTAGTCACAAAGCAAAATAACTAAAAAATTGCATCAATAGAAATAATTTCGAATTCACAAAAAATAAGCAGAATTTCCTTCTGCTACAAATCAATAGAATGCAAACAACGTAACTTAAGCACAAAATTTGTAAAAGATTTTAAACATGTGTATCGAGAAGACAAGAAGCTGCTTTTTTAACGCAATAGAAGTGGGTTTCTAGATGAAAAAGACATGTTATTCATCTCGAAACTCACTTCTTTTGCATTGAAACAGCCTCGAGCACCATTTTGTCCAGAAGATCACTTCTTTTGTATTTAAAACAGAGTTCTTTGTGGCCTAGAAACAGAAGTCTGAAATTTTTTGTAGATATTGGGTTAAATTTAGGTTGTTTCTTGCAATTTGATAACCATAACTATTTAGTAATTAATAAAGACCACTTTCGAAACCTTATTAGTAGAAAATAAATCCAAAATGCTTTAGTATTTTTTTATAAGCATTAAGACAAATTTAGCATAGATAGATATTAAAAGTATAAGCGTAACTGTGCAGTCATATAAAAAGGCTATTTTCGACAACAAATACAAAAGTATTTGATGTGCAGGTGGGCATTAAAGCCCAAATTTGTTATGAACATGTTAAAATTTACTAGTTCTTTATTGAAATATTTCATAATAGCGACATTTTAAAAATTAAACCGACGAAAATGTATTATAATTTATTTTATTCATGTAAATCTAAAACAAGAAAGGAGATACGTTAGCACAACATCTGTTGTTTATTTTCCATTAGAAACAGATGAAATATAAAACAATCAATAAATATATAATTAAAGTTAAGTAAATTAATAATTTAATTGAATGTTATTAATAAAATGTCAGATAGTATTAATAAATTAAGAAACATGATAAAAAAATAAAATAAACAAAACAAAGAAAGAAAAATATAAAAAAAGTTGTGTTTCATAAAATTGCAAGCATAAATACTGAAGCCAGCTAACCAAAAGTAATTATTCAACAACATTTAGCTTAATTAGAACAATTAATTATTTTATATATTAATGCTTAAAACATGCGACCTTTTCATAAACTTTCTAGTCGATCATTCTTTCGTAAAATAAGAGATATGCAATTTCATGGAATACCTGAATATATATCACACTGGATAATACCATACAGCCGCCGAATATCAAATGCCATTCCCAACCACCCCTCATTCATGACAATGGCAGAATTTATACATACTGATAACGGTTACATATCATTGTGAAGCAGCATTGCGGCTGATATCAGGAAAGTACTTCCAACCCTTTTGCGGGTCCGTGAACTGTACTCATATTTCTGGAAAGAGTTAATTTTACAAGCTTCATTCAGAAATTCATAGCTGAATAATGCCCTGAATGTGACAATGTTGGTTGACTGGTATAGTTTCCTAGAAAATAACTTTGCATGGAGATCAGATTGGGTTGCAGAACATTTCGGACTGATGCATTATTTCCATATGAAAAGATTCGTTTCCATTGGGGAATTTGACATTGTTGAGATTGCTCATCACACAATAAGGAACTCGATATGAGTTCTCATTCTTCTTTTTAAAGAGAGAGGGGGGAAGCTCGTAAGATATTTAGCCATGTATTGTTCAGAAAAAAGTGATTTTAACATGATGTAACTTTTTTTAACCAGAATTAAACAAACATTTAATATTCGTCCTAAAATGTTGATTGCGAAACATAACTCAATTTACATCTATGTCTCTAATTGCCCTGCCGTATTTTGTTTCCGATTATCAGTGTGTTATTTAATGATTAGTACTACTGTGTGCGCCTGTTAAAATTTTAAAGTACTTCTAGTGCTTATTTGTTTAATACCACTAATAAATAAAAACGTTTTCCAAGTTCAAAAAAAATTCTCAAATGTAGTGCTTCGAGCTTTGGAACGATCCACAATTCAACTCGTAAAAAAATGGAATGCAAAAAATAAGGGCATTTCAGCAATTTTGGCAATACTATTCTTTAAAATAAAAAACAGCGTGAGAACACAAAGTTTTTTTTAACGAATGACTTGGCATCCAGAAGATACCGCCTTTGTGCTTTGAGGGTCCTTGTCATCCAGAAAAAACGTATCTCCAATTTTTAATTTTTTTTTATGCTTTTAACGTTGTTTTTTATTTTATTTTCCACACAAAAGGCAAACTTTTTACTTCAGACTATTTTTGTTCATAAATGTTTAACTGTTTTGTTTCCATTTTTTGTATCACTCCTGTTAAAGCAACACAGGAGCAAATTTCGTTGCTTTTATTCTTCTTCGTCTTTGGTGGTTCTCTAAACATGCACAGACATATACGTACGTTCCAAAAAATTACCGAGCGGTGTATTTATACACTTTTCAAGCTGATGGCAGCGCCACCTTTTTACATATCTTTTAATTTTATTCCACAACTCCATTTCAATCTTTTGACTTAAATGCTGATATGGTGGCAACCGACTTGTTCCAAGAAAACACATTTAAAATATTTCTCTCGGAAAATACTATCACTTTAAAATATGTCACAAATTTTCCATCAAGATGGCTGTTCAGACAATTTACGTAATGCTTTTGGTATTACATGTAAATGAATATTTTATGAATAAAAAGTTATCTCTTAACACATTAGCCCTAAAAGTAGTACAAAACAAAATGATGACGCTGATGCGTAAGAATACAGTTATTACCACGCGATCTCTGAAAGCTCTTTATTCATTAGGGTTGTCCTGCGGTAATACATCAATGTCACTTTGAATTCCATGAGAAATTATTTCACCGTATGCCCTAATGATCGGCTGCATGTTCAGAAATGCTGTTTCTAAGTACTTCCCTGATATGATTCTTCTGTTGTGAAATCTTGAAAAATGGAAAACAAATTCAAAATATACAAAATATTTAACTTTGTCTCGTTTTTTCTTCATGTTTCAGTCAAAATAGAGGTATGAGAAATTATTTTATAGTCCATTTTTATACTGCAATTTTACTTCGAAAATATTGCAACTCGTAGCTTTTAACCGCTTGGGACGCAGGTTATCTTATGTATAAGCAGCTTAAGTGTCTGTTTGTCGCCGATAGCTTATTGGTTGCATGCGTAACTGTAATGCAGTTGGCAATTTTGTAACACATGTCAAATATACTAATAATCAAAACATTTCTCTAGCATTTTGAGTGAGGCAACGCTAGATTTGCAATCTCCGTTAAAAAGTAATGTAAATGCGAATTTAATTTGATCCTTCTTTCTTTGTTTTAATTTATTTATGGTCTGCGCTTTATATATATATATATATAAAAGTGGCAGCGCTCTTTTTTCCAGTTTCGTTAAAACTATTGTTTTGACGATGATTATGTTGGATATAAATAAATATTTTTCACAAACAATTTGATTATATAGTAAATAATATTTTTATTTTACAGATTATTATAACTTAGGTGTTTTTTTTTTTTTTCGGTAAGAATTTGTTTTTTCGAAATTATTATATGTTTATTATTTATTCATTAAACTTCTCTGTACTACCTGATAAATATTTCTTTGATTTGATGTAAATTTCCGGTTACTGGGAGAATTGTATATTTATAATATCTAGAACAGCAGTCATTTCGTATGACCGCCGGTCTTACTAGTTATGATTATAAATGAAAACTTGATTACTTTTGGAAACATTTTATGCTATCACAATAAGCGTTTAAATAAATTTAATCGTCAACATTTAAATAGGATCTCCTCTCTAGTTTCTAATATTTAAAAAATAGTAATTAAAGTTAAAGTTATTTCAAAATATTACTAAGGTTTCGATTCTCCATCGCAACACGTAGTCGACACTAAAAGCTTACCCTCTATAGACACATTATCACTCGTCAATTGCGCCTGTACTTTTCCATTAAAATTTTCAATAGCTGTTAATTCATCTGTTAATGCTAGTTAATAATAGCTATTAATGTTACTTTATATTTTACTTATTGGCTTTCGTTTTGCGACAACAAAAATTTTCGATATTTAAGCACAGAAACGTGGCATGTTTTTTTATTATTCGAATTTGAATTGATTTAAAAATGATTAATCTATCAAGAAAGGGCTGTTCTCCAAATTCCACATAAAATGTTATATTATGTTATGTAATAACTATTATAACATGATAGAAAAAGATTGCGTAAATGTGTGTGTGTGTGTTTGCGTATGTAGGCTTTTATCGCAGGCAACGATGCAGCATTAATACGTTACTTCAATTAAAGCAATAAAGCGCCCATTTTTCAAGGGCGAGGAGAAAGAGGAATGTTATTTGCTTTAACGTCGGTGCAGGAGAAATTCTTTGAACATTACACACAAGCATCGCCGTGCTGGTACCACTAGTTATAAATAAACTGAAATAAACCTAATATGTTCCGTAAAAACACGATATTTGCTTTGAACGTATATACTACGGTTACTTTGTAATCTCTTGTAGTTGGCTGCACTATGCAGTTGGGGAACTTCAGCATGGCTTAATTTTGTATACTTCGCTTCTCTACTGTGTATTACTCTGTCTATGTATACTCAGACATCATAATATCAGATCATGCTTTGTTTAATTTTTAATTTTTTTTTACGACTTTGTATTCTTCAAAACAGGACATCAAATTTTGTATACTGTTTCTCTACTGTGTTTTACTTTCTTAATGCGCACCCAGACATCAAATTGTAGTATTGTGGACATCTGTAGCATGGCTTAAACTTTTTCTACTTTATTTCTCATCTGTGTATTTACCCTATCAATGTATATCCAGTAATATTGAGTTATAATGTTGTTATAGTGTGGTGCGGCTTTGGTTGTGCGCAACTGCTCAATGATACTAATGCTTGTAATGTAACACTTTTTGTTATCTGATGTTGACTTACAGACACTATGCAATCTTTCGTATTCCGCACCACGCGCATTATGACTTTTAATGTTTTGCAATGCCCTGTAATGGTTTTCATAAATTTGCGGTTGGTCGAGATCTCCCGAAACCCCATTTGCTCCCGAGGGCTTGCCCTCGGGGGCATCTAAAAATACACTAGGCCAGAAAATGGCAGGTGCGGGGGGTTTCTGGGCGCACTGTATGTTATTTTATAACTTTCTGCTGGGGATTAGGAAAAAATCGGTTTTAAGAATAAGCTAACAACAATACTGGTGGGCTTCAACCTTCTGAATACCAAGAAGTACTGATGTCGTATGTATATACACAAAGAAAAAATGAATATTCTATGTATATAATTAAGTAAATTAAAAAATCAATACATATAATACAACATTATTTATTGTAAACTATATATTTAAGGTGACCGACTACATTAAAAACATCGATTTTTGACCTCAAGGATGAAATTTTTTTTATTTCCGTTCCTAATACTTTGAACTTTTCTCTTTAAAAAACTATTTTCTTTTTTGATCTATGTGCTTTAGAAAAAAAGTTATAGCTATTATAAAACATATCGTCTGCTACTCCTCCTGTAATTCCAGCTTGTTTTTGAACGAACTGTAACTTTCAACTGCAATTTTCTCGAAAGTTATTTTTTCGCAAAACCCATTTACCATTATCATGATATCTGAAAACATAATCAATGTATTCTCACAAGATTTTCAGTGTTTGTTTTAAATAGTTTCGGCTACCATATGAACTACAATTTTTAATGTAAATAAAATACTTTTTTATGTACAAGAGTTTTTATGTGGGTTGCAGGTTAAAAATTCGGAAAAACGATGCATTAGCATACATTTTTCCTTGTAATTTTCATAAATTTTAATATTTCTCTCTCGTTTTAGTTCATTTTGAAGATCATTGTTATTTGTAACTAATGGCTGAAAATAATTAATATTAAAACGATATTTTTTCTTTTACAGTGCTAACCGTTTTGATAAAATTTAACTAAAACTTTCCTCATTTTACCCACTCATTCAAAAACTATAGTACATATGGATTTTTTAAAAGAATTTTTATGTTCATAAATCATTATTTAACCAAAAAAGTATAAAATATGGGCAGAAATTGCATTTTTTTAAAAAAATCGTTCCGAAGGTAGTCGGTCACCTTCAGCAACAAATGAAATATAATTTAAATGAGTAAATCAAACACATTAGATTCAAATTTCGCAAATTATTGTTTCTTACTGCACACACACACACACACGTTTTATGTATGAATAAATAACCTAACATGAAATATAGAACAATAGTAAATTTGATCGTTATTAAAGTGCATCTGTTGCTTGAAGTTTTGAAAACAATAAAAATACTTATTCTTTAATGCAATTTCCAATATAATTGAAATTGCATATATACTTCATATGCTGTTCTAGTTTTGCAACTCAATAATGCAATTTGTCCGATTTTGTTGAGTATGATTTTCTTATGCATTGGCCAACTGATTTTTATTTCAAAATAGTATATATTTTTTTGTAACTTAAAAAAAAAGGATGATTCAATAAATAATGATGTTTATCCAACACGTCATGGAAAAAATATCTCGTAGATAATTTGGAAGATTTTTGCCGAATATTTATAAGTATGAGTTTATTTTATATTAAAGAGGAAAACAAGTTATTTTAGGTAGGAATAGTATATGTCTTAAGAAATAACCACTACAAGAGAAAGCCATTTCCATCTCGTCCTTATATACATCATTTTTCTACATCGATCCTTGCAAAATATCTTGAGTGCCTTTAGACATCATATTTGGGAATCGATGTTCCGCTGAATCTTATTGAAGGAGATGAAACAGTTTTGATGTTGCATCATGTTGGAAAATTTATAGGAAACATAGATAGTGGCTAGACATCTTACGAGACAGTAGATAGAAAACATTGTTTTGATTTTGGAAGAGTAATGTTTTTAAAAAATGTTTCAGGCACACTAGGTTTAATGGCTTACAGCTCTTGTTTTATAATATCTTTTGCGTAAAATATTTTATAGTTCAAGGAATTCTTTGGGATGATCTACTATCAATTTTGCTTCAACTGTAACAATTAATGAACTTGTTTGAAGGTATCGGTGGCAGATGCAATTTCTCTTACAAAGTATGTAAACGATCAGGAGCAGGTGAATGTTCAAGACCAAAAAATTACATTAGACACCAGTTTGTATTTTTGTAACATTCATTAAGTATGCTCTCGAGTATTGCCTTGAAAGGTGAAGTAAGTGGATGACTTAGCAAACCCATATGACTTAGCAAAGTGTGTTCGGAGCCACATGAAATTTCTTTTCAAAAGTATGCAGACATAATGTACAGCATCAGGTGAATGTTCAAGACCATGGAATGTTATTAGATACCAGTTAGCATTTTTGTGACATCATGTCATTGAATATGCTCTCGAGTATTGCTTTGAAAGAGGAAGCAAATGAGTGACTTGAAAGCAAACTGTTTGCTGTCAGCAGAAAATGTCTGCGAAGTGAGGAAAAAGTAGAATTTGTTTTCTGCGATTCTTTAAAATGACAGTTCAATCCGCAATCATTTCAGAGATTGGTACAATTTAAAACGATATTTCGTTAATATGCAGGTAAAAAAAAAAAAAAAAAAAAAAAAAAAACAGTGGTCAATAGGTAAGTCCAACTCTCTGAAATTCATCTCTGAATGGTTTTCCTTAAAACAAATCAATCAATATCAAATGCCAGCCAATGTGGAAGAAATTAATTGTGAAATTACTACCGTTCTCCAGACAAGCACAACCTTCTTGCTCACTTCTTATCCTTGAAAAATCGCCTGAGTTTCCCAGTGAGAAATCACCTGACTGGAGGTAGAAAGAAGACAGACAAAAAGTTGTTTTACCTTTTTTTTTTTTTTTTACTTTTTCTTCTCTTTTTCTTTTTTTTTTTTTTTGAATGAGGGTTGGAAAAATTAGATGAAAGTAATTTTATCTATTATGGAAAAAACGATGGTTAAAACATTCTTATATTAATAACTTATTCCGTTGCCGTTTTAAAAGTCAGTTGGTTTTAATAATTTTTAAATCGTTGTATTATCAAATTGAAAAAATGTATCCTTGTAGAGGTATTTTCATTCCACGAATATTTTCGTAAACATTTAACAAATCATTAACCTCAATGTGTCAAATGATTCGTTTCAATTAGCATAGTACCGCTAAGTCTCTGCATGTTTTTTCTGTGTGTGTGTCGCCATATTTCTCAGGCAGTAGGAGACCTCAATTTGATATGCGTTTTGCTTGGTGTGTGTTAAACATCAAATGAAAATAAATGAAGTACGTAAGGCACATTTAAATCAAATAATAGGGGAAAATACTTTACAAAACGCATCAAATAGCTTTAAAAATGCATGGTTTGGCGAGTTTTTGCATAACAGCATCTCATCTCCAGCTTAAGAAACGTTACGCAAAATTGTAATGTAAAAGTGTCAATTATTGTTTGAAGCATACATTTATGCAGATGTGTAATTCACTAATGTAAAAAAATAGTTATATGCTTTAAAAATGCATCCCAATTTGTGCATTTTTTTCATCAACCAACGAAGAGCACTATAGAAATGAATATGTTAATAGCCTTTTTAATATGATAACAGCATAATTTAATAATCACATTATATCGCAGAGTTATTCAGGGAAAAAAACTTGTATTTTCATAAACTTTTTTCGCTACTTTTTCTCAATTAACCGAGTGCAGATCGACATAATTTTTCATAATTTATGAGTCCGAAAAAATGCTGTTTGGAAATTAAATTAATTATTCATCACCAAATTTACATTAACCAAGTTAGCTAATTAAACCTTATAAAATGAACTTGTGACTAAAAAAATATATATTAAAATAAACCACACCTGCTGTGCAGACAGGGTGAATCTTTTTACGAGCGAGTCAATTAACTTTTTAACAAAAATTGACTAAGTTTTCTCGCAACAAAAAACTCTCATCGAGAAGACAAGAAAAAAATAATCCATCTAGTTACTACTTAAAGAATAAATTTGCGAAGATATGTCATTTTTTTCCAAGCCATTTTATTAAGTTCGCCTTTTTGAAGTGCGCTAAATGATTAAGGAGAATATATTGACCGTGGCAACTACCTCTCAACGAATCGCGTTAGATTGCTGCCTTAATGCATTTTCAATGTTATATATTCTTATCTTGATTGTCTAAATTGAAACTTATTCTAATGCTCGACAGAGTCTTGTTCAAGAGATTTCCCATTTTCTCGGTTCAAGACTTCATAAAACATTAAACGAAATATCTGAGGTTATTGGCTATGAAGCAGTATTAATGGTTTTGCGCGATTAGTAACTGAGGGTATTAAGGGTTCATAGTAGCAAAAGTATGGCCAAAATATGAAAAAAAAAAACATTGTTTTTTTCTAAAACTGGGAACAATTTTAACCTCTTCATTCTAAGCGTACCCAATTGGGTACATTTTAAAATACTGTTTATTAACTACTTTTTGTGCAATTTGAAAGCTAAAACCCCCAATTGTTTTTGAAATTAATCGACAGATAATGTACTTCGTTTTAAACATGGAAATTAGGCATTCATTATTTTTTAAACTAATTATTTTTTATAATTTTAAAAAAAATAGTTATTTTGCTTTGTAATCATTTTTTAAATAAGGGAACCAAAAAATTGCGTCAAAATTGTTTGTGCTTAGTTCTGGGGTCTGAAGAGGTTAAACACACTGAAAAGAAAAGCATCTCACTATTTGCATTCCTTAAACGTTATGAGTGATTAATGTCACACAAAGTGTCAAAATTGCCTCTGCTGATCCGACTTTTTGGTTTTGCAAATACTGACTACGTTTTTCTTTGTTTTAAAAAAATGACTATTTAATCCAGCGATTCTCAACCTGTGGGGCGCTCCCCCCTAGTGGGGCGCGAGAATGTACAAGAGAAACATTTAAAAAATTGATTAACTGACTGAATGGAAAGCACACATACACATAAAAAACAAAATACATTTCGACACATTTAATAACTTATTAAAGTAAAACAAATTACTAAATTAAAACTTTCTCAATCAAAACATACTAAATGAAACACAAATTTAATAATTATTAGTGACACACTTGGGCCTGTCTTATAAAGCAAAGTTTTTCGTAGAAAGGCTTAATATTAGAAATAGCTACTCTCAGTTGATTCTATATTTATCCGAGATCTATAGTTTGTCTTCAAAGAAGCCACAGCAGAAAATCCAGGTTCACAAAAGTTGTTGAGAATGTTGAAAATGGTAATAGAATGCGAAATGCATTTGTTTTCAGAGCAGAAAAATCATTTTCTACTCCTGCCCAAAATTCAAACGGTGATTTATTACTAAATTAATTTTATTACTAAAATTTCTTGTTTTTACTCTAGTTTTGGCAGGTAGTTAAAAATAATTCAAAAACAGAATCAGTACTCATATATTGTATGTTGTTGTATACATTTGTTGTATAATTGTATTAACTCTCATATTGTTGTATACATTTTATGGTAAGGGGGTTGGGCGCAATGAAAATTATGGTAGAAAATTGGGCCGCGAATACTGAAATGTTGAGAAACGCTGATTTAATCGTATTTTCTGAAGTTTTGAACTGTTTTTTATGTCCTAATATTGGTGATTGCAAGAAATTCTCTCGCAATGACCAAAGTTTAAAATAGTTGCATTCGATAATGCTTTTTAAAAGAAAAAATATTTTTAAGGTACTTTTTCACAAAAATCAGTTCTTTTTTTCTTTTTTTGGCTTTTACATTGCAATCGAATCCCTAAGGCTGTTTTCCAATTAAAGATAGATTATAGCCTTAAAGTAATACTTTAAAAAAAAAATCATTTTTACTTAATAATAATAATAATAATAATTATTATTATTATTGCACTACCTTAGTACATTTTTTTTTATATTGCACTTTACTGCTTAGCACTAGTATTTATTTTAGGGGAAAAAATTTCCGTTTTTCAGCACTTTGATCTTTTTACTAAAACAAGAGAAACTATTCTACTTAAATTATAAATTCATTGAATGCCAATACAATTTTATTGCTAAGGAATTACTTTGCAACACACGAAAATTAATTATGGAGAGTTTTACTTAATGTCTCGTTTGGTATTAAAATTGTTTCAGAAAAGTACTTTATAAATTAAGCTTAACTGAATTTAATTATTAGATCCTAATTATAAATTTAGATGCACTTCTGAACACAAGATTTTTTTACTACTTTGATGCATGTATAAAAAAAAATTAATTAATCAAAAGAAATGTTACCCTTCTCTTGTAGTTAGGGTTGTTTGCCTTTACAGTGAAGATCTGTTGCTCACGAGCAATAAATCTATTCACCTTACGTAATCCGCAACGCACTATTGTCTAAGTAGATGGCGCGGGTATTTTCTGTTACGACTGCAGTTAACTGCACTAGTAACTATAGTATAGTTGGGTTCTGACTATATTGATGAAAGGTTAAAATACCTGGCGTTAACCTTTACAATAATAATTTTAAGGCCGTGGTAGCCTAGTGGTTAGGACGTCGGATTTCCAATCGGAAGTTTGGATTTTCAATGCCCAACCCGCTGAAGACCCACCATGTACAATTGGGGATACGTGCATCAGAAAGATATTTTTTGCTCTTCTCTATGCGTGTACCAGAAGTCGTTTGTGCGTGTACCAGAAGTCGTTTGTGCGTGTACTTTTTGTATGTTCGCTATACATAGCCACACTAATTGACGGATTGAAGTAAATTTGACAAAATCTAATCGTCCCTGGAGAAAGATAAAGCCCATTCAAATCCCATTCAAAAATTCGTATCGTTGTTTTTTCATTCCAATTTTAACGCTTGTTTCGACAACAAAAAAGCACTATTACGGATTTAATAAAGTTACACAAGGAGTAGAATTATGTCATGTAAAACAAGAAACATTCTTTCCTCAACTTAAATACTAAGTCTAAACATCATTATCATTTCAAAAAATATGTAACGAACTTAAGCCTTTTGTAATTTATTATTTCAGTCGATGATAAATTTAAGATAAAATATTCAAAGGACTATGCAATCATGGTAAAGTATTCGCTTTTCCGCCTCTCAAGCCCATACTGATAATTAATGAGCACTTAAAAGTTTCTTGTTTTTTTTTTTCAATTTACAAAATTCTTCAGCCTGAAAGCAACCAGCAAATAAATTACATTAATGCAGAACTGATTAAAAAAAAATATTTATATTAATGCCTGCCTTGGTAGTTAATTCCAGTCATGCAATAATTTAATTCATTTACCTTTTTATGATATAAAAACGCTCTCTAAGTGAAATAGTGATTTTTCAAAGGCATTCAATTTAATTAGGGTTGCTTTTCTGGAAAATATTTGCAATGTTCTTCCCAGTTTTAATCTACTTAAATAAATTTCGTTTTAAGAAAAATTTAAAACACATCGAATTTAAAAAAAAACGACATTCGAACATTCGAACATAGTAAGTTATTATTACGAAGTACTAAAAAAGTAAAATTAAGAAATTAAAGACTTATTTTTGCTTTCGTCTGTTAAAGATGAATATATATATATAGGTGTGTGTATGTGTGTGATAATACGCATTTGGAAGCTGTGTAATGTTAAAAATGAATGTATAGAATTTACAGGTTTCAAACATCATAACCGGATATCTGGTACTGTCTGTGATGCAAGGTTCACTTGATATCTGATATCTAGCAAAATCAATATCCTGGCAAGAATACGGGACTTTTGACGCGTACCGTATTGAAATCCCCCGGGGCGTGGGAAAAGTTCTCAAAATTCGGGAATGTCTCATAAAATCCGGAACGTTTGGCACCCCTGTTTTAGTGTTTCAGTAATCCTTTTTCAAAATCCCTTCATTACAAACAATCCCTTAAAAGCTAATTTCTCCCCTCACTATTGCTAGTTTCCCGCCTACAGCCATTTTTCTCCCTATGTAAAGAAAGTATTATTTCGTTCGTATCATAATTCAAACAAGAGTAATTAGTTAAACATAAAAAGAGTAAAATTCTTGACAGTGTAGTACTCTTACATTGGTGCATTCGTTTGAAGCACATTTTCTCCAATTCAAATAATATTTGCGGATAATCTTCTGCTACGCCTTAAAAGCATTAAAAAAAATAAGATGTAAATGCGAATAAACGCTCTTATTGAAATTATGTGCAAATGAAGATAAAACCCAAATTAACTTTTTGTTTGACGAAACTTCCACATTGAAAGGGTATCTTAACTGGAGAACCAAATGAGGATTTGAGAAAAAAAGCTTTATCGATGGCACTCAATACAATCACCAACTTTTCATAATTGAGTTGTTTAATTATCTTATTCGCTTTCTTTGAATGCAAGACGAAAAAATGCAATTAATAAATTACGCTACATCGCGATAACCAAGCATCCAAAAGATTTAATTTCCCAAACTAATTATTACAAAACACACGTATTCATTTACATTTTTGCTCACCGCAACGACTCTTCTGAGTTTTTGCAAGCAATCAGGAATGTTTTTTTTAATATTTTTTAAGGAAATCATGAGTTTTTTGTTCTTATCTAGAGAAACTAATTTCGAGAAACGAAAAAGTAGTCAGTTTTTTTTAAAGAAATTATTCTACTTCTTTTCTTCTTCTTTTCCTACGTAACAATTTGTCGAGTAAACATTAAAACTATTTTTAGCTGTTTCGCAACGAATCTAGAAAATAATGAACAGGGTAGTGCTTTACTTTTTACTTATTTTTGTGCGGGAGTGGGAGGGGACTCAAAAGAAAAATATATTTAAAAATGCTCAAAATTAGGTCTAAAAATTAAAGGCGAATTTCGTCAAGGTTTTTAGAAACATTTGCATAATATTTTTATGAATCAGCAAGAGTTGTAAAATGTTGAAAAATACATAACTGTGGATAAAAAAAAATCTCATTTAAAAATACTCCTTTTAGAAGCAATGTATGTTTTTTACTTGAATGTGATCATTTTAACCACTATTTAGTTTTTAAAAAATGTATAACAGAAAGACTACAATTAATAATTTTTAATGAAATAAATACTAAGTACTTTCCGCTCTAATTAGATTAAGTACAAATAATTTTAAGAATAACAGCTCTCAAAGATATGTCATTTCATACCCTAATGTGTCTTAACGTTTTCTAAATATTTTGCATTCCTGTAGCAAAATTTTCTTACTCAACTCAGTAGCAAAAGTTATGTAATGCACGCAAGTAACACTCTTAGTAAAAGTTACATAGTTGGAAACAACCAAATGCTACTTTTGCGTCATAATAAACTTTTTAAAAAAATCAATTAATTCAAAGCTTTATTTATTCAAACCTTTTAGTTCTTATCTTTTCAAAAGCGCAAAATTAAAATGTACGAAATAAACCACAGTACTTATACAAACAACATGCTTTAACTACAGTATTGTTGAAAGTATTGTATATCTCGAGAAGTAGCTTAACGTTCATATATGTATATGTATATACAGAGAGATAGCGAGAGAGAGAGAACCCTTTTTTAATTAGTTATATACTTTTGGAGACTAATGTGCAATAATTAATAAATTTAGTTTAAATGCTAAAGTAAAATATCTAAAAGCAGTTAAAATGTTTAAGCCCTTCAAACTTCGCCCCTCCACCCTTTACATTCGCCCTTACCTTCACAGAACATGGCATAAATTCCAATGCGACTTAAAACTCTTTGATACTTCTTTTCGTCATTTGAGATTACATATTGTTAAGGCCAAGTTCTAATATTCTATGCGGATTATGTAAGTTAAATACGCAGCCAGCTCTATTTTTCCCGGGTTTTTTTTTTTTTTTTTTTTTTGCAACAATAAATGTTAGTTAAGCCGAAGTTAAAGAATTAAGCCGAAAGTCGTTTAAAATGCGTCTAGGAATTGTCTTAACAAATATTTTCGTTTAAATCAAGACGAACATTGAACTGAATTAAACTAATGGTGGATTCTTGGAGCAAACATTTGTGCTTGACTGCAAAATTAGAGAATGTTAATTCTAATACACGAGATATAACGTGTTTCAAACGAATATATAAATGTTAAATTAAGTAGTTTTATTAAAATACCTTTCCAAATTCCTTACCGTAACAAAGACTTGTGTACATTGTGTTATTTTCGGTACATCGAAGCATTGAAATCTAATTTGAGTTTTGCTGTGGAACAAGAGTCATTTGTGCGTAATTATGTGATGTCATTTGTGTGCTGTTGTTGCCGAGAAATTTTATTCGCGGCTTTTTAACGAGTATTTACGTAACTTAACAGATCTTTATTTGTAGTTGTACATTGTGCGGACAACTGGAATTTTATCAAGAAATTGTTATGAAAAACTTTGTCATTTAGTTTTACACATGTCATTATCACCTTTGTAGAAACATTTCCCTTTCTGTATTTTTACAGAAATTTTGCAGAGCAGAATCCCATGCTTTTTCCGCTTTTTTTACAGCGTGCATTGAGGTTTTGTGTTACTCTGCAAGAAGCTACAATCTTTTTGTAATTCATTTCATTTTAATCTTCTTTATTCTTTTGGTTTAATAGCAAAAATTAATCAAAATATCTTTTGCCCGTCTTAAAATTCACCTTAACTATTCGAAATACTTCGTTCGGCATACTAATTACTTCACAGAAAATGCACCACTTCCGTTGCTGCTCGAACATGCTCCTTTTTAACGCCCATAAAATAAGTTTCGATTTCCACTTTAAATCCGAATCGAATTTTACCATCTAAGTTAAGATAAAGTTACATTTTAATTTCCTGAAAGGTTTGAAGTTTGTTTGGCTGAGGAGAATTAGGAAACGCCTTTTAGTAAGTAGCTTTATTAAAATGTTGTTGACTTTAAAAAAGAATTTTCGGGATCTCTTTGTTAATTTGCATCAAGTAACTGCTATTTTTGTTCATAAAACAAAATGTGTCATATATTGGTCAAGCATTTGACACTTATACAAGTCAAATGCTTGAACCAATATATGACACAAACTAGTTTTTGATGCTCTATGAATTTGAACAATATATGACACAAATTAGTTTTTGATGCTCTATGAATTTCTTCATTGAACACACATTTTAACAAAATGTTTCATTTTTAATTTAGTTGCTTGCAGTGAAAGTATGTCTGTATAATAACTACTTATTTTTATTATTAAAACTGCAATAAAGCTAAATGTTTTGTGCTATTATTCAGTACTTATTAATAGTATTAAATACTTTGTTGTATTACAAACTGCTTATCTCTTGTGATGAAACGCACAAAATGTTGAAAACATTTGGCTAGGATGTTCTCAGGTGAATTGAATTCCTAGTGCAATTCCGCATCAACAGAGTTTGTGAGTTCGCCCTTTCGGGTGGAGAAACCGAACGTAAAAATTTTCATGCGGTGATCATTGGCACCTCATTGTGGTCACAGTGAAAAAGATGGTACCAATGTCTCGGTAACTGTTAGAAATTTCATCATGAAATTACAGTTAAATAACCGGCAGCAGTCTGTCCATCTAATTCAACGTTAAATTTACGGTTTGGAACATTTTTCTATCTTCACAGGACCTAAACCATTTTCAATCAACTTGCTTAAAAAGCCGTAAATACAAAAGTTTACGGATTTATAACCATTTAAAAATGGTTTCAAAACAAAATTTTCACCGTTTTTAACCCATTTCGAGGCGTAGAGTCTTTGGGGCGTAGAAACCGTAAACGAAGCGTGCAGGACTCGAACCCGGGTGTATGGTATACCAGCCTTGCGCTCTAGTCATTCGGCCATCTACACCACGTAAACCGGCCGTTTATTTATCATGAAATCTTCTCTTCCAACAGGTAAACTGCATTGAAATTAAGATTTCAGTTTTTGATTGGATCCAAAGTCATTTGTGGTCTAAATTTACTGTACATTGGCGAAAATCATTTTATTTGCTGCAAAAATTAAAATACAAACAAGGTTCAGCAGCTCAAATGATGGGTTCGCTCATTCGCAAGCGGTTCGGAAATCCGGTGCCTCCAATTTTTGATTTACGTGTGTATGTGTTTCTGTTGAGTAATCATTGCTTAAGCCACTTTTTTCTTCTTCTTTTTTATATACACATGCAGATTTGAACTGATAAATCTTTATTCATATTTTAACAACAACGTACGACCGGTAAGGTTTCGCAACCAAGATAGACGCCCGATTCTGATTGAGCGCTTGAAAATTACGGTTAGTTAAACGTTCTTTAGGATAAACAGAGAATAAACGTTTTTTTTCACAATCAGCGGTTTGAGTGCCCTCTTTTTAAAGGTTATTCAACTGTTGTAATTAAAAATGGTAAAATAAATGGCTATATTACTATTTTCTTACGGAAATTTTTCACAGTGTAGGTCTGCACATGGCAGAAGCCAAGAGCTGCCTATTAGAAAAAAAAATGTTGAAAGCGTGTTCGATTTTTCTCAGAAACGGGATCTGTTTGATTTAACTGTAAAAAATAACACGAAACATTTCAACTTATTTTTACGAAATACGTCGCATTAAAAGAGCGTACAAGAGCATTGAGTACAAGGAAAAAACAACGTATATAAAGCCCAAATTGTCAAATCAATAAAGCAAATATCTATTTCGAGGCTACCTTTGGGCTTCTTCATCAGTGCACGAAAGAAAGGAAAGTGCTCAACACACAACACAAAAGGTGTGAGTGAACGGACAGAGAGACAGCCAGTATTTATACCAAATGGGTCGGATTATAAAATAACCAATAGGAAACAAGGACAAGGTACAGGAGCATTATTCATACCGTCAAAACCTGTAAAACATTGAGAATTTACGTAACCAGAAAAAAAAAGTGGGAAAAAACCAAGATCATTAAAGAACAAACTGATTACTATTACTTTCTTCTTTTCCTCCGAGAAAATGTTCACGAGGAATTGACAGCACAAATTTATCACTTATCTTTTTTTCCAATAGTACAATTGGAAAGAAGAAAATACGTTCATTGATTTGCATTGTCCGCTATTCTTTGTTTAAATAAATTAGAGAATTAATATGTTATTTTGAGAAGTTATTATTTTGTGAATCAGCTGACCTGAATCATAAATTATATTTAAATTATGACGAAAGACGAAATAAACAACTATTTATGAGACAAATTAGAGCGGTGAAAGTGAAATAAGTCACAATAAATATTCATAATTTTAACTTTATTTGTTAAAAACAGAAACTATTTTTAACGGCATAGATTTATTTTACTTTATTTGTTAAAAACAGAAACTATTTTTAACGGCATAGATTTATTTTACTTTATTTTTATCTTCTTCTGTAGTTATTTGTATACTTCCTTTCCGATTTTTCTATGATTTAATTTCATAATGATGCCAATAGTATTTTAATGGCGATGGTACCTCATTGTGGTACCATCGCTTTTCTTTTTCTCACCACTAATTATCATTTGCCAGTTATTTTATTCATTTGCTAAGGCACTGGCAAAGTACTCCCCTTTATATTATTTTTACAATTCGTTAAGAAACCATTACCTTTTTTTTAGTACCTACCCATCGTTAAATTCACCAAAGAGTCTTGCGTTTCATTTTTAATTTCCCGCAAAACTAAAATCTTCCGATCCTCTCCTGACCAGGAAACTGGTTGGTATTTTTCAGAGGATAGATCATATTTCGTAATTTCTGTTTTGCTTGCTGATGGAAGCGAAGGGAAGAAATGAATAGAATGAATAGAATGAATTACGGAAGATAATCTATCACGCAAACTTTTCCTAATGTTGTCGCCTCGGAGTGCAAATGCGATCACTCATTCTGAGTTTTACCTAACGTTATTTTCTTTCCAGAGATATATCATATGCGCTCTTTTCAGCATTCAGAACTGCAACATCTGTGACAGTTTGGATCGCACCCACACACATTTTCCTTAACGAATTTGTTAAAAGGATATGAAATGCGACTAATTATGACGTGTTGTAATAAATGGTATGGATGTATATATACTACGGCGGGGTACCATAAACCGAGCAGACGTTGCTTTAATGCCAAACAAGACTATTAGCTGAAATATTGGTGTTTAAATAATAATGTACTTTAAGCTAAAGTCACTATCGAGCCGACAAATCAGGATTTTGGATCATATTTTTCAGTATTGAAAATTAGGGTTGCCAGAGCAAAGTTTTTGGTAGTATGTCCCCTCACCAAATCTCCCAAAATAGGAGAAAGTTCAATTACCAAAGAGACTGAATCATTGCCAAAAGGTGATACATGCCGGAAAAACAACCATGCAAGACGCGTGTTCTTCCCGAAATGGCGGGTGTTGCGGTCTATATCGGGGCCGGGGCTCTATTCTAAACACTAGAAATACGCCTAATTTAGTGTCAGTTAGTTGAAACTGAGATTCACAAGACACGTATGTTTTAAACAGGTGAACATTTTTTCATTTATTAGTTTAAGCTCCTCCAGAAACAAATTCAAAACTGCTTCTTTTTAATGTAGAATTTACTATTTTGAAACATTAATTTGTTGAAGTAACTTTAATATTTGATTTGGGTCCCTCCTGGAATAAATTCCTATATACACACCACTGAGTAAGGGTATTTTTAAATCCTTAAACAACAGCATTATATTCAATTTCTTTGATAGGAAATACGAAAGCATCTGTTGCGAAGTGAAACAAAATAAAATCTTTAAAAAAATTGTTTATGAAGCTCATGCGTGTTTTAAAATCGTTAGTATTTTTTTTGGTTTTTTTTTTTTTTTTTTTTGAGTTACTGCACAAGTTTTTGAAGTTTTGACATTGTCTTATATATATGTGTGATTTTTTTTTTTTTTGGAGAACTACTAAAAACTAGTGCTGTTCGTTCTGTTGTTTTCTGAAATGATATGAAATACTTCTGCATATAACACGAAATTTGTGCATTCATCCACCACACATTCACAATTCTTTTTACAACCATGTATGGAATTTAAACCTGCGCGCATTTGTCTGCCCATCTGTTCAAACATTAATCTGACCTCTGAAGGTCCGTGGTAGATTAGAGGTTAGGATGTCGGATTCCTAATCAGAGTGATTGGAAAATCCGTCGACTCTATAAAGTCCGAGGGTAATGAATGAGAGTTTTACTGGGAGACTTTCCCTTCCTCTTAGCGTTAGACCTAAAACAAAAGGTGTCGTATTTCTGGTAGGACCATTTGATGTCATCGAAATACACACTGTGCTTCAGCCAAGTCGTTCTTCCACATATGAGGGGCTCCTTAGAAACGGAAGGTGCTTCTTTGTCTGCCTGAATTCCCGTTCCCTCTTCGAGGAGAGTTTGGATATCCATGTCGCATTTGCAACAACAACAACATGTGTCCACTGTGTCAGCGATAAGGAAATCGAGATATATTAACATCATATTAGGCATAATCTGGAAAATCCCCTGAGAGTCTTTGCCTGGTGATGATATTACTTGAAAGTATTCAATTAAAATTCAAGCTTCCAAATGCCAAACAGCCGAGGAAGGCTGCAAACGAGAGGGCGCTACGCACTTGGCGGGTAGCTCCAGGCAAGTGGTCATCCAGTAAATCTAAAGAGCCTACATACGGTGCTGTTCCTTCTAAGCACTCATGGAGATGACTTTCAACTTCCTGCGTAACAGTTTCAATAGAACAGCCCTTAAATTTTTCTTATTTTCTTTGTTTATCGTATTTATGTTATTTATTATAATTATTATTATTATTGTTGTTGTTAATTACGATGGGTCTTTAGGTTTTGTATTCTATGTTTCAAAATTTGTGTATGTAACATCACATGCGCTGGGATTCTCCCAGCGGGTGCGTACTCGCTCGTGGGTTCTTTCTTTTCACATGTTCGTTTCCTGTCAATCACCATATCTGGTTAAGCCCTCCCCAAGGCAGGTAAGATTGTGATTGTTAAGGTATAATAAAATAAATAAATACCCACTTGGCGAGCGGAGTAAACAAGGGGGCTGGCGAGCGAAACTAACAAGGTAAATGAGCCTTTGAGTTAACTCCAGTTAAATTTCAAACTTCCCGTTTAACACGCATAGAAAAAATTAAATAAAAACTTCTCAGTAAAGTTTTAAAGAGTAATATTATCAGGAAAAAAATATTAGCTTATAATATACAGAATGCATAGCAAATATAAAAATCCCCATGTTGTAAGCTTTCATGTAAAACATATTACTTACAAAAATTGTTTTAAACAGCGAAGACGAAATGGCGTGAACAAAATACTTCACAAAAAGAAACTTTTTTTTAAGTTTTAAACAACTGAAAATTCTTTTAATTTTACTGATAAATTCTAACGTATTTATTTGCAAGAAGCGCACCTATTTCTTTTAACTTTCTCCTTTCGTAAAGAAAATTAATACATAGTGTCTAGATAGTGTAAACAAAAAATTACTTGCCATTAAATGGTAGCAGCAGCCAATTTTTTGCTGTAATCCTTTCTAATGATGCGAAAAATATTTTTTTTTCGTATTTTGTCGGACCTTAGCTATTGTGCTTTTTTATATATGTTTATCATGTTATGCAACACGTGAATAAAAGGAAAAAAAAACTATTGTTTGGGGTCGTTCGAAATATGAAGTTTTTTTATTATTATTTAAACCATTCCATTTTTTCCAACAATCAATATATAGGTTCCAAAAATGCGACTAAGAAGGAAACTTTCTAAGCTTTTAACCTACGTTGATCGTTTATTCACAAAAGGTGTGTTCTCCGTTTGGAAAAAGAAAGAAAAATTCTTTTCTCGACTTGTATGTGACAGGAAATATGCTCTTATATTCCCATACAGTTTTATTTGCGACAATTTAACAGCACATAGTTAATGTTCTGTTTTTTTTTATTTATTTATACAATTTTTTACTAAATTAGTGCAAGGTTAATTCTATGGGAGACGGAAAACTTTTTTGTTTAATTTCAAGTATAAAATATTAAAATTACTTAATAAATTTTGGTGTGCTTACGCATCTTCATTTCCACTTTAAAAATAGCAGAAAAATGTTAGGCTAAGAAATAAAATTTTGAAGTATTGTGGCGAAAACATACTGCTGCAGACGTGTCTATTTTCATTACGTCTGTTAAGGCATAATTTAAAATAATAATTCAAAATATTTATTCCTAAGACTAAAACTCTTCCAATATTTTTAAAATAGGCATGAAGATGTGTACGCACACCAAAATGTCTTAAGGTATTTAAATATTTAGTGTTTAAAATTAATTAAGCATATCGTGATAGATTGCTACCTCCGGTAGCAGGTAGATATGGCAAAATATTCATAGAAGCGGCATTAGGCATAAATTAATTTTCGTAAGGTTTAGTACAAATTTTTAGATTAGTAATATACTGAAAGGTAGTAAAATGCTAAAAAAAAATTTTAATTATTATTTTTTTTTTTTGGAGGAAAGGGGGGGGGGATGGAACTAAAGAGGGTAAGAGTATTAAGTACTTCTTTTATGAAACACACACTCAGATATATAAACTTATCGTTTTAGATGAACTATTACGAGCTTCAAACATACTGTGCTCTAAAAGGCCTCCCTTTTAGGCAAATTAAAAGAACAACCTGCCTAAATATCTATGAATTAAAAACGCTTATATGTAGCGAAAACATACTGTGCGCTAAAAGACCTCCCTCTTTTAGGCAAATTAAAAGAATAACCTGCCTAAATATATTCAGAGCCTCCTATACTAAATGCCGTCCGATAGGGCTTTAAATCCATACACATTTTGGCCGCAACTTTTTATATGGAGGGCGCTAGTTTTCTGCTCATAATACTGCTTTTATAAGTAGATACATATGGCAAAGATTAATGAACTGAGTGTTTAAATTACATAAACTATTTAATTTTAAACATATACCAGCGAACAAAATATTCTAGAAAGCAAATTTTGACTAAAATTAAAACCTAACTAGTTCTTAGAAGAAATTTAAAGTTGATACAACAAGTTATTTGCGCCACCTAGCGGAGAACTGTTCACGGCAGTTTTTCTCTCATATCGGAAGGCATTTAGTATAGGGGGCTCTGATATATCTATGAATTAAAAACGCTTATACGTAGCGAATAAAGGACCTTTATTTATTTATTTTCTGTTGGCAATCGTGTGTTTGTTTACAAAAATTCAAACCCTAGCGGTGGTTCTCAATTATGAGCAGTCGAGCGGTTCTCAATTGTGATTTTGAACTTACATTTTACTAATGTTAAAATGTTTCTACATGCTATTTTAAACATGGAACTGCTTACAGTGTGTAAACCTATTACTGCTCACAGTGTCTATTTGAAACATGTATCTGCTAGTAGAAATGACCACGTTTAAAATGTTCAGGGCTATTTCAAGAGGATAAAAGTAGCGTACTATTTGCTGTGTGTAACGTGTAAGTACCATAGGCTAAATTTTGTTTCCAGAATTGTGCATTAACTCTCATACATGTTTACTGTAAATTAATTTACCACGATTTCTAATAGGGAAGGGTCATATTGCAGACTTTTTGGAGCGTAGATGAAACAGAAAAAAAAGTAATGCAGAGCTAATATTACTGCTAAAGGTTTTTCCCTAGCTCGTTGCTTTCAGTGAATGATATGTCTTTTACTGTTTGCTACATGTAAATATAGGTTAATATGTTTTTGATATCCCAAACTAACATTCGTGCAGAAATATTTTTTACTAGATCATTTCCCTAAAAAATGACACTTACTTACGAAAGTTACGGACTATTTGCAACGCGTAGATATAAAGTTTATTTTTGGCTCCATGATTGCACACATGTTAATATCCTTCTCGCATTTTTACTGTAAATGTATTCCCTTAATGGGGATGATGTTTTATACCTTTTAATATGTGGGAAAAAAAAACAAAAAAAAATCATACATAATTAATATTCCTACAGAAAATGCATGAATTGACTTTAATACACATATCCACAAAAAATAATCGAAGTGTTTTCTCATTTAAAAAAACAAAAGAAATGTGCACTTACATGCAAGGTAATAACACTAACTAAAAACACAGCACATGTTACTTGCTGTTATTCCTAAAGAGCATACATTTGTTTAATGCGTTGAAAAACATGAGAACTACGGATAATGCTTATGGTTTAATGCATAAAAGCAATATAAATTGCTTGAAAAAAGTTGTGTTAAAAAACCCCGAGTGAGAGCAAGTGGTATGTTTGTAAAAAAAATGCTTATGCCTTTATCCGTAGAAATGAAACGAACTTGTTTCCATTAGAATGTTTACATTATTTGATTGTATACATTCACGCATAGACCGCCTTGCATTTCATTAATTTATTTCTCCTCAGAAAAAAAGTTCAGTTAACAAATAAATAGAAACGACATTTGTATTAAAAATCCAAGCTAAAAGAACCTTAATACACATTTTAGCGTCAAAAAAGAAAAAAATGTAGTGGCTTATAAACCATTTGTTTGTTCATCTCCAATTGCACGCAATTGTCCCTACCTCTCTCGACAAAGCGATCATTACCATTCTCTTATATTTTGAACTTTCTATTCTTCAACCTCTTTTATCGACGTTTTGTGCAATAGATTCTTTCCCCAATCACTTTTAATTTCTTTCATAGTTTGTTACAAGAAGGTGAAAAACTTTCTCCGTCTTTTTTTCACTATTTTTTTTTTTCGGTTTTCTATCGTAACAGCTGATTGAGATGCTTCGAAGAATAGCTAACAATAAAATAAAACAACATTCACCGACAAATGAAGAAAAATGCGACAAAAATAGCTTGAATGGAGAAAGAATGTTTACTTTTTTATGTTTACGGTTTTTGTTAACTCTTGCATGTCTAAAGCTCAAATAGTATTTTATTTCTTTTTTTACTAAAATGGGTAGCTCACGAGAAATTGATGTCCGTTTTTTGTTTCTTTTCTCTGGAGCAAAGCTACATAACTTTAAAAAAACTTCCTGACTTGTGCGATAGTTTCTATTCGGCGACTTCGGAAAAAGTTTTTAAAAGTTTTTTCACTAAGAATTTTTTTTTTTTTTGCGTTTTTGAAATTGTTCTTTTAAGAACGCATAGTTTTAATATATAAAGTGATTTTCAAATTTTACGGTACAAAAAATTGAAATATTCTTCCCTTAAGGATTCACCTTTTTGCCTCAATAAATTCCTAAAATTTTTCGACAAATAATTGAGACATGAAATTTTCTTTTATTGTGTATTAGAGTTTATTGTTAAAAGTATATCAATTTGTTATGCTTTTTCCAGGTTTTTTCGAGTTATTATTTGCCATTTTTAATTATAACTAAGGCTCAATAAAATATGTGGAAATTATTTTTTAATTTTGTGCCATTGATGTGGCAGTTTATTAAAATTATGCGGACAGGATGCGAAAGACCTAGAAAACAACTGAAACAGAGGGAACGGCGGGACATTTTGAAAATAAATTCATACTAAATAATTATTACTAGTTTCAGTTAAAACTTTCAGTTATTACTGTGAAGATTATAATATAAATTGATGTTTCTATGTCACTTTCACCGGGTGCATAACAAACGCTTTTACACCAGAAGTCTAATACCTTATCATGTGCGTTTATGCATTGAAAGTCGGGCAAGTTCTCTCTTTTAAAAACTTGAAGAAAATGGTAGTTATAGATAAAACTTGTCATGATCTTTTTATCTGCGAGCAATTTATAGTAAAAAAAAGACATCATAATTCTAACATTTGGGAGATGGATGGTTTAGCCCTTAGCAGTACATTGTAAATATATTCAATCGCAAAGCTCTAAGTATCTCGCAATAAAAAAATAGACTTCTTCTCTTTCAAAATAAACGGCCCCTAGAATCAAAAAGTTCTGTACTAAAAAAATCTATATATATAAACATACAAGTTTCTTATATATTCATTGTTATTAAACGTTTCTTAACATTCTGGAAGACAATTTGCTAAATATACTAAATTTCAAGGGTACAAAGTTTAATTTTTGATGAAATAAAAAATAAAAGTTAATTTGAATGCCCGGAGTTGAAACTTCAGTATTTTTCACTTAATTTCATTTAGTAAAAATACAAACATTAACAAACAAATGTTGTAAAAGTGTATGTTAAAAACTAAATTTCAAGGGCACAAAGTTTAAATTTTGATGAAATTTAAAAAAAAGTTTATTTAAATGCTCGGAGTTGAAACTTTAGTATTTTTCACTTAATTTCATTTAGTAAAAATACAAGCATTAACAAACAAATGTTGTAAAAGTGTACATTAAAAATAAAATAGAAGTTAAAAGCTTTCAGTCTTCGCTATTTCTCAGAGTCAATGTAACGTGAAAATCATTTTGTTTCCACTAAGTCATAGAACTCTTTTATACCAAATCAGAGTACTTAACGTCATGCAAAACTGGGACAAAAACAGGATTTCTACATTTGCTAAATTAGTTCTTCCTAGTTTCTTTCGCCAATAAACTTAGTGCATCGATTCAGGAAGAAGAAAGATAAGATTATTTGCTTTGCTTTCTTCTTCGGATCCGTTTGAACAGCAGTCGTATGTAGACAGAGTCACATGTTCAGGAAAAATCTGGACAAAGTGTAATTGGCAGTAAATGTTTGGATCTTTACTTTATCTGATTAGCAACATGTGAAGGGAAGTGAAAAGAATCGCGTTAAAGAATCATGACTAACAATTGTGTGATTTGGCAAAGTTTCGTGGTTTAGGAGAAAGAAGCCATTTGATGATAAATAGCTATCGGGTGCTATTTTTAATTCAACTTTGCATATATATTAATTCCTGTTCAAATGTAGCAAGACCGCATTTTAAAGATACACAGCAGACCTTAGTGGGGGGGGGGGGATGAAGAATTTTCAGGAAAGTAGCTCAAACATTATGCTTTGTAGTACACTTTTTAAAACACAGATTAAAATCGGTGCTTATGGCTTCACTATATTGAAGTGGCATTGTACGTTGAAAAAAATGATTATTGTATTACCTTATTAAAATACATGTGATTATTGTAACTTTATACTATTGTATAAATCTGGATTTCCCCAATTTTTTCAAGTCGTAGCGTCTTTGGAAGAATTATAATTTTCTCATGTCGAGTGAGATTTTATAACACTCGACAGTGAGATTGTAGGAATTGTAGGTCGAGTGTTGTAAAATCGAGTGATTCGTAAGGTCGAGCTTCGGATCGGAGGATCTCGGGTTCGATACCCGAGCCGCTGAAAACCCCCACCATGTACACTTGGGGATACGTGTATGTAAAATCCGTGGACCCTGAAGTTCCGAGGGTACCGGAGGGTGCCCCGTCACTCTTAGGTCAAAAAAGCAATTGACGTATTTGTGGTGGAGCCATCTGGTGTCATCCAAGTACATAATGATCCAAGTAGTACTTCCACCGTTGTGGTGCTCATCTATAAACGGAAGGGGCACCTTACTTCCTTAATTCCTAGTCGCTCTGCGAAAGGGAGCTTGGATATCCAAGTGGGATGAGAAACAACAACATATAGAACCCGAGATAGCTCGGGATAATGAGGCGAGCGGTTAAATGAAAGAATTTCCATCGTTTATATGAATGACGAATAGAACGAAGCGATATTACTTTTCTTTCCTTGAATTGCAAATGCGCATAATTTCGGTTATTCATTAATGGTATTTCAATACCAGCCATTATAGTAAATCATGCATAAAAGGAGCGGAATGTTTAAGCTTTACATTTTACTCCGAGTTAAAATTTCGAACTTTGTTATGCGCTGCGCAAAGAGCTAAGGGAGAAAATATCGGCAGCTTCAACGTGTTTCGGTAATGGAGTTAATAAGAGTGTTAAAAGCTGTCATCCATATCCTGTGAAAACTACTGTGTCTTGTGCCTGTGGGGCTGTGAAAATTGAAGCTTTTTTTTTTTTCTATTGTTGAATCCCGACGAGTATTGAACGTATAATAGCAAAAGTTCAGAAAGTAGAATCTTGTACATTTTGCTACATTGGTTAAAAATACATTTTGAGAGCTTCAATTCATATCTTTAGTACAATTGTCACTTCCGTTTTATTCTTTTGTCTTAGATTGGAATTTCACTCTCAACGCACCAAAAGAAGTATATACGGTGTAGTTTAAATTGAACTATTTGTAAAAGCTGAATGGCAACATAAAAGGAAATGTTTGAGTGAGACAGTTATGAAATCGCTTGCCGCAGTTGTTGTAGTTAATTAAATGTTTCTTTTTTATACATATGTTTCCTTTATTAAAGTAAGTAAAATATTATATTTCCTTAATAATCCCTTATAAGTTAAAATACTCGGAGCTTTACCGTACGTGCTTTGCATATCTCCTTCCAATACTATGAAAGAATTGAAGGTCTAAAGAACAACAATATGTGTAGCTAGGACGATGAAGTAATATTTAAACTTTTATATAATATTAGAACTTGCAGTAATTAGATAAAATGGCGTGTAGGTTTTCTTCTATTTAATACAATTTTTGGATTGTTGTAACATTTTTATAGGTGTTCATTCTATAACTTCTGAATTTCATTATTGCGCAAGTCAAAAACTTGACATTAAAGGGTCTAGAGAGAGAAGAGCTACCCCTTTTAATGCCTTGTGAAAGTTTAAGTCATTAGTAAATTTTTACTTTAAAAATAAATGTCTTGTAAAAAAAGCTAGGCTTTAAATTGCGCTTTCGGCATTTTTTGATCCAAAAACACATCAGGATTGATGAAAGATATTCCACGTAATGGCTTGGCTCAAAATCTTAGATACACTCCAATAAGCGTATACTCAGAGATGAAGATAGAAAAAATAGTCACGTCCTGTAGTATAAATCTTCAACGCATGTTATTTCCAAATGGCAAGCTGTAGATGATTTTTTTCCTTATTTTCTTTTTTTTCATTTCCGGAGCATAATTTCTGTAATTTTCTTTTTTAAACTGGAAAGTTTTTATTTGTACGCTAACACATAGAGTGCTCGTTATATTATTCACTCCTTGGTAACAATAAAGGTGCTGTTGCTGCATATGCAATATTATTTCAATTTCAAATATATGAGTTAGGTTGATGCTAAATATTTACAAAGAAAGTTGCTATGAAATAAACTTTTGCTAAGTGATTGTTGAAACACTTTTAGTGAAACAAATGTAACTTTCATAATTTTCTCTGAGTTATTGGATTTTAAGAATATAGTTAAACACACAAAGGAATGTTATAGAGATTTCAGAAGAAGGTTAGGAAGGATATAAAGACTTGGCAAGCTCAAAATACAAAGCAGCTGTCCATGAAATCAAGAAATTTACCCTTCAGCTAAACGTTAATATAAAATCTTTCGAAAGTAAGAAACGCTGCTCAAAATATTCTCCCTACCGCAACTTGCCAACACTATAGGAATTGTTAGATAGAATCATATTTATTACTTGCAATTTTTATGATTCACATCTTTTGTGTCGCAGGTAATTTTATTCATAAATTGCACAGCACTCTACTCAAGACACGTTTCCTTGGGTCGGAAATTCTGGAATCGTAAAATATGTTTTTTATTTTTATTTTTTGTGCACATATTATGACTCACATATATTTTGAAATAGTTAAGTTTTGACATAAATTGCATGAATTGTTCATTAATGGAAGTTTCAATCGTGACTATGGGCAGCACACAGAGGGTAAGAAAAAACAAATTTTGATTGTTTGTTAATTTTATGAATCACATCGATTAGGTTGAGTTAATTTTACTTATAAATTGTACTGTTTTTTTTTCCTTGATGCAAGTTATAATTCGTTTACAATTCTTATCGACTAGGTTAATGCGCATGGGTTGTGTCGTAGTTAATTTTACTCATACATTGGATACAAGTTACACTTCCATAAGAGAAAACATGAAATAAGAAAAGCAAAATTGAAATTTAAATTAGGTTTGAAATATTAAGCAGTGAATACATGCGCTATTCTTTAACACGTTCACGCCAGGGCAAATATCTACGTTTTTTCACGTGAGGCGGGACTGTCTTGTATCCTCACGCTTCGTAAATTCCTTCGAATTTTTATATATAATGTTGAGAAAAAATAAAAGAAACCTATTCTTTAACGACTTCGTTTCTGAAAGCAAGTGTGACGCACGCCGCCCCACAGAACAGTCAAGCGTAACCCACCGGAGAGTCACGCCGCCCCACAGAACAGTCAAGCGTAACCCACCGGAGAGTCACGCCGCCCCACAGAACAGTCAAGTGTGACCCACCGTTGGGTCACACCGACGTGAACGTGTTAAGATGCATATAATATTGTTATTTGACTTCTTTGAAAAAAAAACAAAAACAAATGCGCACTACCATCTACATATATTACTTCCTAATCGTAAATAACTATATGGCAGGTATTTCGCGCGATGCACAGGCTAATAATTAACTATTCAAGTTATAATATTTTAGAAGTATTTTTTGTTAACAGAATTTCTAGAAGCAAAACAAATCCCCCCCCCCCCAAAAAAAAAAATCGTGCTTCAAGGGTTTAAAAGCAAAACCAACGTAAAAAAAAATAAGAATAAAAATTGCGGACACGTGTTTTGGTGTTTACGAGGAAGCCTTTTTTCAATCCAAAAATGTGAGCTTAGAATGAAAAGCTCATCTCGCTAGACCATGGGTTCCCCTTTTTTTCTCAACTTCTTTCATCTCACTTCGTTTGCACTTTTGCGTTAAAGAAAATGTTCCCTTGCAACTTCAAAACCAATGCTTCAAACTTTTATTGCTATGTTTTGCTTTTTAAGTTGAGACTGATTTAAAAAAAAAATTTCGTAGTCAGATAAGGAAAGGAGCTATCAAGATTTTAAAAAACACATAAAAAACCCCATCAATTTATTTTTGTTACTAACAGGTTCTTTAAAAAATAACCTAAAAAGTAATACAGTGTTTCTCTACAGCACTTTAATGATTCTAGAAAATCGATTCTGAGAAAAGGCGTTAAATCTTCGTTCTGTTGTAAAGCAAAAATGAAAAACGTGTTCTGAAAAATATTTTTTGGTTCTCGTTAAAGAATTCTTACCATGCATATTTTACTTCCTGATGAAGGATTTGTGTAAATCGATCAAAACTTCTGGAGAATATAATCGATTATTGTTAAAACAGCAATAGAATGCTCCAAATTACGACACCATCGGGATTTCCTTTTGCACCTGTTCCTTACCCCTTCTCAATACTTCCCCCATGGAAAGTAGAAATAGAATGTTTCTGTGGATCAGGAAGAATTCCCGAACGCTCCCCCTATCCCAGCTGGGCCGATAATGACGAGAAAGGAAGGTACTGATGAGGAACTTTAAGGAGTAATTCGGTTGTACCAGGTGATCGATGAAGACATTTCGGATTTATTGAAGTTATTCGAAAGAGGTAATTCGAAGATAGCTTTTAACATTTTCTGAAATTTAAAAACTGTGACATATTTTAGAAACATGTTCCAACCATTAAGGTAATCGAATTATCGATTCAAATTTTCAGGTGAAGTAAACTGAAATAAAAGAAAGCGCATCAGGTTTAGGTATTTAACTTCAATTTGCAACTATCGCAAAGAAATGTAATATAAATTAAGTTTTTTTATTCAAAATAAGTCTCGCAGTAGAGTGGGCAGGGTGGAGGAGTGGTAAGGCACTGGCCTCGTACACCAAAGTTCGCAGGATCAAACCTGGCCTAAGTCGGTGGATTTTCAAGATGCAGAAAAACGTCAGCGCTCATCTCTTATGATTATAAGGCATATTAAAGATTCCTTGAGCATCCTTTTGGCTCTTATACTCTCGGATAAATTAAATTCCTAGGGCAGTTTCGCATCATTGATAGCTCTGGTGACGTCATCTAAGGAAACTGAGCGTCAAAATTCTCAAAAGTAATAATGGCATTCGCCGATAGTGAGATACTTTAAAAATTGGATGATGATTTCTAGGGAATGCACTAGGTCTGCAAAGGTTAGTAACCATACGCAGCCATTTTAGAAAAAAAAGTTTCGTAGTGTATTAAAAAGCCAAGCTTTGATGCATTTAAAACATGTTTATTGATGAAGATCCGCGTGTGATTGACTTACCCCTTCCCCCTAGCTCCCATAAAAATCATGTGGTAAAGTTTTACCGTATATTTTTCGCACCCGTGATATTTCCAGGCTAGATTGTTCAAACGCAGCTTACGAAAAATATAGAAATAATCCAGATGCAGCACCAGTTTATTTATAGTACGGTTCGAATTGGATGGTTTATTTTGCAATTTACATATAAAGTTTTTACAATTTACGTGAATAAATCTTGAAAATTATCAGGAGGTTAAGGAGTTCAAGTAATATTTTCCTACCGGTTAAACACGTCTTGATTTGTTGGACATTTAGAAATTACATAATACTTTTAACGGACAAACCGGGTAAGTTTATTTAATTATTAAATGTAAAAAGACGAAAAATACTGGAAAAAAAACCGAAAAGGAGCTCTTACTAACTAGCCTACTTTTCAACTAAGTAACCACTAACTTGCTTCGCAATAAATAGTATACCTTTATTAAACTGCTATGTCTGGTTGCAATCACGCAGGGTCCAATGAGCAACTAGCGACTAGGTAAATATGAGGCTCTACCCCAGGTACTGCCAATGAACGAACTTTTGCATATTCATGGCATTGTAAAATAAATCATGTTGCATAATTTTGATTTCCTCTTTCTTTTTTTCCCTTTTTCAGTGTACAATCATTAAAAAGAATGAACTTTTCTGAACCTTCATGTTTTTAATCAAAGAAAAGTTTTGTAAATACAGTTTACCGTACATTTTTATTCTTTCCTGCAAGATTGCAATATTTAATGGAACTTTGCTTACATGTGCGAAAATAACTGCCGGAAGGTCCTAACAGAAATAGTAAATATCACACATAAATGCAAATAAGACCCAGCATTGTTAAGCCAACTATATTTATCAATAGTTTAATTTTTTATTTCAGAAAGAACAAGTATAATCTACTCTTGATTTTGTGCGGAACTCTTACAATGTCGCGCGAAACCCTGATTGAAAAACGCTTCGTCTGTGGTTAAAAACGTTTTTAGAAAAATCTTGAGGAGTTCATTTAGTATCGCTGCCCAACTTCAATACTAATACATGTGAGAACTTCTTTCTTAAGACAACCGCATTTAAAATTTCATTCTACACGCTGCAATTCAGGAAAGTACCAAGAAAAAGTTCAGGCGTCAAGACACTGTTGTTGTAATTACACTTTAGTTAGAAAATGAGGCACTTGCTTGGAGATGCCTTTTTAAGATGTCTCAGTATTGAACTAGAACAGCGATATATCCTGAAAATGCAAATATATATTTCGACAAAAATAACACATTAAATTCCCATCACACGTTCACTTTGCATTCAAATTTTACCAATTTTAAAAAGGAAGTTTATTTAAAGTATGAAGAAAATGTGCTAATTCCATTGCGTTTGTAAATTTCCTTAGTAGTTCATTACCTTTTAATAATTTGCTGAGATAGCTTTTAATTATAAATTTTCTTTTCAATAAAGAATCCTTGCAAGAAGAACTAAAAGCCAAATGCTTACATTTCATTAATGTTATTCCGTAATTAGAATTTACATTAATATATTTTAGCAAAATAAAAGAAATGCAAACTTTCGCCAGTAATGCAAGACTGTTGTCTATATATATTTCCAGCCAACGTAAGGCGAGATTGAATAAATTTCTTTTTTGCAATATTTCACTTTCATTACCTCTTTCACAACTATGAAATAATTAACATTTAAATTATCTCAAATTGAAGATCGTTTGCATTTAAAATAGCCCTTTCAAAAGAGAACGAAACCAATTACGGGGTAACAAAAGAGTGACAGTTTTAAAATATCACCTCGACGATCGAAAACTGATATCGCAATTTGTTTGAGATAATTAACCGTTAATTATGAGGGAAACTATTTGCTTTGAAAGAGAATTATTTATCCAAGGTCGTACTTTCTGATGGCAATTTTATTCCGTTTGTGACGTTTTTGTTGATTTTACTCTTTTGTTAAAAATTATTTTTCTTTGTACTTGATGAAATTAATCACACTGTGTTAAGATTTCTATAACGTTCCAAACAAAATAGATCTGCAACTTTGAAATAAATTCCTAATAATTCTTTTGTTAAAAATATATGCTAAATTATTATTTTTATTTTTTATTTTAATTATGCAGCATTTCTTTCTTATGTTACTACTATCGAATGGTATCTGCCGAAAGCCACATTAAAGCCATGTTTCATGCCATGGCGTCAAATGCACTGGTATTTGATGCCACGTGTTTGAAACCAAACACCAATCATGTTAAAAGCGTCATGGTTGCTGCCATGATGTCAACATCATGGCATGGCGCTAATACCATGGCGCTGATGAGGTCAACGATGCCATAACCTCATCGTTGCAGGTCTGCAAATGCTGAGGAACCAGTATGTAACCTCCATTAGAAACAAGAACTTTTTTCCCTGCATATATTTACTTATTTATTTCCCAAATTTTCTTGCTTGAAAATGTCCGTGTAATTAATTGACGGCTCCCGAATTCATAATTGTGTTTGCAAACTTAAAAAAAAGTAAGCGTGATATTTCGTTCATGGTTGTTTAATTTCATTTTCGACCCACAATTTAAGCAAACCTCGCGTAGGTGCCATATTCAAACCCGATTGCAATATGTAGGTAAAACATCCCTCCCACCATGGAAAACTTAGCGTTTCCTAGATAACAGTTTTACGACACGTTCTTTCTGAAGAATTGTATCTTAAAATTAATTCATGTTCTATGCATGTAAATGTTGAACTTTTTATAACATAACAATTGAATAAAATACGTTAAACCACCCTTAATGTATTATTTTAAATTGTATAGGGTACACAATTAGAAAACAAGTAATATTAAAAAAGCCAATTCCTACTTAGGGCAACAAAGAAAAATGCTATTTTAGTTAATTTTTATTAACATTATTAAAGTTTTAGGCAGTGCAGTTCTTCAGTTAATATTTCATCTAATGATTTCAGACGACTCTAGGCGACATATGCTTGACCTGCTACGAAGCGTTTTCGTCCTAGATATATTACCGCATAATCTACAGTGCTACTTATTTAACTAATGAATTAATATTTGAAAAAAAAACTGTACTAACATCAAGATGAACCCACTACAAGTTTAAAAAAAAATATGTGTGAAATTGAATGGATCAATAAAATGTATTTAATTAACGATTGAAAATTCGAGCAAGATATAGGGAGAATGCGAACTAATAGTAGGAATTGAATGAAATGAAAAAGCGCAAGAAACAACGGTAAAAATCAGAAAAATACAATGCCTTTTGCATCTTATCTTGTTCTTTATTTATCATTTCAATACTCATCCCTCACAATTCATATATATATTTCACTTAACGTGGCCATTTACGATTAAATTTTGAGGTACAATTCTATACTGACATCATTCAAGAAGCAAACTATACTAAAGCGAAATTTAAAATTATTTTTAAGGATTATCATAAAAAAGTAACATAATATTTGTATTTATTACCATAACCTACGGAGAGGGGTGGGGGGAGGCTTTAACAAATTTATTTCCATTTCTTAATAAGAAGAATAATATTAAATCGCCAAAAATGTTTTAAGTTACATGGTTTTATTTAAATTCAAAACATCGTTGCATTATCCAAACAAAACTATTGTTGCCACGGCAAATGATAATGCTAATAGTTTCCTCAGAGCCAAAATTATTAATTTTTTTCCTAATTAACGTTGTATTATTGTATTGCCATCGAAGATAAGCTTGTGTGCAAAATTTGAAGCTAATTTATGCAGTAATAGTTGTCGAAAACCGCCTTACAAAATTCCGCCACAAGTCAAGTTAAATAAAACCATGTAAAAAGTATTTCCATTTATAATTCAAATTTTTAATTTCCGAATCGTTGGAGTGGCAACACCTTAGTTTATTTATATCGAGCGATCATTTCTTAAGCCTTTATAATTTTAAAGTGTTTTGTACGATTTTAAACTGGTTATAGCCCACAGATGTTCTGTGGGGGATAAGCTAGTATATTCTTTAACACAATAAATAAAAGCTGTGTTTTTTCTTTTAAAATCATATTTGCATTAAAACTAGTATCCTTCAGAACTTTAATTAAAATTTCGTCTTTACTTGGAGTTACGATTAGCAATTCTTTCCAGTGGCGGGAAGATAATCATATTTCATTAAGACGATGTACGCTATCAAGAAGAGGGGAAAAAATAATCATATTAAGGTAATTGCAGTACTTAATTGTGGCACGGCAAGATTTATCCTATAATAAAGCCTCTTAGTCTGCTAGATTAATTAAGCAAAGGATTTACAGCTAATGTCGAAGTAAAAGGTAAGAAAAAAAAACGACTTGCGATAAGTGCTTTGCCGTTACAATAAATACATTGTTATGTGTGTTAATAGTTGTGGTCTATAAAATTCTAAGAACTAGTTCTAAGAGATAAAAGTTGAAAAGGTAAGAGATAAAACTAAAAACTTTTTCATGGAGTAGGTACTATGTTTTTGTATCAAGCGTATTACTTTGTTATTTTGCTGAAGACAAAAAATACCTTACGAATATTTTTTTTTTAAGCGCTTTACTCGGAAAACTATTAAAAGTAGTTTCAAAACAGGCGAGGAAAAAAGTTAAATCTTTCTAATGAACTTAATTAGTGATGCGTAATAACTAAAAAAATGTTAATTAAATAATAGATTTTGTATTTTTATGAGTTATATTCTATGCAGAAAAAAAAATTGAAAATTGCGTTTAGGTTTTACTATTTTGAGAATACTATAATTATTTATGTAAAAATTGGAAAAATAATTCTTGAAAGGATATTAGTTTGTAGTTTGTCTTCGGCATAAAAGTTTATAGCCCAATAATCGTAAGATAAAGGTTTAGTAATTATCTTAAAAGTATTAAATTAATAAAAGAGTTTAAAAAACCATAAATGTAAATGAAACATAAAAAAGAAAAAAAAAATGAAAGAAGACAGCAAAGAAATTAAAAAGAAAATCTGGAAAAATGATAATTTTCAAATTTCAACTGCTTTATTTATTTTTTTATTTTTTTGCAATTAAAATATCTTTAATAAAAGTTTTGCAAAAAAAAATGCGTATATTTTTTGTACGCTTAATTCTCTTTTTGACGCACTGCTCGCTTCGTTTAAAAAATATTTTGAAATTTTCTTAGCTATTAACTTTAGTAGTACCTAAGTAACGTAATTTATTCCAAGTGAAAGATGTGAGCATTATTTTTTTAATATTATGCAATGTAAGAAATGTTTAAATCTCCAAAAGGGAAAAAAAGAGAAACTCACCATTCCAAAACTGATCTAATTTATGCTGATTATATACGCGTAGAAAATAAACTAATTCAATGACTATAATTACAAGGAGTATATGTCAACATACATTTTTTGCATCCATTTTTTTCTATATCTTTGATGCGAACTTAAGACGATAATATTTTACAATAAGATCCATTTCATTTCACTGGACACGTAATTAATTTATTGCATTCATGTAAAGAAAGACATTTTTACGCATTCGAAAAAATAAAATATTATGATTTAATTCTCTAATTAGTTGAAGGAACATGGAAGCTTTATAATTTAATTTAGCTCTATTTTCGGCTACTAATTATTTAAGAACACGTTGCACGCTAGTGAAACTGGTGTCTTTCGAAGGAAATAACACATTTTTGTGCAAGAGCATGTTCTGTGCTCAGAGTAAAAATAACGAAACATCCCTGGTTGTAAAAATGTGAAATTAAATGGACTAATGAAAGTAAAAATATATATTTGATATTTTTCAATTAGTGTCAGTGTTTCCGAAATACCAACTAGAACGAAATTAGGACTGAGCGTAATGTTTAATGATGTAACTTGAAATGACGGCCAATTTTCATTTTATGCCAACAAACACCTGAAGATATTTGGCCGAATCGAGTGTAGGGTAGGGATGCATTACCGATTTTGTGTTTTAATTGCATTTGGTAACCTGCGATTTATTTGTTTGGCTAAGAGCTACATTGTGCATCTCTAATCTTAGAATGTGTCTCCATTTTTGGTCAATTTACGTAGAAACGGCCAATTTGCTGATTCTTTTGCCGTTTAAATGGAATCTCATTTCAAAAATAATAAAAGTCTGTTAAAGTTCCTAAATTGCAACTGTTGAAGAAAACTAAAAGTCCCAAAAAATCTTAAAATAAATTGCGAACGAAATGAAACAAGTCATTAATCAAGATTAAAAAATCCATTTAGATGTACAAATTCTGCTTCCCCCCTCCTCCAAACAAAAAAAAAATACAACATGTGTATATAATTTTATTAATTAAATTTGTATGTAAGAAAATTCGTAACGATACAAATAAAATAAAGTGGAGCTTTATCATTTGTCCGAGGACAAATTTTACAATATAATGAAGCTACTTACAGAAAAAGGATTTTGTAACTTCAGTTCTAGTGAACTTACGAGTAAAAGCTTCGAATATTGACACGGATAGCAAACTTCGTCTGTGGCGGTTTTTTTACGGCTTGGTACCAAATTCAAAATGTCTTCGTACATTAGAAGCAGTTTTATGCAATGCCTTAGTTCTGAGGAAATTAAATTTTTTTTTTTTTGAACATTCTAGAATATTTATTGGGAAATTAAAACTTGAACGGTTAAAAGTTTTTTTAATGTTCGAAAGCTCTCCTATGACTATCCATGGGTACCAAAGTACCTCTGTGCGAAGTTCTGTAAAAATCGGACGTGAACTGAATTTGCATGAGAAAATTGCATACATTGTGGCTTTTTTATTCATATAGATTTGTAAATAAACAATATTTTACTTAATTTATGCTTACATTTAAAAAGAGATTTAGCACCTTTCAAATGGCGAAAATCTATGCAAATACCGATTTTTCATTTTTTTGCTAAAAGTATGGTGTGTCTCTCCAAGTGTATAACCGATCAAAGTTTTTAAGCGATAAGATCAATATAAATGCAGCTATAAAGTAAGTTAATGGTGGTTTAACAGAGTTTTGAATTCATTTTTTGTACAAAATAAAATGCAAGTTCTTTAACAGGGAAAAGGCAAACCTTAACATTATTTTATTTAAAATTCTTTAGACCTTAGTGTAACCTTAAATGTGAGGATCTATAGTTTAAATAAATGGTTGCTTTATATAATGAGATACACGTGGGGAAGACAATTTTGTTCGTCGCTTTTCTTTTAAAAACTGTTCTGTGACAAACTTTAAACAAAAAAAAAATATTGCATTAAAATTAATTATCTAAGCAGTCGAGGAAAAAAAACTCTTTAAAATATTATTTTATCAGATGTGCATTACTTCGCTCAAGCAAAATGCCATGACGAAAACTTTGGTCATTTATTTAAAATTTGTTTATGTTTTATAGCCTTACTGTGATAAATTATGCTCCGGATGTCAGGGATTTTTTTTACACTTTTTATCTGTGATACACACACTTAGTTTTGATACATATATTTTTTCCAAAACGGAAACTTAATTTTTGCTAAGTATTTTTTTACGTATAGTTCATGTATTTTAAAAAGAAGTAATAGAGTTTTTTTTCAGGAAAATTTGTTTCAGGCCATTTTATGATAATATTTTATCGTATATACTATTTTTTGTTAGGTGCAGGAAAAAAAAAGAAAAAGAGAAAAGTGCAAGGGAAAAAATGCAAGAACATTTTTCTCTCTTTTTTATTGTTCTCTTCCTTTTTTTTTTCGTCAAGAATTTTTATCCTACTTCGTTATTCTTGTTGTTAATGAAATTTTATAATTTTTGAATGATTACAGAGATAACCGAAGTTAAAAATAATTTAACTTTGTGCAAGTAAACAATAATAATAAAATTATACGTTAATTTAAAGCACAAATGAGCAATAAAATGCAGACATATGTTTCGGGATTGCTTGGAATCCCTTTTTCAATGCGACAAGGAGCTTCTAGATGCAAAACATCCAAATGAATCGCATTGAAAAAGGGATTCCAAGCAATCCCGAAACATATGTCTGCATTTTATTGCTCATTTGTGCTTTAAATTAACGTGTAACTTTATTATTATTATAACCGAAGTTCACTGAAAAGCTGTACTGTCTTAAGATGATGTCGCGGTTGTTTTGAACCAGACAAACTTCAATGTTTATCACAATAATTCATAATTATTTTATCCTTAACTCTTGCCAGATTTTTGTAAGTTGTTCGAGAGAAATCAATAAAAATAAATATGTTTAGAAAAATAAAATAAAAAGTGTATTCAATGAGAAACAATAATGCCTATTGAACGAATATTTGTTAAAACGCAGAAATATATGCATAGTTCTTTATTCTCGGAGGGTTAAAATTTCATTGCTTTTCTTCTTTAGTAAGTTTAAAACGCACCTACAGCTTTATGGAAAAAGTGTATAGTAGGATACCCTAAAAGTTTAGAAATTGAACAAAACCTTTTAAAGATTTTTTTTATTTTTAAGATTGCCTTGAACCAAATAAGTTCGCGGTATTCCTTAAATAGCTTAACACAGCTTCAAATTTCAAATTTAACGAGAAATAATAACATGCAATTTATTTCAATAAATAAATAAGTAAATATTTCAGTAAAAGTTATAACGTAGTATTTATTAGCCTATATTTTATTTTTTTACTCACACATATCAATAATTCAAAAATTCTGAAAATCGTAAAGAACTTTCGTGTTGTTCAACGTAATTGTAAAGAATTCCACTGAATTTCTCATTGCTATTTTTTTTTCTCTATAAAATATGTTGTTAATGTTGTCGAGTCTGCGCAAAGCGAAGAAGAATGGGTGCGCTGCTCCTGATAGAAACGAACCCTGAATAGGGAGAAGTTCGAATTCCGCCTCATCCAATAGATGGCAGCATCTATCGTCCACCTTCATAATTTTGGTAAAATGGATGGACAACTTCTCCAGTAACATGAACCCATAGAAACTGCTACCGGCCGACCACGGGACTTTCGGATTCACGGGTTTAACGAATATGCATTTATTATAGAATATCAATCTATCTACCTTTTTGGAGCTAAAGAAAGATTCAGAGAAAATGAAAAGTCTGCTGAGTTAATAAAAATATCTTCCTTTTATGAGAGATTGGGTTTCATCGTTTGAAAAGATGTTTCAGTAAAGCAGAGAAAAAATCAGAAGCAAACTTCATCGTGCAATCCAAAATTATCAAATCCTTATTTATTGTTTTAAATAACATCTGACTGATGCTGCTGTGTTTTTAGAAATCCAATGCTTCATATTTTATTCAATAAGATATTTAACGTGTCAAGGAAAAGAAGTTGAACCCCAAAAAATAAGCTGTAAATGAAATCGGACTCGTTAATTGCGACTCTCTAAGATAATTATGCTTGAAGTATCTCCGAATATTGCATTAATTAGATGGAGTATTTATTGATTTTCCGTGAAAAAGTGATACAAATTAGTTTGAGATCCAGCGTCATTTAATTCGGTATGCACGATAAGTTTCAAATATCCAGATGTACTTTTAAATTTGAAATGAAGTAATTGTTAAAATTTGTTTCCGTATTTTTCAGCTCCGTAATAAAACTATTTTTACTGTAGAGCAATGAAAAGTTAATAGTTAAATAAATAACAAACATTAAACACCAGCAAAAATCTAACATTTAGTGTCAATTATCGCAGAGTTAAATTTAAATTACAATTCCGGTTATTGGGATAAAATGGCGTATTTTCAGAACATCGAGTTCTTAGAACAGTGTCAAAATGACTTAAATTTGTAAAACTGAGTTCTTATTTGTTTTTAATAAACTTTTTCTGAAAATATCTTATCACTTTTCTCAAAAAATCAGCGGTGGACCACCATCGACGTTGGGGAATGGAATTTTAATAATCCTAAGTGCAGGCCAAAGCCACTGTGCCAGAGGACATCGAGCGGTCAGTGAGACAGTTGGATTAAATAGCTACCAAACGTACCAGCAGCGAGTGCTAAAGCATTCCCGTGAAAATTTCTTTATAGCACATTCCAGAAGAGCGTTAACAGTGCACTCGTCCATTCTGATTTCTTGTTTTACTGCTTCATATCCGAATCCGACTAGTTATTCATCTTGTATTTTTGCTCAGAAGAACCAAACAGACTATTCACATTCTTCAATCGTTCTGACTTCTCGAGCGGTAAATAGTTACTTAGTTTTGATACAAATACTCTTGTTCTGAAGAAGTAATCATTAAAAAAAGTCCTATATTATTCATGAACGTAAAGCTTCTCTAAGAATTTTTCCTTTATTGCAGTTAATACTTGCCCTTTATGTAACTATAATTTCTGAATAAGCATCATCAACTGAGAACGGCACTTGCACATTTTTGAATTAAAATTACTTTAAATAATTAGGAAGATATATTTTCTCATTTTTAAGCACATCACTTTTAACAGTGTAAATTTAAATAACATATTGGTTCTTTAATGGGTTAAGAAGTATTGAAGAGATTGAAAAGAATTTTTATTATCTGATAATCCTTAAGGATAGGAGAGAATGAGCTATACTGGAACTAAGACTATAGTTTCACAACTGCTACGATTTTTTTTTAAATTTCTAATGGACTGCATATATATTGGTTCTTAACCAACTACTGCGAAATAAAAGAAAGAAAATTTCACACTAGATGATATACATAGTATTTAAAATGCAGACACATGTTTAGTGATTGCTTGGATTCCTTTTTCAATTCGACAGGGAGCTTCTAGATGCAAAACATCAAGCAGGCAAAAAAAAAAAAAAAACACACACACACACAAACACACAAAGCTTATATAGCCTAAGAATTATCTGTAAACCAATGGGAATAAAGGCAGCGTGAAGTGGAAGTAGAAGTAGCAGGGAATGCACCAATAAGAGAGCAACAAACGAACCCAGTTGCTTTTTTTTCTTTTTTTTTGTCTGCTTCCTTTGGATGTTTTGCATCTAGTAGCTCCCTGTCGCATTGAAAAAGGGATTTCAAGCAATCCCGAAACATATGTCTCATTTTAATGCTTATTTGTGATTTCTTAACGTGAAATTATTTTTTATTACAGTTTACTTGCACAAAGTTAAATTATTATTATATATATATAGTATTTGTTTGTAGCTGTAGTTCCAAATGTTTTGATGAAGCCTACTTCGTACGAGCAAAAAAGTTACATTCCTACTACGTTTTGTAATATCTTTTAGCTGGATAATTGCTAATAATTTCCTTAATAGAAAAATACTTGTATTTGATAAATGTTCCGTATTCTTTGAAGAACTAAGCACTTCATGTCTTGGAGAGTATTAGGATTAAATGAAATCTTTTAAAAATGAGCTGACAGGGATACTTTCAGCATAAATGATCTTTAGATAGCTATTTTATTGTGTGATAACATCTTTTACATCATAATTTTTTAATTTTAAATTAATTTTATCTATTTGAGCTTAAACTTAAAGATATTTCACTCAGAAGCTCCAAAACAAAATTATTTCATAGAGGGATAAATCCAATTTAAACCTATGGTCTCTGAGAACTCCAAACATAATTGTTTCACTCTGGGTAAAGTGCAAATGTGATACATACAACATCCGGGATAAGTTCAAATGTTGTGTAAATAGTTTGGGATAAAAACAAACATAGTAAATGCAGATTAATATAAATTCAATTCTGGTTGACCTAGTCTCGAACTCCAAACATAACAAATGTTGAGGAATAAAAAACTTCTTGAGTAACGAATTTAATTAATTTAGTCTCCCATATCTCCAAACGTGATTCATGCAGACTTTCAAAAACCCAAGTATGATTAAATCGGTTTAAATAACACCATTCTTTAAAAATTATTTCTGGATCATTTTAAACTAGGTTCAAATCTGAGGAAATATTTGGAATAATTTTCAAGGATTGCCCTGTTAACTCCAACCCCCCCCCCCCCCCCCGTTAAATGTCAGAAAATAAATTTAAAAAATAAGAATCGGCATGAAAGATATGTCTCATTTAGAGGAGCATTTTGAAAGCGTATGACAACAAAATATAACTTTTTACCAAATTTATTGCTCTCCACACTTAATTTTTCTTTTTTAATTTTGAGATTGTGCTTTGAATTTGTCTTTTGATATCATTATTTCAAATTTGTTTTTTTTATTTTCAATCTATATCGAATGGAAAAATTCAAGCGTTCCTTTAGATGAAAAATGCGAAACGGAGTTCCAGCGAAGTCATTATTCTTACGAAGCAACATATTTCGTTGAAAGAAACCAAATGGGAGAAAATTTTACGAGGGTTTTAAGAGAGACAATTAAAATTCATGTCTTATGCATCAAGGGATGCAATTAGTAATCTTTTCCGGTTGACGGACCGAGCATATTTCTTTAAGACGACAAGACAAAAGGGTAAAAAAGTTGCTCAGCAAATGTCAAGATTTAATTGCGGACATAGATAATTTATACTCCGATGAAGACTTTAATACCCTTCAACTAATTAGCGTTGGGATTTATTGTTTTAATTAGGATTTGATACAAAAAAGATAGGAAATAAGCTCTAATGACTTCCCAGAACAGAAGATAATGAACAATTTTTGCTTTAAATTTATAATAATCTAGAAAGTTGTCTAGTTAAAGCGGGGATTTCAGTGAGAATGAGATTAAAATAAAGGAATATTCCAGCCTTTCATTCTGCCCTTCTAGGCAAGAAGAGCGTATCTCAATGTTTTCGTGAAACACTCATTTTCCCCCTAAGGTTTATTTACTAGTATAATAATACATCTTTTACAATGCATAAAAATCTAATGATAGTGTCACAGCAACCAATGAAACCGTAAATAGAGCCATTCAGAAGCGAGATCGTATCAGCGATGCTCGCGTTTAAATTTCAACAATGGTACATTTTTCTTTGATGGGTTTTACGAAGCCGTAGAAACGTAATGAACTTGAGGTTAACGGTAAATTCTCCAAGATTCAGCAAGAACATCGCCAAATCAGACGTTCACAATGCTAATTTAATGAATGAATTGAAATAGACAACGCTTATTTTTAAGTATTGGTCAATTATTAACAGCCACATTCGGAATCTCGCCAAATTTCTGACACTGCGTAAAATTTATGTACATTATCTTAGAAGAGATATATCTTTGATTCCAAGAATTTTGTGTGCAATATAGAACGGTATTTCTGATGGAGAACCGATTCTTTCCATGAAGCCACTCTAAAATAGTTTACTTTGCAATGAGCGAGTGAAGCGTTCCTAAGGAGCTGCGAAAGCAGTTCTGGGAATTGGCGAGCGATACCGAGGAGGGAGTGGGAAACCGTAGTGCATTTATAAAAACATTACATTTATCTAAATAAGAACAAATAATGGAATCATCAATTGCCAGGATCAAAATGGTGCAAATATTTAAGCTGTTGCAAGAAAAACATATAGAAAGATGCTAATTTGGGTGAGTAGATAAAGTCTTTTCTTTACTTTTACGCCAGAGTTTGTAAAGAATGCCACTTATAAACCGAAGGAAATAGAACGTGAAAAGATTTAAAAATTTGTTAAAATTAACCGACCACACACGCTAAAAAATATTGATCTCTGATAGGATAGTGTTTAATTATACTATATTTTGGCTTAATTAAGGCAAATATTCTGGCATCGACGATATAATTTGTAATGTTCTACTTAAAGTCCGATTATCCGATTTTCTCTCAACCGTATACTCTTACACTGTAAAAAAAATCTGGAAAATACTTGACTGGAATTATTCAAAATACACTATTTTTGACATTTGATGATGGAGGTATGTGATCTCCAATAAGAGAGTTCAGAATTTGAGCCCACTGCAATGTGAGTCTAGTGCCTCAGGCAGCTCGTCCAAAGATGCCTCTGGAGTTGCGAGTCACATTTTCGTTGAACGTACGCCACACTTGTAATATTTTCCCTCGGTATTTTTACAGAAACAAATTACAGTGAGAAAAATGAAGCAGTTTTCCATGGAACTGTTACCGATAAACTTTATTCGTGGCTTTTGAACGAGTATTTACGTAACTTAACAGATAAGTTGGCTTCGTTCTCTGCAGTTGTACAGAGTACGATAAAGCCAAAATTATACTAAGAAACTGCTATCAAAAACTTTATCGGATGATATTAAACCAGTCATTTACGTAACTTTACAGAAATACTCAGCTCTTTTTCTGTATGTTTACAGATTTTTTTAAATTGTGGAATTGAAGCATATGTTGCGCTATCGGAATACAAGTAAATATAATAATTATTTTTAAAAATTTAGCTTTTTGAACAGCAAATTATATTGTTTAGATTTTAAAATTTTAAGTAATGTTAAAAATAATTCTTAAACAATTTTATCCGTTTTCATGAATTTTAACATTTTTTTTTAAATTTGCGTTTTTATCACACTCTAGCATACCGGGAAAAAAACACTCAAAAAATGGGTAAGGCTTTTTGTGAAAGAAGCGCCTATACCTTTTCAAACACAAATTCCCAGCATAGAAACATCATTAACTAAATCTCAGAATGGAATTTTGTAGAAGATTCTCGCATCAGGAAAAGAGGAAGAAAAACCACAGGATTATCCTTGATAGGCAATATCATCTTATTCTACTGAAAGTTCTATTACCAAGGAAGGTACGCTACAACAAAAAAATGTCTCCAGAAGAAAAAACAAGAAAAAAACCCTTCTCCTTTGTTTTTACCATCATCGTACTTCTAACCAAAGGGATGAAATGGAATTCGGGAAATCTAGAGCTTTTTTTTCTTTTTAAGAGTCATCTTAAAAAAATTCTTTTCTTTGGGATATTTAGCTGAAATTCCCTTACAAAAGAACTTTAACAACGGTAAATGAGGCATTGCTTGTTCAATTTTAAATTGTTTTTCAAACTTCGATAAGTACTTCTTAAACTTATGCGATGGTAATTTAAAGAGACAATAGAACGTCTATTCCCAAAAGTAATTAATTTGTAAGCAGTCTCAATTTCAGATATTTGTTCCAGTCAGCATTTAATTACTTTTTAATATTTAATATCTATTTGAGAATGATATTTTATCTGCATTTCCTACTCTAACTTTTTGTTATTTCTCAGGATTAATCGTATTTGTGTGTGGGTGTGGTTCCTATTCTCTCTTTCTTTATTCCGTTCTTCCGTTCTTTTCTTTTTTTCCTATTTTAGATATTAAAAAAATGACTTTAAGTAGTCAAATTTTGAATTTCCATCATCTTAGAGTAATGTTTTAAAACACGCAAACAATTTTTTTTCTAAGCAGGAATTTGAAGGTATCTTTTAAGGTTTTAGTAAATTAAGCTACTTGAGTGCCTTTTAAAAGGTATTAGAGCATGGGAGTGTACTAGAAGTGTTACTGAGGATATATGAGTATGATTTTTCAAAGTAACTTCAAGTTCATAATTTACTTTAGTTTAATCTTAAAGATAATTAGTTATTAAATCGTAAGTAATGTTTATAAGAGTAGCATTAATGTATTACATTTGTTGCTTTTAAGGTTTGTTTAACACATTTTCACGATTTCTCTGTTTAGGTAAATATATGTAGCTAAATTTACGGAGGGGGTAGAGGGGGCATATAAGTCCTTCCTTAATAAACAATTTTTAAACGAAATGCGCAAACATTGGAAAGTTATTTCAACGAACGGATTTTGAATTGCTCCATAAAAGATTCTAAATACAGTGTTACAAGACTGTAAATAATAGGCATAACCTCCGAAATTAACTCCATTTATTCCGAGAACATATCCACTCCTCCTTTTATAGATATTTTTTTATTTCTAATGGCAGATTTATGAACCGTAACATAAAATAAAAGGTGTTAAGAGAAAGGTGCAACTCAAAATGCATAACCGAAAAAGCTGCAGCAAGCGTTCATCAATCCAAGATATCTCTGGCCTCCCAATACCGCTCGACCATTGCAAAGTCCGGCAAAGTGCAGGGCAGTGAAGCAAATGTCCAGCGTCCATGTCCTCTCCAAGGGTGCACAGGGTGCATGTTGGGGGAGGGACAATATTTTTAATCTATGGAGATGTTTTCGACGGCAGTCGTGTCCGGTGGCCAGGCGGAATTCGGTGACAGCTCCGCGGCTTGGGCTTTTACATAAGCGCGGTTAAAAACGTTTTCTTGAGCTCGGGCTTGGACATAATCTTTAAGAAGATGTTTAACACATAAGGGCACAGGACGAGAGGAATTACCTGGTACCCCACAGTGGGCTGGAACCCACAGAAGGTCAATAGTTTCCTCAAGTGATGCCAAGTTAACACGAGGACGTCGACAGTTTAATATGTCCTGTGTTAAGGGTTTTCTGTCAGAATTGATTGCCGTACGAGAAGCCCTAGAATCCCAAGGAATAACTGCTCTTGAAATTTTTTACAAATGGCAGTTAAGTTGGCATAGTCTTGTGCGGATCACCGTCAAACGCAGTGCCTCGCCCAACGGGGATGTAAAAGAAAAAAATGTTCCGCCTTTTCTCGATATGACTCCTGATATATTATTTTCCTATAACGCCCTCTTCAAAGGTAAATGTTCTGCTTTTGACAGCTCAACACAAAAATTTCGTAAAAGTTCTTTTATCCTCGGCAATGGTCTGCCTCAGCTAAAAATATACAATCCGTTGAAGTTTGTGTTTCATTCTTTGGAAAAATGGTCTTAATTAAAGACAAAGCTTGTTTGGAATTTTTTAGCTATTAGTTACAGTTATCATAATTCCAGTTATTTGTCATTGAAGAAAATTATACTTCCCAAATTGCATTCGCCAACTTTGCAAAAGCGTTGAATTATAAAACCTTCATTTAATAATAAACTAATAACAAAAGGATTTAAAAGTAAAATTAAAAAACGAATTTGAAGCTTTTTCTATAATGTATCAATGTTTAAAACTAAGACAACACCTAAAAGAAGAAAAAGTATTGCTTTATTTAACAACAACTTAGTAGAGTTTTTAAACATATATACATATTCTTAAATATCACATATTTTGCTTGTAAAAGAAGAAATGAAATATATAAACAGAAGTTTTGTTAGGTACAGAAGATAATCTATGTATTTTTTGCAAGTTTTTTTGTCCACATTAAAATAATAAAAATGAAAATAAGATAGAAATTTGGGATGATACATAAAAACGTTATATCGATTTCTACTTTTGTCATCGTTCCAGTGTTTATGTACTACTTTATATTTCCCCAGTTCTCTTTTTTTTTTAATTCTCCTTTGCTTTAATTATTATTCGGAAAGATCTGTTAAGAATGTTGGTAGAAGATAAGTTAAGGGGGGAAATACGTGTAAAGGTCTCAAAAAATTATAAAAAAAAATCTTCATAAATCAATTCCACAACTATTCAATAATATACCCTGAACATTTCAAAGCAAAATTCCAAGTCGTTTAAAAGTTATAAGCATTTGAGCGAGCGATCCTTTTGGAGCAGTTGAGCAGGTAGTCCTTCATGAATGAACTGAAGGGTATTAGAGAACGTTAGCAGATGTCGTTTTATTTCTTTTAACAATTGAGACCTCGAATAGAAATTTCTTAAGTATTAGTATCTATAAGTATAAAAAAATTGATTCATTACTGCCTTAAATTTACCTTCAATACCACGCTTTTTTTTTCAAACGCGTTATCTCGAAACTACTTTTTTCGAATTTGCGTACACTCTAGCTCGCAGAGTTTTCGATCAATTCTTATTAAATTTAGCACACATTTTCTTTATATAAATACGCTTTAGTGGAACTAGAATCATAAACATATCTTTATTTTTACTTTTTTATTGTAAAAATAGAACAAAAAAAAGAAAAAACCGTTAAAAATCGTACTTCCCATTCTAAAAAAATATAATAGAAATTTTCATTTTTTTTGTGATGATTTTAGTTTAACTAGAAGAGACACTAATAAAAAAAGTAGATTGAGAAAAAAAAATGATTTCAGATAAAAATTGTGACCTCCAGGATGTACGCAAACTGCCGATCCGGGTGGCGACTTACAGTGTGCAGCAGCCGATATCTCCGGGATTTTTCAAGAAAAATGTTTGAAAATTTCAGTAAACATTCTTCAATATATCTATAAAATAACTTCAAAATCTCAATAAAATATATTTATTCTTTATACGTTAAAAAAATCATGAAAATTGCTCTTAATCCGTGGTTTTACACGTATTTCCCCCCTTAAAATGCTAGTGCCGTCGTTAAAAATTAAATTCTTCCCCCCTTCAAAAAAAATATTGGGGTGCGGTAATAAAATAATGAAATTGGTTGACAATTTATAGGATCAGGAAACATGTATCAATTACAAAATTATGGACTCTGGCACTTAAAAATATGTAATTTATTCATATGAGATTTATTAATAATGGAAACATTACGAAATTATTGAAATCATAAATCATATACACTGAACTCTTTTATAATTAAAAGTAACTTTAATTTCTGAGATTTAGTTGGAGAAAGTTAAATATCTCTTATGAGTAAACCTAGCTATCAAGAACATATTCACATAAAATGTCTTAAAACCATTCGAAATTTTACGAAAAAGCAAATATTATTTATTACTCATAAAAAGACTTTGAATGTCGGATATGCTATATAGGTAGTAAATCAACGTAATAAATGATGTTAGAGTTCATTCAGCGCTTTGTTCCTGAAACATGGAACGTGATCTTTAAAAAGCTCATGGAATTTGCGGTAAGCAGTATTTCTGAAAGGAAGTGAAGAGAGCGCTTCTACTTCCAGATAATACCGGTGAAATGAAAAATAAAATCAAAAAGTTTGTGATCAATGACGTTCAGTCGATCCGTAGTGAAAAGTAAAGTGGAAGAAGTTTAGAAACTTCGGCTTGTGCGTTCGGATTAATCATTTTCTAGAACGAAGTTGAGAAAAGAGGTGGAAATTATTTTATCCAACTTTGGGATTATTTCTATTAGATAATAAATAGTCTTTATGTGGCAGTTAGGCAATTTATGTTGAAATCTGATCTGTTATTTATTAAAAAGGGTATTGAAAAAAATAAAAAAATTGTTCATGAATATGATTCGCCATGGGTAAGTAGTTTAATATATAGCAATTGAATTCACAAAACAAATAAAATCCAGCAAAAATTTGTTTCCCCTTGCAAAACATTAAAGAACTAGAGTGGTTTTAAAACGAGATTAAAATCGTTAATATTTTAAAACTAGTTTTCTTACCCACATTACTTATTATTATTTAAGATTGCGAGAATATTTAAGCCAGAGAGAGGTGACCAAATAACTACATCTGCACCAGATGGCTTAACTCGTTTCTCTCTTTTAATATAGAACAAAATCATACAATAAACTTTATAACCACGAGAAAATGCTATTTCGTTAAGAATAAAGTAATTCTTTAATTTAAAAGAAAAAAAGAAAATTGGTGTCAGTTATTCGACCTTCTCTGATAAAGTAGTACAACAAACGAATAATTGGAGTCGATGGACAAACTTCTATCATTATACCGCCATTACAAGTGCGACTCACAAAATTGTACTGGAAATGCTATAAAACATCTGCAACAGCATTTAGGAAAAATTATGGATATATTTACTGTAAAAGTTCCGTCAGGAAGGAAATATCTCCTTAGCTGATCTCTGCACAGAAAATTCGATCTTATGTCCATGGACCTTATGTCGGCCAGACATTATATCCGTTGGACCTTTTGAACGTGGACCTTATGTCCATGGACGTTTTGGTTTTGGACCTTATGTCCATGGACGTTTTGGTTCTGGACCTTATGTCCATGGACGTTTTGGTTTTGGACCTTATGTCCATGGACGTTTTGGTTTTGGACCTTATGTCCATGGACGTTTTGGTTTTGGACCTTATGTCCATGGACGTTTTGGTTTTGGACCTTCTGTCAGGCGATCCCTCTTTAAGTACCACATATAGAATTTGCGTATTTAACTATGAACTTCTTGAGCACCGAACCTCAACCTGGTATTCTATTATCTCAACCTGAACAAAAGTACGTGTTGCAACTGACCTTAGAGCAGCCGATAATAATTTTCTAATATCTACATCACAGGAACGCGTGTCAAAAAAACTGCCACAACATGTGTGTTGAACGTGACAAAAAATGCATAAAACATGGTTTTCCTCATATCACGACAAATAAAGGTGTAAAAAATAGAAGGGTACGCAACTTTATTGTAAATTTTATCCAATTGTTAAATATTTTAAATTTTTTATTAAATATTTTTTTTTTGTTTGTTTCCCATAAAATATTATGTAAAAAAGTACTCAAATGCCAATGTTCCCATTTGGGAACATCTCAGAAACCTAAGTTTTTTTTTTTTTTTTTGTGTGAAGTTTTTATGTTGATTACTTATAAGGGATCCATAAGTATACACGATCAAGCATATTTGAATACAAATTCTATCTGCGTAATGCCTCAGCCTCTAAACGGTTTAAGTATTATATCCTATTACATAACGTTTAAAGCTTACTCCTATTACATCACTTTTAAAGCTTACCCCTATTACATCACTTTTAAAGCTTACTCCTTTTACATCACTTTTAAAGCTTACCCCTATTACATCACTTTTAAAGCTTACTCCTTTTACATTACTTTTAAATCTAACTCGTTTGTTTCAAATAAAATGTTGATGTATTTGTATTTAAAAATTACCGTGTCATTTAACAGCAGTGTTTTAATCAAATTCAAAAAAACAAATTGATTATTTTAACCCATAAATAACATTTAGTTTAATAAGCAACCATTATTTAATTTAACAAGCCAAAAGTGGAAGTCGGAATGTTGTCATTACAATGAGAATCAAGAGTACATACATCCATACAAATGTAAGAAACAGACTGGGTAAAATATCTGTCATAAATATACTGTTTTTTTAATCCGTATTTCGACAATACATGATCAGTGCTGCAATAAATAAAATGTAATCGTATCTGAAATAAAGAGTTCAGCATGGAAAATGATACATCGAATTGAAAACTTAGAAATCGGATATGAACGTCGAAATATTCCGAGTCAAATATCACAGCACGAAAATAAAATGCAAAGACATAAAGAAACATTTCAATGACAAAAAAAAAATCGTAAATATTCCACCACCAAGTACACTGCTGTGATTGTCGTTATTGAACAAAATGCGACAAGAGCAAAATGTGCCTAGAATGGTAGGAAAATGTCAATTTAAAGCTGAGTTTTATTTTCCTTCTTGATACAATTCCGTTTCTTACTTCAGTATTGTCCAATATATCTGACATTGGTCTGACAAGGGACTTGAACTAAGTTTTTTCGTCATTATTTCTGAAAAGTTTTTCTCTTTTTCATGCTATTGGCTTTTCCTCTTGTTATACTCTGTTTCTTTTAAAAATCCATACACGACAATTGACTTTTTGAGAAAATACTTATATTAGTTAAAACTATTTTTTCCCGCTAGAGTTTGTTTTCCTATTACTCAACAAAGAGAATATATGCTTTTATTTCTGTAATTGTGCACATAAAGAATAACTTTAGAAAAACAATCGAAAAATTAAAATTTTGCAGTTTTTTTTAACTAGTATAAAAGTTAAACACTTCGTCGTATTTAAAAAATTCTGTATGAATAGAAAATATATAAATTCATTATTTAACCAGAAGGAAGCATTTAAAACCAACGGTCTTCTCGTGTTCTATACGGACGATTTTTAATAATGAAATTATGATTTTTTTTCTTTTGAAGTAAAAAACGTACAAATTGATAAATAACTCTTATGAAATGTTAAGTGTAATGTTAAAAAGATAATATTACGGAAACGAAAGGAAAAACCTTACGCTATTAAAATGATATATAAGGCCCAATATTAAGTAGACGTATGTGAAATTGCCACACGATTAATAATTCTGAATTACATCGCTGGATATGGCTGGAAGTAAATTTTTAATTCATACTCTCAAAGGTTGTGTGAACTTGTTACGAGGACAGTGTGTTGAGAGTCGGAAAAACAATACAGTTACGCTAATTTTTCTAAAAAAAAAACCCTGGCCTCTATTGTTGTAAGCTGTATAATAATCAAGACTTATATTTAAATAGAAATATTACGAACAACCGTCAGATTTAATTAGTAGAGTTGATTGAAATAAATATTGAAGGAATGAAGTCATTTTCAGTTGAGTAGAAACAATAATTGGATATCCGAAAGAACTCTTATCCAGCGGCAATTCTACCCTTAGACACAATTAAATAAGCATGTTGAAAATTCACTACTTTATTGACCCCTATAATCAAAACTCAAAAGCTTGGTGTGGAGACTGGAACCGGCTCAAATCAATAAACAATATACCCCCTTTGCTTCTTTATATCTTTTATGCCCGTGCCGTCTATATGTGCAAGATCGTGCAGCAAAGGACGGTGCCATGCCTAAAAGGTTTCCCGGTCGCCGAAAAAAAAATCACAGCAACACCCCCCACTAAATCCCAATAAAACCCGAAAAAACATTAAGTTCGATATTTAAGGGGGGGGGGGACGAATCAAGATTTTTCCCCATTCCTAAAAAAAGGCGTTCAGTAGAAATTCGCACAACGACGCGGTGCAGGCTTAGCGCAGACTTTATCTGTGTTACCTTATCTAAATTATGTTAGACTCTATCTTAATAGAAAATCCATTAGAAATCCATCGTAGTTTAACATCTGATCTAGTTCCTAATGTCCATACGTACGTTTGGACAGACGTTTTATAACCAAACTCACGTAGACTTCCAGAGAAGAAACCGGTATAAAATCTGTCGATGCATTCTTGTAGAAACTTACACGTGTAGTGACGTCCTAACGCAGGACACGTATTTATATACTATTATGTGGTAATCAATCCGAGACCCAAATAAATGTCAGAAACCATGTAAAGCAGTACTTACCATTCGTCCATTCTTTACCGTCAACAACTGATCGCCTTGCACACGAAGCTTTCAGATTAAGCTACAAGACACGGGAAAGTAGTTTTGAGTAGCACAGCTCGTCATCACACACAACGAAAGAATCGAAAGAATCCGTAACTACTCTTAGCTGGGAAATCATGCCCAACCCACTGCACTCTCGAGACTTGAGCCCTTCCGATCAATCAGTTTTAAATAAAGAAAGAATAAAAATCAGACTTACGTAAGCTTAATAGGTAAAGGAATCTAGGTTTGACTCCAGAATCGGGTGCACCCTTGCGACTTTTGGCGATTTATATTCATACATGGTACAAACTTAGAAAAGGAGAGCTGCTAATCGCAGGAAATTCAGGTCGGGTGTATTTATCGCCAATTTGGTCTTTTCTGGAGTATTACTAAGAATCTAATGTAAATAATTTCACAATATGAATTTATAGCATTTGACTAGCAAACAATGCTGTCCTGGATGTTGCGGAAAGTTTAAAGTAACGGTTAAAATGTTAGTCTGGCAATGAATAGCACACAAAAGCGAAACGCTTCAATGAAATTTCCTGTACATATTTGAGATTATACGGACCTTTGGTAAAAGTATAATAATAATAAACGAAATTTTGTAAAGGAAAGCTGTTTTCAAATATAAGTATCCGGTAATGAGATGCGTAAATTTTTTTGTACACACAATTTTTCATTTTTGTTAAATTACTATAACATTGTTTTTAATTTAAATTAAAACTTTTCCCTTATTTATTAGATAAAAAATCTATTATGAACACCAATATAATGCTATTATGGTTTTATTAATTAATCTGTGACATCTTACGTATGTGGAAAAAATTTAAAGCAAGCATCATAATCTTAAGAATAGTTTGTTCTTAGTATTACGCAAACTGTATTACTTTAGAACAAAAAAAAAATAACATTCAGAAATGCAGCATGTTAACCTTTCCAAAATAAAACGCTATAAAATAATGCTGAGCAGTAAAAAAAAATTTTTGGCAATTAAACTCTTTCCGGTAAACACATATATTCGGCAAAATTTAACGAGTAAAATTACGCTTGGAATGTTAAAGAACTTTTTACAATTATCATTTGCCACTTGAGCTTTTCCTCTGTTTAATGACAAGTCAAAACTTTAAATGGCTTTCCCTCTTAAGTTGTTCGTAATTTAATTCTGGAAGATTCCATTAGCGCTGAAATTGTCTGATAAACAAGGTGGGAATTTACCTTTCTCCAACTCGCAGTTAATTAGCACTAACGTGAAGCACTGGACCATTAAGGGGAGTTATTATCAGAGGGATTAAGTGAATTGGAGGATAGCTTGGAAGAAATTTCACGAATATTTTTTAAACTTCAGAAATTGTATTTTAGTTTGTCCTATATTTCTCGGTTGTCTTTTCTTTGCTTTCTAATAGGGACTTTTCCTTTTCATCTGAAGATGGTTTGATGGTATTGTAAAAATAAAAACTATAAATAAAGCAATGCATTTGATATGTTTTTTATAGTTTTTTAAATTTCTTTCGGAAAAGTATTTCAGTCAATTATTATTTTGTTAAGATGATTGTCTGTAATGTAATTACGTTATTAAACTGTCTGCGATTACTTCAGTTTACTATTTTTACTTGTCTTCAAAGAATTGGAAAAAAAGTATTGCATTCGAGAAAATTTAGTTTCTGAATTTTGATGGTTTTAAGTGCTTTGAGGTGTGCTATTTCAAGGCTGAACTTGATCGTAACCGTTAAACAGAAAATTCGATCAAGTTCAGCTTTGGCTATTTTGACTAAAGAACAACAAATTAAAGGAACTTATGCCAGACCTGTGAAAAATAAGGAGTTGAGGAAGAATCATTAACCGAATTAGAACTATTCCTGTTAATATGATAAGCTTCCCAAAAGTCAAGTTCTAAAGGGGAAGAACATTTTTGAATAATTTTCCCAGAATTGAAATCAAAAGAGTGGTTGGAATTCCAACAATGTTGAGCAATGCTAGACTTATTCAGCTCTTGCTTTCGTACATAACCTTTATGCTCATTTAACCGAATTTTCAGAGCACGTTTTGTCTGTCCAATGTAAGAAAGGCCGCAACGGCAACTAATTTGGTAAATACCCCAAGTATTAAGTTGATCAACAGGATCTTTAAGAAAAGAGAAGGAAAGTTTGTTGCTAGGAGCAAAAACAACTTGAAATTGAAACCTTTTTAGGATTTTAGCAATACGAAAACTTACAGAATGAAAGAATGGTAACACAACCAAATCCTTTCTAGAAACCACATGATTGGGACCAGAAGTTTTTTTAGAAAGTTTGTTATGAATAGAATCAATTAAAGAGTGAGAAAATCCTCTATCAACAGCTACAGCTTTCAGATAGTTGAGTTCAATCTTGAGAAGCTCAGGAGAAGAGCAAATATGGTCCTTATTCTGAAATTTATAAAGATCCTAGCGACAAGGAGTTAAAAGCTATTTCTTCTGCTGTTAAGTCTGTTCATTCTATTCCTTTGATTGCTAAACGGTCTGTGATTCCTTCTGTTGCTAATTGTGCGCGTTTCTATGCTTTACCGAAGGTACACAAGGCAGGTATTCCTTTCAGACCAATTGTTTCCAATATTGGCACTGCTTCATATAAACTTTCCAAGTATTTAGTTTCTGTTTTTTCTCCACTTAGGAGTCGGAATGTTTTCACTGTTAAAAATTCCACCGATTTTGTTAAGAAACTTCATAACTTCGTTCCGAATAATTCGGTTATGGCCTCTTTTGATGTTAATTCTTTGTTTACTAATGTTCCTGTTGATGGCGCTTTGACTTGCCTCAGGAAAAGGCTTTCTGAATTCCATTTTACTTCTGTGGAAATCGAGGAATTAGTTTTTCTTACTCGTGTGTGCTTGCAACAGAGCACTTTTGTATTTAATGGTAAATTCTATGCTATGGTAGATGGCCTAGCCATGGGAAGTCCTCTTAGTCCTATTTTAAGTGATTTCTATATGCATTATTTTGAGGAAAAACTATTCCAAAAATTGCAATTTCAATTTTATGTTCGTTATGTGGATGATTGTTTTGTCCTAACGGACAGTAACTTGTTAGGTATTGATGATGCTCTTTCGATTATGAACTCCATTGATTCCAATATCCAGTTTTCTTGTGAGAAAGAACTTAATAGTAGCCTCGCGTTTCTTGATGTTTTGATTTCTAGGAGTGAGTCTGGTTTCACAACTTCTGTCTATCGTAAACCTTTCGCTGTTTCTTTACCTCCTCACAGACTATCGTCTCATCCTCCCAACCAAAAATATTCGGCTTTTAATGCTCTTGTCCATCGTGCTATTATTATTTGCTCTTCTCCTGAGCTTCTCAAGATTGAACTCAACTATCTGAAAGCTGTAGCTGTTGATAGAGGATTTTCTCACTCTTTAATTGATTCTATTCATAACAAACTTTCTAAAAAAACTTCTGGTCCCAATCATGTGGTTTCTAGAAAGGATTTGGTTGTGTTACCATTCTTTCATTCTGTAAGTTTTCGTATTGCTAAAATCCTAAAAAGGTTTCAATTTCAAGTTGTTTTTGCTCCTAGCAACAAACTTTCCTTCTCTTTTCTTAAAGATCCTGTTGATCAACTTAATACTTGGGGTATTTACCAAATTAGTTGCCGTTGCGGCCTTTCTTACATTGGACAGACAAAACGTGCTCTGAAAATTCGGTTAAATGAGCATAAAGGTTATGTACGAAAGCAAGAGCTGAATAAGTCTAGCATTGCTCAACATTGTTGGAATTCCAACCACTCTTTTGATTTCAATTCTGGGAAAATTATTCAAAAATGTTCTTCCCCTTTAGAACTTGACTTTTGGGAAGCTTATCATATTAACAGGAATAGTTCTAATTCGGTTAATGATTCTTCCTCAACTCCTTATTTTTCACAGGTCTGGCATAAGTTCCTTTAATTTGTTGTTCTTTCTTGGTTTTCTTGTTTTCCTTTTTTTTGTGTCAATTTTTTTCTCTCTCCCCCCCTTCCCCTCTTTTGCATGTGTACTTTGTTTTGCTTTTTGTTTTGGTATTTTCTGTACTTATTTTATTTCCATTTTATTCTTTGTATTTTATTTTATTTTTTTGCAATTTTCATGTATTTTCACATTTTTATGCACGCTGTTGTCTTTTTCTTTGTTTTTATTGATATTCCTTTTTACTTTCTGTACTTCCAACTACATTCGTTTGTTGCTCTCTTATTGGTGCCTTTAATACTACTTCTACTTCCACTTCACACTGCCTTTATTCTCATTGGTTTACAGTTAATTCTTAGGCTATATAAGCTTTGTTTTTGTTGTTCTGTCTGCTTCATTTGGATGTTTTACATCTAGAAGCTCCCTGTCGCATTGAAAAAGGGATTCCAAGCGATCCCGAAACATATGTCTGCGTTTTAATGCTCATTTGTGCTTTAATTTAACGTGAAATTTTATTTCTATTACTTTGCACAAAGTTTAATCATTACTATCTGTTTGGCTTAACGTGCCTGAATTTGTTCTTCTTTCTTTTGTTTTATTCTCCCATCTGTTCGCTGCTTGGTGAGTTTTTGATTTTTGTTCTTTCCTCATTGCTTTTCTTGACTGTGTTTATTTTTGCTTTTTTGTTTTCTGACATTTGTTCCGCATATTGTTGTGGTGTATGTTTTGCAATTTGTTCTTTCTGTTTCTTTTTGTTTATTGAACGGTTTAGCTATTGTTTTTTCCCCTTATGTTTTGTTTGTTTTGATTCTGGTTATGTCTCAAGTTAACAGATTTTGTAATCTACGAATTAAAAAGGTTCGGTTTTTGAACCATTTAAAATTTCTCCAGGCTTGCAGGCGCAAGAAAGTCATTCCTAAGTTTATCACTTTAAAGTGTAATTTACCGCGTTCTGTTAGGGTTGATAAGGTAATTTTTCGTTCTAAATTAGCTTTACTTAGAGCTTCTATCCAGGAAACTAGGAAAAAACTTTCGTTCATAGAACGTGAACTTTATGATTTACATCTTTCTGTATCTAATTATAATTTCGATTTTGATTCTATTGATAGAATGTCATGGGCGAGAGCTCTTCATTCATCTGACAGTCACAAAATTACTTTAAATAAGAAATTTACCAAGTTGTGTAACGATTCAAATGTGCCTGTTCCGACTGATTTGCCTCTTGTTAATAGGAATGCGGTTGTAAATCTTTCGAAATTTTCTTTGAATAGTAATGAAATTAATGCTTTGAAATGTAATAACAATTTTGCTTTGGCTAAAAAGCCTTCTTTTTCTGAACTTATTGCTCCGGTTGAAAAAGCTTTCAAATTTAGTGCCTTAACTTCCACTCAAAAAGAGTCAGTTCGGCATCTTATTGCTTCCAATGTTGATTTCAATTCAAAAGTTCCTAATATTGGTTTTACCCATTCTGTGAAACGCTGTGTCAATAATTTAGTTTCAAATTCTGATTTGGTCATTACCAAAGCTGACAAGGGTGGTCAGATTGTTGTTCTTAATAAATCATCTTATGTTGAAAAAACTGATGATTTAATTGCTTCTGGTCCTTATTCTGAAATTTATAAAGATCCTAGCGACAAGGAGTTAAAAGCTATTTCTTCTGCTGTTAAGTCTGTTCATTCTATTCCTTTGATTGCTAAACGGTCTGTGATTCCTTCTGTTGCTAATTGTGCGCGTTTCTATGCTTTACCGAAGGTACACAAGGCAGGTATTCCTTTCAGACCAATTGTTTCCAATATTGGCACTGCTTCATATAAACTTTCCAAGTATTTAGTTTCTGTTTTTTCTCCACTTAGGAGTCGGAATGTTTTCACTGTTAAAAATTCCACCGATTTTGTTAAGAAACTTCATAACTTCGTTCCGAATAATTCGGTTATGGCCTCTTTTGATGTTAATTCTTTGTTTACTAATGTTCCTGTTGATGGCGCTTTGACTTGCCTCAGGAAAAGGCTTTCTGAATTCCATTTTACTTCTGTGGAAATCGAGGAATTAGTTTTTCTTACTCGTGTGTGCTTGCAACAGAGCACTTTTGTATTTAATGGTAAATTCTATGCTATGGTAGATGGCCTAGCCATGGGAAGTCCTCTTAGTCCTATTTTAAGTGATTTCTATATGCATTATTTTGAGGAAAAACTATTCCAAAAATTGCAATTTCAATTTTATGTTCGTTATGTGGATGATTGTTTTGTCCTAACGGACAGTAACTTGTTAGGTATTGATGATGCTCTTTCGATTATGAACTCCATTGATTCCAATATCCAGTTTTCTTGTGAGAAAGAACTTAATAGTAGCCTCGCGTTTCTTGATGTTTTGATTTCTAGGAGTGAGTCTGGTTTCACAACTTCTGTCTATCGTAAACCTTTCGCTGTTTCTTTACCTCCTCACAGACTATCGTCTCATCCTCCCAACCAAAAATATTCGGCTTTTAATGCTCTTGTCCATCGTGCTATTAATATTTGCTCTTCTCCTGAGCTTCTCAAGATTGAACTCAACTATCTGAAAGCTGTAGCTGTTGATAGAGGATTTTCTCACTCTTTAATTGATTCTATTCATAACAAACTTTCTAAAAAAACTTCTGGTCCCAATCATGTGGTTTCTAGAAAGGATTTGGTTGTGTTACCATTCTTTCATTCTGTAAGTTTTCGTATTGCTAAAATCCTAAAAAGGTTTCAATTTCAAGTTGTTTTTGCTCCTAGCAACAAACTTTCCTTCTCTTTTCTTAAAGATCCTGTTGATCAACTTAATACTTGGGGTATTTACCAAATTAGTTGCCGTTGCGGCCTTTCTTACATTGGACAGACAAAACGTGCTCTGAAAATTCGGTTAAATGAGCATAAAGGTTATGTACGAAAGCAAGAGCTGAATAAGTCTAGCATTGCTCAACATTGTTGGAATTCCAACCACTCTTTTGATTTCAATTCTGGGAAAATTATTCAAAAATGTTCTTCCCCTTTAGAACTTGACTTTTGGGAAGCTTATCATATTAACAGGAATAGTTCTAATTCGGTTAATGATTCTTCCTCAACTCCTTATTTTTCACAGGTCTGGCATAAGTTCCTTTAATTTGTTGTTCTTTCTTGGTTTTCTTGTTTTCCTTTTTTTTGTGTCAATTTTTTTCTCTCTCCCCCCCTTCCCCTCTTTTGCATGTGTACTTTGTTTTGCTTTTTGTTTTGGTATTTTCTGTACTTATTTTATTTCCATTTTATTCTTTGTATTTTATTTTATTTTTTTGCAATTTTCATGTATTTTCACATTTTTATGCACGCTGTTGTCTTTTTCTTTGTTTTTATTGATATTCCTTTTTACTTTCTGTACTTCCAACTACATTCGTTTGTTGCTCTCTTATTGGTGCCTTTAATACTACTTCTACTTCCACTTCACACTGCCTTTATTCTCATTGGTTTACAGTTAATTCTTAGGCTATATAAGCTTTGTTTTTGTTGTTCTGTCTGCTTCATTTGGATGTTTTACATCTAGAAGCTCCCTGTCGCATTGAAAAAGGGATTCCAAGCGATCCCGAAACATATGTCTGCGTTTTAATGCTCATTTGTGCTTTAATTTAACGTGAAATTTTATTTCTATTTTGACTATTTTTCGACAATTTTTGTAATTGCCATTTTTTGACTATTGTTACTTAAAACGTAATGCAAGCAATCGAACGAAATCTGGTACACACATGCACTTAAATGAGGAGTGATGTTGATAAGGTTTTGGCATGAATTCCCTTTAGCCGGTAGAGCAACCGATTGTTTTCCTTGTTTAGCGCCCCTACTATATCTCAAGAAATAGTGGACGAGTTCAAACAAAAATTACCATGCAGCGGGTTTTCCATAGAAACAGGAGCTTATTAAATTTTCGCGCTATTGCTTCAAGAAGGATTGGAGCAATCTAACTTTTTTTCTGAAAAAGCCTGGCTGCTATATCTTAAAAAGTCATGTAAGGCAACAAAAATTTCCATTATCCCTTGCAATATCATCAAGGAAGCTATTACAGTTTGAACGGATCATTTAAAATTGACTTTTCAAATATCTTCACTACAAATACAGCTTATAACACAATAAAGTGCAATAATACATCTACTAGTAACTCGAGGCTTAACTTGATGGCTAATCTATTCAGTTAAGCTCATAATTAACTGCAAGAAAGATTTGACCGTTAACGCCTTCTAAGCTCTATAAACATGCCGGAAATTCGACTTCCCCTGCTGTTTGCAGAGTTAATTAGCATTTGCTTTGGACTACCGGCCCAATAAAGATGAGTTATTAATATACAAACAGGCGATTAGTGGCTAGACATGACAGGAACTGAAATGTCAGAAAGTGTTTATTATTAAGAAGCATCGGCTTACGTTAGTAGCATTTTTGTTTAGAGCTAAAGGAACTTGGTAAATAGTTTTTCTGTCAATACAGGTCTTGTTTGTTATGGATTTGAAAATATATATAAGGTAAACTGTAATGGATACTAAGTCTTACTCGGTGCGTTCCACTTCAGTTTCAATTAAAAAATTAAAGTTGCATTACACTTTAACCTGTCACTTAGCGCGGTGCTTAGAAGCAACATGTGCTTTCATTGGCTGTTTTGAGCGTATTTGCAACTCCAATTTACTTTTATTTTATAATGTTGCTGCATTTTTCTAATCATTTTAAATACAGTTCTATGTGTTTTTTAACTTTTCAATTTTAATTACAGTGAAATCTGTGTAAGTTGACCACTTGCGGGGCAGCACTTTAGTGGTAAAATTGGACAGGTGGTCAACTCTTAGAGGGTGAGGTAGAGGATTAAGGGGTAATTTCATTCCTGACAAAAGAGGTCAACTTAGACAAGTGGTCAACTTTACAGGTTTTACTGTACTTATAATTTGCATATTTCTACGAACACGTCAATATATTATGTATGCTATACTACTTAGTATGCTATATTTTTTTTAAATGTTTTATTACAATTTTTCCTCATTTATCCATTAAAGTGTTAAATAATTAAAATCCATCAATGTATTTCTTAAATCATATCCACTACCACAATAATATAGGTAGTACAATTTCCGCATCGAATTAGTTTATTCAAATTCCTCGAATAGCTGTAAATTCACGGTTTCGCAAGAATTCTGAAGCAATATGGAGAAATTCGGCTTGCAAAACTATTATTAATCAATGTTTCAAAATTAAATGAAATCTTGTCGCCAATCTTTGTACAACATTAAATTCGAAAAGACTATGTAATTCAGTTTCAATTAATAAAGCTTTTGTATTCAAAACTAATCATACGTGTTCAAAAGTTATTTTGAAGTGAGTTTAGAGTTTAAAGTTTAATCGGTTGTGTGTGTGTGTGTTTATTGCTTACGAAATTGAGCTCGATTCTAACTGTTTTTCTGATCAATCTATTGTATGTGTTGAATGAGGTATTTTGGCTTTGCACTGTTTAGATGATGTTTCTAAGTTTAAGAACAATCCAGCAATATTTCTGTAAAGATTCTAGTTATGCAAGTAAATATGCACATTGTGCGAAATCCAGTGGAAAAACACTTACAAGTTAAGTGAAAAAAAAATAGGACTGTAAGAATATTTTCAAGTAAAATATAAATACGGACATAAAAATTCTTGCAAGAATGAATTAAACAATGTTTGAAAATAATGTGCAAGACCGTTCGTAATATTATTTGCAAGCAAATGAAGATTAATGGTTTATAATATTCACATCTATACTAATACTAGAAAACCAGGCGGTCATACGAAATGACCGCTGTTCTAGATATTATAAATTGCAATTAAAATAATTTGTGCAAAGATGTCTGCTAATTCAAACTGAATTACCCAGGTCAGGCAGCGAGGACGCCCCTTTGCTTACTGCCCCACACTACTATTTATTTATTTTTTACTATATAATCAAATTGTTTGTGAAAAATATATATTTATCATTGAAATAACTTATTGAAAATTTTATTATGTTTTTCAAAACAAAAGTTTTAACGAAACTGGGCAAAAAGAGCGCTGCCACTCTAATAAAAAAAAGTAAAAAAAGCGCAGACGATAAAGAAATAAATTAAAAAGAAATAAAGGATTAAATTAAATTCGCGTATACATTAATTTTTAACGGAGATTGCAAATACAGCGAACCTTGACTCAATATGCTCGAGAAAGGTTTTGATTATTATTAGTATATTTGTTACAACTGTAATTATATGGTTGGAAACGATGGCAACAATCCAAAATAAAATAAAACGTGTCAAAAAAATCATTGAAAAATTAAAAATAATAATTAAAAAAAAACTAATTGAGTCACAGCTTTCATTTTTGCAGCGATGAGTTTCTCGGGTCGTAAACATTAACCGTGCCGAAAGTGGTCCAGGTCGGTAAAATGGTCTGCGAGTTTATAGCGGACAGACAGACAGAATAAGCCGCTTATATATAAGATTTTCGGCGATCCGCTATTATTGTCTTAGCGTGATGATATATAGCATATAGCCGCCTTCCTCGATAAATGGGATATCTAACACTGAAATTTTTTTCAAATCGGACCAGTAATTCCTGAGATTAGCGCGTTCAAGCAAACAAACTCTTCAGCTTTATAATATTAGTATAGATTATTATAAAGCTGAAGAGTTTGTTTGCTTGAACGCGTTAAACTCAAGAACTACCGGCCCGATTTGAAAAATTTTTTCAGTGTTAGATAGCCCATTTGTCAAGGGAGGCTATAGGCTATATATCCTCAAGCTAAGACCAATAGGAGCAGAGCTACGAGAATTTCATAAAATAGTCCTTATCTATCGGAAAAAAATTATCTCATCCTTTCGAGCTTGATACCAGCTTGAAAAACCCGTAAAAAACTATCCTAGAAGAGTTTTGTCCTTCGTGCTAAAATTGGAAGCCTCTAAATTAACTACAAAAGAAGTTATAAGCGTATTTCTCTGTAGTTTGAAATTATTTTTTTACGGTAATTAACTTTATTTTTATTTGACCCAGATGATGACCGTTTTATTTTATTTGCATTGTTGCATCGTTTCACCAATTGTTATAGTTGCCGTGTGAATAATCGAATCAATGCAGTTCCCTAGTGATACAAATCAAATATAATAATAATCAACGTTTCTAGCATTTTGATGAGGCATCGCTGTATTTGCAAAATATAATTTAAGATAGACCGTGCAACGCCGGATGTCGCAGCTAGTGTAAGATAAAAATGAAACCTAAGTAATGGTTTCAATTTAAAAATGCAGTAACGTTCAAAAGGATTATAAGAACAGAAAGCTAAATACTTAATTTTAAACAGTCTTGTTGATCATTCAATGCAAAAGCTCTCAAAATCTATTTTATCAAAGCATGGAGTACACTTTGGGAAATGTTGCTCTAAATTTTGGATAACTTTATATCAATTTTCTAACAAAATTATGGGTTACGCAAAGTATTAAATTAAATGTCAAGCCGCATTTTAATCCCAAATTAACGTAAAATTTCTGTCTTGTTTCTCTCATACTTGATGAAAGTGATGTAAGTGAACACGGCTCTCGCAGTTTGCCAAGATAATGAGCATTTACTTTATGCTACTGACCCAGTAAAGACGCTATTAATATCCAAACAGGTCATTAGAAGACAGGCATTAAGACGTTAGCTGCAAGGGGTCTTAATTACGGAGGGCATAACGGATGATTTAGTTTAAGGTTGATGGTCGAGGATCACGAAGTGCGATGTTTTATGAAACGAGGGGACTCGTTTATTAGCTCAAAACTTGCAGAATCATAAATTTTAGCGTGATCAAGTAGTATGCGTTACTTTCTGCAACAAAATATGTTGATGTATATTGCCATCCTATACGACCAAATTATGTTATTTTATATGGTAGTCAATAACAGTTTTATTAACTGAGAAAACCTGTTTTAAATGCTAACTTTGTTAAAAGGTAATATTCCGAAGGTTTTGAAAAATGGGAAGTTATGGTTATGCGACACATTAGTCATACTTTAGGAAGTAGTGAAACAGATATTGTCTTCATAGTGCTCTGGATTTTGCTTAATGGTACGTTCATCGCTAATGTCAGGGAAGTATGTTTTTCATCCATAATATCGCTAGTCACTAAGAGCAAAAATACTGGATTGAGATGTAGCTAAAAGCGCTTCGGATTCAAGTATAGGATAACGATCGGTGAATAAATAGTAAAAAAATACTTTATGGATTTTAATTGTTATAGTATATTTACAGTAATTGCATGGCTGGTTTATGCTCAGAATAATTGATCGAAAGTTCTGAAGTAAGGAAATAGTCGGTTTTTGCTTCTAAACTTTCTGAGCTTTAACTTGCCTAACGTATTCGTCGGTGTTCAGAGTGAAAAACTATTTAGTTTAACAAGAGATAACAACAGAAACCCTTCTGGTTATTCCACATCGAAAGGGACTCCGGAAATCACGGTGGTGACTTTTAAAGTCACCACTGTGAGTGACTTTCAAAAGGACGATCAATATACTTACAGGACGTAGTGAAATTTGAGCATCTATGCATCTTGAACAAACGAAAATTCAATGAAATTGATGAATTTTTTTAGACTATTAACTTTTTCTTCTATATAAGTAAATATTATTTATCTCCACAACCGCAATTCTTTTAACTTCATGACTTATACCAGAACACAGACTATATCATCATTATTTCAAATATTCCTTTTTCAACGATTTATACATATTCATTCAGTTATTCATTCATTCATTCACTCACTCATTTATTCATTCAGAAATAATCCTAAAAAATCCAGCTCAAAATGTTTCGTGGGAAAATAGGCTCGTTTAGTTCTGGATAAACATATGGACAAACAAATATGTACATTATCTACGTCATAACGTCTCTTCGATAAAGTTTGTTCCAAGCAAATCTGTCTATTAGAGCAGGACTTATGTGAGATTGAAATTTCCCCGTAGGCGCTAATACTAAATTTTTCCTTGAACTGTTCAAAATTAATCAAAAATTGCTCAAATGAAAAAAATGTTTCCCTTTGAAAGTTTCTCTCAATAAGCTTGATCAAAGGATCTTGGATCTTATGCCCAGAGTTTACATAACTTACTTCATTTTTGGCACCATTGGTGCTAATGTTAAAATTTTTGAACTGCTCAAAATTGAACGAAAAATTGTTCAAATCAAAAAATAAAATACGGCAATGATGTCTTCGCTGAGACTTTTTTAATGGAAAAAAATAGGACAATTTCCTGAAACGTTATTGAGGGGGAGTGGGGCTTTGGCACACCTTTTTCCCCATCTCAAAACCCTACTTTCATTTTCCATTATCTATTTAATTAGTCTTTAACTTATTTTTGACTTTTTCTTATTTTCACCAATATTTTTTTTTATTCTTTTGTTTTACTTTTACAGGAAAGTAGGCTAAAACCATGCAACTACTACAGCTTCTTCACACATTAATAAAATTTTAAAAACAGTATAATTTGCTTAAATATTTTATTTATTACCTTAAAAGTCAATCAGGTGATATTATTTTCATAAAACTATCTGTTCTGCTTAACTTCTAAATCCACAATATTGTTGCTACCTGCAATAGTGAAACTTAACCTATAAAAGTGAGATCGATCGATTTATTCAATTCTTATATCTACAATTCAATTACATAAATATAGCACACGTGCCTAGCAGGAATCATCGCAACAAATACCAAGAATAATCCAGTGAAGCAATCGCTGGAAATGTGCTACATTCCACATTTTTCTTCTTTCCGAACTGCTAAGCAAAGGATGATAGAGATCAAATCATATCGGGAAGCCAATCAAATAAATGTTAGGAATAAGCCCTCTAGAGTTCCGAATTACTCACTGAATCTTCAGCACTTGCATAGCTTCTTGCAATTATCTTACCTTCGCGGAATATTTCTTGATAACAAAGCATTGTTATGCTGAGAGGCAAAGAAAATATTACAGCATATTACGTTTCAAGTGAGAATTGAAATAATGGCGGTTATCTGCATAAATGAATGTGTGCAATAGTTTATGCTTTGCTGTAGTATTTATTCACCGCTGGTCGTTACGTAAAGAATGATCCTTATTTGTAGTATTTTGCTCCTAAGTTGTGCACAAATGGTTAATGGCACATTATCTGGGAATAAGCATTTTAGATTATGCTTGAAGATTTCAAGACGCAGTGAAGAAAAAGAAAATACTTCTCTAAACAACTACTTATTTGTATTCCAGTCATTTCCGATTGTAGTTTGTGAAAAGCTCAATATATTTTTTTTCATATTGCATCTCTAAGTTAGCACATTAGTAACAGGCTACGAACATTTCCTTGTTTAAATGTCTAGCGCTAGATAATGGACACGGATATTTCTGGTTTTACGTAGGGGCTGGCCTTGTCATCTTTGTTTGTTTTAAAATTATGTGAATGGTTAAACTAATATGACAAGACCAAACCCTACGTAAAACATAAAATATTCGGGTGCCGTCACTTAGCGCTCAGTGCGCATGCGCGCTTCCACGCACACCGCACTGGCGTTGCAAACAAGAAACGCGGCCTATATAAACCGGTGTATTGTGGAAGGTTCATAAACGTGACGACGACGAATCGACGCTATAAGGTGTACCAAAGTGTATGGAATGCCAGGTAGACATCGAAGAAGACATTTCTCCCAATTAAGTGAGTTTGAGAGGGGCCTAATAATTGGCATGAAGACTGCAGCGTGGTCGACGCGCCGTGTTTCGCGCAAGGAGGCCAGGTCGATCATTATGAGTGTGCTATCAGAAGGTGTTGGGAGCAGTGAACACGTGAAGGCACCCACGCACGGCGTACCGGGTCTGGAGCGACTAGGGCGACGACGACGCGAGACGATCGAAGGATCGTGCGCCACGCACTCACGGATCCCACAGTGATCTGTTCCACAGTTCAAGTCGATGTAGGGGTTCCTGTTTGTCCACGAACAATTTCTAGACGCCTCAGCGAAGTGAATCTGCAATCCCAGCGCCCATTATGTGTACTGCCGTTAACACCATCACATCGTTGGCTCCGACTACAGTGGTGCAAAGCGAGAGCTATGTGGAACGCCACATATTGGAGACGTGTGGTGTTTAGTGATGAATGCCACTTCAGATGATCATCGTGTACATGTGTGGAGACGCCCTGGGGAACGATGCAATCCCTCCCTCACTATTCAGCGACGCAGTTCCCGCACTGCATGTATCATAGTCTGGGGGGCCATAGCCTACGATAGCCGCTCCACTCTGTTGGTGGTAAGTGGTACATTAACAGCTCTGCGGTATGTGGATGAAATCCTACGGCCTCATGTGCTTCCATACTTAACCGGTTTTCCAGGTGCAATTTACCAGCAGGATAACGCTCGTCCGCACACGGCTCGGATTGACGGGACTTCTTACGATGTGTTTGGACCCTTCCATGACCTGCTCGCTCCCTGGACATATCCCCTATTGAGCATGTATGGGACCAGCTGAAACGCCAGTTGCGTCGTGCCACTTCTTGCATGATTTGGACAGAATTGTTCAAGATTTGCGGGCACGGCTGCCTCAGGGAAACATCAGACGTCTTTTCTATTCAATGCCGAACCGTATTGCGGCATGTATCACAGCCCGGGGTGGTCCGACGCGCTATTGAGCATAGCTGTCTGGACGGCTTTGTAATTGTCTAATTGCTTAGTTTTTTTGATCAAGTGTATCTTTCATCTTCATCATTCGCTGAAATAAATTTCATTTCATTAGGATGATTTCTTCTTGGTGCGCTATTTTCAATGTCCGTGAGTGTATATATATATATATATATATATATATATATATATAATCATAAGATAACAAAGTGAATCGATCTATAAAAAGGCGCACGAGGCAGCACACTTAAACAGTTGCGAAATATATTCATGAAACGAAAAAAATATATATATAAATTTAAGCAGAATTAAAATGTAAAAGGTATGTAAAAAAAGAACAACAATTAAATTTTTTAATTTTAAACGCTGATGAAGAGGCAGGCTTTTTTTTCATTTTTTAATGTTCGTTCAGCGTTTAAAATTTAAAAATTTAATTGTTGCTCTTTTTTACATACCCACTAATTTTAATTCTGCTTAAATTATATATATATGTATTTCGTTTCATGAATATATATATATATATATATTCACACGTAGTGGTACATCTAAAAACGTCAACGAAAAAATTCGAAGTATCACTGAAAGAAACCAAATGAAGTGACGATATCTTACATTATAACTCTTTCAATAGGAACAGATTCCAGAAAGATACCTTTATGATTAAGGCCGTTGCATCAAATGCCTATGATTTCTTCCAATCATAACAAGATTGAGGAAGGGAAAATTGCCCTAATTGTTTGACTGTCCATCGTTTATTGCATTTGTCCGGCTTCCGTCTGTCATTGTGTTTCGTCCAAGAGATTTCCTGATGCATTTGTGTTTGTTAAGCAATAATAAATCTAATAAGATATTTTGTGTATTTATATTTCTACAGAAGGTTAAACTTGTGTATTATTTTGTATGATTATATTTCTATAGCGCGTTAAGGTATCCTATTCGGAATATGTATTTTTTCTCGTCTTATGTACGAAGTGAAAATGTTGCTTGATGGTATAAAGTGGTTGCAAGTAAATGCTTGAGCTTCTCAGTGTATTTTCTATTATTTGTTTTCTATTATTTGTATTTTTTTCTATTATTTGTTTGTCAAAGTTTGATAAATTTAGTATTGGATTGCTATGATTTATTGCTTTTACTCCTTTCCAATTGTTAGTTTGTCGTCCAAGATTTCTCTTTTTTCACAGCTTCAATGAGGTCTTCAATCTGGGATGTACCGACGTATTTGTGTTTTGACAAGAAAACTGAAAAATAACAATGTGTTTGAGGTTACGTATATAGTGAATGTGCCTAAATGTAGCAAACACTGAAGATAAAGTTCTTTTGTCTGCAATCTTATTGCAATAATTGTACATAAATGCAACATAGCATTTGCATTTTAGCGACATAATGCTAAAAATTTCCGTTGTATTACGTGTTTTTTTTAATATGATTATTTTTTATTTATTTTACTGTAAGAGACTTTCCCACTGGGGGCAAAAAGTATCTGCCTTCTCTAAAATTCCCTAAATTAGTCAAAACAAATCAGAGAGTGTGAAGTGGCCAAATTAATATATTAATAAAAGGGAGATTCACTGAGATGAATAAATGCATTGTGTCAGTGAGGACTATCATTGTCGCAATCAGAAAAATCAGTTCAATAAACTGTCCTGAAGCAAAATAAAAAAAAATCAGAGAGTAAATGAATGTTACAATGATGAGATAATTTCTTATTTTACAGTATATATATTTTTTCGAACGTAGTTTAGCATCAAAAGAATAAGCATATTTAATCCCTTTTTTCTTTACATGCCAATTATCTCTAGATTTGGTCAAATACTCCCTAGATGAGAAAAACTTAGCAAAAATGTTGTCTCATTTGGACACATTTACATTACTGATTACATGTCAATACAGTAACAACTATCCGACGCCGAAAACTTGCTTTATAAATTGTACACACAACAAGCAACTATTAGTCGACTTGGATCGAAATTTTACATTGCTATGAAATTCTATTTTAAAATTTATATTTTAATATAATGTTTATCTTCTTTTTGCTTACATTTTTTTGCAGCTTCCCATGTTAATTTGTGATCATATATTAATTACCCCCAGAACCATGTCTGCTTCTTAAGGAATAGTATTTTTATATTATGCAATTATATTAGCAATGTATGTATTTTTAACCGATAATTTCAAAACTGTAATGTTCGCTTACGAATTAGTAAAGACGAGTCAACCTGAAAACGTATGACTTATGAGTCTGAAAAGTAAAACGTTGTTTTTTACGGCTTCATAAGACTGTAGAGGTATTGACTGTAGATCTTATACTAATACATTTTTCTTTAATCTACCCATGTTTTCATTCTTTACATGATGAGAATTAATTATTAACTCTTGAAAACTTTTGAACGATGCATTTTCCTTAAAACTTCCGTAGCATTGTTTAAGTTATTACGCAAAAAAAAAAAAAAAAAAAAAGAAAAAGAAAAAAAGTGAAACAAAAAGAAAAACAATGTTCACCGCAATAGCACGGCAACAAAAATGAACTTGATTTCTTGTTAGAGATACTGAATGCTTATTTTCGAAGCATATGAAACAACAGGGTCACAATTTAGGCAGATTCAGAATAAAATTAAACTTAATCTATGTTAACCAGGATATTTTAGAAAACTTTAACTTAAGGAGAAAATCTGCAAAATATATTGCAATAGTCATTTTTGCTTTGGAGAAGATAGGGGATGCACACAAGTAATGAAAGTAATGGCTTAATTGCACACAATATCGGAAAATTAAACCATTTTTATTATCACTTCACTTAAATCGTCACCTCCTTTTCTTTTTGTCAAACAGTAAAGAATTCTAGAAATAAACGTCGTTCTAAGAGGAGCACGTTCAGGATTCTTTGCAGATAAATTTATTCCATGTTTATGCGTGGAGTAATTAGAAACTTCTTTGTCTCGAAGTTTGAGCTTGAGAAAACTCTTGAGTAGTTTGATGATCACAGATGGGTAGAATGAGCACCAGCTTTGCCAAATAAAACTCGTTTTAAGATGTTGATGAATATTATGAAAGGAGATAGAGTAGGTGATGAGCTCTGGTTTTGAATGTTTAGTTAATTATAGCGACTTTTCTGCTTGGTAGTTGAATTTAAAGGCTTGTTTTTTCGTTTGAGCATGAAATCACATTATGCAAGCTTAGTGATTGGGCTAGCTACTTTTGTTGTAATTAGATTCACATAAACTTTAAAGTCAAAAATTTTAGTATTCTGTGCATAAAAAAGGGAAAATGTTTTGTTTTCTTATAAGTACCCTGTACAAAACAACACTACTTGATGGACTGGAATAAAATTTGACACTAAGTTCAATCACCCCCTTGCTGTAAAAAGGCATTTCCTAAATATTTCTAAATACGCAAGACCCGCTGCGTCAGGGCTGATCTAAAGCTAAGCGCTTTAGGTTCGAAATTAATATCTCGTCTGATCGAACCTTACCCTACACATTGACTTACGTTTGCTCTTAATCCGAGTTTCCTTTGAGACTAGATATAATTAATGTGAAAAGAAATTATATTTTTTTAGGAAGCAAAAAATGCTTATGGAACGAATGTAGCATGAACTAATAATTAGGAAATTACAAGTAAATTTATGAATTATATTTTTCAATGACAACATTGGGTAAATAAGCATAACGCTATAAGATTTTTCAATTGAAGTTAAACTTATTAAGTAAATATTCCGTTCAAAATCATTAATTTATTCTCAACAAATATGAGTTCTTCAGAAGTGACTTATACATAATGTTACCCCAATATTTTTCGGAAATGTGTATATTAGAGTACTAAAAAATTCTTCTTTTAAAATATTCATCTTTTTTTCAGATCTAGATTTTAACTTCTAGACCGTGTTCTCCTTTCCTTTCCTGTGTTTCTTCATTGGTCATCGTCCACCTCTTTCACCCTTTCAAACTCTGTAATACATCTGTGGAGAAGGGATGGCAGCGTTTGTCGCAAAACAAATGGTTGGCAGCAAGCTCAACGCTGTCAAAGGTAAGCTAAAATATATTTAGTACAAATATTCAGACATTTGAATGTTTGCTTAGCTTTTATTTTAAACAACAAAGGGTCTGTTACCTTTTTTGCTTCTATGCGTTATCACACTCCTTGCTAGTGAACAATAAATCTGTTGCAAATGAACATCAAGCTAACTTCGAGGATTAAACTCTTTCAGAAGGCGCCATAGCGCAGTCATTAAATCACGGTTCCGTGTTTTTTTTAACAAAGGTGTGTAAAATGCATATGAGAAACCTATTTGCAACACGAAATCATAATACTTTAATTGTGTGAAGTCTGACATGCGTTGAAAGTGTACGACAAACTTTGCGCAGCTGTTGCATTGCGTGTGAGGGTGGGTTCACACCACGTGCCACAAGAGAGGAACGATAGCAACGGACATTTTCAGCACCGATCTTTGATTTTTCTTAATATAATAGCCCCGGCCTCGTATTGGTTGATTGGCATTTTGTATCGAGTCGGTTGTTACGACAATCGAGATGTAATACATGGAGGGAGCAGTGCTGGGACCCGCTTAGTTAAACGGAGTTCTCATTGAGTGTCGTCATGTGGATGGTTTCCTTGGCGTGCTTTCGTTCGCCATGTTGCACGATTTGGCGGCTCACTGCTTTCTTGACGTGTAACTTTTTTGTCTCCAAACTAATAATTTTGCAAAATATTTTATAAGAATACAGTAGCTACTCCTCTAATTACAGCGAAAAAAGGTCTCCAAAAGTGAGACATAAGTAGGAGAACCAAAACGCGTCACAACCCAATCGCCAAATCATTGTTCTCAAGACAAAAATGATTTTTAATCATGGAATAAATGCCAGCGAATTAATGCACGTTTGGCAACACGATAGTAAGGTACTCAAGTATGTTGAACTAATGACCTACGCCGGCGCACTTAATTGGTTTTTAATCCCTGGGCGAAGGGGAAAGGGTAAAACCACATACATGACAAACGATAGTCACTACTAGGGTTGCCAAACATGGATGGTTATAATAGGTGTGATATGTCTCCGTCGCCGTTGGTGTGAATGTACCCTGAATTTATCGGTAGTTTATGATTAAGTCCCTTAGCTTCTTTAGAACAATAATGCATCTTTTTCCTACATTGCAACACCTTCAGATTGATCATTTTAGTAGAAATGATTAGAAAATAAAAGCAATAATTAGTAATTGCAAGAAAAAGAATTGCACGCATATTTTACGAACAAAGTCCTTTGGGTTCGTATAGAATTCGTTCGTATTTAGTTTTAAAATATATATTATTTTAGAGATGCATTATTTTCACATCAGCACTAGTTTTTAAAAACTCTCTCTTCTTCTAGTATAGTACAGATATATGGAAGTTCTTATAGTTTTTTAATCTAATATGATACCACTTGAAATCATTCACTTGGGACAAGTGCACCGGCTTATCACACACGAAGAAATATTTAATCACCGACAGTGTAAAGTAAACAATGAAAGCCATAAAAACTTTTTCCCTTTCCCTACCAAATGTAATCAAATTTCAAAATTTCTCGTTTGGATTTAATTAACATTTTCCTTTCAATGAAATCTTAATTAAAAATAAATGTAATTGATAGTCTGATTTCCCTTTTTTTTTTTTTTTTTAACCGAGACTAATTAATTGCATCACAATTTCACGCTTGGAACTAGAAATTAATTGAAAATCGTTTTTCACATCTGATATTTTACAGAACCTAAAAATTTTTAAAAAGTAAGATTAACGATATCAGTTGAATCAATATTTGGTTTAGTTTTGAAAGACTGAAACATACAAAGAGATCTCGTGCTTTCTAAAGAACTTTCAATGCGAGCCATACAAGTATGCATTTATTTTTAAATGTGTACAGAAGATATTCTTTTAACAGAATTTCCTATCAGTGCTAAGAAAAATTACGCTAGAGCGACTTTCAATTTGAAATTGAATTTAGTCTGCATATTTTTGGAATGATTTCTTAACTAAATATGTAAATTCACGCATCCTGGTTTTCTATGTGACTGATAAGTAAACTTTTCTCAATAGAAATGTAAGCTGATTATTAATACTAATGGCAACGAATTTCTTTGCTGTTGATGCGAGAGGAATTTAGCCACATAATTTATAAATTTTTCAAAGGATTTTTTGTACCTCGTATAAAATAAATTTTAAATAGTTTTTTAGTTGACACTATTTATATAAAAAAAGATTAAGCTATATATTTAAAATTTTTAATATCAAATAAGTATTTTAATAAATGCGTTTTTGCAAATGATGGGAATGGATCACTAAAAAATGAAGATTCTCGAATAAATGCATTATGACGAAATATTATACAAATTAGAGTTGAATACTGTCTCTAAAAATTGCTATATCAAATAGGTAACTCGTTAATAAATTAATATCAAATAATGAAATAAGAACACGTTAAAATCAAATAAGCATTTTGTAGATACGTTTTTGTAAATAATGGGAATAGTTTACTAAAAGACGAAGATCGTCGAATAAATCTATTATGACAAAGGATAATATACCCTGAACGTGAACTGTCACCATAAACTCAGTATATATTGTAATAAAAACTTTAGGTGTTACCTTCCATTGCACAAACGCATATGTCCATTGAACAAACGAAATATGTAAAATTACTTAAAAATCACTTTTTCATTGTAAGTAAACTGTGTTAGATAGTAAAAATTCGGAGTTAAGCGTGAAACTGAAAAGCTACTTTCTACTGGAAATACAAATCATATTGTTCGTTAGAAATATTATCAAAAACTAAACTCTACAATATTCGTTTTCAATCCCATTACGTTCCCACGTAAACGTTAAGCTGCCAACATTCTAGGTAAAACTAAAAAAGAAAAAAATAAACGAACAATATGATTTGTTATTGAAATTAAGATTTATTTAAAAGGCAAACAATACTTACTTTTTCTTAAAACAACCTAACAAGAGTGAACTGTTTTGGAATTTTTAATAATTAAGCAGCGGTCATAACATATATTTTACTATTCAGTGATCACGCAAAATATTTTAATACAAATTACAATTTTGAAAACTTCAGCCATCATCATTATTCTTCAACATGTTTTAAAATCTTATATGGCAAAAAATAAAGAAAAAATACATTCTTTAAATGAAAAATTTTCTTTTACAAAAAGTTCAACATAGCACGCGAATTCCTAATATTACGAAACGCAATTTTCTAGGAAATCAGCTAGTCTACAAGTTATCTTCCCTCCAATCTTTTTTTCAAAATAAAGCCATATCTTTCGTTCGTAATGCATTGTATTTTCTGCCGCTGTTTCTTTTAGTTTTACACTCATATTTTAAAGTTTTTTTCTCTCTCCCTCTTTATTTCCCAAAAAAGTCACTTTCGGAGAGCATAACACGCAAATTCTTCATTATTTGGAGAACTTTTCCTTCCTTTTGCTATTTTTTTTTTTTCATCCTATATCAAGTGAAATCTCTGCATTTCTCTGCTTGATATTAACTCTAAGAAATGGATTTTTTATAACTTTTTTTCGTGAATTTGCTTTAAAAACATCTTTAGGCACAAGAAAAGTAAAAAAGAGAAATTTTGCAAATAGTAATTTTACTACACAGTAATATTTAACATAAGTATCGGATGTAAACCAAGGGAAGAATCATCAAAAGGTGATCCTTTGCGTAGAGGTTTAATTATTAAAAATTATTTATATTTTTGATTGTTCAAATATTATTTATCATATGTTCGAATATTATATTTATCGATTTAAAAGGGAAGAGTTAAATTATTCAAATAAAATAGAATTGAACTAGAAAGAAAAAAAAAGTCTACTTACATTGATGAAATAAAACGTCATATTCTTCGATCCTCAAAATGAAAATAGTTTTGATTATTCTTTTCAAGTATATTTTTTTCACTTCATATATTTTTTTCAAAAATGATAATCGATAAGCTTTTTAAAATATATATACATATATTATTTGGTTTTATTTTCTGATTTATATCAATAATATTTTTTTAAATTTATATTTTAGAAAGAAAGTGAAAGTAAACTCTCAAATAAAGGATTGCATTTTAATAAGGTTTCGTTTCAATCTGTATTGTCAGAAAGTGCGTGCTAATACATATATTATTTTTTATAAACTGTTTGTCCTGCTAAAGCTACCCTCTTCCTTCATTTGATCTTAGAGCTGATTAGCTTATTTGTGATCTTATGAGACAAAAACAAAATTTTACTATGCTATCAAGCTATTATATTTTTCGATTTTATAGTTCATTTGTCAAATACAATTGTACAACTTCCTCTTGCACAATATATTTATTTCCGGCTGCATTTTAACATTCACATTGCACTTTTACAATATTTTTAACTTCTTTTACCATACCAGCTGCTCAAATGATTTTTAAAGGTTATAAATTTGTCGAATTTACTCGAGTTGTTGGGAAATATGAAACGTACGCAGAGTGATAAAACAATTTCAAGCATATTTTTATGAACCCGTTGACGCAGTGTTAGCCAATAAACATAACGACACAAAAATCTTGTTTTAAAGCTAATCGCTTAGAATCGCTCGTATATCACATCCATGAAGGAAAAATATAGATATTTGTAAACTTGACTATTATAAATGTTATTTAATAATCACAATACTTCTATTGTAAATTTAGCCGAAAATCTGTTAAGGTAAATTTGGCTTGAAGTTTTTCCAACTTGTACTTATATTTTTTATGTTTTACATTAGTATAAGCCAATATTTCAATATTCTTTTCTAATACAATAGAGAAGAAAGCACGGACGCTATGGGAGAGAATCTTTTTATTTTGAATGACAAATTGCAAAATTCGATCATGAGAGCACAGAAGCTTTGCGAGAGAAATCATAAAACACTGATCGAAAAATTGGAAAAAGTGATCACCAGGGATAAAAATACTAATATGTTTTTTAACTAGCAGGAATTCTAGCTTGATCAAAATACTGCAGGAAAAAACACAATAATTTGACGCTACAGGAAAGCTACCTTGAGCTATTATAAAAGTCAGTGAAACTTGAAAAAAATTCTTCCTACATGTGTTGAATATGAGAAGGCATTTTCTGATGCTGCGTTATTCATAACTAAGCTAAACACTGGACTAAGTGATTAAATCATAGATTGCTTTATTTCTCTAAAATAAACGGTATTTCTAAAATGAATATATATTTTATTTTATAATATGGAGCTCTAAATATATGAAGAAATATATATTTTAGAATTCAGTAATCTCCTTATTTCATGACAATATTATTAATATTAATTAAAAATAATTAACATTTTACGTTTTTTAAAAATTTTGCTACCTTTGTGAGATGTCCTAGAAATGCCTGGGAAAGAAAAATTGCTGAAAATCAGAAGCCCTATGTTACTTCTAGTTGAATGCCCACTCGAGAAAACCTAATAATCAAGAAATACTTAAGATTCATGAAATTATAAAAGTAAAGATGCCGTTGATTTCATTTTACACTAAACACATTTTTCAATTAATTATTATGATATTTATCCAGAAACACCAAATATTATTTTGACCGCAACAGAGTTAAAAATCAATTAATCTAAAGAACAGAAATATAAGATATTTAGAAGTACGTATTTTGATGCTAATATAACCCCAGCAAGTGAAAAGATATGCGTTCTGCAAATCATTCTTTTATATCACATGAATAACAGAATAAAGCCTGACAAATTTAGTTTGTCGTCAACAATGCTTTAAAAGAGTTAGTTTTAATGGCTAATGACATTTATTTTAGTGAGAAAGGCGATTTGGAATGAATCGGGTTTTCTAACAACCTCTAATCAAGTTCTAAGATAGCATTGTAATAATCTGATTTACTCAGAGCCTTGGTTTCATTTCCAGAAAAACTGATTGTCACAATATTTATAAGCCTCATGAGATGAGAAAACCTTATTTTTTTGCTCCCAAAAACTCATCTTACATCTTTCTATACTATCTACAGATTTATCTTTCTTGGAAATAATCTGAAATTCGTCTACTTCAAGTCGTCTTAGTGATGAGTGGCTTCCCAAGAGGATCCCATTCCTAGTTAAGACAGAGAAAAATTCTTCCTGCCATAATTTGAGATGAAATTTCCTCCGTCCACGAAAGGATGAAGAGCAGAAGGATCTGAAAGCTAGACAAGAGATAAGCTCCAGCCGACATCTAAAGCTTAACTAGTATGAATCTTACATGTTCCTGGGGTCTGAAGAAGACAAATGTAGAGATTGCAGCTCTTGGTGTTTACCCATTCGTTATTGGGCTAAAAATAAAGCTATACATTGTACGAAAGATAAGAGATAGTAGTAAGTGGTGTTTAAATAGTGGTATGAGTGGAAATAGGCGGCCCTTATAGCAAGGTATATGAATAAGATACTGTTATCTTGCGTCCCGCAGTGGACCCGTCGATAGAATCCCGGTTCCCGCAGAACACCGAAAGTGAAGCAACATCGACTAAGGTCAGTGTTTGGGAGGGTGACAAGCTCTCGCGGCTGGTTGCTGTGGTGTCCGTGTACGCTAAAGGGAGCTGGTGCACGTTGACTAGGTCGTGGCTCCAATGTCTTCCAAGTGAAACGATACCACTGGGGGTGCCAATCCCAGGTGACGGTCTCTCATCTGGTTCAAAAAATTAAGAGACCTTTCAAAGGGGCGGAAATCGGACTCTATAAGGGCCCCGTTAGACTCAGGAGCAGCGTAACCGTTCTTCCTCGCCACGTGCGAGGACACGACAACAACAACAGCAGTTATCTTTCGCCAGACCTAATCTTGGATCAAGTAATTATTTACTTTTGTGCAACAAAATATGCTTAGAAGTGTTTAATTATATTTAGTAATATTATTACAGCAACGTTGATAAACTGTTAAATGTTTTCGGTTTGGTAATTTTTTGCGTAATTACATGCATCAATTTCCTACTAACTACGATATTTATGGTGCCTTCATGCCAAAGGCGAGTAATATATTTTCCTCGGTCGTAATCGACTGTTGCTATAGTTATCAAACTAACAGCTATGACGTATGTCTTCGATGGCGCAACCAACGAATCCCTTCCCTTGAGTGAAAGTCCCTTTTAAACGACACAATAAAACACTCAAATCAGCCAATACGATTATGCGGTTATTAAGTACTGTTAAACAATGAAAAGCCCTAATGCCGCGTTTACACGATGTCAGTTGAAGAGACAATTGTCTGGAGACAGCTTATTGGGATAAAGTAATTCGCTACGTGTGAACAGTTCAGGCCAATTGACGAGCCAACTGTCTCGACAGTAGTCCTGAAAGTCAGTTGTCTCGAGCAGTAGACAGAGGACAATGAACTGAACCCAGTGACGCTCCCACCGCTCTGAATCACAGTTGTCGAACCAGTTGGCGCCGTGTAAACGTTGCAGCCAGTTTATTTGCTTCGTGTTGTGCCAATTCACTCGTGTCAGTCAAGTCTGCTGTGTTTGTTTTGCCATTTTTCGTCATCAACTGCCATGCCAATACTTTTATTAAAGTGTGAACAGGTTCTCTTCCAACTGGCCTGGCCATGTCATTCCCCCAACTGTCCAGAGAATATTGGCCCCGACAATTGTCTCTTCAACTGGCATTGTGTAAATGCGGTATAAAAGGTTTCGTGGTTGCTGCGCTGTTGTGAATGTACCCTTATAACTTTATAGCCGAGCCATGTACTGTATATGTAGCTTATTGTAATTGTGAATTGTTGTGCAGCTGCAATACTCTAATTAACAACTGCATTCTAGATTACCAGTTTTATCTATATGTTTTCATCCACTCATCATAAGTCAGTTCAAACTATTACACTTGTTTTCTGTCTTATAATTCATGTAATTAAATACATTCGTCTCGGCCGTCGTGTAGTAATTTTGACATCGGATAAAGGTTGGTGGAATCATCAGTGAGGAAAGCCTACACGACAAGATTTTCCAGGGTGCTTCATTGATTTTGCATAACTCAATAAGCACGCTCTCGTATTGACTGATTAGCTTTTTCTATTCGTCATTACAACGGACTTTCACGATGCAATGATTTGTCGATTGCACTATCGAAGACAGACGTCTTCACTGTTAGATTGGGAACCATAGTAAGAGTCTGTTATTGACGGATGCAAAGTGTGTCCGTCGTATTGGTGTCGATGCAGCTTGAGAATCGGCTTGATAGTCAATGGCATACACATGTGCAGAATAAGAAGCTAATCGCTCTTTTTGATACTCAGAAAAAAATCTCTGAATTTATCAGATATTATCCCAATGTTTGAAAAAAAGTTCTGGAAAGAAAAATTTGCATAAGAAGCAACGCAAACGATATTTATGCATCGTTACCGTTTACAAACGAGTAAGAAAACAATTGGTATCGCTTGTTAGAATCTGAATTTGGTTACGCAAAATGCTTCTTCACAATAACTATACAACCGCAGTTTTTCTAGAAGATAATCAAATTATAATGAAATGAAAGATATTGATTTGCTTCAAGAGCATTGTGAGAAATCGTATTCATTTCCTGATTAAAATAGACTCCTAGAATTCTATATCGCATTGTGTTTCCAAAGATATCCTTAAAATGCACAAATATATAAAACTAGGTCAAAAAAAGGAATAAAATCGGAAGATATATTCTAAAATTGCCAGCATTTTTAAGAATTCAGTCCCCCAATTTAATTTTTCGGCCGAGTTCGTGAATTCCCTCCCTCATGTATAATTATAGCTTAGAAAATATAGCTCGGCTCACTACTGTGTGCATTTAGATGTTGTTCTTTTGAAGGTTACTGACGCAATGAAAACCAATTTACAGTAATTCAGTGATTGAAAGGGGTGTAGAATAGTGTAGGCCGAAAAAGTGCAAGCTTTTCTTTTCTTTTTTTTATAATCGTAATACCGCCGAAAAGTTGCGAATCGTTGAGAATAAAAAGGATTTACAAAATAAATACGTAAAACCGGTTTATATCTTTCAGTAGCACATGTGCGTCTGCAATTTGCCCACATTTGGAAATATTCAGCCCCTCGAATTCACTTAGAATTGCTAAATACAAATTTACTAGAGAATTCCTTGACTTTACCCGGGCTTAGCAGCTAATAAAAAAACAAAGACATTGAAAATTCTAAAAAACGAAAGACTCACAGAGTTTCTGTGTTTAGAACGAAATGTGCTGACTAGAATGAGGGTAAAATTGGCTTACAAGAGAGGTTAAAAACACTGTTAGAAATTTCATCATGAAATTACGGTTAAATAGCTGGCAGCAGTCTGTCCATCTAATTAACTGTTAAATTTACGGTGTGGAACATTTTTGTATATTTACGGGACCTAAACCATTTCCAATCCGCTTGGTTAAAAAGCCCTAAGTACAAAAGTTTACGGTTTCATAAACATTTATAAATGGTTTCAAAACTGTAAATGTAAGTTTTTACGGTTTTTTGAACCATTTCGAGACGTAGAAACCATAAACGAAGCTCGCGGGAATCGAACCCCGGGTGTATGGCGTACCAACCTTGCGCTCTATCCATTCGGACCATCTACACCACTCAAAGCGGCCGTTTATTTATCAATAAATCTTCTTTCCCAACAGGCAAATTGCATTAAAATTGAGATTTCAGTCTTTGATTTTATCCAGTCTTTTTTGGTCTAAATTTACTGTATATTAACGAAAAAAATTTTGTTTGCTGCAAAAATTAAAATACAAACAAGCTTCAGCAACTCAAATGATGGGTTCGCTCATTCGCAAACAGTTCGGGAATCCAATGTATCCAATTTTTGATTTACGTGTGTATGTGTTTCTATTTAGTAACCACTACTTAAGCCATTTTTTTTCTTTCTTTTTTTATATATACATGCAGATTTGAACTGATAAATCTTCATTCATATTTTAACAACAACGTAAGATTGTGTGGTGCGGATCTGCCGTGAATGCTTCCACAATTGTTCGACCATCCAAAAACCAAGATGGACGCCCGATTCTTATTGACTACGAGACTTAAGTGGCGCTTGTAAATAAGGGTTAGTTAAACGTTCTTTAGGAGGAGCAGAGAATACACGATTTTTTTTCACAATCAGCGGTTTGAGTACCATCTTTTCAATGGTTATTCGACTGTTGTAATTAAACATGGTAAACTAACAATCAAATAAATGGTTATATTACTATTTTCTTCGGAAATTTTTAACAGTAAAATCTGAAAACTGTTTTTGAAAAATTTTACACTTTTTTAAAGCTCCACCCTGCACCGGGCCGCACAAAGTGCTAATCGCTTTGAATCGGAATTCTACGACAGATGTTGCTGCAGATTTATTGCAGAAGTCAATGATTTCAAAGCGCTCTTCTTCTTTTCTTTTAATATATGTCATTATAGGAATACATGATTATAGTATGTACATGTTTCTTGTTGATAATTTCTATACTTTAAAAATGACCAATGCTTCAATTCAGATAAAGGAAAACATTTCAAGAGAAAAATCAAAATGACAGAAAATTGAACACAAAAACATGTGTTTTGAAAATATTGATAAAGTTGTCATTTTTCTTCAATAAAATATTTTTGCTTCAAATTTTCTTTCAGATTGATCTTTTTCATAAATCAGAAGTTTCTTTTTCAAAGCTGCACGCGAGACTTTCATTATTTGTAACTCTGATTTCTCTTTTCATTTTTCGTTCATACTTTTGTTTATTCATGAAACACAAATAACCTCGCATTCTCTCAAAAGCATGAAATAATGCGATTTTTCTTTTTTCTGAGGGAAACTATGTTGCTTTTTCAGGTTATTCAATTTTGAATCCTCGCTTCTGCGAAAAGTAAATTAAATCTATTGTTTGTTCCTCAATTTCGCTTTGATGTGATTCCGCTCCTGATTTCTTGTGGCTTTTCAACTAGCTTAGGGCAATGAATAACGCTTTTTTTTTCCAACTTTCTTATCAGCTGGCTTCGAAACTTTTTTATTATTCAAAATGCTTTGGTACATGAAAAAGTATTTTTTCATTTTCTAATGAAATAAGCCTTATTTCATTACGGAAGTCAAATAGTGTGAAGGTGAGTTGCATATTTAATAATAGAGGGGGAAAAACAACTCAGAGCATATTTAAATAATTTGGGATATTTTGCAAACATTTGCAGCAAATTCTGTTTTGTTAAGATTATCTACTTTGAAAAAAAAAAAAAGACAAGTAACAAAAATTTTTAAGTCACAAAATGTGTTTCGATACGCGAGTTTATAAAAACTTCAAACATAGCTTTTTTACGACGAGCAAAATATAAAATTCATGCCTATATTATTCAATGCGAGTGAATATAACCTTTATAATAAATAGCCAGTTGTTTCTGTAATAAGCATTATAAATTTAATTAATATTTAAAAAATATTATTGAATAATCATTATAGAAAGTAATGTAGATTAAAAAATATCAATGTCATGTATAATAAACGTTATAAAATATAATTCAAAGATTCCCAATATTATAAATACATGTCTATATTTCATAATTGTATTTTATAATATTGCATGTACCCAATATTATAGAACACAATAAAAGTATTAAATATAAATCATGGTATATTAACAATGTAACACTGGTACGAAATTTGGGTTGTAAACTTGTGCCTTATTACCTTTGATAGGTTACTTACATAGTTGCTCCATAGGAAATAATTCGCAATTTGCAACAGTAAAATAATACTCACTACAACTAGATAGTTATGCATTCAGAAGCTTAACCAGGAATACTTTTTTGGAGAGGAGAAGACTTCGTTTAATGTCTGTTTCTGAAATGGTTTTAAATATCGGAATTTCGGGGGGCGGGGTATAACGCTCCCCCTCCCCTTTTCCTCGTATATTCCCATTCTTGAATTGTAATACCGCTCCAATACTATCCAACAGTTGGCTTGATTAAAAATCATAAAATTTCATTGCACAAAATACACCGAAGAATTTTCTCAACCAACCTAACCAAAGAAAAAGTTTTACTAACATTTGTTTCCACTTCTAATTTTTTGCAGTAATGAGAAACTTGCGTCTGATTCTTTTTGTTTCTGAACAACCACAACCTTAACTTTTCATTCATATCTTCATTTCATTCCGAGATAAAATTATGCATTGTTCTTAAAATACAAAATAGGTAATTTTTGTTTAATTAATTAAATTCCTTCTTCTTGAGATTAAATTGAACTCTCCCTTTCTGAAAAAAGAATGTTAATCCCAAGTGTGTCTCTATTTTGCTTTTGAATGAATTATGTTTTCCTTTTCTTGCATTTTTGCTAGTAACTTAAGTAAAAAATCAATAATAACGTAAGCATTCTTAGGGTCCAGGTAGAAAAAAGATTCATCACCATAGAAAGCTAACTATATATTTGAATTTAAAAGACAGTTTTCTTTCATAATTGAAATAATTTATTTATTTAGATAGTCGAATGATAGTTAATGCAAGATAAAAGAGAAAACTGAATGAATTAAAAGAAACCCGAAACAATTGAAAAATAAACAAAAAAAAACCCATATAAGCCAGTGTAAATGTTTTGCCTCTAAGCTGTAAATAAAAAAGCATGATAAAATGCGGAACGAAATTTAAATGAACATTAAAATTGAAAAAAAAAAAATTGAATGAAATGAATGGCAATTTTAAGAGAAACTTCAACTCATCATACGTCTGGAAGTTGAAACGTTTTTTTTTTTTTTTTTTTGCAACAAAATACTTTAATATTATGCAAGCCTTAATACTCGTACCAGGGACATTTCTACGAGCGTAAAACTGTGTCACAATTCAAGCAGGGATGGAAATTGTAATGGAACAAGTACATATAATTGAAGTGAAAACGAAATGCAACCAATCATGTTCACGTAATGCGGAATCCAGCTTAATTACATTTTTCTCCTCTGTTTGTCAACCCATTTTCTTACCTTTTTTCTTATTTAGTAGCTATTGGTGAGCTTTAGTTTTATCAATTAAAAAAATAAAACAAAAATGGAAATAGTTATTTTTCCCCCTTCTTACTTTCGACGTAGATTTGAAGCCCCTTTTTTTAGTAACCTTTAATACTTTCCTACACTCTTTACATCTACAACTTGCAATGTTTCTACTATACTCAAAACATTTTCTGCTATTTATTATTTAAAGAATAAGAAATGTCAAGGGCAAAACAAAAGAGAAAATTATTCTATAAAATGAATGTCAAAGCAAGTGGTCAATCAGTCGTACAGAGAAGAAATTATCACTGCCAGAAATATTTAAACAAAACAAACTGTTGCGAGACAGAAATATAAAATGTCTAAACGTTGTTTAAACGTTCGAAGCTGTACTTAAAAAAATTAATTAATTTCGGTTGAATTTTGACCCGTTGAGCGAACACTAGTTTTTTCTACTGCGTAACAAATATGTATTACATCGTTTCCACTTCAACTCCTACCCACTATAATTAATTATTAATGCTAAGCAAGCAACTTCATTCGAAATCAAGAAGAAACTGCTAATTTTATTTTACCGATGAAACAAATGAAGTTAATTCAGTTGAATATTTCTCTTCGCAATGGGACTTCATAGGATCTAAAAATTAATTAATTCGTCTGTCTCTCAGTTTTTGCTTTGGTGTGGCTTAACATTTTTATTTATTTTTTTTATTTGTTGTATGTATTGAATTAAGAAGAAAAAAATTCTTTTGGGGGAAATTCTTTTTGTTCAGAAGTGAGATAAGCTATCTGGAAAATTTTATTTTGTTCTAAAAGAAGGAAATATTTTAGATAAAGTTACATCTCTCGTGAAATTCTGAATCCAGTAGTATTTTCTTTTTTCCGTGCGTTCTACAGTTCGCACGTTTACTTATTTCAAACATACGCGAGCACAAAAGTGTGTTTGTGCATATGGGGGAAGTGGTCGACAAGTATGCCTCTTAGTTCATTTTGGTTAACTATTAATGAATTTTTCTCAAAATAAATTTGTACGCTTATTTTTGGATCCATCCTCGTAAACGCTTTACAACTAGTAGTTCCTGAACTACCAATACGTTTCCTGCAAGATTTACTTTTAATTGTTCGGGTCGTTATCAGATAAGACACTCTTATTCTTTACGGTTACTGCGTATATATAAGAGATAGTTTATTCAAGTAATCTACATTATTAGTTATGTGTGAAATAATACGTTGCAAAATGTAAGCATGAATATTAATATTTTAAATGCAGCGTGATGTATAGTGTATGCATTAATATTAATAGATAAATACTTAATATTAATAGTAAAATAAAGTGCCTATTGTAATAAAAAATAATTTCACGTTAAGAAAGCACAAATAAACCTTAAAATGCCGACATATGCTTCGAGATTGCTTGGAATCCCTTTTTCAATGCGACAGGGAGCTTCTAGATGCAAAACATCCAAATAAAGATGCATCTAGAGGCTCCCTGTCGCATTGAAAAAGGGATTCCAAGCAATCCCGAAACATATGTCGGCATTTTAAGGCTTATTTGTGCTTTCTTAACGTGAAATTATTTTTTATTACAGTTTACTTGCACAAAGTTAAATTATTATTAAAAGTGCCTATTATTAATATAGCAATTTAATTTAAATCTTAATTTAGAACAAAAATGGCGTAGTAAAAACAGTGTGACCCCCAAGGAAATATGAATAACATATATTCAATTCATAAGCAAATCAAATCCGGAAGTATACTATTCATAAAATTTGAAATTAGTTTTTCAAGGCACAAAAAAGATATTCATTCAGTGTGAAAATTAATTTCAAACCCGCATACATTTTCTCCATTTCTGAAATAGATAATTAAAAGGGAATTGGAAAAGAAGATTTCTTACAATCTTCGAAAGCAAAATTTTCACACTTAAAATAATTATTTCTGTGTTAGTATTCTTATTAAAATGATAAAGCGTATATGATAATGCGAAAGAACTGTAAATAATAAAATGTTTATGGAATCTTGCAGAGCTACTCGTTTTCTATTTATTGCACACAAAAAACTTTCTTGTGAGGAAATTACTGTTTACTTATAATTTAAAATCCTGAGAGAGTTCAAAATCGCTGCGTAGTTTTCTTTGTTATTCTTAGTTTTCTTTGTTTGTTTCGTTTTCATGACACGTAAATTTTCTCCGAGATTGTGCTGTTAAAAAAATTGTAGTTAGTTTTTTTCAACTAAAAATTAGTGCTTACGCCTTTTGAATTAAAAAGTTTTATGATGAATACGATTAAATTTTATTTACAATACATCTACATAAAAATTTTAGGGCTGCAACAGCTGCGTTGCTTGATAAATCTATGAATATGAAGCAGGGTTGAAAATACCCAGCACGTCCGGGTCTTTGTGGGGTTTTTTAGGTTTCTCAAGGTTCTTTTTGGGTTCTCGTATGTCTTGACATCAGGTGTCACAGTTTATTTTGCTTCTAAATATCATAGATAATAGAAAATATTTTTTAAAATTCATTAAATTGGAAAAGAAAGAAAACATTATTATGCAGATTATTATTCTAAGAAAATTAACAAAAGTATTTGGTCGTTTAATAGTTATTTTAGATGAAGCATTGTAAATGAAAACAAAATGCAAACAAAAGTATGCAAATATTATGTATACTATATATTTTAGTTTTAACCAATAAAAATTTTGTAAAGATAAATTACCTTTCCATGTAACGAAATAGCAACCACTGTTACTAAATATTAACATGTGTAATATATATACTTACTGTTGTTACTACGTTTGAATTTTTCGTGTGACAGAGATTTTAGCTAATATACATAATAGAAAACTTTTTTTAAGATGATTATCAAAAAAGCGTTTAACTTAATATACTACATATGTTTGTGACTTTTTTGCGTAAAATTTACCCTTTTTTTTCATTTATACTCCCAGTTACGAAACAAGCCTGACAGGGTTTTTTTTTTTTTTATTATTTTTATTTTATTTATTTTTTTTTTTTTGCAGGATGGGCCCAAATGTCAACCCTGATGTAAATTAATTTCTAATTGTAGTTGAATTAACTTTTCGTTTTGGAGATTAAAATATTTGGAAATAACTTGCGTTTTCGATGAATTCTGAGGGTGGCATTTTGCTAATTAATCATGGGACACGTCAGAGTCTCCTATCAAGAAATTTAAAAGGAAATGGCTCACATGGATTGGGAGGATAAGAAGTATAAGCGTAATTTTTAAAAAATGAAGCCATTTATTTTATCAGAAATATTAGTTTTCATTGAATAGATGCTGAACATTGTTTTACCATATAAATCAATAAAACAATAAATTCTTAGATTTTGTGACATAGCGCAATTCCACAGATATTATTTTTCTTCGTTCTATGAAAAACATTTACATAAGTTTTACTTTTTACAATGAACATATGAACTTTGATGTTTTTTTTTTACTGAAGCAGTTCATGTGACTAATATGTCTTTTGTGCTGTTTTCAACTTTTTTCTATGTAGTCTTTCTTTCTCGGACTACTCTGGATGAGATTTACAAACTTAATTTAAAAATTCAAGGATCTATGGTTCAACATCCCGACAGAAAACCGGGTCGATCTCTGCCGTCTAGACATGGTTGATCCTGATTTACCTCTCACCCAAAAAATGGTCAATTTTGGCATTTGGGTGAGAGATATGATGGAAAGGTGAGTTCATTCTTACAAAGAATGTTAATTGGCACGCAGCGGTCGCCGATCTTCACCACACTGGGAATGGAAAAACAATAGTTAAAATTTCAACTGACCTGTCATTTTTATCCGGTACAGTCGTAGCTGTGAATCAGTTACACAAAAAATCCATTCAGAGAAGATATTTCACTGAATTAATAATCACATATTTAATTAGGATACTAGCAACATATTTCTACCACATACACAGACACATATCTAAGGAGAGAAGAAAGGGAAATTAACACTTCAGATACAAAAGAATGTTGCGCGCGCATATAAAACAGAAAGTTTCAGTTCGTCAGTTCATAGCCTATACAGTAGGTAAGAGTCAGACAGGAGGGGGAAAGCAATAATCTGGCGTCTGGCTCAAGGTTGAATCGGATCATATTCCAACAGTCCCAGTTGATCCGATGAAATTCCATAAGGCATTACCAGTAGACTTGACCGGTGGTTCAGAAAGTCCGGTTTGGGCAGAGGATTTGTTAACATGTCTGCCTTCATTAACTTTGTTGGTTGGTAGGTCATCTGGATGATACCTGATTCGTTCGAGTTCCTTATTGCATGATATTTTATGTCAATATGCTTCGTTTTCGAGACGTATTTTGGACATTGTATCATTTTGATACACGACTGATTGTCGTCATAGAGTGTGATTGGTAGTTCTTGAGGCATATCTAGTTCTTTTAACAGTTTGATGAGCCACTGTATTTCTTGTGTGGCGTTTGCTGCAGCAACATACTCGGCTTCAGCCGACGAAAGTGCGACACATGATTGCTTCTTACTTCACCAATGTACTGGTGATTTTCCAACTAAGAAAAGGTTGCCGGTTGTGGATTTGCGGTCGGTCTTATCTCCGTCCCAATCTGCATCGGCATAAGCAATTAGATCTGTTTTTTTATTTGCTTTTATGATAAGATTTAGATTTTTAGAATGATTAAGGTAACTTATTAACCGTTTCACGGCATTCCAATCCGACTGGCGTGGTTTCTCGTTTCTGCGACTTAATATATTAGTGGCTACAGTAATATCAGGTCTCGTTACGGTGGCAATGTATAGTAAAGCACCTATTGCTTGACGGTACTTTGTATTGTTCGGAAGTAAATTTACTTCATTATCTTCTCTTGGATATCCCGTTTCCATAGGTGTGGTATATGGTTTAGCTTCTTGCAGGTTAAATTTTTCTACTGCTTCTTCGATCTTGCTTTTTTGATTTAACAAATAATTCAAATCTTTGTCTTTATTTATGTTAATTCCAAGATAATATTTAATTTCACCTAAATCTTTAAGTTCGTACTCTTTGCTTAGTTCATCTACTATGCTGTTAATGTTATTTTCTGTCCCCGATATGAGTATGTCATCGACATATACTATAATGTAAACAGTTTCATTGTCGATACATTTCTTAAATAAACAAGGATCAGCAGTGCTTTGTACACATTTTAATTTTTTCAATGATTCAGTAATTTTCAAATGCCAAGCCCTGGCGGCTTGCTTTAAACCGTAAATAGCCTTTTGCAATCGGCAAACTTTATTTTCTTTTCCAGGGACAATAAAGCCCTCTCGTTGCGACATGTATACATTTTCGTTTAGGTCGCCATGCAGGAAAGCGGTTTTTACGTCAATATGGTGGAAGTCTAATTTTTTGTGTATCGCAGTTGCTAATAATGCCCTTATCGTTGTATGGGATACCACTGAAGCAAAGTTCTCGTCATAATTTTCCCCAAAATTTTGAGAGTACCCCTTTGCTACCAGTCGCGCTTTATACCTCTCAATTTTACCTTCGCTATCATATTTCATTCTAAAAGTCCATCTTGATCCTATTACGTTTTCGCCACGCGGGGGATCTACCAAAACCCATGTTTTATTTTGTTCGAGAGAATTCATCTCTTCTTTAGCGGCATTGATCCAATTTTGTTTCTCGCATGGATTTTGCATGTTTTGAATTTCGCTCCAATTTTTTGGTTCGCGTACTAAGTCATATTTTGTTAAATAAGCTAGACGATCCGGCGGAACCCCCCTGTTTTGTCGTTCTGACCTCCTAGGCTGGTCATTTACTGCGTTGTGAACGTCGGGAGTTTCATTTGTTTCCTGTATATCTATTTCTACTTTAGGCGAAATTTCCCCTGCTATCGGGTGTTGCAGTTGTTCGCGCTGAACCCCGTTTTTATTTATTTCGTCGAAATTATGTTTTGAATATTCTTTGTCAAGTATATTTGAATTTGTTTCTTCGACACATTTTACAGTGCGGGCTAGTATTACGTTTTTTCCTTCTGTGTATATTCGATATGCTTTCGACCTATTGTCGTATCCCACAAGAATTCCTTGTATTGCCTTGTCATCTAACTTTCCCCTTTTATTCTTGTGAACGTATACATAGGATTTACATCCAAAAATTTTGATGTGGGATAAATCAGGCTTATAGCCTGTCCACATCTCGTACGGGGTTACGTCGTTTGATTTAGTGGGAAGACGATTTTGAAGGTAGGTAGCCGTATTTACGGCTTCTCCCCAGAACTTCTTTGGTAAATCTGCTTCAGATAACATACAACGGGTCATTTCTATTAAACTGCGATTTTTACGCTCCGAAACACCATTCTGCGCTGGGCATCCCGGTACTGTTAACTGATGCTGAATTCCCATTTCCGCTAGAAAATCTTCCGTTTCCCGGCTTGTATATTCTCCTCCATTATCGGATCGGAGAGTTTGCATTATTCGCCCAAATTTATTTTTGGTCATTGCAACGTATTGTTTCAACTTCGTGAGTACCTCACTCTTTTTTGTTAAGAGATAAATAATTGCAAACCTGCTAAAATCATCTATAAACGTAAGAAAATACGTTTTGCCTCTGATTGTCGGAGTTTGTATTGGGCCCGCTATGTCCGTATGTACCAATTCAAGGACTTGTTTTGCCCTATGCTGTGCCTGTTTCGGGTATGGTGCGTCGGTTAGTTTAGATTTAATGCAGTTTTCACATAATGTATCATGATTACAATTTTCTAATTTAATACCTGTCGTAAGGTTCTTTTGTGTTATTTCCTTTATTGCATTAAAGTTTTTATGTCCTAATCTTCTATGCCACAGTTCAATGCAATTATTATTATTGCAATGATGCGCTAATTTTGCATAATGTTCATTTTTAGTATCTAAGATAACCTCGTATAAATTGTTATTTACTTTACCTTCTAGGTAAATATTTCCATTGTGTTTTAACTCGCAACTATCATTTTTAAATGTTAATTTACATCCGTTTTGTGTTGCTTGCTTTACTGACAAATTAGTTTCATTTTCAGGAACATATAAAACTTCCTTTAAAGTTATTTCATTTATTTTTTGATCCGAAGTTTTTGTTTTTATTTTAACGCTTCCTGAGCCGTGCGCTTTTAATACATTGCCATTGGCAACGGTTACACAGCTTTGATAATTGTCTGTTATTTCAGTAAACAATGATTTATCATTGCAAATGTGTGCCGACGATCCCGAATCTATAATCCAACCACTATTATTAGGTTTATTTGTGATGAACGCTAAATGATCTGTTTTATCAGTGTACACTTTTTTCTCATTCGAGTGTGTGTTGTTTGCTCGTTCATTTCTGTGTGAATTATTTTGCGCGTAGTGTTTATTTTGATTTCTTTGATAATTTGACTGTTTATTTTTGAGGTGCCAACATTGTAATTTTTCATGGCCTTTCTTGTAACAAAATGTGCAATACTTGTTGTTTTCCCGTCTAGGATATGATTTTTTATTATTAGCTTTAAATGCTTTTGTTGCATTTTCATTTACTGACGCTGAGTTTGCAACTCTTTTCTGAAATTCATCACTAAGTTTGCACTTTATAAATTCCGATGTTAATTCCTCTTCATTTCTAGCCTCTAAGGCGGTTATTAACGTGTCATAAGAAGATGGCAATGAGCACAGTAGTAATGCAGATAGATGCTGGTCTTTGATATCTTCTCCGATAGCTTTGAGCTTATCGGTAATTTCAAGTATTTTTACAATGTGGTTATTCATATTTCCGCCTTCTTCTAGTTTTGCGCTATAGAGCTTTCTAAGCAAATACAACTTGCTTGATAAATTAGCTCTTTCGTGAATCTTTTTTAAGGCGTTCCAGGTGCCTTTTGTAGTCGCTTCCTTCTTCACGTGTACAATTTGTGTGTCATCAATTAATAAATGAATCAGTGCCCAGGCCTTTTGATCTTTCTTTGACCATTCTGTAGTCATAGGGTTTGGTGGATCATCAGTTATATAATTAAATAAGTCCTCCTTAATTAGGAGCATTTCTGCCTTAAATTTCCAGACAGAGTAATTATTATTATTTAATTTTTCAAATGAAAAGCTTTCTTTAAAAGAAGCCATGTTTCCACTTGTATTTTTAACCCTTAATATATATGAATGGTAGATAATGTTTTTAAATAGTCTTTAATGTTCATATATAGTTTATATCTTTCATTTAAATATTAATGTTATTGTCATTTGTTGAGAGCAGAGCGCTAGATTCAGCTTCAGTCTCATAATCTGATGGAAAGGTGAGTTCATTCTTACAAAGAATGTTAATTGGCACGCAGCGGTCGCCGAGCTTCACCACGCTGGGAATGAAAAAACAATAGTTAAAATTTCAACTGACCTGTCATTTTCATCCGGTACAGTCGTAGATGTGAATCAGTTACACAAAAAATCCATTCAGAGAATTGCACTGAATTAATAATCACATATTTAATTAGGATACTAGCAACATATTTCTACCACATACACAGACACATATCTAAGGAGGGAAGAAAGGGAAATTAACACTTCAGATACAAAAGAATGTTGCGCGCGCATATAAAACAGAAAGTTTCAGTTCGTCAGTTCATAGCCTATACAGTAGGTAAGAGTCAGAAAGGAGGGGGAAAGCAATAATCTGGCGTCTGGCTCAAGGTTGAATCGGATCATATTCCAACAAGATAAGCCCCATTTCCGAATTTACACTGGGTGAGAAGTAAACCCGAAATCCATTTCCGACTTGACACTGAGTGGGAGGTAAACCCGGAATCCATTTCTGAATTTACACTATGTGAGAGGTAAACTCAAAATACATTTCCGACTCTACACTGGGTGAGAGGTAGAACCCATTTCCTCATTTCTGACTCTACACTGGGTGAAAGGTAAAATGCCTTTCCCCATTTCAGACTCTATACTGGGGGAGAGATAAACCCCGTTTCCCCATTTCCTACTCTGCACTGGGTGAGAGGTAAACCCGAAATCCATTTCCGAATTTACACTGGGTGAGAGGTAGAACCCATTTCCTCCTTTCTGACTCTACACTGGGTGAAAGATAAAATGCATTTCCCCATTTCCGACACTACACTGGGTGAGAGATAAACCCCATCTCCCCATTTCCTACTCTACACTGGGAGAAAGGTAAACCCCATTTCCGACTCTACAGTGCGCATTTTACGTTGCGAGTCTCAGTTATCTAGAAGCCTAAATGCTCCGACATATTACAACATCAAAAGTACATACATCACCTATAATCCAAAACCTTTCACAATATCGGAAATTTATGCGACTTCACAAAAATAACAATAATTTTTATCTGGAAAAACATTGTCTCTTAGAAGCTAAAGGTTGTTCACCATACATCTTACAAGGGGACATTACGAGGTGGGAATTTAAGTTCGGGACAAGACTTCGTGTGGTAGTAGTATACCCTTAGGGTGTTAACATACTTTAATAATAGGGCGCAATATTCAGCCAGTTTCGAGAAAAAAGGCTTCAAAATTTTTCAAGCCCGTTATATACCAAAAACTGTTTCCTTCTGTCGAATGGTCCGGCGGCTCAGGCGGTAGCGTACTTGCTGCACGAGCTCGAGGTGACGGGTTCGATTCTCGCCTGATACAAATTTTTTTAATCCAAATTTTTTTTATTTATTTCACAACCTCTTTAATGTATTTTATTTAAACATTTATTATTGGAAACAGTTTTTTTTACGAAATTTTTAAAATATATTTTTATTATTATAAGTATTTACGTGGTAATAAAGTATTTTCTGTGCAATATTATGAAATCAATATTTTTATGGAATCAATATTTTTAAAGAAAAACAGTTACTTATCCAAAAACTCAAATGACGAAATAAAACACAGAAATAATATTCATAATCTGTTACACATATTTATTGTCAAACTATAATGATGTACAGGAACCAGAATGATAATTGTCGTAGAAGCATGGAAAACAAAAGGTACCTCGACAATTCGCACAACAAATAAATGAGGATTTTTTACAAGAACAGGGTGTTTTAAGAAGATCCATTGAAAAGCATACCTCGTTTACATTCATAAAGACTTCTCTTTCGTTAGAAAGTTTACAAGCATACCAGGCATATTGGATCATATTACGAAATATTGGAGATGATAGTTGATGATGAACTATTGATTGAATTTTTATACAATCTTCGCGGGAATTTATTTCTCGGTTCTCTTCAATTAGATAAGAGCAATTTTGTATGCGCTTTACTTTAAATTTTTTACCTGCCTATAAAAATAAACATCGCAGGGTTGAACCAGAGGAGTGCACTTCGGAGGAATAACTTTTATAGTACAAGTTGGCATTTTATTATCATCCTGGAAGACCTCATCGTATAATTCAGGCTTCGTTTGCCCTCCCCAGGAGTCGATGAGAAGAAGAAACTTCTCTTTTCCCACGTAGGATTTGACGCAATCGTTGAGGAAGTCGATGTAAAAACTTGTTGAAAGCTTTCCAGATTTCGATGACGTGATGACAACATTCTTATATTTATTTGCGTATTCATTCACCAGCTTCTTAACCCTGGGTCCAAATGTACGTGTTGCCTCTTGCAAACATACAAAAACGCTGGGTAATACTTTTCCAGACAGGGTGAGAGCATATTGTGCCGTATACGAATGCGTAACTTTATTCATATCTTGCTTTTGACAAATATGGTTTTTTTTTTCCTTTTTCACAAAGAGTCCTATTAAAAGTAGATTGATACTGACAGCCTAAAAAAAATAAACAAAATACGACATAAATTATATGAAGTGGTATTTTCAAAATCGGAAATCTTTGAAATTTATATTATTTTTTTAAATGTATTAAAATGTTTGAACTTTTTAGAATTCTTTTCACATACCTGTCTGATCAGTATTAATGACGTAATCCTTATTGAAATTTGGTATCAACTGTAAAGTTTGTATCCGGAAAGTTTCTGCTGAGGCCAAGATTTCTTCCATCTTTGCTGTTTCTTTTTGCGATACGAATTTGGTGATTTTTCGTTGACGAATTTGATGGTTTCTTTTAAATTTTATTACCCATGAGTCAGAAGCTTTGAATTGAAAGTCTGATGAATATTGTCCTGCAGCAGCTAAAGCCCATTGTTGTAAATTTCTGGTTGTAACTTGTTGATATTTTTGTCTAGCTTCAACGAAACGGTCATAAGTCCAGGAATCAATAATTGAATATTTATCGAACGTATTTCCACCTTTTTTTATGTCATCTTCCCACCGGGATAAATTTTCCATTTTTTTCAAACGTCGACAACCATTTTTATGCAAACTTTGCAGACGCCACGTAGGATGTGCTTTGGCAATGATGACAACTTTTCTTTTATAATCCAAAGGAATATATTCTATCTCTCTGCTCTTTTTCTTTTCTGGTTCATACTCGTCCGATGAAGAATCTTCAATTTTCTCAAAACAAATTTCTTCACACTCTTCATTCATATGAATCAATGCCTCATCAATTACAATCATTTTCTCACCCAGCATTTTTAATGTATTTTCATAAAGTTCTTGTCCTATCAGCATAGCTTCGTGAGACATTGTAGCTGAAGATTCCGATGCAATCAAATTATTTTCATAGAGCAGTCCTTCGTAATATACTACTGCATCCTTTAATCGCAATTTCGACATTTCACTATACAAAGATTCTTCGGGAATTTCCTCTTCAACCCTCGAAGGACCAGCAATTTCTTCATTCTCCATTTTCAGCGGAACACGTGTTCGTTTTCTGCTGTACAATTTAAAAAAACACGAGAAACTTCCGACCACTGCAAGAGCTAAAAATGGAATGCAGTAGCCGCTCTCGTTTGTAACGGCTCTTCGAACCCTTCGCTCCCCCCCATTACTAGGCGACGGTTGGCGTGAGAAAAATCTAGAATATTCTAGACCCTTCTTATTCACTTTCACTTGGGGCTCTCTGCCTATCTTTTGTATTATACTAGAATAATCTTTTGTATTATAAGAAAAAGATAAACATGTCAGGTCAAATCCGTAGCCTCGAAACGATTTCTTGGATAAGTAACTGCTTTTTCTTTAAAAATATTGATTCCATAAAAATATTGATTTCATAATATTCCACAGAAAATACTTTATTACCACGTAAATACTTATAATAATAAAAATATATTTTAAAAATTTGTTCCAATAATAAATGTTTAAATAAAATACATTAAAGAGGTTGTGAAATAAATAAAAAAAATTTGGATTAAAAAAATTTGTATCAGGCGAGAATAGAACCCCTCACCTCGAGCTCGTGCAGCAAGTACGCTACCGCCTGAGCCGCCGGACCATTTGACAGAAGGAAACAGTTTTTGGTATATAACGGGCTTGAAAAATTTTGAAGCCTTTTTTCTCGAAACTGGCTGAATATTGCGCCCTATTATTAAAGTATGTTAACACCCTAAGGGTACACTACTACCACACGAAGTCTTGTCCCAAACTTAAATTCCCACCTCGTAATGTCCCCTTGTTAATGTTCCTTATTGTCTGACTCAATATTGGCACCATTAGTGGCAACGTTGGAACATGAATTTTTTATTGGTCCATCCCACCCGTAAGTCTATTTCTTCCGTAATTTTTTCCGATAAAAAAACATGTTTATTCTTCACATACATCCCAAAACGAAAAAAAGGGAAAAAACGAAAAAATATAAAAGGAGCGTTCATGAAGATAATTAAAATTTTTGCAGAAAAGAGAAAAACTAAATAAATTATAATTGAATTTTTAATGGAAAAACGTAAAAATGAAGAATATAGCGCAATGAATATCTGTGTAGTTAATCATTTAGGAAGCTCGTTATGTTTACACAAAACAGAAACTGCGAAAATTGTTTTTGATTTTCAGGATTTAAGATCAGAAACTTCATAATGCAGTTTGTTCAGCTTGCACATGTTCGAAAAAATCTCTATTTTTTTGTCGATGAAGAACAAAGTATTCCTTTGCTTTAATCTTAAAATTTTAATGAGCTAACAGACTTTTTTTCGGTTCAGAAATTAAATCTGTTAATGTTTTCTTATAGTCGATGCGTGTTAGTGTGTGTGCGAGAAGGAAAAAAATGCGATGTGCGCAAAAATAAATTAATCAGTTAAATTGAAAAACTTATAGTTTAGTCACGAATATAAAACTAAGAGAATGCAAAATAAAAATTTTAAAAAAGAAGTTTTACTTTGAGAGAAACGTTTTGATGTTTGCGATTAACGTTTAAAGAGCATCGACTGCGACAAAGCACTTGTCTATTTTCCTGTTCCGAAGTATTTTGATAGAAAGTTTCGTTATTAGGGCCTATCTGAGGACTTTTGCTTCTCATTTGGTATGTAATAGGAGAAATCCAGGAAAAACCTGATTGATATACAAGGGCTTGAGAACGCGTCTTAACAACTTCATAATCTCGTTCTCAAAGACGCAACTGTAATACGAGGATTGCAACCTGAGATATTCTGGTTTCAAACCAAAAAAATTATCGCAGGGCTATACTGAGGAGAACATTGTGTTGTTAAGCACAATTACCTACAATCTTTCTCCTAAATTGTAGGTTGACAATCCATTTCTAATTTTTCAAATATTTAAAGGGCTAGCTATTTTACGCTAAAAATGTACTGTGGATTACTTACTTAAGTACAAAAGATTACTGTTTGATTCGTAACTTTATTTCGAAACAAAAGTTCATTCCACAACTCATATTTTTTTTATGCTTCATTAGTTACTAGTTTTTAGAGATTATTAACATATTTATTAATTAGTGGATTCGAATTTTTTTTTCTGGGTTTATTCTTGCTTTTAATATTTAATATAATATTTCAGCAGAAATTGTTTACCTCAGTATTTCCTCATGCATTCGAAACTAAGTGATAAATGCAGTTAAATGCGACTTAATTTAGGTAAGCTTTAGTCTAAGGCATTTTGAAGTTCATATTGGCTGATTCAGTTATGACTACAAGAAGCATAATTGTTTCTCCATCTCGCAATAATCCAGATGGAAAATATGAACGACTTTCTTCAAATTGAATTATGGCAAAAATTTAAAAATGTCTGAATTTCATGTGAAATTTTAGCGAAAAAATGTAATTGTTTTAATAGTATTCATTCAAGTTATATTTTTCGAACTTTCAAATATTTTCCGAAAATGTTCCATCAAGCTAAGGGGCCATTTTCAAAAAAAAAAAAAAAAGAAAGAAAGAATGAGACTTGGACCCAATAACTTGATCTGTATTTTCCAAGCAACTACAGAATCTGATTTGAGTGCTTTGTGATATCATCTCCAATAATATCTCAGCATCATCTGCTATTGACGCAAGAGTAATCTTGTTTCCGAAGTACTCGACCAAGTCGGTGTTGACTCTCTATCTGGCCATCTCAACTCATAAATGAATCACTAACAACCTAAGGGAACGGAAAGAAACTTGATGACTTTGGTGTGTAAGAAACTTTTCTGATATTAAGCAAAATCTTTTGGACGAAAGATTTTTGCTTCTCTCCCCAAAAGACACAAGCTGTCGTATGCGAAGCGTTATAATGCACTAATCCAATCCCGAAAAAGAAACGGAAAATAATTACACTTTGAGCTTGAAACAGTGTTTGTTGCTTTTGTTTTTTACCTGGTGTAAACATGAGCTTTGTATAAATGATAGTATTAATAAATTTAATGGCGGATGACTTCGTTCATCATTTGTGAAAAATCACAAGGCAAAAAATTGGAGAGGGAATACCTGACAAAACAGCTTCATATATTGAGGTTGGAATTAGTGACGACTACTTCAAGGACATTCAAACCAGACTTCGTACACTGTCAAAGTTGATCATTAATGTTTGATGATCATCTTCGTAGACAATAAGAAAAATGGATCCCACGCTGTAAAAAGTTCAAGTTTAACCTTTCACCAAAAAAAAAAATTGAAAAAAAAAAAAAAAAAAATGGCGAAGTTTAGCTATAACCAACATTTCGTACTGAAACTGAACCATTTCGATGATTCCAAATTCTACATTCATAGTGAAACTACACCAGTATAATAGTTCAACTTAGTACCAAATGCTGTTCGCAGCTAAATGTCACCATTTTTTTCCGTTTTTTTTGGTGAAAGGTTGAATTAGTATTTTTTCCAGTGTAAAAAAGGTTGTTTACAGTTATTTTATACCACAGGTAAGTAGGTGTGCATGATGCCATGATTATTTTAAAATATCTATATAGTATGGTAAACTCAAGATCTACAAAATGTTTTACACGTTTTTTTCTGAATGAAACAATTATACGCAGAATAAAGAAATATTTATTTGCCATTCTTTTTTCCTCTGTGGTAGATATATTACATTATGTAAGGTAGCCACATGAAAAGTAATTAAAATAATATATTAAGGGCATACTTATCTTTGAAGAAAGTCAAACACATGTGTATAAAATCTTTTAATGAACCAAAAAATAAATGCAATAAGCTGAACAAACGACGTGTTGGCGAACATTTAATATTTGTTATGATTTTTTAAAACTTTTTCGTGTTGCTATTCACTTTTACAAACAGTTACAAATATTTAACACTCCCGACAAGCTACTTCAAACGTTATATTTATTTTATCGTAATGGATAACATATTATTTCTGAAAGTTTTTGCGACTTACGAAAGAATGCTCCAGTTACAGATTAAATGAATAAGGAAACCACTGGAGATTTGGAGTTGTCTTCATATCTATTCTCAATGCATGTAATATTTTCGTCAACGCTTTGGCTGCCATAAGCCATTCATTCTTGTGTCAGAATTGCAAATACAGTTAGGTAAGTATCTAGCTCTGTGATGATCGACTTACAAACGATTCCCTTTGGGAAACTTGGATATCACAGGTTAAGGGGTCTGCCTACGTTCGGAGGCTTTTTTTTTCAAAACAATGAAATAATTACTAAATGCATATTTTTTTAAGTTAAAAAGTAATTAAAATTAAGAAAACAAACAAAATAATAGCTATATTTTTATAAAATTTTGAGAAATTGGGAAATTTTAGCAAAAAATAGGCGAATTTTACCGTTTACGCCAAACACTCTATACTCACTTTAACTCGATATATTTTATAATCCTTAATAATATATATTTCTATATTACTTAACTGTGTTCTGAACTAAAAGTTTTATAATAGGTCCAAAATTGAGAAAAATATAGCAGTTTTGTAGAAATTCATACGTTTTTCACCGAAAAAAACACAATATTTCACAAATAAATGCCTGTAAATTTTTAAATACTGACATAGAGCTTAGATTTTAGTTCAAAACGCAGATAGCAATGTGTGAAACAATACTTTAAAAAATCACAGTAATGGGTATAAAACTTTTCGAGTTATGAGATCTGCCGTGAACAAAAATATCGAAAAACGTAGTTTTTCAGAAAACGCATTTTAAATTCCACTTTTATGTGCTTGCGATGCGACTTCTGGTCAACTTAATTTCGTGTAACTTCGTTTCTATGTATCGTAGAAACAAAAACCAAACATTTTTGAAATCTTGAATACTTATTCTTTTTAAATATAAAATAAAAAAAATATCGAATTTTTTCGCAAAACTCGTCTTTTTGGTGCAGGCAGACCCCTTAACATTCTTTCATTGCTGTTATTTTCCCCCTTATACTATAAGAATAGAAATAAAAAACATATTGAAGAGGTTCGGTGCTAAAAATGAAGTTAAATTTATTTGGAGTTTGAAATGAGAAGGGAAATTTAAGTTCGCAAACTTATTTGTTTCTTGTAAATTATTTTTAAAGAAATTAATTGTGTGGATTTGGAGTGTCTTTTTAATCATTGCGATAATTATTACGATTTATTAGTTGTTTCAATTAATGAAGTCATTGGTTTATTTATTGCAGAGAAGGAATAGTTCAGTAATGATTTTTAGTATGCTGTACATAATTAATCTCTAAGAACTCATTAGGGGAACATCTTTCTAATGGGGCTACGTATGGTCACTTACCTTTGTAACCCTAGGGCTTTCTCCGGAAACTGGCACCATTCTTTAAAATAGCACCACTATCTACGGATGCCATTGCTACTTGAGCATTTTGGCGCTCAGTTTCCCCCTAGATCAGTGTTTCCCAAACTTTTCTTTCTTGCGAGCCCCTGCTTTGAAGATCCAAAAGAAACTGGCGAACCCCTTTCTTAAGTCGTTAGTAACAAATAAAAAAACAATAAAATGAGCTAGTACGTTAATTTTCCATGTTGCATAATAGTTCATACCAAGAAATGAAAATATAATTGCAAAACATAAGTTGAATTTCAACAAGTTGAAATAAAAACGAAAATTACTTTTTGAATATTTGTTCTTTTTGAATTATTATTGGGGAGTAAACATATGTATTCGCAAAAATATCTTTAAAAATTATTTCCCCGATAGTAAAAAACCGTTGTGGAACGGCTTGAGAACAAATATACGTACAAAATTTTGAATCAATTAATAAAAATCGTTCGGTTGCACTTTCGGGTTGAAATGTACAAAATTCGCAAAAGTTGGACTCACATGCGATAAATGAAAGTACAAAATTTAAAATTAATGAATAATATCTTCCGGTTCTATTTTTGATTCTGTGTATGAGAAATTTGCAGAAAATAATGCAAAATTTTATAATTTAGTAAATTTTCATATTTACGACTCTTTTTTTGCGCTGGTGAGGAAGAAGTGGAAAATAGTAGGAGAAACAGACGTTCAAAATTTAAAATAAATCAATGAATTTCTCTCCATCCCACTTGGAGATTCAAATTTTTGAAGTCTCGTAACAGTAGAAATAAGTGCATTTCAGATTTTGTACGTATGCTTCCTATGTCAGTCTACAACTTTTACAAATTATCGCGAAAACAACTTATCAAAAAAATCATTTTCGAACTCTGTCCTAATGACTATGTAAATTCATTATTTCGCTCTTCAATTCAAAATTCCGCCATTGCGAGATTAATTTCAAGACCCCCCTTTCGACCCCACACGAACCACTGGGGGTTCGCGAACCACCGCTGGGAAACGCACCTGAGCTCTAAGTGAAGAGAAACTGCACTAGGAATTTAATTTAAACGAAAGTATCCAAACCAAGCAGATACTTAAGGGACCTTTAACATGCCGCGTAATCATACGGCATGGGCGCCGACGATTTCCTGCATCTTGAAAATCCGTCGAATTGAGCCAGGTTTAATTATGCGAACTTGCGCGTACGAGGTCCACCACGCCAGCCTGCGGCCATTAGTGAAAAAGAAAATGCAACTAACTTTTAATGTTAGTTGGTATAACGATAAGAAGGGTTCAAGTTTGGGTCAGATATTTATTTCAAAAATAATTTTGACTATTAGAGTTAAATATAATCTCGTACGTCAGTGAAAATACAATACATCAGCGACAATGATTTTCTCAACTGAAAAGTCTTTTTACTTGTATTTATACATTTTTTTAGCTTAAGCAGTGGTATAGAAACAAATGTAGTTTTTGATTAGGGAGTTGTCTTTTATAATTGCATCGAAATTCGAGAGACCCGAAGGAGATTCAAAAAGACCAAATCAAGCAGAACTTTTGTCTAGAAGTCATAATTAAATGAATACAGTTTTTTTTTTTTTTTGCGGAAGTTCTGTGGTTCCAATCAAAGAAGAGTCCTTTAGGTTAAAATCTTTTCCTTTATTTACATATGTACAATTTCTCCGTCAAACACATTCATTGCTATTAATTCCAATACCTTGGCTTCCGCCTGCCACACAAAAAGTTGAAATTTCTTCTTTTTATAGGGAGCTGCTACATCGCCCTCTCATGGAGTTTTATATTCCGTAACATATTTGACGTAATTGTTTTGAAATAATTATAAATAACAAGCCTCTTTTTTTCCTATGAAAGCGAGAATATATGCCTACATGAAAATTCTCACTGGTGAAAAAAGAAAATTTTCTAATAGATTTTTCAATTTAAGCTCAAGGGATAATTTAAAAAGGTCAAAGTTATGAATGATAATTAAATATTATGTATTCAAATTTTAACCACATCAAGACAGTAAAGGACTTATTTAATGAACTTGCATATTTCACTAACTGCACTGGGAAGATAAGCTCCAGATTCTTCACACGCCAAATCGCTATTTAGAATTTTTTATCATCCTGAAAAAACTGAATTAGAAATTACATTATAAATATTTCTACTACACAGAATTGCAAAACACATACTATAAACATGTTAGTGTTTTATTTAAAAGGTTTTTAGTTTTTAAAAATTAATTTTAATGTTGTGATATTTTTCCTTCGAAAAGATTTTTTTTCCCTTAGTTTTCTTCTCACGCAAACTGCTCGTTATTGGAGCTTATTTGAATTATTTTATTGTCGGTTTATTGATTTTCAGAAAACAATCTAATGAACATCAGGAAAAAATCAGTATGTAAATATGTTAGGAACAGGCATTACAGAAAGAAGTATCAAGATATTAAATGGAACAAAAACAAAAATATTTAGCTTACAAACATAATAATGACGATGACGGAGCGAAAAAATTAAAAGCATTTTTTCTAAGTACAAAATAAGTCAAGTTTTATTTGCTAAAATCAGTTTATTTATATAAAGTTGTAGTACTTGCTTATTAAGGTTTAATAATTGAAATGTTTTCAATGTAAGATGACACGATACACGTTTTGTGTCTCTTAGTACAAAAGTAGTCATCTAACTACATTCACATAGTAAAAAAAATCAGTAACAAATCCTCATAATTCAGCAATCTACCTATACCTCTGTTAGAAAATTGTGGTGTCGTTTAAAACCTACCTTACATTGTTCTCTTAAGAGCCTTTTTTTAAAAATGCCCATAAAAAGGGTACCCATAAAAAAAAAAGGTTATTGGGTATTTTTTTAAGTTAATGAATTTTTAAAGATGTGAATAAGAGCTGTGGTAAGTTTCTTCTTTAAATTTTTGAATAAGACTCAAAAAATTTGAACAAAGTTGTCAGTCAAATATTTAGATTTGCAGAAAAGCCGGCAACTTTTGGCTGGTTTCCAAGTTTTCCAACAGTTCTTTAGTTGAGAATTAACGTAAAACTTATATGTTTGTCAAGTCTGTCATCAATATTGATATATGTTTGTATTTTCTTTCAATATCACTATAGACTACGATTTCGAAGACTACAAAGATCGCCTCATTCAGTGAAACAAAACATAAATACATAATGCGTTTTAACTTTTTATTTATAATTTTCATTACAAATTATCAAGAAAATATGCAGTCAAGTGGAACAAAAACAATAAACTGGAAACTGAGCTTAGAAGTTTAAGCAATCCAAACATTGAAAAAATTCTTGACAACAGTTTCATTTTTCTTTCGTATGTAATAGCTAAAAATGTCTTTTCATTTCAAGGAAAGAAATGTATGTCAACTTTATCCAGTTAATTTACTTAGTTTAGTTTTTTATTCTGAAATAAGCTTAAGAACAACTATAGCTTAAAAACAATTTTATCATTGTCAGAAACTTCGTTTTTATCCAATCAAAATACAAAAACATTGATAATCTGCACCAAAGTTTTTCCAAAAGATTAGTAAACTTTATTGTTAAAAATAAAAAGAGTTCGGATTTATCACGCCATCTAGTAAGAGTTACAGATTTCATTGAGTAAGCTTACGTCAATACTCCTTTGAGCTTTATTCGAAAATACTACTTATTTCTATTTCTTTGGAATTGGAGAGATTATAGTTAGAAGGTTGAAAGAAATATAGATAAGATACAACATTTTTTTTACAACATCTGAAACAAAAACTATTGCATTATCTAACTTTTTCTACACTTTCGTCTTGGAAAGGGTCGATTGAAGGAGGATCAGTTCAACATAGAAAAAGAAAATGGCAGTATTACATCGAAGAAGACATATTTGAAGTGGTTCTTCTGCTTGTATGAACATTAAAACTGTGGTATGCTTTTGGAAACATCAGACAGTTATTTTTAGGATACAGAGTCAAAAATTTATTAGAAAGTAGCAATTGCTCTTGTGGTAAATATTTTTTTCGGTTTCCTAAATAACTTGAAATAAATATTCCATGTCAAAAAAAGTAGAAAATAAATTTTATATCTGCAGTTGACAGATCATATGTTTCGCGCCCATAAAGTATGTTCGAGTTTATTTATCTGTTTATTTTATTTATTTTTCACCCCAGACTTAAAACTTGCATTTCAGAAATCGGATGTAGGATAGAATTTTTGGATATTCTGAAACGTCGGCACTGTTTCTTGACGAAATCATACATAATATATATATATATATACAGCTTGCACACACATATATATATATATGTGAGCTGTTGATAAAGTGTTTGAATTCCAGAAAAAAAATATGTCGGTAAATATTTTTAAAAAGACTTTTAATAGTATTTTTACTTAGCTGGGTCAGTTTATTTCAGAAAACGGTTTAAGATGTCGGAAGATATTTTCAACGTCTGGATGAACAATTTCTATCAATGGACAGCTGTTTTTGGACGTTACGTAATGGTTTTAAATGTCCGATGGCGTTGTTGATCTTCAAGATATATTTTTAGATGCCGTGAAATGCATTGAAATGAACATATTGACTTTTCAAACGACTATATCACTAATCAATCCAACGAAGCTGCTAATCAATCCAACTGAAACTTTTGCAATTGAAATACTTTACATATGTTTCAATATTACGAGAAATCTATTCTAAGAATAATTGAATGGGGTGAGTGGAATAAATAGAATATTTTTTTCGTACGCTTTTTTAAAAAATGAATATTTCTTTTTAATTTTAAATATTTATGGGATTTTTCAGGCAACATTGTTCTTAGACGCTCAAACTTAACACAAAACTGTCATGTTTTCTTTTTTACTTTCACTTTTTTCCCTTTATAAGAATAGCTTTTATTAATTCCATTGGAGTTGCCAAAGCAATTGTAAATTTTATAATCACAGGTTTTCAACCATTTCCAAAAATCAATGTGAGTTTTTTTAAATTAAACATATGAATTAAAAGCCATGTTTCTGTTTTAATGATTCTCCATTATATAAAAAAAATAAATGTTCAATATTATCTTTTGGTTTTCATCAATATAAAAAGACAGCACGAATCTATCTTTTATTTTTCACAACGACCGGTGGACCTTTTCCTTCACTTCAGTACCGAGTATTTTATACAGTGAACCAATGATGCACTATCTAGCTTCACAGTTGCAAAAGTTTACCATTTTTTGAATGTAAGCAGAAGTTTCTCTTCAGTTTTCATCAAAGTGCTAATGTATTCCTATCCATAAGCTTACGAAATCATAACAGTGTCTTTAAAATAAATGATTCTCAGTATTTCCTAACGACAACAAATAATTGTTCTTCTGAACTACAACAGAAGTATCTCTTGCCCATTCTCCTATACATGGAATCAAATTCTTATTCACATATTTTAAAAATAATAATGATTTTTCGTACATGTAATTTCTCGTGATTTTTTTTAGCAAGATTAGAAATGAGTAACACTTTTTCAGTAAAATAGCGGATGTCCTTTTTTTTTTTTGTTCTGTCACGTTTTTTATAAATGCACAAATTTTGCATTACTTAGTACTTCATAATGTTTGCAAAATTCTCCAATGTTCCTACAACAAAAAGAACTTTCAGAATGGTTTTACGCAAGTGTCAAGATCTAATTTTTATAGTTATGAAGTTGTGAAGAAATTTGTCTCACTACGATTTCTCCTTTTTAAACGAGAAAGCAAATATCTTTGTTTTTAAGCTGTGTTTTTTTTTTTTTTCAGATACAATTCCTTAAAGAACTCAAAGAAACAAAACTACAAAATCCAAAATTTAACAAAAACTTATAGTACTCATATATAAGAAAATTATACAACTAGAAAAGTGACATTAATTTTTTTTAAATTAAATTTTATGTATTTCATTTTGTAATAGTATTAGCCAATTCAACAACAATATGAAATTCATAGAAATAAATAGAGAAAAAGGTGCGTTGGAAAGGGTTAATGTAGAAAAATAAAAGCTAGCAAAACTCAAAATGAAATCAATTTATTGCTGTTGTAAATGCAAAATACGCACGAGGAACTACAACTTAAACAACTATGAATTGCTTGCTCTGAAAATTTTTCTTTCTTAAAAACAAAATTGCACATTGATTTTGTTATATCCATTTTCAATTCATGAAATAAATACTCACATACATATTGACATTTATATTTACTTGTTTTCTCTTTTCAGGTAAGACCATTCTTCGTTATATGTGTGTAATGGTATTCTTCTCTCCTTTAATTCTTGCCATATAAATAAATGAAATATCCTCAGGTAAGATCTTAAGATATTTTTATAACCATCAGAATTTTTTTAAATGGAAATACAATAAAGAAACACACTATGTGTGACAATTAAGATCATCTTGTCATTGTCTTTTTAAAGAAATAAAAATTCTAAGGTTCATGAACCATCATTTTATGTAAAGCAAATTTTTCTGAATAATGTGATACTCGTTTATTATATACCACTTTATACCGAAGTACTTGTAAATTGTATATAACATCCAAAGGCGAACATTTTGTAGCTGGTGTGCTGGTTCCCGATTCAGAAGAAAGTTCAAGATTATTACTACCTGCAAGGATAAATATGAATCAATCATTCTCGCTCAAAATTTCATTCTTTAAAACGGAAAAATTTAGTGTTATTTGTATCATAATTTTCCTCTGGCTGTTATTCTGGACATAGGGAGGTGACAGAAAAATACAGAATTTTAAGTAATCTAAGAAAAGTTACACCTGAAGTAATTTCATCTGCTCTTTCGAATACTATGCGAGTTTGCTTGTTTAGTTATGCTCATCAACTGACAAGGAGATGCCCTTCTTTGTGTGCGGTTGGTCTAAAGTGATAATCCTGCAAAACGTATTATGGGAAATTAACTAAAAATTTTATTTGGAAATATAATACATCAAGAAGGATTAATGACATATTGGATATCTGTTGATGGTCAATTGTGGAAACGACATGTAGATCAGCGGATAACATGAAACTTTACAGAATGAAATATATCACAATTTTAATGCTGATAATGTCAACCTGCCGCAATGTCGATGTAAACTCTACGTAATTCACACAAACTCACGCACATCACCACAATGTGAACATAAATAAATTATGACATATAATTTTTTTATGAGCCTGGCAAAATAAAATTAAATAAATTTTAATACATCTACCAATCACCCTCTTTTATCAGAACTACAACATCCAGATTTTTTTTTCCATTTTAAAATTCGTTGAGTTCGAATGATATTCACTCAAAATTGCATTGTATCGACAAGAAATAAAAGATAAATCTAAATTATATGCTAATTTAAGATTAAGATTAAGCTATAATATACGTAAGCAGAAGCTAAACTTACATAAGATATTGCTTGATGCTGAACAGACAGCGCTATTTACAAAATCAACCACAGAAACGTATATAAATTTATTAGCGTTTTATATTGATCTTTTATATATATATATATATATATATATACCCAAAGAGAGAGAGAGCTAGATAAATAGATAGATTCATAGGTAGATAAGATATATGACTGTTTAATGGTTTAAAAATACGGTAGAGATTAGAAACATGATATTTTGCAAAAACGCTTTAAAAGACATTACTGATTTTTCTTCTTTCCAAATAGCTTTACTTTACTTCTTTTAAATATACGCTCTTTTGAAATGTCATATTTCCGATCCTGTTCACAAAATCGCAATTGAACAAGTCTTCGATAAAAAGAATTTTCCCAAATTTTTATCAATGTCGCGATGATAAAGAGAAGAAAAAATGCTGTATGCAACTAATCCGTTAGCTATAATGGAATAAATGACTAACCGAAAGACACTTTTATAACATTCGGCGGGAATTTTCCACTTGGAAAATTTCGCATCAGTTCTCAAAAATACTGAAACCAGTCAACCGGAGGACAAACTGTAATTGATTTCGGATTCTGAGAACTAAGAAAAAAGTGATGAGAGAATCTTTTGACAAATTCTCAAACTTGTTCGACGCGTTTTTTGTTCTTGGAAAAATCTCTTTGAAAATGACTTTTCGTAAAGAAGAAATATATTGATGAGATTTTCACTACTACATTTTTTTGTTTATATTTTACATTGTCAAATTCAAGTGAAGCAATATTCTTTGTGTTTTAATAAGCTGTCAACTGTAATATCTAAACTCTTGTTGTTTTTCCCCCCAAAATTTGAACTACACTTTAAGGTTGATATTCAAAGCCATTTCTCTTTTTTAAAATCATTATACGTTTCACTAATCAGATGCCGTTTCCTATGCTTATTGCAAAAGAACTTTCAGGCGAGCCCATTCTTTTGATAGTTGAAATTATTCCAATGGTACATTTTAAAGGGGAAAACATTTTGAACGTTACTTATGAGTTTCTTTTTGCTTTGCATGCTCTTATAACAGTAATAATATCAATAAGAATAATAATAATAATAATAATAATAATAGATGATGATGATGATGAGGAGGAGGAGGAGGATAATAAATACATTACCCTAACAATTAATATTGTTACAGTTATTTCCATTAGTTGTCTACAAGGTGGCGTAGTGGTAAGGCGTAGGCTTTGTACGCCCAAGTTTGCAGGTTCAAACCTCGCCCAAATCGGTGGATTTTCACGATGCATAATATCGTCTGCGCTCATGTTGTATGATTATGCGACATGTAAAAGATCCCTTGAGGAGACATTTGTCTTGGATGCTCTCGGCTAAATTAATTTCCTAGTGCAATCCAAGAAAAACTGATATACGTCTTTTTTCTTGGAGGCGGATCATCATTCTTAGCACACTAACGTGACATTTGCAACATTTTTTCTTATAAAAATGAATTAGTAAAAAGTAAGGTTATATTGAATTGACATTGATATTACATTGAATTGACTACAGCGTAGCAGATAATTGCAGAAACGTTGTGAAAATCAAAAGACGAAGACATTTTAAGAAAATCATTATTTTATGAATACTAAATTCTTTAAAAGATCGAATTTTAAGTCACTAAACATATTGTTAGATAAATGAGAAGCCTCTTTAATGAAAATAGCTTTCGGAAGAAAATGTATTCCATGTTCTACGTGTAACTAAATGGCTCATGCAACTCCACTATTACGAAACTTCATTTCAACAAAAAGAGCAAAAACACAGTCGATACATTTGAGCTGTCACGGAAATGAGTTTAAAATCAGCATACTTCCATTTCCAAAAGTAATTCCATCATGATTCTTTAAATCTGCTTCTGCCTATCCGGTCACAGAACTTAAACTCCATAAATGACTCTAGCTGTTATCATTGAAAACAAATAGAAATAATACCCTCGGCAAAGCCTGCCAGCCCATTTAGAACGTTGTAAATAATTTAAGCTTTAAAATGGGTTCTCGGTTTCTAAAATAGAAGGTACTTAATATTTCCATCTGACAAAACAGAAACGACACGTAGATTCATGCGCATAAGGGAAGTAGGAGGAATTTTTATTGTGGCTCTGGTCGCCGTTAATGGCAAAATCGAATTCTAACACTGTATTAATGTCGCACAAGACCCCACGGTTGATAGTTTGCATATGAATAAACGAGAGGGTTAAGGTTTCGCTTAATATTTTGCTTTAAATGAGGTTTTACGGCGTAGTCATTTAAATAAATGCGACTGAAAGATCTTCAAATGACTACACAGTTGCAGATTGTTTGCTGGAAAAGGGAAAGATACAATGATGCTGTTTGTCTTATTATTTGTATCAGGCTTATTTTCAGCGAGGTTCTTAAAATAAATTTACTATTTTTTACGAATAAAAATAAATGGTTTAATGATAATGGGGTTTTACTTCCTTGTAATCAAATTTTACGATTTAAAATGGATGTATAATGCTGAAGAGGACGGTCATTTAGGAGGGTAAGGAGAGTGCAATTGCAATCCCTCCCTGGCTTTGAAATATACTCATATGCATGTATATAGACACTAGCAATCAAACTCTGGACGAAAAACATGAAATGGCAAGGAAAATGTAAATAATTATTATAGTGAAATACATGAATGCACTTTTTGTACATATTTGAACAATGCATATGAGGGCATAAACCGTATAAGGGTAGTAGTTTTAAGCAAAATATTTGAAATGGTTAACTGAACAGAAAAAAAAAATCACCTTACTGATGCAAATTATTATGGTTTTCATATACCTTTATATTTATTCCTATTACGTATAAAATAATCAACGATTACTTTTGAAAACAATGTACATTTAATGCAAAAGAGATTTAGAAGTAGTTATCTCCCAAGGTTTAATTAGACACGTGTCTTAACTCCGCGATATCATCATACCAATCGAAAACAGACATTTGCCGTAGGGTATCTTTTTAAAACAATAGCAGGAATCGATAACGTTAAAATAAATTCCGACAAACGTTTGAACATTATTCAGTCAAGTGATAAAAGAGAGCAAACAGATCGATAATAAAGTAAAACTATGTATTTTTGCAAAATGTACCTTTTTAAAAGTCTTGCAACTCAGTTTCTTAATGAGAAAATTTATTGCTATCAAAATATTTGAGAAAAAAAACTATGTTAATCTCTTAGTGCATTGCAAATGTATTTGTAAAAAAATTGAATAATAAAATGGGAGTCACTTATACGTATAAGTTAAACTTAAAAGTTAATATAATAAACTTAAGAGCCTCAAAAAAGTTAAACTTAAGAGTTGGTAAATTTATTAGTGATTAAAAATCATTGGTTGAATCATGGGGCATTGAGACATCAATCTCATTAATTTCCTCAGCTCTCTCCTCCACACGTTCCATTTTGAGAGGAGCAAAAGATCCGACTTCATGTTTGCCTATTGGACTTACCCTGCCCAAAAAATCTGGTAGCATTGGGTGTCAGCGCTTCAAACTTTGGCACAAAAGGGTAGCGTTCTTGGAGAGCGCCGTGTAAAATTCCCTCACTTTTCCCTGACTAATTGACGCAATGTTAAAATTCCCTGACTGTTCCAGGTTTTTCCTGTTTTCCGGGTAGATTAGCAGCCATGTTAAATGTTAGTTAGCTACTCACGCAAATTACTTTTTCTTAATTGCTATATGGTACTAATCAAATTCTGGGAGATAACTACCTTATAAAACCTATTTTGAATTATATATATATATACATATATATATATATTGTTTTCGGAAATAATCGTTAATTATTTTATACGTAATAGGCATTAAGATGTAATGATACATGATACATATATATATATATATGTGTGTGTGTGTGTGTGTGTGTGTGTATGCATACATCATTTTTTTATTTCAACTCGCCATAGTGAAACAAAACAGTAGTATCCTATATTCAACCTGGGATCCACGAACTGTGTGCGGACCGCCGATTTTTTTCGAGTGGGTCAAAGAAAGGTGATATCGGCTTGGAACCCGCCCTATACTATTTTTTGTGCTATCTTCATCCAAAATCTAATACTGAAAGTAAAACATAAGCACTTAATATTAATTATAATTGTATTAATTAAGTTAAAATGCAAGCACATAAAATAAATACATAACTTTCTTTGCCTTTCGAATATATATTGTTTCAACTGATTGAACAAGATTATTTTATTAAATTATCCATTTTATGTTGTCAAAACGTTTTTAAAAATATATTTATGTAATTAAAATATGAGGAAGTAAAAATTTTAATCTTCCGTCTTCTTAGATTTATATTAATGCGGCAGATTTTAGTTAATGAAATAGAAATGTTTATTTTAGGCAAAAAATTTATTCAAAACATTTATAATATTTAAAAGTAAGAAAAAAAATCACATTTAGAGTGTTCTAAAAATCGGACTTTCATGTACAGCAACATTATGGCTATATTTAATTATATCTCGCAATTAAATTAGTCTCTACTTTTTAAGATAAATTAACTAAGCAAAATAAGTGAATTATTTTCTTTAAAATGTGTTTATGTGAAAAACAGCAATGTGATTATATTTATGCCTCAAAACTGTTTAAAAATTATTACTTAATCTACATAAAGAATTAGGATAAAATTAAGTAATTAAGTAAAACTACTTTTGCTCATGTATAAAAGCCGTGAATTTGGAAATTTTATTGAAAAAAAAAATTCAAGAATAAAAGATTTGAAAAAATACGAACTGAAAAATATTACCATTTGACATTAATAAAATTGGTAATTCGTTAAATATGTTGAGGTGCGACTGTCATAGGAGAGAAGGGCAGCTGCGGCCGGAATCGAACCCAGTTCTTTCTGGTGGTCGGCCACCAGCTCCCAGCTTCGGCGCACCTAAGACCTCGGCTGAGAGGTGTACGGGTGTCTGGTGGAGAAAAGTTCTTCCTGGTGGTGCTTTGCCAAAGAGCGTGCCCACTGGTGAGGTGCAAAGATGGCTATTTGAATCGCACCGCTGTAAATATTATTATTATAAGATGAAAAGATTTTCCAGCAAAAAGTAAATTTTAATACATTTAGTCTACTTTGAATAATTTATTCTTTAATTGAAAAAAAGATTTTATAAAGTGTAATAAAATAGGTTTGAGATATATGCAGTTAAATTAAATTAATTGAATAGTAACTTAAATAGTTTCTCTTCTTTTCACTGCGATGTAGTATAAGGGATTGTTATGTTTCAAAATGTTTTTTAAAGAACTGTTAAAAGTGCAGTTGAATGTTATAGAGAAAATTTATTTAAGAACTCAGAAACAACGTAATAAAGCGCACATGTAGGGGACACGTGTTACAGGAAACCCACTTTTTAATGCAAAAAGCTAAACATTTTGTTTTTAATACGGAATTACATTAGGTCTTTATAACTAATCCACGTAATCCTCGCCTGTTTATGCTTGTTAACTTGCTACAATCTGAGTAAGAATGTTTCTTTGTTTAGTTTTCATTTTACTTTATAGTCACACGTTTTAAATATAATTTTCCAATTTTTTTTTATAATTCAAATAACGGACCAAACTTTAACTGAATATGTAGTTAGTTTTATTAATAACAAATAATTTTGTAGAAACCTACAGTTTCTCAGACAAAGTGGTGGCTATGTGTTTGGAGTTGTAATGTATATTTTTTTAAAATTTAAAATATTTCGTCATGACCGTCATATTCGTCATCGATTTAAAATATTTCATTTCGACCTTATGCTTTCATTTAAATCTCGACATTTATTTTCTTACTCAGCGGTGTTTATAATATATTAGGAACCATACATCACAATAATTTTCAAACAAAGTTTAAAAATTTCATTCACTAACAATGACATCCGTAAAACTATATATATATATATATATATATATATATATATATAAAAAATATATATATATATATATATAGGTGTAGCAAGTTGTTAAGTATATGAAAATGTCAAAGTTAGTGCCAGGCGCAAATGCAGCACTATGTAGCGAACTTTACTATATTGAAATATAGATGTAAATGAAAAGAAAATGAAAGTTAGTTTACATGTCACGGAACTTTCATTTTCTTTTCATTTACATCTATATTTCAATATATATATATATATATATATATATATATATATATATATAAAGAGAACGAGAGAGTTAGAGAAAGCTTTTGCATGTTTCAAAGCTCAATGAGGAGTAATCATGATTTCTTTTATTACTTCAGAATCCTCATAGGTAATTTAGTTCACAATATTTAGCTCACCAACAGCTCTGCAAGGGCAATTCTCGGAGCTTGAATGATTGATGACAAAATGGAAGATCACACAAAAGAAACATCGTACGATATTGGGAATAAAAACAGTCGAAAAAGGTAGTTTTCATCGACGAAAAAACCTTTTATGTTCTCCCAAAAAGGCACTAGGGAAGAAGCACTGAAACTTCTGCTGCATTATTAATGTCCCCCATTAACCAACAAAATGGCGTACGACGAAGAGAATGTTCTACGAAGGTTAATCTCCATTAAGAGCGGTTTTATTCATAGAGCCGGACTCGATAGCAGAGGGCTTTAATTATGCATCGGTTCCCAATCGATGAGAGTTCTCTCTCTCTGACTTACCAGTGACAGTGTTCTTAATGTCTTACAAAAGCAGTTAATTTTCGCTGACTATTTTCAGGTTGCTATTCGCAATTAACGATTTGATATCTCCCTTTGTGCTTTTGAATGAAAAGTTTTTAATGCGTCAGTAATTAGTCTCGGTGGGCGAGTTAATGATGCGTTGAGAGCTGTTCAGGAATTACGCTTCTGTGTTTAAAAAAATCACTCATTACATTTGCATTACATGCAGTTTCTTTTTTCATTCTGGTGTGTTTGTTAGGATCGTTAGGCAGAGCAGCAATTTTAATCAATATCTTATTTTGAGAGTTTATATCAGTTATGTAAGCATTATCAGTCTTATCAAGCCCCCCTTCCTTGTTTGCACTTTTAAGAGTGTTTGATGACTGTTAAACGCATACAATGTTAGTAAAAGACTTTAATGGTTTGCGTCATTAAAGATGTTTATACGCAGAAAATATGTATTATGGCTTTCAGATAATGAAGAATGTAGTGTTGAAGCAGAAAATGTTATCTAATATTATTTTCGATATAATAAATGTTGACAAATAGCACGAACGTATTTTTTCGCAGAAAATTTAGCAGCAGGAAGCGTAACTGCGTTATCTAGTCGTAAACTGGTTAAGCGTTGCAAAGCCGTTAATAAAAGTTATTAAGCGTTAATCATGTTCATTATTTAAGAGATAAAGTCTTTTATAACCTTACAAGCCTTACAAGCGGATTTTGATTATTAAAGAAAATGTTTATATTATTGCGCAACAAAATGTGTCTTGTTCGTAATTAGTCAAAACAAAATATTTTACAAATATAATCATCGTGAAAAACTTATGACTGACTAAAAGTATCACTAGAATTGCAATAAAAAGTTAACCTTTGCACAAAAAATCATAAGTAAACAATTAATAATCGATGCAATAAAAGTAGCATACTCGTATTTTTCGACTAAAAAGAACCTCTCTTTTTTGCATACTTACTTTTGCATACAATGCCATTGTATTACTTTCCACGTTGATACATAACTTATATTGTACTTGGTTGTCATTTGAGGACAACAAAATAGTTCTCAAAAAATTTCAAAAGACATTTTTATGCAAAAAATTATAACTTCCTGAAAAATCGCCTAAGATATCTTTAAAAAGAGCACCGATTGAAAGCATAAATATGCAACGCGAAATTACTTTTCTAGATAAAAAGTTTGAGAGAAAAATAATAGTTACTTATGAATGACTGCATATTATTACGTGTTAGAAACCGGTTAAGGAATATATAAATAAATTTCCCTCAAATCTCCACTTTCTTTGAGTGATTTATAAATCTCATAACTATAAATCCAGTTGCTCTAACCTTTAGACCTTCATTGCAAAAACAATCCCTCTTCCATGGGATCCGTTATCAGTAACTAGGAGTCATTGATAAAAGATTTATTCCAATGCAAGCTTGACCACAGTGACATGCCAGACTCCTATCCTATTTCGCCTCTAATAGTAGTACTGGAAAGAGCAAATTTTTGTTTTCTTCTTTTCCCCCCTGCATAAGCTTGCTATCCACATTGGCGGAGTGAATGATGGGAGTGTCAAAGGGAGGTCATATCAATCAACTGGGTCTTGTGCTATTTTGTGACGATAAAATGCTTGAGAAAGCTGAGCACTTTCTTCAAACTTTCGTGGATCATTTACTGCATCCCTGAAAAGATATGTATTACGAAGTACTGAAGCTGCATAAGATGACTAAACATTTTCAGAATTTTTACTTAGTAAATATTTTCCGTAATATATTTTCTCTATTACGTTATAATTTTGCTATTATTTTCCTTTAAGTAAATGATAAAAAAAAAAAATATATATATATATATATATTATCATTCATTGTTCCATTATAATTTTTCTTATGATTATCACTAAAAAAAGAAAAAAAAACTTTGTTAATTATTAATATTAGTAAAATGGAATATTGTCATTGTTGTTTATGCTGTGAAAGTTTTTGCACTGTTAACGTTACTAAGACTTTTTTAATTGCCATTGTGCGCATTTCTACCAAGTTCTGCTAAATTTTTCAGAACATTTGTAGTTGTTGTTTTGTATAATAAAAAACATTATAGCTCTTTTTCGAATAATTTGATAAACTATTTAGAGAGGAATTAGAAATAATGTTATTACTATTTTTTTCTTTAGATTTGTATTGCGTCGTTATGCTTATTTCTTTACGAATTATTATTATTTGACAAGATACTTATTAATATCCTTTCTATTTATTATTACTGTTGTTTACAATGTGTCAGTTGCTATACAATCGTAATTACGACGTATTTCTATGCTGCTATTGTTTTTATTTAAATTGAATTAGTATTTCTTATTTTATTTTCTTTTTCTTCTGTTTTCCTGCTCTATTAACCGCAGTTGGATTTCTTACTGTTGTATACATTTCTATTTACTCTAATTAATGCATATACTTAATACTTATGTGTATGCTTTGTTTTCGGTAATAATGAACTCATTCTGTTCTGGATTAATTTATCCAAAAATTTGCCGCAAAAACACCTTATTATTGTTATTGTTATCGTTACATAACATATAAATAAAATGGGTCGTATACTTCGCTATTTTCCACAGTTGTGTTTTATATACTATCACTATTTAATAATAATATTATTTTACTTCGGTTGCAAATAATACACTGCTGTTAAATTTTGTAAAGTATTATTATTCTTATATTATTATTTTGCAGTTTTTGAGTTACCATTACAGAATTGTTACTTCAACATTGATATTGAATCTTTCATTTGTTCTGCATTTTTTTTGATATTATGTGTGTTAGAGCTATAATATTAGTGCATTTAATATTATTATTGATTTTGATTAATTTAATTCTTTTATTTTATCTGTTTTACTGTTATTGTCCTTTTAACTACTGATTTTGAATGCTGACTATTCGTTCTTGTTGTTAGATCTTCTAGTCATGTGCTTTTTATCTGCGTATATATAGTATATATATATAACATATATATATATATATATATATATATATATATATACATTTATTATTTGCCAAAGCTATTGCAACAGTTTTTTTTAACCCGTTACATATCTAAGTATGTCTTTCTGGTAACATTTTCCTCAGTTATTTCAGTTTTTGCTACAAGTTTTGTTACATAAGGTTATTGTTGAAACTTATTCTTTATTGATATAAATGTTCTATTTTGTCAATAAAGCCTACATCTTACTCAGATTCCTTATATTCCTACAAATCTTTATGTATGTTGCTTTTCTCTTCCATGTTTTACTTGATGTTTAATTAGTACCCTTTTTATTCCTACGCTAATTGATATTCATCCTTTTATTATGTGCTGTTGTTTTTATTACAATGTATAAATTGATATTGATTACTATTTTTAACTAATTTTACTATGAGTTTTTAAATCTTGTATGTCTTTTCACTTATTATTGCTATTATTGTTTTTCTACTGTCTATATTTTAAAAAAGTACTATTAATGTGCTTTGCTGTGGATTTTGTTATTATTATTGTCATTAATCATATTATTGTTAGTTGCAGTTGTTGTCATTATTATTTTTTAATTTCTACCATTAAGCGGTTTAGAAATTAGTTCTAATATTACAAGCACTGTTAAGATGAAATTCTTTACTAATATCCTTAAAACAATGTTTTACAAATGCCACGAAATCTTTGGTGCTTTAAGTCATATTTAAAAAAAATCAAGCATTTATTTTGCATGAGTGTTTATTATTTTAGAAGATTATGTGATTTCTATACTGGTAGTGGGGTTTGGAATGCAGAGCTGTTTATTAAGACTCAATTTTATGAAGCTTCTGAAAGAAGTTTTGTATGAAAAAAAAAAAAAATAACGTTCAGAAGAAATTAAAAAAATGGTTTCTAACGGGGTTTGACATTTAGAACATGGCCCAGGGAATATCAACAGAAATTAAAACAATTACTTACTGTTCTGAGCATATTTTGAATTATATATTTGCTTTGGCAGCCAATAGTTCCAAAGTGGGGTGAGACAATCACGCAATCGAACGTTCTTTTCTGGCTAAATGTGGTGTGTCTTGAGGATTAATACAAGAGTTCATTTGTAAATTTGCACACGCACGTGCCTCAATGAGAATAGGCGCAGATTAGGTTTTGGCGCCAATCGGTTCAACGGAGCGGCGCCTTTTGATAATTTAAAAAAATAGTATTTATATGAAATATGTACCCTAACATAATATAGTTTATTTTAACATCAAGAAAATTCCTGTCAAATTTAGTCTTTGTACCGTTTGTGCAAATGATAATTTGTTCCTATTCGACAGCAAGCCTAAACCCAAAATCACATCAACAGATACAGTTCATTTAACTAATTAAATAACCAAAAGTTGCTTTTTCGTCTTCGCAACCAACATTTATTATCTGAAATCTAATCAATCAAATAGAACTATTCTCTTTGGAAAAATTGTCCTAATGCTATAAGTATACTTCTTTAAACAGAAAAGTTTTTTTTTTGTGACGAAACTTTACACTTAATTATTTAAAAACTTTTTCAACTGTTCCCTAAACTGTTATTTTTTCGCGATCCAAAGGTTCAGAGTCATTAAGTATTTTCCTACTTTTGCTAATGTAAGTTCTTTAAATTCTTAATGCAACATAACTCTATTGAAGTTTCAATCAATTGGGGGATTTTTAATAATATACCAATAACTTCAAATTTCTTTTCAGTTCTTCCCTGAGGATCTCATTAAAATCCTTCCAAGTGAAAAAGAACACTATTATGTTCTTGTTAGAAATCATAATGTTCAAACTTTTAGCTATTTTAAATCCATGAAAAAATGACTGCTTTCAAAAAAATGAAGAAAAATGAGCTAAAAAGATACACGCCTTTATTTTTTATTAAATATGATCAGCATGTTGGAAAAAAAATAAATGACAGCTTATATTTAAAATTGTGAATTTTTATTATTCAGATTATAAGCCTTTTTTATTGTACCCCCCCCCCCCCTCCCAAAAAAGTCAGTCCAACATGTAGCAAAAACTTTGAAAGAAGTAGGGAGATGGAAGAATGCGAAAATTTTTGAAGTAAGGAAAAAAACATAATTGCAAACTCTCATAAAAATAATGCACTTTTTAGGCGAAAAATTCGCATGGTTGTTGTATAAAACAAAGGATGATGTACACGGTATTTGAATTCGAGGAGATCTAGTCTAGTGGCCGCCTGACTGTCGCGAGCTGCTGGTAGCTCGCGGCCGCGTTCAGGTGGTTAGTTTTGCACATTATTACACCACGATTGATAGTTGATTTTCAAAATTTAAAAAAAAATATTAACAACATTTCTTGGTGCTTGATACTTAATTTTTCGCTACAATTCTTATCAGATTTTGCAACTTGCAACCGAATATAAATTCTGTACATATGTTTTCTCTACTATACGATAATCGTTGCAGTGAAAAACTTGCTTTCTTCAGAAGATGGGGGCAATGAAAAGATTCTAGTTACTGACGTAAATGCATGACTTTTTGACTTAAAAAAACAAGAACTAGTAAATAAGAAATTTGTAAACATATCGCTTATAGCATAGTTTATTTTAGGCTTTTTTTATATCCACACTAATTACATAATAAAAACCTTCACCTTTTATGAGGCATGGTTTTTCGTTGGAGATGATGTCTCATGCTTTGGCTTCTGAAACCAAAATTATGAATATTTAATTCTTTTAAACTTTGAATTTCCTTAAATGGGAAATAACGCTCTTCAACCTTAAATTTCAGCCGCTGCAAAAACGAGAATTCATTACAGAAATATAGATTTATTTATTTTTTCCAAACGAAGAAATTAATTAATTTTATCTTAGAGTGTTCAGAACTTATGTTTTGGAAAAATCAAAGTAGTTTCTAGACCTTAAGGCCTTTAAGGTTTTTTTAAAAGTCATCAAGATTGAACGGATTTCTGTTAGTAGTAAATAGTTCTTCTAGATATGTAACATATTTTTTTTTTTAAGTTCTTGAAACAATTTATTTTTCACATTTATAGCCATATATAGTTTCAAAAAGGTGCAAAAGATGTCCACTGCGCCCTCCGTCCTCCTATATTAAAAAATATTTTATTATTGTTTCTTCGATTGTTAGAGTATCGAAGAAATAACAAATAAGGCAAAAACATATGCATCTAAGGCAACAATGGTTGATTTGGAAAAAATTCCTATTCAGATTAATGACTTTTTGTTTTCAGTTGTTTAAAACCTGAAGTAATACAATTTTCTTTTCTTATGATCTAACACCAATCACGCAATGCATATGAAGCATATATATAAGTTTTTAAGGTTTGGTGTACACACACTAGTTACACTTGAATCTGGAAATCAAAATGTAGATAAAATAACTGCTAATATAGTAGCCTTATCTTAAGTAAGTTTCGGAAAGCGCATTGTTTATGTATAAACGTAATATCGCCGTTGAAATTTAATGTTGAAGAGCGTGGTCTCAAAATTTAAGGAAATTTATAGTTTAAAAGAATTAAATATTTATAATTTTGGTTTCAGAAGCCAAAGCATGAGACATCATTTCCAATGAAATTTATTGATTTTTTGCTTGTAAACGTCCACAGTATAAGTCAGTGGTGTAATCGAGGGGGGACGCGGGGGGACGGCGTCTCCCTACCTCTTTATTTTCACTCAAGCGTCCCTTCACCTTTAATTTCCAGGGAGGACGCTAAGGACGCGAGGGGACGCTGAGCTTCCTAACTTATTTAATATTCAAAATAGGCACTCATTAGTAAATTAACAGCTTTATGAAATAAGACAAAACTTTTAAAACTATACATAAAGGCTGCTTGCTACTTCTACTTTAAATTAGTGAAAAAAAAAGGGGATTCCCTGATTCTCTGAAACAACAATTAACAATCGCTGGTTAATATTACTCTTCAAAATAAGCGCGTTAAAATATGAGTAAACGGGAACTACATGAATTCAGAAAATTAGTTTCAGCTGTGCTGGCCTGCCTGGGAAATAGGTGTGCGGGGGGGGGGGGGGGAGGTTTCAAATATCATCATAAATTTTGTAATCAAAATATTTACACTGCTTGTACTGTTTTTTTTTTTTTTTTTTTTTTTTTTTTTTTTTTTTTTTTTTTTTCAAAACAGTGAGACATTGATATTATTAGAGTAAGAAAGTTGGGGGACAATGAATGTCCTCTTTCGTCCCCCCTAGACTTCACCTTAAAAAAAGCAGCTTTCCTTTTGGTATGCAATATCGAAAAACCTACAAGCATATTAAACATTTTCTTTCACAATCATTTGTTTTCTCGTTATCGCTTCAAGCCTTTTACATATTCAAACTTTATGCATTACGCTTTTTGTTAAACAATTTCAAAACCAAATTAATGTAAAAAAATGTTTGGATTACAAATGATTATTTGTGCAAAAACCTGTTATGGTACGGCACAAAATTGCGGTGTAAATTCATTTTAAAATGCCTTTATCACTTTCAATTTATTCAGCTTTTTTTTCTTATTCGGTGATTATCAGGCCCAAAAAATCCAAAAAACTTCAGGGTTTTTTTTTAAATTTTGATTTTTTTCAAAGACAATTTTATATAAAACTAAAAAACAATTATAACCATATAAAAGGCCTATATTTTCAGTCAGAAAAAAATTCAATAAGACTGGAATGAAGCAAAAGCAAACTGATTTTTCTCAGTCCCACGCTTTTCCATTTATTTCCTATTGTTAACAAACTTTGCTATTACCAGCTAATTGAAACCATCTACATGGGGAGTTGGAACCGGCCGAATAGCTTTTGTCTGTCGTGACCCCACATGTTGCCACAGTTCATCAGGTAGCCGATACCCAGTTGAGTATTTTATGATGTTTCCAAATTGCTGCTTGCCCACTGCTACAAGGCTTCAATCACCCTACCAGAAAACCCTTTGAGACAAATAAACCATGCTGTCCTACGGTCCCTTCAAGATAATTGTTTTCGTTCTTCGTGATCGTCGGTTTCTTCCGAACCCCCTCCTCCCCCAAGCCAAAAAAGAAAACAGATTCGTAGTAAAAGTCTGGAGATATGGGTCTGGTTTAAATTGCTCTGGGAAACAAATACTGTATACACCTGCTGAGCGACATCACATGCAAACTAAATTCTAAAAGTGACTGACATAACGCACAAAAATATAATCTGTCTCTCCTAGTAGTGGTACGCTACTCTATCCATTGATGCATTGATCACTTGTTATAGATGGAACAAACAATTTCTCAAAAAGCAGGGGGGAAAAGAAAGAATGAAAAGATTTAGGCAACAAAATCTGTTGGAAACATTTTTAACCCCTTCCAAACGCAGAAATACTAGTACGGAGTTATCAACTGAAATACGAGATGCAGCATCCAATCAAAGTGAATTGTAAGTACTTTTTTATGATTTATGCACTCATGTTTAATAGTTTTCGATTATAAAATTAAATTAAAATATAATTCATTTTCTTCTAGCTCCGAATTTTAATAAGATTGAGTAGTTTGAATTTTGGTTTGTGTTTTTTCAATTTGAAGTTTTTTTCCTTCTTCTTGGCTAATCTTTAAATAAGTAAAACATGAAAAGCTGAAAAAATTAATTTGAAGTTTGTTAAAATAAAAATAAATTAACTTTTTTTAAAGTGTTTGCATTGAAATATTTTAATTAAATGAAGTTTTAAAAATTTCTCAAACTCTTTCTCCTCGGCATGAAACAAATACACACACATAGAAATATGGTGAAAGTCAAGGCCGTATCCAGAGGAGGGGGGGGGCACGGCCCACGCCCCCCATTCTCCCGAAATTTTTCGCAATGTAGCACATCCCTGAAACTTTCCTCAACATAAGTGTTTCAAAGTCAGGGCCCCCCCCCCCCCGAAAAAATTTCTAGCTACGGCCTTGGTAAAAGTTATAGCTCCTATTGGCCTCCTAGCAAATTTCTAAGGAATGAACAGATCCAACGACACTACATTTGGTTGCCCTCGTTTGTTCGGTGCCTTTTGATGTCTATGACGTTATGCAAATAAAATACGCAAATTGATCTCTGATTTTAATTCAAAACAAAAATATTTTTTTTTCTCCCCAATGCATCAGGTATCCTTATGTTACCCGAAAATAGTAAAAACCACTGAGAATAATTTGTATAAGATTTCTTTTATGTTTTTGATATAATTATTAACATTGTTTGTTGACGAACTGTATAGTTCTTCAAATTTGAACAATAAAAGTTTTTGACGTTTTTTTTTTTTTTTTTCAGTTTAACAGTTTTAACCTCTGAAATTGAGCATTTGATTAAAGCTAAATTAATGTTTTCAAAACAAAATATATATAATATACTTTTTTTCACACCGTATTATATATTATATTTGTAATTTTGCGCTTCGGTATTTTTACGTACAGGGTGAAGGGTGGTCCAAAATTATTGGGCACATTACATGTTCGTAAAAAAAGGAACAAAATAAAAAATATGAGGAAAAAGTTTTCATGTTTGAATTGTGTTTCGGAAGTTAATCGAATGAAACATAATCATTTGATACCATGATACCTCCCATTGTGTTGTCTATTTATCTCTCCTTTTTTTTTTTCAAACATGATTTGTGCTCGGTAATTTTTACCACCCTGTATAATAAAAGAATAGAAATAATTACACTTAGAAAATAGTTTATTATGAGTCACTAAGTATTAGGGTTGTAATGCGTAACTCCTAAAAATCACGTCTTAACCCTTTATAAGGCTGGTCCAAAATTTCTGGTTTCCTTTTAGTAATGGTAGATCAATATATTTTTTAAAATATAGATCAAAAAATAAAACTCATATTGGTCATTAAAAATTACAATGCTTTTTACCTCCCCACCATCTAAAATAGTTTACTATAAATTTTTAAGTTGGTGAATGTTGTGTGAAGTATACTTTAACCACCGCCCTATTAAATGGTTAAAAAAAGTTACATATTTATGAATACGTGAAACAAAAGAAATGTGAAGTTGTTTTTGAGTTATTATTGCTATTATTTAAAAATTATAATTTTAATTAATCAAGGTAGAAATATCATAACATATGGTGTTTTAATACATTGTTTTTAAGCACTTCAATAACTAAAAGAAATTGAAATTTTGTAAATATAAGTATTTTATTTTTACAAGATACATGTAAAATTCATTCTTCAGTGGAGAGCACTGCCTGTATTGTTGTTTTTACTAAGAACTGTCGCCCTTTTTGCCACCAAAAGACAAACCTAGACTGAATGGCCAGTCATTCCAAAATTTTCCGGGGGTATATATTCAATGCATATTATAGTAAAAAAAAAAAACAACAAAATACATAATCACAGGTATAAATACAATGCGTTTCTAAAAGTCAAGGGGAGGGGCGATTGACCCCCACTCCTGATTGATCAAATGCCGCTCCTAGTAAATGGAGAGAAACAACGCTTTTTTTTTTTTTTTTTAACTTTTCCCTTCCCAAAACTCATATAAGTAGCTTCAAATTATTCCGTTATTTCTCCAATGCAATACCGGCATAGGAAAAATAACAGGGAAAAAATGGAAGTGACTTAGGGGTCATTCCATGCAAGTGATCCAAAATCTCAGAAAAAATTTAACTCACCTTTTTTTAATTTCTTCAAATTTGGCTTATCATCTGTACCTCTCAAGGAAATTAAAAATCCAAATTTTCAGATTTTTATCCTGTTTTGTTTCTTAGTTATCAGACTTTGATTCTGTAAAAAACTCACATTTTTACATGGTATGCTTCAACACAAAACAGGCTTATCAACATATAGAAATAAAAAGTTCTAGTAAAAAGCATAATGAATGCCGTTTCATATGATATGCATCCTGGCTAATTTTATAAAAATTTTAAATTAAAAAAAATGACCTTAAAATTTAAATTTTGAATTTCTCGAAAAACGTATAATGGAAAATTTTCAAAATATTCTCACATATTTCTGTCTATTTTATCATCGATTATGCAAAATTTCAACTTGGGATCTCAATGGGATCATATTTTTTCAACCTTTTAAATGTAATTTGATTTACCAAAAAATGAACATTTTTGTGATTCAAGCTATTTTAAGATGATGGTTCCTTAAAGGCGATGATTTAGTTAGTCTGCTAAACACATCTATGTATGCGTGAACAAGCATGGACATGATTGTGCATGAAATTAACAAGTTCAAAATTTATTTGGGGGGAGGGTGGCAACAAATACATACACATTTTTGTCATATCATAGCTCCCTATTTTAAAATATTGTGTACAAATAATTCAATAATTATTTAAAAATGAACAAATTGACTTATTTTATGCATTAATAATAATTTTTATCTGACTTATTCTTTTTTTTAGACATATTTTAATGATATAGTAATGATATGAAGGAAAGTAGTATTGAATTAAATTCATCTGAAATAGTGAGTGAGGGGCCCAGCTGGCTTGATTTGCGCTTATTAGCATCCATTGGACAAAGCAAGACAAAAAAAAATATATGTAGCTTACTCCCAAGGCCGCAGCCAGAAATTTTTTCCGGGGGGGGGGGGGGGGCTTGGGACTTGAAACACTAGCGTTTAGGAAAGTTTCAAGGAGAAATATATGTTACATTGCAAAAATTTTCGGGATTTCGGGGGGGGGGGGGGCTCTGGAAACATTTTGAAAGCAAATTGCTTCGGGTGACAAAGATATATGTTCGCATTTGAAAGCGTCCCCCCCACCTTTTTTTCCAGGACTACACCACTGGTATAAGTTATAGAGGAAGTCCTACGTTTTTGTCAAAAGTTTGGGTGAAAACTATTTAGTTTCACTAAGTTCTTCTGAAGTACTCTCCCTCTATGATTTATTGAAAATCCTTGACCTTACCTCATGCCCATGAACTATGTATTAGGGCACTAAAAATTATGAGACTCATTACGTTTGATTAGGGGAACTGTTATATGGATATGAAACCTCTAAGAAAAACACTTCTGCAAAGTTATAGCTCTTAATATATCCAAAGAATTCCGATTTTTCTTTCTAAGCTCTTTCTTATGAGAACTATACATCAAGTTCATAGCTTACGGACTCGTGGCCATAATGATTCCTTTACAGCTTGCCTATCTTTATCAGGCAAACTGTCTTCTTTTCCTGCCAAGTAGGTGGTACTAGAATCTTAGTCTTCTTGAGAGATTTATTTTATGTGAAAAATGACTCCGGTAATAGTGCGCTTAATTTTCTGTAACCCCAAAAATTGTTCTTCAAAGCCCCCTGTCCACTTAGGTGGAAGATACGGTGAAATTGATAGCTTGGGCTAAGTTTGATCGTAAGTCATAGGACTAGGATTTTGTGACTTGACTTCGATAAATAAAAACTCAAAGCACAGATCGAGGATTTTCAGGCAGGCATTGTTTCCGTTTTAAAACTTTTGGTGTTTAACTTTACTAATTTATATTCAGTCATCATGTAAAGCTCTGAATTGATAATTTTAGAAGATACGAACTTGAAAGCACTTTATTTCTCTTTTGTACACTGAATGAAGGGTTCTGTGTAAAATTAAATAACACTTACATGCAGTTTTCGCTGCAAATTCCGGCATTTTTATTCGAGTTTTTCACAAAATAGCTGTCTGAAAAGGTATTTTCAGTTTCTGAGTTTAATGCATATTTTCTTAACTTAAACTTTATAAGTGCAATACTCTCACATTCATATTTACAGCAAGAAATTAAAATCAGAAAAATAAAATAATATTTAGAATCTAAATTTAAGAGTTTGAATCATTGGTATTTTTCCAATAAAACGGTTCAAGCTAAAACTTCGATTTTGTAAAAATTAAATAGTGTTATAAAAAAAGTATGTATATATAAATGAAAGCTACTGAATAAATTATTTATGTACTGTAATAAGGATTGTTTTATACTTTATTTTCCTGGAGGGGGGAGGGGGAGATGACGATTTTAAAGATAAACGGGGAAAAACAGAAAAGAAGGAATGAAAAAGAAAGAAGTAAAAATAAATATATTAAAAAAAACATAAAGTGATTGATAATGCTAACGAAATTAGGTGATCAAGTTTTACACACATAAAAAAATAAACAAAAAATGTTTTATTGCAACTTAGATAACTGAAAATTATTTTGTATGCATGAAAGTTCACTAAAACAAGATACGAATTCTATTAAAATTTTTATATGAAGATTTTATAAATTTGTTCCCCACCTTCCCCTACACAAAAAATCTGTTTAATCACAATCTGTTTAAAACGAAATTTCCCTCAATTGTCTTGAAACATAAATAAAAGGTTGTTAAAATGCAAGTTTATACACCCCTGCAAAAAATTGCTCCGAAACATCTACACATACCTTTTTGGCAAGGTTACATCTTTTTAACTAAAAAAATATATCTTTCCCTTAATTTTATATACCTTTACGTAACAACTAATTAAACTTCGCTATATTTTTGCAGAAGTTGAAAAATGTAAATTTTATCCTTCTCTCTCTATCTCTCTTTTTTGTCTTTCGTATAATCCAAGCCATAGATTTCATCTTTTACGCCTAATATTTTGTTTATACAGCTAAATAAAATAAATCTCGAGCGTGTGTCTCAGGATGGTTACAGCATAAACCTTCCTACGTCTTTTACAACTAAATGCTGCAAATCTAAAGAAAGTTACTCCTGTAATATTTTGCATGCCATTTATTCTAATCATGTTTTAAACTACAGAAAATGAGATATACTGCAAGAAGCAAGTTTCTACATTTTCATAGGTACATGCTGTAACCAACAGCTGGTTTATTCCTCATGTGTATTGCTTTTCTTTATTTATTTCTGTTTTTTAGAATGCAGTGAAACAAACTAAATTTTTACGAACAAACCGTCGGACATAAAAAGGTTTTTTCCTGGTTTTTACTGTAAATAAACCATAAAATTGAGATAAGTAAATGTAACGTGTCTGTACTATATTATTATAAATTGTAATGTGCCATTTTAGGGCACTGGACGAACAAAAAAAATCGTTTCTTTTGCGTACATTTTCCTTATATTAAGTTTTTAACATGTTTCTCCCCGCTGCTGCTCTATGTCACTCATAACAATAACTAAGAAATTTAAAGATATTTTGACTTGTTTTAAAATTATTGGCTTCAGTAAAAAGTCTTTGCGTTGTTTCTCTCACTTTTTCAAAGTCATATATTTATATAGAGGTAAAGGTTACTTAATGATATATGTCTACTTTTATGTGAGGACCCTTTGCCATCGTTAGGAGAGCTTCTTAGCTCTCCATTCATGCAGGGACATGTTTTTATTTGCGAAAACTGAACAAGGTGCTGCTTTACAGCCTCATCTGAATTTAATCTTTATCCGAAAAAGAATTTTTGTAGATAGCAAAACCAGTTGCAGTCTGATGGTGCAAGGTCTTAAGTATGCTTGGTGGATCAACACATCCCATCCAAGCTCCAATATATTTTGATGGGTAGCCCAATTTGTGTGTGGTCTCGCGCTGCCGTGAAGGAACACTTCTCCTTTGTAACTCACGAGCTCCAGACGTTTCTGGATGACAGCTTCGATTAAAATGTCCACTTGCCTATAATACACATCAGAATTCATTGTTCTGCTCATTGTTTGGAGCTCAAAAAGCATCACACCGTTCCAATCCCAATGCTCTGGTTTCCCTTCAAAAATTCGTGCTAATCTTTCACTTTTCACCCTTCCAATCACACGACACTGGCCACATGAAAGTCCTCTGAAGCAATTCTGATTCGGAAGTCGTTGATGGTGAATCATCACCTCAGTACCAAAACCGTTTGCTGACCTCATTGTTGTGAACAATTCACTTCTCATCACCAGTTGTAATTCATTTCAAAAAAGGATCGTTGACTTCAAGTTTTATGAGCATATCGCAGACGTTTCTTTGTGCCGTCAAGCGAAATTCTTTGAGTTCACGAGGAACGCCCAAATATAGAGCTTGCTTGAGTATACCAGTTTCTTTACGTGGACGAGAACACTTTTTTGATTGATCTTCAATGTCTTTGCAATCTCTCGCGCCATGTTGCGTCGGTTTGACTAAATCAATGTCTTTCTTGTGTCACCATCAATCTGCGTTAGTATTAACGATCGAGGAGCATCTTTCACATCCAAATCAACAGCTCGGGATTTTTTGAACCAGTTTTGACACTAACGTTTTTGTAGAGCATCGTCACCGTAAACTTTACCCACCCGATCTTACACAAGCATGATGCTCGTTTTTCCCTTTACGAGAGAAAACGATAAAATGTGGCGAAAATTAACAGTTCGGTTTGTCTTATTCAACGTTCTGTCAAATCTCCAATACTGAACGAAATCGTCAACAATCAACGCCCTAAAAACAAATATATTTCAAATGCATCCAATATTTCAGAAACTATTCAACACTGCCATAAGTTGAGAAAAAAATGCCACGACTTTTTACTCAACCCAATGTTATTGTTATTAATATTATTATTGTTTAGTTATTTAGTTATTTATCTTGTGGATTTACTTTTTATTATTTATTACTCTATTACTCTATAGAAATAAGATTTATTCTATAGAAATAGGATTTACTCTGTATAAATTTACTAAATATCAGATAAATTTAAGCAGTAATTTTCATTTTCCCCATGTATATATATTTTCACCTATACAATTACAGTTATACGAAATGCTGCATTATACCATACCAGGGTTTTGTTTTTAATTATATTCCTATTTTTTTCTTTTTTGGAAACAGTTACAGTATTTTAAACTTGTTTACTTAAATCCATATAATAGTTATAAGACCCTACAGTTAAATGCAGTTTTTTTAGCTTCATACGGTTTCTTAAATGCTCAAAATGATTTTTTTCTGGAATTTACAATTAAAATTCCTATTTTTCTTCATGCCAGTATGTACTTAATGGAGGTTTATTTAGCTTATTTCTTGTAGATTATTCATACCAATTTATTTGTAAAATCGATAAACCAAACAACAAAAACATTTGCAATGTAACTACTACCAAAAATTCATGCGCAAGTAGTAAAAGGAATTGCAAGAGCAATTTGGTAAGTCCTCCCTGATAAAAGAAAACCTAATCATATAATTCTCCTTCACATCACATTTATGCTTTCAAACTCTAGAGACGGAATTTGAAGGATAGAATGTCATAACAAGGTCAACCGTTGCATGAGCGATGAGGTGCATAGTTCTAGGCGTCGTTTAGCTTTGCTTATTGCTGATTCAGCAATAATCGGTATATTAGGATTGATTGGTGAGCAAAATGGCAGTGGCTAGTATGAATTTCTGAGATTACCATGAACGATAAATATTGATTAAAAATATACAACAAAGATTTGTTGACAAATTTTATTCTTCAGAAGATCTAAGCTTCTTATTTGCAAAAAATTCTCTTTAGTAAACTTTTCAAGAACAAAGTAGCAGTAATTCTAATTCCCAAATTCTAAACTGATACAATAAGAAATATTTAACACGTTTTCAGGAAAAAAGGAATTAACAACTATTTAAATTAAAATGGTAAAAAGTAAAAACATTGTGATACATAGCTTATATTTTCATATGCATATAATTATCTTGTGAACCATATTTATAAGAAGTACTACCAACTAATTGAAATCAAAACTACAATGCGGACAGTACTTCGAGTTTTAAAGATTTATTCTAGAAAACTGTTACTGACTGTGAAATAGTTTGTGTTTAAACATTTTGCCGATAACCTTAATACTAAAAGAGAAATGCAGCTGTTTTGCACACACTACAAGTGGTTTATTTGATTTGTTTTCGGTGCCAGGGAGGAAGTTTTTTCTAAGAGTACCCTATTTGAGGATTTAGTGATTGTTTCTTCCCCAACTTCATTCGTAAAGAATGCAGAAGAATTTGGTGTATCCCTGTCAATATTACAATGCCTTTCAAATTTCGTAAAAATATGAAATATTTCTGTTGTGTATATAAATATTCATGTGTGAAATTTTGATTTAATAATTGCTTCTTCACTGGATATAATTAACGCATTCATTTATTATTGTTAAATTCTGCATTTTTAATTTTGGAACTTTCAACTTAAAAATAATGGATCAAATGTAATAATATTATGTCCGGGGGCAGTTTTTTTTCTTTGGTTTTTTTTTTCCAAATTGTGGTTCAGTCATCAAATTACAAGACCATGCCTAGTCTTGTAGCTTTGGAATAATTTTTCTCAGTAATTTCTTTTTTTTTCTAAGCATAGTGAAAGAAAAAATGTTTGCATTGAAATGTTAGAAAAAATAGATGCTATTAATAAATTAATGAATTGAAGCGATAAAATATATGCATATTATTATTAACTGTTTAGAGTACGGAGCGAAGCTGGAGCGCGAGGGACCAAGTACTTAGAAGTCGGCGAGGAGCAACTCAAAAGTCTAAATCAATAAATTTATGATGCTGAACATAACAATGACAATTTTACTCCAGATTTATTCGTGAATCAGTATGCAGAGTTCTCATAACATTAGCAACAAAATTCATCTTTCACTAAGCAAGAGAAGAGTAGGTCTAAAGTAGGCCACTAAGCGAGAGAAGAGCGTCTAATACAGAGATCTCGGAACGTTAGCAACAAAATTCATCTTTCACTAAGCGAGAGAAGAGTAGGACCTCTAATGACGCTTCTGATGCGCCACTCAAGATTTCGTTCCGAAATCCCTTGTGTGCCCAGATGGCGATAAGGTGAAAGATTGAACGTCAAAGTGAAGGTCAAGTAATGCATCATTGGCCGCCAGTTCATCTTGGCTGAAAACGGGGAATAAACTTCAGGGAAAGAGTTTGAATAGTTCGACAAGAATTTCTATAAAACAATGATGGATGCCGTGTCGCGGGTATTGAAACCATGAATACATCATTTCTCCATAAAACTCAATTAATCTTCTAGTCATATGGAAGACTTTGCTAAGTAAGTCAGCGAGTTTTGTTCCGTTACAGTTGTAGTACGCTTAAAAGAAAGGGAAAATAAAATAATAACCAATATATGCGAATTATATCTACTATAAATAATTCGATCGTTTGAAAGTGAATAATAAGGAACTTTTTTCTTATTTGGTGAAAATTTGAATCGTTTTTCATTATTTATGGTATAGATGGGTTAGGGTGGAGCTTATTTAAGAAATGTGAAAATATGATCTTCTCCCCCCCCCCCCCCCCCCAATTTGGTTCCTTTTTATAAAGAAAAAGTATCAGATAAAATTTTAGCACGATCTAACAACATTTAAAGGTAGAAAGGTAGCCCAAAAATAGAGAAGTGTTTCAAAAGTGTAAGTGGCTACTGTATGCAACATCATGTTGTCAATGAAGGAATTAATTGACAACACTTTTAAAACACATTTAGTATAAAAACAGATTTTTATTGTTTTATTTACATCATTGATAATGATATTGTAGATTGTGTAAAATTTTAACTAGTACAAGGGGGGGTGGAGAAAAACCGATGTGTCATTTTGCATTCTAGTTATCGAATGCAATGTGTTATTTTTCTGAAGTTTCAAATTAATATTTCAAAAGTAGACATTTGTGATTGAAATTGATGGTTTGGCTTTAATTTTTAAAAGGCGACTTAGTTGGGGGTTTTTTGTAATAAATCTAAAAATTATGAAATCATAATAAGGCTTTATCAATTGTCCTGAGGATTAACTTATGTCACCTTTAGCATTCAACTATGTTTGTTAATGTTTAAAATCAAATATTGCTTTAAAAAATGAATGCCTGTTCAAGACTCAATTCAAACTGACTTCAAAGGAAGAAAGAGGACTGTGAGGACAGTCCATGTATGCTTGAAAGTGTGTATCAGCTTGTGATTTCTGATTGTGTGGTGTCGCAAATATGATAGAACGTCGCCTCCGTATAGCGGTGTCTCAAAAATGAGATTATAGTGAATCATTTCTGAGAATAGACAAAAGGGTATTTGAGAAAGGGTTTACTTAAAGAATAAGAACCCAGTTTTCTAATTTAAGTCATTTTGACTCGGAACTATTCAGAAAACGTGATGAATCCATTTTAGTCCAACTGCAAGATTTCTGGTTTCACAGTGTCCTGGCTGTCTTGAAATTACGTGTGCTCATAGATTTTCTAATGTCAATTCGTTTTTCTTTTTTTATGTAGTTTGGTTGATATTCTATTAGTTGCCTTTTAGTTTGCCGAAGGAAAAAAAAATATCACAGTAAACTAAGTAAATAACCTGACATTATTTTCATTTCTGCTTAAGAACAAATTACTAAAACGTAATTTTAATTAAAATTATAAAATATTTATAATAGTTTGAAATGGAAAGTAATTAAAACATTCCTTGATATTTTCATCCATTAGTTACAAAGAAAAAAAATCCCACACAAATATTTAATGAAAGTTTAAGAAAAAAAGGAAATTCTTTTAAATATCTTCTTTAATTAAAAAAATTCCTTTCTTTTTGAACCGTAAAAAATCTAAAAAAGCGTCTTGCTTTGTGCCAGCTTTGTTTTTGTTTGATGCATAAAAATAACTTACAATTAAACGGTTTTTAATAACTGAAAGCATTTAGTAGTTGTATATATCTTTCTTGCCGTTTTTTCTTTCCTTTCTCACCCCTCCTCTTTTTATTCTTTTCTTTCTTTTTTCCCTTCTTTCCTTGGGGTTTTAAAACTGTATTTCAGCCTCAAATGTTTTGCAGCATTCCAAGAATCTCAATTAGTTTTTGAATAAGAATTTAATATTGTTTTTGTTTTGATTTAGATTTTATGTGAAGAATGCAAGACTAAAATGAAGAAAAATAACATTTCTTTGTTAGAGAATAAATTTCGCTTCCATGCATTTTCAAAAAGCATAAGAACATATATTTTAAAACAAAGGGGCAACAATCTTTAGCTTTCTTTACTTATTTTTGTAATATCATTATTTTATGGGTAGGTTTTCTTGTATGATTAATTATTTTTTTTTTTTTATGTATAAATTCACTGATTAAACCCCAATAATACGAATGTATTTTAAATCAAGCGTTTTAAATCAGAGTATCTCTGTTTTTATCTTTTGAAACTAAAAAAACCCCTAATATTGTTCATTCTCGGAACTAATGATAGGGTAAGTCTCGGATATCAATACCTTATTTGATATTTGTTTCGTCTCTCTTGTAACAAATTAACTAGTATTAATGGAAAACTGTATTTGAAAATTACACATCAATACGTAAGTTATTGAAGAACGCTTATTAAACTTATAATTTTACAGGAAAACAATGTACACTGTAAAAAATTTCGCAATATCTTTCTATTCAAAAATAATCTTTAGCTTTCTTAACATATTTTTGTAATGTCATTATTTTATGGGTAGGTTTCTTGTATGATTAATTATGTTTTAAAAAAATGTATAAATTCACGGATAAAACCCCAATAATACGAATGTATTTTTAATCTAGCGTTTTGAATCGAGCTATATTTTCGCCCAGCAATTGCCAGCAAAAAAATGGTGCCAATTTTCTAGGCTACAAATGATGGTGAAAATACGTTTAATTTAAACTCATTTTATAATAATATCACCACCAATTAAGTTCAGGGGAAGAGTAATGGAATTCCAGCCCTTACTTTGGGAAAACAAATTAATAAAAATTCCAGCCCTTACCTTGGGATACCAAATTAATGAAAATCCCAGCCCTTTCTTTGGAAAAACAAATAAAAAAAACGACGCTGATTCATATTCGTTCAGATGATCTAACCTATAATTTCAAGTAGAAAGTATGATATTGTGTCAATCCAACTACCTCGAGTCTCTGCGCACACCCTCTACTCCTTCCTTCAATGTAATCTCTCAGGCCGTGCCACTCTCCAATCTTAAACTCAGCAATAAAATGAGGAAAATAATAATATTTTCAATCGGATAATGTTCATTAACTTAAAAGTTTAAAGTTCTATATTCACACTTTTTGTAAAGTTTATTAATATCGAAAAGCAGTTTTTTGAAACATGTCGTTAAAGAACTGATTTAGGCCAAAGGAGTAAAAGTAAATTTTAATAAAAAAATTCATTTCTTAGATACATGACATGTCTTGTGGCGTTATCACATGTAGTCTACGTGTGCTTCTTATCCCATCACTCTAAAAAATCCCGTAAAATTTACGGTTTTAAACTGACATCTTGGTTGCTTGTATAAAATCGTAAAAGTTACGAAGTAAATCTGTAGTCGAAACGGTTTTTTTTACCGTGCGGAAATAACTTTGCAGCAGAAAACCGTTGCGGCTATGGATTTACTTCGTAATTTTTACGGTTTTTCAACATACAACCCAGCTGCCGGCTTAAAACCGTAAATTTTGCGGGATTTTTTTCAGCGCTATATTTCTAAAGTGGAATATTTTATATCGAGCTGTTCTTTCCTCTATCTAAGGAGTACTTAAGTGATGAAACATAATTTTTATTCTTGATGCAATGACGTTTGAATAAAATGTTTTTAACCAAAAAATAAATATCCAAAACGAGTAAACTCTGAATTTAAAATTTACCAGTAGTCCAAGTATAATTGTAAATAACAGTGGAAAGGCATATTAGTTTTTGGGGCTTTACGCTGAGATCCGACAGCCAATTTTTTTAAAAGGAAAAGTTTTATTTTTTTTTTTTTTTGCTGAATCGGGAAAAAAAAGGCGAGTAATCAGACACGTTGTTTAACATCAGTTTGTAAGTGTGTGTAAATATAATTTAAAAACGTAGTGTTATTATTAGCTTACGTAAAAAAAAAACTAAATTTAAGTCAACACACACATTTTGGAAACTAAAAATGAGCAGCTTCTGTCTAAAATATTGCAGAAACTGTATTTGCAAGAGAAACTACAGAAAACCCTTTGTTGATAGCCGAAATTTTGTGGACTAGTTAATTAAAATTTTATTACGTATAAAAAAAACTATGAATGCGCTTGAAGGAACATTAATAATTAAATTAAATTACTGCCTCTCCACCACCTATTACACTCTACTTATTAAACAAACAAAAATATAAGCAGTTTTATGAGAAAATTTTCTTTGAAGTTAAAAAATGAAATGAATACAGCAAACGCAAAATAAAAACAAAAAGAAAATTCCATCCAACAAAACAAGAAGACACAATACTAATCTATATTTGAAAAAGGTTACACTCCAACGGAAGAGACTTATTTATAGTAAAATAAGCTTAAAAATGGGAAAATTAGTACTTTGATATTTTATTAGACATATATGCTTATAATTCAATAAGAATCATTTATCATGCTATGTTTATTTACGTTAGTCAAGAATTTATTTTTCACACTACAAATTAATGATATAATCAACATTTTATTTTAGTTTTCTTACACGAAAATTACACAATACCTAAATTAGGATACTACTAATTGAAGCTCCAGTCTTAATTAAAGTATAAATAAACATCAACATAAATAATGACAAATAAAGAAATTATCTGTACATAAAATTATACACTCAACACTTCAAGAAACAACTAAAAGCAGCGGCGCAAATACAAAAAAAAAATATTCATTGACGAGCAATATTTAATAATTGAAGAGCTTTGAAAGATGAAAAAATCCAAACAATGCATAGTTCAACAATTGAATTTCCGTAGTAAAGCATACAGTAATACTAACGAAATACTAATAAACAAATGATTAATCTAGTTGTGATTATAAAAAAAAATAGAAGTGATGACATTTTAGCGTAAAGATTTGGATTTTCTTTTGTATATTAACGTTTAAATAATGAATACGTTAGAAAACATATGTCATAACATTAAAAATATTAATTATACTTTACCTAACTTTAAAATCATTGATGAGGTCAAATATTTTGAAAATTGAAAATCAGAACCCACAAAGACATTTGAAAATAATTATAGTGTAAAATAAAGTAATGAATTGTTATTTATTGCATATTTTTTATGTTGCTTTGAATCTCACTAGCAAAAGATATGTAGTTTGCTATATATGGACGTCGATTTTTTAACAATCAGCTTTCCAGGAAAGAATAGAAACACATCCAACAAATAGAAATACTCCTAAGATAACAATTACACACCACATAATAAATTACCAAAGAGCTACAGTGCAGGAAAATTTCAAATCAAGTCGCAGTAAAATGAATTTCAGAATCGCGGAAAAGCCTTCGGAAGGTAGCACTTCAAACACTGAATATGGAGGGCGAAATCCGATTGGTTTACTACTTTTGGTGTACTGCCAAAACGCCTCTGGTACCGGCGCTTTTGACCTTTTAGGGTTGCCATTATCATAATTTTTTACGATTTTGTTGGCAGTGTTCAACTGTATCCCTAGAAACCCTCAGTAGTTAAGGTGCTTGTGTTAGGATACGACGGGGATTGAGGAACTCTTTGGATAACTAGCACGGTAAGTTTATTTTGTAATTAAAGAGTCGATTTTAGTTTAAAATAGAGAATTTAATATTTTAGGTTTTGCGGAAATATATTAGCACGTAATTTAAACAAGTTTTCTTTTTTGTTTATTTTCCCATGTACGTATTTGTATTTAAAAACAAGAATGTCAATTTTCAGCCAATTTTTCATTTTTTTTAAATCATTACTTGTGTTCTATTTCCTTGCAGGTGTAGAATTGCGCTTCGATAAAAGTACCTACAATGATTGTTATTTTCATCTGAATCTATGATAATGCATTCAAAGTTATAAGCTCAAATTAATTAATTAATTTATTTATTTATTCAAAAAAATAAGGTCGAATAAGCAAGCATAAATTATTAATTTCGGTAAAGTCCAGCGAAAGATAGTGAACCAACTATAACCGTCCGAGCAAAAATTCGTTTCCGCACTAGTTTCCGTTTTGCTTTCCAGCGCCATCTATTTAAGCATCGAGGTAGTACTGTTTTTTTCTTCTTTTTATTTCTGATAAATCTTCTGATATAAATTACTAACTTATGTGTCTGCATTAGCATTGCTATTTTAAAAAAAAATACATGGGTGCTTTTTAATTTTCAATACTGAAGGATATTTTTACATTTATTTTGTAAAATATAATAAAATTAGCATAGGAATTACATACAGAAATTAAGATTATTTGATACTTAAATGAAAATTTCTTTTTCCCTTTTTTTTATTTAAAAAAAGCATCTACTACAGTCAAGTTCGCTTAATGGAATAGCCAATTTGCAACAAAAACTGATTCTAATTAGCAGGATATGACATTGTCCGAGATCACAGATATTATGGTTAGATACATTGAAAATTTATTACATTAAGTGGGGTATTTTGACCGATATTCTATTTAGTGCATTCTACTGTACATTATCTTTTGCAATACATTTTAGGAAAGATTAAATTACATTTAGCTTGCGATGTTTTTAATCAGACTGAAATGAGAATTGTATATAATTGCGTGACATTAAATTGCCAAACAAAAAACCTGCAGAACAAGTTAATGCTGTGAAGAAAGTTGTTGTGATTGAAAAGAAGGGGCCCTGGTCAATCAAATTGTATGTTCGTGATAAGATATCCTATATTTTAAAAAATAATTCACTATGTATTTTAAAAAGTTGAAAATTTTTTAAATCATATTTGTCTTGCTATATATTTATTTTCTTACACAGCTGCTGTTTGTCTTAACCAAGGTCGGCAAAACAGTTTAACTTAAGATCAAAAATGCTACAATTTGAGAAATTCAGTGAGGTTCCTATGATATAATAATCTCTTAATATCTCCTTAACTATCGGTATTTCGAATTGTTTTGTTATCGAAAGCTGTGTTTTTTTTCTTCAAGAGTCTTCATTCAGAAGGTTCATGTCTGGATAATTCTTATTTATTGAAGCTATCCAACTGTAACAAATAAAAGACAATAATTTCAATCATGTATTGTCTGATAATTCTCACAAAAGTTAGTTTTAAAAAAATACTTATTTATTTTTACTTTCTTTTTTTCTTATTTATTTATTTATTTATTTATTTGTAATGGGACTATTTAGTAGCTTTTACTTAGAGCAATGACATCTTTTTAGTGAATACAAAAATATATTAGAAATGCGAATGCAACCAAAACATGACGCAACTAGAATTTAACTAAAAATTAATGTTATTTTGCGCAACATTTATTATCACTGTTTATATTTTTTTAGATGTTTTTATTATTTCCTCTTTAAACCGACACTCGTTTTCGAACAAAGTTGACGATGGTTTTACAGTTATTACTTTAAAGGAGGCCAATAAAAACTTACAAACTTGGAAAATAATCAGTATAGAAAACCTTAGAATATATTGTTCTTTAAATTTATAAAGTGCATTACTTATTGCTTCATATTATAACTTAAGTTAACATTAATATTTTGTGTGTGCATCATTTTGTGTTTGAAAAAGTTGAATATTGAAAATGAATGATTAGGGAACCACTTCTCTCATTTTTAGGGAATATGAAAAGTCGTTGCCTTAAATGTTAGAGGACTGTTTGCCGGATTACAAGAAATGTCTGATACTCATTTTAAGTGCAAAAAATTATATTTCGGATTTGAAACTTCAAGAAGTTTTTCTGAGAATGTAGAGGACCGAAATGGAGCTTAACAAGTAGGATTAGTCGGTTAAATTTTACACATATATGCCAGAGATGGGGAATCTATGGCAAGCGAACCAGTAGGCGGCACGCAACTGGAATTTCAGTGGCATGCCCACAGGGGCATATTAAGTTACTTCTATTCACAAACATTCACTGAAAGTAACATTTAAGAAAAAGAAAGAAAGAATGGCAAGAGAAGAAAAGGAGGGAAGAAGAAAATTAAAGTTAAGAAAGAGAAGGGGGGGGGGGGCTTAGCTTCCAAGACTAGTGGCCACTTCGCTAAAATGGGTGATCTTAAAACAAAGACTCACTGGACACCATAATGTTAATCATGTTTTGTATGATAATTCTGACAAAGTTACTGTAAAAAAAAAAAACTCATTTAATTTAACTTTCTTGTTTTTTTTTTTTTTTTTTTTTTTTTTTTTTTTGTCATGGGACTATTTATTATCTTTTACTTTGAACAATGACCACTTTATAGTGAATGCGAAAATGTATTAGAGTTGTTCGAATGCAACAAAAACATTAAGCAACTAGAATTTAATTGAAAATTAATGTTATTTTACGCAAAATTAGTAAACAGTAATTCAACTGGTACACTTTGAAAAAATGTTCGCCATTCATGGTGAAAGCTAGAGTTGTGTATCAATAATTTTAACTAAACAAGTTATAACGTTTGCAGTTTTTGTCTTTCATAAGGAAATATTAACAATTAATTTGCTGAAGGTTAAGTAGTCAGTATTAATTTCTCATTGATATTGAATTGTATTCATTAAATTGTTGAGGAAAAATTTTTATGCCCTTATAAATCCCGAGTTTTACTGCAGCTCTAAAATCTGTTACTTCTTATAAATAATCAAATACAGATAAAGTACCCTTTATTGGCGGCATAAAAGTGCAATAAAATTGTTCTTGATAAAAGTCTATCAAAAATACAGTAAAAGAGCTATAAAAATTTACTAGCAGCTTTTTCCATAATTAATGAATCTATTATGAATTCAAGTTTTCATTGCTTTTCACGAAATATAATAAATAGTATTGCAAATTGTATTAAATGAAAGCATAAGTCAACAAAAACATTTATGTATTTTACTTTTTACGACAAACTGCTAATAGCCAAAAGATTAAAACTACTAATAAAATCACAAATTCAATAAATGGTTTCAAAAAGTTTTAACTCTTCAAGGAAAGTATCAATAAATAAACTTGTACAATAACACTAGATGAAAGTACAACACTTCGTCATTTAAAGTTTTATTTAATTTACTATTATTGCGGTTTTTCTATTTAAAGCTTTTCTGAATTATTTTTGTGGTAATTTACACCAAATGAATTATAACATTTTAATACTTATTAAAAATTCTAGCTGTATCTTTCACAAAAAAAAAAAAATGTCAATATATGTCGGTGCTTTCTTGTGATGCTATTCTATGTGTTGAACTAAATGTTTGAAATATTTGGAGCTGAAGCATAGTGATAGCTAGTTTTACAATATCGGTGTTGGAATACCGGAACATAAATGTGTTAAGCTCCATATAAGCTTTAGGTTAAGCTTAAAATTGTGTAAAACTTCATTTGGCTTTTTTTTTTTTTTTTAATTCCAAACTGGATTGCCATTGCAGTATAGACAGCCCTTGATTCGCCATGTTAATTGCATGAAAATAGCTTCGATTATCCAAAAATCGCGTTGTAATTAACGTTTGGTTAGAAATAAACAGGGGCTAATATCAAAATACGTCTGAATCATATGTGCAAGCTCGCGCGACGCATGGCGACGCCTTGTCAAAAAAGAAGCAAAAGGTGCCTTTTTAAAAAACCGCAATGAAACACACACATACACACACAAATCTATAAAACCCGAAAACAATTAAGATGGGTTTTTAGGGGGGAAACCTTTTCTTTTAAGGCTAAAAAAGGCATTCAATAAAAATTCGCGACGCAGAGCAAGCTTGGAGTGGGCCTGACTATTATTCCTTTAAGTGGAACATTCTAATTCCCACTCAAACAGGTATGAATATAGAAAATACTGATTTTTTCTCTTATATTTGCGCACTAATAAATTTGATTTTTAAAGTTGTGTAATATTTTTACAGTTCTTCCTTAAAAGTAAAATCAACGCTATAAGATGATGGATATTTTATTAACTGCATTTTTTTTCTATTGTTCATATAACCTTCATCATTACGATTGACATATGAGTTATATAATGTAAAACATGATTTTAAGTATAATATTATTCTAAAGTAAAAAATATGATATGTGTTTTCATGTGCAAAATTTATACGTTCATGAACATAGATTCTAATTTTTAAAGTGTAATCAAAGGCTTTCATGAAAAGAAAAATAGTAATAATACCTACTTAAAATAATAGTTCGTTTTACTATAACATAAATATTGTGCATTTTTAAATCCGAAATAGTTATTTATCAGACAAAACCTTTAATTAATGGCGTAATTTTAACGTTTACGTATGATGAATTTTTGCTTAATGCAAATTCATTATTTCAATGCAATGCATTATTTAGTTTACTTAATTCACTTAAAATAACTGCGTTTTAATGCAACAAAAATATTGCACATTTTAAAAGCCGACATAATTATTTATCAAATAACTTTGTTGATTTATTCGATATTTTAATGTTTAGGTATCAAATGTTAAATTTAGTGCAAATTAGTTTATTTTAATGCACTGTATAATTTATACATTGTTCAATTTTTTTTCACTTTGTTAGACTTTTTTCTCCCTTGTTTTGTCTTACCAGATTATAAAGTCTTTTTTACACTCCTCCCCTCTTTTTTTACTTTTTGATTTTAACAAGAAGTTATTCCGCTGTACGAAAAACAATTCAGAATCAGTGATGCGGATTAAAATAACTTTTTCCTTTTAACGCATCGTTTTAGAATAATGAAGCGAAAATGAAGAGTATTAAGGTTCCAACTCAAAGTTTAGTTTTTTTTTCCGTAGAGATCAAAGGAATGTTTTCATTCAGATAAAAAGCATTTGGGACGATTAATTTCTAAATCCTTCGCTTTTTAAAGTGAAACTGGGAAATTAAAATGGCAGGAATCCTCTGCAGTTAAAAAGAAAAACTTTTCCTATTTAATATTTTATGACATGTTTGGTTGCAGCATGTAAAAAGTAACATTGAACTTCATTACTTACAGTATACATATGAGTCCGAATAAATATCAATATTTATTTCTCTTTTTGTTCTTCCCTCAAACGAAAAATTTTTAATTTGAGCAACACGATTGTGCGAATAATTTTATTAATATAAAACTTGTATTATTTATTTCAGAAGTTATTGCTGAAAAATAATTAATATTTTGGACATAACTGAACTGATGAAATGATTTTGTTAGAAATATTTCTTTTAACAAACATTGCATAGAAAAGAAACTGAAAAGGAGGGGGGGGGGGAGAGAAGCAAAGAAAATGCGAAACAGTAGGTTCAGGGTGGTTTAAGTGGATTTCAAAAAGAAAAGAGTTGTGAAGGTGCATTTGACATCGTGGGTTTTAGAAGAAAAACGATTTGTTTAAATGTAATAAGTAAATAAAAGAGTCTATTAAGCAATATCATCTATATATTTTGCTTGCTGAATAATTAAGTTTTGATAAATAGTTTTGCAAAAAATACTCATTGTCAAAAATATATATAAATTAAAAATTTCTTTGTACTGTTATGTAGAACGGGTGAATAAATTTACTTACAAAATGTCGTTTCACCCTAAACTTAAAATGAGTGCGTAGAGGAATGTTGCCGTCTGTTAAGCACTAATACTGATGGTCAAACATTTTTTAAAATCTAATATAATGCAGTTAAAATCATGTTTTTCTTATAAATTGTTTATAGTAAGTTGTTTATTACTCAATTAATTTTTTTATTCATTCACGTTCATGCAAATATTACCTTGCACAGTGCAAATAGGGGTGAACGTATTTTTAGTTTAACGGAAAAAAAAATTACTACATTATTCTTCAGATTTTTCTACAACAAGAAATAAATTAAATATATTTTACTTTTTTGAAGGTCCATTGTTGAAAACATCAATACCAATCAGAAAACTTCCCCAAAAGATTATTTTCGCGTGTCTTGACGGTTTTTTTAATTTATAGCATTTATCATGAGACACGTTTGCACACAATTTGAAACACTTGTATATTAAAATAATAAGGCACTTGATTTCTTGAAATCTCATGAAAAGTTTCCCCCAGGTAATTTTTCATCCAATTGCTTATTCTTATACAAATTAGGGGAACAATTATTCTTAATAATAACCACTACTTTCGGGAAGAAACACACTGTTAAAGGGTACTAAACTGTATGAACAGTGTCAAGCGAGCAGTATATTCCAAGAACGTATATTTTATTCTTCAAGTACTTGAGAATTGGGAATTTGCATGCCATTCGAAATCCAATCACGAACGAAATGCTTCCATATTTTCCGTCACGTTTACGTTTTCGGATACAGTATAAAGGCCGAACATGCAATTGAGATAAACATATGCTAATCGTAATGGATTCCTAGAACTTGGATTGGCGACAAAAAAATCGTGCATCGACTTCTTAAACTGCGATCGTGCCAAATGTCTACACAAGTTAAGCGACTCAAACCCATTTTGAAACGGAAACTCACACTCACGTGTCATGGCTCAGAATCACGTTCGTGAGTTGAATCTCGACCGCAGTTCTCATGTAAAAGCGTAAAAGTATATGGCTGTAAGAGAAGTGTATGTTTGGGTTTGATTTTAAAGCGTCAGACTAAACTCTAATTGTATGGTAGCACAAAGCATACATTCAATTGTTCTTTTGTTTGAGTATTCTGTCGAAGTTTGCAAACTTGGTTTTGGTACGTTTGATATGCAGTTTAGACGTTCCACGAGTCGCGAAGCTTTCATTTTGTCGCGTGACACTACGAATAGTATACAATAGAACGTAACGTAAAACGTTTCTCTTTTTTTCTATATTCATAATATTATTATATATGTATTAAAAAGAAAACCACATGTGAAAATCTTGAAGAAAATGAAATTTCCTCCGATTCCTCATGGACCTGGAAATTTCTTTTTCCCTTGACTGGAAGAAGTTTTTTATTTTGATTTTTCGATATGCTCTAGCGTCAAAAAGTTGTGCGTTAGTATGTAAAACGTGAAAAGAAAAACAGTTTTAAAGAAATGAAATAATATCTTCCGGTTCCTCATGGGCCCCAATTTTTTTTTTTTTTTTTTTGGGGGGGGAAAAATTTCAAATTTTTGTTAAAGAGCGTAATTTTATTTGTTTATTTCGGTATGTATTAGTATCGAAAAAGTACATCTATATATAGGTAAGCTATGACAAAAAAAAAACAAGATAAACTACATGAAGAGAATAAAACAGTTGGGCACTTTTTTTTTTTTTTTTTTTCGAAATTGTGTCCAAAATGCGATTTATTTTTTTTTTTAGGTTCAAAGAGGACCGTAAAATATTATGTAATTTCATTAAAATTAAAATTTTTAATAATTTACATGGAGCATAATCCGCTTGACTGAGCCATTAAACAAAGACGATAAATGCGGGAAACGGTAGATGCGGGAAATATATATCGTGGTTCTACTTCATTTGATATTCTTATCCATTCGTATAAATACACTATAAATATAAGAATTCTGAAGCTATATTATATATATATATATATATATATATATATATGTGACGGGTTCTTAAAATTTTCATTTTGATGGGCTATGGATACGAAACATTTCTTCAAAAACTCCCAAACATTAACCTATGCGATAATGTTCAAAAACAATTTTCTCGCTGTTAAAAATATGAGATGAGAATGTTAGAACATATGTCAGTAGTTGATGCACGTGACCGGAATTTGGAACAAAATTTTGACTTAGTGGGCGGAAAATGGATATTGATTCGTGAAAGCTTTGCTTTTAGGTTTGTTACTAAAAGTAAAATTTGGACTCATGTTGACGCATGTCCCGTTCATTGATTGTTTATTTTTTTTCTTTTACTTATATGAAACACTTGTCAAAACTATCTAGGGTGAGTTACTACCGTTATGTGGTTTGACGATTTGACATGTTTTTAAGCTTTTAATAGCTTCGAACTTCTGGTTTTTACTTTGTGTTTGAATATTTTATAAGACGTGTCAAAATGTAATGTTAAAAATATATGTATGAAAAATATATTATGTTAGATATTTCTGTCAAATGGCGCAAAGGTTATAGGGAGTTTTGTGGTCCTTGCCGTGAATATTTATGATATTTTAAAGAAATGACAATTTATTATTAAGATAGATTAGTATTAAGTAGTTCAAAAAACTTTTTCTTTGCTTAGGTTAGGGAGTAAAATTCGAAAAAAACTTGCGCTTTGGTTATATTATGAAGCAAAATACCCCAGAAACTTTTGTTTGGTAAGGTTGTAAATTCCAAAAAAACATTTTCTTTGGTTATATGACTCGCATTTAGGTTCAAAATAAAACATTTCAAGAATTCTCAATTTTCTGATCAATGATAGCAAACCCAGTTTATTTTCCAGTTTTCAAACTTTGTAAACGGTTTAACGTTAAGCTTAGGTATGTGTCATGTGAATGAACTGCATTTTATCTGCATATTTTTTTCTATATCGGCGAGTGATCCTTAGTATGAAAAGTTTCCTCTTTTCTAATAAGCCTACTTACAATGAGTATAGGGGGTTTAGGGCAATTCACATTCAAATTTTAAGTCTAAATATTTAAGATATTTTCTTGTAGTCTTCGTCTTGTACATTTACATTTTTGACTATAGGAACTTAAAGAAGGCTGATTCATTTTTAAATAACAATAACAACGATTTTTTACATAAAAAGAGCAGTTGTAAGAATGGAAACAAGGAATTTTAGGGCCAGTTGAAGTAATTGTAAACACATTTTGAATATTAATATTTATATCCTTCCGTACCTCTTGATTGAAGTGAGGAATAAAAGTGAGAGCATTGTAGGCAATACTATACTCCTTGTGAGTAAATGTGCACAATACCTTTGACTTTATGGCTATTAGTTTGCGAATGACCTCGTTGTTTACATTTACATTAGTGCTTTTGCCAGAGAAACTCTGATGTAAATGTAAACACAAATTTATTTTCCCGTGAGGTTAACACAAATCGAAAACCGTAGCATACACAGTCGTCTTGTAAGCTTAAGAAGTTCTGTAGCGATGGTACTCAATCCGCGGCAGACGGCCCGCGTATGGTCTGCTGAGTCTGAGTTATTTTTAAGTCCGCTGAGATCCTTTTATGAGAAACATGTTACAAAAAAAAAATGCTGTAACTTTATGTAAAATAGGCACAAAATTATAATTTACATCAAAATATAATATTTATTGTTCGAAAAGATTGAAAATATGATTAGCTTAAATGTTTATAATTATCCCAGAGTTCAAAACGTATGGGGTCATTGTAAACGTCTAACTTGCGTATTAAAAATAACATGGAGGATGACAGTTATAACTAAATGGTTTTAGCAACATTCCATATGACAAATACAAATGGTTGAAATCTTTACGCTTGGAGAGGAGCTGGGGAGGAAAATGTAAGATCACTCACTACAGCTTGTTGAGCAGCTTTCTGCATCGTATCATTTTCAAAAACTGGTGACGCCGGCACAGTTGTTGGAAACATACAAAACCCTTTCAATGTCTTCACTATGTTGCCAAGTTAACCCTCATTAGCAGTTTAGTTTTCAAAACCACCACAAGGTAGTTATGAAGTTTGTTTACATTTAGCCCATGCTTACACTTACCCCAACTGACCCTACTTTTCTCCAACAGACCCCTACCTGTTAGCCGCGGCCTTAGGATTGCTTGCGCACGGAGCTGGTGGCCGCAACTGACCCTACTAAGGAACAAAGCGTGTTGTCAATGGGTGCTAAAGGGAATGATCTTTACAGTATTTAATTTAAAAAATCAATTTCCAATCTATGCAATACATTCAGGGATATTTGGAAGTCAAGAATACAAGCACAAAGAATGACGTTTTAGTTTTTTAACGAATTATTAAAAGAGATATGGTGTAAATTGACGAAAAGTAGTATTATACAAAGTGTGTGTTTAATGTTAACCATATTAGTTTATTTCATACTTAGAGAAATGTATACCATAAAAAGCATAAAGCACAATTTTTTAACTTTGTAGCAAACAGAAAAGTATCAGCGTGTCACGTTTATTTTCAACCTACGAAATTGAAAAACGAAATTCTTCTTGGTTTTTCATTTTCTTCTGCCTTAAATATAACGAAAGGAAACTTTTCTGAAGATGAAAGTCACGATTTAAGCCAATATGTATCATAGATCCTTTCATTTTTTTTTCTTGAAGAAAATCCTTTTTTAAGTTTTACTTTTTATCACACTTCCAAATATTTTCGCGAATTTCATCTTTCTCTCCAACTTTATGCGAATATTTTTTAGGTATAGTTTTACCAATGCATAAAAATTTATCCTTTTTGAGGTATCAGGAAGAATATATTTGTATGAAGAAATTAGTCACAGCCGGAGATCATACTGTTTCGTACCTAATTTGAGATACAATAAATAAATAAATGTAAGAAAATAAAAAAAAGGGGGGGGGGGGGGGTGATCATTTTTGGATTGGGCAAAATTTTCAATTTCGTACTTTTTGAACTTTTTTTTTTCTTTGTACTTTTATACTTTTATTTATTGATAGTAAATGAAATTTTCCTTTCAATAGATATTCTTTTGAAAATGCAAAGGTGGCCAGTTATTACGAGAGAGATTTTTTAAAACTAGCTGGGGGAAGAAGTAAAAAAAAAGAGCAATTTCTGTCACATTCTTATATATTTTCATTCTTAAAATTATATCTTAAAAAAAATAGCTATCAGAGTTTTTTTTCGCTCTTTCTATTTTAAAAGTTTCTCAAAAATTGCCATATAATAGTTGTTTAGCATAGTTATGCAAATATAGCTATCTTTACGACATAATGAGTATTACGGTTAAAGATATCCGAATATTATTTTATTTCTGAAAGGCCGTAATTCTTGTGAATATTTTTGATGGAAAAATGCAATCTGACTCTACAAATATTATTACAAATGTAAAATATACATTTTATGTGCGTAACCACCAAATAAATAATACAATTTTCATAATGAACTAAAATGCCTCCTTCAAGAAGTCCTTTATAGTCCCTCCCAAACCTTTTGTAGAGGGCGTTAGTGTCTTCGCTTCCCAAAACGCAGGCTCGGAAGTTGTCCAAAACTTTTCTCCCTCAACGAGATGAGCGATAAGTAGCCAACTCTGGCACACCAGCCGTCGCTTAAAAATCCGCGTTCATTTCATCAGAGCGAGCTGAGAAATGCGGAGCAAACAGAGGATTGAGGGGAGGAGCTAGAAAAGTATGGGAGAAGGGGGGACCGTAATTCCTTCATCGGGTGAATTTGGGGCACCCTTGCATTTGGAAATGTGCCAGGCCTTTGCAGTAGTTCCAGAATCCATGACGTCACAGTCGCAACGTCCCAAATGGGACCTGCATTGGCACATTTTGGAGAAACTTTTTTTATGCATCTTCAGAACCTCTAAGGAATTAAAATTAAGTTTTATTGCTTTCGGGGCACTTTAATAAACTTTTTCTTCGAATTCCTCGCTTTTAAAAACTTTTTCTAAGCAGTTGCGTTCTCTGAGAAGTTATTTTTTACAAGGTCCGAAAACGCAATAAAAAAAAATCTTTTGCAGCGAACTCAAGAGGAAACCTTTGTATTTTTTTTCTTTTTTCCCAAATTATTTTTACAGCTTCAAGTTCGAAAATATGAGGTTACTTTTAAGTGCCAGGTCGTATGTTTTTCTTTTGCTTAAAGTTTAAATACATGCTTAATGCTTAGTTGCAAAAAATGTTTCACGATTTAATTCTTTTTCCCCTAAAAAAAAAAGTTTTCTTTTTGAAGCAATTTAACTGCAAAACAGCAAACATTAAATCTTTTTTTTTAAATATTAGTACAAGTTAAAGAAAACAACTGAAAATTAGTGTGTCTGAAAACCTTCAATCTTATGCTTGGAAAAAAATATAGAAAAAGAAAGCAAGAGGGAGAGAGAACTGAGATATAGTTATTAATGTCACGGGGGAAAAAAGTCTTTTTCATCTTTGAACTTGCAAAGTGAAGTTTCTAAAATATTTTTTCCCATCGTGTGAAATAAAAGCAAAAATCAACAAAGGAACAAGTAGTTAAAAAATTATTAAATATTTAGAAAAATAGATCAAACTTACTGACTGATTGTAGTTGTATACTACTTTTGCTGGAAAAAGTGAAGAAATATTGCAATTTATTCTCTCTGTGAATCGCAAAGAAATTGTTTTTTTTCCCTTTAAAAATATAAAATGTATAGAAATGAATTCATCTGTGTTAGTAAAGTATCAAACGAGCGCGTCCCCCCCCCCCCCAAAAAAAAAAAAAAATCAAAAATATTTTTTGTTTTGTCTCTTATTTTTAAATATTCTGGAAAAAGTCACGAAAATGACGAGTAAGTCCCGAAAATGTTTCCTTCATCGGGCTGGGTCCCTGCAGAAGGTGTCGAATATCGGGTACCCAACAGATTTTTAAATCATTAAATCCGGCCCCTGCACGAAATGTCAAGTTATACCGCATGCCAAACTTGATTTTTAAAGTATAATGAATCAACATGTTTTTTGCGAATATATATGAATTACAAACTTACTAGGTATTTCAATGTGGAATATTTAAAAATAGGTACAGAATTCACAAGCTTCAAGCATCCGACCCAGATATATCAGACATTGGATACCGGATATATGATATCCAGCTAAATTAATATTCGAAAAGGTCGAAAATGTCACTTTTGAAAATCAATAGACATCTTGTTTAACACTGAATAAAAAGATAACTTTCATATTAGTTTTAACTATGAGACTACTGCCAAAGCTATTAAATGTAATTCACAATTAAACATAACCTTCTTATACTCTGACTGTGAGAATACTTTTGCTGAATGGCTCCGTCTAGCCCCAAAAAATGTTCAGGCCTCTTACACGGGTAAATATTCTCACAAAAATGTTTTTAATTTAAGGTGACTGAGACATTTTGTCTTCGTCGTGACAGACTGTTGCTATGGCTATCAAACTAATAGCGATGATGCATCTCTTCGATAACGCAATGAGCCAATCACTGTCGGCTTGGCAAAGTCTCTCTTAATGAGGGGCCGTGGTAGCCTAGTGGTTAGCACGTCGGACTTCCACCTGGAAGCTCGCGCGTTCGATACCCACTGAAGACCACCATGTATACTTGGGGATATGTGCATGTAAAATCCGTAGACCCCACCACCTCTCGCTCTGTGCGTAAGCAATCCTAAGGCCTCGGCTAACAGATAGGGGTCTGGTGGAGAAAAGTCTCTCTTAATGACGCAGTAAAAATGCCAATCAGTCAACGCGAGGACGCAGTTATGAAATTAGGCAGAACCAGTGGCCTGCTCTAAAAAAAGTATTTGTCGTATGTTGCTGTTGCGTTTGGTATTAAAGCTCCTAATAGTTCAATGCCATACGCAAATTAATAAATAAATGCGTAAATAATAGTAGTAATTGCATTCCCAGACAATATTTAAAACATTTATCTGAAGAAGAAGAGTAGAAGGACGTAAAAGTAATAGATTGTCAACCAAAAACAGTTACTAAGGTCCCTATAAATCCGTTTACCAATTTAGGTTTTCATTGAATCACATTTTTTCACGGAACTCAGCTATTTATAAAACCAGACATGAATCCATGGTTTCACACAACTGCTTAACTATAAAAACCATTACGTTTTTAAAAGAGTAACTAGTTTTAATAAAACATGTAGCTGCTATATATCGTGAAGTCTATTATGATTTATACCTTGGTTTTACGTATTGCATTGGATTAAATACACAAATAAAAGCAATCTTTCAAAGATATTTCTCCCTTTTCTATACGAAGTGCATCATAGAAAAGCAATTTATCTTGAAAACTTTCCGAACCTTACTTCGCGGAATTTTCTTATTGAAACGATCTCGTTCCAAAGAAAAACAAGAACTGGCTAAAACATATCAGCGAAAGATTTTTGGAAAATAATCAGTCTTGAGAAAACACCTGGTGCAGCGTATTTGTCAAATTTCTTCACCGCATAAGCATGCTTATGGAATTTTTGCAAATCCGAGGAGGAAAAATCGTTTATAGCTGGAAGGAAAAATTGGAATTTTCTTTCAAATGCTTTTGGCAGCGAAAATAAATTTATGGTTTTCTAGCAGTGGGCAAAGTCAAGATTTATGCAAGCAAGACTGGATTTGGTTTTTATTTGTTTACACTTTTTTTTATGTCTGTGCTTGAATGCATCTAATATATGAAACAAGCTTTGAACATTTGGGTACATTTTTTGTAGCGTAAGCAAAAATGGAAATTGGTGAAGATTCTACTACAAGGAACAAGTGTCAAATGAAAAAGCAGAATAAAAATTTCAGATAATTATGTTATATTTTTGAAAAATAGTGACGTATTACTGTGAAGACGCATATTTAGTGAAATATATATGCTATAGTCAAAGAAACGAGTACTGCAATTAGATGTCACAATGGAATGGTAAAACGTACTGAATACTTAAATTTATTAAAATTAGGTACTGAATACTTACGTTTAAGAAGATAATGTAATGAATGCTTTACATGTTACAGAATATGTTTGTATTACTTATGTTTTATGTAAACAAATAGGATATATGAGTTATTTTCGCGAGATATTCGGCAAAAGTGATAAGCTTTTCTTTTTTGAGTTGAACAATAGCAAATTCTTCAGTGTACATTTTTAACTTGAAATGTTGTACGCATTTTTATTATATTTGTAAAAATAGAAAAATTCTTGATGAAAGGCTCTATATAGTTTACGTCATTATTTATTTACGTTACGTAAAGCGGTATCGAAGTGAAAAAAATTTGAAATCCGTAAAGTAAGATCGGGAAAGAGTTATGCGCAAATTTAAAGACAATCAAAGGGGGTGATGTAAAAAGAAAAAAAAATGTAAAATCACTCGTAGAAAATGTTTTGAAAATTATATTTAATTACATGTTAAATAGTTAAAATGTATTTTCTCGTATTCTAAATGAGTATACTTCGTCCATGAGTTACTCACTATTACCAACAATGAATCAAGGCAAGAAAAATTGGCCGCTGCGATGTAACAAATGTGAACACGTAAAGAACTATTTATATCACATAGCTGTCACAAAGTAACGTTTAAAGCATATTTGATGACTCAGTTTTTTTGTAGTTTAACTTATTAGTGTATTAATTGAATATCTTAAGTTTCAGATTTTAAAAAAAATATCAAGCACATTAATAAGTAACCATAGCGTAAATATAGAGTATGAACATGCTTATTATGCTATTATTATTTTATGGCGTCCTTGATCATAGCTTGAAAACATCAAGCTTGCCTTCAAACACACGTTAGGAAATTGTAAATATCTACACTGCATTCTTACAGATGTGTTTAATGCTGAAACAGTAAAAGGCTAGATTGAATGAACGCAATAGAACGATATAAATTTAGCGAAGCATGACAGTTGAGTATGGTGACACATAACTCGTACATTATTGTCCCATAGTTGCCACTGTGGTTGTCACTTAGAACACTAACCTACGAGTGAGCTGAGAAGTTGACCTACTAACTATCACTAACCTAAGGGTGAGCTGAGAAGTTGACCTACTAACTATCACTAACCTACCGAGTGAGCTGAGAAGTTGACCTACTAACTATCACTAACCTACGAGTGAGCTGAGAAGTTGACCTACTAACTATCACTAACCTACGGGTGAGCTGAGAAGTTGAAACCGATTAAAGCCATAATTATATGTAAAACCAAATTAAGATAAAAAGCCTCCATAATGAAGGTTCTTCGAGCATAGGTCACTATTTTGTTGTAGTTATATTAAGAAACAGTAAATTATGTCAATGACTAATTTTTTGAAATTTTCCTTAACAGGGGTTGTGCTAACAGGAAAACGTAAACAAGTTAAACGCATATAAATTGACGAACAATTACGGATGTTAGTAAACACTTTTAAAATCAAAAATGGAAGTAATTAACACTGTATTTGAAAAAAAAAACATCTTTAAAAAATATTTAAAGGCAATCCTGCCTGAGTAAGCGCACAATTGTATACCGGTACGAATATTACGAACAGTTAGTGGCATTCTTCGAGATATCAAAAAACGGTAGTTGAGGCAGCCTACGGTTACGAATTGGAAAAACGTAACCAAGTTAAACTCATAGAATTCAGTGAAAAATTTTAGTTGAATTCAGTAAAAAAATTAGTTGAGGGATCTTACGGATACTAATTGGAGAAACGTAACCAAACTTAAACTCATAGAATTCAGTGAAAATTTTTACAAACGTTACCTAGTAAATATATCGGTACCTACAACGAAAACAATTAGCTCTGAAGTGGAACAGGAAAACTAAAAATAATATTAAATATTATGTAACATTTTCCATTGCCAATTGCCTAAATTAACAATGAAAAACTTTGAAGTATTTTCGTATGGAGTAGTACGACTGCCATTGACTTACGATACAAAAAAATTAAAATATGCAAAATAAAAATATCTTAACATAAAAATAAATACGAAACTTACATGTACTTGTTGAGCGAGTTCAACTTTAAAATGTATTTTTTACCAAATCTAAAATATAATTTCACTTTAAGTGGATGTTGTTCATTTCAAGAGAAACAAAAATATTTTTGAGTTGATGCACAATAAACATACTGAAATGGAATTTTAAAAACGCAAGAGTCAGCTTAAACGGAAATCTTCAGAACCAAATTTTTCTTCAAAGAAGATCAAACGTCGGAGATAACGCAAGACGGATTGAACATGTAAACAAGTCTGGCGCGAATTTCTTTCTGATGTGTTTATATTTTGTTTTCTTAAGATATGTTTTCATAACTTTCAGCTTTAAGCTGCTCACAGAGGGAAAATAATATTCCCTAGTGATAACACAAGAAGAGAAAGCCGTAATTACGGAAATCTTTTAACGATAAGAATCAAAAGTTTCTTTATGAATAGTTAATATATATACTTTTTTAATTAACTCTTCCCTATTTCAATTAAGATGTTTTCCGTTTAAAAAAAATGTATATACTTGCTTTTTTATTATGAAGCAATTTTTGCTGATTATGTTTATGTCATGATGAAAATAACGATGCTGCAGAAATCGAAATTATCACAGAAAAATAATCTATGAACATTTTTAAAAAAAGCTGTGGCTGTAACGAAGTATGTTGTTGTTTCTAATGCCACTTGGGTATCCAATCTTCCCTTCGTAGGGCGACCAGGAATTAACTCAGTAAGAAGTGCCTTTCGTTTTTATAGACGAGCAATACAACGGTGGAAGTCGACAGGGTGGCGTAGTGGTAAGACGCAGGTCTCGTCTGCCCAAGATCGCAGGTTCAAACCTGGCCCAAGTCGGTGGATTTTCAAGATGCAGAAAATTGTCTGCGTCCATGTCGTATGATTATGTGGCATGTTAAAGATCCCTTGAGTATCCGTTTGGCATGTGTACTCTCGGCTAAATTTAATTCCTAGTCCAGATTGCGTCAACGAGAGCTCAGGTGGCCCATCTAGGGGTAACTAAGCGCCGCTGAAAGAGTTGGTACCAATCTCTGGGGACGCACAAGGTCTGCAATGGTTGATGACCAATACTGCAGCCCCATTAAAAAGGAAAAAAAAAAAGGTGGAAGTACGACTTGACTCATTATGTGATTGGATGACACTAGATGGCTCCACCACAAATACGCCACTTTTCTTTTTCGACCTAAGAGTGAAGGGAAGGGAAACTCTCCACCCTCCGGTGCCCTCGGCACTGCCTCGGAACTTCAGGGTCCACGATTTTACCTGCACGTATCAATAAGTGTACATGGTGTGTCTTCAGCGGGTCGGGTAACGAAGACCCAATCTTCCGGTTTGATGTTCGACATCCTAACCACTAGGCTGCTACGGCCTCACCGAATATTGCGATGATTTTGAGTAACAGCATACGTTTAAGCAGATATTACTGAAACTACATATAAAGTTTTTGCAGAATCACTGTAGTCAGTCACACCGGTTCGGTCGTTTAATATGACGAAAAATTTCTATGGAGTTTTTCATAAACTTCCGCCGGAATTGTTGTCGTCTGACATGTTAACCTAAGCGCAGCGTTTTCTCCAAACCGTTTTTTATATACATTTATTTCTATATGTTGCTGGCTGGTTTTGTAAAAAGCCAAACACTTGCCAAATTCTGTATTTAATTAGCAGTTAAATTGTTGCTCTTTGCTGCTTACTAAGTCTTTTACGTGTATTTAAAGGCGTAGTTACAATGTACATTTTCATGCTAAGCATGATCACAATTAAAACGCTAGCTGAAAGCATGTGGGTGGACTATACTATTAAGACCTAGTTGAATAAAACATCGGACATTTTTTAAACAGCAAAATAAAAACAAAAATGTTAATAATTGCCACGAAATAAGTTCAAGCATTAATCACGTTTTGTAAGAGATGAAAGTTATTATTATTTTTTTTTATTTCCAATAGCAGATAAAAGACCATTACAGCAGAAAGGTATAAAAGTAAAATCACAAAATAAAACAGCTTCAACAAATAGTCTAGGCCTCTAAAAGGGCCTTGGCCTCCCAGTATCTGTCCACGAGGAAACTCTTTGATAAAGCACTGCAGTGCAGATGATGGCTACCATCCATGTCCCGTCCCAGACTACAGAGCCTGAGATGATATTCTTACCTATAAGTCAGAGTTGGGATTATTGAAATTATCAAAATATTCTACTAATGGTTAGATAGTTTTATTGATGTTTCTTTCTTTATTCTGCTCATTTTTCACAAGTATACGGCAAAGTATCCATACAATGTATTATTAATTACCCTTAATTGGAGTCATTAATCGATGAATATAATCGGTAGTTGTAACAAATGCATTTAATTAGTATTCATCAATGCTGTCCAGCATATTTTAAGCAAACATAACGACTAGCGAATGTTCAGTACTGAGAATAAGTTTCTCACTTTAAATGCTATAAAAATATTATCCACATATATTTTTATTGTTCATTACCACATGATGTGCTTTCTCCCATCTAATTCATACAAAAATAAAGCCATTTGTGTAAGCAATGTTTAATTACATTTCTTTGGTGTAGATAAGTGAAACTAATTGTTACTCTGCATCCGATCGATAAATGTAATCAATGCTTTTAATCAGTATTCATCAGTGTAGCCCAGTGTCGCTTGTGCAATTATACAGACTGGTAAATGACTCAGCTAATGACAGTGATCAACTGTCGTCTAATGATCACAAAGATGTGTTGTTAAGCATTGAAAGCACTTCGAAATATTTTATTCCTTTCTTGTTACGGGACATTGTTATACATATTGTGAAAGTTTGACTTTCGTATTTTGTAAAATCCCTGTCTCTGTTAAGTTTTAAAAAAAATGATTATTTTTAAGATAATCGTAATCACATAAATTTTTATTTCCTTCGAACTCTCCCTACTGTTTTATGACTTCTTGGGGGAAACTTTACCCTCAGTTTTACAGATTTGGAACTTTCAAATATAAATGTTGTACTAATTGACTTCATTTAGAATGACCCCCTAGGAAGGATGTCTAGAAATACAGAGAGAAATAATACGAGGTCCACGGGATAAAAGCGTTTAGGAACCCATGCTGTAAATGATAGTAAAACTAAAACACATTTGTCCTACATAACGTATAATAATTTAACATGCCTTCCAAAATCAAAGTAAAAGGTTCTTGTTTCTCTCTAAGAATCAGAAAAAATGCTTAAAACTAAATATAGAATGAATAGCCTGATAAATTCTAACGTGAATAAATGCATTTATTCCGGACAAAATCCTGATACGTAACTATATGCAAGTATATAATTGGTCAAGATTCTCTATATTTAATGTGTTTCGAACAAAATTATCGAAAGTAATTCCCATTGTCCAGCTTTCGGAGCTTACTCAGTATCCAAACTGGCAATGGTTATATGTACCATCATTGTTTTGTTTCTAACGGGGGCTGCCCTTTGCTGACCTAGTGCGCCACCCAAGAACTGCGATTTCTTCTTTAAGTAGCACCACTCTCGGCTGATGCCATAGCCAGTTGAGAATTTCGACGCCCAGTTTCACACCAGCTGATGAAACCTGCGGGCTCTGACGATGCAAAATTGCACTCAGAGTATAGCATGTGGATGCTCAAGGGATTTTTTACATCCCATATAATCCTACGATATAGACGCTGAATATGTTTTGCATCTTGAAAGTTCACCGACTTGGGACAGATTTGAACCTGTGATCTTGGGAATACTTCGCTAGTGCCATACCACCGTCTCTAAAATTGTGTGATACAACCATTTTTAAAATTCATTTTGAATCTTTTTTTTTTTTAACTTTTTCTGTAGGCTATTTTTTTCTTTTCAGGAAAGTACTACAGAAATGAGTTTTTCTGATTCCGCAGTAACTGTGTCTTAATATTACATTGAAGAGAACAGAAAACTCTGATGACGTCCATAATTTCAAATTTACTCATTTAAATTTCAATCAATAAAAGAATTAAATGATTCCGGGTTTACTCATTGAGATTTAAATGAAAGGATTAAAGAAAGCTTTTCTTATTTCATAACTAATTTGATTATAATACTGAAGAAATAATATTTCGAATAAAGCTGGCCTAATGGATTGCAAAGTTTTTTCCCCCGAAGCAATTAAAAAATGCATTTAATTTGAACTGTTGGGATAATTTGAGCTCTTTTATAATTCTTTTACATTTGAATTATTCAGGGTTTTTTTTTTTTTTTTCTGCAATTTTAAGCGTTACGTGTGCTTTTAAATTAAGAACCGTAGCTAAATATTTCTTTTGATTCTCATTGGAAATAATTCAAAGATATATAGCAAAAGATATATAAAAACATGGTAGTAAGCACAAATTCTTTGTTCTATTTTACGGTGAAAAAAATAATTCAGTGTTTAGTATTCAAAGCTAAATTAAGTTTTTCGAAATAAAAATCAAGTTTTAAAAAATGCATTACTCTCAGAATTAATAGAATCTCTCTTAAATTAATAGAATCTGTTTAACCTAAATTTAAGACAAATGTCAGAGCAATTCCAAAACAGTAATTAAATTAAGACTGTAAATCATTTGGCATTAGCATCAAGCAAAATAATTATTGGCAATATTTCAGCATTGCTAAAGAAAAATTATTCTGCTGTCAGAAAAATACTTAGGACCGAAAAGGATATTACATCCGAAGTTGTGTTTTGAAGATTTTGCAAACGGAAAAAAAAGTTTTAAAATAATATAATTAACAGGTATATGTTGTTAAAACTAATTAAACGAGGGAGAAATTCCGAAAATAAAGTTATTTCAGCTTTGAAAAGCTATCAGAGCTTTTTCCTCGCTTACTTTTTTTCTTGCATAACTTATGTTAAAATCCGGTTACTCCCCTACACATCTAGAAATCTTGTATTTTTTTTCGATCATTTGATTTGTTTTCAAAAAATAAATACAAAATAAAAGTAATCTGGTTCTTGAAATTATGTTAGAGAAAGGAATAAAGGAGCTATAACCTCTCACTTAAACCCATAAAACTGGGTATTTTAACTAACGAAAGAAAATAAATAAGAAAGAAAATGAAAAAAAAAAAAAAAAAAAACCTTGAATGTAGAGCGTGGAAAAGAAAAAAAGCATCTAATGATACTTTTTCTCAAACATACAAGATGAAAAATTATGGATACTCAAGGATTTAAATATCGATTTGAAGTATTGAGCAGCGCATAACAGCTAAGCCTTAGAATTTCGATTTTCGATATCACAGTTGTGATCACGTGACTCTAATTGGTCACTAGAGAACAGAAAGTGATTAAGAGTCCGATACGGGGTTCGGAGAGCGTAAATGGAAATCGAACACCAAAGGAACTCAGAGTTATCGAATGGCGTTCAGATGCAAGTGCTAGATTTCAGGAAATGGTAAAGTCCTTATTTACGGAAGGTTTTAATAATGTTAGAATTTTTTTTAATGTACTTTTTTTTTTGAGTTTTAAAAATCCCAACAGTTTTCTATACAGCGTATTTCTTCGTAAATGTTATCTTAAGCGTAGTCTTTTATTCAACACTGGCATCCCAGCCATAGCATAGTGCTTCTATTGAAGCGCAAATGAAAGGTGTTATTCAACGCGGCATCATTTAACAGTTATATACACATTTAACAGTTATATTCACATCATTTAACAGTTTTATTCACATCATTTAACAGTTATATTTACATCGTTTAACAGTTGTAGGTACTACATCATTTAATAATTTTTTATACAACGTATTTCTTTATGAATGTTATCTAAGTGCAGTATTTTATTCAACGCTAGTATGACAGCATTAGTATATTGCTTCTATTGAAGTGCAAATGAAAGGTATTATTAGACACTATATCATATAACAGTTATAGACACTACATAATTTAACTGTAGCATGTATTAATAAAATTTTACGTAGTACTCTTAATGGGGATCGTATTTGTAGATGACACCCGGGGCAAATACAACACTGTTAGAAATTTCAGCATGAAATTACGGTTAAAGGACCGGCAGCAGTCTGTCCATCTAATTTACGGATTGGAACATTTTGCTATCTTTACGGGACCTAACCCTTTCCAATCAACTTGGTTAAAAAGCCGTAAATACAAAAGTTTACGGTTTTATAACCATTTAAAAATGGTTTAAAAACAAAATTTTTACCGCGTTTGAACCATTTCGAGGCGTAGAAACAGTAAACGAAGCTTGCAAGAATCGAACTCGGGTGGACGGCACACCATCCTTGCTCTCTAGCCAGTCGGCCATCTCAACACATGAAGCGGCCGTTTATTTATCAATAAGTGTTCTTTTCCAACAGGCAAACTGCCTTAAAATTGAGGTTTCAGTTTTTGATTGGATCTAAAGTCATTTTTAGTCTAATTTTACTGTATATTGACAAAAATCATTCATTTGCTGCAAAAATTAAGATACAAACAAGCTTCAGCAGCTCAAATGATGGGTTCGCTCATTCGCAAACAGTTTGGGAATTGATGTCTCCAATTTTTGATTTACGTGTGTATGTGTTTCTATTTAGTATCCACTGCTTAAGCCACTTTTTTTTTCCTCTTTTTTTTATATACACATGCAGATTTTAACTGATAAATCCATATTCCTATTTTAAAACAACGGACGACCGGTAAGGTTTCGCAACCAAGATGGACGCCTGATTCTTATTGAGCGCTTGAAAATGACTGTTAGTTAAACGTTATTTAGGATAAACAGAGAATAAACGATTTTTTTTCACAATCAGCGGTTTGAGTACCATCTTTTCAATGGTTATTCGACTGTTGTAATTAAATATGGTAAAATAACAATCAAATAAATGGTTATTTTACTATTTTCTTTCGGAAATTTTTAACAGTAAAGGACAAATGTCTCCATTTGTGTATTAACAGTCAAATTGCAAGAAACGTTTTATCAGTTCAACATATTGCATTTTGCAGGATCCTTTGTACTTTTGAAGTTTCGCATTGAGTTGTTAAAGAAATTAAACTAGTGCTAAACTTTTTAAATCCATCCTACATGTCCCTTGACGAATGTTTTTTTGTTAATATTTTTTTTTTTCAAACAAGATAAATATTTTTTTCTGACCTTCTTCATGACCTAATTTTTAAGGGGCCAAAACATCTGAGAAATAATTATCTCAGAAATATTTCTGGGAAGGGGTAGAAAATTTGGTCACAAACAATACTTATTCTTCCATAAAAGAAATAATATTCAGCTTTCGTTTCGTTAAATACTTTAAACATTATGAATATGATAATAAAACTGAACTTTTTATTATTTTAATAAAATGTATTACAAGAAAGTGTTGCCAATGCAAATATTAATATAACAGTAATAAAAACGATAATAATAATAAAAAATTTGCTTTCAAAAACCTTGAATCGTAAAAGTATTCTAAAACCATTTATTATGTTAAAACCTCTTGATAAGGAACAAGTTACATTCTAAATTACTGTTCTTACTTCATAAAATGTGAAAAAGTGCTTCTCAGAATATATAGTAAAAAATCTTGGGTTATTTAAGAGGAAAAAGAATTGCGAAGTTTACACATTACATTTTTGACTTAAGTCATACAACAGATTGTGATCTCACTACATAAAACTGTTGTCTTCCTTTTAAGAATATTTATGATCATGATGTTAAATAATGCCATTTTGAGCAAGGTCCAATATATTTAGGTTCCTGAAATTCTCAAACATAAAACAATCTTTTATTGTTTCATATTTTATCACAGATGTTGCCACTTTAATTTTCGACCCTTATTCACGACCTTTACCTCCAAATGAAAATAAACGAGTTATATTGTTAACTTTTCCACTGGTGTGGCATCACGTTTCCGTTATTCATTATTTATTGCTTATGTTCTTAGTTTCTTATTTATTGCTTCTGTCAAGAGGAAGAATGGGATGTCGAAATGCTTATTTTTCATGATGATAGCGATACATTTATTAACAATGAAAGAAATATGCAATTCTTTTGAAATGATGCGAGATATGAAATGTAGAATAAACAATTATATGCACAAATATGTGATTGCATTTTTATTTATTTATTTTTAACTATTTATTGTTTTCTACGCTTAGTTATTTTCCCCCTTACAATAAAATGTACAGGGTGCGGCGCATTGTAAAAAGCTTTTTCCAGAAAATAGTCCATGAAAATCTTTTGGAAATCGTGTACACGGAGCGTCCGTTAGTCTGGAAAACAGAGCACTACGAAGTCTTTAAAAAAGGAAATTACGGATAATAAAAACAGAGAGCATTCAATAAATTGATAGAAACAGACAATGTTCCCCTGTAGTAAATTGCTACTTCGGGTACACAAAGTCGAAGGTAAGTTCAGTTGAGTCGATCTAGTCATGATTCCTTTGCCTAGGCCGCACGGCGAACGATGCCTTCAGAATTGGGAGGACTGCCCAGTGCTTGGTTGCTCGCTAGAGCTGAAGTTCAGTCGCGTACCAACTATATGTATCATACATTACTTGACAATTGTTGAACTTTCAACCACGGATATCAGTGTTAAATTATACATTTCTTGCCATTTTTTGTACTGATAACCACAGATTTTATGTGTTTAGTTATTCATTTGTTTACAATTTTGAAACTGATGGTAGTCACATCTCACGTATTGAGTTTTCAGCAACTTAACAGAGCTTTGTCTGCAATTGTAAAGAGTGCGGAAAAGACGAGTTCTATTGAGAAACTGTTATGAAAAACTTGATTATTTGATTTAAAACAAGTTCTTTGGAAATTTACGCTCAGTTTCCTTTCTGTCTTTTTACAAAATTGTTCTACAGTGCAACATAGCTTCCTTTTTTAAAAACGGAATAAAATACATTTTATGAATCAGAAATGTTTAATGCTTTCTATATATGTAAATAAAAGTTTAAAAGTTCGTTTTACAGTTCATAAATCAAATCAGGTAGGTTACGCCAGCCATTGTCCATACTTTGAGAGTCGGTTTTATTCATCTGTCATGATATTTACCAACATAGCAGCGGGTAATGGGGCAATTTCAGCCTTATGTTGGCCTTCAGGGGTTTTTGGGTCCTTGGACGGTTGACTTCAACTCGGGATTTTCAAAAACCCCACAAAAAAATCTTAAGGGGTCCACATTGTGGGAGTGAGCTGGTCACTCAAAATTACTGAATTATCCGTGAGAAAAGTAGGCCTCAGCAGGAAATGCAACTTCCTAATTGTTTCTACGCATAATGGTGAGCATGGCTGGAAACAAAATTTTAGAACCATGATGTTGTCGCACTCTATACTAGCAGATGTTAAATCTTTTTCGCTTTTGTTTCTCATTGTTACAGCAGATATTAAATCTTTTTCGATTTTGTTTTTCATTGTTATAGCAGATGTTAAATTTGTTTTACTTTTGGTTTTTGTTGTTCTAGCAGATGTTAAATTTTTTACGTTTGTTTTTCCTTGTTCTAAATTGAGGGATTAAATTTAATAAAAAAAATAACTAATTGAATGCAGATTTATAGAAGTAATTTTTGCTATCATTCAGACGAGAAGAAGTTTTGAAGTATGTTCAAAAGTAAAACAAGCCTTAAAATTTAAAAAAAAAAGTATTTTAAAACATTTTTACAAAAAGAAAATGTACAATATTTTATATTATTAAAAAGAACTTGACCTGTTTGCCCCCGTCCTTCGGTCCTCGTAGCATAAAAGCGCCCCCACAGTCGCAAATTGCATTCACGCTCACAGAATAATATAATAGTATTCTTGAAATTTCACCGAGAGCCTCTTAAAGTCCTGCTGGAAGGGTACTGGGAATTCTGACCCGGGAACCCCTCCTCCCCCCTTTTCTACGCCACTGGCCCCTGATGGTGGGAGTCGAGCACATCTTTTAGTCTTACAAACTCCTCAATAAAATCACACGCGTACATTTTATTGAAGCAGTGCGTCAAAGAAAAGAAGGATCAAAACTTTTCGGAAGCAGTAGATTTTTAGTGAAATTAACGACAACTGCTTCTTTTCAATTTCAAAGTACATTCAGTACTACGAGACTTTTTTATTTATTTCTACTCGAAAAGTCCTAACTCCCTAACTCAAGAAGTAAATTTACTAAAAGTGAATTACTTCTAAAAAAAGTACCAGTATATTCTTGTCGACTCATCGTTTAGGCCTGCATAATAAAAAATTCTCCATTAACATCAATAGTTACGTAAAAAATATTAAAAATGAATAAATTGAAAAGAACAATATGCAAATAAATACATAAATTCCTAATGATTAGACAACGTTCTTTATTTTTTGCAGCAGATGTTGCACGCGCTCTGTGTTAAAATAAATGACGCAAACGCACATTAAAGTAGATAGCCGCTTTCATTCCTTTCAGAAACAATGTATGAGAAAACAAAAGCCATAAAATAAATAATGCCTTTAATTAATTTCAAATCATTGTTAAAAGTAATTTTCGGGCGAAAAACATTTGCACGCATATTAGGCAAACTGTTTAACATTTATAATTTCGTTGTTCTGTTAACGGGATAAAACGAGTAAATTTTTCTAATTGCTGATATTATTTTACATAGTGCTTTAAAGGGAAAAAAAATAAACGGAAATCTAAGTAATTATTTTGGTGTCAGCTGGTACTAATTGTTCCACGAAATTTTCTCCTTATTTCCTGTATGTTTTTCCTAGCAGTTAGTCGCGATTATATAGCTGCACATAAAAAATAATGATACCGTAGTTCAAACATTTAAATTTTATTATTCCTTATTTAACATAATGAATAATTGAATAAATATATATGTGTATAAAAAAGCATTTGTGATTTTTTAAAATAGGTATTGAGAAGCAAGGCTTTTTGATCATATGCTTTTTATCACAGTTCAAAGCCTTTAGCAACTAAATTTGATTATTGAAATAAATTAAATGCTCAGTATATTTTGTCTTTCTTTCTTCTTTTCTTCTTTTCATTTTTTTTCTTGATGATTTTAAATTGTAAATTATGTTTAAATGATCCCAAAAACGAGACTAAAGTGAAATTAATCTTGACCAATTAATTATTTTTTTCAATTTATGAAAAAAGAATAAAAGTATATAGTACAACATATAATAAAGTATAGTAAAGCATACTTTTTAAGCTTTTTTCCCCCCTTGTTGTGTTTTTATATTCTTAATTATATGCCTCTTTTTGTTCATATCGCTATCGTAGCAACATGTTAAGTACAAAAGAAAATTAAATTAAAAAGATGCAGTTTCGTTTTAAAATAAGAGTATTTAATGAGCAATCATACAAATTTTTCTAAAAAATTATAAAAGAAGTATTACAACCGTGGTGTGTTTAACAATAATTTCGACACATTGCTTGTCAATTTAAGTGAATGATTTTTACAAGCAATTTCTAGTTGCTGTTCTCATCCCTATTCATGAAAATTTTTTAAAATATTCTCAGAAAACAGAAATTAAGCAAACCGCATAAAGAAGTCTGATCTTTTCAATTAAATTTTGATATAAAAGAAGTATTACAACCGTGGTGTGTTTAACAATAATTTCGACACATTGCTTGTCAATTTAAGTGAATGATTTTTACAAGCAATTTCTAGTTGCTGTTCTCATCCCTATTCATGAAATTTTTTTAAAATATTCTCAGAAAACAGAAATTAAGCAAACCGCATAAAGAAGTCTGATCTTTTCAATTAAATTTTGATTATTTTTCTTGATAAATCCTTCCGGTACACTGCTTAATTCAGAATGAAATAAACGCCATTTGTGAAAAATGCAAATCGAATCAAAAGCTTTCCAAGACGAAACAATCAGCCGAGTATTGTGTGCTGCCAAAAATTTTGCAAAAGTTTATACTAAATAAACCATTAATTTTAAGCGAGATGCGCAGCAAGGACGTCGATTTCCTAGCTGTAAATCATGTTTCATTTATTCGTAATGAAGACAAATCGATGTCCAATATTGTTTAAGTACGCTCCGGATATTGAAGTAAGCATAGACTATAATTTAATGATAAATGCATGTCGAAATTTGTTTGTAATGACTTCCGCTTTAGCATATATTTTCGTCCCTATCTGGTTTATTTTCTGCTTGTCGTGCTGCGGTTTATTATGCAGCTTGGATGTGAAAAGATTTCGTAAAGATTATTTAAAATTGCAATTTCTATAACTATTGTACTTTAAGTGGCTTCCCAGTGTCAGTATTTCTAAACGTTAATCAAAAGATAGTCTCATAACAAAGCTCATTGTGGTACATCGAAATGCAGCTTTTATTTCATTTTTATCAGTATAATATTAAATTTAATACCTACAAAGAAATCAACAATACAAAGTGTCTTTCAATATTTTGATTGCTTATTTCTAAAATAGTTATTTTTCGTATATTTGCGAAATTATTAATTTTCAACAAAGGAAACTATGGCACAATATTTCGACGTTTTTACAATAAAATATGTATACTGTGTTTTGTTTACTCGTATAACCTTTAAAAAAGTATCTTCAATGCAAAATTTGAATTGATATTGTTTTGCCAACAATGAAAATATCAGTTGAAATTTCGTCCTGTGTTTTGAATTAATTTCTTAGCGTGCTAATTAATGTTGTAGTTGGAAATACGAAGTTTGGTTCCGGGTCGAGGTTGTTCATTAATGAAGATATTATTTTGAAATCGTTCAATGGGTATTTTAATAACTTTCACTTTAAATGTGATTTCAAAAGTCGTATGTTCGTATTTTCTGTTTTCTGCTAAAGTTAAAAGTATTTTTAATGCCTTCGCGGTTTCATTGACAGTTTTAACTGTTTCTTACTGAACATATTTTTTTCTTTTTTTAATTACTTATTTATCAGAATCTTAATGTGTATGTATATAAATTACTAGTGTGTTAATGCCGTCACATCTGAGGAAACTATGCGGATTTCAGAATTGAATTTGTTGTTGAGATGAGATTTACCAATGGAAAGAGGGGGTTTGTAACCCGTTAATAATGTTAACGCCACATAAAACGCAAAGCTTTACTTCATATTTTGGTTGCAATTTAGCAAGAAAGCGTGGATTTTATGTCTTTTATTGGTACTTTGATTGGGTTGAAATTCGTTGGAGATATAAAACACTGGTAAATATAATTAAAAATTATACTTAGATTTAATTTTATGACTGTTTACCAATCAAGAAAATTGTATTCTCAATGTATAAGATTGGTACGATAATGATGATACATTTTCATTGCAGTCTCAAACATAAAATTTGGTTATCTATGCTTTTTTGAATTCTTAAGTTATTAGTTTTAGTACTTTATGTATAACTACTTACAAACGTCTTTGTTTACGCGTTTTCTGTGTCTACAAAGGACTAAATATTTTACTACTTAAAAGACTTAAATCACTAACTTATTACGCAATACCTAGCAATAGGAAGGCCATTCCTATAAAACAAGTTTATATTATTGCAATGTGAAAAAATTATCCTGGAAGAAAAAAGTAATGAAACTTTTTTTTTGAACACTATTGCCTGCCTTAGCTTGGAAAACGAGACTAGCAAAATGCTAAATTACTGGTAGCAATCGAGAAAAAAAATATAAGAACGAAAGCGAAACTGTAACTCATTACGGGACTTTAAAAGATCTCCCGTGAAAATGCAGGTGGTTTAGTGCCCCGATACGATCGCAAACAGGAGAAAATAGAAATCGAAATCACACGGAATTTTCAATGATCGACCAACTACTACAAATGTGATGTCGGAACAAGAGGATATATCCAGTCTCTTGGAACTATTAATTTTGGAAAGGGAAGCGTCAGATGGTCGATATCTTGTTCAAAATATATCAACGTTCATCGTTTATCAATGATGATGTTCAAAGAATGTAGGTAGACAACTGAAACAGACACTTGTGAAGAAATGTTGTTTTATTTGAATAATTTGTTGAAAATAAAGGGAATAATTGTAAATTAAAAAAACATAAAATACTATATTGATTATGTTATATTTCTCTGTTGAATATGAAATACAGATCAGTTTATATCAAACTCAAAATGTGTTCAATAAATTATTATGTATTACAGCAACACAGAAGATTTTGATAAATGCAAACTAACTTTTTGCTCTCACGAGTTTTGAAATTTGTAAAGAATTTTTCGACACTTAAATCATGTTGAGAAAATACGCCTTTGCTCAAAACTATTTTGTATACACTTTACTTCTCAAATACTATTCTTTGAGAACAATTGTCTGGTTTTGAGGGTGTAGAAATGAAGGTAAATAAAGTCGCGGTATGATAAGTTTTAGGAAAGACAAAAAAGAAAAGAAAAATTGTGTATCAAAACAAGTGCAAAAATAATCTCTTAGAATATTGTGTTAGATTTTATTATGACTAGATGGAACATGAGACTTCACACTAAGCACGTGTAATCACCCGAGAATAATAACTTTTGGAATTATATTTGTCTGTTCTGAGGCACAAATTAACTTTAGCAAACTAATTTTCACATCTAATCATCTTAAGAAGCATTCGTAAATAAACAGTATTTACAAGTTTATTAGGAGTAAATATATTCAAGTGTAATATGAATATTGTCGCTTTGTATTGACATTTTAAATTACTAGGGTTTAACAAAATTACACAATCTCTAATTTCAAGTACTAACTAAATCTGCACATGTCAAATATTATTTTACTTTTCAAAAGGTGAGGCAAGACATAGAGTACTCTGTTAGAAATTTCATCATGAAATTACGGTTAAATGACCGCAGCAGTCTGCCCATCTAATTCACCGTTAAATTTACGGTTTGGAACATTCTTCTATCTTTACGAAACCTAACCATTTCCAATTAACTTGGTTAAAAAGCCGTAAATACAAAAGTTTACGGTTTTATAACCATTTAAAAATGGTTTCAAAACAAAATTTTTACCGCGTTTGAACCATTTCGAGGCGTAGAAACCATAAACGAAGCTTGCAGGAGTCGAACCTGCAATGTGTGGTGTCCTAGTCTAGCTTTCTATCCACTTGGCCACCATCATCACGTAAAGCGGACGTTTATTTATCAATAAATCTTCTTTTCCAACAGGCAAACAGCCTTAAAATTGGGATTTCAGTTTTTGATTGGATCCAAATTTATTTTCGGTCTAAATTTACTGTATATTGACAAAAATAATTTTATTTGCTGCAAAAATTAAAATACAAACAAGCTTTAAACAAGCTTCAGCAGCTCAAATTATGGGTTCGCTCATTCGCAAACAGTTTGGGAATCCGATGTCTCCAATTTTTGATTTACGTGTGTATGTGTTTCTATTTAGTATCCACTGATTAAGCCACTTTTTTTTTCTTCTTTTTTTATATATACATGCAGATTTTAACTGATAAATCCGTATTCCTATCTTAAAACAACGTACGACCGGTAAGGTTTCGCAACCAAGATGGACGCCCGATTTATATTGAGCGCTTAAAATTACGGTTAGTTAAACTTCTTTAGGATAAACAGAGAATAAACTATTTTTTTCGCAATCAGCGGTTTGAGTACCATCTTTCTAATGTTTATTCAACTGTTGTAATTAAATATGGTAAAATAACGATCAAATAAATGGTTATTTTACTATTTTCCTGCGGAAATTTTTAACAGTGTATCCAAAAGAGAAAAATTACTTAGAAACAAATGTTTTATATAATCCTTTCTTTTGCATTTTTTAAAAGCTGTTCTCTTTTTAACAATGTTTGTTAATGTTTTTGGGCATAAAGTTCATCCAACCACTTAGAATATCCCCTACTGACACCCTAATTAAAACCTTCTTGGAAGACTTAAAGGTGGTTGCTCTTTAATTACATATTACTGAGAAAACTACACGAAGGCAAATCCTCAAAAAGTTCTGACAAAATCAAGAATAACTACACTATCTCGTTATCAAATGACCTATTGCAATTCTAATGATTGAATCTCGGCATCTGGTTTCGATTATTTTTTAGTCGGCATTGAGTCTCGTTTAATCGTACTTACGTATATATCTATAAATCCAAACTCCAAATTCTATAAACGTAAATTACAAAAAAAAACTTATTTTGATATTCACGTTTAGTTTCGTAGTTTGAATCAATATAGCACATCATGATACGTGAACACAATTTTGAATCAGTTTAAACAACTTGAGGTTTTAAAACCTAAACATACGCTATATATGTGTTAAAAACGTATTTGGACTGTAGAAAATAAAAACATTTAGAATGGAATCAAAAGATTGGAAAATGGATGCACCAAAATTCTACAACGTAATGCCTAAAATACTGTAACGTTTTACATACAATGCACCCAAAAGATTCCACAGCCATGAGTATGTCTTCACAATCCGTACAATAAATGAAACTGAAAGCACAATTCAGAAACTTAATCTCACCACAATCCGTTTATGTTTATTTAGTCAGGACTGTAATCTATGATCCTTCTCAACTCCTTAGAAATTAGAGACAGTGTCTACAGTGTGAGAGGATACTTGGACTTGTGAATTCCTCATACATATGGTGAATAACAAATGCTTTAATTCAATAAACAAGCTCTCTTTGAATCTAGGATTCAGGGCACAAGAGAGCGAGGATTCATGGTGATATTCCAATTGCACAAACATCCGGAAATAAGAGTGGCGCACAGCCGCCATTGAAGTTAAAGCTTTTGTGAGGAGTATGATGAATGAGAAGATATCACATGGTGTTTACGATATTACCGGATGAGGTTTGTAAAGCTCATGTGCTACGTTGGTCTCTTTTGACACATTGTAGAAGAAAGGAGCGAAAGTGGAACATTGTATAGGAAGATTCATAAAACGTCATTTGAAATTCTTGCCACATTTTTTTTAATAATAATTCTGTCATCATATGTGTTTGAAAATGCTCACGTACTTATTTTTATTGTCTTACATTTTTTAATTTTTAATATTTTAAGCATGATTTAAAATTGATTATAAATCCAGCTTTTGTGCACATAATTACTTTGTGCAAAGTTTCTTTTGCACTATTATGTTACCGCGGAAGTAATTTTATTACGCGTTATTAGTGCGCGTTAAAAAATATAGTTATCTACTCGAGCCGTACCCTACTAAAAAGAAATTGGGGGAACAGCATGAAATAATTATATTCATAGATTGTGTGCACATACACTTAAATAAAAATATAAAATTGAAGATCAGCAACACGCTCAGTAATTAACTATGCTGGCCTTAGTCGATTTATAAATCTCCAATTAACATCAAAGTCCCTCTTTAAACTTTGTACCCCACTGCAAGTAACAGTCGTTTCCGGTAAGCTATTTCGATTGCTCACAACCGTATCAAAATAGTAATTTTTCCTTTCTAGTTCAGCATAAGATTTGAAAATCTTAAAACAATGACCACTGGTTCTATCTTATGTGCAAAAGCATAGACCATCGACATCTTAAATTTTAATAAATTTAAATAATTGAAGAATAGCCCTTGCCTCAAGACTGTAAACGTTAAACCTTTGAAGCCTGACTTTATAATCTAAATCGTAGAGCCCTTATAAGAGGGGGGGGGGGGCAGAATCTACAATTTTTGTTTAGAATTGTAGATGAAAAAGAACTCATATATAAACAGATAAAATTAACTTTCATCAATTTTTTTAAATTCCCCTGCGTGTTTAGTTAAAAAATTAAATGATTTTCTAATTCTTTGGTGGGAAATATAAGCCAGTCTGCAAAATTGAAACACAATTTATTTTGAATTATTAAACACTGTACTGATTTCTATTCGTATACTGAAGTAGGAACTGATTTAGCGGCATCTAAAAATTCCAATAGAAAAAAAAAGGCCTGCTCCAATCTTGCTGGTATTCAAGCACTGTATCCAAGTTACCCCATCGGGTCCAGCTCTGCGATCTCATAAGTAATCCCAATTTATGACTTTCCTAACACCCCATAACATTTCCGCCCATAAAATTGCTTGGCTTTCTTAGGATGTTTTGTTTCTTTCCTCGTGGGGCACTTTCATTTCGTTTTTATTTTATGTGCCATCCACTTCTTGTCCTGTTCGGTTCATAATGGCGAGGCTTTCTGGACTCCATTTTGTCTACTTTGAAGAACTACTCTGATGAATTACATATGTCAAAAACAATAAATTGTATTAAATAATGACCTTCAAACAACATTAAAATTTTTCCTTCTTGCATTTACGAAAGCATATTCAAATCAACAAGACTTCTACATAAAATCTGGATAAATGCAATTCATTTTTCATTACATATTTATTATTCCACTTTTCAATTACTTGTTACAGTAAAGTGGGGTGTCAACACACTCTGCCTGACTCTCTCTCTCTCTCTCTATATATATATATATACATATATATACATGATACATGTGTATGTATGTGTGGTTGTGCATAGTGTAACGTTCACGAATGTTTAAAAAAGAGTGATAGTATCAAAGTCAGTACTTAAAACCCAATAGTTTTAAAACAATTTCCATGCACTCCCCCCCCCCCCAAAAAAAAACAAACTGAAAACATTTTTTACATGAAAGTACGTACTTTAAAATAATGTAAAATTATGATTTCAAAATTTAACCAACCGGAATTAATTATCCTAGTTTAAATAGCAAAATCATTCCAGAAGTAAGAATTGTTTGTCCTTTTTCAAGGCCCGCAGTGCTAATTTTTTCATAATAATATATTTCAAATAATCGAATGCCTATTGAAGTGCGTTTTAATGATATTTCGGTGTTTTTAATTCTAATTTCGATCTAGACTTTGCGTTTTAATGATATTTCGGTGTTTTTAGTTCTAATTTCGATCTAGACTTAGTTATAATTGCTTGAGTTTTCAGTGACTGGTGATGGTTCTTTCTTTTTGATACATCATTTCAATTTAAAAATATAACTGTAAAAGTATTATAATCTCATAAATAAATAATCAATTTCAATTGTCCTTCATCGAATTTTAGGAGTCGATTCAACTTATCACAAGTTATCTCTGAAATCTAGTAATTTAGAAACATACTAGTTTAAATTTTCACTCTCACGCATGAAAGTTATCTTCTGAGTGAGAATAGCTAGACACTTATTATTTTACAAGGCCATAAATTCAATACTTTAATCTTTTTCATAAAATTAAGTTAATTGTTTAATAAAGGGGACTGATTTTTAGTGATTTATAAAACTAGCTCTATGCCATGCGTTTTAAACATTAAAGACGAATAACACTGGTCCGTCACGATGGCTTATCTTTAACAATTAGAAATGTGTCCCACTAAAAAACTTTTTATTTATACAAACATATGCAGAAATACTTTTCCAAAACTGGGTCGTTGGGAATGATAAAGTATTTTAATGCTTCCTATTTAATGACGTTTGTCTGTACTTGAGCTCAAATCCAATTTTAGCTGCTCACCAGACTGCTCGCAAATAAAGTATTCCGCTTCAGAACCGTAAGCATTCAAGAACCATAACCTAGCCACCGTCAGGTCCAAAGAAAGATATCATATATAATCCCAATTTATGAGTTTCTTAACACCCCTATAACATTTTCTCCCATAAAATTACTTTCCTTTCTTCGTCTCTTGGTTTCTTTTCTCTTCATACCCTCATTTTGTTCCTACTTTATGTGATATCCACTTTGTATAGTGTTCGTTTCCATCTATAAAACATTCTGAACTTATTTTATGTACGCGTTAGCATGGTGTTCTTACACACAGTTAAAAGTGTAAATAATTAATACATAAAATATAATTTAAATACATAAAATTATAATTTATACTTGTTTATAAATAAATTTTATAAAGAAAAATTATTCATAATGTTTTGATTCATCTCGATGTTTGTATTATATTTACAATGTTTTATTTGACTTGAAAATGCAGAATTAATACTTCCCTTTTTTTTTTTTTTTTTGGAGTTTCAAAATATATACCCGTACATTGAGTCATAAAAAGTTCGGAAAGCGGACAGGAAAAACACCGTATGACGTACTGAAGAGTTGTTTATTCAGTTTGTAATAAAAAAGGAACTTGCATCAACGAACATAATAACGCTCAAGCACGGTTCAAAATAATAAAATTTAACTCATTGAGCAGTAAATTTATGTTTCGTTATTACATTAGCATTCATTGCTCTATTTTTCAATGATCAAAACTGCAGATGGGCCATGATTAAAGTTGAATGATAATTTGATTTTCTGCAGATGGCTAATCCCATCAAGTTTAAATAACGGGAGATAGAACGGCCTTATATTAATAATTTAATTGCATTATGTCGTTCTTCTGAATCGTATCACGACACATGATCGATTATCTTGTTAACTACGATTCAGGATCTCGTAATGATATTAAATTAATTAGAAGGCAATAGCAGAGTGTGATATATATATATATATATAATAAAATTAAATACTTCAAGCTAATATGCATATATTAACTTTTCAACTCTTCATTTTCCTTGTATGGTTTGTGAACTTGAAAAATGGGTTTAACGAATTACATGGATATTTATTCAAATAAATATAACTTCTTTTTTATGGAAGCGTGCACTACACTCAACTTTTTTTTGTCATTTCATTTTCATCAAAATGTGTATAGTTAAATCATTTAATAAAATCAAATTTTCATTAAACGTTTATACTAATAATATATATATTAAAATAACGAGTTCATAATTATTATTATTATTATTATTAATAATTATTATTATTATTAATAATTATTAATTTCAAGTAGAAGAAATTTAAAATGTTAAAATGCTTAAGCGCTACCTTTCCATCACATGCGTACAAAATTTGATTATCATTAGAACTGAGCGTTAAATCTTTCTCAAGAAGAAAAATTAAATACGGATAGTGACAGTATTTTAACTGAAATGTGCCTTCTGCATGTGCAAGTAGCACATTATGTAAATGAACTAATTCATTCACCCAGGTGGCGGTTTTTTTTTTCGTATATACAAAAATGTGAAGAACTGTGATGGTCTTCTGTTCTGTTATATTTGGTTCCGGCTGCTATTGACTGGGTGCTTGTAAAGTCCATTGTGATTCTGTCTAATTTATGTTCTTACTAGCTCAGTGAGCAGTTTTTAGTTCTTTTATATTTAACCAAATAAATGGTTTCTTATGACGAATGACTCTTTACTAACCGCACTCGGCCATCACCAGATAGTAAAAATGTTGTAGTTATACAAATGATCAAAATTTAAAGTAAATGTTTCGGGAAATTGTATAGAAAGAGCTTTGCTTTGAAATGAACGAACGCATGTCCGCCAAGAATTATATGCAACATTCTTCCATGGGAAGGGGGTGTTATGTACGAAAACAACTGGCGAAAAGCAGCTACTCATTTAAGGCATTAAAAGGAAAATTATTCCAAATTACGAATTTGTACTATTCATAATTTTTGTTGTAATCAATTAGCAAATTGGTTATTCATAAATTTCACACACATTTTTACTAAAATACGTAAGAGAAATAACACTTTTAAAGTATTAAATGAAATTAAAATCTAAATCAGCTATACAGTCTTTTTTTAATTACACTAATGGTCAACATATGAATTGAATTTTTATGAATTTTATTTTAATGCTACAGTGTTTTGCGCTTTGAATCTAGTGTTGATTAATACATATTCTTATACATGGTATTATTCTAAGAAGCGAAAGAAAGAAGTATTTGAAGCGTAGGTATTTTATTGCTGTATTATGTGTAACATAAAGTATACTAAATACTATTGTACTATTGATAAAAGAAGATTCTTCTTAAAACATATTTCTGTGTAAAATATATTAGAAGAAACTGTTTAAAGTGCCCAAAAATGTCTGCTGCGAATATAGTTTGTTGCTTAAACTCTGTACTTCATATAAGCTTTAAAAAAAAAAAGACAATAAAAGTCACAAAACGCCGCAATAAAATAGGAATAAAACCGCTTGTGTCCAAGTTGGCCCTTTTAAAGCTTTTGAAGCCGATAAAAGTAGTTGTTCAACTTGAGAACTTCAGCTCTTTTTTCGTGGAATTTATAGCGGACATCAATATTTTAGCTTCCGGGAAGTTAGAGCGCAATATTGTTCATGTCTTTTGTGATTAGCATCAAGCGACAGAAAATTCATAACTTGCATTCAGGTGTTCAGGTTACATAACTTTTATATGAACATTTAAATTTTTCAAAAAAATGTTTGAATTATTAATTAAACTTTTTTACATAAAGTAAAAGTTAAAATGAAAATACGATAAAATCAAATGAATCCAAGTTGTTGAGTGATACAGAGTTAAGCTCGTTGAATTAATAGGCTTAGAATTGTTTTCGAAAAAAAAAATCTGGTAACATCGAAGCAAACATATCAATAATAAAAAATCATTTTACTATTGCTAAGAATACTGTTTGTAGAAACTATTCAGTTTAAGATACCTACAGTGTACGAGGATTGTTGGACACTTAGGAAAATTAAACTAACAAAAAATATAGAATCAGTTAGGAATAAAAGTTTACTCGTTCTCTTAAGACAATATATTTCACCCTCAGCTCATAGTACGCCTTAGCGACAGCCCCCCTACAATATGTAAGGGGTACGATTTTAATAAATCATGATAAATAAAAATGCTCAGAGTTGCCAAACAAGAGAAATTTCACGTATCGATTGCTAGTCAATGTTCTGCACCATATCCATTGAATTATTATTTGCCGCAATTGAACTTACCTATATACCTATATTTAACCCTATCTAAAACAAAAGTAATCAGACCTCCCTTCTTTTCGGGGGAAGAAACAAATATAGTGACGTATATTTCTTTAAGTATGATCTATTTTTAGTAAAATTAATGTAAGACTCATCTACTAATACAGATCAATTTTCATTTTGATTGTTGTTTTTTGTAGCTGCTGTATTCATTTTAATCCAGTTATCGCCTTGTCCTTGATTATGCATTCATGTATAAAAATGTGCTTCCTTTTAAGAATATTTTGAAGGGGAAAAAACCTATGTCACAACATATTACTTATATTTATCTTTACTTTCTTTTCAGGTAAGACAATTTAACTTTATACATGAAAACTGCATAACCACTTCCTTTCTAAGTGTAATCTGTATATGTAAAAGAACACAACAGACATAGGTAACGTATAAAAATGATTTTAAATTATATTGCTATTTATTGTGGAAACTTCGTGAATGCGTTATCAGCAATCCGAGGCAAGCATACGGATTTTGCAAAGAAAGCTACTAATAGCACCAAAATCAAACGTCATTACTTCTGATATGGGGATTTTTGGTTTCAGGAAGAAAACGGTTGCAGAAACAAAAGTGGAGGCGTTAGGATCAGAATAATTGTGCCTGAAATTCAATTATTTATTTTAGAATCAAATAGGCTGATTGATTTTTTTTTTAATATTTAAAAAAAAAAATTAAAAAGGCACATTCAAACTGACGAACATTTTTTTTTATTAAATAGCTTGATTTTAAAATGTGCTACACATTACTATAAAGTAATTCAGATTTGAAAAGACAATTAATTAACGAACAAACGATAACTAGGGCTCATTCATAAATGATGTCACGCTTCGAGGGGAGAGGGGTGTTCGAGAAATTGTGAGTTTCTAGCAAAGGGAGGAGGGGAGGCGGTAGCAAGAAGTTTGACATTACATATTTTGGGTTCTATAAAAACATTTAAAATCTGCAAATTAAATTTATTTTAAAAGTTTTTTTTAATTATTTTCATAATTTGATTTTAGTTAAGTTTCATTGATCATTTTGTATCGTAAACGCCGATGTTGATTAAGGTTTAAATTTACGTCTTGTTAAAAGTTTAAAAGGAAATTTTCCTTGGAATTTACGGTTTTAAGATAAAATTGCATGGTTCATTTTTTTTTTCGGGATTCGAACAATTAATGTATTTTACTGTTCTAATTTATATAAATATTATGTAAATAAATCACACATGCAATCATTATTATTATTATGCTCACAAATGTAATTACAAATTCAAAAATAAAATTAGAAACGTGATCTATAACGCAGTGCTTTGTTTCTGAACAGCAAGTACATATGCTTATTGCTTATGTAATATAGCGTGAAATGTGACAAAGGGGGTAAGGGGTATGGTGAAGTGTGGCGTTTTGGGACAAAGGTGTGAAGTGAGGTCAACTATATTGAAAAAAAGTGTGACATCATTTGTGAATGGTCACTAGGTGAAATAACATCAGTGAAGGCTGTACAAACCAACTGGCTGAGCAAAAGAGTAGTGCTGCATTGTGCACAGTACTGGACGACTACGTGATTCTCCAAGCGAGGAAAAATAGTGCAGTTACATTTTTCTAAAAGTCTTTTGAAGTTGCATTGCCATGAGCTACCAGTCTGCTCAGAATCGGCATGCTGCCGATTTATTTTTTTATTAAACAATTTATTATTTAGTAATCATTTTATTAATTTCAGTACATTGTTCACTGTTACTCTCATATTTAGAACTTAAATGATTTTATTGGTTAACAACAGAAACATGCAAACGCCTATTAATGTGATCATTACGCCAATGTTGCTATCATATCTGGACATTGCATAGGGTCAGGTGGGGTAAAGTGGTCAATGGGGTAAAGTGGACATACGGCAAATAAAAAGCTATAGCTTTGAAATAAATAAAGGAATTGATGTATTTTCTTGAATTTTAGCTTTTAATAATTAAGAATTAAATTTTACATACAAAATTATATTAATAGCAACTTTTTAGGTGGAGAAAACACTCGATTTGTTTGTTTATACAACACTTTGAAATTGAAACAGCTCTTTTAACTTCTCTCTGACATTTTGTTTTAAAGAATTTGCAGCAAATGGACGGTGCAGGTAGTTTTACACAGATCTCAAAAATACTTCCTCACTAACCGTGAAGCTATATTTTGTTTATATATTATTTTACAGTAGTTTAAGTAAGATGGGGTAAAGTGGTCATAGTATTAGGCTTAACATACACCAATGTTCTAAAATTACTTTCAGTTAATTTATGCGGTAGACCAGGGATTAAATTGAATAGGAATGCACAGTAGCTCAATTTCCATATTTATTTTCAATTTTTAACTTTTAGAGCGAATTCAGGCTATTTACGCAAGAAAATAAGTTTTGAAGACCACAGTGCTCGCACTGCTTTTGTCAGAAATTAAGCCACGAGGCAGATATTAATTACACTTTAATTTCAATAATACTGTATTATTTTTTAAAAAATAACTTTTAAATTTACTTTTTAGTAAACCGTAACGAGCACAACTGAGCTCAAATGCAATAGAGATTGAAATTACTTTAATACAGTCTTCTTACAATGGAGTGTTTAGAACTGAACATTTTTAGAAGCACTTTTAATAAAAGAATCTTCAAGTATCAATGATTCATTTATAAACAGACTTATTATAAGTATTATTAAGCTATAAATGCTCAGGACTAGCAGTGCTTCGAACAAGAACAATACATGAAAGAGAGAGCGAATTAAAAATAGCTAGGTTAAAATATGTATTTTTTTCCCATTGATTTTTAGTAAGGTATAATTATCCAGAACTCTCTTATTAGCAATGTTTTCTTAATATGTTATTTAAGTAATTTAGTCATCAATCAAAATCTATTTTTATTTTTTTTTCACGGAAAATTTTGAATTTCATATTTATGTTTTATTATATGTATTGAATTAAAGGACAGACATAAAATTTAGGGATTAAAGCCCAAGAATACCTACTATTATGTATCCTAACATGTTTTGGTACATAACTTCGTTTTAAGACCATATATGCAGCAGCTGAAGAGATTGAAGTACCTTACGAGACGTTACCAAGATGAGGCTAACTTTTGAATATAATAGAGGACCTAAATAAATTTAGTTGCGGGAAATAAAGTTGTTTTCGTTCTAAAATGAACCTTTGTTGAGCATTTTGAAGTATTATGGCTATTGATACTTTTATATAGTTTTTTTTCAATTGTGACCACTTTACCCCATGCACTACCCACCCCATGGGGTAAAGTGGTCATACCTACATCCCAGAAAGAAGGCGTCATAAAATTATTTTACTTAACTTTTTTCTGCTCAAAATTTATTGCAATCTGTTTAATAATGTAATGTAAAATAACAAGCAAAAAATCTGAAGGTTTTGTACAAATTCTTATATTTATTGACAAAGAAAGTTGAAGAACGCGGATTTTATGACCATTTTACCCCACTTGACCCTATCGCTTATCTCTACGGAAGAACATTATATTGGCCAATTTGGTATTCTGATCACAGCAACCAATTTACGAAGCGTTATAACTAAAAGAAGAACCATACATTCAGCTGATTTAATCTGCAATAATGTTTAATAAATCATGATAATTCAAAATGCTCAGAGTTGTCAAACCAGAGAAATAAAGTTAAAATTTCACTTACCGGTTGTTAGTTAAATACATGTTGTGCACCAAATACATTGAATAATTATTTGCCACAATTGAATTTATTGCTCTTTTCTAAGAAGAATTTTTAACCACACTGCAGTTGGGCAGAGTTTTAAGGTGTCTCACATCAAAAACCGCAGAATGGTTAAAGCTTCCAAAACTAAACTTTTAAAGTGCTAGTTCTCTTTAACTTCATAAACCACTACTCAAATCTTTTCAAAATACTGTGGAATTTTGAAATACTGTATAAAACTATTTATGACTCCATTTAAGTTAGCCAACATTGTATCAGAACTTTTTGGCAAATTTTACTCAAATAGCTCATTTTTGTTGATTACTGTTACTTCAGTTATCAATAACTAAGTAAAAAAACTTATGCTCCGATAGCGAACGTACTTGACTTTCTCCACGAACATCGGAAAGGAACCATATTAAGATATAACCTTTATCTCCTTAAAGACAGCCGACAAAAATCATCCAGCTGTGAACCATTCCATCAAATTCTTCGCATTTGCATATAGATAGCCGCTAAACTACGAAATCTAGAAGCTTCTTCCCAACTGGAGATAAAGTTCCTGCTTCGCGCCTTAGAAGACACAGAGGGAAATCTAATTGAAAAGTTCCCTGCAACGGTAGTTCCGTTCACAGAATACCACATAACCAAAGTAATGTCGGCAACTTGCATAAGTAATTAACTCAAGCCAACAACAAAGAGGGTGGTTTCGTGATTTCACTTGACCTGCACGCGCGGTAGAAGAATCTGGTGGTTTTATGGGCGAAGTGAGAGGTAACGCTGATGGCTAGTGTTAGAAGTTAACTGCATTAATTAAAGCTTTCTACACTTAAGGGAGGAAGTCGTTGTTCAGAGCAACTGTGATGTGTATGGTAACATTCTTTGCGTTTCATGCATGTCTCCTACTCCGTTACTTCTTGACGTAAGATTAATTAATGGGGTGTTGCATCTAAGTTAAACATGACATTAAAGTACATACATGTATAGATATGTTCCAAATGTTTATTTATGTTTGTTAATTTTTGAATGAGAATAAAAAGTAAAAAATACACTTGAGCATGTACAAGCATTTGAAATCGCTGAGCAATATCACCGTTTAGTTATTTGAATAACATTTCAAAAAAAAAAAAAATCTCTTCATTAATTATATTGTACTATTGTACTAAATATTAATGAAAATGATAGATTTCATCATATTCTTTATTTTTTTTATATATGAACATGAATAGGAATTTTAGAGAGAGAACAGAAAGCAAAAATACACTTGAGCATGAGCAAGCAGTTGAAATCGATGAATGATATCACCATTTCGTTATTTAAAACACATTTAATAAACACTCTCCATTAAACATATTGAGCTATTTTACTAAATATTAACGAAAATGATAGATTTCATCATAGTTCTTTATTTTTTTTTCATATATGAATATGAATAGGAAATTTTCGAGTTAGAACAGAAACTAAAAAATAACCTTGACCAAGAGCAAGCAGCTGAAATCGCTGAGTAATATCACAATTTAGTTATTTAAATAGCATTTTTAAAAAAACCTCCATTAATCATATTGAGCTATTGTACTAAATATTACTGAAAATGATAGATTTCATCATTGTATTTATTTTTGTTCATATTTGAATCACTACAGTGTTCTATAATCAATTTTCCATCCTCCGCTCCTAAAAATGTTTAATTAATCATTGTTTAGGATAAATCTAACCTTGAATTTTATTTTACAACAAAAGGATTGATAGTATACAATGTACATTAAAATTTATATTCCTGCAGACTAAATAGTTCTGTACATGTTTCTCACATTTTTAACATAAGTAAAATATTTTACATTGTAACGAGTTATATTTAATTAGTTCCTGTTTATAATTTCTTAACTCTAATCTCAGGCCTCTTACTGTCTAATAAAAGTATGTATAAAACTGACTAGAACAAAATTTAAGTCTTACTCTCTTATCTTTTAAGAACTTAATAAATCTTGCTTAACATTCCAATTCCAATCTCTTAAATTAAAAATATTTATAATCGAGCTTTTTGATTAACGTAATCTCCAAAAACGTTTTAAAACTAATATAAAAAGCAATTTAGAAAAATTAGTTGTTGCAGTATAATATTTTGTCTCCTCATTTTAATTAAAAAAAAAAAAAACCTATAAAATAATTAAACTATTTCCAAACTGTCAGAAAAAGAAGAATCTACAAAATGAAACAGACAAATTTAATCTTAAGCAAAACAAATCGTTTGGTATGAAACAAAACATCATACACCCAATTGGGATCGGGATACATTTGTCACCAAAACAAACATTCACCTTTCAATTTACCTTTCTCTTCTGTGTACCATGCTTCCTTCTTTTTAAGTAAACAGCCGCTAAGCTGTAACAAAGATAGTTTGTCTTCTTGCGTTGTTTGCTCAGAGTTAAACTTTCTTTGCACGCGATTTAGTCTTTTTTTTACGTACATCTTACATTTGGCAGACTATTGTTTGACAACTTTCCCTTCATTCAGGTTTTGACATGGGTGGAGGGGGGAGTTTTTTTTTTTCTTACAATATAGTTGGAAATTATTTCCTTTAAGTAACTTCAGTTATTACTATTCCTATCTTCCAAGTAAGGAGTGCTGGGTTCAACTTTTTCTTCAAAAAAATCGTTTGCTAGGCTTAAGACATGGTATGGAATATGTTATGTTCAGCTAAAGAAGAATGTGTTATGGAAATATTAACGCCTAGCATTAAAACGTGAACTTAATACTTGTAATATAGTTTCAAACATTTCCTTTAAATATCTTCATTTATTACTATTCATGACCTTCTAAGCAACAAGCAAGAAGGACTTAGCTCAATTTTTCTTGACACATTTCTTGTTTCTTCAAAGGATCATGTACTAGATTTATAACGTGATCCTATCAAAATAAGAATAAATTATAGAAATATCGATTGTTAAAATCATGCTACCATGCCACAGGTCCTGGATTCTATCCCTTGTAAGGGCAGGGTCGGTTCAGCCCTTCATCTCTTTAGGCGGTCGATGAAATGAGGACCAAACATGTTTGGGAACTAAACAATGTTGGTTCCACGTCAGCCCTCTATCCCTCGGTCTCTTAAGCTGAGATGGGCACAGCAGTCTTTGCCTTGCCCTCCCCCCCCCCCCCATGGGCTGTCGCTCTGATGAGTTTCAGTAGTGTGGCTATTGCGAAAATTAAAAATATGTGCAGTTCCTAAAGTGAGATGATTCATATATTTAGGAAGATTCTAGGAGCCGAAAGTAAACTTTTGGAGATGCATTTCCCAAAAATGAATATTTGTACTTACACCGTATATAATGGTTCTCATACCTTATTCCTTTTCTAACATCATGTTTAATAATTTTAGTTTGTGGTCCAACAAACTGGCATAAGAATATATTTCGCTAAAGTAATGTGAAATCGTACTATAGTTGCTACGATTCATGTGTATCACAAGAAATTCGTGTTAAAAACTTAATCCGTATTAAGAAATTTAATTTTTATGGCAGTTTTCTCAACTAATCAATATCAAATTTTTTGGACAATCGAAGCTCAACTTCTTTAATTTGAAATTTCTTTTTGTTTTTTAATTGTTGCTTAAAGCATTTTGTACTGTCGCTCCCTTTTATATTTACAAAGCTATATCTATAGTATGAATTTATTCATTAAACTTATACAATTGTATAACATCTGACAAATTAACCCTAGCGTCCACCACTAAACGCCCAGTGATCAGATACCGCTGTACTCACATGGAATTGCCAGAAGATACCTCTCAGAAAAAAACGAGAATAAAAAGCGATTTGGCCAATGATTAGTTAAAAATACTAAAATTTACTATAAAACTTGAAAGAAGGTCCCTAGTACCCAGTCATTGACGCTAGTGTAAAACAAGATTTCAAAATGAATTTTAGCATCATTTTGTAATACGGAAAGGAATTTAAAAAATCCTCTGATTGTTGTAACTTTGATTTTGTAATACACTATAGTACAGTAGCTTTTGTTAATTTTACCAACGACTGCATGTGGAAATATTTTTATGTATTATATCAATTACCATTCAACAAAACCAATAAAGCCAAGACTATCTTTTCACTTAACCCTCTGACTGCTTATCCCGCGATTTTTACGTGCAACATCATCCCGAGATTTTTATGGGCTTGAATATTTTACGTGTATTTAAAATATTAACACGCTGTTTCATCGTTTGAAGTTCAGTAATGAAATTTCTGAAGTATTTAGACTTTAATTGAAGTTTTATTATAGAGCTAGCTTTAGTTGCATAAAGTTTAAGAATTTTATTCTACAGCGATGCTTTAGAACAGCTGTTCGCTTTGATCAAAAACAATTTTAAGAAATCTTTGTTTCAAAAATATATTACTGATTTAAGCTTCAAAACATATGTAGGCTTTAAATACGTAATTAGAAAGCTGTGCATATTTTGAAGCGAATTCTCTAAAAAAATGAGCCCTCAGATGGTTTATTGTATCAGAAATATTCTACTGTCTCCATTTAATCTTGAAGAACCTATTTTCCATCCTCAAAATTAAGTTCAAACGAATGTCTCTTTGAAAACTATGCTGATCAAATTTTACCTTGCAGTTCAAATATTTAAAGTATTTCTACATTTATTCATAAGACATTGCTCAACAGAAATTAGCCAACGCAATATCTCCGTTTAATCTTCAACAATTCACCATTCTTAAGCCAAAATTCCACATCGTATCCGTCCATTATTCCTTGAATCCGAACTAAGTGTACAACTCGGCACGCGAATGCCTAGCGGATAATTCCAAGAATAGGGTGTACCTAGAATTCACGCTTCAATGGGTGCAGCTCAAACTTCTCCAAGACTATAAGTTGAATGCATCCATGCACTCCACGTTCTACCCCAGTTGGCTGCGATGCCTTCGGATTATCCGTCTTTCTCAGTAGCTGCAGATTATAACAATTGTAGCGGAAGTTTGCCAAACTCCCAGCGGAGGCTTCTCTCTGGGATAAAGTATGCAGAGTTCGAGCACGGCTCATTTAATAATGTTAGTAAGGCAACCTTGAAGGAAGAAAATTGTATTTTTGTGGATATTTCACTACATTTATTGCGTTAAACCAAAACCCGTTTGAAAATAGAGAGTATATTTCCATCAACTATGAGCATTGAAGGTATGTGGTCTAGTATTGTTTTTAATTTGATATGAGCGGGCGATTGTTTATCATTGTAATAAAATAGTATCATTCGTAAATAAATAAATAAATAAATGAAGAACAAAAATAACAAAAGAAGAAAAAAAGGATTCGTGTACCGCATGTGGTTTCTTTATGAATCCATAATGTAGTAGAACACCTCCTAACAGACACTCCTCTTATTCGGACAAATGTTAACCCGCCACCAGGAAAGCACTGAACAAAAAAAAAAAAGATCCTCTTTTTCGGACACCACTCTATTACGGACAAATAGTTTGTCCCGTTGGGGTCCGTTACAGAGAGGTTTTACCATTTTATCAACTAAAGAATAGCGTTGGAAACTCTTTTTCGGACACCACTCTATTACGGACAAAGAGTTGTGTCCCGTTGGGATCCGTTACAGAGAGGTTTTACCCTTTTCTCAACTAATAAATAGCGTTAGAAACTGTATTTCTTAAATTTATACTTTTTAAAATTAATTCTTCTTTTTTCTTTTTTTATGGATTCATAGAAATCATATAGTTTATACCTAACCAAGTGGACTATTCTTTCCTAACCAATAAATTGTAGTAAATATAGGGAAATGCCCTATCATATTTAAAGGAATTTAAGTTTCTTGTAGCTTAAGAGCTCATTTAAAAAATATTTTTTTATTCAAATATAAACTGCATGGTACCGTAGCATTAATATTCTTTCTGCGTTCATGAACTTTTCAATAAATTTTGAACACAAGTCCCATACGCTTTTATAGTAATATTTTAACGAACGAATGTAAGTAAAGCGTTTAGACACTGTATGTTTCCTAATCCCATTTAGCTTAAAACAAGCTGTGATACACACTGTGTTTCCCCATAATTTTCATAGGTCGCAAAGTTTTAAGTACATTTAAGACCCATCCTACATAAACCAATGTGTCTTTGTTTAAAATACGACAAACCAAATATACTTTAGTACTACTACCGTGTCCATAACTCCTACCGCCGTTTCGTGGTGCTGAAAAATTTCCCGAACTAAAGCCAATTCTCAGCTTCCTGCTTTACAGGAATATTTATTCAGCCTACGATGTAGGAAGCAAGTTTTCGAAAGCTCCTTCACAGCTAAGGAATAGAAATTATTAATACCAGAATGAAATTTTATTTACTCGTACACCGACTTATGTTTGAGACGAAATAGAGTTATTTCCCCAACCTTTAAAGTATCTCTTTTCACGTAGAAAATTTGAAAGTTTAGACGGCATTAGAGATGTAAACTGAAAAATGTATCTTAAGCTTTAATAACTTGAATCTCTCTGTACTGTATCTATTTTAAGTTCTAGAATATCGACTGAGTTTATCTTAAAGTCTTCTTAGGGAATGTACATTAATAAATCTCTCTGTAAACACGCGCGCACTTATAAAGTATACATGAATGCATTTTGATAGTTTTAAATAATGTATTGAACAACTTTGAATAGATATGTTTCAAATGAAACAAATAAAAAATTTCGCTTTTCTTAAGCCGTAGTTGTGTAAAAAAATACGACTTTCTCATTATCAATTTTCGATTGAAATGATGCTTATATCTTCATTAATTTTAGAAGTAGTTTAGAAATTTCATTTGTATGTAAATAAACTCACTTTTGCGCTCGAATATGTTTGAAATAAGTAAACGCGCGAGCTCTAGAACGTGCAGAAAAAAGAAAAATCCCCCTTCCCCCCAGTTGAATTCAGAATTTCACCAGAAGTCATTTTAGTTATTTTTATTATTATTTTTAATCTTAAAAAAATAATAATATTTAATTATTTCTTTAAAATTTACTCACGTTTTGTGTTGAGTACAACTCAACTTCTCTCTAATGTTTGTAAACAGTGATCACGGCAAGACGGAAAAGTGCTATAGCTAAACCGACTAGAAATTCTAAACGATGTGTCACAATTAGAGAAAACAAGTGGTCTAAGCAGCGTCTAGATGGTAGGATAAATAAAATCCCCTTTACCAATACTCTGTGAAAGTACTAACGTTTGTAGAAGAAATCTCGAGCGAGACGAGACAACCATTCCTAATTAATTTTTAGCGCAAACGATATTTTTTGAATCGGTAAAAATCTTAACCGATTTTGCCTGCAATTTTTTGTATGTATTATTGTGTAATATATATTTGCAAATTGTATTCCTGGGGAAATCATCAATCATGAAATAGCCTGTGCAACGCTGGGCGGCTGAGCTAGTTTAGGACATAAATGGAAAAGTTATGTTTTAAAATTATTAAAAAAAAATCAAAATGCAGTAAAACTTCTCTATAGCGGACAACAGTGCAGCAAAAATATTTTTCCGTAATATAGGTGTGTCTGCAAACCGATTTTTTTTTTGAAGGCCCAATGCTTTGCTTCCGGAGATTTAGATGTCGCCTAAGAAGGGGTAGGAGAGGTTTAACCGTATAGTGTATGAAAAGAAAACAAAGAACAGTAGTGGAATTAAATCAATCTAACTAATCTATATATAAATAGACAAAGACAAGACAGTTAAGAACCCTTTTCTCCTCTGTTTGTCAACCGATTTTCTTATTATCTTTTTTTTTTGTTGTTGTTGTTTAGTACCTATTGACAAGTTTTAGTGATCTCAATTTAAAAATTTGGAATCAGTTTATTATTAGTTATCTATTTTACCTTTTCTTCCGTCAGGCAAGCCTCATTTATAGTTGTAATGTTATAGTTATAGATAGCAGATGGCAGCATGTCTTGGTTTACTGAATTATTAGGTAATAAATGTAAAACTCATTGTTACAGAGAGTTTGTAATATTAAAAGTAATTATAATAAGAGTGTGAGTGAAGGTTCTCTGAACCAATGAGATGAAAAATGAGAATATGATATTTAAGTAACTGTGGTGAGGGGTGAGAGATAATTAGGGTAAGTTTTTTTTGTGATCTCAAGTGGAAGGCCGAAAATGATCGTAAGCAAACTTAGTGTTGCGTTAAATGTTTTAGAATAACCCTAGTTCAGATCCATTTCCAGCATCTAAGCTCCTGTGCAATAAAGTTAGGATCGTAACAGATCTTTGGTGGGATAACACGTGGTCGATCATGTGTATAATAGAAACAAGAAAAGAGTACCTGGAATTAGGCTTCATACATGGGATTTTATTTCAAAAAGCCTAAAAAAAGGGGAATCGGACGTTAGGGGTGAGGTGAGGCTGCGATTCTATGTACCTGGTTCCCTTTTTGTTTGCACTCCTGGCGTCCATGCTCCGGATCGTGGCGGGTTCACAAAAACAGACTCTCCTGGGTCACCTCAGCTCCATTCGTGCCGCATCAAACCGACTGGATCGCAGGTACGGGTTGTTTTTCTAGATGAATCAGGCGAACATCGCTATTTGAAGAAATATTTAGTCGTTTTCGTTCATTGCGGATCCAGGGCGTACCGATCGTCCGGTACTAACAAAAACCTTGCAACCATTCGTGGGGGGACAGCCGCTCACTCCGATTTTTTCAAAACGCTTTTTCCCACGTTTTCCGCCGAAGTCCGCGCCAGCCACTCAGCGGCTGCGCCTGAGTTGCCATATCGTACCACTGGAAAGTTAGAGTTACCGTTGCTCTTCTTCACCGTGAGTCATGTGACCTACTGCAGGAGTGCAAGGGAGCATGGAACATTGAGCAGTGCAAAAACTATGTCGGGCTTCACGACAGTAACTATTTAAGATTTATTCGACTGCCCCTCAACTTAGTACGAAATTGGCAAAGGTACAAGCGGTTACATGTATGAGCGCAATCGGCCTTTCGGCGACAATGACTTAGAATATATTTTCTTTAAGTGAGGATGACCAAAATAAACTCGACGTTATCATGCTAAATTAAATTATTTTTACTGTCGAATTTCGACTGTTAGGAGAACTCTAGTATACTTTAATAATCGTAAGTCCTTATGCATAAAAACAGTATAGATAAAACCTTCCAAGGAACACTTTTAAAATATTTTTTAATTTCGTCACTTGATCAAAATTCAATTTTTTCTCCTTTTATTTTTTAGGCTTTTTTTTTTTTTTTTTTTTGCTTAATAGCTTAAACTCTAATATAAAAGACTACATAGTCTTTCCCATAAACACATAAACAGTTTTAAGAAACTCTTATTTGTAAAAACAAATTGACGTTGAGACCTCTTTACAAGCTTGTTTAAAAGAACTTGGATGTTATGTCCAGGGTTTATATAATTTGCTTCATATTTTACCATAGGAGCTAATGTTAAGATTTTTTGAACTGTTGAAAACTGAATGAAATGGTGTTCGAGTTTAAAAATAAAACAAGGAAATGTTACGTTACCTCCGAGATCTTTCGAATGCAAAAAAAAAAAAAAAAATGAATCGGACCATTCCCTCAAAAGTCCATCCTTGCAAACAATACATATTTTCAACGTAGTTAAATCTTTAAAGCTAAGGTATTAGCAAGAATGTGCTGGAATGCTACCTTAGTAAATAACCATTGCATTTTAATTCATAAGAGGGTAAAATTATTATGCCTTAGAGAGTTTCTAAGACACATTACTCGAACAGAAAATCACGTTTCGGGGATGCTGAGATTTAATTCGCAATAAACTTCCCGTAGAATTCAACAATGCATAAGCTCTGTAGAATTATGGAAGTATATTTCAGTTGCAGAGTTAATGCAGAATAGTGAGTAAGTCTTTCAGACATCGAAACGAATTTATTATAATGCACATATTAAGTTGTACAGCGTGTTAGATTTAAATAATAAATAATATGGCAAATACTACAGTCAAACTTATTGTTGCATATCCTGGTAAAAAATACTTTATTAGCTGTGTCTCCATAAAAAAATATTTTAAACATTAGCTCGTGTATAAAATTTTAATTTCAGTTAATAATTATAACGTAAGTTATTCGCAAATACTTTAAACTGTGTTGTGTTACAGAATTTTAAAAATAACTTACATGAAAAAGATTTGGATTGTAGTTTAAAATTATGTCTGAACTCTGAACTTTTTTAATTGATCATTATTATTTTTGCATTTTTTGTCTAGCAATTCTGTCTTGGACTTATAACTCTGCTAATCAATTATAAAGCAAAATAATATGATCTAATCTTTCGAATCAATACTAACCTCATCTGTCAGTAGCTGTATTTATTCATAACTAAAGAAAAAATCATGATGAATCTTAATTTCAACCGAATAAGTATGGTAGAGCAATATTACACCTAAATCTCCGTTATTAAGGCAATATTGAAAAATTAATCCTCACCTATATGATCTAGATTAAATATAATGCACGTAAAATTATTTAAAGGGTTTAAACCGAATTTTGCGTGTTAATAAATTGAGAGAGATATTGTTCCCTCCAAGAAAACTTATACCCCTTTTAAAAATTACTTAGAAATCTTGCACGAGGGCCAAATATCGGTACAGCTTCTAGTGCCTCTTAAGTACGTCTCAGTAATTAACCAGTATCTCTTTTGTCGTGAAAACTCCTATGGGAGCTTCTAAAAACCATCTCGACCCAAAGACGCATGTAAGTCTTGATTTTTTTTCTAATACTCTCAGAAAAAACCCTCTGTAACGAGTCAGAACTACCGTGAAACTATCACCAGTCGAAATAAATACGTTTAGCTTATACCCTTGACAAAAGTGATTTTTTTTATATGGTGAACTCTTCCAATTTATAAGATTTTCCTTTCAAAATGCATTTTCTCTTAAAGCCACGATTTCTAAACCGACAATAACACGAATGAGCATTTTAGTTATTTAGCAGGACATAGTAAGTAATGAGATTTGTTTTTTTTCCTTATTTGAAAAGTTGAATAGTCTAATCTGCAGAACAAAAATGTATTTCAACTAGGTGAGAAAATGAAGACAAAAGTCATTGACTCTAAACATAAATTGTCACATAAAATATTTTTCTAAAATAACCGCTTTAATTAAGAAAAGTGTGACATTTAAAGGAGAAGTTAGAGCGTTATATGAATCATAGCGAAAATAAACTTGCTATAAAGAAGTAGTAGGGCAATTTTTCACCACCATGCGAAAAGGGGAAACATAAGGGCAAAAAAAAAAAAAAAAGAAAAAGAAAAAGAAATAAATGAAAAAAACATTTATTTTATAGCAGAATTTGCTGAATGTGCATTCCACTTGGCGAAAAACACATGTTTCAATCGTGTTTAACAGGATCGTGAAGGGTTTCTCTTTTAATTGCAGCACGTTGGCGATGAGAATTACAATCAACAGAGAAATCAGAATTCATCACCTGGCAGTAAAACTTGTACTATTATTTTCTTACTGAAGATTTATTTTGCTCATGGTCCACATAGCATATAGAAGTTTTTTTAAATACATACGTCTCCTAAAACAAATTCTAAACAGGGTCGTTATAAACAGAGTAACTGTTAATATAATCAGCCTGTACTTTATAGTCTCTTATTATTATGCTTATGTTATCTTGAGTGATAACACTACACCGCGGCACAGCATGAAATTAAAAGTACTCCAAATTCTCACCAGATCAATGTTTGACTAAATTCTATTTGATGCTACAAATTATCATGCCATGCCCATTACGCTTTATAAAATGTAAAATAGAACATCCGACACGGTGTTTCTTAAAATTTCTCAACATTTTACCTTTGGCAACCTTTCTACAACATTAAACACAAAAGTAATGCGAAGAATAACTTGCAACACTGCTTCAGAAGTTTCAGCAGGACCATAATCATTTCTTCCACCTGTGCATATATTACATGTGCTTGAATACTTCCCCTTTGAAAACCGCATTAAGGAATTAGAATTCGAAGGCGCCATTCGAGAAGGTTTCTGAAATCTCTATGTAAACATTATCTCGGGGAGGCAGCAGCTAGAATTTGAAATGAAATCGCCTGCAGCAAAATAACAGAATTATGGCTTTCCAGATTGAACAGGCTCTTATAAAAGTTCTTAACTGGCATCTTAAGCTCTTGACCCGGATCCAGCACTTCTGCCATTTTCGGTTGAGATTTAATGCACTTTAATGCTTTGCGATTACACAAGTTCGTGCTCCCAAGTGGGCAACATTACTTAAACTTGATTCCATTTTTGGAAAGGTAAACATTTCGCGGATGAATAATTAAATCATGCCCTTAACTGAATAATTCATAGTTAGATTATGCTCCCAGCAAATCATTAGTATTGTGATGAAGATTAGATCTATTTACCAACTAGAAGAAAATCTTTCATGCCCTTGGTAACCTTTTGATAACTACATTGGGCTGAAGCTGTGCTCCAAAAATTATTCCAAATTTAAAATGATGGATAATTTTCCTAATATTCACATTAGTTATAAAACTGTTATACTTTAGTTCTTTTCTTTCTTGTACGAACACGTTCTGCAGCATATCATTTGTTATGTAGATCATATCCATTAGTATCCTATAAGGGCCGTGGTAGCCTAGTGGTTAGGATGTTGGGCTTCTAGGATCGGAGGATCTCAGGTTCGATACCCGAGCCGCTGAAGACCCATCATGTACACTTGGGGATACGTGCATGAAAATCCGTGGACCCTGAAGTCCCGAGGCAGTTCCGAGGGTACCAGAGAGTGGATATTTTTTTCCCTTCACTCTTAAGTCAAAAAAGGAAGGTGGCGTATTTGTGGTGGTGCCATCTGGTGTCATGCAAGTACATAATGAACAAAGTCGTACTTCCACCGTTGTGGTGCTCATCTATAAACGGAAGGCGCTCCTTACTGCCTTAACTCCTAGTCCAGCGATTCTCTACCTGTGGGGCGAGACACTAGAAGGGGGTGCGAGAATATCCAAGAGTATTATTTTAAAAAACTGATTAACTGACTGAAAGAAAAGCACATACACATAGAAAACAAAATACATTTCTACATATTTATTAACTTCTTAAAGTGAAACAACTTACTTAATCAAAACATACTAAATGAAAAACAAATTTAATTTTTATTAGTTACTTCCTCGGCCTGTCTTGCAAAGCAAAGTTTTTCGAAGGAAATCTTAATATTAGAAATTGCCACTCTCAGTTCTATTTCTATATTTAGCCGAGATATATAGTTTGTCTTCAAAGAAGCAACAGCAGAAAATCCAGTTTCACAAAAGTAGGATGTTGAAAATGGTAGTAGCATGCGAAATGAATTTGTTTTTAGTGCAGAAAAATCATCCTGTACTCCTGCTTAAAATTCAAATAGTGATTTATTACTAAATTAATTTAATTACTAAGGTATTCGCTTTTACTCTTGTTTTGGCAGTTAGTTAAAAATTATTCAGAAACAAAATCCAAACTACTCAATATACATTATAGTTGTATACATTTTATTGTAAGTGGGGGGGGGGGGGCTCAATGAAAATCATGATTGAAAATTGGGCCGCGAATACCGAAAGGTTGAGAAACGCTGCCTAGTCGCTCTGCGAAGGGGAGCTTGGATATCCAAGTGGCATTAGAAATAACAACAGCAAACAGTATCCTTCAGGTTACCTTTGGCATCTAAAATATGGGTCCCCAACCTTCTGCTCTTATTTCGTATGGGCATTCGCGAAAATGTCTAGAGTTAACTTTTTACGTTTCGTTTGTGTCTTGCGTGGAAAGAGCGAAATTACTGAAAACATTTACCTTGCGGATGTGGGAAAGTTAAACAAACAAAGCTGCTTCAGGAAACAGCATATTCTTTGTATATTACTTTTGTAAAATTTGCTATTGAACGCTAAAACAATGTACCAAAATCGATTTTTCAAAAGCTATACTTCAATTATTTCAATTTTAAATAGGGTTTTCGCTTGATTGGAATTAAAGAAGTTCTCATTTTTTTTTATTCTCTAAATTCCTTCTATATCAACCGAAAAATTGTTCGAAAGTTTTTACGATATCAAGAACGAACTTTAAGAATATTTAATTATTCTACAATAAAACCCATTTAGATCATCAAGGATCATCAAATAACTTTGGCAAGTTCAAAAAGGAGGGGAAAAAAGCGTATGAAAATTTAATGGACAATTAAGTGAAATAAAGGAGCAAAAACTAGGACTGAAAATACAATACAAAAATTATCGGGTAAATGTTACTTATTTTCTTGTTAATGGTTACGCGTTCGTAGTTTTGGCAAAAACTATCATTTATTTTTCTAAGAATGCATATGAATTAGTTTCATCGTGTTAGTGTAATATTTTTTTATCGCACCGTTTAGTTTTCACCCTTACTTTGTATAACAAAAAGTTCTAGCACTCAAGCGCTGCCAACTTTTCGATGTTAAATTTGTTGCTTCGAACAAGCATGCAAACATTACAACTCAGTGCTTAAAGTTTCCCAAGCTGCTGTGGATATTATTGTAACTGCATTTCTCATACAAATCTATCATTTCTCATACTCCATCATTATGAGTTAAAATTGATAAGTTATATTGATACTGCATAATGAATTGATACGGTTACCATGATACTGCAATAGAGAATATGAAGAAAATCGAACGTTATATTATCTTACTCAGAACAAAATCAAAGTCGCTGACAAGAAAACAAAAACTAGATTTTCTGCATCACCTTATAATTCCTATGTTTAAATGTATTGCGTACGCAATTCTAGTAGGAAGGTAGAAGGGGGTTAATATGTATACGGGGCTAGTGTGGACAAGGAACTACTGTGCACAATGTGTGTAGTAATGTTCCATTTCATAATTTTTTCGCGCACGTTTTTCCATGAGTATTTAGTTTTTTCACAATGGTACACACTTCCATGAGCAGAGTCATGAAAATAGATTTCATGCTTTATTAACATTAATAAAACAAGGTTTTTACGATGAAAAATTACGTACATGATTCGCATTTTACTAATTTCGACTAAAAGGAAGGATAGTATGTTATAAATTAATGTAATAGCAGCATGTTTTGATCATCACTTTTTCTCTGCATGGTTTAAATTTACCAGCGTGGCGCGAAACGAAATAAATGGCAGGATCTAGTGTGGGCACATGGTAGTAGGGTTACTGTCGACATTTTTACTCTAGCCTTCTTCGGATTTCCGTGGGGGGCATACGAAAAGTTAGTGAAGTAAGTATTTTTTAGCAGGGGAATTGAAGACTTAGAAATTTTAGATGTAGAAAGCAGTGATAAAAGCCAGAAGATTTGGTATGTGTTTCATTTTCTTCATAGTAGGTACAAGGCCAGTAGTTCAGCCGCAGCACATTTTAACTATTATTTAAGAAAGCAAAATGCTTCATAAATAATTTCCAAATGTGTAAAAGTTACTGAAAAACTTTAAGTTATTTTCTTTCTTCTATTAAATAATTTAACCTTACAAACAGGCTGTAGATTAAAAACCTAGATAAAGGCAAAATTAGATGGGCACCTAGGCAAAATTAGACGATTTGCCAATTTACACGAAAAAAAATGTATGAATTTTGTAAATAAATTCACATACTTTAATTCGTATATGATTTTGACAGATGTTTTGTTTTCTCTGTAATTAAAATATTATACGGAATTTTTTCTCTGCCCTTTATAACAAAAACATATTCGTCATAATATTAGTTATAAAGTACTTTAAAAAGATTAATAATACGAAGGAACATACTATTTAGGTTCAAATTAATTTTATTAAGTTTTGCATTAACTTAGTATTACATTTTCTAAATCAGTACTATAATTTATTCACGTTTTCTCCATGTTGCGGGGTTAATTTGGACATAAACGACTTCTTTAAAAAAGTATAACTTGATAATGTCATCTAAAGAGCAAACGCACAGACGTTTTTAAAAGTTTCTCTTTTTTTTTTTTTTTTTGAATTATAAAATTATCAGTAGCTGCACGCATACTTTTCAATACAACTTGCTTATTTCATATCCCTCAATTGCAAAGAAAATACAACCCTTTAAAGCCTACAACTACATTTCTGAAAATACGAAAGTTTGAAGTTTGAATGTTTTTCGTTTCTAAGCAATAAAACTCACCCCTATCTCAGGCATAAAAATAAAAGTAGGGTTTGAATACATACTTTAAATTGCTTTGCAGATAAAGAAAAAATATAATAATAAGGACACTTAAAGTATCGTTCTTTATAGAGATAGCTTGAAAATGTAATTTCCTTGAGACTTTAAATGATATTCCTCTGTACAGATTGAATGAAGATAACAGCATAATAACTTCCCCGCAGAAACATAAAAAATTCTCCAAATTGCATTTTTTCTTATCGTAAATGGTAGTCACTAATGTTGTTTTTATAGTGGTTGGAGGTATATAAATGGATTTTCAAAGTACGGCTTTAGAACAGGACATGAATTCAATTTAAGTAAAACTAAAGAACCAATAGAAGTGCTTTTTCTTAACCGGGTATAAAACTTGAAAAACTTGTTTGAAAAACGCAAAAGGGTGAAATGAAGAATATTATGTAAAACTAGGGGGTTATGACCCCCTGCTCGCATCCCCCGAAACTGCTCACGCACCACGTAGTTCCTTTGGATCGTTTCGCTCGATCATTGCTGGCTAAACTGGTTTAGTTTTCTATATAGCACACAATACTCTGGAAACGAAAAATATATCTTTTGTGTTTTCTCGGTTGCGCACTGGTTTGGGACGAATGGGGCAGATCCCCTCCCCCCCCTAAAGCATCGAATATCCCGTATCTGACCGATTTTAATATCCGGAATCCGGGCCAATGCAGCAATGATCCTGTGATATGATATATCAGGATCGACATCCGGTTGGATATAATGCAAAAGACGCAAACGCCCTATATTTACAGTATTTCCTACATCTTTGAAAATATCTTTAGCGTATTTCCTATATCTTTATTTATTTTTTTAACTTTTTTTCTAAATTTAAATTTTTAAATTTCATAATTAAATAATAGTCGTTTTGCAATAAGCAGGTTGGAATTTATCCCGTATACTTAAATGTTTAGAATTGTTGATTTGCTTAAAAAATAAACTTTCTTAACAATATGTTTGCACTTGATTGTTTTGATCTTCTCTCATATGCAGATATTGATGTCAGCAGCAGGAAGCGTTCTTTCGCAGCCACTCAACCACCACCCACATTCGACAAATATTATTATTTGCGTGATAGAATTTTGGTTGTTAACATTAAGATTTCTATTCACGGATTTTATTGATTGCCTTGTTTCACTTTCAAGGGGTTTCGAATAAGTATACGTAAAAGAATCCATGTTAATGATGAAGGAGAGGATAAAACTTGAATAACATACATTTATTGGGAATGCGTAATCCCCTCTTGTTAACACCACCACTGCTAGTAAAACGCTCCTGAAAGAAAAGAAGAAGGAAAAAATCTGCTTTATAGCATTTTCAGCAACTTAGAAAAAGACCTAACTCAGGAAAATATTTCATTACCTTCCTTTTGTTTCTAAGATTAGAGATTTAAGATCGTTTGAAACATCTGTCACGCAGGCTAATCTTGTTTTTTGCCCTTATAGTCTTGCGTTATACTAGCTCATCGCAACTTCAACCATTTTATCTTTATTCGTTTAGCATTGGGTTATTAATGCATGAAAATTTCCTGTGCTAGTTTTCTTGATAGGTATCCAAGAAATGTGTTTGTATTTTGTAAACTATTTGTCAGTCGCTGGTTGTTCAGAGGAAATCACATTTAATTCTTGTTCTTTATTTAAAAGTTAATAATAATAATGCTTCAATTTTTTAAATTTTGTACACTGTTGCGTAGAAGAATTACCAATTTGAATGGCATTATACAATTAGCACTTCGATATTTCGAGCTGTTGCAATCATCCAGCCAAATTTTGATGCGCATTTTCATTATCCGGGATCGCACAAGCAATGCACTATGGTTTGGAACATTGTAAATTTATTACATTTAGCGGGATATTTTTTAACTGATATTCTATTAAGCGGGTTTGACTATCGATATTTTATAGTACACGTAAGTAGTACTACTGGTGAGACTATTTGGAGAGAGCATAATCATACCCTAATGACGCAGGCATCTCAGCATCAGTATGGAAACGTATTGTTTGATTTATCGTATTATATTGTGCTTATCTTTAGAAGATCTCTTTATTTTAGGCTTGTAAACATATACAGTAAAATCCCGTTATACCGCGCCTCAGTATACCGCGGAATCGGATATACCGCGGTGACTATCATGTCCCTCGACGTTTATACCACCCTTTATCATTGCCATTTAAAGGTGATTGCTTATTTACATTGTAAATAAAGCTAGGCCGAGAACAGAAATATTCGAACCAAAGAAGCTTCCATCCCCTTACCACACACACTAGTAGAGAAAGCCCTATTGTGATATGCCTTTTTCACGCTTTTTCTGTTTTTCACTTAAAACCTTGTTTCTTTGAGAATTGCATTCCTCCCCTTCCTCATCTAATTTTTTCTTAAGACCTCTCCCCCAATCTTATGTTGTTAACATAAAGTGATGTTTAAGCCCCTTTTTTCTCGTAATACAATTGGTTTATAACCTATCAGTCGATAGACTGATTGCACAGCTGAGATGTGTGCAATCTTGTTTCTGTGCTTCTTGCACAGCAATTACAGTGAATAAAAGGACAGCAAAGAAGAAAAGAAAAAAATATATTATAGAAGAAAAGTTACTAGTAATTGATAAAGTTAAAAATGGCAACAAAAGCGAGTATTATTACGTGAATATGGTTCCGTGGTGTAGTTTCACTATAGCGCGGTTATGTTATAACGCGGGAGTCAAACATGTCCCCCGACACCCGCATTTTAACAGGGTATTACTATAGTACTTTTTTGTTTATTTATTAATTTATTTTGGGAATTGTATTTTATTTTTATCTGAGGTACTTTAAACATAGTTTAATTTCAATTTTCTTTGCTTTCATTTTCTTTGCTTTCATAAAATTGTCTGCAACTTTCAGCTATATTCGTAATATTATTGTAACTGCATTATTGATTCTTAATATAACTCTAAAGAAAACCCAAAGAATACGTTATGTAATAAATTATTCTTATTCTAAATAGAGAAGAAACAAAGGCCAATGTTTTCGCCAAGTTTGAAGTCTGAGTACCTCATAAAAACTGAAACACATAAGCAAATATTTTATGAGAGTACTTTTGTTTATAGGGACTTAAGACTAGGGGGCCGTTGGCGCCATCTGCTGTTCGCATGTTTTTTTCATTCATCCGGTTTCAAATCATATCATTCGTTTTATTTTACTGACGTCGCTACTTTTTCTGTAGATTTTATTGGCAATGCATATGATGGTAACTTCTTACTGCAGAAACTTTGTTTATTTTTTGAGTAAATCCCAAAAAAGTATTTTCAGAAAAAAGTACTGAGATGTCATGATAATTCTATATTAATGAAACTTTTTAAGAAAAAAGAAGAAAAAAGAATGCATACTATTCAACTTCATTTGTTTTTACAATGTGGTAATTTTAGTAGTTCAATAACACTAAATCAATTATGCGAAGAGATTTATTTCTGTAAAAGCTCATACATCACGAATTTAAGTATTTTTGTTTATTTCAGTATGTGCTTTGATTTCCAATCTCTAAAATAAACCTCGATTATAACGTGACTTCAGATTTAACGTTATAAATACCGCGAACAATCCAATGCCAAATAACTGAAGTCGACTGTACGTTTTAACATCACTGTACTTGTTCTAAGGATAATTTGCAACTGTGAAATTTTAAAGCTCGATCATAAACGGATAAATGAATAGTTATAAAATAATCCGTGTTTATAGCAATACATTTATGGGGTATTGTATGAACTATCCAGCAATTAATTAATGCGTAATTCAATGCATAGGATTGTCAAAAGGAAAATAATGCTCCGATTGTTGCTCCGAGAATCAATTGTCTTTATTGGAAACTTATGGAACACGTAAACTTGCGTCAGGTGTAGAAAACAAATATTACGCAAAAACTACATTTTTAAACTACTGCTTTGCATGAGAAACAACCTTCTATATGGTAAATATGAATGAATAAGTAAATAAATATATACATATATACATGCATAAACAGAATAATTTCACGTTGTTCATCAGATATGGAAAAATATTTTATAATCGTATATGGCAGTTTTTTAAGTAAGAGTAGGCGAATTTGGAAAGGTTTAATTTGACTCAGAACCCCTTTCTAAACGGGTTTTTTCCCCTTTCACATTCCTGTAAAAATTATACTTTTTATCCTAATATTAAATAATTTCATTACTCATTCGGATTTTTTAAAATAAAACATGTGTATGGTAAGTCTCGTAAATTTTCCTTAAACAAAATTGATATTGACCCTTCTTAATTAAGAGGGCAGCATGGATGTCAGTGTGTTCAAAATTGATGATTGTTTTAAGAATATTAAATAATGCTTTCATATAGTAATGATTAAACTTTGTGCAAAGTAATAGAAATAAAATTTCACGTTAAATTAAAGCACAAATGAGCATTAAAACGCAGACATATGTTTCGGGATCGCTTGGAATCCCTTTTTCAATGCGACAGGGAGCTTCTAGATGCAAAACATCCAAATGAAGCAGACAGAACAACAAAAACAAAGCTTATATAGCCTAAGAATTAACTGTAAACCAATGAGAATAAAGGCAGTGTGAAGTGGAAGTAGAAGTAGTATTAAAGGCACCAATAAGAGAGTAACAAACGAATGTAGTTGGAAGTACAGAAAGTAAAAAGGAATATCAATAAAAACAAAGAAAAAGACAACAGCGTGCATAAAAATGTGAAAATACATGAAAATTGCAAAAAAATAAAATAAAATACAAAGAATAAAATGGAAATAAAATAAGTACAGAAAATACCAAAACAAAAAGCAAAACAAAGTACACAGGCCAAAAGAGGGGGAGGGGGGAAGAGAGAAAAAAAAAAAAAAAGGGAAAACTAACAAGAAAACCAAGAAAGAACAACAAATTAAAGGAACTTATGCCAGACCTGTGAAAAATAAGGAGTTGAGGAAGAATCATTAACCAAATTAGAACTATTCCTGTTAATATGATAAGCTTCCCAAAAGTCAAGTTCTAAAGGGGAAGAACATTTTTGAATAATTTTCCCAGAATTGAAAGAAGCTCCCTGTCGCATTGAAAAAGGGATTCCAAGCGATCCCGAAACATATGTCTGCGTTTTAATGCTCATTTGTGCTTTAATTTAACGTGAAATTTTATTTCTAATGCTTTCATAGTTCTTAAAAATTGAAAGATAAAATGATGGAATAAACGCTACTATATAAAATGTTAAAATTGATTCTAAAAGAACCATTTTGATCGAAGGGAAAATAAAGAAGAACAGAAAATTCGCTAAGTAAACTTTTTAATGCGGAAAACACATTTTTTAAGCTTTTTTTCCCCGCACAGTTTCTTTTTTCTTACCACCGAGTCATTTATTTTCTCCGCATTAATTAAGACTCGTTCTGAGTTGAGGATTTATAACTGGACGCAAGATAACGGCGTACATCCACCACCTGCTACCTCGACTTGATTGTTGGACTGCCAAATCACGGAAAACGAATGTGAATTAATCGAATTAACGCCACGAACTTAATGAGGAATTGCACTCAAACCAATTACATCTTGAGCATTCTGCAGAAACGCCTCGAACTCATTAAGTTTCATCATCCCTGGCATCTTCCCTTAAAACATCTCCTTTTCCCATAACCCGGATAATTAATCGCAACTGAAGCAAAAGCACATGTGACGTCATCATTGCCATAGCGCTTGATGTTAAAGTCATTTGCCATATTTCCTGAGATTGCTTAATCTACGCCGTTGATTATCGAATATTCAATTAAAAGTTTGAGTTAAGGTGCTGTTTCCGTCGCATTTGCAAAATGATGTTTTCGTAGTTTTAGTAAACACCGTTTATGATATTTTATTTTTGACTCATTAAGCTGGTGAGGGAAAATTGATTTTATTTTTCCATATTAAACCACCAACACCATTTATTATTTCCGTCCATTATAGCATTAATGTTTAATTTTTTAAAGATTATATCTTAAATATATTATTTTATAACGATATATTTTTTCTTAATTTTTCAATAAAAAACAGAAGCACAAAAAAGGGGGAGGTGTAGGGATACGCATCGACAAAATTAATCTAATTTAATGTTAGAGAAGATATTTATAATAAATGTTATATGAGCAAGTCTATGCTTCACGTTATGTACTATGAATTTTCTACAGACTTTTTCTTATTAAATGAAGGTGGGGGATGTAAAAGAAAAGCAATGTTCTCGATACGAAAATATGCTTTAACCTGAACCTTACAGAAGACATCTAAAACTGGAAGTATGCTTTCTTTATGCCAGTACGGATAATTCGCCAAATAACGCCAACGTCATCAGACTGGATTTGGCATCTCATTTTTGGATAGATATCATTTAGCTTTCGCCAGTTTTCTCCAAGTTTACTACAGAAATAGACTCATTGATGCCTTCGAGAAAAAACATTATTATAATAGAATGAAAACTGATAATTGTGCATACAAAAGTAGTTAATTTTAAGGCGAAAACTCGAATATTTCACAAATATATTTGAAATATCTCAAAATAGGTTTGGAAATATATTTAGAAATGTTCCGAAAATTTTAAATGTCAAAAGCTTTTCCTCAATTTGTCCTTTTTGCATAATTAACAATAGCTTTTACAATATGTCAATAAATATTTAGCTTGAAAAAAATTCAAAAATATAAACAGGACATTCTAAGATGCGCCACGTGTTGGGACGACGCAAGAAATATTATGACATTATTTTCAGTTTCAATTTAAGCTTTATAAGTGCAAATTAAAAAAAGAAAAAAAGATAGTTCACGACTGTTTTTCCAAACAAGTTATAATATCTCTAACAATATAAAGGTATTTTAACCAATATTTAGCGTCAAATATAGCATACGTAATTATGCCACTTGAGCTCCTTAACTTAATGTAGTTCTTCATGATGGAGTGAATATCCTTTGCGTGCGTGTGATCAGATATGGGGACATAATTTTAACTTAAGGGGATATTCTAGTGCAGAATTTTGAAAAAAAATCGAATTTTTTTTTCATGTTTCCAAATTTCTAACGTTTAGACATTCAAGAATATGCCATTACAAAGATTTTTCAAAATTCCTATTATTTCATGAGTTATAGCCGTTTTAGTGCCGTGGCATCGGTTCCTGTCCGACAGCTACAAGTCAACAAAAGACGGTAGGCGTTCCCGAATCCCTACGGTTGCATATCCCTTATAAAATCTTTATTGTATACTATACCTTTTAAATCTATATTTAATTGCAGCACAGAGGAACTGGTTTTGTTGGAGTGTTCTCCTTTTAGCAAGTTTTGAGTTTTAGTAAGTTCTTTAAATTAGTTTTGAGCCAACCTTCGCAGTTAGTATTTTTAATGAAGGTTTTATACCCATATTAAAAATCTTAGATTTTATGGGTATCACGATTGGCCCAGAAGCTAATGCTTTTGCAGCGAGACGGGACGAAGCGCGCGTATCGAGCTCTCGGAACTCCGGACTTCAGAGGCGTCAAAGGAGGGTAGAACTGCTCGTCTTCACCAGAGAACATTGGAGAATGAGCATTTTGAAGTAGATGAAGGTTTATTATATGCAGCAGGAATCGCCGATTAAAAATATGTAAGTATTCTGTACCATTCTATAAGTAAAATTGCCAAAAACTTGTCTCAAAACTTTGAACGCGTTTTCTCGAAACTACTTTTTTCGAGCTGGCATGAAGGATATCTGGAGTTTTAATGGACTAATTTGCTTCAAATTTGGAGAGGATATTCTTTATAGATCCCTTTATCGTGTGAACCTTGGCCAAAACTATAACTTTTCATTTAGTATTTTAAAAATTCGGAATTCTTAAAAAAAAGATGCAGAAAAGAAAAAAAAAATTTAAACAGCCGCTATTTTGTAAAATTTTTTTTTAAAAAACTTGTCCAAGGTTCATACGATAGCCGCATCCATAACAATTAAGAATCTTTCTGTTTTTATTTTTCAAATCACCAGGAGGGTTGGAATAATGCACGCCATGACACCCTCTTTTTTTCTTGGAACCCCCACTTTGACTGCTCATAATTCTGTCAATTTTAATTCCTTTTTTTTTTTTTGGTTATTTTTTAATGTAATAATAAAACATTAATAAACAAATGATAATAAAACAGATGATAAAAATATTTTTTGTTTCCTTTGTACAGCGCTTCAAAAACCGGGCGAAATTCATGCCTCTACACTAGAATTCTGTTCACAATATGTCTTACCCTGAAAATAAAACGCAGTAGTTAGGCAGCCATTTGTAGTTAGGCAAAAACCAAAAGCTGCCAAAGAAGTCAATTTTAATCCCAACTTTTTTTTTAATAAGATTTTTTTCTCGTTAGAAAAAACCTATTACATGATGAAACGTCATGTCTACAATAATTACAAAACTATTTTCTACTAGTGCAAAAACAAAAATCAAATTATAATAGAAATTGATCAAAAATATTTATTTTTATCAACTCTGCTTCCATCAAAAATATTTAAGTATGAGCATTTCGTGTAAGAAATTACTTACTGGCTTCTTATTTTTAGTACCTATTTAAATGTAAAGTTTACTGCGAATGTAACTTTTTGAATTTTTATTGTTTTTTTAAATATTAGTTTTGCCAGATAAAAGTAAATTTACTAATTTTTAAGTATCATGCATTATTGTGCCTTTTTGCAGCAGATTAAAAACCAATTGTGGAAATTAATTTATTTACTACGCTTTAATGATTTTTCTTGTGGATAGAAGGAGAACCTTGTGACGACTACGATTTTCTACATTATATTTGTATCATTATTTATTTATTTATTTATTGATGAAATAAATTAAGTATTAATGAATGAATGTTTTTAAAATTATTTCTAATTATGCGTTAAAAATGGAGAAAACTTAAAGATGGCGCTCGAACTCTGTTATGTAATTCTTTATTATTATTATTATTTTTTTTTTTTTTTTGAGTGAGGCTTTATGAACTGATATTTTGGCAATAATTACTTAAACTTTGCCGGGGTCGACTTCTATAAATTCGTATAGAACGCTCAAATTACTAAATACGGAAAATTTTCTTAATAATTTAGGGTATTTTAAGCTTTTTTTTTTTTTTTTTTTTTTTTTTTTTTTTTTTTAGCGACATTTTACGCATTCCAAATTTTAAAAAAATTTATAAAAAGTTTTAAAATTTTATGCCTTACATTTAATGAGAAAGGAGCCAACTTTTTTTATGGTCAGTAATTGGAAACTTCGGGAAACTGTTCGCGGAAAATAATGAGCAAAAAAGAGATGGGAAAAAAGAAACTGTTAGAAGAATACTTTATGACATTCCATTAGTAATTTTAATACTTTCAGAATGTGCTGAAACTAGGCTTCTACTTCTGAGAAGAAGTAGCTTCCGGGAAAAAAAGTTCTAACTAGCTTCGATTTTTGAAAAGCGAAAGCAAGAGGGCATGCATTAGTGGTGAAAATAGGTGCTGATTAGTGGAAGATGTATCTTAGTGCTTATTTGTTAGTGCCCCATTTCGTAACTGATAATTTTTCATACTGAATCTTTTACCGCTCTGAATAATAATAAAAATAGAATTGTCTTTGGGGAAAAATATTTTAATTTATTTTACAAATTTCAAAATTTATAATATTCTAATCCGTTTTCTCGTGCTATGTTCATATCTGGATGATTTCTCATCAATCACAAAAAATTCCTTAAAAAGAATGAAAAATATTGCGTTCGAAATAATACTTTCAGAAGACAATTTCACAAGTAAATAAAGGAGGAAAATATACGAATTATAGCTTACTTTAATTACATTACTATTTATTTAATTTCCTTCAGTTTCAAGAAAAAAAACATTCAATCGTACATTATTTTAACAATTTGTCGTCCAATACGAAAAATAAATACCTTCTGAGTGTCCTTTCAACAGTAACAGACATTAACTCTATCGTATGCATGCGTGTTTATGTGTTGAGTATTACAGGCACATTTCTCTTTTTTTTTTTTACTTTCTGGTATCCTTACTCATAGTTTGCTTACAATAAAAAAGGATACCATCGTCCTTTTAGCCTAATTTCTCTTAAAAGTTAAAAAAGAAATAATAAGGCTTTTTGTTTTATGAAAATATCATTAAAAATAAGGAAAAGTTAGCAATAAGTTTACTTAAATCAAGATAATTGAGCAATAAAGAACTGAAATTAATATTTTGTGATGGGGGTCTGTAGGTCTGTGTGCGGACATTCACGCAGACCCACCCCCCTCCCCAATAACTTTTGAGGGAATTGTTCGATTAGATTTTTTTTCTTTTTTTTTTGCATCATTTCATTCGAAAGATCTTGGTGAGAACATCTCATTTCCATATATATATTTTTTTTATTTGAACAATTTTTCGTTCAGCTTTGAACAGTTCAGAAAAACTTAACATTCGCGTCTGTTGGGAAATATGAAGTAAACTATATTATAAATCCTGGACAAAAGATTGAAGTTCCTTTAAACAAGCTTATTCAAAGAAGATATGGACGAGAAATATATATATATTGAACACTTTTTGTTCAATTTTAAAGGTTTTTTTTTTTAAATATCATCAGCGCCCGAGAAGAAATTTTAATCCTATGCAAATCCTGATCTAACTGACGGATTTGCTTGCCACAAACTGCTCCAGAAGATCTTATGTCGTAGAACATGTACAAATACGGAATACATCCAGAACTAAGCCTATTTACCCATATATATATATATATATATATATATATATATTAAATCTTGATTTTTAAGGGGTATTTCTGAATGAATGAATGAATTAGTGAATGAATGAATAAATAATGAATGAAAGAATAAATGAATGAATATGTATTAACTGTTGAAAATGATATGTTTGAAGTAATTAAACTAAGGGAAAAAGAGAAACAAATAGCTACATTATAAATTTAATATTAGTGTAAAGTAGGCTCGTATAGTTCTGGACGGAATCTCTTGTTTTATTTTACTTGAAAGACAAACACGGGACCGTTCATAAATGATGTCACTCTTTTTTCCCCACATTTTCGACCCCCTTCCCCCTTTGTAACGCATCACGCTATGTTGCATAAGCAGGGATGTCACACTTCTTGTTACCCCCTTCCCTCCCCTTGTCACAATTTCACGAACCCCCCTCCCCCCCTCGAAACGTGACATCATTTATGAATGATCCCTACTTAATACATTAAAGTGACAATTAAATAAAGGTGGAATTAAAATAATAATAATAATTTAGTTTTAGACTGTAACTATTGTTTCAAGATCAAAATGCCCTTACAGCTTTCTATTTAATGTAAAGTTAAATTAGAGTGCACTTAGGACAATGAAAGGAAAATATATTTATTAATTATTTTGCGTAATCATATTAAAAACAGTTTATTTTTAAATACAATTTTTGATGATTGTTTTAATTTAGTTGCTGAAGCATTCAACTTTAAAAACGAAGGAATATTACTACTGTATCCAAAACAGCCTATCTAAAAATAATTATATAGCAGGGAACTTAAACTAAAACTTAACTATACTGTAAACGACGTTCTTTAACGTGTGATATTTAATTAAACATAAAAGTTGTTTAAATTATATCTGAACCAACTAGACGAAAATATATTTTTAAAATCTTCAACTGGAGTTATTAGAAAAGTACTTTCTTTTAAATGGTAAACATTTAAAACCTTTTTAAATTCTGTTATTCATCTTAAATATAACTGAAGGGAAAAACTACGAACAATTTCAAACTAGCATGTCCAAAATATTTTCTCTGTTAATAATTTTTAAGGCCGAATTTAAAGCAAGTAAAAAAGGAATTAGAATTTTAACTTCTAAAATTAAATTTCGTCTGGACACTTTTTTTTAAAACCTGGTTTTGAAATCAATTTCATGCGCGACTGGTAACTTGGAATTTAATTTCAATGTAAGCTCTATCTGCCCAGTATAACGCGTCAAACACTTTAAACATTTTTTTTTTAGTCCTTAAGTCCAAATAAAACTGAAGAACTCTTAGCTCAAGAATTCGGTTTAAATTAAAAGACGCAGATTCCTGATCTTTTAGATCGCCTGCATGAGTTGAGGAATTCGTACTCTGATTAAAAAGTTGAGGAGGTAATTTTAAAGTCGGAAGAATCTACCCGGGCAAGATAATGATGTGGAATGAAAAAACGCAGCTGGAAATTTCCTATCAGCAGTAACCATTAGATGTTTTAATACTTTCTGAAAATTATTGCTTCGCAGGAAAAAGTTCGTTATTTAATTTTTCTTCAGAAGTAAAAACTAGTATAAATATGAAATGAAAGCTATTAATGCAGGAAGAATGTGAGGAAATGATGTCGATTTTTATGTTCGAGCGAATAATTATGAGTTCTTTTATTGCTTAGTTTTCCTCAAATTGCTCATTTAGAACAGAAATGAAAGTTGTAGTTTCATGTTGACAGTTTTTTTTTTCCTTTCAAATAACTGAATACAATTAATTTTAGTTAGTTTTTGCAGTTGTGAATTTTTATTAGAAATCTGTAATCTGGAATTTTTCATTGAAATGCAATAAAAAAATCTTTATATAAAAGCAATTGCGAGTAATTGCGAAAATATTTCTATGTGAAAAATGCTTCTGCAGAAACATCTGTGTATAAGCTTTTTTTTCTTTTAAGAATAGAATACTTATACTCATTGGAAAAGGTTAAGGCAGTGCCCCACACCCCCTTTGTGGTTTTATTATAATCTGAAAAATCGATTATTTTGAACTGATAAAATGTTACATACATTAGTGTATGTATTTCTAAAATATGTGCAATTGTTTTTCACTAAATGCAAACTCCTTAAAGTGAAATTAAGAAAAAGGAAAACGAAAGTTAAGAGAAAGAATAACGGCAACGACAATACTAAAAATAATAATAACAATATCAAAAGTTAGTTGTATCTTCACAGTTGAAAAATCATAAGTGTGTATTACTTACGACGGCTTGTTTACTCATTATTCGCTCGCATTTTTACGTATTTATTTTATTTTATTCATTTATTTATTTTGAGATTTTTCTCTGCATGAATGATTTTGTATGTGCGAAGATAAAAATAATCCGACGCGGGTTTTCAGAAACCAAACAGCTGAAATTAACAAAATATTAAACAAAAATATTTAAAACATAAAACAAGGAATTAAATTATTTTCGTGCAAAAAGTATTTAAATTTAAATTTTATTTGCACACTATTTCTTATTTAATAGTTAGTCTTTAGATTTGTATTTACACAAATAGTTTTATAATTATCACATAAGTGGACCTAGTTGAATGTTTAAATTAATTTTGTGCAATATAGTTTACATATTGTTCAGAAAAAGAAGGAAAATATCAGTGCAATATTTATTATGTCAATTAATTATGTGCAAAAGACGGTTTGAACAGTAGCTAATTAAGACAGAAAGTAATAACAAAAAATTAAAATATTATCAAAAAGTTTTTCTTCTTTATTTTTAAGCTTTTGGTTTGTATTTGTAAAATATGTTTTTTATTAAAAGTCAGTTGCGATTTCTTGGTATTTCTTGTCGTGTCAGTACAGAAGGTTGTAGTAATCACTATTTCTCAAAATAAAATTAGGTACATTTACTAAGAGTTTTTATAAAATAAGTGAAATATAAGAGTCGTATAAAATAGTCGAGTCAATGCATCCAGAATACGTTTCATTACTAAAAAAATGAAAGACCCACACTAACGATGAAGTACTTTAAAGAAAATTACTTCCAAAATGCAAATTCAACATGAATGTCATTTTTAACTTTTAACTTTAAATTGGGTTATATCTAAAGAGTGTCAAAATAACTAACTGCTTTTCGTACACATATTTCAGGTTATACCTTCCAAGCCCTCTTTAACAATAACGTCGTTAAATTGTCATTAAATGTTCCACTCCCATTAAATAAACAAACTTTATTGCTAGAGAAGGGAGGTTCAATTGAAACAAAGGTCTCATTCAGCTATTATCACGTTCTAACGTTTCAAGTACGTGCTCTTAGTCCAGCAAATGGTTAAAATTTCATTACAAGTTCCGACCCTTGCACAAACACTACCGGACCTTTAATTAAGCCTTCTTTTCCTTCGCTCTCCGCTTTACCCCAATACCATCTCTATCATTGGTTACCAGCGAATGACGTCGAAGACGACGTCACTTCTTTAGTTTCCGCCCACTTTGCCGAATATGGAATGAATGAAGTGACGCACATGAAATATTTGTTCCCATTGCAAATTGAAGCACTAGGGGTTCTCCGATGGGGGTTTGTCCGTGTTTGAATCCTTTTCTGAGGGGAGTAGATGTCCATCATTGTTCGTGAGATGGCGCAGGGTGTTCATTGTCGCCGCAGGGTAGATCGTTATTAACTTGTAATTGCGAAATGTCAATTCGTTCGGAATTGAATAGGGCGGGCTGTATCCGAACGGTGAAATTAGATTTGAGATTTCTCTGGAGGGGCTTTGCGCAATCAGAGCTAGAAGTCAAAGTTTTATCGAAGAGAGTGCCTGTTTCGATTCGTTAAATATCAGAAATCCGTGTACTTCTGTCAATACTTTTATAAAATAATTTAGAAAATTCTCGAAAATCAAACTGAATTAAAGCGATACGAAGATGGAAGAACAATTTTATTTTGTCTTTTTCTTTCCTTGCAGGCAGAAAAGAAGGCGTAAAGTGTAAAAGGCAGATGAAACACATATTATTTTTGGAGTTCACTTTTCAACACTTATCACTTAATTTGCGAACTAATGGACCTACTTAGCGCATTGTATTTTTGAAAAAACTATTTTAAATGTACCTGTTATTAAATTATTTTTATCAGCTCTTTTTTTTCTTTCTTTTTTTTTTTTTTGTAACCTACTGGAATTACTAAATGCAATCGTCGTTATGACGACACTATGCGGACTTCGCTAATTTGGGTCTTTATACCTAATGGTCGCTGTATCAAATGAATCGCTAATAATATTCAACTAATTCCCTTGTCTTTCAGTTGGGTTAAAATATTGCTTGCAAATGACAGTTATACTGACAGTATGAAAAGTAGGAAATGTCTTATGTTAAACGAAAATTTTGATTTTAAATGCATTAAGCCCGAAATTAATGAGATAAGATGCACTCTTCTTCAAATTTGATGAAAGTAATGTCTTCATGGGCCAACATAAATAGTCGTTCTAATAGATAAGTTGAAAAGATATAAAAATTTATAAATAAAACGAAATTTCAAGTAAACTGAATTAAAAAATAGAGAAAAATATTTGTTGTTGTTGTTGTTTCCTCGCGCGAAGTAAAGAAGAATGAGTGCGCTGCTCTTGAATCTAACGGGGCCCTTACTGGCAGGAGTCCGATTTCCACCAATTTGAGAGCTCTCTAACTTTTTGAACCAGCTCCCAGATGAGAGACCGTCACCTGGGATTGGCACGCCCAGAGGTATCTTTTCACTCGGAGGATATTGGAGCCACGGCGATTTAACGTGCACCAGCTCCCTTTAGCGTACACGGTCCCAAAGCATCCAGCCGCGAGAGGTTGTCCCCCTTCCAAACCACTGACCTCAGTCAATGTTGCTTCACTTTCGGTGTTCTGCGGGAACCGAGCTTCAACCGACTGGTCCACAGCGGGCAGAAAAACATTTGAACAGTTTACTTAAGTATCGTATGCAAACTTTGTGCATTAAAAAAATACGCTTGACTATTCCTTTTTCCTGACTTTTAATTAAGGCTCACATTTTTTTTTCTTTTCTTTTTGCTACACAAATGCTACGTTCTGATTTTCATGGACATTATACAACATTATCGTAAATTGAAATCGGTCAGTTCTTTTTCAATGGTCTCTATAACACATTGGAACGTGAGTCGATTGTATTTGCGATATTAATTCAAAGTGTCTGTAAGATAAAGTTCCACCATTATTCATGGTTAAATCTGAACAAAGCAAAGCTATACCTCTGCTAGTTACTATAAAATATTTAAGTAAACTTTGTACCAATGTAAAGTGAAAACTGTCTGGTTGTAACAAGGTTTAGACAACTGAAATTTCACGTTTCGCTACTTTGTTTAATTGAAGTTATCGCTTGTTGTGCTGCATTCGCCTAATGGAGTCGACGATGTATCAGGTTGCTTCCATGCCGAGAGAAATAACACATCTTATAAATAACACTTAAATGTAAGTCTGTTTAAGTGATTTTTATTAAAGAGCATGATGCCATCCAGGGCACCTTTTTTTCCCCCTACCTCTACGCAAAATCATCCCTCACAGGTACATCACACATTGCATAAACTTGAACGCTTTGAGCAGTTACAGATAATATGTGATAATAATGTAATCAAACTACTCGTGCCAGGCAGACATGCTCGGGCTCCAGCCCCCCCCCCCCCCTCACCTTCTCGAGCTAAATTCCTTAAAAAATGCGTCTTGATTTATGTTGACGTTAATTATATTTTTGGACCAGTATATTTAAAGATCTATAATAAACCATTCTTTGTTACGTTTTAAATTCTGACTGCTTGTATAGGCTACAGGGATCATTTCGATTTTTAAATTCTGATGAACATGAATTTCCAGAATCTGCAAATGCATTAAAATAGAAAAATCAGTTAATGTGTAAAGTACCAAGGCAGGTACTTTACAGTGAAGGTCCTAGTTAAACGATATTCATTTGCTTGTTTTCCAACAAAAAATACGAGAACATTAGGAATGTTTTAATCATCTCCAAAACATTCTAAAATGAAATTGCGTTTAACTGCATTTTACGAGAAATATTGATGTTTTATTTTTCAGCCAGTTAAAACATCCTAGCGATTATCGTCTAGTGTCTTTAAAAAATAAAATGTTTGATGTAAATATGATTCATAAAAGAACTATTTTAAAATATTTTACAACCTAAAAAATTTATCTTCGTCTGTTTTACACAATGTACAGAATTTTGTATTCCTGAGTTATGAAAAATGTTATGCTATATGACAAAAAAGAAAGCACTTTAAAAAAACGAATAATCAAAGTTTTTTATTGCTTTCCTTACAAACGTTTGTTTACCAAAAGTAATGTAATTAGTATACGCAATAATGCAAAATGATCATAAGAAACAACTTTTATTCTTACCCAATGAATGTAGAAATTCTACAGAGAAACTCTTAACTCCTTCAATTGAAACAAGCTTGTTCCTTAGAGCCACTTATTCAAGTCAATAAATAAAACATGAACAGTTTCTACATCTGGAAACAAATAAAATATTGATAAAGATATAAATATTTAAAGCAGCCCATTCCATCTGCCATTTCGAATTTCATTCTTTGACACGTTTTTGGCATAAGGTGGAACATGTTCTGTAGGACAATTTCACTTCATGAAAGTTTAATGTGAATTCTTCATCCGATAGTTCTTAGTGTCATGTTTGATTTAGTTTGTAAAATGCCATTTGAGGCTCATGTAGTACCTTTATGTTTTTTTCTCGTGTTTAAGACCATAAGCTGCTGTCATAAGGCATGCATAGCAGCGACATTTGAGACCATTGAGTCGAAGAATTCGAAAATATGGAATTTGTTGAAAATGCATATTATGATGTATGTTGTATGTTTACAAATTATGCTTATTTTTATGATGACTTCAAACTACTAAGAATTTTGCATTTCTCGTTACAGTTGAATCTGTGCTTCAGTAGTTCAGAACATACATCTGCTTTCTGTACTCCAAAATCTAAGATCTATTGTTTTAAAAGTCAGTGCTTCGTTAAAACATTACAACGCACATTTAAACGTTTTAAATCGATTTTTTCCCAATATCAAAGCGAATAAGTTACGAACTGTAGAAAAACAAAAATGTATTCTCTTATTTTTACTAAAAAATTGTTTTTACACCTAAGCTATAAAGAAAAACGTTGTAAAAATTAGGAAATTTGATGTGCAATACATTGTTTTATACTAGGTTTAATTACAAATAAATGTTTAGGAGAGGGATGGGCAAGAACGTCAGTTTTAGCAAGAAAAATATCATTTAGTGAACTTCATGTTGTGAAAATAGTTTTTATAAAGCAAAGCATATAGTATAGGAGTGCCAATTTTTGCTAAAATATATGTTAATGCCATTAAGTAATTGACTTGGATATTCTCGGATAAATTAATGGCTAGTGCAGTTTCGTATCATTTAGATCTCAGGTGCCGCCATCTAGAGGGCAATTGAAGGGTAAAATTCTCTAAGTTTAATGCCGATTCGGTGAAGGCACCTCGTCTGCAAAGTTCGCGACCATACGCAGCCCCATTAGACAGAAAAAATATATAAGTAGTTGATAATGTGTTCATAAACAATAAAGAGTAAATTTAATAAAGTTATTTGCAACTGCACTGCTATTTACAGTGCGCGTTGCACTTACTTGAATGCATTTATTTAGCGAGACCAGAGTGAAGAAAAAAAATATTGTCACATGTATATTAAGTTCTAGAAAATTAATTTTTAACTCAAATTAAAGTCCTAAATACAACGAGGATAGTCTAATTTATTTATTGCATTATACTCGAAGTCAAAAGTTAATGTTGATAATATAACACCATAAAAATTACATCGTAGTTTGTAGTTTTCTTTGCAATTTCGTCCATATTTATACTATCATCCTTGTCATAAACAAACTTGCTTAGGGTCATTTAATAAGCTTCAACTTTACATAAACTAACTGAAACGCCTTTAAACCGTCTGCATTGCTCACCAAGAGCTGTTAAAAGACTCATCCCAAATTCTTCACGTCCCAGAACTTAATTAAAAGGTTCTCCAACGCCAGTTATGGACGAGGACTTTTTATTGCGCCATCATATCTCGCCTAAGATAGCCTATTTACATCGGATCCGGTTGGGTCTTTCCATACAGCCTGTTCTTAAGAGGAAATTCGGCCATGGTAATAGCATGCGCTAATTAAGAACGGCCGGATATTGCCTCTTTTACGAGACTATTTCTCTAACTTGTAACAAGGTTGACATTTTAATAGAAAGCTCATTTCTCAGCGAAGATTTTGCTCGTTCGGTTTACTCCGGTACAGGACGTAACTCGGAACGTAATGCGCAACAAAATTAATAGTTTTTGGAATTAGAATAATTTTTTAGCTCATCCAGAACCCTTAATGGAGGAATGGTATGCTTTTTTGAAGTTGTAAATAAGTAATAAATGTACTTAATTAGAGGTCTGACTAATAAGACGGTGTCAGAATTAAATACGCTAAAATGTATGAAACATTGCTGTCTAACTCATGGCCGCTGTGTTCATGGTAACTTTTTTTTCGAAGAGGAGCGTATGATGGTAAATATAAATTGTCTAACAAACAATAATTTTTTAAAAAAGTTATTGTTCTAAGCACAACAATACAAATGAGGAATTTGAGGTAGTAAGTGAAAGCTCACTTTTGGTCAAACGCTCATGTTCAGAACACTTAAAACAGAAGTTAGTAGGCTTTGAATCCAGTACTGGTGATATTTTTTGCCAAACACAAACGGAGCGTTTGGCCAATATTGACCTTTTACAGGCGATTGCAAAACTCCATTATTTAATATTTACAAGGGTACTTGTTATTGCCACTTGTAATCTTTCCACTTTCATATGCTTTTGCGTGTTCTAACTCTGATGCTTTTTTTACGGGATTACATTTTACAAGGAAAAAGTTAGATCTTTGGGTAAAGGTCTGTAATTGGTTTCACCCTTTGCTAGAAACAGATAAAATCGAAACAGATTTAAACTTTTGAAGGGCTTTTTGTTAAGAATTTGTTGTTGGTCACTGATAATGTTTCGTTTAATTGTGTTTTAATTCATTCTAAGAATACTTTTACTTTAATAGGCAAGCATAATGAGAACTATATTGAACACAATATAAATTATAGATGAAAACATTTGGGCTGCCTGAAGTTTGGGTGAAAATAATGTAATGAGGCAATAATTGTCAAAAAAAAATTTTAAGTTCGTGTTTTCAAATTACTAGATGTAGGATTATTAATTTTAGTAAATGAGAGTCTAGCTGTTTAACAGTAAAACAGTGTCTGCACAAATGCAATAAATAGTCTAAATTTATAATTCAGTGTGCCGAAATATTATTTAATAAGTGTAATTAAATGCCATAAGAAGCATTCTGTATTCTTCACGGTGTGACATAGATGCTATCTTTGTCTCACCATTAGCTATCCTTAAAATTTTAAATAAGTGCAACGTATTGTGAATATAGCCTGAATTTAATTTCTTGGCTCACATCGCGTCTGTTATTAATTTTCAGAAAATTTATGCTCAGAAATTGAAAAGTTTGATAGACAAAAAAGAAAAAAAAACCTCCCGAATATTTTAATTATTTAGTAAGTAAAAAAGTAATATAAATCTCCATAACATTAAATCTTTATATGCGCAAAATAACAACTATGTAATAAATTTATTTGACATTTTTGAAATGCAAAAAAGAAATATACACATTAATTAAATAAAATATTCACATTTTTTATTTCAAGAATTCTTTGAGAATGTAGCAAGGTATATATCACAAAAAAGTTTCCCCCACTTTTAATAACACTTCTAGGATATGAGGTACTGTATTTTTCATATCTGTAGATATTTCTGGCTCCTTTTCCACATTATATATTAGTTGTACTCTTATCCTATTTCAGGCTGAAAATCCATTTCAAAAAAAGCAAAAGTATGTATCGCCTGCACAAAGGGTTGGAAGGGTGAGAGTTGGAGTTCAGGAAAGTCATGGCGAAAAATAAGAAAAGTCACGGGGATTCATTTCGCGAACTTTTATGCCCGGAGCTTTTTTTGCTTTCTTCTTTTTTTTTGCCGAAGGAAACAAGAAGATAAAAATTTCATTTTACAAACTTTTTTTTTCATATTTTGCCACTTTTGCTTTAAAAAAGACAAAAATATAGAATGCGTGTCAAGAAGGCATCAAATATTTAAGATGCCCCTGAAAAAGGATAAAGGATTTATTTGGAAACATGAAAGAATTGTTCTTTCTTGGGCTTAGAGAATAAGCGTGCTGTTTTCTCTTCAAATCGTAGTGCATAGTAATAGACTTGAATGAACGTCAATTAGAAAATAATATCTCTCAAAATGCTAAAAGATGATGCATAATTTTACTTCAATTTGATTGTCTTTGTTGTCGAGTCCTCACGCGTGGCGAGGAAGAATGAGTACGCTGCTCCTAAGTCAAACGAAGGATCAGACTTGGATTGGCACGCCCAGAGGTATTGTTTCACTTGGAGGACATTGGAGCCACGACCTATTTAACGTGCACCATCTCCCTGTAGCGTACACGGACCACAGAAACCAGCCGCGAGAGGTTGTCACCCTCCCAAACACTGACCTTAGTCGATGTTGCTTCACTTTCAGTGTCTTGCGGGAACCGAGCTTCTACCGACTGGTCCACTGCGGGACTTCATTTTGATTTTTATTTGGATATGTATCACCAAAATATAGTAGAGCTAAACATTATTCTTTAGAGCCAGCAAATGTGAACCGTTTATTGGTGCAGAATACTACTAAATTATTTTTAGTGTAGTTGTTAAGAATAAAGAAAATGTTGATGCAAAGAGTAACGTCGAGCGAGAACGAAAAAAAGAATAAGGTATAACCAGTAGAGTCGGCGCACAATTGGAAAACACGATAAAAAAGAATGAAAACGTTAATTTCTTACCAAACTTTTGGCAAATATTATAGACTGCATTCCTTCTGTATGCATTTCCATCGCTAGTTCTTGTTATGCTGTATTTTAAAACAACAGCAGGAATAAAGCAAAGACAGCTATTTTTCAATTACCTCCTTATAGGGAAAATGAGATTGCACACATTGCTGGTTTCCTGACATGGGAGAGGGCTTTCGTCAATAAGTACTTTACTTATCAATGTATAGGGGGGGGGGTCTTTTTTTTCGTTCTCACACGACGTTACTCTTTGCATGAACATTTTCTCCATTCTTAACAACTACACTGAAAAGAATTTAGTAGTATGCTGCACCAATAAACGGTTCACATTTGTTGGCTATAAAGAGTGTTGTTTAATTCTACTGTATTCTGGTGATACATGTCCAAATAAGAATCGAACTGAAGTAAAACTATGCACCATCTTTTGACATTTTGAGAAATACACTTTCTAATTGATAATAACTGCTAGTGAATTGTCAAAATAGCTGAAAAGCGTTTCTTAAAAAGTATATTGCAGTACTCTCAACACAATGCCAATCATTTGAACAGTAATGAAAGTTCAAGCCCTGAAATTTAGAAAGATTTTATGAAAACACTGTGCTTTTGTGGCTGTATAACTGCCTGAAATCGTGGTTCCCCTTCCTGCTAAAAATTCAAGTGCGCCATCTAACCAATGTTTTTCTTAATAGAAAAATATTCTAGCAATGTATTAAACATATTCATTATTAACAACCTGATTACAACAGAGTGCGACAAAAGAATCAGTGACACAAAACGGACAGAGAAGCAGAGTGCAGGGTTTGTTCACAGATACAATCCTTATTGCTGGCTGAAACTTTAGGGGAACTATTATTATGGGTGGGAGATCAACATACCAGGTGTGCTTTCAGGTGCCGCGGTTGATCGAAGTTTTTTATTGCTCCCGATGCCCACTCTAAAAACTTCCAAAATGTAGCCTGTATCATTTATTAAAAAACTTTAACAGAATAGTTTTAAGCGATTAAATTATAATAATGGTGTTTCTCGCTATTTTTTCCTGGAAAAAATGTAAAAAAAAGTAGGAGGAATGAAGGAAAACTTATAAAAAAAAAAAAGCTAGAAATAGAATTTTGTGGGGGAGGGATGAAGAAACAAATGGAACCCGAAGGCTACTTGCGTCTGCGTTTTTGCGTTCAAGTTCATTTCTTTTTTTAAATTTTTTTATCTTTTTGGAGCATTGCAGAACAAGAAAAAGAAAGATTTCATTTTTAGGGTAAGAATGCATTTCACTTGTTCTAAAAAAAAAGAGAAAAGGAAAGACGCGAAAGGAGGGTAGGAAAAATAGAAACGCTACTCCGACTTATAAAAAACGCTCTTATTGTTGCTAGACACAGGGTTTACTTGCATTTAAAGTAGTCACAGGAAAAAAAGCAAAGTTTAAAACCACTAGAGGTGTTTTGTATAAGAATAGAAATATTTTTCGTTAAAAAAACCAGCATGAAATTATTTTATGCATTAAAATACAGCCTAGAATTGCAATTAGTTTTGTATTCCATAAAAAAAGCATTAAAAAATTAGCTTTAGGTAGTTAAAAAGTTTTAAGTTTAATCTTATTTTTTATAAGGCAACCAGCATTATGCAAGTAATTTACAATATTATTATGTTATCTTGATTTTCATTATTGGCTACAGTCTGGTGAAAATGCTCATGTGCTATGTTTCTTTGCAATCGCAACTAGTGTGTTGAACGGTTTTCATGCATGTGTGGTTATGTACTATGTCATAAATTAACGTTGCAGTTTATTACGTTTCTTTTTGCTATTTTTAATTTTAGGTAGGAATGAATTGTACTTTATATGAGAATACTGCCTATCTTCGCTAAATAATATCCAACAAAACGAACTTTTATTAAAATATTTTTTCTCACCGCAAAAGGGATGCTTAACAAACATTAGTACAGTTCGTTTTGAAGTGATAATATCCAGTTAAAGTGTCAAGTGCAAGTGTAAGTTAGCGTTAATTTTCAATTACGTTGTTAAATACTTATCACAAACATTCAACAAGATTGAAAACATCATCTATGCTTGCTAAAAAGTAAAGTTTTCCACGGTATGAGTAACGTGTCGATCGATTTGAATCAATCTGTAGTTCACTCATTTTTAATTCTGAATGTGTTCTGCAAAAATTAATTACACAAACTTGATTTAAAGTGCAAAATTCACTGGAAATTCATTCTTATTTTTTGACTGGAAAAAATACAAATATGTCAAAATTTTGAAGACTTTTCATCTTTGTCACTGGTGGGAAAATTGATTTGCAAGTTGCATAAAGTAAAAACTTCAACTCGAGTAATGTACCAGTTCTGGAGCTTCGGTTACCGGTCTGAAAGACCCGTAACTACGGGTAATCGCAAGTTTCGGATTTTACACTGATGGAAAAAAAAATCCCAACACCAAGAAATAATTATTGTAGAGTAATGAAATTTCAGCAATACATTTATATAGGTAACGTACGTAATCGATTACAATTTCAAGATCACAGGTTAATTTAAGCCCGAGAAGAGCCGTTGCAGAAGTGAAATACAGGTACATTAATAACCGTTGTAACCGCCAGAAATTTTAATGCAAGCATACAAACGTGCATGCATTGAATTATACAGGTACTGGATGTCCGTTTGTGGGATGGAGTTCCATGCCTGTTGCACTTGGTCGATCAATACAGGGACGGTTAATGCTGGTTGTGGATAACGCTGGAGTTGTCGTCCAATGATGTCCCATACGTGCTCAATTGGAGACAGATCTGGTGATCTGGCGGGCCAAAGCAACATGTCGACACCCTGCAGAGCACGTTGGGTTACAACAGCAGTATGAGGTCGAGCGTTATCCTGTTGGAAAGCACCTCCTGGAATGCTACTCATGAAAGGCAGAACAACAGGTTGAATCACCAGACTGACGTACACATTTGCTGTCAGGGTGCGTGGGATAACCACGAGAGTGCTTCTGCTGCCATAAGAAATTGCTCCCCAGACCATAACTCCAGGTGTAGGTCAGTGTGTCTAGGCCGCAGACAGGATGGCTGCAGCCGCTCACCTGGCCTCCTCCTAACCAACACACGGCCATCACTGGCACCAAGGCAGAACCGGCTTTCATCAGAAAACACAACAGATCTCCACTCCGTCCTCCAATGAGCTCTAGCCTGACACCACTGACGTCGCAAACGGCAGTGGTTTGGCGTTAGTGGAATGCACGCTACAGGACGCCTGGCTCAGAGCTGTCCTTGAAGTAACCGATTGGTAACTTCGTTGTGTCACTGTGGTACCAACTGCTGCTCGAATTTCTGCTGCAGACGCAGTACGGCTCGCGACGGCCATACGCCGAACACGGCGGTCTTCCCTCTCAGTAGTGCCACGTGGCCGCCCGGAACCCGATCTTCTTGAGGCAGTGCCTTCCCTTGACCACTGCTGCCAACATTCATGCACAGTGGATGCATTCCAGCCAAGCCTTTCTGAAATCTCGCGGAAAGAAAACCCACCTTCTCGTAGGCCTATTACACGACCTCGTTCAAATTCAGTGAGCTGTTGATAATGGCTTCGTCGTCTTCTTAAAGGCATTGTGGACTAACATCAACTCACTACATCAAATCTCGACGCTAAACAACGCTCAGGAACGTTACAGCGCGTATTTAAAGCAAACCTGATTTGCATCTTCCGTGTGTCGTTACTAGCGTCACACTGATGCACCGAGCGCAAAATTTGAATCGACGTCATCTTTCAGATGTATAAATACGCCTGCCAAATTTCTTTTCGCTAGCACAACTCCTTCCTGGTGTTGGGATTTTTTTTTCCATCAGTGTAATTCAAAATTAGCAATTACTACATGAAATGGTGCTGCATCAGCCTTGAAATTGAAAACCACAAGAGAGAGATAGAACAGCTATTGAAGACGTAAGTGGATAAAAAATGTGGTCTCAATGCAATAATGAAAAATGAAGCCGATACTGACAATCCCGCCTAAGTGTGCCATATTCTCTAAAAAAATTCTTTACATCTTGCTTTAATTCGGTAACCATTATACCTTTTGAACTAAGTAATTACAGAGCAAAAAATACATGAATAATTTATGAATTTATTATGACTGTTTTTAATGCAGTTATTTGCCATTTTGTATGTGTATTCCCTTCTACCTTCGGTGAGAGGCCTTTTTGAGTATATAGGATATAGTTTTCTTTAAGTCTTATTACGGTCTGCTACAAGCAGTTTGTACAAAAAAGTATGAAAAATAAACAAACCTCAAAAGCACTGAGCAACAAAATCCCATATAGAAAAGTATGGAAAGATTTTTTGTTTTTCAATGCACATTATTCAGCAATAATTTATTAAATCACAAAATTTACTGCAAATGAGCTTTTGTTTGTTTTTAAACAAATTTTTCTTATGAATCATATTTCAAAGCAAAACATTTAGTGTAATTTATCAATACACATATCGTTCTAAATCGTATTTGCTTTCAGAGGGGGAAAGACGAAGAATTTGTTTGGAACTTTTTTATTTTATTTTTTTGCGGAAATTTTATCAGAAAAACTTTTACTGAAAAATGAAGATGTTCCTATTATATTTTGGCAAGTAAGCAATCAGAATGTTTTCAAGTTCAGCCGTGCAAAAGGTGCATTCAGCATAACGGCAAGCAACAGCGACAAAACCTTTCAGGGCGTTTCATTGGTTCTGCATAACTTATAACCACGCCCTCGTATTGGCAGATAATCGTTTTTTATTGGGCCACTAAAAGTGAATTTCCCTCAGGTGATCATGATTTGTTGATGGTGCTTTTTCAAGAGATACATCCAGCACTGTTAGTTAGATAACCACAGCAACAGTCTATTACGACGAAGACAAAGTCTTCATCGTCACCTTTGGCGGGAAAGCACCCTAATAAGTTTTGCACATTTTGTGTAGCAAAATTATAAATTGTAGCGAGACAAGAAAACGCTTTTAAGTAAAGAAGCCAATAAAAAATAATATGATAGTTCTGTTTAGTTATGAAAAATAGAGCTCATATTTCAATGAGAAAAATTTGAAAATTGATATTTAGTTGCGCAAAACTTAAAAACCATTATAGAGAGGTCCGTCTTAAAATATTTTTTTTTTAAATTGTCTTATAGTAAAAAATTAATATTGCAGAATTATTAAAATAGAAATTTTTTATATCTAAATGAGAAATACTAACAACTATTTATCTTAGTGATTTTGTATGTTTTGCGGGTAATTATTCCTGAAAAGATTTTTAGAAAAAATCTTTTTCAACTGTAAACTTCTCCTGGCTTTTGAAAAGCTCATTCTTAGTGTTTGTTAGTTTTTTCTAATTAAATCGCGTTTCCGGAAAAAGTAAGAAGTATGTTTTGAGGAAATAGCTTCTGGTAAGAGTTCTGAAAAAGGACTCATACTGCCGAAACAGAAAGTTAGATTTCCGTTTTAATGCCGTTTCCACTTTTGAGTGTTTTTTTTTTCCTAAATACGAAAAAAAATCATAAATACGTTTGAACCACATCATTAATTTTGATGTTTTTTTTTGTTTTTGAAAATGAAAAAAAAGTCATTTTATTTTAGTCCTTAGATTGAAATTCCGTAAAAATATTTTAAAGGATTTTAATCTGCTTTTTTTCAGTTCAAAATATAAACTCGAAAACCTTCAAAAGCACTAAAGGTATCGGCTTTTTAAAAGAAGAAATGAAAAATATGCGTGCAGCGTATAAGAACGTATTAAAAAACTTCCTGGGACGAGTTCTTTTTTTTTTTCTTATGTTAACAAAAAATGTTCGAAAAACATGCATTGTAGGGTGTCAAAACCTATTTCTTTCTGGAAATGACTTAAACATTTTCTCCACTACTAATAATCCCATCTAAAGTGTCAAGACTAATTTTATTTCAGCCTTCTTGAAGAACAAATTCAAAAACTTGACTTGTGAACAAAAAAGAACAAAAACTGTTCTAAAAGTTAATAATTTAAGTTTTAAAAATTTATATTAATGAATGATTTTTTGTTAAATATATTAATCATTTCCACTGTTGAAATTTCAAACTTTTTTCTTCCATCTTACGAATTCAATCGACTGAAGCATTTTTATTGCAAGCAAATGCTGTTATGGTGTTAGTTTTCATAAATAATTTCTTTAGAAAGAAATTAAAAATTCCATAGCAGTTTTAGCAATTTTGTATTATTCGAAAATTGGAAATTAACTTTCTATCCAGTAAGTTTTAGGGCACAAGAACGATAATTTTAGGATTGTTCGTTATCGTGAAATAAAGTTTCAGTAATGATAGGATGCGGTGCAAAATGTCATCAGTACAAGCCTGCGATGATTGTGTGCTTTAGGTTTCGTCCAGTTTATTCAAAAATCGCAAATTTCAAAATTTTCTGTAGTAAAAAAAAATTCTACTTTAACAACTTTGCGTGTGTGTAATAATTTATTAATGTTTTGTCTTAAAATACGCACTATGATATATAAATATGGTGAGGGGTTTGAGGAAGAAGGCATAGGTTCAGTGCGCTCCTATTTCTGAGGAAATTTAGCAAAAAATTAGCCTACTTTGCATTAGCTTAATTTAACGCATTTTTAATTAATTTATTTAAATATGTTTTATTAAATGTTAAGACGTATCTAATATAATATAATTACATATATATATATATATATATATAGAACATTTTTATCCGATTTGAAACTTTGAATTTTCCGAATTTTTAAAACTAACGATTTTCAAAAAATTCTGACATGATGGACTTGAAAACAGGAAGGTCCTTTTCAGGTTCCGAGCTTAAAAATACAAAACAATCAATTATCAAAATTTAAAATTTCTAAAACAGTCCAATTTTTGAAGGCTTGTGTAAGCAAGGGCAAGTTTCACTGCTATGTGTGTACCCTTGTTACAAAACAAACACTACAGAGAAGTATGAATCGAAAACATGTTATTCTGCTCCTAGGAAGAAGTAACCGATCGAACAGGAAAGTGTACAGTTTGAGATATTATTCTTCGTGGGTTGCAGTACAAAAAGTAATCTATGCAATTTCTATTGAACAGTTGGCTCATTTTTCTTTAAAATAACACTTATCTTTGTTATATTTCGCTTTTCACGAAAGATCATAAACAGCGGATAATTTATAATATAATTTTGTGTTATGCTTTGTAAAACTTTCTTAATTTTAATTATTGCAGATAATTCTTGATTGCCCAACAGCTAGCATTGTCGTGTCGTTGACACTGATCTTATCCTATTATTTACACTTTTATCATAAATTCTGCCTTTTTTCAAACTAATCGCTGCTCTCCTACGAATACTTAAAAAATGCAGCATTTGGAAAATGTCGATAAGTATTTTGTAGAATTGAATCAGTCTATAAATGCTTATAAAACACGTAATAATATATATATATATATATATATATTCAAGAACCAAAGAAGACGCATTTTTTTTTTCCTTCAAATGACTAAAACCCCAGCGATTTTGTCGTAAATACTTGCGTATGGGTAGTTAGATATTTAAGCACATTTATGTTAGCTTATTGCTAAGCTTGTATAAACATTTACGTCACAGTGATGAGCTAGTTCATCTATTTACTTTTCGTCGAAATCCCATTATATCCCTTTTCAACCGCTGGGCATAATCTACTATATAAAGGCAATTCACCTATTTCCTTCTCAGGCCGCATACACATGACAACTGCTTTTCTCCATATGTTAATGAAACTAATATTTAAAAAATAAAAATTTTCATCAGAACAAATTCTCTCTAAAAAAATTTCCTAGGAAAAGTGCATTCTTTTTAATAGCTTAATATTTCACTTTGTATTTTCTGAAAAAATAATATTCCGGTCCTGGTAGCCTAGTGGTTAGGACGTGTTATCCAAACCCAAAGGCTTGATGTTCGGAACACGGCCAGCTGAAGACTCACCATGTACACTTTGTACACTTGGGGATACGTGCATGTAAACGCATGGAACCTTAAGTGCAGAGGTAGTTCCAAAGGCACCGGAGGCTGGAGAAAATTTCCCTTCCCTTCAGTCTTAGGTTCAAAAAAGGAGGTGGCATAGTTATGGTGACGTCATCTGACTACGGCGTGTCAGGGTTAAGACTGGCCATTTATCCGGCGACCCTCCCCAAATGGCCAGAAGGAGAACGGAAGAGGGAGAATGCCGACAAGGCACGTGCCTCCACGTTGTAAAAAAAAAGAATGTTCCCAATTTGGATTATTTATTCTAAAAAATTACCTTTTCGTGTGAGGGATAATTATAGATTACGATATTTCAACCTTTATTTCACACAATCATTCTTTAGAACAGCTACTCCATAATTATAAGATTCTTTAAGAAAAAACACCGCATCATTTCTTAAAGAGCAAAATCTCTCACGTCAAATAAAATTATTAGATAGTTGAAAAACGTTTTTTGTCATTTCGGTAGAATGATAATTTTTGACAGATTAAAAACCAGCGCTTCTAATATTGTCATTCAAGGATTTTTCTTCTGGAAAGAGAAAGTAATTTTATGTATTTTATTATTTTTCATTCCTAAAGGCTCTTTTTTTATAACCTTCTTGAGCTACATCAAAAAGTTCCATTTTTTATGAATAATGATTTTTCAAAATCAGAAACGCCTTAACTTTCTTTTTGCCTTCTACCAAAGGGAAAAAATAGCTTGGAATAGAAACTTTTAAAACTTCTTTTCATACATTTTTCAGGCATGTAATGTTTTCTTTTCTTTGAATGTGTGAAAAAAATAAAGAAAAAAATTTAAAAAGAAATCGGTTTTTCTCTCTTTATCTCAAATTTGAAAGGTAGAAAAAGTTCAGCTTCAGGGCAATAGTTCTTTGCAATGGGCTTTAGGCTTTTCCATTTACTGCTTTAAATTTTTTTCTAAAATTCTTTTTATTCCGAACATTCTATAAGCAGAGCCTGCTATTTACTCTGATATAAAAAAAAGCTTTATGTAAAAAGACGGCATTTATATCATTGTCTGTATGTATGTGTATATATATATATATATATATATATATATATATATATGTGTGTGTGTGTGTGTGTGTGTGTGTAAAAAACGATACCTGAGCTCCTTATTAAAAGATCATAACTTGTGCACTTTGAGCCTGCAGGGCAGCCTTGTGTGTGCTAAGGCTTTGGCAATTTAACCTAAGTTGTGGGTTCCATGGCCATGCCGATGCATTTTCGAACTGCAGAAAATTGTCAGAGTTTAAGCTAAAGATCCCTAGAGTTTCCATTCCTTGAGACATTCACGACTAAGTTGAATTTCTAGCTCAAGTTGCGTCGCAAGAGTTCATTAACCTCCATGCAGTAGGCGTCAAAATCGGCAGCAGTTATGGAATCCGCCGATAGCGGTGCCACATGAAAGAATGATTGCGAGTTCCTGGAAAATGCACTAGGTCTGCCTATGGAGCGGAGCTATTACACAACCCTATTGCAAAAACAACAGCCTCAAACATTTTGATGAAAAAAAGCAGCTAATTTCACGCTTTCTGCTCTTTAACACAAAATGTTATGCATATTAATTATTTTTTAAATAGTCAATCTGTACTTTACTTCAACTTCTTTCATTTCAAAATTTAGCTTTTTTAAAAGTCTCCTTTTTCATTTTTGATGAAACTCTCTAACCTGACGATTCATGTTTAAAAATTAATGATGCGGAAAAATGTCTAAATCTATATCGTAGTAATTTTACGGAAGCAAATTATTTAATCGCATGGTTCATGCTGGTAACTTAATGAACGAAGAAACTCATTAATCTTAATATCTTATAGAGTTCAAACAAAGGAAAGCAATTTTTTGATTAGTTTTATTTAACACTGAAATAATAATGCCTATTACTAACATTATCCAAGTTTGTAGTTCATGTGCTAAATTTTCAATATATATATATATATATATATATATATATATATATATATTCCTCAACATTCAAATTTTTTTTTTTAACGCAGATTCTATTTATTTTTATTATTGATTTTATGATTTATTATTGCTTTTATTCGTGTGTTAAAAGAAGACATCTTAAGAAGGATTATTTTAACACAAATAATATTGTTTGTTTTAAAAAAAACATCGCATTTTTTTGGTTTTAAATGAAAAAGAGATATTTTTGCTCAGATCTGAATACTATGACACTCAAAAAGTGTATATATAAAACAAAATTTAGCAAAATTTTAAAATACAACCTAACAGATTGTGCATAATGTTCATCAGTTTCAAAGTGATGCCTAAAAGTGGAAATGTTACTTCTTTTATGCTACCAGAACAAATTATACAATTTTGAATAAATTTCTGTCATATTTAAAACGATTTCATGTAGTATTTTATTTATGTTCATTAGCAAATGCAAATATATTAGGCATAAATTTTCGTTTCAAATTCGAGGCTAAGACATTTCTTTCAGTTTATATTTCAGCTATGCGATTGTTGTTTTAAATTTTATTCTTAATGATTGACAATATCTGTGATTGATTTTTTTTTCAAAGAAAAACAAATAAACAAATAATCATATAAAAACATTATAAAGGAAAAAAAAACAATACAATAAATAACTAAATTAGAAATACTACTATCAATAAAAAATACATAGTCAATAAAAAAATTAAATAAATTGCGTTAATACAAATTAAATTGTGCATAGCTTTATTACGATAGTAGGGAGTTTAACTTAATACATTGTACAATTCTTGTAAAGTAATAAAATCAGTATTAACATTTGGACAAAGAAGTCCTTTTTTTTGAGCAAAATTTGTTTTTCTAAAATATTTCTTTGTAAATATTTTTTTTGAAGAAGTAAATAAAGTTTTGTATTTAATCTTGCCACACTAATATTATGTAATTCCCAACGTTTTCCCAGTTTACTAAATAAAACTTTTTATTTGGGGGAAAAAAGAAAGAAAAAAAAGAAAGCTCTATGGAAATGGTATCACTTCTTAACATCTTGGAGGCAATTCAAAAAGATTTAAGCAGTGAATTCACTTAAATTCTCCTTTCCTTCGCAGTCCACACGGTCGGTTTCACCAACAGTTAGAAAGAAAGTTTCCGACAAAAGTCCAGAATCCGTTATCATCACTTCTGGATAGAAATAAACGCACCATGAAAATAATACTATGCATGCGGAAAGAACTCTTTCTGCCAACAAAGAAGGCATTTCTTTTAGCTTATTTCCTGTTGTAAAATATAGGAAGGTAAAATGAGAATAATAACGATACTGTACTTTATTTTTGCTTTGGAGAATAATCTAAGAACCCCGAAAGAAGAAAAAAAGAAAGATCGAGCAGAGAATAAAAGAACAACTCCATAAAATGTTCGATATTTCTTTGCTTTTTTTCTTGCCATTTTATTCCTTTTCAAGTCACCGGCTTGAAAGAGATAAAGTAAATAAATAAAATACCAGAAAAAACTAGGGAGCATGGTTACAGCTAACAATGCAAGAAAAAACGAATAAAAGGAAAATATAGAATATTTATTCGACATAGCGCATCTGCGTGTTTTCTCGCGCAAGACGAGATAGAACACTGTTAGAGCGTGAAAAGAGTCGTTTTTCGGAATATTCCTTCAAAGGCGTCAGCAAATTTCTTGTTCACTAAGAAATGTATACTATGCAAAAATCGCCACTTTTTTGGAAGTTATTTTTTTTTTCTTTGCATTTTATATGCAAATTCGCGGAAAGTTAAAATGAGTCTTTATCGCTCTGACATTTTTTACCATGCTTTTTATGAATTTATCCTTTTCTCATTTATGTGTTGAGGCGGTCCAAGTGTTGTTGAAGTAAGAAAGTTTAATTTCAGCTCTTCAGATTTACTTAAGCCGATACTTACATAAGCCAGAAAATGTGACTAAATATTAATTTTTGCTTTAATTACAATTGCGTACACTATCCCACCCTATTTCTTAGTTTAAGTGCTTTATCCATAAGTGAACCGATGTTTGTTAATCACAGGAAGTTATATTGAATCTCTGGATTAGTCAAGTCTAATATTTGCCTAACGCTAGCTAAATTAATTTTTGCAGAAAATATAACATTGCAAAAAATTTCTAACTGATAAAAGAAAAGAATGGTAACTGGACTTTTTTAGTTAATATTTTGAAAAGTATTACGTTCGCAGTACGTAGATGGAACATTATAGAAATTGACAATTATTTGAATAAAATGCATTCTAGTCATTCTTTAGATATATTTGTCTAGTAAAAGTTTTACGTAATATTTTTTGTCACAAAACGTGTTACTTTTTGATTAAGCTGGAGCGTTAAATATTTCAATAATGAAGTAGTACTCAGTATTGCATTCATGTAAAATTTAATTTTACGGGTTAAAAAAAGAGGCCTTTATGTTGTAACTCGTTTTAATAACCTAGCAGGTACACATTATTTTTCTTAGTTTATTATCTGTGCAAAGACACCGTGCAAATATTACTGAATTTAAAACTTTTGATTCTTAACCTTTTTAAGCTTTAAATTATTGAATTTATATCCAGTATAATCCGTAGAAAATATTTATGATGTATATTCACACCCATTGTGACAATAACAAAGTACGTTCACTGAGATTAAAGGTTATCTAACTAGCAGCAAGGGTTGGTCGTTTCAAGTGACGTCATAGTTCAAACAACAAATTATAGCGATCTGAAGGCAATTTTTAATTATGGAAGTAGCCAATGGGGGCTCAACAAGAGAGCTGAAAAAATAAACTAATGGCTTGCTTTGAAAGTTTACGCGACGAACTTTGTGTCACTCTCGCAACGATTGGGAATCCTGGAAAGCATGAACATGTGGTTGTGCGTTGCTTAGCTTTTTCCGGCTTTAGATCTTTATAGAAATCCTATGTTATCACGTTTATAAGGAAATTATTAATAATATTGAATTGAGTTGTTTCGTAATTGCTAACAAAATTGTAGTAAAATAATTTTACGACTTCAGCTAAAAACGTATATTTGTGGTTGGCCTGCGTTCTAGCTTTGAAAAACTAACCTTGATAATTGCAATTAGTCAAGAATTTTGGTTATTCTGTTTCTTGCGATCTTTGATTTTACTATTGTTTCAATTGTACAAATTCTCATAGGCTTCCTCAAACCACAGCCTTCAATTTACGTTTCCTACAGTGATATGACATGCCCAACTAACGAAAAAAGAAACTAAACAGACTTTACTTCAAAACGATAGTTTATTCATTTCGAAACTTATTCGGACAAATATGTGTTTTCGAAATTTGTTAGTTCTTCTAACTTATAACGTTTTTTCAGTTTCAATTTTAAACAAAATCCCTCATTATACTAATTACACTTATGTCTGAAATAAAAGATTTAAGCTATATCACGTCTAATTAGTCATATTATTTAAGATATTTAAGATTTCCAGACTAATAAATAAATCCCTGGAATTGGAATCTGAAATATTTCAGGCATTTATTTCAAACTGAATATCAAAGAAAAAACAGAAACAATGAGAACTAATTAGTAACCTAATCTCTTCCGATCTCTTTCACAATTCATGAAACTTTTGTGGAATTACTTGCACATAATCTCTTTCTACTAAATAAGATTATTTTAAACCTAATTTAGTGCATGAGTGGTGCTTTCGGAGTTTTCAATTAGAAAAATGAAATGTTTATTTACCTCTGGAATAGTAATTTTCTGCATAACTAGGCAAACTCTACCTCATTTTTGTTTTCGATTCAACTTTTCATAGCTCATTGAAAACAAAAGATAAGCGATTTTCTATTAACGAACATATCGTGGGAGTTTTTAAGAAAAATTCAGAGGACCTAAACATTCAAAATTTATTTATTGTTTTAAGCTCTTTGCATTTGGATTTTTTGATTATTTTCTGGATAAGCGATTTGCTTTAACCTTGTTATTTAATTTTAAAAACTGCATTTTTTATTTTTCTTCGTTTCATTGTTATTTTTTATTTGATTTCATTTTTACTACTCCTGCATTTTTTTTAAAATTTTAGTCCACTTACTCTTTAAGTCATTTAATATTTTTTGAAAATAAATGAAAGAAGATTGGCGTTTAAAGGACTAAATGAAGCAAAAATATATGAGCAATTTGTATTATTGCAAATGCAGATAAAAATGTATGTGACGCATAATCATCAGCGCCGGAAGCAGGCAAGACATTAAGAAGAAAATAAAAAAGAAAGAATGAAAAGTATTCCGAAAATACTTTTCTTAAAATTACTTCTTAAATAAACAATCATCAAATAATGAAAAATTGCTTAATTAAATTGTTTAATATATCCTATATGAAAAATATCCTAAAGGATATAATGCATATATTTTCTTTTTATTTACATACACGCTGCGGGTTCTCCCGCTCTTAAGCCTCACCCCATGGACATTACTACCAGTACAACAGAAAGTTTTTTTTTAAAGTATCCATAATGAATTTCACGATTCAATATATGTAAGAGAGTGTTATGCGATTATATTGGTGGAGCAGTTCTTACAAAATGGGGCGTGACTTAAGAGTGTGCGCGCGAGAAACCTGGCACTTAGTTTTTTATGTTTATAGGAACTTGCCGTAGGATTTTAAGCGAGGGTAAAGGCCTTCTCATTTCCCTTTTTGTGGTCACATTTGTATACACCCATGATCCTAAGCTTCCAATGAAATGGAAATGTTCTTCGTAAGTAGTTAATAAGTAAGAGAAATTGCACAGCACAACAGGCTTTCCTCCGGAAAATGACTACTTAAAAGTTCAATTTTGGTCATTTGTGAAAAATGTCTATCTGCTAAATATTTCTGCACCGGCCTCTACATGTTTTAAAAACTAACACTACAATTTACTTTTTTTACACGACTACTTAAAAATATTTTAAATTAACCTATCTACGAGTGCTTTTCTTTTGACATTTCTATGAAATTGACATTTCTATGAAACAATAAAAAAAAAGAATACAACACAGTTTTTTGCAGTTATAAAAGATGAGTTGTCTGTTCTTAGCTGCTCCGCTGTAAACATTCTTTTGTATGTACAAAAAGTATTCGTCGTCTCTTCAGTTATGTTTAGTTGCATTTGTCCTATTTAGAAATTTACATGCAAGATAATGCTGTTTGAATAATAGTTTGTTGCAAAGGCCACTTTAATATCCCAGCTCTACTCTCAGAGCGACCATTAATTAAGTCAAAAAGGTAGCGCCTTCCGTTTTTAATGAGCACAACCAGGGTGGAAGTACGACTTGGATGGCGCCCCCGCAAGTACGCTACCTTCCTTTTTTGACCTATGAGTAAAGGGATGGGAAATTTTCTACCCACCGGTACCCTCGGAACTATCTCGGGATTTCAGTGTCCACGTATTTACATGCACGTATCCCCAAGTATAAATGTCAGGTCTTCAGCGGGTCAGGTATCAAACACCTAACCCTCCCGTCGGAAATCCGACATCCTAATCACTAGGCTACTACTGTGAACAATATAGTTTACAAGGCAATTTAACAGCAATTTATTTATGTACTTTCCAAATACTCCCAATAATTATATACTCGTCCAAACGAAAATAACATAAAATTAACAATAATAATAATAATGACAAAAGAATTTTTAAAAAAGAGAATTAAAGAAAAACTATTTTTAGAAACAACATATAATACTCGCAACGAGCTCCCTTACATTCTAGAAAAGAACTGAAAAGAATAAAAATTATAATAGTGAGCAAACACGGGTTATTAAAAATGTGTGTAAGCAGTACTATGATTAATTTATTCAAAGTTGTTTTAAAGATAATACTTGTCGTTGCTAAATAGATCTTTTAAAGATGCTATTTTAAAGTAGTTTAAGAATTTTTGATTAAAACTTTTGCTATTTATCTTTCTAATAGCTGTGAATTTTCCTAAGGCAACTTATATGCCACATAGTGTTTTGATAAACTCCTATTTTAAACTTCAGGAATTAATAGCGATTTAAGGAAAGGTTGAGCAAAAAGTGCAGCAACTTCGAGTGAGAACTAACTTTTATAAATAACATGGAAGGCTTTAATTAAAGTAATAAATTGATCTTCTAACAAGGAAGAAGCTGTCAAATGCAAGGAGGAAAATTTATTCGTTCGGATAGTCAATAAATATGTTTCCTGGCTTTCTTGATAGTAGTTAAAAGCTGTTTAACCGGCTTTTGATCGTTAAATGTTCATCGAAAGAATTTATTCTTTTTAATAACTGGCAACAAAAACTTTTAGTCTTTAATATCATGACTCAAATATTTGAAACTTTTAAGGCAGAATAAAACGAACTGCAGGATTTGAGAACTCAAGGCATTTTGGTTTCTAAGCATTGAAGAACTTTATAATAGTTTGTGTCACTGATATAGGGTTAATAAATGTGTTTAGTATGTACACGTTCATAACTTTCTTACACTGCATAATAATTCTGGTTTTTCAACAAAAAAGTTTTACTTTTCCAAAAGGCTTTAAACTCTCTCAAAGTTACAAAGAAACCATGAGATTTTGTTCAGCAAAGAAAAAAGAAAAGAAAAGGACAAAATACCATTTTAACTTGAGTCAAAAACATATATTTTTATAACGCGGTATTACTAGTTGCAAACGTATTAAGACAACGCAATTTGAAACCATATCGGTTATAAGGTAGCAGGATACCTCTGCTCAAATTTCAGAATTGCGTAACATTAAGAGCCATTTCCATCACTTAACATTATTTAAAATGTCGTCTGTAAGAATCCTGCATGTATCAATATACAATATTCATGACCAAAAACAAATAACAGATTGTTTTTTTTAATTTGAATCACAAAAAAAAAAAAAAAACTGCTACTAAACTTTAAATTTTCCAAATGGCCTCAATGTTACCCGCAAATCAGCTATACGGATGATAATCCAGGCGATTTGTTTTCTTATATGTTTGCTATTCTTCCCCCGGTTTTTTTTTTAATCGAAACAAAATGTTAGTACATCGTGATCGGTTTAGGTTATAGCTTTCATACTATGCCCTTGGCCTGTGCGACAGAAGAAGAGAAGAATGTAGTTTTATATCTAAAATAGAATGGAAAATGGAAAACAAAGTTACATGGATTAACTAATGAGAAAAATAGCAGATACCCCAGTCATATATATATATAAGTATTTCATTGCGAGTAGAGTTATATGGGAACTTATTTTACGGGAAAGAAACCAATAAAACCCCGATTTTGTACTGTAAAATTTTTTTTTTTTGAAGTAGAAACTACTTTAATTTCTTATGTTTCTTTTTTTTTTTTTTTTTTTTTGTGAACGATTGCTTTTTTAGAACTTAAAAAAAAAAAAATGGAAGGAAACGAAAATGAAAGTTAAAAAATTACTGAATAGAATGAAAAAAACAGCCCTTCCAGAGGGCAATCCGCGCAAACCATCTTCACAAGAATGCCAACTATATTATCAACTTTTCGAATGGAAAACTATCACTTAGATTTTCAAAAGTGCTTAACTAATAACACTGCACTTAAAACAAAACGCTTAGAACAGATCTTACAGTTTAGTATTGTAATTAAACAGAAATTTTTAGCTAATCTAAGACTCAAAAGCTTAATTTTAATTAATTACGAAACAATAAAGTATAGCTGTTTCACATGCAGATATTGATATTGAACATGCGAATTAAATTAAATTGGAATTTTAAATCTATGCAATAAAGGAAACCCATACATTTTTATTTCAATAATGCATTTTTACCGAAGTGTATTTTTAAGAAAAAAAAATCTGTTATAGTAATACAGAATTTAAAAGGCTTAAGAAAATATCATAATTAATTAATTATTCAGACGAAATCTCAAGTACTAGTCATGGAAAAAGGTTTATTAATTTTACTTTTTAGAGTTGACTAAAATCCCTTTTAAGACCTTTCACTTTAATCTTTCCTTTGAAACCTGCTTACGTACAATTGAACTCTTAAAGAAATAACTTCCTTAACTTTCGTTATCTTTCATAAATGAAAGGTGCTGTCGTTTATTGTTTTTCTGTTTTCTCAAATGCATTTCCAGACACCTGTGCTTTGTAGATAAGAATTTTAGAGGGAAAATAAAACTGATTTTTTGAGGATTTTGTGAATTCGACATATGTTGATTTATAGTTTCAATTAAGGGAATATAAAGGAGAGAACTGACGAGGTTAAATCCTGGCATAGATTTTAAAATTTTATTCGGGAATATTTATTATTGTTTGTGTACATTGTTTTAATGTTAAGAAAGCGTTGTTTGGACGAAATGTGATAGAAAAATCTCTTTTAGGCATAAACATGAGCTATTGTTTAGAACAATCTAGAAGATGAGCTGATGGAGTATAGCTGTAGCTAGAAAATAATTTTCTGAATAGGGGTAACTAGGATTACATCAAGTAAAATCCGAATAATTTTCAGTAAAAAAAAATAGATATTTTCCTTTTGAAATGAATGTGAAAAATACAGAAGATGATCAAAATTTCATTTGTTTCGTGCGGAAAGCTTTAAAATTTCCGTGACCATGCCAAGAACGGGAAAAGTCTGTTCTTATATAAATAAAAAGCATCATTAAACGTTTGTTTTAGTTTTCATATTATTTATTTATTAATTTTTGTACATAGTATTTTTCGTCTTTTCCAGTTTATACAAAAACGATAGAAACAAAAAACATACGCTTTATACATTTTTATATGTTTGCATTCAATTCCATTATTTCTATTTATCAACAAAACATCCAAAATTAAAAGAAAAAAATGGATTTCCACAAGGAGTCATATGGCATTAAAAAAAATTTGTGACTGAACAAAACTTCCAGTTTAGTATTGTAATTAAACAAAAAATTTAAGCTCATCTAAGACTCAAAAGCTTAATTTTATTTAAGGGCTGTAAAATGACACAAAACTGGTTTTACTTTTGAATCAATGTCAGAGAATATTGAAATTAAATTTAATAATTACCAAAACAGATTAACACAAATATCTTTCGCATAAAAATTGAAATATTCTGTTTTACTCTGAAAGTCAGTTCGGGCTTTTCCCTATTAAAGTGTGTATGTGTGCTTTTTTCTTAATATTTTCCACTTCTGAAAATCCATTCTTTTTTATTTATTTATTTATTTATTTTTTGCTTTTATTTTAATTTTACTTAATCTTATTATTTTTGACGTAGTGGTTCTATTTTTTCTTTTTTTTTAATCAAGCGAAAACGGTGATTTAAAACTAAAAGAAAGGCGAGATATTAAATTACGCGCATGGGCAAAAATAAAAGTGAAAAAAAAAAATGAAACATCTATTATTAGTTAGAAAAGAACTTATTTAAAGATAAGCAATATCGTTAAAACAAGATTTTGGTGCTCTTCTGATTTTCTTTTAGAAGTTGGTTCAGAAAATTAAGTTAACGAGTCTCCAATGTTAACCCAAATTCTTATCTACAAGAAGCACCTCCATTTGTTTCCAGTAAATAGTACCTTCAGGCAATTAAGAGATAAAATAACAATACGTTCAAAGATTTCCTGGCCAATTGCCGTGAAAATTTATTGGAAACAATGTGGCATTAATGAATCGTCTTTAAAATCAAGCCTCCTCTTGGGGCTATAAATTCAAAGAGAATGAGAAAATGCGAAGTCGGGTCTTTTGCCGCATTCTATCTACCCCGAGCAATAAGCATCCAGGGAGCATTCCCATTCAAGAACACTACAATTCCCGGGAAAAAGGCGGGGAACTTTAACGGCTACCATGTCGAATTAAGTTTGAAGCTTTACTTTAAATCCTTAGGGTTTGTGCTTTTGAGATAATGGCTTTAGTTAGTGCTGATAATTTCTTTGAAGTCTGAATAAACAAGATTTTCCATAAAGTGCAGTTATCGCTTTAATACCGAAGCTGAAATTGTTGAGATTTTCTAAATTCGGTTGCATGATGCTGAGAAAAGATCCACTTTGAAGAATATAATTGCAGAAGTAATGGAAAGATTTTTAAAAAATGAAATAACGGTTATTAGGCAAATGCTTCTCAAATATTAATTATGTTATGACTAAATTACATTTCGAAGTGTCGATATTGCTGTACGAGATACACAAAAATATAAAAAAATCCACCTCAAAAATAAATTTGGCAGCCTTTTTTAACCGGCAGACGATTTTTTAATTTTTATTATTTAACACTGTTGCCACAAGTCTTACCCTTTGCAATATTTCTAAGCATGCAATTTTTCATAAAGATCGACCGCGATAGTTCTATAATACGATTATCATACCGTTTTGTTTTTAATTGGCTGTCTAAATGGAACTCAATGTCAGAAAAAGGTATTGCTAATGTCTGCCATTCTTAGAACACTACACCAGTACCCGAACAATAGTAAAATGTCTAACACTTATTAGAGAGTTTGATTTATTTATTCTAAGTCAGTAAATAGGCTTAATTTTCACAAAAATCATATTGGGAAGTTAATTAAAATTTTTTTAGATTATAATGTCATTATTATTATTTATCTTCCGCTGCCATTTTTTCTTCTTCAAAAAAATGTCTCTCGTTAAATTTCACATTAGTTTTAATTTTAAAATTAAAAATTCCACCAACAAAAGAATCTAACAGGCACTCGCTATTAAATGCTACTTTCTTAACAGTAAATACATACTAATATCGATATTGGTTTACCTAAAAAATGGATTACTTCTGAAAATTTATTTTCCATTGCGCTTCTACAAAACACCATTAATTAGATGAAAACAGCAATCACTAACAGGCTGAAACTCTCATTAATAATACAGAGGTCTGGCAATTTCTTCATTACTTTTTTTTCTTTTCTTTTTCTCTTTTTTTTCATTCATGTGAGATGAATTTCCGAAATATAAATGGGAAATGAACAATCCATCAATGACATGTACACACGGCTAAAAGAAAATGAAATCAATTTTATTAAAAATAGAGGCGCATGGCTTTTAGATTCCAACTTCCCAGCTGATGTTTAAATTGACGTTCAATCAGTCAACTTGACAGGCGGTTTCAGTGCTTGTAAAATTGTGTTAAAATAGTCTTTCTCCTCAGTGAACTGCTAAGTTCTTGAAATTCCTTTACCGATTTTAATTTTCAGTTATGTAATACAAACTACAAAAAACTATTTAAAAAGAACTAATACCAATTTTTAACTTCTACGGTTTTGACATTATAATTGGCGGTCTAGTGTAATTATTCTCTTCGCGCTCGCCTTAATCGTGGTTATGCTTATGCTTTTCAAAGTAAGCACCGGGACAGACTTGGAAAAATGGATTTTTTGATAAAACTTTGTAAGATTATAATACAAGCTAAGTGTGATTGATTGAGAAAATAGGAAAGAGGTCATATGAAGAATAATTTTGCGAAAACATATGCCATCAAATTTTTCAGAATTCAATCTTCTGCAGTTCTTTCCACTGCTCAACAGAACGAGCTTTAAGGCGCATGCTTATGGTTGGCACAGATCAAATTCTGTTCTTTTTCCTGCTAATTAATTAAACACTGCTATTTCTAAGAAAGAAGAAAAAAGAAAAATCTTTTCTGACCTTTAATAAGTTAAAATATTACTCATACATTGGCCAGACTAAACGGGCTTTAAAATTTCGCTTAAATGAGCGCAAAAGCTTCGTGCAGAAGCAACAGCTTAAAAAAGCAAGCATTGCTCAACATTGTTGGGATTCCAACCACACTTTTGATTTTTCTTCTAATAACAACATTCAAAAAGTTCCAGCCCCGTCTGATCTCGATTTTTTTAAGGCTTTTCATACTCTAAGCAATATTACCAATCTAGTTAATGATATTTCTGTAATTCCTTACTTTTCTCAGGATTGGTTTTCTTTTATTTATCATTTACTTTTTTCGTGTTTGCTTACGGGCATCGTCGGTAGATGGGACCACCGGTTTGACTTTTTGTCTTTGGCGAGTTTCTCCTGTTTTGGTGGGAATCTTCGCTTTTGGCGAGAATCTTCACACTTGGCAGAACTATTGCACTGTCTTTGCTTTCCTTGCTCCTTTACTGCTTGCATTTTAAAGGCATTCCGTGTAATTTCTAAACGCTTCTGCTTTTTAGCCTACTTTCCCGTAAAAATTAAAAAAAATAATAATAAAGCATGAAAGAAGGCTTAATGTATCGTGAAAATATCGTTAAAAATCAAGAAAAGTCAAAAATAAGTGAAGTAATTAAATAAAGATTGAAAAATAAAAAATTTGAAAGTAGGGTATTGAGATGGGGAAAAAGTGTGTCTGTCGGTCTGTCGGTCTGTCTGTCTGTCTGTCGGTCTGTCCCCCCCTAATAACTTTTGAACGAATTGTCCGATTGGAAAAATTCTTTTTGCATTCGAAAGATCTCGTCGAGGACATCTCATTTCTATATTTTACTTTTTGATTTGAACATTTTTTTGTTCAATTTTGAACAGTTCAAAAAAATTTAACATTAGCGCCTATGGGCGAAAATGAGGCAAATTATGTAAACTCTGGGTACAAGATCCATGTTCCAATGAACAAGCTTACTGGAAGAATCTCTTGGCGTGAAATATCAATTTGAACAATTTTTGTTCATTTTTGAACAGTTCAAAAAATTAACATAGCGCTTACGGGGAAATTTCAACCCTATATAAATCCTGATCTAACGGACCGATTTGCTTGGAACAAACTTTATCGGAAAGCTCTTATAACGTAGAACATGTAGAAATAGAAAATTTATCCAGAACTTACGAGCCTATTTTGCTATGAAATTTTTTGATCGGGATTTTCAAGGATATTTCTCAGTGACTCAATGAGTGAAATAATGAATGAATGAATAAATGAAAGAGTGAAAGAATAAATCAATGAATAAATGAATGAGGAAAAGAATGAATGAATAAATTATTGAATAAATGAAAATATAAATAAATGAGTGAATAAATACATGAATGCGTAAATGAATGAATAAACACTTGAATGAGGTAACGAATGAATGAATAAATGCATGGCTGAATAAATGAAAGAATGAATGAGTGAGTGAATGAATATGTATTATCCGTTGAAAAAGGCATATTTTCAATAATTAGAACTAAAGATAAATAAGAAAGAGAGAGAAAGAGATAGCTAGATTATAAATTTGAATTTGGTGTATACGGGAAAGTAGGCTCGTATAGTTCTAGACGGAACTTCTTGTTGTATTCTAATTTTGTACTGAAATTCGTTGCTTTTTCACTACTTCAACTAGCTATTGATAATAAACTTTTAGTAACATTTTAATTTTATACAAAATATTTTTAATCCATTATTAACTGTAATTATAAGTATAACCATATGAACTGTAACCATTTTTAGTAAGCATTGAAATTCAATTATTAAAAAAAAGTTTTGATTTGTTTAATGTTAATGAAGTATTTGTTTAATGCTAACAGTCATGTTAACATTAAACAAGTCAAGCCCAATTCAAATAACAGCTATGTTAATATGCAACGAACTCAGTCGGTTTAGTTTTTTTCGATTAGTTTTTAAAATAGTGATAATGTGACTTACGTTAGTCTGGTCCTGAGGTACAGATTTGATTTAGATAGTAATTTGATATTTTACCAAAAAAAGAAGAAAAAGAACACTAACAAAGTTACGATTGCAATACTATTCATTACCTAAAACTTTAACATATGCGTACATTTTAACACTTATAACTACTATGTCTGTCTCGCAACTAGTGTGGTGAGGTTGTCATGCCCCGCTGATTAAAAATGCGAATAATGTAGACTTTGTAGACTAATATAATATATACTGAATAGTTCCTTAGATCTTTTTTTACCCATTTTAAAGTTAGATAAGGTTCCTGGGTATCCAATTTAAATTGTTTACTCCGTAAAAATGTTATTCTTTCGAAGAAATGTCGCACTTGAAGTGTCTTTATCTTCTTTTGCCCGAATTTCCGATTCTTCTTCGTGTTCGCTTTCAACAATATGATACGAAAGTAAACTATACAAGTGAAAATTCATACATAGGTCGTTTTTCGTAAGCTACGTTACTATTGTGTTTCCTTCTGAAATTCATTACTCCCACTTGGAATGCCCTATTCAACAAGAACGGCAACGCAAACGTTGGGAAGGGATCTAAGAGAACATGTGAGAAATTCAAAAATATGTATAAAACTAAGGATGGCTGAACCAATCTTGAAATGTGTGGCTTTTGCTGGAAATTCTAAGAAGGTACTGATAAAGACAGGGACCCAGTGGCGTACGCAGAGTTTTTTCAGTGGGGGGGGGGGGGTTCATAATTTTCTGAAACTTCCAAAAGAAATTCGAGTAAAATAGAGCACTATTATTTAGGGCTCAAGGGGGGGGGGGGTAAACCCTAGCCTCCCCTTGCGTACGCCACTGAAGGGACCATTATTCACTTAAAGGGGTAAAAACGACCTGTCGAGGTCTATGAGACCTCTAATAGCAGTTAAGCGGTAAATACTTTATTATCTGTTCTTTATTGGGTTATTTGCTTCCTATAAGGTATTAAAGAGTGACATTTTGTTTGTGTGCAGGTGCCGTAGGCACTGAGGAAGAGAGCACCACGGAGGACAAGAATGCGGAGGATGAGGAGGAACAGGAACGACTGGAGGCCCTACGGGAGGCCGAGGAGCGGAGGAAGGAGAAACATCGCAAGATGGAGGAGGAAAGAGAAAAAATGAGGCAGGAGATCAGGGACAAGGTAAGACAGAATGACTTTCTAGTATGCTGCTTTATATACTTTCCCGCAACACTTGGAGGAGGAAGACTTCTTTATAATTAAAACGGTAAAAGTTGGAAAAAACACCAACTTAAAAAAACTATCTTCTCAGCAACACTTTGTACACTGTTACATCAGATTTCTTGTTATTGGGATAAAATGGCTTATTTTCAAGATCATCACGTTCATGGAGTAGCTACGAGTCAAAATAATTAAATTTGAGAAAACGAGATCTTAGCTTTTAAGTAACCCTTTTCTCAAACATGATCCTTTTACGTTCTCATTTTTTAGATCACTCAAAAATATGTTTTCTCACTTGGGATTTGAACGCGGACTGTTTTTACTCTACGTCTGCGCTAATGATCTAACCACGGCGCCGTTATTACATCTAACGAAGAGAGACAATTTGAATTATACAGCTTCCAAATCTACCAAATTCTGGTTGTAAAGCAAAGCTTCTTCTTATCGCAATCCGGAATAGCGTTATTTATCCACTCGTCCGTTCTTATTTCACTGCGTTCAAACCGAATCCGACCGAATTACTCATCTTGTATCCTTGCTCCGAAGAGATGAACAGACTACTCATATTCTTGACTCGTTCTGACTGCTCGCTCTGTAAATGGTTCCTTAATTTTGATACAAATAATAATTTTCTAAAGAAGTAATCGTGAAAAAATAAAGCCCTGTACTAAGACTGGACGCAAAGTTGTTCTATATTTTCTTCATTTTTTAAGTTAATACTAGCCCTTTCTGTAACTATAATTGCTAAGTAATCATGGGTACTTAAAACTGAGAGCTGCGCCTGCTCATTTTTAGGTCAAAATTACTTTTTAAAAATTAGAATGTATATTTTGAACAAAGTTATGTAAAAGTTTTCTCAAGTCATCATCTCTAGTGCAGCAAAATAAAATAAAATGAAATAAAACAAACAGGCATTACAGCAAATTCATCATTCCGAAACACAAGATAAATCTCAATATTACTCTCCATTGATACGATCTGGTTTTAATATATCTAGTGATGTTTCTTGTTTCTTCTACATTGCGTTTATTCTCGTGTGAAGTTATTTTCGCAAGTTCTCATAAACTTAATATGATATTAGGCTTTCAGACAATTTATTACGTTGATGTACTTAAATAAAGTACGCTATTAATTTTTAAGCAGCACTAATAAAAATGTAGTTCAGTAATCCATTGTTGGAAAACATTCCGAACTGAAAGGCAATAACATTGTTGTGATTTAAACAAGCATTACTTTGAACTATGCGGAATATTTGTCAAACCTTTGCTAAAGTGCAATATTTGTAAAGCTCTGCTAAATATATCTGTTATATTGAGAAGGCCGGATGTATAAAATTATGAAAATAGTAAACGAAATAACTATTCACAATTTCCCCAGGAACGATCCTAAAATAAAGGAATGCGCTTCACAGTATATCGGCCGATGTTAGCGTGCAATAGGGAAAATGAAGATGACACTCACCCAATTGACGACACATAAGTTGACAAATTAAATGTTTATTTGATCTTTGAACGATCACACACACTGCTCTATCAGGCACAGTTCTTGTTCCTCATCCTGATACAACGGGCTGGGTGGTCAAAGATGCGAATCTAAACAGTTCATTGACAAAAATGTTCATTGATGACTTTAAAAGTCCAGATCATTGGCTACTGCGGAACTTTGGATTCAGTAGAATTTTCTGCAACACGAAGTACATCGATGGTGATATTCTCGGGAGTCAGAGAAACTTTAATTTTTCAGCAGCATTTACATCTCATTCGATATCCGTAAATTCTACTGGACTCGTGGTGGTGTGTTTTCCTTAATTGTTATTCTCCAGGAAATCCTCCTTGCACTCGAGACACCCCACTAAATATTGAACAATCCACACTGAGAAAGTCGAACTCAAGAACTCCCCGAAAACAGAAGATGACCGCTACCTTCTCTCCGCCGGCCACGCAAGCTCTTCCCCCATCTTTCTCTGAACATCCCCGCTTTATCACTTTCTCCTCCTTCCAGAAAGTTCGCTTCTCGAAGGATCTACACCCCTCCGGAACACAAGGGGGTCAGACTCCAAGGTCGCCGTCGCACGGGGGACGATGCAAGGGAAACGAGGCGAAGGGAAAATGACCACCTAACACCGCTGTATTAGTGAGGTATTAATCTCAATATGAGATATCACCCAAAAGTCACGAAAAAAAAATTTTTTTTTTTTTTTTAAATAATTTCTAAGTTTTTTTTTTACATTCAAAACATTCCAAAACACGAACTGTGCCTAAATAAGAATTAAAAACATCTAGAATAACATTTGTACAATTTACATGTATGTTAACATAGCATTTAACACATAACGTATAAGACATTTTCAACAATGTAACTTGGGAAAGTTAACTCCAATTTTCCCCATCAAGAAATCATCTGATGCATAAACTACACTTTTATACACCTGATGTAAAATAAATCACTTAGAACCATACAATTTGACAATTTACATGAGTGACGTTACATTAACAATACAGCTTATCAAGCTTGTTAATCACCAACGGTTTTTTTTTTTTTTTTTTTTGTTGCTGTGGTTTAAATAAATTAAATGCAGACTTTTAGCTGTGTCATAAGTAGATAAGCACAAAACATAAGATAGAGGGAAAAAAACAAAAATTTGGGGAGAAAGCAATTGCAGCAGTGGTTGCAAAAATCAGCTCGCGAGTAGCATAATGTTTTAACTACGCCCGCATAGAGAAAACAAAATACCCTGACTTCAGCACCACCAATACAAAATGTCTTACCACAAATTAAAAAAATTTAAGATTTCCTTCTACGAAAAAAGTACCTGTCTGTAGTGACAGATGAGGGTCTATCTCTAAGAACAGGGTGAGGTTCAAGTAATAAATTTTCTTTTCTATTCGGGGCTAATCTGAGTCTGTTAATATGTACTTTGAATGGGTCAGCGGAGGAATCATTTAAAAGCCTAATCATATAATTGACATCGTTGGACCTGGATGTAATTATAAACGGTCCGGTAAATTTAGGTTTAAAGGCATTTTTAGACTTTAAATAAACAACATCATTAACTTTAAAAATCCTCAATTTTGCATTCGGTAATTGACGCGAATTTTGCTTGACTTGTTGCCTTTGCAGAGAACTGTATGCCGCTTTATATGTTTCTTTAAGATCACTTTGTAATTGCTTCACATAATGTGACTTGTCTAAATTTATAATTTCTTGTTGTTCGCTGTATGTGTCAAAAAAGAGTGATAGTTCCCTTCCAAAATGAAGTAAATTAGGGGAAAACCCAGTACTTGAATTGACTGTCCCATTGTATAATGATTGGTGAATTAGTACTGCATTCTGCAACGAAACACCCTTATCACGTAAACATAGTATGGATGATTTAATTGCGGTATTTACTCTTTCAGATACAGCGTTGCATTCTGGATGTTGTGAGGAGGTAAACTGAAGCTTTATTCCAAGCGTTTTATTGACGTTTTGAAAAACTTCGGAATTAAATTGTGTCCCAAGGTCTGATAGAAGAAATGCCATTCTACCATGTTGTGAAATATAATTAATAAGATGTTTAGTGACCGTATTAGCGGAGAGATTCTTCAACGGGTATAATGTAAGATGCTTTGAAAAGTGGTCAATAAAAGATAAAAGGTGTCCACAGTCTTTAATCGGACCTACAATGTCACAAGAAACAAAATCTGACGGCTTTTGAGGTAGCCACATTGATTTAAATGAAGCTGGTTTTGCTGAATATGGCTTATTCATTATGCAGCTGTCACAGCTCAAGTGACTGAGTAACATTGTTTCCAGAAGAATCTTTTGGACAATATCTCATATGTCTTCTGAATTCCGTTGTGACAAGCGTGGGCAATTGACATAGCCTTTGCCTTTAATGACTCAGGAACCACTATTGTTTTAAAATTCCCTTTTTTATTATGGTGCATTAGTAAATTTGTCTTTGGACAAATGAAAAAGTCCTGCACTTTTTTGTGGTTTATTAAAGACTTCGAATTCAAGAGTGCTACAACTTCCTGTATGATAGAGTCTTTGCTTTGTTCTAGTTTAAATGTTTCATGAGAAATTTCAAATTCAGGATCAGTCACTATATTGTATACTTGTTCATCCTGAATGCTAGTGGTCTCCACGAATGGCAAAATTAGGTCGTTATTTTCATGGGACAGTGCCGATTTTCTCACATCTGGACAGCGTGAGATATAGTCGGCTAACACGTTTAAACGGCCAGGACAAAACTGGATATCGAAAGTAAACTGGCTTAGTTCAAGCAGCCAACGCGTTATGATGTTCGCAGGAGACACAATCTTTTTGTAATTAAGCAGCGGCTTACTATCTGTAATTAAAGTAAAATTCCTATTAAATAAATAGGTTTTAAATGAAGTAATGCCTTTGTAAACGGCATAAAGCTCTAACTTGATTCCCGGATATTTCTTTTCTGTGGGAGTTAACGCTTTACTGTAATATGAAACCGGTTTGAGCTTTCCATTGTGCTTCTGCAAAAGTACAGCAGCAATACCTAAGGCACTAGCATCAGTGTTTACGTAAAAATGCTCCGACCAGTTTGGGAGGGTAACAAATGGTGTAGTGAAAAAAGTATTTTGTAACTCTTCAAACGCTTCCTGATGTTCACTCGTCCATTTAAATTTCGAGTTTTTCGTAGTTAGTTGAGACAAAATATATGTTTTCTGGGCATAATTTGGAATTAATGTCCGATAAAAACCGCAAAGACCAAGAAATTTCCTCACCTGCCTGACATTCGCAGGAGGAGAAAAACGGGTAATCTTTGCGATATTGGACGAAATGGGTTGAATTGTATTATGTGATAAACGAAACCCTAAGTAATCAATTTCTTCTTTAAATATTTCACATTTGGAAGGAGATAAGGTAAGATTGTGTTTGGTTAAAATTTTTAGTACAGATTCTAATTTCCAAGACATTTCATCAAAGTCATTTGAGCCTATTAAAATGTCGTCCTGATACGCGAACACACCAGTAACATTTTGGGTTCTTAAATCATCAATCAGACAGTCCATAATCGCTTGGAAACAACCAGAGGCGCTCTTAATCCCGAAGCATAAGCGCTTGTAACTGAAGGAGCCAAAAGATGTTACAAAAGTTAGTATATTTTGAAATTCCTCAGGAAGCAAAACTTGCCAGTACGCATTTTTCAAGTCCAACAAAGAGTAATACTTAAAAGCTGATACTTCGTGGATTAATGACGAAATTTTGGGGAGAGGATACGTTGAATTAATAATAACTGAATTCAAAAGTCTTAAATCAAGAGCCATTCTGTATTTTTGCTCATTAGAACTGTCATTTAATTCTTTTTTCTTTTTGACCATTACTAACGGAAAACCCCAATGACTCACATTACGAAATATTATACCAGCCTCTATTAATTCCTCTAACTCTTGTTTGACCTGATATCTCAGTGCATGTGGGATTTCGAACGGCAATGTCTTAATTGGATTATGATTCGTTAACGTAATCAGGGGCTTTTTAAGATCGCAGCACCCCAAAGTACCCAACTGTTTTGAAAATGCAGCGTAGTTGTCTGTGAGAATTTTTATCATTGAACGTTTTTGAGCGGGCGTCAAATGATCTAAAGAAAAATCACGCTCACTGAGGTCAGCTTTTCTTTTCTGTAATGTTTCTTCAGTAGCAGCTATAGCATTGCATAAAGCACTATGATTATTAATGTTTTCATCGGAAGAAGCTGTACTTTGATTGCTCTCATCAATATCAAATTCGGAATAAACCAATCCCACCTTCTGATTTTTGTTTAAGTGAACGGTACTGTCTCCAATATTTTTAAATAACGTAGAAAATTTTCCCGCCTGAACACAATGGATAGAGGGATGGATTTCAATTTGTTTGTTTTTAATATCAGGAGCAAATAGAATGTTCTTATTCGCTTCAATAGTTCCTTTCAAAACCGAAACTTCTACCCAAACAGCCTCATGCGGTGGAATCACTACTTTTTGCGATAAAGCAGCAAAACATTGTTCGGGAGTCAACTGATGTTTATCATGCTTAGAGTCCAAATTGTTCTCCCCATTAATCAACGGAACTGTAAAATTTTGAAAAGTCGCGACTTGCTTACTGGTATCAATAATAATGTTATGAGCAGAAATGAAATCGAAACCTAAGATGCCATCAAAAGCACTTAATGAAAAGTCCGCTATGTAAAAATGATGGCGAAAATATTGCTTGGAAATTTTAAATGTAATTTCAACACAAGATGAGAAATTTAAACAGGAGTTTACTGTACGAATTTTTACTGCACTTGAAAGATAACGAGGTTTAGTGTGTGTTTTTATTTGTTCAAAAATATGTTTTGGCATTAAACTTACACTAGATCCGCTATCAAGAAGAAACAAAAGCATTTGGGAGCCGAAACTCACCTGAATAACAGGTAAACATGCATTTAACATATAAATATTTGCAATGCATTCTTCATTTTTATTTTCAACAGTTGAAAACGTTTTGAGAAATTCTCCTATAGTTTGATCTTTGTTCTGAGTGTCAACGGAGTTATTGCCTGCCATTTTACTATTTAAGTATTCACTTAATGCTTTATTTTTACGTGTAAATGACGGGGAACCAGAAATGTTCAGGTTTTGAGAGGACATTACTTCCCCAATTAATGGCCTCTTCTGGAGTTTAAAAATTCTGATTGCTTAGGCCGAGTTTGATTGTAATTATTATAAGGTCTAAAAGGGGTATTTTGCCTCTTTATTTGTTTCGTGCTATTTCTATTTTGTCTTACGGAAAAATGGGGTGTCGTAAATCTAGTAGAGTTGGATGGAAAATTTCCCTGTCGCTGCATAGCAAGATATGCTCTACACTCCGCAAAACTGTGTCCCAATTTATGACAAAAAAGGCAAGGAAGTTTAATATCATGAAAATTAGGAATAGTTTGTTTATTAAAGTGGAAATTGGGTTCTGCACTAAAATTACCTACACTATCATGATTTTGACAATTAATTCCAGTACTTGAATTAAATTTATTGTTGTACTCAAAGTCATTTCTCCGAGTACCTTGACTATTTCTACTTATATTTTTGTTCCTTGCATTATATATACATTCACTAATTGCATGTGATGAATCACCACATAATTGGCACACAGATTGTGCAGTTGCAAATGCGACAGTCAACTGCTCTATTTTGTTGGCTAAGGTTTCAACAACCTGTTCTAAATTATTTTGCTTGTTATCAGTCTGTTTCGGTACATGTTCAATTGGGCTTGAAAAATATACACTTTTCTGAATGGTGTGAAATTTATGTGCTTTTTGAACAATGTCATGAAAGTTTACAGTATCTTCGTGAATTAACTTTTCCCTCAATACCACAGGGATTGCAGCTAAAAATTGTAATGATTTAATGTGACTCAGAGCATTTGCATCAGTAATAAAAGGATATGCCTTAACGGCAGCAAGATCAATGCGATGAGCCAAATTTTTCATTGATTCACCTTGCTGTAGCTTAATTAATTGAAATTGATTTAAATAATTTGAAGGTGTTGCTTGTATTGAAAAAAAATCTCTTAATTTCTCCAGTGCGTCCGCTAAAGTTGTTACATTTTGGCACGCCGGAGATTTTGAAAAGAATTCTTGGGCAGACCCAACTAACTTAGTTTTTAGAAAAAATACAGCAGCCTTTTCTGACCAATTATTTAATATCTTGTATTCTTTTATTTGCTGCGCAAACCAATCAAATTTCTCAGGGTCGCCATTAAAGGATTCAATTGAAAAATTATACTGACAGTTTTGACGAGAGTGCTCCGGCACATTTTGTGCAACATTATTTGTTGAGGTTTGTGATTCAGTAGACATAGCTCTTGTTGTAACGGGCATTAATTATTATAAACTCATACAATAAATAACAAATTTTCAACTCATATGCATCAGATAATTTCTAAGTGATTAATTTAAATGTGCAACTCATGTACTACTCACACACACATATATAATGTATATATATAAATAATATATATATATATATACCAGTATAACACTTATCATTTATACATTTATCATAGACCAAAAATTTTTCGCACTCTACTAATGTTTGCAAATTAATTGTAGTCATCTATAAAATTAATAATAATAATTTTTAAATACTACTTTTTGATTCTTTGGTTATCAATGCAAATAACACATTATCAAATAGGTTGCACAATTAAATTAACAACAAAATAACTTCCATCAACAGAAGTACTGTTAACGCAAAAAGCGGGCATAAATATTGCCGCTGGTCACGGGAAACCACATGTTATATTGAGAAGGCCGGATGTATAAAATTATGAAAATAGTAAACGAAATAACTATTCACAATTTCCCCAGGAACGATCCTAAAATAAAGGAATGCGCTTCACAGTATATCGGCCGATGTTAGCGTGCAATAGGGAAAATGAAGATGACACTCACCCAATTGACGACACATAAGTTGACAAATTAAATGTTTATTTGATCTTTGAACGATCACACACACTGCTCTATCAGGCACAGTTCTTGTTCCTCATCCTGATACAACGGGCTGGGTGGTCAAAGATGCGAATCTAAACAGTTCATTGACAAAAATGTTCATTGATGACTTTAAAAGTCCAGATCATTGGCTACTGCGGAACTTTGGATTCAGTAGAATTTTCTGCAACACGAAGTACATCGATGGTGATATTCTCGGGAGTCAGAGAAACTTTAATTTTTCAGCAGCATTTACATCTCATTCGATATCCGTAAATTCTACTGGACTCGTGGTGGTGTGTTTTCCTTAATTGTTATTCTCCAGGAAATCCTCCTTGCACTCGAGACACCCCACTAAATATTGAACAATCCACACTGAGAAAGTCGAACTCAAGAACTCCCCGAAAACAGAAGATGACCGCTACCTTCTCTCCGCCGGCCACGCAAGCTCTTCCCCCATCTTTCTCTGAACATCCCCGCTTTATCACTTTCTCCTCCTTCCAGAAAGTTCGCTTCTCGAAGGATCTACACCCCTCCGGAACACAAGGGGGTCAGACTCCAAGGTCGCCGTCGCACGGGGGACGATGCAAGGGAAACGAGGCGAAGGGAAAATGACCACCTAACACCGCTGTATTAGTGAGGTATTAATCTCAATATGAGAATATCGAAATCATTTCAAAAGTTGAATGGACATCTTTTCCCCATACCGTATGTTAAATGCAATGACAAACTTTTAAGAAATAAATTGTTTAAAAAAAATAAATAAATAAAAGAAAATGAATCGAAACGCAATGAGAATGTTTCAAAAATGTAACGCGACGTCACATTTGTCGTAATTGTGGAATGCAAAAACAATAACAAATACTAGTAAAAGAATGTTCAACGCAGCGGGAATAGAAAAACAGAGGTTTAGAAAAATTTTATAGAGTTTTTCTCGTTTTAATCTTTTTATACTTTTAAAGATTTTGAAACATATATATTATCAAGAATAAAATACTTTCTGCTTTCTTTTTTGAATAGGGAGGGAAAAGATTTTTTGAAAGTCAAAGTAACAAAAGGTTATTTGTCTATTTCAAACTCTAAAATTAGTGTAGAAATGCAGAAGGCAGCCGAAGAAAATATGATTAATTGATATAACTCATAAATTGCGCTTCGAAGGTTTTTTTTTTTTTTTTTTTTTGAAATATATAAAAGCTTTTTATTTTTTGTTTAAAAGAATATTATTTTCCATCCATAAAAATCTAAAATAAAATATAATAATCTCGAACATTATTAAACATATTATCATTCAACATTATTAAACACGGAGACCATTGAAAATGGTGATTAAATATGCGTCATCAAAAAATTTCAAGCATGCATTATCATACTGATATCATTTACAATTAAAAAAATTATATCATTAAGCACAACTTGTCGAACTTGGATATAACAAGGGTGAATTGACAGAGAGAATTGGCTTGTTAAATCAGAGTGCGTATCAGCCGGGTTCATTGTAGATATTACTGCATACAAATGTAATTAATAAAGATAGTAGTATAAAAAAACATCTCAAAATGTTTCTAGACTAGTTTTTGTGTCATCATTTAAAGTACACAAAAAAATGGTCTGTTTTTTTTTTTTTTTTTTTCGAAAGTTTTTGTTTTGTGTTTTTCAGTGCGGTGGGGATGAAATAAAATGATTGCATTTTTAACAGCAACATCAGTAGACGAAGAAACAAAATTTTCCCTTGTACTCCGCTGCTTGGTGGAGATGCTAGCTGTTCTTGATGAATGTCATCAGGTTTTGAATCACGTAATGCCTCTTGAGATTTCTTAATTTATGTGGCGATAATTCCTTCAGTTGAGACATCAAATGCAATCAGTGCGTCGTCAAACGTAACATACAAAGTCCGGAAATTAAAATTCGTTCATTGTGGTATTAATTTAAAACAAATAATCTGACATATTTTTTGTTGTTTCTATGGTCTAAAATGTTCCAGATGCGATTCTGAAAGCATTTTGAAAGGTTAATGATGTAACGCTTTCCCAGACATCATGTAGAGGTGCAGAGCTTGGAAAAGTTTTACATTTTAGCTAGGCTACACGCTCGGCTCTCTTTCATGCAAAAATTTTATTATTAGTTGGTTTCCGTTTAGTGACATTTCAGGCTTCTATTTACGTCAATTGCGTGGAGCTCAGAAATGGAATTCATGGAAAAGCGCAACTATCATCAAACAAGCATACAAAAGTTTGTTAAATTACTGTCACCAAATATTATCGAGCAAACATTATTATATGTCATTTAGCATTGCCAAATAAGCATACAAACGGCTTCCAACAAACATAGTTAGGCAACTATCTTGATTCTTCAGTTTTCATGAGTAAAATATTTCAAGTGTTGTATGTTCTTTATAGCCTGCTCTGTACATCCATTTGTGTTCTCCGTGAGCATAATGTAAAATGCATTTCATGCTAAAAGGTAGTAAAAGTTAGCTCTCATGATGGTTAAAATAACTAATTCAATAAATATATAAATAAAAACTAACCAAAGGTTCTTCTTTTACAAGCATTAAGTAGTGTTTGTATAAACACTGTATATACTGCAATATTTGTTTAAATGTAGTTACTAATTTTTGCACTAGCAAAAATATTTTTCATTATGCATGCGAGTGACATTAATTGAGCTTTACACCGATCGTATTTAAGCAAAATCTATTTTATCAATTTTATAACGCCAGTTTTCAAGAAACATTATTTTTTCGTACTACACAAGAAACTTTTCCATCCAACGTTTCTAAAATTCTATTAACGATTTTTTTTTTTTTTTTTTTTTTTTTTTTTTTTTTTTTTTTTTTTTTTTTTTTTTTTTTTTTTTTTTTTTTTTTTTTTTTTTTTTTTTTTTTTTTTTTTTTTTTTTTTTTTTTTTTTTTTTTTTTTTTTTTTTTTTTTTTTTTTTTTTTTTTTTTTTTTTTTTTTTTTTTTTTTTTTTTTTTTTTTTTTTTTTTTTTTTTTTTTTTTTTTTTTTTTTTTTTTTTTTTTTTTTTTTTTTTTTTTTTTTTTTTTTTTTTTTTTTTTTTTTTTTTTTTTTTTTTTTTTTTTTTTTTTTTTTTTTTTTTTTTTTTTTTTTTTTTTTTTTTTTTTTTTTTTTTTTTTTTTTTTTTTTTTTTTTTTTTTTTTTTTTTTTTTTTTTTTTTTTTTTTTTTTTTTTTTTTTTTTTTTTTTTTTTTTTTTTTTTTTTTTTTTTTTTTTTTTTTTTTTTTTTCTTAATATTTAAAGGTATTTTCTCATTATAGATGAATACCTTCTAGATCGATGAATATGTGTGTAATTTCAATTTAGTTTTATTAGGGAAACATTTAATGCTTTGTTCAATCATTGCGTTATTTAAATTATCAATTAGCGTTTTGAATAAAATCAGCAAATTTGGCGTGTTTAGTTAAATCTACTCCACCATTGTAAAATATCAAAATAGCGTTGAATACCATCATCGCATTGTGGACGGCAATTCCAAATGCCGAACATGTCACTTGCTCATGATATGTTCATGACGTCAGCTCTTGAGCTAGAATCGTGCCTCTGACGTGTCCTCGTTGGGTAGTGGGCCTGGAACAATTCAACAGAACCCTTGATAGACTGGATTTCCTCCCATCGAAATCTGAAATAGGTCGTAGGTATGGACAGTTGACAGAGGAAGTTAAGAGCTTGCGCATGTCCACCCTTCGTCAGGGAATCAATGAAGTGGATGTTTTAGTGCTGGGACTTTTGAAAGTTTAAGTTAGTTGTAGACTCGACATTTTCTCTTTCAGTAACATCACAAAACCTAGTTTTTTACTTTCAATCTACATATGTATAAGACTTCGTTTATTTGTTCTCATTGAGTCTTGCTCTACACACACTCCAACTCCATACCGTTTGATGAATTTGAGCAAATTTCAGATAATTTATTCATGTCCTGAAAAGAAAAGAAAAAATGGCGTCTTATATAAAAATTCTAAGCAAATTGAATTCTCATTCACACACACACACACACACACACTATATATATATATATATATGTGTGTGTGTGTATGTGTGTGTGTGTGTGTGTTATATATTTATTTAATGGACAAAATCGTATCATTGTTCTAAGTTCTGGATAAGTTTAAAACTCAAAAAAAAAAAAGAAAAGAAAAAAAACAGAATAAGCTGTTTTTTTTTTCGTTTGATAGGGTTTAAGGTTATACTACAATTTATTTTTTATTTTATCGAGTTAATGAATCATAAAAATATAGCCTTTTTGTCTATTAAAGATTTTAAGGTAAATGAATTCAAACAAATCATTATTGTGAGTAAGATTTAAAAATAAGCAGGTGAGTTTGATTGAAATTTCCGCCTTCCACGTTTAACGCTGTTAAAAATTATTGTTTCTAACAGCTTCATGTCCGCACGAAAAAAAAAAGAAGGTGGTTGTAACTGGTATCTGTGGGCATTCGTATTGCTTTGTCAGTTAATGCGTTTCTATTTGTTTACACAAGATGTGAAATTTCTAAACTTGAATACCAAAAACTAACCTTTACAATTCGGAATAGAAATCTTCACTGATTGATAAATGCCATATTTTTTTGCACAAACGCATCAACAAAACGTAGTGGCAATCCTGTAAATTAATGACAACTCGCACATCAATGACAACAACAATTATTATTTTTCTTTATTTATTTATTTATTTATTTATTGTTTATCCACTGTTTAAATGATTCTTCGAAAGTTCCCATTTTTCTTTTCAAAATTGTTCTGGTCAACATCGGGCAATAAGCTGGTTAACTTATCAATAAGTGTTGCTGTTCTAAAATATAGACTATGCCTATCCTGAATGCGCTATACTATCAAGCCAAGTTAACAGCCCTTGTAACCAGAAAAACTAAAGCAAGGTTTATTTGTAATTCAATAACACAAATAACTGTCTGAACAATTTTGTATACGAAACGATTTTATATTTATCTGAAGTTGATGAGCCCAATTTTCCTTCGGGAAAAAGCCTCTGCTGGAATATATGTCTTTCATTTTCATTACTATCTTAAAGATTTACGATAAATAGTCAAATATTTTTCGAGATATCCAACACAAAACGTCTAAAATATAAAGTGAAACTTATGGCAACTAAGCGCCGCTTCATGCATTGTGGGTAGCACAATATATATATATATATATATATATATATATTTCTTTAATTCAAGAGTGCGGGAATGGTGATGAAGTATTAGTATTTTTTAGGAAGATAAACAATAATTGCATATATTTCTGCGAAATCGAGGCTCGAGGCTGAAGCTATCCATTACTAAAATAAACTAGAATGCACTGAGTACTAGACTTACTCAACATTACAGGAAATCATATCCAATAATGGCAGTTCAGCTTCCATAAACTCCGGAATCGCTTAGCACTTATGTACTCAAAGACGCGCATTCCCAAGATATCAAAACCTGACCAATTTGTGCAATAATCGTAGAATTGTTCTCGGTGCCTATCGCTATTTATATCGAATATAACCAAGTGAACTGTATGAGCCTATTGGAGTTTGGGGTTAATAGAAATGTAAATACTGGGATTGAAGGTCCTTTGAGGGCACCCCACAAATTCAAAATCCAATGGGACAACAGAGTAACTGCTTGACTCGACAATTTTACTAACCGAATTGCTTCTGATAGTGGGATGTCTGTGTAAAGCACTACTATTGCAATTCGTTTAAATGAAGCCAGAGAATAATACATTTTTATAAGAATAATGTAAATATAAATAAATTTTACCGTGGGTATTTGACTGCTCTGAAAGATGTTTTATCCTATTATATCGTTGTAGTTTCCTAATCTAAAGTTAGCAAAAGGGGGGAAATGCATATTACTCTTTTAGTAATAACCATCAGAATACATAAGAAAAAGTAATACATTAACAAAATCATAGGGACAAAGTAACGGTAAACCAAATTCACACCTGACAAATTATTTGGTCGTTACACAATTAGTACAAAGAATTTCAATAATTTTTAGAAGTTATATATCTATATCTGTATCTATATATACTTATCTATCAGCTTTTTTAAATTTTGAACCGCAGCTGTGATTATTATACTTAACGAACACCGAATAGTCACCGAAGCACCAAATCTGCAGGTAATCCAACCTATCAAGAGACCCAAAAGTAGTAATGATTCCTATAAAATACATTTTCTAACTAGTTTTTTTTTTCTGGCTAGGCTACAGTTTTAATATGAAAATAAAAGCAATAAAATACATAGTTATGCATGTAGCCTTCTAATTTTTAGCTAAATATATTTTTTTATTTTTGTTTAACGCCTGCACATAAGGGTATTTGTTGGTTACGCCCTACCTTGACGACAGTTTTAGAAATGGCACTAACATGAATTTAATGATTGCAAATTCTTTATTTAACTTTTTTCCGTAAAAGTAAAAAATTATATAAATAAAGCATAAAAGAAGGTTTTATGAATCGTAAAAGTATTTTTTTTAATAAGAAAAAGTCGAAAATAAGTGAAGTAATTAAATAAAGATTGAAAAATAAAAACTTTGAAAGTAGGCAATAATAATAAAATTACACGTTAATTTAAAGCACAAATGAGCAAAAAAATGCAGACATATGTTTCGGGATTGCTTGGAATCCCTTTTTCAATGCGACAGGGAGCTTCTAGATGCAAAACATCCAAATGAAGCCTTAAATTAACGTGTAATTTTATTATTATTGTTTACTTGCACAAAGTTAAATTATTTTTATTTGAAAGTAGGGTTTTGAGATGGGGAAAATGCCGGTCTGTCTGCCCCCCCCCCCCCCGCCAAAAAAAATAACTTTTGAACGAGTTGTTCGATTCACAAGATATATTTTTGCACTCGAAAGGTCTCGGCGAGAACATCTCATTTCCATATTTTACTTTTTGATTTGAACAATTTTTCGTTCAAGTTTAAAGAGTTCAAAAAATCTGAACATTAGTGCCTATGGGAAAATTATGCAAACTCTGGACGTAAGATCCAAGTGCCTGTGAACAAACTCAATGGAAGAGGCTTTCGGCGCGAAATATTTTTTGATTTGAACAATTTTTGTTAATTTTTGAACAGTTCAAAAAAATATTAACATATCTCCTACGGGGAAATTTCAATCCTAAGTAAGTCCTGATCTAACAGACGGATTTGCTCGAAACAAACTTTAACGGAAAGATGTTACGACGTAGAATATGTTGGGGTACGAAGTTCAACCAGAACCAAAAGCGCATATTTTCTTATAAAATTTTTGATCGGGACTTGTAAGGATATTTTTGAATGAATGAATAATTAAATAAATGAGTGAAGGAATAAATGAATGAATAAATGATAAAATAAATAAATTGAGTGAATGAATGAAAAAATAAATAAATGAATGACTAAATACATGAATGAGTAAATGAATGAATGAATAAATGAATAACTGAATAATTGAATAAGTGAGTGAGTAAATATGTATTAACCGTTGAAAAAGGTATATTTGAAGTAATTAAGAAACTAAAGCTAAATAAGATTGAGAGAGAAAGAGAAGTAGCTGGGGATTATAAATTTTAAGTTGGTGTATTCGGGAAAGTAGACTCGTATAGTTCTTGACGAAAAATCTTGTTTAAAACTAATGCTTTACTTCAAAACTTAAAAAATTGACTAAACTCCTCCACAAACTCTATTAGATACGAATTTAAATGGTGTCTGGCAGTACTTCTTTAGTTCCTATTGCTCACAAATTAATTAAAATGAAAGGAAAAGAAAGTGACATACATGCAAAACTAATGACTATTAATGAAGGTTTTAATGAGAGTCAGCGGTTGCTGATTTCAACGTTATTTATATTCAACGTTAGCTTTATTTACGTTTCATTCGGCGATATTTGAGCAGCCAAAATCGTCAGGGCCTATAACTGATAAGAACCCTCATAAATTTTAAACAAAATGTTCCGTCATGAACTATACGAGCCTACTTTCCCGTATACACCAAATTCAAATTTATAATCTAGCTATATCTTTTTCTCGCTTTTTCTCATTTAGCTTTAGTTCTTAATTGCTTCAAATATACCTTTTTCAACGGATTATACATATTCATTCAATCACTCATTCATTCTTTCATTTAATTAGTCATTCGTTTACTCATTCATGTATTTATTCATTCATTCATTCATTTATTTATTTTATCATTTATTCACTCATTTATTCATTCATTCATTCTTTCACTCTTTCATTTATTCATTCATTCATTCTTTCACTCATTCATTTATTCATTGAGAAATATCCTAAAAAAAATCCCGATTAAAAAATTTCATAGGAAAATAGGTTCGCTCAAGTCTTGTTGAACTTCGTGTATGTACATGTTCTACATCGTAACATCTTTCCGATAAAGTTTTTTCAAGCAAATCCGTCGGTTAAATCAGGAGTTATATAGGATTGAAATTTCCCTGTAGGTGGTAATGTTTTTTTTTTTTTTTTTTGAACTGTTCAAAAATGAGCAAAAATTGTTCAAATTAATATTTCACGCCGAGAGCTTCTTCCAATAAGCTTGCTCATAGGAACTTGGGTCTTGTGTCCAAAGTTTACACAATTTGCTTCATTTTTGCCCATAAGCACTTAATGTTAAATTTTTTTGAAATGTTCAAAATTGTACGAGAAATTTCAAATCAAAAAGTAAAATATGGAAAAGAGATGTCCTCGCCGAGATCTTTCGAATGCAAAAAGAATTTTTCGAATCGGGCAATTCGTCCAAAACTTATTAGGGATGGTGTGAGACGACAGACGGACAAACAGGCAGATAGGCCGACAAACCGATAGACACACCTTTTTCTTATCTCAAAATTCTACGTTCCATTTTTTTATTTTTCATTCTTTTACGGGAAAGTAATCTATAAAGCGAACAAAATGTAAGTGAGGAATATTCCAAAGGATATTTTTTAATCTATAATTTTGGGATTGAAAGAAGCTATGTACCACATTTTACTCAGCATTACTAAATTTGTATTTCAGCGAATATCTATGCTGGAAAACCGTCAGTTGAATTTCAGTCGACATACTGTCACGAGAAACTTTGTTTATGTTCTCAATATTCTCGGCTACGATAATAATGGAGTATCCTTTGGTATTTGATAAACCTGTTCAGTTTTCTCGCTGCGTTAATGATGTAAGTGCTATTTATCCACCAGTTATCGTAACGCAATATCTTTTTTTTTTTAATTGCAATGTAAAAAACTAAAGTACATTGTTAGGGTTAGCGCTTATACAAAGAGAGGAAAAGCTTAGTAGTTCTCCCGCTTTCAATCATAATGGTGCACACATAAATTACCCTTACTTAATTACGCTTACTTAATTGAAATCCTAAAGCGACACGTGTTTGTTTAAGAAAGAAAAGTAATAAATCAAAATAGAAAAAAAAACAATATATCTATCAATTTTTGAGTGGGTACTTCTATATAATTTATATTTAGCCACATTCTGACGGATTCTATAAATGTCCATTTAAAACGGTTAGAAACGATTTTTAAATACTCAACGCCCACATAAAACGATGGAGTTAAATAATGAGATAATGTTGAAAGAGTTCCACCTTACACTGTTAGAAGTTTCATCGTGAAATTACGGTTAAATAGCTGGCAGCAGTCTGTCCATCTAATTCACCGTTAAGTTACGGTTTGGAACATTTTTCTACCTTTACGGGACCTAAACCATTTCCAATCAGCTTGGTTAAAAAGCCGTAAATACAAAAGTTTACGGTTTTATAACCATTTAAAATTGGTTTAAAAACTTAAATAAATTTTTACGGTTTTTGAACCATTTCGAGAAATAGAATCTTCGAGGCGTAGAAACCGCAAACAAAGCGTGCGGGAATCGAACCCCGGGTGTATGGTATACCAACCTTGCGCTCTAATCATTCAGCCATCTGCACCACTCAAAGCGGCTGTTTATTTATCTATAATTCTTCTTTTCCAACAGGCAAACAGCCTTAAAATTGATATTTCAGTTTTTGATTGGATCCAAAGTCATTTTTGGGTCTAAATTTACTGTATATTGCCGAAAATCATTTTATTTGCTGCAAAAATTAAAATACAACCAAGCTTCAGCAGCTCAAATGATGGGTTCGCTAATTCGCAAACAGTTCGGGAATCCGATGTCTCCAGTTTTTGATTTACGTGTGTATGTGTTTCTATTTAGTAATCACTGCTTAAACCACTTTTTTTAATTCTTTTTTTTTCCACATGCAGATTTGAACTGATAAATCTTTATTCACATTTTAACAAGAACGTACGACTGGTAAGGTTCCACAATCAAGATGAACGGTCGATTCTTAGTGGCGCTTGTAAATTACGGTTAGTTAATTGCTCTTTATCAGAAACAGAATAAACGATTTTTTCCACAATCAGCGGCTTGAGTACCATCTTTTCAATGGTTATTCAACTTTTGTCATTAAATATGGTAAAAATAACAATCAAATAAATGGGTATATTACTATTTCCTTCCGGAAATTTTTAACATTGTATGTGAGAAAAGTCATACCATTAAAGTGGATTTTCGGTAAAGAAATTTCGCTCTTTTAATGTTTCTTTTCAAACATAAACATGTGGTGTTCGTTTGTACATCGAATAACTGAACAAATTAATTTTATTTTTTCTACCAAACACCACAGTATTTCCTTGTAGCACACTATATCCGCAGCTAATGTTGATACCACAAATTAGCGCTCCATCTGACACCCGTGCTAGTATCGTCACTGATAAATATATTTCTTTATTTATACGTATTGATGTTAAATTAAAGTAGTTTTAGAGATCTTCCTGTTTAATTTCTGAATTACCATTTTTTTATTTATTTTTAATCTGTGTTATTTTTTAAAATAAACGGCACATTATTGGTCTAACGTAAAAACACTTCCCTATTGCTAAAAATGTGAAATCACCCAGTACTGGCCTACAAAGCTCCTTTTCAGACTTCTGGATAACACTAGAGTGGACAAATTAGAACGCCATTTAAATTCTGGACTCTAATATGACCACTAATCTGGTTGACGGTTGAGATTTATGAAACGAAGGGGTGCAAGAGTCGGAAACGTTTACGGAGATCCGGATTCAGTCTTCATTACTGTGAACTTAATGATATTTAAGTTCGTAATTTCCTGAACGTAGAGAGCCGAGTGTGACAAATGTAACCGTAATTGCAACGTTCATGTATTGTTGTAATTAACGGTACTCTCCCGCAACGTACGTGAGGTTTCGCCAAGAGAAAACAGTCGTGACACATAAGAGCAATTGAGCCATAAGATTTCATATAGCACATTACAAACATGTAACTGTCTGACAGAAGTATGACTCAGTATGACAGAACAAGAACATACACTGGAGATATAGCTCGAAATAACTATCACTTTGGGGGGAAAAAGGGATTCCAAGCAATCCTGAAACGTATGTTTGCATTTTAATGCTCATTTGTGCTTTCTTAACGTGAATAATTGTTTTTCAGTTCATCACGTTGTCGTTTTTTTTTCTTTATTTGTAAATAGTTTTATTTATTTATTGCCCACCAGTTTTAACACTTTAACACTTTCAAAATTGTTTGATGCCTCTCCGTTTTTACAAATATGTAACGATTCTAGGCTCTAAAATAAATATTGAACATTCGGAATAGCAAGGACATATGTAAAAGGTTTGAACATTTCATTCGCTTCCAAGCGATTTCTTTCATTTTCCCCTAATTAAAAAAAAATATAACTTTTTAAGAATAAACACTTTATCACATTTGTTTCCGTTGATAGTTTAAATTAATTCTACATTTAATGTTAATTATTTACTTTTTTTGATAGTAAGAAATTATTCGTCTTCTATGATCTGTAGCTTTAGGCACTTAATGTGTTTACTTCTATTCAATTCAAAGAATTTTATTAGAGAATTTCATTGGAAAACGAGTTATGTGGTGCCATCTAGTGCTTAAATAGAATGATATAGCTCTTCAATAAAAGAACAAAATTCCGTTAATTAAAAATCCATACACATTTAAATTGTAAATTAAGAAAAAAAGAAGAAATGTAGAGCGCTTGTTATATGTTCATATTTTTCTCACTGCAAGAAAATTTTCTTTTTTGATAAGCTAGGACACGGATTGTAATGTGTAAAAAATTTATTTGACAATTTCTTCACATTTTTTTTTTCAGATCAATTAACTTGCTTTGGCCATTTATTCAGGGGAGGAATCGCAGTGGCGCAGACTTCGCCATTGCGATTTTTTTGAGGGGGGTTTGCTTTAGGGCCTTTGGGTGTGGGATTGGGCTTTTTTTTGCGATTTGCTAGGGTCGTCGTTTTACGGGGGGGGGGGGGGCATCGCTCTGAGGGTGCATCCCTGATTTATTGATACATGTAAATAATCTATCTTGTAAAAGTCAAATAAAATAAAATTCATTTGTATCTTTCGGTTTTCAAATGCTTATACAGTTAGTTAAATACCCCGATCAGTGTTGACTAAGCGTTATCATTTGTGGCAATTAATTTTTCCTTCCATTACTATTAAATGCAAATTTGCATAGTTGACTGAAATGGGATAAGTACTGCATAGGAAGAGTTAAACAAAATAAGGCTTTTTTTTTCATACGTATAGGACGTAAAAGAAAGTAAACAATTTGGAAACGCTTTCAATTTCAAATTTGTTTTGTAAACGTTAGCCAACTCGTTTCCCTGAGTTAATGTATTGGGTGATTTTAAATGAAACCAGATGGTCTCAGGTTCTCATTAGAATTATAGTTAGTGCTTTGCGAAATGAAGAAGTGACGCAGTTGTTTGACCGTTATTCAACTCTTGACGAATTGCTTGATTGGAACTTTCCTGCTTTTCTCCTGTTCAATACGTAAGTGCAGGGTAGCCAATTTGGGAATGTTTGAAAAGTCAGTTTTCTTCTTGGAAAGCTGATGGCACACTTAAACTTTCTGAGGCTAAAATTATTTGCAGAGCTTCTACTGTCGGAGAAATGGATTTTTTGGTAGATTAGCAATATTACTTAATAATATTCGTAAAGATTCTTTTTCTGTCCCTCACATCTCTTCTAGTTTGTTGAACGGTTTCAAATTTGCATTTTATAATATCTCTCCGGCCAATCCTCTTTTAGCAAATGCTGAGGCCTGATTGGTTCGGGATCCTTGTCTTATGAATTTAAACTTCTTGTCCACATTAGTATTCCTCTTTCACTCTCGGTACTGACGAAGGAGGCTGATTGTCCCACAAACCGGTCTGCCATTTTTAATATTTTTTTTTTTTTTTTTTTGCGCCCTTCATTGTTTTTAGTCATTCTTAAAAGCAAACAAACCATACATAAATGACCTTGATTGGATCAAATATTAAAATAAAGTTACTCATAAGTATTTACTCATTTTATATTTATAAATAGCACATCTCGAAGACTGAGAACACACTCAAAAAGGAATGACTTTTCTAACATTTATACGGGGAAATCAGATCACTTCCTTCATTAACAACTTACACTACGCTACGTTAGCTGTGAAACAATGCATCAAGAGGTATTCCGCTTATTTTTAGATATATAATTCTCTCCCAGGGAGGAATTTGTTGGAACAACACTGTCAAAAATTGCGTTATCTGTTTGTCAAGAATGTAAACTGAAACGCCAACAACATCGGAGTGTACGTGACAAGATAAAGGATACGTCTTTGTTCATGGCAAGGGGGTGGTGGGTTAATTTGCGCTTTTGTGAAGCTTATTATATTGTAATGCTTTTCCCTTCTTTTTTCAGAAACAATTCGGAGAGTTTGATTAAATTTTCTTCTTTGAAAGGGTCATTTTGGTTACATAAATAATTTGAAAGCAGAGATATTCTTTAGAAGTATCCATGTTGAAATTCGTTGCTTATGTATAACTAACTACCAAATTACCCTGTGGTGCCGAATTTAATGTATAACCTAAAGCAAATGTGTAACTATACATTTACTATTATGCATAACTTGCAAATTATGAAGATAATAGGTATTGAGAAAACATTACCCGTTTACATATTTCTAATTCAATAGAAAAATGCGATAAACTGCTGCAAAATTGCTTTTAACAAATATGTGCAAAAAAAATGTGTTTCATTACCTTCTTCTGTCAATGCACCGAATACGGCATTAACGCGTTACGTAGTGCATATATGTTTAGCGATACGCACAAAGCCGTTGTATATTCAAAAGAGATGTAAATTCATAGCTGTTATGATCCATGTTCAACTACTCCATTGCGAATTATTTTTACTTTAACAACATAGAGCTCTGATGTAGCCTTTTGTAGCAAATATTAGCGCTAGCCAAAAATGCTGATCTCGCGACCGCGACGTTACCTAAAAATTTTGAAAAAATATTTAAAATAGTACAGTTATACTTTTCATAAAATGAATCAAGCTTTAAGATGCTCATAATAAAAAGTAATGTAACATAAATAGGGGTATACAGAACCATTAGTAAATCACATTATTTTCATTAAGGTATCCGCTTTTAACTTAAAGGGGCACGTTACTACCTATCCCTGCATAGGAAAAGTATCTAAATTTCTTAGAGAGGATGTTGGAAAAATAAACAAAGACACTCACACTTGTAAAATCTTTTTCAAGTGGCAAATCATAAGATATGCATTTAAAAATGTTATTATTATGCTTTGTATAAAAAATGATATAACCTCCTTTTAGAAAAGTTAATAACTACACAAAGTATTTAAACTGGAAACAAGTAATCTTTCAGATTGTATTAACATAATTATAAAATAATAATGAAGCAAATGGTTAAATTTAACTTTAAAAGAAACAAAAAGGAATTTTTAAAAAAGTTAACTGTCTGATAAATAATTCATATTTTTTCTCAGTTTTTATTCCAGATTTTCTCTTAAATTGACACTCTGTTTGTCAGACAATTTCACGATACTTTAAATTTAATTTTCCCAAAAAAACAGCAATGTTTCAATTCAAATATTTTACGAAAAATCCATATTAATCAGTAAGGAGCAAACAAACGTGTATCATCAAATTTTCTCAGACTCCCTCCCATATCCGAGACACAAAGGTAGCAAGCACATTATTGGATTTTATTCAATTATTTTAACCAATGTAAAGAGAAAAAAAAGGAACACGATAATAAAATAAAATGCAAATTTTGTTTATTTTATTAGAAAAAGATTTACGTTCAATGTTATCGGAAAAAGAAGTTCTGTACGAAACGAGTATCCTTCGAAAATTTTATTTCTTTGTAATCGATTAAGAAAAGAATTCTGTAATGACTTTGGAAATCTATTTTGCAGTGAAGCAAGTTTTAGTTTTGCATAAGTTAAGAATGCTTTGTTCCAAACAATCAATTTTTGCTACTTTTTTAAGGTCATCCATCATTAAACTTACGTTTGATAAATTAGAAACGTTGAAATTTATCAAATATTGTAAAACAAAGAACATTTTTAGTCTACTTTCCCTTAAAAGTTTTTTTTTTTAAGAAGGAAATCACGAAAGAACGCTCAATGTATTATAAAACTATCGTTAAAAAAACTAAAAAAAAAAAGTCTAATGTAAATAAAATAATTTAATAAATAGTAGGGAGAGGTGACATAGTTGGGTTTTGAGATGAGAAAAATGTATATGTCGGTCTGTTTGTCTGCCTATCGGTCAGGTTGTCTTTCTTGGTTGTTCTCTCTAGCTGGATGTCCTCCCCCATCTCAAATAACTCTAGAAAGAAGAATGAAATTCGAAGAAAACTTTTTTACTTGAAACATTTCACCTCATTCTAATATTGAACTTTTTTGTTTTTGTTTTGAACAATTTCAAGCAGTCCAAAAAAGTTAACATTAGCCCTTACGGGAAAATTTAAAGCATGTATGAATCTTGATCTAACATATGAATTTGCTTGAAATAAACTTTATTGGAAGGAACTGGGGGATGACGTACACATGTATAAACTACTTCATGGAAAGCTAAACGAGTCTATTTTCCCATAAAACGGTTTGATTTGGATTTCATACCTAAGTGTTGCAGTTTAAGTTATTCTTAGATTCATATATTCTTAGCTTCATTCTCTTCTTTAAGATTATAAAATTATCGGATAAAACTTTAAGTATGTAACTTATAGTATGGAATATTTCTTTCAATGTCGCATTGTACTTTTATTTATTTTTTTATTAATTTTATTTTTTATTTTAATATTTATGGATTTATTTCTTTTTTGAAAAATTAATGTAGTGTCTAGTGCACTGGCGTACGCAAGGGGGGTGGGGTTTAACACCCCCCCCCTTGAGCCCTAAATAATAGTGCTTTATTATATACTCGAATTTCTTTTAGTAGTTTCAGAAAATTATGAACCCCCCCCCCCCTTAAAAAAATTCTGCGTACGCCACTGGTCTAGTGTCTAAGCTGTGTGCCAGACTGTATCGCGATATTATTTTCAAAATAGGATCTACTTTTAACATTAGTATATTTTGTGTAGTTGTAGTATTGTTTTCAAGCCTGTAAATGTACACTACTGTAATGCAATAATTTATAGCGATTCAATACCACTAAACGACTCCTTACCGACGTACAATGCTGCTAAAGAAATAAGTTACATCCACGGGCATCTGTATGGGGAAATTTATTAAGAAGACAGTCTGGGGACACAAAGACTAACAGCTGCTACCCAAGCTGAGAATACTACGGGGAATTCTCTGGGATTTTTATGTATACCCATTGGTATTTGCGACTAATTTAAGTGGTACATCAATTTGTGTCTGGCAGACCCATTAGAGGCGTGTTGCTGAAGGAAACATTTATCAAAGGGAAAAGTTACATTTTGAAATAAAACCAAAGCTTATACTAAAGCAATACCAATCATACAATAAGTGAAAAACGCTTTCATTGAAACTGCATCATTGTGCTTTTCAGTATTTATCTGAAAATTTCATTAGAGCATTAGGAAAATCTTAAGTTCTCCCAAATCATTAGCAGTGTTAAAATTTTTAAATTGACGATACCGCTGTTTAAAATTACATAGGGATTTTATTCAATTTTTATTTAACAGAATAAAATTGGCGGAATATATTGAAAATCAATAATGGTTAAACTTTCACACAAGATGCCGTGATTAAAAAGGAGAAAATATAACTTATTTTTTAAAAGTAATTTTAACTCAAAAATGCGCAAGCGCAGTTCTTAATTTTAAGTACCGATGCTTACCTAGAAATTAGAGTTATAGAAAGGACAAAGTATGAACTGCAATAAATGAAAAATTTATAGAGCAACAAAGTTCAAAATTGATGCAGGGCATTTTTCACGATTACTTCTTCAGAACATTTAGTATTTGCATCAAAATTAAGGAAATATTAACCACGTGAGACGTCAGACCGATTCAAGAATATGAGTAGTCTGTTCGTCTCTTCCGAGCAAGAATACAAGATGAATTTATCGTCGGATTTGGATTAGGTGCAATGAAATAAGAAAACAGTATATGCGAGTGGATAATTAACGCTCTTCTGGATTGCGCTATGAAGAAATTCGGCACGGAAGTAGTTTAGCACCAGCAGTTGGTACGGTTGAAGTTGTATAATTCAACTTTTCCTTCCGAGTTCGACCTGATGCAGTTGCTGGAGTATTATTGTTGAGTCAAGATAGTCCGCGTTCAAACCTCAAGTAAAGAAAGTTTTATCTAGTCATTCTTTTCTTTTGGGGGGGGGGGAGGTCAAAAATGTAATCGTAATGGGATCCTTTTTGATTAATGTGTTACTTAAAAAATAAGAATCGGTATTTCAACTCTAAATCATTTTGTCTCGGAGCTATTCCAAGAACATGATGTTCTTCAAAATAAGCCATTTTATCCTGATAACAAGAATTCCTGATATAACAGTGAAATAATATTTCGAAATCGCTCAATCATTCTTCGAACGCTGGGTCCAGGGGTTGGAAAACATTAGGAAAATTTTAAGTGCATCAAAACATTATCTGTACGTGAAAATGTTTCTTGTTTTTTGTCATATTGTTTTAAAATTTAATTCTAACTTTTATTATATTATTATTATTTCTTTTAATATGTAGCCATTTTGAATGCCTATAATTGTGTGAGAAACTGAAGAAATTTTTATAGCAAACAGAATTTCTGTGTAATTGAATCTGGGGCTAGAGCGATGTTTCCCGACCAGTAGTTCGCAAGTGTCTGCACGTTGGGTGCGTTGGTTCGCAGTGCCAACGTGCAGTGCATTATAGTCAATTTTAACCCGTAGCTCGTTTTTTTTGCTTTTCATCAAGTAAGAAATTATTCTAAAAGCATTTCAATAAACAAGCCGGTCCGGAAATTACTAATAACAATTCTCATTCTGAACATTGTTTGATAAAATTTAAAGCGCGGTATATTAATAATTTAAAACAAAAGAGCGTTTTTTTTTTTTGTAAGCTATGAAATTTACTCACTTCAATAAAATTCAAAAAATGTGACTAGTTCTTGAATGGAAGGTACTTTTTTGATGATGAATATGTTAAAGGGATGTGACAAGGTAACATACATATAGCTGGACTGACAATCTCATGCGCCCTTAACATTTCAAATATTGCGATAGAGCAAACGTTCCCTGCCCGACTAGTCCTGGTCTGCAGTACTGCAACAATTTGCAAAATGAATGAACTGGAAAAAATATAGAAATTCTGTAACATAAATAAATATTATTTCCAAAAGAAAAATCAAAAAATCAGTTTTAACAGGTATTTTAAAAGTTTTAAAAACTTGAAAAATTACTCGTTCTTGATTTAAAAAAAAAGAAAATGTGCTGCTGCTTCCATAAAAATACCGCATTTAAAAATATGAATTAAATGTAGCAAATAAATAAATAAAAGTAACAGAAATTTTAAAAAGTTAAAAATAATAAATAAATAAAATTAAAAAAAAAAGCAGAACAGGTTGTACCAAAATTATATTAATAAAATGTATGAAAAAGAACAGAACTTGCTAATGAAACGGTGAAGAAACGACTGCAAATACCTGGAGATTAAATGTCTGGTCATTGCTAAATTATTGAGCTAAAATATTTTCTAAAATCCATAAAATAAATTAAAGTATTCAAATATTTCCGTTTTATTTTCATTTTACGAAAGAGTGGTTCACCTAAACAACACTTAAATTTGAGCCGCAGTTCTACTAGAACTTTTTCGTGCATAATTTAAAATACATACTGCCAATTTAAACATTGTTTTTATCGCAAAAATTTGAATAAATGTCTACTTTTAGAGGTCATCTATCACTAGCTTTAAAAATATGACTGTCAATGGCGGTCTTTTAAGAAGTAATAATTAAATGCAAGCGCATAAAATTACGCAGTTTTCAAATTAAATAACAGTAATGTCAAAATTTAGCTCTAAATCTAGTTATATTATCATAATCTTGTAAAAAAAGAAAATGATACTGGAGAAACTAAACCTAAAAAGAATGTAAAGTGATGCAATTCAAATCAGGATGAAGTTTATTTCTACTGATGCGAACTATACTATTATTCATTGGTTTAAGCTTTTTTCCCAGTACTACTTTAATAGACATCTTTGTAAGTGCATTTTGTTTAATTCGAGCGAAAAAGTACACTTACTCCATTTCAATCAACATTCTCAGTTACTTTTTCTCCCTCTCTAACGCTCCTTTACGAATATCCCCGCCGTATTTTATTGCAAAAGTTCGATCTCTAATGCCTCCAACTCTGCAAATGTCCAGCACAGAGTGCTTATTGGATAGCTTTCAGATCTTTAAGCCATAAAGCCAAATCCGGAATTCACCGTCTAATTCATAGAAAAAGCCAAAAGGTGATTACGACCAAAGAGAGAAAAAAAATCTCTTAGGTTTGTGATAAAAGTACTGCTCAAAGACTGAGCAAGGAAAATAGAGATAAAAAGACTAACAGAAACTAGGAATTAAAGAAAATCCTAGCTCCTGGGTACTATATCCGAGTGGATCAACAGAGATATCCTAAGATAAATGCCCTATAAAGACTGACCAGCCGTTCTGTAATATAACCGTAGGGATTTGCTGTTTGTTTCATTTCCTGTGGTGATTAAATGATAATTTTTTTTTTCGGGATAAAAGGTTTAAAGCGTTCAAAGCAGCACAGAAGTTAGTGTTAAATTCAAGGAATCTGGAGAAAAAAGAAATTTTAATGGAGTTGGTTTGTTGTGGGAGTTTTTGAGGAAACCGTGAATATGCATTTAAAAATGTTGACGCCAAACATTTATTAACTAAGCTTTCTTTATTTAACTAAGCCTTTTCTTCTTAATTAAGCTTTCTCTTTTTCTTCTTTTGAACTCCTTGAAACATTATAATTTTTTATTTCACCCTTCGAATTAGTGCAAGAAGAAACAAAAAAGTTTAATAAATACTTTTTAAAAAAATTGTGATTTATTTATTTTTTTAATGCAGGGTGAATAATACGTTATAATTCCGAGAAAATTATTATTATAATTAATAGTTTTTGCAATTATGATAAAAGAAAACACAAAATACATTTGAAATAATTAGGCTTTAACAATTACGAATTAATTTCTTTTTTATATGAAAGTAATGAAAAAAAAGTAAAATATCCAAAAATAATCCATGGGGTTTATGGAAAATATTTTCACCAAAAGCAAACTGTTAACGATACATTTTCTTATACATTTGAAAACCAGTTGCTTTTCATATCATTTACTGCTCTTCATTTCCCAGCACTTTTTTTTTGTGTTATCTTTCGATGTTCTGCATATATTCAAGAGTTGTAAGATTCCTTGAGCATCGTCCCTAGTTATGCTATGTATAGCATTCAGTATTCTTCGCATATTTTAGGATTATTTTTATCACTTTAGATTCTTCGTTTCAGTTGTTGCTCTTCGTACCTTGAAGTATTTGCCATATATTTCAGTATTATTTATACAGTGAGTTAAAAATCAACTACTAATTGATAACTTAATTATTCTTGGGATAAACTACTTAGGAAAACTTTAAATTAACAGGTATACTTCAATGTACATCGTGTTGGCATTAAAAGCTTAAACTAATGATGAACAAAACATTTTTTTTAGACGGCAACCATACTTCATCTAATGACAAAAGTTTAACCTTCCCTATAAAGTAACAAGAAGTTCCGTCTAGAACTATACGAGCCTACTTTCCCGTATACACCAAATTCAAATTTATAATCTAGCTATCTCTTTCTCTCTCTTTCTTATTTATCTTTAGTTCTAATTATTGAAAATATACCTTTTTCAACGGATAATACATATTCATTCACTCACTCATTCATTCTTTCATTTATTCAGCCATGCATTTATTCATTCATTCGTTACCTCATTCAAGTGTTTATTCATTCATTTACGCATTCATATTCACTCATTTATTTATATTTTCATTTATTCAATAATTTATTCATTCATTCTTTTCCTCATTCATTTATTCATTGATTTATTCTTTCACTCTTTCATTTATTCATTCATTCATTATTTCACTCATTGAGTCACTGAGAAATATCCTTGAAAATCCCGATCAAAAAATTTCATAGCAAAATAGGCTCGTAAGTTCTGGATAAACTTTCTATTTCTACATGTTCTACGTTATAAGAGCTTTCCGATAAAGTTTGTTCCAAGCAAATCGGTCCGTTAGATCAGGATTTATATAGGGTTGAAATTTCCCCGTAAGCTCTGTGTTAATTTTTTGAACTGTTCAAAAATGAACAAAAACTGTTCAAATCAATATTTCACGCCGAGAACTCCTTTAAATAAGCTTTCAATAGGAACTTGGCTCTTGTGCCCAGAGTTTACAGAATTTGCTTCAATTTTGTCCATAGGCGCTAATGTTAAATTTTTTTGAACTGTTCAAAATTGAACAAAAAATTGTTATGAAAATGAGATGTCCTCGCCGAGATCTTTCGAATGCAAAAAGAATTTTTCCAATCGGACAATTCGTTCAAAAGTTATTAGAGGGGGACAGACCGACAGACCGACAGACAGACAGACACGACAGACAGACAGACCGACAGACCGACAGACAGACAGACAGACAGACCGACAGACCGACAGACACACTTTTTCCCCATCTCAATACCCTACTTTCAAATTTTTTATTTTTCAATCTTTATTTAATTACTTCACTTATTTTTGACTTTTCTTGATTTTTAACGATATTTTCACGATACCATTAAGCCTTCTTTCATGCTTTATTATTATTATTTTTTTACTTTTACGGGAAAGTAGGCTAAAAAGGGTATAAAATATTTCCCAATTATTACTTTTTGGCGTAATTAGCAAGACTAGAACAATCGCCACATATTTCTGACTTAAGTTATTGTTTATTTTTAAGGTTGGAATATAATCTCTTGCCAGGTTGCACTTATGTGTTGACTTAATCTGTGCTGATAATTCCGTGAAATAAAAGATTTCCTAAAGGTTAAGTTACTTTTGGTTCTCCCAGTTTTTCATGATTTTTTAACAATTTCTTTTATTATTATTATAATTATTATTACTATTATTATTATTACAAAGGTCTTTTCGTGTATTCAAAAGTATTTTTGAGCAAGAAATCTTTTTTGAAAAGAAAAAAAAAGCTGTTATATGATTTTTTTAGAAATTCTTCATGTCCGATTTACGGGAACTCGTAACTAATTTCATGCCTCACGGTCAAAAATTGTTCTTAAAAAATAATTTTTGTACAGCGAGAGCCTGCACTGCAAATTAAGTAAACTGTGAGCAATTCAATATTCATTATTCAATTGCTGTTATGTTTCAGGCAGTTGAATAACTCTGTATGTGAAGAAAAAAAAAACCCAAGTTCATCAGATGATTAAAAGGGTTCGATTTAGTGGCTGTGCGTTACTTCATCAATCAATTTCGAAAACGTGTTTACATTTAATAATTTAGTACTCAATTTTTCTTTCGATATGTGGAGATATATGCATTTTTAAATTGTTTGTGACTTCCAGAAATAGTATTTCTGTCGTCAGCATTTCTGATTATATTTATGACAATCGAATTAACTTTTTTTTTGGTCCTCCACAGTATGGAATCAAAAAAAAGGAAGAAGTACAACAAGAAGATCCCTTTGCAGACATGGAGGGGAGTAGCCTGAACCGGAAACGGAAGACACCGGCCGAATTGGCTGCTGAGGCAGAAGCAGAAGATCAAGATGAGTTCACAAGTGAGACTCTTTGCATTCATGTATACACGTAATTCAAGCGTGGTCAACACTTGGCGCATGCGCTAAATATAGCGGATTGGGTGGTTACAACTGGCGCCAAATCAACTCCAGCAAAAGCTGTAACAACACTCAAAATGCGCACAAATCTTTTTTTCTAAATATAAATTTATTTTTTAATTCTTTTTTTATATTCTTTCCTCCCAAAAATTATGACAGTGACATTCTCTTGTGAAAAGCATTGTTCTAATATACTAAGGGCTTGAATAAAAGTAAGCTTTCCGTGTTCTTTTAAATTTCTCCGCATTTTCAGTATTCAGTTTTCTCCTATAGGAAGTACGAGTACATCTTATCCCTATCTATATTCCTCAACTTTAACTACAAATGCGATACGATAAAAACGGTTTTTTTCTGAATGACCTATTTAAACTTACGAGCTCGATGCATAAAAAAGTACATATTTATCCATTTGTTTTTCGCACAAAAGCTTCAGTGTTGGTTTTGAAATTGAAAATAAAATATTGCTTTATAAAACACATAATTTTAAGTTATAGTTTGGTTTAACTGCTTGTGATTAACTACACATTAGAGCTTGCAAATGGGTTATTGGTAATAGTCCAGTGGTTAATGAATGCTTTATTCATAAACCTGTACTGCAGCAAATAAAAAGATAAAAGGTTACTTATTTGCGTGTGAGCAAATGATAAATTGTTGCCTTCATGTTTTTTACATCCCCCCCCCCCTTTTCCCCAAAAAAATAACAAACATTCACCTATCGGTGGTCTTTACCTCTTGGAGTATTTTAGGCAGTCCGATTTTGACCGGTTAATGTCACTGGTAGAAACCACATTGGTTAAAACCATCCCAGCCCTATAATATATAATGTGTAAGGACTGCTATGAATCAAATTTCCCTCTTCCTCAAATCCTTCTCCCTCCAGGAGGAAATTCGGACTATGTAACTCTTAGTGACTACTATTTTATTATTTAAATGTCATTGAGCTAGTATAATAGTTAATGAGCATTCTTACTGATGAAATTCATTAAACTTAACTTTGGTTTTTTTTTTTTTTTTTTTTCAGAGCTGAAGAACACGCTGGAAACACAAGTTAGCGAATTGAAGTCCACTATTGAAGGGAAATGTCTCCTCCAATGAAAGACGCCCTCTTATTCGCAAAAACCCTCTTCCCTTGCAAAATATTGTTTCTGTCCTTTGACCTGCTTTTAGTTCATTCAGTACAGCTGAGGTCTATGATTATTTATGATACGCAAAAAAAAGATAAAGCCTACTGTGAGGAAACAGTCCAGGGGTTCTGATGATTTCAGTTTACACTTACATTCGACAAATTTATGAAATAGTTTGGTATTTAAACATTTCAAAGCATATCCTCCAACGTGATTTTTTCGGCAAGAAAAATTGACTAAGGATCATTTTTTTTATTTGCTTCTCCAACTTCTCATGTTTAAACAAGATTTTCATTATTGTAAAAATCACGTATGAATTTAAAACATAGGTTAATTATTTATCAGTACCTATACTATAACATTATTAGCTTTATTTATTTTCATTAATTCTAAAGCAAAATTATAGAAAAAACTATCAATGCATTTGCTACTGAGTATATAGAATCCCTGTGCTTGTGGTTTTATGTTGTTTTTTTTTTTTTTTTTTCAAAAAAACTTTCGCATTACCAAGCTGTTTTACTAAGATATTTATACAAAAGTATGCTACATTTTTTAACACAACCATTTTTTTAACTTTATAATCACAGCTTTCTTTTCCCCTGGAATTGAATTAACAGAAGAGCATTTTATAAAATTACAGCAACATTTACAATTCCGGCCAAAAACGTGTGTCGATTTCAACATTTAACTATTTTGCCAGTCGAGTTGTTTGCCTTTTTATTTTGACAAATATCAGGTAATAAATTGCCCTATAAATATAGTTTTTTATGCATTTAAGAATTTTAATGTAAGAAGATTTTATACATGTTTCATAAAAGGGAACGTTATAGCGTAATTCTCTCTTTAGGAAAAAAAATCAGTTTAAACTTCTCATGTTCAAAAGGAATTATTAGCATACATAGAACAGCATACATATCCCTTAATTGCATATCACAATTAGTTTTGCCTCAAGCCCATTAATTAAAAGTATTTTTTGTACGTAACTTGTTATATTACAGAGTACTTGAAGCAATAATAGCAATAATCTTACTTACGGCTTTTGTAAATTCATGTATCAAGTAAACTTTCGGAAGCAATAATATCGATAGAAAAATCGCAAAATAAAAAGGCGAACCTGGCTGGGCATGCACAAAATAATTCTCAATTGAAATGCAAATTATTTTCTGACACCTAACTTTACGAAAACTTAACTGCTAAAAAAATCGGATGCAAATGATAATTAGCATTCTCACCAAAGAAATGTACTCTCCAGACTAAAACATATATTTTAGTGTTTGACCTCAAAGTATAGTTTATTTAATTTTCTGAGGAAATTAGTTACATCCAATCCCGTCGTATGTTGAAAATAAATGCTAGGGAAATATATTTTTTTTATTTTTCCCATTAAAAAAAAAGCAAAATAATAGTGGTCTTATAATATATGCTTCACAATATGTGAAAAATATCCAATATATATAGATATGTTTAAAGTTTAGTTTTAGTTTTTTAAGGTTAGTTCTGACAGATATTAAAACAAAAAATTAAACTAAGCTCGTATGCATTATAAAAGAATATATATATGATCTGAGGTAATTCTGATTTTTGTTTGAATGTATTATGAAAAAGAATCGCTACTGACAGTTCAAGCAGAGATTTGAAAGTTCACAGCCATTACGTTCAACATGCGACGAAGATTTTGCCGAAAGCTTTTATACACTTGAGAATTTCTTCCAAATACATCCGTGAATTTTATTTATCAATATCTCACTCAATTTTCAAAAATAATGCATTTTAATTTTCCAAATTTCACTTCGCACTACCTACCATTTTGTCCAGCTTCCTATCCCAGAATACATCCTGAACTTTTTTGGAGACATTTCATCTGACGAACCACCTAGAAAGACTTAAAAGAAATAGAGAGAAAAGCAGGATCTAGAAAACGCCAATTTATTTATATACACACACATATATATATCTATATCTATATACTTCTATATATTTATGCATGTATATGCATACATATATATATACTATATATATATACATACGAACTTTGCTATGAAAACGAAGGGAAGAACCCGAAAATCGAAAGACGTAGGTGATATCTGTGCAAAGGTTGACTGTCTTCAAAAGAAATATTAACAAGACTTCTATGTGAACATTTTCTTCTGTATATTCACTGTAAAAGGACATAGTTTGCTTCTACAAATAGTCTGTGATTGATATGCATTATAATGTGATTTATCAAATGATAAAATATACTGTTGTTTTGTATAGTAAAATATGATGTCTGCCATGTGTGGAAAACTGTGTTCTCAGTTTTGGTTCAAACAGTTAACGGTTGCAATTAAGGGGACGCTTCAACTTTCTTTTATTATGATTGTCATATGTTAAATAAGTGTTAATAATCTATTGGTGTTAAATAGCTTTAATTTGGACCACTCACTCAAAATAATAATAATAATAATAATAATAATGAAAAAGTGAAAACAATAGTAATAAATAACTTTCGGAAGATGTGTAAATGGTATTAGATTACTTTAAACGAAAAGTTGTTCTTTTGTCAAACGTTCTTAATGAAATTAATGTAATTAAATCTTATTAGTTAATCATTTTAGTATCTTTTCGTGAGAATGGGTTTTGAATATTGCTTCAAGCATTATTTGCTTGCGTCGGTGAAATGTAATCCTAATATAAACTATGGCCTGATACTGAGTACATTTAATATTATGTGAATTACAACACGTTTCAATAAGCATTAGCTTTAATTGATTTAATGTATTTGGCCCAATTCAAACTGTATATTAAATTGTACATACTAATTTTGATGACAAAAGAAAACTACTATTGGTGCTTTCGCTGCAATATACAGAAAAAAAATAATTGAAAGTCTATTTTTCATGTACTTCACTCTCCAAAAGGTTTTGAGCAGAAGTTATTGTGAATTGAAATCCGTCATTGTCGAAAGTGTTCTGATTTTGATGTATGTGAATAACTTTATCACTCGAATGTACCTTTCCTTTATATTATGTTCCAATGAATCACTTCCTCGGATCGATTTTCGGGAGAACAAAGTGTCTGGGAATGCCGTTTTCTTTTACCACGTGGTTATCAGATCGATGCACTGCTGTCTTGTGAATTCGTAGCACCGATGTGATGTGTAGTGGTAGAGAAAAAAAAAAGGTGGACATCGCCTCAAAAAACAACGAATATTTAGTGTTCTCAATATCAGTTGTAGTATTGCATAACTTGGTACATTTATTATTTTTGTGACAGCCTGTGTAATACAGTACTATGTATCATCTCCGTATGTACTAGCACTCTTGTGATTTTAGTTCGTTCAACATGTTACCTGATTAAAAATAGGTCGGTTCACCGTGTTTCTGTTAATATGCATTTTCAGAAAAAGATCCTCATTAAAACCATATTTTAATAGAATTAAAATATAGTTCATATGAATTCCCTCTCTACTGTACTGTAGATGAGCAAAGCCTTTGTCAGGATTTAATTAAAAAGTACAGAGGACATTTTGCAGCAAAGAGTACATATTTACCAGGAAAGACTGAATCCAATACCGGTACATCTCAACAGCTTCGTTTATTGAACTATAGCATGGCGAAAAGAATTTAAATATTTCGTCCAAAAAACATTCTTTTTTAAACTAATGTACTCTTTATTTTGTATCGCCTACTTTTTGGACTAAGTTCAGGATTATAGCTTATGACATAATTCTGAATTTGACCAAATGTAAAGGGAAAAAATTGACAAAATTACCATCTACATACGATTAAAAATCCTACACTGGTAGTTTGCTCGAAATTACGTTATATTAATAAAAACAAATAATTTGAATAGACCTAAATTTCCCAGCTACAGTAGGAACTTGAAAAATGCATATATTAAGACATGATAAAAACTCGGTGATTCGACAACATGTGTATCTGTCACATAAATGACGTATTCCTAGTTCCTGTACATTTAATCTACAATTGCTTAAAAATATTATAAATCTCCGGAAAAAGTCTTTCAAGTTATCGGTCAGAAGAATGAGTAAATCAGGATCTTGAGTGGCATAGGTCGAACGCTTTGATTAGATAAAAATGCTGAATTGTAAAAATCATCGAGTAAATGTTTTAATTAAGTACTGATTATGAGTAGACACTTTTTAGGTTGTATAATCTATAAAAAAACAGAATGAGAAAGAATCTGAAAAGAATAATTTCAAAAGGTTACATTAACTGTGTTTTGAAACAATTTTTAAATTAACTACTAATATATCATGTTTCTGTGTTCAATTTTAATAATTCTTTCTAAGAGGAAAAAAGAGCAGCATTTAGATTTTAATGCAAATATTTCTTAAATGTAATATATTCATCCATAACTGCATTTATCCTTCAATAGTATTTTGAAAATAAATACAGAAACGAAGACATTAAAGGGCATTTAAATCTATTGTTTTTAATAAAATTCAACAAAAATATTTTAAACATTAAAATAAAAGATTTATTCATAAAATTAATAAACAAATAAAATTTCTACAAGAGAACATTTGTGAATACATAGAACATTCCTGATTAAGTCAGTATTGTGAATGCACATTTTAGGCGTGACGTTATTGGCTGAAAAAACGACACGCAAGGCAATGTACGTAAACTTATATAACAGTTTTTTAACTGTATTGTTTACACATTATTGAAAATGTCTAATTCAACTGAATTTTTGACTCGTTTTGTCCAAAAACTGCATCAAAATTACTGTTATATATTTACTACTATCATACTGTGTTTATTAAATATATTTAGATTATGCATAATATATTTTTAAGCTAATGTTTAATTTTAGTAGTATATGTTGAAATTTAAAAACAAAATCTTCTTTTACTTTAAACTCAGTGGAACGAATTTTGTAGAACGTTATGCCTTTACTTGTTATCGATCATTGATTACTGCTGTTAGGTAAAAACAGAAGTCTTCTGAGGAGAACGTGAAAGTGATGATAAAGTTAATAAAAAGATAATCGGTAAAAACCGATTAAAAGTTAAGAATATGAACAAATAATGCGAATTTAACTATAACCAAACAATTTAAAACGTACATTTTTAAAATTTAATTGCATTTACTCAGACCGAATTTGTGACCTTGAATCAAAAATTAAGTCACAAACAATGTATCTTAAACTGTAACTGTGAGCCTTAAATAGTATTTTAGCCTAAATTCCCATCTAGAATGACTATAATATAAAGCGACGCCTTTGACTAGAGATCGTTTTAGGGTGTTTATGTCGTCAAGAAGGCAAAAAAAAGCTTTGCCATTGTCCAAATGGTAATGTCCATTCGGGTAAACAAATTTCTGAGGCTCATGTAGAACATTTCGCACATGTGAACGTCGCTTCAAAAGGTTTCAATTAAATTTTGACCATAGTCTTATTTCACTTTTAGTGTCATTTACAAAATGAACGTGAACAAAACTCGATGATTTTTACTGTTCGAGAGTAAAGCTGCAACTTAGCATCGTGTACGAGGTTAGCGTAGGCGTTCAACAGCCAACTATGTCCTTGTGTGCGTCTGTGTCTATACGCGTGAATGTTTGCTGTACATAATAGAGTACTGCCTTTCTCGATTTTCATCTGTAACATTTACTTAGATTAGAATCCGATCTTCATTCCTGAGCGCCTCTCCGTACCTTCTCATGATTGGGCAACTCGCTGTGGTATGTCAGAAGAAAGCAAACAAGCGTCTGTCTGGTCGTAGCATGCTCGTCGCTGCTTGAGTCCTTACTGCTCTGAGTTTCTGCGTTGCGTCATTTTTTGTTTTTGCGCATGGTTGGACCAAGTTTCGATGTTTTTCATGTGAATTCCCATTCGGTTTTTCCCATGAGATGAATCAGTTGGTAAACTTAAACTAAAACATTAAAGCATTCTTACGTTGACTAAAGTTTTAAATAAGAAACCGACTATTTATTTGAGTTGAAAAATAAACATTTAAATATGGGGGAAAAATTTTAAATTAGTAAGCACTTTCAAAAATTATAATAAATAACTATTCCTTTTTTCTACTTTTTTTTTTTGAAAAATATAGATATTAAAAATATTCTTAAAATCGAATTTGCTGAGATCAAGTGAGTACTGCCATAACTGCATAATCTTTAAATGCATTTTTCTCATTGGCTTATTTCGATGGCTTCTTCCTTTTACACAGCTATGAGAGTTAGTCAACGTTTTCTTCAACATAGAAAAAATTCCATCAACTGTTAGCACATTCATTAAAATATGTGGAATAAAAATGATTAAACAGAAGATTGCCAAAAAAAATGTCAAAACACCAGAAGTAGAAAATTATGAGCCTATAAATGATTTTGGACATTTTTAAGTTTCCAAATATAATTGAAATATTACTACTTAAAATTATTAATCATCCGTTATTTTTAATAAAAATGAAAAAAAAATCCGTATTCCAATTTGAAAAATACATGAGAATATACTGAAAAAAAAATATCTGATTAAGTACTGAAAGTATTTTTAAATTAAAATTTAATGTAACAAAGTGTTTCAGAATGTTTGATACATGAAATAAATTTTGAAGAATTAAATATAACAATTGAAATAAACAATTAAGTATAACAAAAATTTAACAATTGACAACTCTGTGGTGTTTAAAAGCAAGTTATCCTCGAGTTAAACTAGCTTTTTCAAATGTTTACCGACTGAAACTTTAAATCTTTAGTGCACATTTCTGAGAGACATGCCTGTATCCCGCCAAGTCTAATTTCTCGCGCCAATTTCTCTTCGTTCAAGGATAAAAGTTCAATTCAAGTCGAAGGTGCAGGAGACGAAGTAGAGCTTTATGAAGTGGACGTTGAGACACTACAAAATAAACAAAAACACGTTTAAGCAAGAAATGCGGCGCGTTTCTGAGCTTAAACAAAAGGTTCATACACATCGAAATGATATCCTTTCCACTAGTGTGCCCTTACTATATCTTTGACTAATTCTTGCTTTGTGGTGTCCTTTTTCTATCCCCTTTAATGTTGTCATATTTTTTGCCTCGTAGTACGGACCTCGCGAATAAGGATGATGGACAGGAATAAACAATAAATTACCAACATTATAAACAAATCCTTCACTAAACTCTAAAGACCTTAATTGAAACTGAAACGTATTTTTTCAGGGTTATTTTATTTGGTAACTTGTTAATCATCAACTTTTTTTCAAGAAGTATTGTTTAAATAAAAATTTTAAAACGTTAAAAAGGAGTAAAAGCTGGAAAAAAAGCGCCTTCAGTGCTACATTATTAAAAATCTTCTGATATATATATATATATATATTTTAAATTTGAATTCTGAATGCAATGTCCAATTGTATAACAATAGCGGCATTGGATAAAATACCGCCATTCGAAGTCAATTGAACCAATGCTATAAAGCCCTCTGGAAAATATGACATAACATGTATCAATTGAATTGAGTGATTGACATTTCTTTATTTTTACTTTTATCTATTAATTTATTTACCTGTTATTATTAGTTTTAATTGATAAAGATAGCAAACTTTTAGTTTGGAACTCATTCTGTTATCAAAGATTATATTACAAAACTTTATGATTTGACTATGGTTTCTTAAAATTTCTTCAAGTTATTACTTTGCAAATTCATGATGCTGTTACGTTGAAAAATAATTGACATTTAATTTTATGCAATACAAAAGTATCCAAAACATGTTCGGTATTTTTAGCATTAAATTGCGTGAAATGACGAAAGATTAATGCAATTATGAATTCAGTTAACTCATCTGTACTTTGGTCGAGGTAACTTTTTTTCATGTTTTCATCACCGTAAAAAATAGTCATTTCATTAATTGTGTGATAGTTGTTTTATTGAGACTGGAGAAATACGTAATTCCTCTTGTAATCTCTTGTAATTTGATTCTTTGAATGATTTTAAATGTGAAGTCACTGTTGCAGCGGCTTTAATTGGTGGTGAAGGTTCGAAAAATAAGAATTTTATTTCTGGTTTTATTTTCGTATTTGTTGTAAAACTTATGTTTAAAAACAATTCTTCATACAAACCGTCATTAATGCAGGCAAAGCTTTACTTTTTTCATATTTTGCCCTCCTTTTTTTAATCGTGTAAATTAAAGTAAATTGAATTTTAAACTAAATACTGTATTTATCTTTACCAATAAATTTATGCGCGTTATATAAGGCTTGAAATTATTGTGTGGTTACGTTCATGAATGGAAAAAATAGGTAAGACTAGGTAAAAAGTGCCTTAAAGATTAACAAACTACTAATTATATTTTTATCAAATTAAAATTTCCATGGTATTTATAAAAAAGATAAAAATTACAACACTAAACATCACTGCGAATACGTTTTTGATCAAAAATTCTTCAAATGTGTTTCTCCTTAAGTTTTCCGAAAGGTCTTTACAAAATTTGAACTTCTTAGATTGCACTCTGCATGACCCTGTCATATTAGCACCTTTTATCTAAATCCCTTTTGCACCATTGCATTTAAACTTCTAAGTGTTTTTCACTTTCTAATTAACATATAGTGTACTGCATGCTGTTTAATATAGTAAATATAATAACACTTCTTACCTCGGCTTTTAGATATTATCTTCGAGAACTTTTCAAGGTATGTCCAAAGGTAAATTTTTCGAAACTAATAAAAGCATAGCTGTGTGTGGTGTTTTCGAATACTATTAGTTTTGGCGCGGCTAAATTTAGCAATTTTGAGAATAGGCGTGAATGAAAGACATTGCTAATTATGTGTTGATATTACCGTAAAGGACGCTATTTTTGACTCAAGAAGGCTTATAAAAAAAAATAAGGTTAGATGTTTTGGGGACAGAATCGTTGGAAAGAACTTGTTGCTATAAAACAAACTATAGGGCTGATAGCCGAACATTGCTTGTTGTTGAAAAACTAGATTAAGCAAAAGGTATAGAAAGATCATGTGTTTATAACAAACATGAATAAGTGTAGCATGGTACTGAAAAATCTAGTTAAGTTTTACAAGAAAGTCGCTTCTGATAAAACATCGCTTGCCATCAAACGTAACGTGCTGTTAGGTGATGAACAAAAAAAAAAAACAAAAACAACTACACAACCATTCATACCAGCAACAGGTAAAACTCGTTGCTAGAAAATTTATACAGAATGGTGTTTAACCCCCATAAAGTATCAAAGCATTTGCGCTGCTTGTAGACGATCATAGTGTCATGGATGGACAATGCTATTAAGGAGTCTGATGAGATTAGAAACACCATCTTTCTGTAGATTCTTATTGATAGCATGGTGCTGAAAGAACATGATAAGATTGCAAATCACATTCGCGCTGCTTCTAGATGAACTTAGCATCTAGGAAGACGAAGCAAGTGGACACTTAACAGAAAACATACTGCTAGAGGATAAATTCAATGACGAAACAATGTTACTTATGGATGAACATAATACGTCAGTGATGGAGCCCGATCAGATCATGTTTCATTTCTGCAGTGATTTTCTGCCTTTGTGTGGATCTCGCCAGAAAATTCACTGCCCCTTTTTTGCCTTTGTTTTGTAAGTTCGTAACATCAAGAGCAATGCCGTTGCTATTGTTGCATAAGCAGTATGCCGAGGAGTCATCAGATTTTTGCGAAATCGTTTTAGAATATGGAACAAGTGTGAAATTTCACCGGCGCAGTGACATTCCTCGCGAAGGACAAAATTATCGCAAGAAGAAGTCCGGGAAGGGGATAATTATGTGTGGCAAAATGCGTGCTTTTAATGTGTACACGCTCTAACCCTTTTCACTTTTTGATATTTCTCACAATTTTTCCTGCAAAATGTTTAAGTCTTAACTTTTTCAAATTTCGAAAGGTTCCAAAGCTGTGTATCCTAATGCTTGCTGTGTTGTAATCGTACGTCGACACGCTTATGGCTTTATCAAGTGCTTTGCATTTTGCAAAGACCTTCGGGAACATTTTTTCGACTAAAAATTAAAACTCCAGAAATAAAGCGTTCTGTTAAAAAAGTATGTTAATAACTGAGTATAAATATTTTAATTCAAATGATATAGAATTCTTATTTTTGCATAAGTTTCCTTTTTTAAATTTTATTTTTACTTTATTTAAAGAAAAAATGTTCTAAACAATTTAACATTGATCCTACGAAGTTTCCAAAACACATCATAAACATAAGAGGTCAATTAAATTACTGTGTTAAATATTCATAAAAATCATATGAACGTCCGATACATGAGTCATAATTTTAAAACAGGTATAATTGTTTTGAAATTAACCTTTTATATAACAAAATGTCAGGGTCAAAAATCATACTTTTCATACACCGTTCTAAAAATATTTGCACGTGAAACAATTTTAAGCAACAATTGCCAATATCTGCTAACACATTTTAGAGTTTTGTGTAAAGTTTTAATATTCTTAATCATAAAACGTATACAATATTTAAAATTACTCCTAATATTTCAGTTTTTCACAGCTTCTGCGTAAAACATCTAGCTTATTTAAATTTAGACTAAGAACGCAATGCGTAAAAAATCTTTGTGCAAATAGAAATTGTAAAAAGTAAATAAACTGTATCGTCCATTTGACAGTTTAAAAAGACTTTCAAAGACAACTGCTAAAAAGTGTTACATGTAAATTCTTTTGAAAGGTTTATAAGTAGATGCCATTTGAAAATATTCGAAATTTCATTTCCATCTCTTTTTCCTGTGTGTGTCCACTTCTGACTCCAACTTTCTTTAAAATTTCCCTCTCTAAGCCCCATCTTTCTTTTTTTTTAAATTCCGCATTTCTGTGTTCTCAAACTCTCGCTGCAATAATGTTATGATAGAGGGCGCTGCAAAACAACGATGATATATTTATCCATGTTGTTCACATTTTAAGGCTATCTTCGTTAACTGTGTTACATGCGTTGCAAGCGTGTGTGTATTGTACATAGTCCGTTTACCTAAGTCTGTGATTTAAATATTCGACGTCGCGCCGAATGGTTGCTTCTTGATATGCTCTTCACCTGACATAAATCGATAAAAAATCGATTATAATCACGATTTATATGATTTACACGATTTTCCCCCGAGTTTGAATACAAAAACATATTTTTATTAACTTTACAATGTGAGGAATTGTCATGCACTTTTATTGTCTTTCTGTTCAAAACTGTCACTTAATATTATTTTTTGAAAAATATCTAAGATTTTTTAAAAATTATATGAGATTATATTGAATATGAATTTGGATTAAAAGTACAATAGTAGAAAATGCCCTTATAATTGCTAACTTATCAGTGGAAAAAGTTAGGCTTAACTTAACATGTACTGTAATTTTTAAAAGCTTACATGTTTGAGTGATGAATATTTGATTCTTCAAAATATTTGAAGTAATAAGTTATAACTACAGTACATGCTATTCATTTAAAATTTTGTTTTAGCTGTGAATACTATGTTTAAGTTTTTTCTTTTGCAAAAATGGCAACAGTTGAAGAGCATAAGAAGACTGCAATCACGTGATACGTCACTTTGTGATTCTGTGCGGTCAGTCATTTAGAAAAGCACCTATTCCAATTTACCAGATAATATAGATTCAAATCGAGAAATGGATGACGTTTATAAAATACGATTACTACGTAAAATTGTTCATTATATAAACTGAAACGAGAAATGCAATAATATTTGAAACTTACCCTTAATTATGTTATTGGTGAACCTTTAACACGTTTTTAAATAAACTCCCAGCATTATTTCTTCATTTGTATGTGACTTAATAGAATATGAGTTATTTTATACTTTTGTATTGTTGGCACCCCTTTAATGTGAAAATTGTGTATTTAGCTTTGGGTTAAAGTGAAGTATTTTTCACTGTACATAGACAACAAGAATAGACTCTAGACATAGCATACTCTGCGACTGGTTCTACTTAAGTCATGTACATAAGAAGTGGTGTATCGTGGTAGAAAAAATATACTTATTATAATGTTAGAAATTATTATTATTGTGTATCATGGTGTAAATTTCTGAAAATACTGCGACAGATATATTGTTCAATCATGTTCATTTATTTTTTGTTATCTATGAAATAGAAACAAGATTTCTATATATATGTCAGTGCTTTATATTCAATGATACACTTTCTCTAAATAATTGGTTAGTCATAAAAAAAGTATGAAGTATTTTACTTTTTCTATTTCCCAATGCATATGTATTTGAAGATAATGTGTAATAATAAAAAAGACTGGAAAATATTAAGAGAGTGTGTGTTTTGACTTTTAGTTTCCTAGAATCTTCTCTTCAAATTGTCAAGAAGTGCTCAATTAACTTCGAACTCAGAGTGTAATTTGAAAATTACCAGGGTGTCTATAGGTCACGAATTTTGAAATAGGTCACGAGACTAACGAAAAAGTTACGAAAGTTTTCCATCCATCGGGACCGTTCCGCACCACCGAAGAATTTACAGGTTTAAAGCATCAGAGCCGGATATTCGGTATCTGGCAAAGCCAATGTCTGATATTTGGGAAAGGTCACGAAAATTTTACGAAAATTCAGTTTTGAAATATTGTGCACATCCTGATCATTTTTCAAGTTACTGTTGTTTTGTTTTTAACCAATCGTTAATGTTCAGCATCAAACACTTTATTTAATGAAAATTAATTGTCTCAGAACAGCAAACATTCTTTCGCATTCGACAATATGATGTGACATTTAAGAGTATCTTCTGACATTTGAAATATATACTCAACTTCAAACCGACTTCTTATGTCTGAAAATATTCTCTGAATTTTGTCAACACTTTCCTACACTATTAAAACATACTTTTAAGTTCCAAAACATCTTTAGGCAACACGGTCAAAATGTCTCGTTTGAAATGATTTCAAAGAAAAAGAAAGAAAGGAAGAAAAAATGTAAGAAAAAAAATACGAAAATGTTTTCTGGAACATTTAGTTTTTTAACAAGCGATTTAAAGCAGTTTTCTCTTTTCTACAAACTCTTGAGTGTCCCAAAAGTTGTTTGAAGCTCGGCTCTTTAAATATCACAATTCCAGTTGCAAGAACGGAGGAATTTTCATTTAATTGCTTTAAAGCTAAAAATAAAATTCCTTTAATTGCTTTAAAGCATAAAACAAGTTTTCACTTAATTGCTGTAAAGCATGAAAATTATTTTCATTGCAGTGTTTTCTTTTTGTTACTGAAGAAATTAAACATTACATTTTATATTTATGGACGACGTTTTAAACTATCTATGCTATAGTAATCTCGATATTACTTTCATATTCCTAGCTGAAAATTGTAACAAAAGGTGGTACCCTATAATAGGAGCCTACCCCATATTCGGAGCCATTTTGGGGGTTTTCTAAAAATACATCGCAAAACTAAGATTTTGCATTTAACAAGGTAATAGTCGAATAAATCTTATCTTAGAACACTATATTCTTTATAAGCCTAAAAGCAATGTTTAAATCTTAATGGTGCTGTATGAGGCTAATTCAAAAGCTACCCCATATGCATGTTGAGACTTTTCCTTATGAAAAAATAGCAATTTTGCTCTTTTTTTCTTTATTTTTCGTTGATACTTATTTCTTGAAAGTAAGGCTGATTAGCAGCTCCGTGCAACCCATACACTGGTTTGAAATCTATTTCCGCGCTTCCTCTCAAAACAGAAAGCCAATCTACTTCAACTAAAAAGGAACTATAGACTCTGAAAGAAGCGTTCTCCAAGTAAAAAATCTATCCTATGAAGAAATGATGACTTTTTATGTTATTTTATTACTTGCCTACGGATTGATGTGGAAGTAAAGCAGTGTTCTCTTACGCAACAATATGCGGGTTCAAAACTGGGCCCATTTTCGTGATGTAAAAAATCATCAGCGTCCACACCAAATGATTATGCGGCATATTAAAGAATATCTATTTGTCTTGGACAATCTCGGCTAAATTAAATTCGAAGTGCGATTTGCATAGTCAGAGCTCAATGGGGCCATCTAGTAGTAAACTGGGTGTCAATAGTTTCAAGTGGCAATGGCAAAATCGATAGTGGTGCTACTTGAAAGAATAGTTGCCAGTCCCTGGGGAATACATCAGGACTGCAAATGGCGAGGAGCCTATAATACGAAACTCCAATGAAACAATAACAACAAAGAACAATGTTTTACTTATATATATTGTGATGACGGAGCAAATTTTAAAATCTAGTACAGGAACCGCACTAGGTGCATTGATGAAGCAAAAAAAGGGTATTAAAAAATTATCATAATGCTTTTAAGTTGACCTCATTGATTAAAAACAAATATATACGAGTACATTGTTGATGTTTCCTCTAACACAATTAAAAGAAAGTACTGGAAAAAATGCGTATTTATAGCCATAATTAAATAAAGTATACCTTACGTCAGGATACGCTCCGAGAATCAAGTATTTAATACTGAATTTAAAATGTCACAAAGTCATCATAATGAACTTGGAAATTTAAATAGAGTAGCATTTTGTGTAATTGAATATTTTACACCTTCATTGCAAGGGGGGGGGGGTTCATATTTGATGTCATAGTTTTTTCAATATCTTTTCTTCCCGCATACACTTCACACTTCAACATACCAATCTACGCCCAACCCCGGGCCAGTTCAGAAACAAAGCACTACGCTATAAACAGCTTTTCCCAAATATCGCATTTCCAGTTATATTTTTGAGCTTTTAATGATGTTTTTGAGCAAAAAAAGAAACTAATGCTTATGTGCTTATTTGATTTGCTTAAAATGATTTAACGTTTACAGCAACAAAAAAATAGTTAGTATATAATAGCTAAAAATATTAGTTGTTCGAATTCTCGAAAATTGACCCGCTCTCTCCTTTGTCTTAAAAGTGTAAATATCAATGGATTTCCTTTTAAATTTGGAATTTTAACTAAAAGTTAATTTTAACCTTAATCAGCATCAATGTGTTTTCGGGACTAAGTTAAACTCTGAAGAATACAAAACGAAAATAAATAAATTTAAATGTAAAAATATTCACGATTTTAAATGTTTTTATTTTAACCAAAATGTTGTTGTGTTACATTGTTTGCTACCACATCTCTTCACCTTGTCACAAACTGACACTATCTTGAACCCCCCTACCCTCTCAAAAGCGTGACATCATTGGTGTAAGATACCCCAACGAACTCAAAAAAAAAAAAAAAGAAAAAAAAAAGAAAAAGGCGGAGGGTGAGATGAAAGTAAATTCAGAATTAAATAGTGTTATTGCATTCTTTGTGTATTAATGTCGTGTTTTGATAGGCATTTTTTCTGAAGTTATTAGAGATACTCCGAATTATATTTGGAATTCGATCAGGAGATAGTTTCAAAATTATTACACAAAATTGCACATGTATTTAACGAAAATCCCCCGCACAAGATTATAACAATCCAAAACTTCATTTACGCTCAGATAAATGTTAATTAAAAAGGAGAGGTTTTAAGAGAACGGATAAAATTGTGAGCTTCCTTTTCTGAGAAAGTTTTCGATTTTAAGTTGTGGCACTCATTTATTGAAGTTGCTATTTATCTTATTGAATTAAAAAATTTAAAAATCACAGGTCAAGATACAAAATTCATAGAGTACCTAATTACAGTTTTTAACTTGATAAAAATAATAAAATTAATTAGAATGCATTGTAAATAAAGCAAATAAATCAAAAAATGTTTTATACAGTAACTTAAGATTTTTATAAACATTTTCTATTTTTTTCTGTTTTCTTCTCCCGTCCCCTAAAAGAAATAATTACGTATGAGTGAAAAAAAGAAACAATCTAGAATGCCTTCTCTTATCTAAAATGGGTAGTTATTAAATAATTTCATTGCCGCCTTGCGCCATCGTAGGTGGAACCATCAGCTAGCTCACCAATGCTCTGGGTTGGAATCCCGACACGGGAATGGATATTACTGATCAGTAGAGAACTTTTACAGATTATTCTATATTTGTTCAGTGTTCACTTCATCCTATAGGTCATCCAGAGTTGCATAAGGTTTAACCGCTTCCCTTACAAATATTTTTGAAAAAAAAAAATGCAAAAAATCATCATGTTTTATATTTTATTATTAAATACAAGGAAACGTATCAAAACAAAATATGTAGGTTTTCAGTTGAATTTTTATTTTTTAGAGGCGCAAAAGCATTTAATATTAGTTTACTATCCCGAGTTATCTCGGGTAAATGAAAAAAAAAGTTTAATATTGATCTTTGTATGATAGTTTTTTAAACAAGGGACAACACAGCAAACCAACAAAACTTGGCAAACTGACATTGAAAACTTAATATTTCCTCCAGGCCGAGTAAAACCGTGATAAAACAAAGCATACCGACAAATTTTGCTTCGCCCAAGTTTCTCGGGATAATAATTAACTGCAATACCTGCAAACCCGAGATAACTCGGGATAATCAGGCAAGCGATTAATTTATGTTCGTCCTCTTTAGTTATTAATCACCTCGTAAGTTTACAAGGTGATCGGTCAAATGGATTAGAACCGAAGTGCAAGTAACATTTTTTCATGTTACCATATATACCATTATATATGTATCATGATACCATCCATAGCTTTATTTCATATCATGGCAATATGGTTGGCCGTTTCTGTTATAATCAAAGTGCAAGTAACTTTTTTTTCATGCTACCGTATACGTAAGCATAACTTCATTTTAGATATGATGCGAACATGAGATAAGCTTAGCCAGCACAGCAGTTTTGTAAACTGAAATTCTATATTATTGAAAACCGGAAAAATATTAAGGAAATATTTAACGCTGCTATGGAGTTCAAATGTATTTCTGCCCTTATGTTTTAAGCGCAGAATCTAAACTTTACATTACTTTTTTCATTGAAGAAGAAACAAACTTCCATACGAAGTAATTTTTCATGTTTTTTCCACTGAAAGAAGCAATCCAAATATTCTCGGTTGACGTATGAAGAATGATTTTCAGCATTGTTTCTGGAGCCACCTTCGTGATTTATGAACTCCGTTTTCGATCATTACTGAATTCATTTTAACGCAATTGTGACACTGATGGAAAAAGATTGATCGCAGGAAAAAAAAAAAAAAATCTCAGAGGGCATATAGGTTTGACAAATTGGGTCAACAATGATTTAATCGTATCTACTATAACGATGTCTTGAGCTTATCTTGGAATTTTTGATTTTCAGACTAATTTCGCAATGAAATACTTACAACACTGATGCTTTTATTTATTTATTTTTAAAGTCTTAACTAAGTTTTTACTTTATGGACATTTTCTTCTAAGTGCCTTATTACTATTATGTTTATTGATAGAGCCTCAGAATAAGATAGCATTTAACATCAAAATAATTTACTTACATAAAAACTCTAAAATGAGGCGCAGCGTAAATGACCCAAGTTTACTTAAACTAAAGCTTCATCTACTGTGACATATACATACGTAGAAGTACAGTTTAAGAGTCAAGAGGGTTGGTCCAATCACTGCTCTTTCACCTTGTACATTCTTTTTTTTTTTTTGGCTTCTTATGCTCTATATAGCAAAAAAATCACGTGGACATTTAATTTTAGACATTTTTTTTTTTTTTTTTCAAATTTCTTTAGAAATACATGTAAAACGTTGTAACTTTTGTCATATAAATGGTATGCTTCACCCAACACTTTCCAGTAAAAATTAATCACACGTACATCTTACGGAATCAACAACAAACTGAAGAAAAGAGAAGCTACTTTTCATCATTCTGTATGGTAAAATGCGAGAAATAAGGTGTAAATTCCACAAAAGAGTTCACTTGTTTTGTACAGTAAGTCTGCAGATTCTCGTAAAACTAGCCTGCATATGGCAAAGTTATCAGCGTTTCTTTCCAACATGCAAGTTTCCCTCGCATGTTTTTGGGCTATAATTTGAAAAATATTTTACGAAATGTCACCAAATTTACGGAAAAGTCAAGGGTGTCCCAGAGTATTATTACAGTGAGATTAGAATTAAAAAAACTTCATATGATAAAATTTACGAACATTCGTAAGGAGTAATATATTAATGCCCATGCATGAAACATAGCTATTTTTTACTTTTATAACTTCATATCCAAGTATACAGGGCAACTCATAAAAAAAACTCAATTCAATATCGGGGAGACTCAGAGAGATATCGGTAAATCAGTGAGTTGCATTTCGACAATTCTTGGAAAAGCCTTCCTTGAACAGCTTCAAGGAAGGCTTACACCTTCCTTGAAGCTTTCTATTTCACCGAGTGGCGAACGCCTTCTTGAAAGAAGGCGTTCACCACTCAGCTCGTAATCATTCAGTGCTTCTATGTTGTGGTTTGTTATAAAAATTAACTACTTGTGAAGAATTCCTTATTATCCTTGCCAAGAACTTGAATGGTAAAAGTATTTTAGGAAAATAATGTTTATAACTCCTTCCAAATGCGCGATAGTTTTTATGAAAATGTTTAGAGCTATTGCTCGTAACAAGTAAACTGTTTTGGGAAATTTACTGCTTATATCTTACATTTTACGACAGAGTAATGTCAAAAATATTTTATATTTTATTCAATTTAGTGTTGATTCTTTAATCGCAAGAGTGATGAAATTTTTACTGCTTTGTATCAGGTAAAGCATACTTTTTACATAACCGAAGTAACATAACATTTTGTCATGTCTTTTTCTAAAAATTTGAAAAAGAAAATGTATAGAAATGAAGTGTCCAGTAATTTTTGGCTTTATAATGTAGACCATTTTAGCACAGACGACAGACTTCTTGCACATGTATCTTACAGAGCACGAGGTACCCGTATGAATCAGAGAGGGAACTACGGCCTTAAGGGAAACCTAAATCACTTGGACGTGATCCGTAAAATGCAAGCCTTAATTTATGATTAGAAAAATGTAAGATGATTTATTCCCTATTTATTGACTATGCAAAGTATTGCATTAAAAGCGATTGAAACTCTTTTCCTTTCTAAAATTCTTCAAAACTGGAATGGCAATGGAACAGAATCGAGAAGCATTGCTCTTTAAGAATAATCCGCTTTACTTAACTGACATAAAAAATGCATATAAATCCGAATTCATCTGAAATAACCATGAATGATTTATGTTAAACTTGAGTTCTTCTGCTTGAAATATCACCAGATAAATGCATTTTTGTAAAACAAAATATTTTCAGAGAGTTCTTTGATCTAAAAGCTAATTTAAAATACATCAAATATGAGAATGCTTTTAGAAAGGAATCAGTGCATTAAATTCCTTATTGAAAAAAGACAGTGCAAAAAAAAATGTTCTTTTTTTTTAAATCTGACCAAATGTTTCAGCTTAGTTGGGTGATTATACATTTGTTTTATTAGGTGTTATCGGAATCTCTCGAACTCTCACTTACTCATGTGGGGTGTTTAGAGCACCCTACGAGTAATAACATGCGCACAAGTATGGAAAGGAAAGTTCAATGTCAAATGCTTAAATTGCTTCACAGTTGTAGATGCGCTGCCCACTAAAAACATATGCTAATTCTACCGTTTTATTTTTTTTTTTCCTCAAAGAAGCAAAGACATAAAATGTTTCAACTGTGGAGTGCTGAAAGACCTAAAGTTATCAGGGAGCTTTTTTGTGTGGAAAAATAAATAAATAAGTAAATAAGGTGAGGTATGCTACTTTATAAAGATTTATTTTATTTCTATTTTGGAAATAAGTAAATAATTATTTTAAGAATTTTACACCATTTTCTTCCCATAAAAAGTAGACAAATTTGTAGAAAATAGAACAGCAGCGGTTTCGGAATCGTATCGCTTATTTTCAATGAAACTATAAAGCTAATAAAGCAGCATATAAAGATTATAATTTTTTTGGATGTTGACATACGCCGCTCAGAATCAGAATAAGAAGCGGGTGGCACATCTATTATTTATATTCTGATGATCAATTACAATAGGACTGTCTATATCACTTACTGAATAACACTATTTAATAACTGTACGTAAACGAAACTTAATGTATGTCCTAATATAGAAAAAATATCAGAAGACAGTATTTTTAGACTAAAGTAATTCATGTAATTAATGTGCATCTTTTTGTATAAAATGTTAACTGTTAACAGGATACATATATATATATATATATTAAGGATGTAACGAATAGTGATTTGGCCGAATAGCCGAATACCGAATATTCGGCTATCGCTTCCAGGCCGAATGTCTTAGGCCGAATACCGAATATTCGGCTGCCGAATATTAAAATTTCTAGAAAACCGTTGTAATAAAAAGTATTTGCCAAATTTAAAAGTACTCACTAAGTTAAACACCAATTCTACACATTAATTTATGATGTATGATTCAATTCTTAATTCTTAAGAATCTAAATCTATCTAAAATTAATGTATTTTCGGTATTGTTTTGAATACAATAAAACTGAGAATTTCACCCACAAGTAAGATAGAAACGACAGGTTTTAATGTAAGCATTAGCATTATTTTACTAATTATTTAATTCAAATTAAATAAATACTGTTGTCTAGTAAACATTTACGTTGCTCAGAATAGTTTTATGAAGATATTTTTAAAAGTTATAGAAGTTAATATTTTTATTTTATGAACTTTTTGCATACCTATTTTTTAAAGATCTATTAAAATTTAATGCATTTAACTGGAATATAGTTTATTGTCAGAAACCCCAATAACTTATTCTATCTTAATATTCATGATATAATCTAGGCTTTTCACATTTCGCTCCTACCCACCGTTCTCATTAAATCAGTCTACCCTGAAGAAGTATGACCAAAGATATCGTTTGTCTGACTTCCACTTTGTTGATAATAACAAAATAAAAGTATTATGTTCTCCATCTTAATTAACTATTGCCAGCTTTTAGGAGCGAATGCCGAGTATAAAGTACAGCATTGTAGCTTTAAAATCTGTTTTTATTTTTGTTCAGCCAAACCTAAAAACAATGCTTAAAAAAATGTTTTTTTTTCTAAATTATTTTTAACTTATTGAAACTATATACTAATGTATTGTTTTGCAATAACTATAACGCAATTTTAAGTGTTTAAAATCTACTAATTTCCTAATTGTCTTACATTTCTACTGGTCGAATAGGTCGAATACCGAATAGTGGCGAATATTCGTTACATCCCTAATATATATATATATATATATATATATATAAATCTTCACTTGAAGAATGAGTTTAAAAAGACTTTTTTTGTAATTAGGTGGGACTGACAAACTTATTATAATTCATGTTAACTTTAAAATTATGACAAAAGTATTGGAGTGTTTAACAACATATCACAAGTGATCGTGTCACAGACAGAGGAGCGAGTGATGGAGAATTAAGTGATTGTTAGAATTCGCTACTATTTATTTATATATTTTTGACGGCCTGTGTTAAATCACAATTACAGGCGCAACAAGAAGTTCCGTCTAGAACTAAACGAGCCTACTTTCCCGTATACACCAAATTCAAATTTATAATCTAGCTATCTCTTTCTATCTCTTTCTTATTTATCTTTAGTTCTTAATTATTTCAAATATACATTTTTCAACGGATAATACATATTCATTCACTCACTCATTCATTATTTCATTTATTCAGCCATTCATTTATTCATTCATTCGTTACCTCATTCAAGTGTTTATTCATTCATTTACGCATTCATGTATTTATTCACTCATTTATTTATATTTTCATTTATTCACTAATTTATTCATTCATTCATTCTTTTCCTCATTCATTTATTCATTGATTTATTCTTTCACTCTTTCATTTATTCATTCATTCATTATTTCACTCATTGAGTCATTGAGAAATATCCTTGAAAATCCCGATCAAAAAATTTCATAGCAAAATAGGCTCGTAAGTTCTGGATGAACTTTCTATTTCTACATGTTCTACGTTATAAGAGCTTTCCGATAAAGTTTGTTCCAAGCAAATCGGTCCGTTAGATCAGGATTTATATAGGGTTAAAATTTCCCCGTAAGCTATGTGTTAATTTTTTGAACTGTTCAAAAATGAACAAAACTGTTCAAATTAATATTTCACGCCAAGAGCTTCCTCCAGCAAGCTTGTTCATTGGAACTTGGATCTTGTACCTAGAGTTTGAATCATTTTCTTCATTTTCGCCCGTAGGCGCTAATGTTAAACGTTTTTGAACTGTTCAAAATGGAACGAAAAATTGATATGAAAATGAGATGTCCTCGCCGAGATCTTTCGAATGCAAAAAGAATTTTTTGAATCGGACAATTCTTTCAAAAGTTATTAGGGGGGGACAGACAGACAGACCGACAGACAGACCGACAGACAGACAGACCGACAGACCGACCGACACACATTTTCCCCATCTCAAAACCCTACTTTCAATTTTTTTATTTTTCAATATTTATTTAATTACTTCACTTTTTCTTGACTTTTCTTTATTTTTAACGATATTTTCACGATACATTAAGCCTTCTTTCATGCTTTATTCTTATTATTTTTACTTTTACGGGAAAGTAGGCTAAAAAAGGCAATGAAATACAGTTTTGAATTCGAAAAACTCCAATTCATCTAAGCACAGAAGTCGGTGTGACTATTTATTTATATACCGATATTACACGCTGACAAAAGTATTATTTAATTTGTAGATTGCGTGCATAAAAACATATGCGTATATAGAAATATTAATTATACACATTTATATAAAATTTAGCTGTAATAATAATTACATACCAATTTACACCGTTTATTTACAACAATACGTGAGAATCGTGCATAGTTGGGAAACTTTCTCTTTTGGCGAATATTCTGTCAAAAAGTGAGGCGAAACGAAACTTTTGCTAAACTTTTAAACAAGAAGTTTCCCCGAGAATTAAATTTGCGTCTAACGAACTTTGTTGAAGCATCGCTTGTTTCCTAAACCCTAATGCTGTTAGCTAATGAGTAAAAGGAATGCTTCCTCCTCTTAACGTTAAATTGGATAAATACTGGAAAGGGTTACTGACAGGCATACCTCTCCAACTTAACAAGATATCTTTCGCCAGTTATTGATAATGGGCGTAAATAATGGTTAGAGTCGGCGGTAGTATGTCACTTTAGCTTGGTTTTATTTATTTCAACACAATTATCAATTACATTGTATTGTGTGCTGTATTCAATAAAAAAAGTTTCAATGAAAAATATCAATGTATGAGAAACGAATAGCTTTTTTTTTCTGTTTCATTCGATTAAAATTCGCTGAAAGAGTCAATTTTTACGATCTTGTGGCATGAACTAATGGAATATGCATTGCTACGGGACCGTTGTACTTTAAACCAATGACTAACTACCTGTTCGAATAGAGAAATTTTTTTACAAGATATTTATATTATGTACAGATTTAAGAACGCAAAAATATCTCATTAAGTTCGCCCTTCACCGTTAAACCAACGGTAATCTCGTATCTACTTCCGTAATACGAATAGAATCAAGCACGAAACTTACAACACAACGGCTCAGACTGACAGGCCCTCGCCAAAGTCTAAAACTGAACTGGACTGTTTTAACTTCTCTCCATAGCTCCTTATATAGCACCTCGGATTACGTGACATGAATATGCCAGAAAAATCCAACAAAAACTAGAATTATCTAACGTGATCGGGGTCGCCAAGTTTGGCGAGAGACAACATCGGTACCAAATAGAAATGCTTATCAATACAAAATTTGGAATGAACTATACTGCTAAATATATTAGTTTCCACAAAATAATATTATGCTTATAAAATTAGGAAAAAAGCGTACCTTGAAATGTTCCAAACCGAGTGAGTCGTTTTGAAAGATGTTAAAATGGATAAATATCAGAACCTACAATGTTTACCTACAATTGACAATGTTACAACCTCATTATGTTTCTTAAACACTTATATATACTCACTAGAGAGCCTGCCACCTGCTCGCTATCGCTTGCCAACCCCCGAAAACTTCAAGCAGTTTCATTCAGATCGCTAGGTGACCCAAGCTAGCTGCTCTCGCTCATCAGATGTAACTGCATACTTTTAATCATTCTAGAAAAGAAGTTTACGTATTAATATTTAATTTGATCCATTTTTACATCAAGCATTACTGCCATATTTATATGCGTAATTCAAGAAAAAACTTCATAAGGTCATTCAAGGACATATCGACAGTTGAGAGATATCTACATGTTTAAGAAAACCACTTATAAGTGTGGTCTGAACCTTATGGTTGAGTTTGAAAACCACTACGGTGGAATAATCTAGGAGTGCAGTGAATCGCTGTGAGTCGAAGTTCCTGAAAATTCAGAGATTGAGTAAGAAAATAAATATTAAAAATCTTTCAGGTAAGTTTTTAGGTGTTTTATACAAAGCTTGATGTTTACACTGTTAAAAAAAAACCTGAATTTTCAGAGTGTTTTTTGACTGATTTTAACGGAAGATTTTCGTAGTGCTTCAATACATGTTTTTTCCGTCCAGAAAAGGAAATATCACATCCTGAAAATACGAGAACGGAACTTTTCCGTTTTATGGTTGCTGTATTTTCACAACCTGATTTGGATTAACGGAGAAAAAAGAAATGGAACTTTTGTCAAATCTAGGAAAAATATTATCAGAAACGGAATATTTCCGGCAACTCTGCTGCCGTACTTTTTCCGTTATTTTCAAGAGATTTTATTTAGTGTGCGATTGACATTGTTAACAGTAATACATGCTGAAGGCTTTGGTTTTAGACGATTTCCAAGTGACTGGCTAGTGAGATCAGACATGGGCCGTGGTAGCCTCGTGGTTATTATGTCGGACGTCCAACGGGAAGGTTGCGGGTTCGATACCCGTTGAAGACCCACCATGTACCCTTGGGGATACGTGTATGTAAAATCCGTAGACCCCACTACCTCGCGCCCGGCGTAGAGCATTCCTAAAGCCTAGTGCTAACAGGAAGGAAGTTGGAGGAGAAAAGTAAGATCAGACATTTAGAAACATGCTTGCCTGTAGCGCACATATTTCTTACAAAATCTATTGTTCAGAATTGCACACGTAGGTACCCGTCCAGATCTCTTACAGTTAAGGGAGAAATGTATATTTGTCTTTTATTTATTTATTTATTTTTTAATAATATTTATATGATTCATGATGTTTTTAAGCCAAACCAAACTTTCACTACGTGATACTTCTAATTGAATCAATATTTTCTATAAGAAAAAATAAATAAATCCTCCAATAGTTATCCAGTAATACATCACTTTTCTTTAAGGTGTCAAGATGTCCCAGAACTAACCTATTTCAAAAAGCAAGATTTGAATATTAAAATAATGCTACCGAAAGAAACTCACAGGAAAGAAATAAACTGGAGGAAAACAGACGTAAATCACATATGTTTAAGATTTTCTTTTACGCTATTCAGGATATTCTTTCGCAATATGAAACGCATTTTCGGGAGATATTTCAGAAACCATTGCATTGATGGTTTCAATCACGGAAGAATATCAGAATTCAAAGGGATGCTATTCGAAAAAGATTGAAACTTTTTTGAAATAAATGTCTTGCTCATTCAAATGAAGAATGGTTTTATATCCAATTCTAAACTTTAGATAGATCATCAATTGCAATTTGATTGAAAATAAAAGATCTGAATCTTAAAGTAAAACGGATATCTGAATCACTTCAATTGGGCAACATCAAAGTTTCATTCAAAATATTAAACTTCTTAAACTTCAGGCTTTACGGAATTTATTTCAATAGACAGAATTTTATTGCTTTGTATTTTCCATAAATGGATTTAGGAGTTTTTCTTTTATAGATTCCATTGCCCATAAAATAAAAATCCTTTCAAACGCAGAAATTCAAAAAATAAAAATGATTTATTCCCCATGCTTCATTTAATATTTATTTCCCGGATCTTGTTCCGTACCTGTAATTTAAAAATTAAACTTTACATTCAGAAGCTGCTATAAACTTTGACATATCAGAAAAGCAATATCAAAAGAAATCAATTAATTTTTATTTCGCTGGTCGTTTCGACAGTTTGAGAAACTTTAAATGTATATAAAAGTGCAAATGAAAATTATAAATTCAGGAAAAGAAAAAAATCAATATTATTGTGTAGCGGTGCGAGTTCAGTCCTTCAAATAGCCCTCTTTGCTCCTGCCCAGGGGGCGCGACTTTTGGGAGAGCGGTAAAGAATGCGGCTACCACCAAAAAGATCTTGGTTCGACTCCCGGCGCTTCACGGCCACGCTCGCACCGTTACATCTGGTGACCCGGCATTTACGCACGCAGCAATGGAGACCCGAACACTCCACAGATGGCGCCACGAGATGACTTGCTCGCACGCATTCGTGCAGTCTGCACGCGCTCGCACTTGAGCCCAGCCACGGATCCGAGCAAACAGGCCCAAAACTTCACTCACTCACGCAGCAACCTCAAGCAGCCTTTCTCTCGCACTGGTGCACCCATCTGTGGTAAAATATCGTTCACTCTTCCCCTATTCGTTCACTGGGGGCGGAGTATGTAGCGGTGCGAGTTCAGTCCTTCAAATAGCCCTCTTTGCTCCTGCCCAGGGGGCGCGCCTTTTGGGAGAGCGGTAAAGAATGCGGCTACCACCAAAAAGATCTTGGTTCGACTCCCGGCGCTTCACGGCCACTCTCGCACCGTTACATATTGCTTTGATAAATAACACTACGTTATAAATTGGTTTGAGTTATGCTTGTTTTACTTTAGGTCTTGCTTGATCGTGTTATAGTAGTCGTATGTAATTGAAGAAAACGGGCGTTATACTACAGTTCCAGAAATGTATTTCCACGCAACAATGAACTTCTACAGGGCATGGCCAATGTATACTATCACAATAAAAAACGCCAATTAGTGACTTTACTACTATGATAAATCTATATAGAGAAATAAAAAACAAAATGATTTACAGTTGTATTCAGAAAGCTTATAAAATCTCTATACTGTTTAAAGAAATATGATCTTATTTCAATTGCTTTGCAGGTTATCAGAAAAAATGCGCTCAACAGAGGAAATAATAGCTATTGTTTGTACTATTTGCTATTTGCGGGAGGGCTATTGCGGAAAGATTGAAATTTCAGAATATTCCACTAGTCCGATAAAAACCAGCAGTTAAAGAGCATTAAAAATAGGAAATACAAAAAAATACTGAATTTGGGAAGGGGCACGAATTAGTTGAATATTACAAGCTCTCGCTCTCGTAAACAATATTTATTAAGTGCTCAGTAAAAAAAGTAAATTTATTTTTATTTAATAAAAAATGATAGAATCAGAGTAGAGATTATGACAATACCCTAAAGCACTTGACTATTTATCTTTGATAATTTCTGCAAAAGTTATAACATGATTAGCTTTAATACAGTTCTTAATCGTCTTCCCAAAGTCCCTTTACGAAGTGTTTGTTTTACACGAGGAAAATAACGATTGAGAAAATTCTAGCATTCAACGTAGTTTAGATACATAAAGCATATTAATTTCAACTCGCGTATTCGATCTTTAGTTTTATTCCCTGAGTTTTCCAAAGAAGTGTAATTTATCAATTCCGAAAACATTGCCTGTAAAGCTATACTTTTGCCCAATTATTTGCCGAAATACCTAGTGGTTAGATGGGTGCAATTTGTTCTAACTTGAGTTGAGCAGCTGTTATGGAGGCCGCGATTTCGAGGTTGGAATAAAGAATTAGTTATTTGGGAGACTTATGATAAGAACATTTTTTCTCCTTTCAAGAAGAAGGCTAACTAAAACAAATTTATCAACCAATGTTTAGCTCTTAGATCATTTATTTCGACTGCAATTAGCTTTCTGTTGTTTTTATTCACGGCATAATATTTCAAGGCAGAGACAGAGTATGTGAAGCTCGTGTTGCAAACATATTAACTTTCTGACAAAACAAAAATTCTGGAATACTTTAAATATTTTAATTTCAAAGCTCAGGATATACTATGATTTTTAAAATATATTTTCACTTCAGAAATCATTCTCTTTTAACTTTGTTTGCGCAAAACTGAAAATATTGTTTTTAGCATTAACGTCTACTGTAAAAAACACATACAGTACATTTTTTTTAATTGTAAGGACATTGGCATCATGGCATCCCATCTTGATATATTATCCTAAGAGTTAAAACAGGACTAAGTTTTCATAGAATAATTATGTACCGAGAAAAAAAATCGCAATTTTTAATTAGATTTTGAAGGGAAATAAAAGCATATATAATGTAGCATATTATTAGACATACCAAGATAAATGTTGTGGAATGAGACCTTAACAAAGTCTGTTAATTAGAAAAGCTTCCAGAGAAATTCGGTTTCTGTTTTGATCAAATTAAAAAAAATTTTGCATATATGTAAATGAAAAACAAGTATACACATATCGCCGTAAAAACGCATATTTTCCCGAGCCTATGCCAGAAGCACATCGAAATTTCAAGAAAATCTGATTTTTTTGCCCTGAAATACATGAGTATCTCCTGGAAACCATCTTTTACAGAGTCTAATGTAAAATTACAGAGAACTGCAAACAGGAAACTAAAAAGTCCTTTAAAAAAAATACACAGAATATAAAACAAAAAACTCACTGTAAATTGATAGCAATAGATACTGTGTCGCAGTAGTTTCACCATCTGAGAGTGTGCTGCACCAGTACTTCTGGTTCAAAAAGTTGGAGGGGAAGTCAGTTAGGCCCACGCTGTTGTAATGCCTCCGGAGAATTGAGAGGACTGGCCGGCGAGGGCTGGAGCCTACTTACTAGACCGAGCGCCAACTACATACAGTGCATTTCTGGACCATTTTTAAACTGGTAAAAGATCTCAAGTGTCCAGTTTTACGTAACTTAACCGATCTTCCTCTGTAATTGTACAGAGTGAAAAAAAGCAAGAATTTTACTGAGAAATTGCTATCAAGAAACTTGATTATTTGATTTTAAAGAAAGTCTTCGTGAATTTAAGTAAACACTCAGTTTCCTTTCCGCCTTTTCACAGAATTGTTTATTGTGAGCGAGCTAGCTTTCGTGGATTTTTCCGAATCCACTATTTCAACAGCAATATCTTCTTTGATATGAGTCTTTATTAAAATGTTTTTAACGCTTACAGAAATCCTCAAAAGTCTTTCATTTCTTCTACGCATTTCATTCACAAGAAAATTCTTTTATTTAATAAATAATTTTTGACATGAATAGTAAGTACAGCTGATCTTAACTCTCATGGTACAGGACTTGGAATTTTATCTCAATTAGTAATCAATACAAAATTTTCCGAGAATCGTTTTGAACACCAGTGCATGCAAACTCTCATTTAAGCTGACTCATCTTCCAATATATTTTCATTCGGTGGTTATTTACCGGAACATCTCAAGTAAATTGATCCGCTATTTAATTTCTACACGGAAGAGATTTTTCGCTTGAATGAGTTTGTTTCTCAAAGCACCATGACTTCCAGATTAAATGGTTCATGATATTCGAAGCTTAAACTAGAAAAGTTCAAGAGGAAGCTGGTGTATAAACTATATTCTAAATGCCTCTGATATCTGAGAAAGCAATCTGTATAGAATTCTGGGAAAGTAACCTGTATAGCATCATAATGAATTTTATATGACGTATTTCTTTTTTACCCATTATATTTATACTACGAAATAATTAAGTGAAACATTTCATCCTTTATTAACCCCTTAATGATCGGTTAATTTTAAAGAAAACGGTCATAAAAGTGCTTATTTTTTATCTCTGAAAATTATATAAAAGTATGTGTATGAACAATATATCTATATTCATTTTTTATTTTTTATTTATTTTTGTTTTGAAATTTTAAACACTCCAGCCCGGAAATATCACGGGAGCGAGAGGGAAGGGGTTTATGAGAATATATAGGCGGCTTTCTAGTAAAAGTTTAAATATTGGAGGGAGGTATTGTATGTAGCTGGTAAAACTGTGCACGTCATTACATATAACAACGATCTAGCTGGAATGCATAATAAAATGCAGTCCTTAAAGCACACTCGTTTTATTATTTAACAACGAAAAAGTTTCCTTCTGTGTGAAAAAAAGAAAGAAAAAACCTGTCATCACCGACACGTGCATTACACGAATGGGACAGAGAGCGGAAATGAATATTGAATTCCAAGATTCAAACTGTCACAAACGACTGTAGTTGATGCTGATACCTTCCGGTAAAAATAGAAACTAGTGCAAATGCGGTGGTTTCACACTAAATTAACTATCACCAATGAAATATAAAGCAATGAGAAAGATTAAATAACTTCATAAACAAAAGTAATACTGTGTAAATAGAAAGTATTCTTTCAGAGCAATTACTGTTTTAAAGATTCTGAAGCATAAATTGAACTATGACGTGGATTTAAAGTCATCAATGAATAACAAGTAAACAATTAGCGGAGAAAACTCCATTATACGCTGTTTACTACTGAGAATAAGGAATGAAGATATATCATAATGAATTAACAATATAGCTTATACAAAATACTTGATAAGAATAAATAAACAGCCTTCATGTGTTAACTAGAAATTTTCTTAATACACATATAACTCATTTTCCATTTAATTAATTTCTACTTGCTGACCTGATGTAATAAATCAAGGAACTATCAAACTATCTCCTCCTGATATATGAAATGATTGTTCTAGTAATACATTCTGCTGATCGGGTGAGTAACAGGTTAGACTTTGATTTATTGAGAAAACAGGAAGACGTTAATTCATTCAAAACTTAGTTTATTTCTTACTTGATTCTATCATGAAAGCGTCAAAGCAATTTTAGGGACCGCATAAAATAATGCTTTTGCAAGTTTTTTGAATTCTACACATATTCAATATAAATGCAAAGGCAGCAAAACCGAATACATGCGCCGTCAGACTTCACAGTAGGGTAAAGTAGGCCATGGTAGCCTAGTGGTTTGAGCGTCGGACTTTCACCTGGAAGATCGCGCGTTCGATCCCCGCTGAAGACCCGCCATGTACACTTGGGGATACGTGCATGTAAAATCAGTGGACCCCACTACCTCGCCCCGTACGCAGGCAATCATAATGCCTTGGCTAACAGGTCGGTGTCTGGTGGAGAAAAGTAGGGTAAAGTGAACTCTATTGGGGGGGAAAACATTGGAATTTTGAATCGGCAGGGGTCTGAAAAGTTGCATTTCTGGTTTAAATGAACATATGTGAAATTTTAAAGCAGTATATTAAGATGCGTCCCAAGCCGCTTGAAATATTCATCATTCAGCTACTGAGTGAAATGATGACAATATGTTGCTTCAGTTAAAGTTTTTTTTTTTTTTTTTTTGTATGCTTTCCGATGCTAAATAAAATTGATTTACTTGGAAACAGTGCAAATTATTTATTATTATTTTACTTAAAGAAATAGAAATAATTGTCTTTCTAAATTAAACTAAAAATATTTTAACTTACAAGTAAATATCTCCTGAACATAAATAAAATCATGAACCTGAAAATACATACACATAATCAAAAGAACACAAATTTTACTTCATATTTACACTTTGTCTTGAATTAGTCCTATTTATTTCTAGAATAAGCTTAGCCAGTATGAATTTTTGTTTCTGTTTATTACCAAAAACGTATTCTGAAGACTCAGTCATAAGGCGAACAGTTTCTTCTGTTCTTCGCGAGTGACAAGGGAAATTTAATTTGAACTTTTTATTTCGGTTGTAACGAGGATTTAGGAATTGAGGCATTTCTCTCGTCAAATCAGTTTGCTCGTATGAATGGTTCTGCTATAAAGTCCCGTATTTAATATACATCGTATTGTATAAAAATGTGTTTAATAAAGAGGACCTACTTTTTATTTTTTATCATGTATTGTACAATAACAAAAAAAAACTGGTTAGTATGGTTAGAAAAGTATTTGTTTTCCGTTTTTCGGATATTTCCGGCGTTGAAATTGTACATAAAGATAAATGATAGTTTTTGCAAACTTCAGTATTTTCAGTAGGGAAGAGTTGGGAGGAATAGGACAGTTGCATTTATGTCTTAATAAAACATTCGAATTGATTATTAATTCCTTTACTAGATGGAATAGTTATTGCTTCTTGCATGGTTTTAAATGTTAACCAGCTACAGTATTGTTTGTACTTAAAACCAGAAAACCTTGTTTTTTTTGTTTGTTGTTTTTTTTTTTTTTTTTTTGCCTAAGAAGTAAATATAAGTTCTTATTTTGTCAATGATATTTTTTCAGTCACATTGTTACTAAACTAAAAATATTATATACGCAATACGTATAATACACGCAAAGATGGTGTTTGGAAACTAACAGTCAAAATTAAGCCTAAATTCAGCATGTTTTCTATGATAGGCATTTTAAAAGAATGGTCTTCAAAAGAACTGCATCATTTATGAGACATGTACCATACCTCCCTTATTGACCTTGTTTCTTTTTAGAGCCATTCCATTTCAAATCAGGCAGAGGGTGTCACATGACCCTCACAAATTTAAAAAAAAAATACAGTAGTTACAACTAAGGGACATATAATATATCCCAAAAGAATTCTTCAAAAAAAATGATTCTCTAGTTACAGGCTTTTAAAATTTGGGACAAAATAGGCCGTTTTCAGAAAATCAGCAAAACACTCACTTTTAAAATGGCCACTGTTTCAAAAGTTTTTAATCGATTCGAATATTTTTTTTCTATAAATAACTAATGGGTGGTATTTGATTTGAACACTGTTTTTTAAAATCTATTCGGCTTTATTGATAAAGAAAAAAAGTGTTTTTGCCGTGAAAAGTTTCCATTTTTACCGATTTTAAGATTTTTTTTCTTATGCAAAAAAAATTCATTTTTGGCAAAACAGAAGTGGCAATCTAAAGTACTGTTATGGAAGTTTTGCATCAAATTTTATTGTAAGCCTGAGATGCATATCCCCTCAGAATTTGAAGTTTGAATTTGAAAATGTTCAAAATTCACAATATTTGAAGTGAGATTACTCAAAAATGCCATTTTTTCGTAATCTGAAAATCTGCTCATTTGATGCCCTTGAAGCGCTTAATGAGCTTCTATCAATTATATTGTGTATTTTTGCCCCAGAGATTTTATTTGATTTTTCAAATATGGCCTTTTATGCATTTTTCAAAAAAGCCAGAATGTAGAACTTGTTATTATTTAATCCTTTTAATATAAGATTTAATCAATTTTTATTAAGAAATATACTATATTTTTACACTATTACTGCAGCTAAATTGTACTTAACCTTCTTAGAATTTAAATAGCACCTTGCACAAAGTGTAACCACCGTTATTTAATGCATGTTGTTCTGTTCATTCCAATTACTTGTTTTAAACTCACACGCTTGACATCAAATATCATGTTACAGCACTCATATACATAGTTTTAAGCACATATGTAGTTATGTACTTGCAGAAAAATAAGTAGAATCAAGTATTTGAATCATCTTGAGCAAATTTTAAAAGTCTGTAACAAGAGAAATATTTTTTTTTTTTTTTTGCAAAATCTCTTTGGAATATTTGATATGTCTCTTAGTTGTAACTACTGTAATTTTTTTCAAAAAATCTGTGAGGGTCATGTGACAGGTTTTGGACCTGCCTGCCTGATTTGAAAGAAAATGACTCTTTCTTCTCTTATTTTTGATTTTTCTGAACAGCTCAATACGCTAACCTCTCAAGTTTTTAACTTTTATGAATGAGAAGAGCTAATAAAATGAAAGAAGCACTGAACTAAAAAAGGGAAAAAAAAAACGAAAATAGTGAATAAATTTTCTGATGATGAATCAATTGATGGGGAAAACATCAAATTGATATTTTCTTTTCACGACTCTATGATGAAGAGTTTTAATTTACATCCTATTCCTGATGATAGTTAAATCGAGCATGAAATTAATTAGTTGATAAATGATCAAAAATTGAAAGTGAATCATTTTGTGCTTCTTTAATTTTTGACAAAGAAGACACGAATTTATTATATAGGCAGAGTTGAGGAGACAAAATAACACGACCATAAAATAAATCTTTATGCTAACCATCGAAATATGTTTGATGAATAACATAAAATATGCTGATTGAAAGCTTAAATTATGGAGTTTATGTATTCAAAATATTTACATTAGGGAAATTGAAATTCGAAGATAGAAATATGTCGGTTTTTTTCAAAAAAACTGTTTTCATAGCAAATAATAAACGACAGAAACCACAGAAAATAAACATTCAACGAGACGATTTCAGTAGAAAATGGAAAAATATTTGCTCAATGTTTCTTTTTTCCATTTTGTTCACATCAAAAGTAACAAAAGTAAAAAATTTCAGACAAAAACAGAAGCTAAAAAATAAGAAAAAATCAATAAATTTAACCTGTAAAATGTTTCTAAACATGCTTTTATTTCAACATAACTCGCAACCATGATAGTAAAGATAGAGCCAGAAAGATAATATTTAAACGGAACAAGAAAAAACAAGAAGTTCCGTCTAGAACTATACGAGCCTACTTTCCCGTATACACCAAATTCAAATTTATAATCTAACTATCTCTTTCTCTCTCTTTCTCATTTAGCTTTAGTTCTTAATTTTTTCAAATATACCTTTTTCAACAGACAATACATATTCGCTCACGCATTCATTTTTTCCTTTATTCAGCCATTCGTTTACTGATTCAAATGTTTATTCATTCATTTACTCATTCATGTATTTATTCCCTCATTTATTCATTCTTTTCCTCATTCATTTATTCATTGATTCATTCTTTCACTCATTCATTTATTCACTGAAAAATATCCTTAAAAATTCCGATTAAAAAATTTCATAGGAAAATCGGCTCGTTAGTTCTGGATGAACTTTCTATTTGTACATGTTTTACGTTATAAGAGCTTTCCGATAAAGTTTGTTCCAAGCAAATCGGTCCGTTAGATCAGGATTTATATAGGATTGAAATTTCCTCGTAAGCGCTATGTTAATTTTTTGAACTGTTCAAAAATGAACAAAATCTGTTCAAATTGATATTTCACGCCAAGCGCTTCTTCCAGTAAGCTTGTTCATTGGAATATGGATCTTGTACCCAGAGTTTACATAATTTGCTTCATTTTCGCCCATAGGCGCTAATGTTAAATTTTTTTGAACTGTTCAAAATTGAACGAAAAATTGTTCAAATAAAAAAGTAAAATATAGAAATGAGATGTTCTCGCCGAGATCGGACTATTCGTTCAAAAGTTATTAGGGGGGACAGACCGACAGACCGACAGACACACATTTTCCCCATCTCAAAACCCTACTTTCAAATTTTTTATTTTTCAATCTTTATTTAATTACTTCACTTTTTTTTGACTTTTCTTTATTTTTAACGATACTTTTACGATACATTAAGCCTTCTTTCATGCTTTATTATTATTTTTTTTACTTTTACGTGAAAGTAGGCTAAAAAGCTGATAAACAGTTCTGAGTTAGATTAGCAAAGCTTTATTTTATTTAACTTATAAATAAAGTTAAGAATAATTGAGTAACATTTTTTTATTTAACTTGTAGCTTAAATATTACTTTATACACAATAGCTCATATGGTATATAAAGATAACTGAAAGAGCGAGAATTAAAGGATGTGAATAACAAAAGGAAGGTTTTGAGCAAGACGAGGTCAAAGTTCAAATCGCATAAGGGTTTTCAAATAAAAGTTTTCCTAAACTACGGTAGGTAGCAGCACCTGTCAGAACTACCAATGAAATATTACTGCCAAGAGACAAAGTGGTGTTTCTGTTATCATTTGCACTTATTATCTCAAATTTTCATTTTTGTCACTTACACCCCTTTGCTTTTGAGTGCTAAAAATGGAAATGCTTATCTGAAAGGAATTTAAATGTCGATGATATCAACAACAGGTTTTTTCCTTTTCAGTTTAATATATAAAGTGCTTAGATTTGTCATAATATGCGTCGTGATGTTTTCAATCTTAAAAAGCAGCAAGACCATAACCGAATGATGGCTTTATAACGTTTTGAAGGTGTTTTCAGACTAACCGCAACAACCACAAGCAACAGCAACGAAACCTTTCAACGCGTTTCATTGGTTCTACATAATATAATACGCCACTTGCCGGCAGTGTGACGTAGTGGTAAGGCACTAGCCTAGTATGACCAAGTTCACTGGATCAAACCTGGCCCAAGTCGGTGGATTTTCAAGATAGAGAAAATCGACAGCGCCCATGTCGTATGATTATGCGGCATGTTAAAGATCCCTTGAGTATCCGTTTGGCGGGGATACTCTCGGCTACATTAAATTCCTAGTGCAGTTTCGCATCATTTAGAGCTCAGGTGCCGCCATCCAAGGGAAAACAGGGTAAACAATTCTCATAAGTGGTAATGGCATCCGCCGATAATGGTGCTACTTGGAAGAATGGATGCCGATTTCCGGGGAATGCTCTAGGTCTGCAAAGTTTAGTGGCCATACGCAGCCACATTAAAAAGAAAAAAGAAACATAGGATACTAACCACGCCCACGTATTCACTGATTGGTGGCTTTTTTTTTTCTTGCGTCATTAAAAGTGACTTTCCCACAGACGATCGTAATTTGTCGATTGCGCTTTCAAAAAGATTTGTTTTTCCTATTGCTGATATGCTTCAATGCAGCTTTTAATCTTGTCTAATAGCGCGAATTTTAAAAAAAGAAAGCAATGAAGAACCCCTAAGGGTGCTTTCACACTGAACGCAACAGCAACAGAAGACAAAGACAACGTTTTTCAGGACAAGTCATTGGTTCCACCTAATTTCATGAACACGCCCTCGTGTTGACTGATTCGCATTTTTTATTGCGTCATTTAGAAGGAGCCGGCAGTGATTGGTTCATTGCGTTATCGAAAGCATACGTCACCGTTGTTAGTTTGGTAACCATGGCAACAGTCTGCCAGGACAGGGGCAAAATTTATTCGTCGTTTTTGATGGGAAAACACCCTAAGAGTCTATTGTAAAGGCAAAATATTCCCCAAATAGGCGGTCTCTATCCAGTTTTGACCAAAAATGACGAAACATTCGGAAGTGGTACTGACGTAAAATGTAGTTATATTAAGAAAACGCAGTTTAGCAATTCCACTTTACTGTAAATGAGCCTTTCCTGCACTTTAGACGATAGTTTATTACATTTTACCCATTTTATTACCTATACAATTAAAACAATCTCATGCAGCTTATGACAGAACAAAACTTCTTTTTATGATGGTCAGGTCTCTTTTGATGAAAAATTAGTGTCCTAATTGTTTGCAACTTTACTTTAACAAAGTGTAATTTATCTTTACTAAACATAAAATGAAATATATATTAGAATGATTCTTTTAAGAGCCGGCATGGTTAGGGCCGGGACTCTTACGCCTCAGGTCAGAGGATCGAGCTCAAGCAGTGTCGGTAGATTTTCAAAATGCAGAAAATCGTCTGCACCCATGTCGTATGATTATGCGGCATGTAAAAACCCCCTTGAGTAGGCATTTGGCTTGGATGCTATCGGCTAATTTAAATTCCTAGTGCAATTTCGCATCAGCAGAGCGCGGGTGCTCGGCCTTTCAGGTGGAGAAACTGGGTTTCAAAATTATCTTGTAGAAATGGTACCACACTCATTGTGGTGCCGTGGAAAGAGATGTTACCAATCATCGGGAACGCACTAGATCTGGAATTGCCAGAAACCAACAGCAGCCCATTAGAATAAAAAAAATAATAATTTTAAAAAAGAGATTCTTTTAGCCATGTTTGCACTATTATTAACTTAATCATTAAAAAAATTGTATTGAGCTTAGTGCTATTTTGTGTTGCAAAATGTGTTTACGCAGAATGACAAAAAATCGGAATATGAATAAATGAAACGAGAGACTCCTTTCCAACAAAAGCTGTTTTCGAAGCAAACAGTAAACAATTCCATGAAGACTCTCGGGAAAATAAACAATTTTAACCAAATGGGAAAGAAAAAAAGGGTCTTTTCTGCGTATGAAGGTCTCTTTATCCACGTGCAAATTCTGTTGAATTAAGAAAACGAAATTGAAAATGTAAAATGAATAAACCCACAACACAAAGAGTAAAATTTTGTGTCGCAGGAATTGAAACGCTTATTGTTATACATTATAAAAAAATATATACATGATAACGAGATAAAAAAATTGATTTTTTGAAATATTTGGTTTGGTATTCAAATTATCAGAAAATCTATTCTGTATATTAAGCTGTACAGCAAATTTATCTTTTAAAAAGAAGGACGTCACTGGTTGATGCAAAATTCGTTTTGAATTATTTGTAGCTTTTATTTTCCCGAACATTTTTATTTTTTGAGGATCAGAGCCATTCTTTTCTCATTTAAGCATCTAATCTAACTATTTTGAGTGGTAAAGGACTGCAGTATATCATACTTTTATTCTGCTGTAAAATAATCTTTTAAAAAAACTTTGAAAATTCATTAGTTTTACGTCAGCAGAAATTTTCTTTTCGGCAACTAAATAACTCTTTACTTTGTCAAAAATACGAAATTTGAACAGATGAATTCACAAGTAAGCCTCGTTTTAAAATTCGAAAACTGCTTAAAACGAATATTACGTGCGTTTTATTTGTTCTACTAACTCTAGAAAGGGATCATCTTGTGTAGTTTTTTACGCGCTTTAATGTGGTACAAAATTAACAAGAAGTTCCGTCTAGAACTATACGAGCCTACTTCCCCGTATACACCGAATTCAAATTTATAATCTAGCTATCTCTCTCTCTCTGTCTTTCTCGTTTAGTTTTAGTTCTTAATTGGTTCAAATATACCTTTTTCAACGGTTAATAGACATTCAATCATTCATTTATTAAGTCATTCATGTATTTAGTCACTCATTTATTCATTCATTTTTTTGCTTATTCATTTAATCATTCATTGATTCAAAAATATTCTTGAAAATCCCGAACAAAAAATTTCATAGGAAAATAGGCTCCTTAGTTCTGGATGTACTTTCTATTTGTACATGTTCTACGTCATAAGAGATTTCCGATAAAGTTTGTTTCAAGCAAATCGGTCCGTTAGATCAGGAATTATATAGGATTGAAATTTCCCCGTAAGCGGTATGTTAATTTTTTTTGAACTGTTCAAAAATGAACAAAAATTGTTCAAATCAATATTTCACGCCAAGAACTTCTTCCAGTGAGCTTGTTCATGGGAACTTGGATCTTGTACCCAAATTTTACATAATTTGCTTCATTTTCGCCCATAGGCGCTAATGTTAAAAATTTTTGAACTGTTCAAAATTGAACAAAAAATTGTTCAAATCAAAAAAGAAAATATGAAAATGTCCTCGCCGAGATCTTTCGAATGCAAAAAGAATTTTTCGAATCGGGCAATTCGTTCAAAAGTTATTAGGGGGGGACAGACCGACAGACAGACAGACCGACAGACAGACCGACAGACAGACAGACCGACAGACAGACTGACAGATAGACAGACCGACAGACACACTTTTTCCCCATCTCAAAACCCTACTTTCAAATTCTTTATTTTTCAATCTTTATTTAATTACTTAACTTATTTTTGACTTTTCTTGATTTTTAACGATATTTTCACGATACATTAAGCCTTCTTTCATGCTTTATTATTTTATTTTTTTTTACTTTTACGGGAAAGTAGGCTAAAAAATGTGCGACATTTCTTCAATGAAATATAAAGTTTTTTTTTTTTTTAATCGGAATAAAAAAGCACAGAAAAAACTCTTCGAGGTTCATCACAATATGGTCAGAGGTACCTGCGACTGAAATTTCGTAGATATCGACCATTTATCTGGCCAGGAAGCAACCGACAAACACACACAGACACACAAACTCTACATTATTTATATAGATGTTTTCTTTTATACATTCTGTTTAATTTTCGTATTTAGAATTTCAGATAGCAGACGTCAATTAAAACATAACTTTCTTCACCTCCGAAATTGTTGAAAATCTCTACATTAGCTGAATTTTATATGCATCGGAAAATTATTAAAATAATGATAAGTCGAGGATGAAAAGAAATATGAATTTAAGAAATCTACCTTCTAATGCACTCATTATTTAAGCTGCTAAAAAGTATGTGGGGGATTCTACAAAAGTGGTTATGTTTATGTTTCGTACTGATATTCTTGTTACGTTTTATTTCTAAAGGAATTTTACTTATTTATTTTTGCACAACTTTATACTTCTTTAGCACTGCAATTATGATATTTAACTACAGAAATATTTAAAATTTTATTCCACTAAAAATATTTTTTTCGCACAATTACCCCACACTATGAGCATGATTACTCGACTGTCGGAAAACTGTGCTGAGATGAATATTCGTAAGTTTTTGAATGAATATAAATAATAACTTCTATGGTTGAAATTATTTTTTTACTACTGAAACTAATGTAAAAAAGGAGAGATTTGACAGGTGTGATGTAAATTTTACTATGAAAATGTCGGTGTTTTCAAGTATTTTTCGCACACATTTACCCTGCTTTCCCCTATCGATATTTTAGTTAATTTATTGATTTGTCGATAGTACTGTAGAATTTCCAACTTTTAACTATATTTTACACGTGTTAAAGTGAAACACAATTTAATGCATCATTAGTAACTGTTTTCAGTACCAAAATACTTTCATCTAATGTTGTTTATTCGTTGATAAAAAATGTAGAAGAATAGCTATTAATATTCATTTCTGAAAAATGTATTCTATCTGATCTGGTTCAAGAATTATTTTTTCCTGTTATATTAAATATTGATATTTTTCAAACCAACACAACATTCACTCTTTTCCTTTTATTTTGGCATTTCCCATCGTTTGAAAAAGAAAAGAAAAAAACAGATTTCTGTTTCTTTTTGCCTTTGTATAGCGTTTCATAAATTGTTTTAATTTAGTACACATTAACAACATAGCTAACATCAACACCCAGCGTGTGCGAAGAACGCAATAGCTCTAAAAATAACTTATTTACAAAACTCACAGTCGAATAGGTTTGTTTCTATAGATATTTGCATACAGTTGCTGGTAATAAGAAATCTTGAGCAAAATAAAAATTTGCAACATGAACACCTCAAAACAACTGTTCATTATCACTTAACACCTAAAAACAACTAAACAACCACACATTATTAAAAATAATAATTTAATTACTTTTCTAGTATATTACAAGGTTTGAATATCCTATTTTTCAGAAACAGAATTAAAATATATGTGTTTGAATTGAGATTAAAAGCGTTTTGCTCAGAAAGTTATCTTTATCAAATATTATCAATCAATTAATAATTAAGATTAAAATATGAGAGTAGTACTTACTTAGTACTTGCTGAAAAGAGAGAGAAGGGGAGAGAAGGAGTAAATCGTGAATTTTCAAATAAATATTTCTTAACACAATATGATTTCTATTTCAAGATATGTAGACTGCATAAAATTCAAAATAAATGTGTACAGTAAGATGCTAAAACATCTACACAACCTGATAAATCCTTAATAAACAAGCCTATTACAAGTGTCTTCTTTGTTTCAATTCCAATAAATAAAAGTTCATTGTTCTTTATGCAAAAGAGATTTCCTTAGAAGATTGTAATCGGATTAGTTTGGAACAGTACCTCGCAATTTTTGTACTCACTTCACTTCTTGCATTTACTGTATCTTAACAAGATTAGCTTTTATTCTCACATGCAGTTTGCTGCATAAAAGAAATAATGTCAACGCTGGATGGGACGGTAATTGTTAGACAAGGAAATACATGCATCTAATATTCTTTTGCGTTTGCATTTTCTTAAAAGATTAAATTTGCCTGTTTCGATGCTTTTTAGAAGTTGTCAAGGTATTTAATACTTACTTAACATAGAAATAGTTATTATTATTTTTTTAATCATTTGAGAATATGTTACAATAGAATGCCATACTTATTTAGGCGAAATAAGTTTAAAGATCAAAAGATCAGCGAATGGAAAACCTTGGAGACTAAACTATACTTTGTGTAAGATAATATCGGTATCCACTGCACATAAATTGTTATTTTGTTTTTAAAATTGACATAAAAGTTTAAATTTATTTCGCACACGGAATTTATTCTTACAAATAAATTATTTATTTTCTCTTTCAAATAAACCATAGCATGCAAAAACAAAATAATAACCTTATACAAACAAAGAAATAGTTTGTAAAATTATATGATTTAACGTTACCACGCACTGCAAGCTACGCTTCCCTGACGACATGGCAGCACATCAAATAGATCTTCGATTTCGCAGAAAAATATTGAAGAATGCTTATATATAAGAACAAGGTTTACCTACAAAAGCCATTGAACTAATCTCACGAACTTACCCGTAAATCCTATACATTCAAAACATTCTCTAGGAACATGCATTTTGCATTACTTTTCTTTGTCTTTCCAATGACATACATTATATACACTCACGGACATTGAAAGTAGCGCACCAAGAAGGAAGCGAAATACAACCTCGCAACTATGCAAATTAGTAGAGTGACGTCCGGTATGCAAATGATGTAAATTTAGTGCGCATGCGCGCGTCCACGCATGCTGCACTGGCGTTGCAAACAAGAAACGCGGCCTATGTAAACCGGTGTATTGTGGAAGATTCATAAACGTGACTACCACGAATCGACGCTATAAGGTGTACCAAAGTGTATAGAATGCCAGGTAGACATCGAAGAAGACATTTCTGCCAATTAAGTGAGTTTGAAAGGGGGCTCATCATAGTCCTGAGGACTGCAGCGTGGTCGACGCACCGTGTTTCTCGCCAGGAGGCCAGGTTGATCATTCTGAGTGTGCTATCAGAAGGTGTTGGGAGCAGTGGACACGTGAAGGCACCCACGCATGGCGTACCGGGTCTGGAGCGACTAGGGAGATGACGGCGCGAGACGATCAAATGATCGTGCGCCACGCACTCACGGATCCCACAGTGACCTGTTCCACTTACAAGTAGATGTAGGGGTTCCTGTTTGTCCACGAACAATTTCTAGACGCCTCAGGGGAGCGAATCTGCAATCCCAGCGCCCAGTACGTGTACTGCCATTAACACCGTCACATCGGCGGCCCCGACTTCAGTGGTGCCAAGCGAGAGCGACGTGGAACGCCACATATTGGAGACGTGTGGTGTTTAGTGATGAATGCCACTTCGTTTTGGGGACAGATGATCACCGTGTACGTGTGTGGAGACGCCCTGGTGAGCGATGCAATCCCACCCTCACTATTCAGCGACACAATTCCCGCACTGCATGTATCATGGTCTGGGGGCCATAGCCTGCGATAGCCGCTCCACTCTGGTGGTGGTACGTGGTACATTAGCAGCTCAGCTGGTATGTGGATGAAATCCTACGGCCTCATGTACTTCCATACTTAACCGACATTCCAGGTGCAATTTACCAGCAGGATAACGTTCGTCCGCACACGGCTCGAATTGACGGGACTTCTTACGATGTGTTCGGACCCTTCCATGACCTGCTCGCTCCCCGGACATCTCCCCTATTGAGCATGTATAGGACCAGCTGAAACGCCAGTTGCCGTCGTGCCACTCCTTGCATGATTTAGACAGAATTGTTCAAGATTTGGGGGCACGGCTGCCTCCGGGCAACATCAGAGGTCTTTTCTATTCAATGCCGGACCCTATTGCGGCATGTATCGCAGCCCGAGGCGGTTCGACGCGCTTCTGAGCATAGCTCGCTGGACAGCTTTGTAATTGTCTAATTGTTTAGTTTTTTTGATCAAGTGTATGTTTCATCTTTATCATTCACTGAAATAAATTTCATTTCAAGCCGATGATTCCTTCTTGGTGTCTTCAATGGTCTTCAATGTCCGTGAGTGTATGTTCAAAAAAAAAAAAATTCTTAAAATCTAACTAAGTATCGCAATTTAATTTTTTCTCAAAGTACATAATCAAAAAATTTCAAATTTTTCTATTAATACTAAGTAGTTTTGTAAATGACAGGATGAAAAATCAAGATGAGAATGTGGCTTCATAGCATAAATAGATATCCTAAATCGCGTCTTTTTTGTGTCCACAAACTGCGTCAAAAGTTCAGATGACTTGTTTCTTTTTGTCAAATTGCTTTCAATTTGCCAGACATATCTTCAAGACCATACATTAATCATAAAAATACCATTTTGATTTTTTAAATTAAATACACCTTTTTCAACGGTTAATACATATTCATTCATTCATTTACTCTTTTATTTATTTATCATTCATTTGTTTATTTATTTATTCGCTCATTCATTCATTTACTCAATCATTCATTCATTCATTCATTCGTTCACTCATTCTTCATTTATTCACCCATTCATGTATTTATTGCTTGATTCATTGATTTCTCTCATTTATTCATTCATACTTTCACTCATTTACTTCCTCACTCATTTATTCATTCATTCATTCAGAAATATCCTTAAAAGTCCAGATCAAAAAATCTCATGGGAAAATAGGCTCGTTTAGTTCTGGGGGAACTTCGTATCTGCATGTTCTGCGTCATAAGATCCTTCCGATAAAATTTGTTCCGGTCTGTTGGATCAGGATTTATTAAGGAATGAAATTTCCTCGTAGGCAATAATGTTAATTATTTTTGGAACTGTTCTAAGTTAAGCAAAAATCGCTCAAAAAAAATAGATATTTCAGGTCGGGAGTTCCTTCAAATAGGCTTGTTAAAAGGAACTTCCATGTTTTGTCTAGGTATTCATATTTCACCATTTATGCTAATGTTAAGATTTTTTGAACTATTAAAAATTAAATTTAATTCATATAAAAATAATTAACATTGTGTTGAAATATCTACAGGAAAGCAATGATATGTCAAAGGGAAAAAAAGGATGTTTACTTATATAGATTATGAATACGCAATTGCAGAGAAACGCACTGCACTTTTTATATTTTTGCTGAACTTATTTGCAATGCGAAAGAAGGAATCTTGTTCTGTAAAACTGCAAGCAATATCTTGATTCATGACTTTCAAAGGAGCACATGTGCAAATTAAAAGACACTCGCTTTTGTTGCTGCGTTTTTATCCAAACTCTTTGCTGTGCTTAATGCCTTTTAAAAACCCCATATATTTTCTCAGATGAAAGCACATGTTGCCCTATAAAGGTTCACATTTATTTCTCAACTTAAATGAAAATGCTCTGATGTTTGAAACATGAACAAATAAAAGGAGGAAAAAACTCGTATCTTTGAAAAATGAGTCTAGACGCAAACGTCACGAATGCAAATAGAACGAAAACGTGATTGCGAAACTCTAGTCTTTTTAATCACGTTTTCAAAGCCTATCACAAACATGGATGACTGCTTACTTTCGAATAATTGCATTTATTTCTACAAATTTTGCTTCAACAACTTTAAACGACTGTTAATATTTCACGCGGTGTTTTTCTTCAGTGCCAGCAATTTATACGCACACTGATTTTTAGGGAAATAGCTATAGGCATGATGTATTTTACTTAAAATGCAGCAAAACCAATAGTTTTCGTCTTAGAAGAAACAATAATATTGGAAAATAAGCGAAATGAAAGAAAAAAAAAGATTTATACAGTTCCAAGTTTTTTAGAAGATTAAAAAAAAAAAAAACACACACACACACACACACTAAAAAAAAAAAAACATTCATACACTTAAAACAATTTGCTTTAATAATGTTTTTCCAGCACCTTACTCCGCATTGCATATTTTTGGAAACTGTTAAATAGATAAATATTCTGTAAAACGTTGAAATATACGAAGAAAACAAGTACAAAGATTCACTTTTATAATTTACTGTATTTCAAATTTATGTCTCTCATGTCTAAAACTGAGAATAAATGCCACATTCCATATACCAACAGTTCCTCCCTTGAACATGAATGGATTCTTTCGGCACTCTGCCAAACAGATCGCTTTGGATGATGGTAGAATTGTAAAGGAATTTTAGACTGCTGCACGAAGATCGAAAACGGTTCAAAAGTTGACTTTAAAATTTACAGTAACGGTCACTCTTTGCAGAATGAACTACTTTACAAAGATAGTAATGTTTCCAGATTTCACTATGTCCGTGTGTACATTTGATACATATATGTTCTTAACATGTGTGTGTGTGTATAAAGTCGGGCCTCCTTGGAATGACAAATTTGGCAAGTTGTTCTACTAAGCGGAATGAGCTATAATCCGGGATCACAGAAACAATACAGTATGTCCTGGTATTAGGGCCGTGGTAGCCTAGCGGTTAGCACGTCGGACTTCCATTTGGAAGGTCGCGCGTTCGATACCCACTTAAGACCACCATGTATACTTGGGGATATGTGCATGTAAAATCCGTAGACCCCACTACCTCCCAGTGCGTAAGCAATCCTAAGGCCTCGGCTAACAGGTAGGGGTCTGGTGGAGAAAAGTATGTCCTGGTACATTTAAAATTTATTGCATTAAGCGGGATATTCTTTTAACCAATATTCCATTGAGCGGGTTTGACTGAGTATATAAAAATAGAGATAGCGAGGGAGGGAGAGAGGAAAAGAATAAAATTTTATCTTCATTTTAAACATTTCCTAATGCATTAATTAAAAGTCAACTCTTTAGTTTGTTTTAGAAACTAATTCTAATTCACGTTCGCCTCGTAACATCTAACGCATTAAGAATTCTTTCCTAAATGATGTCTAAAAGCGGCACATTTAACTCAAGATCAAGTTCAATCAGGACAATTTCAAAGCAGTTGAAAGTTTCAAAATTAGTCCCTTTGATCATGAGCAAAGTTTTAAGCCTTTAATCCTGCAAAATGTGATTTCAAAAACTTCATTTGAAATCGGAAACTTTATGCAATTCTGCACCCTAATCTAAATTCAGAAAATATGTGCAATGTATCAATAAGTAAATTTTAAACTAAAGTTTTATTTTATTTATTTCTCTTCAAACGATTTATATTTAAAATGTCTGTTGGAAATGAATGTTAAAGAGCCTTTAAATTCATAAAATCAACACAAATTTATTTACTAACTTCTAAGTTTCTAAAATTTTATATTAGCTGCTTAAAAATTACTCTTTTTTTTTTTGGCTGATAATGTCACGTGATTGTACACTTTGAACACACACACACAGTTTCATAATAAAAAGTAATAAAAATATTAACATGTTTCATTTATTCTAGCAATCACTTCGTTTCGCTATTTAGTCAAATTTATGCGTTTTAGCTACAATAAAAAATGTAAATATAAAAAGTTGATTATGTGTTACGTTCTAAACATGTGTCATATAGCAGAAACGACGAAGCATAGTATAATTATTAGACGCCTTTAACCCGTGATATTAAAAGCAAAGTAACAAAAACGAAGTTCTTAAATAAAGCAAATGTTTTTCGCAGAAAAATATAGTCCAAGGTTCGCACACGTTAAAGCCACGCCCATTTTGTAAGGATTTTTCCACTAGTTATCATAAAAGTTTTACTTTTATGTGTATTTTTTTTCATTGATTTCTTATTGCAGAAAAAGCAGGTGATATATCAAAAGTTAATGCTCCCCAATTCCATCAAATATCGCTCTCTAAAAAATAAAAAGAAAAACCCTGCTACACATCTTCATATGTGATACATATTGAAATGTAACCCCCTACATTCACACCTCCCCACTTCCCTCCCGTTTTGGACTCAGCGCTTGAGTAACCTCGCAGATTTTCAAAACGTGGTTGCTATGTTAAGCAAAACATGAATTACATCTTAGACAGACTGTTTTACCCAGATCGTCTCTATTATTTAAATTATTTTATTTATTTATGTTTACTTTTTTATATACTGTCGGCAAGGTGACGTAATGGTAAGGCATTGGCCTCGCACTCCCACGTTCGCAGGATCAGACCTGGCCCAAGTCGGTGGTTTTTCAAGATGCCGAAAATCGACAGCGCCGGTGTCGTATAGTTCTGTGGCATATTAAAGATCCCTTTTGAGTATCCGTTTAGCGTGGATACCCTCGGCTAAATTAAATTCCTAGTGCAGTTTGCATCAATTAAAGCTCAGGTGCCGCCACCTAGGGGGAAACTGAGCATCAAAAATTGCGGCAATGGTATCACACGCAATGGGGAGCCACTAAAAGAGTTGATACAAATCGCTAGGAACGCGCTGGTACTACAACGGTTAAGAACCAATATATACGCATCTCATTAGAAAAAAAATATATTATTTATTACACCCATTAATCTTCAGTTTGATTACAATAAGAAAAAAATATTTTATTTGAAGCAAAAACGGCTACACATTTATTTTAAAATATAAATGAATTCTTTTTTGCAGAAATGTTGAAGTAACTAAAATATAAGTACGTGAATAACATATAAAATTCTTTCGCCGAGTACTTAAGTACATTTTTTCCTGAGGACTTATATTGACGCAGTCAACATTCTGTCACACATTTTCAATCTGGTGGGAAAAGTGTCTTCTTGTAAAGTAATCTCCATTTGGACAGCCGGGAAATTCCAAAAACGTGAGCACTTTCGCCATTTCTTTGGATTCGGATAAAGTGTACAATTTTTGTTCGGAGTTCCATTTATACACTGCTTCATTTTATGGACGAGTGCCGAGGGAATCCATAAAAAAGAAGTCGATGTTTACTGTAACGGCAAAATAAATTTGAACTCAAAAGTCAGAAATGCACACAAACTTCTTGGAACTTCGGTAGTAAAGTTTGTTTCTTTAAACTTTTCTTCTTTTTTCTTAATACATCAAGTTGAATTTTCGCTGAAAAATATTCCTACTTTTCATGTAATTGTCGTGGAAATTTAATTCCATAAATAAATAAAACAATGTATGTACGCAAAATGTATATCCTTTACTCAAATCTACATTTTAGGGCGGATATCTTCCATATTTGGCTATTGAGGTAACTTTGCTACTAAGGAATGGTCATGCATCAGCATTTAAAATTTAAAACCGTTCCACATCATGCAAGTCTTAATTTTGGATATGTAGAACTGCTATTATTTGTGAGCTTGAAATTCTTTGTAATTTCGATTTTTATTCTCGGGGAAAAAAACTTGACAAGATGAAATTTGTTTGAAGTATTACAACAAGTTCAAATACAAGGTAAGGTAGTCAATTTAACAATCCCCAATGAACGCCAAGAGCCTTCTTAAAACTTTTGACCCCACTGCAAGTAACCGTCACTTCTGGTGAACTCTTCCAATTGTCTACAGCCTATTGAAGCACTTATTTCTCCTAATTTCAAGATGTACCTGAGATTTGAAAAGCAGAACACAAGTATCTCTGGTTCCGCTTCTTTGCATAAATATAGCCCATCAACATTTTTCATTTTAATGAATTTAAACAACTGAACAATGTCCCCTCTAACTCTCCTTTGCTCAAGACAATATATATTGAGCCTTTTAGGCCTAACCAAATTATCTAAGTCTGAGAGACCACTTACCAACCTGGTAACCCCCCTTTGAACCCTTTACAATAAGGAAATATCCTTCTTGACAATTAACAACTAGAGCAGTTGAAGCAGTTGCTTTTGAGGAAACTATATCCATTCATAAATTCGTCACAGGCAATGAAAGAATGTCATCATAAACATCATCAACGCAAAAGATGAATTAAATTTAAACGTTTTTCTTTATGAACGGTTCGTTCATAGGGGTCGTGTGAGTTCATTCATGGTTAGTGCAAGCTCATTTTTGTGAATAATACTTTGTCTCTTTATTGTTATCGTTTTAAAATGATAAGAATTAAGTGTTCGTTTGAGGTTATACCGAATATTTCTCTTCTGAGAGACTGAAGGCCTCTAAAGGTAAGAAGCTGATTTAGAAAAATGAGTACATTTTTTTCTTAACTTGTGTTTTCGCCCTCCATCTCTTTCCGCTAGTCCTTTTTCTTCGCTCAACTGTTAATGCCATTTTTTGTATGTGCAAAAATTAAAAAAAAAAAAGTCCCTCACTCCTTTTGAAAGAGCAATTAAAAATTTCAATACCACGAGTACATTTCGTTTAAACTGATCAACAGGAAAATATATTTTCATGTTGTTTTCATCTTTTGTGAGAAACTTACTGATAACAGAAATATCATCAAGCTTGCGTTTTCCGTAATGCGAACTCGCTTAATGTTTAAAACGCTTAAGAAAACAACTTAGGAAGCTAAAAGAAGAACGATATAATCTTAAATACCTGAAAAAATAACACATTAAGATAAGTTTATCTATCAGTAAAATGTTGTTCATGCTGCTGAGAATAAAAAGAAGTTCCGTCTAGAACTATACCAGCCTACTTTCCCGTATACACCAAATTCAAATTTATAATCTAGCTATCTCTTTCTCTCTCTTTCTTATTTATCTTTAGTTCTAATTATTGAAAATATACCTTTTACAACGGATAATACATATTCATTCACTCACTCATTCATTCTTTCATTTATTCAGCCATGCATTTATTCACTCATTCGTTACCTCATTCAAGTGTTTATTCATTCATTTACGCATTCATGTCTTTATTCACTCATTTATTTATATTTTCATTTATTCAATAATTTATTCATTCATTCTTTTCCTCATTCATTTATTCATTGATTTATTCTTTCACTCTTTCATTTATTCATTCAATCATTATTTCACTCATTGAGTCACTGAGATATATCCTTGAAAATCCCGATCAAAAAATTTAATGGCAAAATAGGCTCGTAAGTTCTGGATAAACTTTCTATTTCTACAGGTTCTACGTTATAAGAGCTTTCCGATAAAGTTTGTTCCAAGCAAATCGGTCCGTTAGATCAGGATTTGTATAGGGTTGAAATTTCCCCGTAAGCTCTGTGTTAATTTTTTGAACTGTTCAAAAATGAACAAAAATTGTTCAAATCAATATTTCACGCCAAGAACTTCTTCCGGTGAGCTTGTTCATGGGAACTTGGATCTTGTACCTAGAGTTTACATCATTTGCTTCATTTTCATCCGTAGGTGCTAATGTTAAATTTTTTTGAACTGTTCAAAATTGTACAAAAAATTGTTCAAATCAAAAAGTAAAATATAGAAATGAGATGTCCTCGCCGAGATCTTTCGAATGCAAAAAGAATTTTTCCAATCGGACAATTCGTTTAAAAGTTATTAGGGGGGGACAGACCGACAGACAGACAGACCGACAGACCGACAGACAGACAGACAGACAGACCGACAGACCGACAGACACACTTTTTCCCCATCTCAATACCCTACTTTCAAATTTTTTATTTTTCAATCTTTATTTAATTACTTCACTTATTTTTGACTTTTCTTGATTTTTAACGATATTTTCACGATACATTAAGCCTTCTTTCATGCTTTATTATTATTTTTTTTTACTTTTACGGGAAAGTAGGCTAAAAACATAATGTTTTAATTGCCCAAACTATCGGCAAGATCTACAGAGCGACAATGATGCCGCTCAATTTCGAAATGAGTTTTTTTTTTTTTCATTATAGAGTTGATTGACTTGGGAAAATGTTTAAAATTCGATAGTAATTTAGTACATTATAATTTAAGTATTTGCCATATAATAATTCAATATATTATTTGATGTTGTTTCTCTTATTAAAATTCAATTCACTTCAAAAGTGTACGTTTGTTTTCCATATATTACGGAGTGAAGCTTCAGAGAATGTAAGTCACCTGCTGGCTCAGGTATCTTAATGTGTTGGGGCCATAGACATTAAAGAACTAGACGCCGCAAATGGGCGGAACTGATAACACATAGGTCCGGATTGGGCTCACGTGATAGGCCTGAAAACCCAATCTGTGTAAAGAAGAGGAATCGTGACACGTTTTGGAGCAGAAGTACAACTAATGAGCGAACACTTTCCGTCGCAAGAAGAAACTTAACAAATCAGGCAAAAAACTTTGCGCGAAGCCGATTGAACGGGACTGGATACATTCACATGATGAAAATTTTGTTCCATCTGTTAAATTTTTGTTAAAAGCTTTCTATCTGAAAAACAGATGCTGTTTTAAGTATTCATCTTAATTTTAATAGAATGGAAATTGCCATCATAATATAAATACAACAGTTTCATACTTCCAAGCAGCTCAATAGTTCTGTTTTTGGGCACTTAAAATTAGTGGCCCTAGGTGCACGGATTGCACCAAAAGGTTTTCTTGAACAGGAATTTTCATTGTTTGAAAATTTTGTAAATATCAGCGTTTGGTCTTGATCTCCTTCAAAAAATTACGTTCAAATGTTGGTAATAGAGCGAATTAATGAACTTTTAGGGTGGTTTCACACCAATGGCGACAAAGACAAAAAAACGTGTCTTTCCCACATCTGCAGAGCATATTTTTGCCTTTAAAGACATGCTTTGCACTTGCGAAAATGAGAAAAGACATGTTTTTGTATAGAAATGTCGTTATATAGATATTTAAACGAAATCTTAATGTATGAACTATGTTTTTTTTTTGTCTTAATAATTTTAAACATAAGGACCTTTTTGTTTAAATGTCGAAAGTTATCCTTCAGAGAACTTTATTGAACTATTAACTTATTTTCCATTTAGAATTTTGGAAACATTAAATTTAACAGCGCATTTTTCTTTACTGTTAGATGTCATTTGAAAATCACTTTTACTAAAAAAAAATAGACAGAATTCGACCCACCAAAAAAAAAAACAATAAATGACAATCTATGTTTTGGTTTAAAAGATTTTTATTTCTATATGTATGCTTATATTTGGTGGTTATCTCCTTTTTTCCGTTCATACAAACTTTTGCTATAAAATTTAAAGCCTTAATAACAGGTTTGTAAAATAATTTTGCTTTCTTTTAAATTTTTATGAGCTTGTGTGTGGGAAGAAGGGGGTGCACAATGAGAAATTTAAGCGTACGATATTTATTTTCAGCTCATTTAAATAACAACGAAAAGCTATTTACCCAGAAAAGTTTTGAAAACAATTTATCATTCTTTTGTGGTTGAGAAGCTGTTTAGAAAACGTGAGTTGTATTTTAAAAATGAATTCTTTTATGCTACGTTTAAATATCTTATTCATGAAATAAAATTGTCTGCAGAGTAAACAGAATCGAGGGCCCAGAAGCCTCTATGTAGCTCGATAAAAGAAAGTATTTAGAATTCAGCCTTGCTATGCAGTTGCACAATATTTAGGATTTACTGCGTGAAATACATAACAAGTCAACAATTCCTGTTATGTTTTCAATCGCTTTCCTAAAATCCATTTTCTTATTTTAACATATATGTGGAAATGGAATGTGGAGGAAAGAAATCGTTACTCAATTTAGTTACACTCCCCCTCTTGTTTATAGCTAAATTGAGTAACGCTAACGGTGGCTGGAAATTCAAGCAGCTCTATTCGAATGGCTTCGCGATCCAAGCCTGTTGTTCTTCGTCTTCAGTTACTACGTTCAGGTCTACAATCATGTGCTCATATATGGAGATATGGGCAGCATTGTTGTAATTTATGTAAACAGTCGATAAAAATTTAATACTTAAGCTAAAATTATAATTAAAAAACTATTTACATCAGACAGATCAATCGAAACACATTTAGAATCCTTTCATAGCTCGTACAGATAATACAGTGGGCTTAGATCTTAAAATCAGTCACGTTGATTTTCATCGTTGCTTCCTTTCTCTATCTACTTAATGTACGTCTGTAGAGTTTTATGTCCTGCTTCGCGTCTACCTTCAAGGCTTGCATTGCCCATGCACGTTCCTGGTGCCATCTTTGTTAGAGAATTAATTTTGAAACCCTAAAGTACTTTGAATTTTTTTTTCAGATAAATGTCTACATAATATAATAATGCAATTTATTTCTTAGTTACCGAAATCTTCCCCAGGTAAACATTAGTGTCATCCATTATCCATACACTTTAAAAAAAAACTAGATACCGCTACTGGACGGGTCTGATGGCACACAGATAAGGACCAGGTCGAGCTCACGCGCCCAATCTGAAAAACCAATCCCTGTGAAGAAGAGGTAGCACGGCGTGAAGTACAACTGATTAACGAGCATTTTCCCCCCGTATAAAGAAAAAACTTAGAAAAGTGAGATAAATTAGCCAACTGGACGAAACTCTGGAAGGTTGATTTCACGTGCTCTCTTATTCCTAGTTCCCTCGCAATGCGATGAAGAAATCACTGCAGCTGGGTCGAAATTTTGAAAATATATGGTGCTATCACTGGTTTTTCTGTAAAAGGTGACTTAGTAAATAATATTGTTTTAAGTGTATTTGTTAACTTCTTGCGCAATTGGTATTAATCATAACTGCTAAAACTTAATACGATGTACAATAAACTTTGAGAAATAATCTCAACCTTAATAAAGATAAACTAATGGATCAAGTAACTCGCTGTACTTTTCCACGGAAAAGATTTTTTAAAAAACTAAAATGGCTTGATTTTTAGAGGAATCGCTACTTCTGAGTTTGACGAGAAGTGAGATTGTAAAATATATTTTATAGCTCTTAGGGACACAAGTTTTTACGATGTTTAAGAAACATGAAATGGTCGTAAAGTTATGGAGTTTAAACCCTTCAATTTATTTTTCACCATAAAATGTAAAATACCAGTTTTGAGAAAGTAGAAACTTTTTATTGTGATTCTAATGATCGTGAAGAATAAACGCGAAGAATAGTTTTATGTCTGTGCACATAACAAAAATAAATTACGATTCATTTAACGGTTTACATTCGAGTTTGTACACAAAATTAATAAGCTCTGATGAAAATTGAATTGAAAGTGCCTGAAACTGGAAAGGTAATGAACATTTTAAGTGAAAGATAATTTTTTAATCAGACACTTTTAACAATTAAAAGTTTTGATAACTTTAAACCAATCTGTGAAAATATGTTTTACTCGATTTGGTTAGCAGTACGTAATTTATTTTTCAGGGCAGTTAAATTAAATTATTTTAATATGCTGAAATTACTTGTCATATTCGGTTTCTTAAAAATGGGGCTGAACCTTTTTTTCAACATAAAAAAAAAACAATTATTCCTCAATATATTTCAGTTTTTCGTAGTGCATAGTGCTTAATAATTTACATCTATACGAGAATTAAAGTCAAACTGTACTTTCTTTAAAAACTATTGTTATTATTAATATTAATGTTATTGTTAATTTTTATTTATATTTATTTCATTTCCAGTTCGTTTCTTCTTTTTTTCTTTAAAAAAAAGTTAAAAAGAAAATACTTTTTAACTTTTTTTGAAAGAAAATGGAGTATTGAGATACAAATCATCTGTAATTCGAGAAAAAATACGTCCTCGAATATGAAGTCTGCTCTCTAAAGTTATATTATTCTATAAAAAAGCAAGTTTGGCCCTTTGCCCTTTCCCAATTAGAGATAGCAAGTAACTTTCAAAATTACTGTTCAAGACAGCTGCAAAATTTATCTTTCTAATATTTTTATTTAGTTTATTTATTTAGAATGAACTTATATTAGATGTAAATGTAGATTAAAATTTGCAAAGAGATCATAGATGAATTTTACAAGTTGCATTCCTCTCATTTTCTAGTATATTTTTATGATAATTAATGCACAGAATTTGAAGTGCTTCATATGAAAGATAAACTTTTACCAGAAAACGAGCAATTTTTCCAAGAAATAACCTTTGTATATTTCCTGCAATGTAGTGTTAAGACGATTTTAAGCCCGCTTCTGTCCACTGAGCTGTATCAATAACTATGCGATCCGTTGTCTATTGCAGGGTTTCTCAACCTGGGCCATATGCCTACTTGGGGGCCACAGAAAAATCTAGGGGAAACAAGGGGGGCATGAACCTTAAGAAGGAGGCTAAGGTTAAATCTTTTCAAATTAATAAAATCTTTCACACATAAAGATAGAATATCATAAATAAAGATAATGCTCCATATTATTACTACTAAGTTACAGGTGAATAATGACCAAAAAATATGTATCCTAATTTTTAAAAAAATCCCCAACATATAGCATGTCACTTCAATTAATTAAATATACTTACATTTCTTTTTTTTTTCTTCCTCTCTCTCTCACACAAAAAACATTTTTTTAAGCACACTTTGAAAGAGCAATCCCTGGCATCCGTTTTGGAATTTTAAGAAATGCTTTCTCAAAAAAGGACTCGTTAATAATCCCCGAATGGTTGAACTACTATTATTACTACAAAAAGTCTTATTACATGACTCCTGTTTTCACGGGGGAAAAGATTAAAATGAGTGCTTTAAGTAGTATTTGTTTCTTTCAGAGACTTTTTTAACTCTGAAGAAGGAATGACTGAAGACTCTGACTAAATTTAATTATTATCTGTAACTAATTTAGGATTAGGAATATGTTTATGCATAATTTTCGCTCCGAATTCAAAAATTATCTTTTAAAATAGCATCACTGTTATTCTGAAACGATATCCAATATTGGATCTAAAAGCCTCAACCATACAATATTATCAAACATTCAGTAAATTTGAATATAAACATGATTATAATGTTCTTTTAAGGGCATGTAATTTTATGTGTGGCGCATTAAGTGCATAAAGTGTGTAATAATTTTATACTTTTTAAATGCTATTTTTGATACTCATTCGAGTTGTTCGATTTGAAGCTTTATGACAATGAGTCACTCAGTAAAAAATGTAAACTATTTTAAATTATTAAAATACAACACATAATTATAAGTTTCAAATTCGTAGCACTGTCCGTACATATAATTTAAATTAATAGCAGCAGCGATAAAAATCAACTACAAACAAAATTATTTTAAGGAGAAAATAATTTTAAGGAGGTCTTTTTTCAGTAAAAAATACTATCGTTGAGGTAACTTTTATAGAGATATATAAATAAGCTAGTCCTATTTTCGAGAAATAACCAATTGTTTACTATTGCATTGAACAATTTTGAATTTTTGGGTCTAGTTTGTCCATTTAGGGAAACGTAGCAATATAAAGTATTTGAGGAAAAACGGCAAAATTCGTGATGTTACAGTTTACATAACAACATGTTCGTTCGTTCTTGATACTTTTCCCCTAATGAAATCCCCCTGTTTGAAAGCAATAGCTTATACGCAAAGCATAAAAAGAAGGAAAAGTTAGATAATACCTTTACATAATCATGAATTCCGTTATTCACAAGAAGAATCTTCTTGCGTAAATCTTTTATGCAAAAGAAATAGTTTTCCGCCACTTTAGGCAAGTCATATCCGATGGAATAAAAAGAAGAAGAGGATCAATAGCTCTAGCACGGAACACCATTGTATGGCACAAGTTCTTTGGTAATTGTAGTACTGGTAGGAAAAAGTTTTCTCTTTCAAATAATAACAATGTGTTACAGTAGAACGTTGCGAAAGTACAGAAACTTTTACAGAAATAAAACTATTATTTGAAAAAAAAAATCAACGTAAAATAAGACAAAAAATGTGCGAAAATTGCAGTTTTATTATAAGTTATAACTACTTCCTCATTTTTAAGCACATTATCTAATAAACATGAATAACAATAACAGTTATGATTTATTAGTAACAATTTAACAACATGGGAGTTAATAGCATCCATAAACATACATTAGTACACCAAACATTGAAGACAAAGATGTGGTGGCATCAACTGGTTTGCGTCGCTTAAATACTGTAAAGGCAAATCAGGAACGTTCCTGGAAAATAATGGGCAACTGATGTGCCTAATTTATACCAGTAATATTAATGCAAGTTGTACCAAGTGTTGATACGCTGTATTATTTCAATTATAAGCAAATTACAGCTCACCAGCCAGCAGTATACACCAGCTGCTACTAAGAATTTAAACTATATTAAGAAGATATAGCTAGATGAATATTTAACTTTTCTAACCCTCTAACAAGTATTTACCTACATATGAACGATATTTTAATATCTTATTTTAAATTTGGCCTTATTGAAAGAAATATATTTGCTTAAATATGCAGCGGTTTCGTAAACTACCTTTTAATATAATATTTAGAGGAAATATGAGTGAAACTTTTTTTTGATTTATTGTTATAATGAGACATCACACATACAAAAATAAATACACATATAGGGTAGGTTACGACGAATTTTGAACCGTATTTCCGACAGATATCCTGGCACATTGAGTTCTGGTAGTGGTAATACCTAAGGCTTTGCGAACTTATATTTTGACAAGTGCCTTTTAAAAATCACAATAAATTACAAATTCCCCGTGAAATTGGCTCCAATTACAATAATGGCTTTAAAATATATTCCTACTCCTCTAAGCAAGACGATCTTAGTTAACAATTATTTCTGCGTGTGCCTTGTCGTAAAAACAATGTCGTTATAACAACAATATCAATGTTAAAGCATAGTAAACAGTTATAAAAATTTTCCAAATAGTTCATTAGATACAAATCAAAATGAAAATGTTTTGTAGTATTTCTATACCATCAAATTTTCGGATCGAGCCAGAAAATTTTAGTTGATATGGGTCGTATATTCACGATCTGCACTTACTACTCTTCATCACTCAACTATTTATTCCCCCTATTTTTGTAATATTTTGTAATAAAAATGAATAACAATCACAGTTATGATTTGTTGGTATCAACTTAACAACATGGGAATTAATAGCATCCATAAACCTACATTGATGCACCAAGCAATCGAAGACATAGGTATGGGGGCATCAACTAATTTGCGTCGCTTAAAACTTCTTTTCGGTTACTCAAATGCCACTTTATTATGTAGTATGTCTATGCAATCAAAATTTTGGATCAAGCCAGAAAATTTAGTTGATATGGGTCGTATGTTCACTATCTGCACTTACTGCTTTTCATCACTTAACTGTTCTCCATTTTTGTCATTTTACCGTAACATTTTCTAATCAGGAGGGGAGAGGGGGTTTAATTTGAATACTTATTGCGTTTTTAAATTTTTCTCAAAATTTTTATCAGAAAGAACAGAACAAAAATTGACTTATGTATAGATTTACCTTTTGTCTGAATTTTTGGGACAACTTTTGGATAAATTTATCAAGCATTGCTGACTTCATCATTATTTTTTAAAAAGATAATTTTTTTTCCAAATGTTTTCCGGTGGAGGGCTGGTTTTAAAGACATCTGATTCGCATTTTAACGTATGTATACATAACACAAAACTAACACAACACATTTATTGCATTAAAAATTTACATTTACATTAAGATGAGTAGTTGGCACTTTTATACATTTTCCCCCAAACTGAAGAGTTTATTATTTATTTATTTATTTTTCATTTTACATAAAGAAAAGAAAAAAAGTGAATATCATATTTCTTCAGTTTTACTCTAAATAAAAGTGAGCCAACAGCTTTATACGTGCCTTCTTAAGCTGATTGTTGCGGCAGTTTTAGTAATTTTTTTTCTTTTCGTACAAGTGACAAATCATCGATTGCAGAGCGAGCAAACATTTCGTTGCTGTTTCCTTCTGAACGACATTAATGCAGCATTTTATTCCAATCGTTGCCCACGCAGGGCGTCGTTGTGGTTAGTCCAAGTCTGTCCCACGTACGCCCAAGTTCGCAGGCCTGGTCCAAGTCGGTGGCTTTTCAAGATGCAGAAAATCGTCTGCGTCCATGTCGTATGAGTATGCGGCATGTTAAAGATCCCTTGAATATCCGTTTGACGCGGATACTCTCGGCTAAAGTAAATTCCTGTTGCAGTTTGCGTCAATTAGGGCTTAAGTGCCGCCATCTGGGGGGAAACTGAGCGTCAAAGATTGCAGCAATGGTACCACATTCATTGTAGTGCCGATGAAAGAGTTGGTACCAATATGGATAAGAACCAATACCAGGCAGCCCAGAAGAAATAAATAAAAAAATTCCAATCGTTCAATCCTACCAACATAATGTATTTTAGTCGTTTTAATATTGAATTATACAAGAACAAAATCATTAATGGCCTAATCCACTTTTCTCTATCTGTTAGCCGAGGCCTTAGGATTGCTTGCGCACGGGGCAAGGTAGTGGGGTCCACTGATTTTACATGCACGTATCCCCAAGTGTGCATGGCGGGTCTTCAGCGGGTATCGAGCGCGCGACCTTCCAGGTGAAAGTCCGACGCTCTAACCTCTAGGCTGCTAAGGCCTAATGGCCTAATTCAAAGGTGTTAAGCCAATATAAAAAAAAATCGATCCTTCACTGCTGAAACCAGAGTCGGGACCACATAATAATACAGCTTGCCTTAACATTCCTTATTGTAAAATCACAATAGTGAATTTCCTGGAAGCAAATGGAGTGTTAACTAGTTTTCATTATGGTTTTAGGAAGGGTAGGTCCTGTACAACTAATTTGTTGCATTTCTATGACAAGGTTACCACGGCATTAGATAATAAAAAGTGCGGCGATGTTATTTACATTGACTTTCAGAAAGCGTTTGATAAAGTACATATATCGCATGAAGCTCTTCTTACCAAACTTGCTTATATTGGTATTGGTGGGAAAACTTTAATTTAGGTTAAAAATTGGCTGACTGGGAGGAAACAGAGAGTAGAAGTGAAGGGCAATTATTGTCAGTGGATTGATGTTTTGCGTGGTGTTCCACAAGGTTCAGTTTTAGGGCCTATATTATTTATTTTTTTATTAATGATATTACTCAGAGTATTTCTGGGAACATCAATATTTTTGCTGATGATGTCAAAATCATGGGAATTATGGACACGGAGGAACAAGTCAATCAGTTTCAAGAGGATTTAAATCAAATTTCTAGGTGGGCAATTAAGTGGGGTAGTCTTTTTATATTGGGAAATGTCAAGTGCTTCATTTTGGTCATGGGAACAAACATGCAACCTATTATTTACAAGGTTCCGTCATTAGGGAAGCAGAAGCAGTTGTTGATGTAGGAGTATTGATTAGTCACGACTTCAAGTCCAGTCAGCAGTGTAGCATAGTAAGTAACAAAGCTAACAGGATGCTTGTGTTTATCAATAAGGCTATTTCGAACAGGTCTAAGGAAGTTGTATTGCCATTATACAGAAGTTTGGTAAGACCTCATTTGGAGTATGCTGTTCAGTTTTGGTCTCCGTACCTAAAAAAGGATGTTACCTCATTGGAAAGGATTCAAAGGAGGGCTACAAGATTGGTAAGTGGTCTTATAGACTTAGATTATGAGGTTAGGCTTAAAAGGCTCAATATGTATAGTCTTGAGCAAAGCAGAGTCGGAGGAGACATGATACAGTTGTTTCAGTTCATTAAAACTTGAAATGTTGATGGACTACAGCTATGTGCTGAAAGTAGAACCAGAGGTCATTGTTTTAAGCTTTTTAAATCTCAGGCTAATCTTGAAATTAGGAAAAATTACTACTTCAATAGGGTTGTAGGCAGTTGGAATAGTTTACCGTAAGCGGCTGTTAATTGCAGTGGGGTAAAAACTTTTAAGAAAGCTCTTGATGTTCATTGGGGACTGCTAAATTGACTAGGGCCTGCCTAGCTGGGCCCTGAGCCTGTTGCTGGTCGCCACTTTTGTATTTGTATTTGTAAAAGGTTAATGAGAATTAAATTTATATTTCACGCATGGCTATAATATTAATTCTTAAGCAAAGCAGAGCAAGACTGTTAAACTAGAAATTATTTAATAACAGAGTTATTATATCTTTGTACTTTTTAAAGAACATTTAAAATTTTACTTTCAATATAATTAAAATACACAACGTAGTTTTATTAGAGCTGAAAAAATTAATATATTAAATCCTGGAAAACGATAAAAAATAACAAATAAACAATCTATGATTATACATTTTTGTACTGTTTTTAGTTTTATTTTTCTTAAATTTTACTCAAGCAATTAGAAACGTTACGTTCAGTTTAATTGGTGTCATTTTTTTTAGTTTCATTTTGATGGCATTTCGATTCGTAATATAGCCCAAATTTTTATTCAAGGCAAGTTATAATATTTTGGGTGGTTTTTTTTTTCCACTTTTGTTTTTTGGTTACTTTTATATACGTTTATTGCGTTTTCATTAATGTCTTTTAATTTATACCAAGAAAAAGTCAACTTAAAACTCATTTTGGCAGTGGTTTCTAAAAAAAAAATTGCCTGTGATTTTTATTATTTTCTGCCTACTTAAATTGTTAAGAATCATGTCACGTGCAAAGTCGTGAGGTTCTGTTCATTAGTTTTCATGAATATGATTACAAGTTATGCTGTGTCATTTAGATGGTTTTTCCACTGAATGCCCTGAAGTAGGGCATTCAGTGGAAAAACCATCTAACACTGGTAGTATTTTCATGAAATAAATTCGAATTGGGTGAATTGGCTTGTTTATTTAGTTATTTATTTTTCAACTCTATAACGTCTTTCTTATAGCGTAAAACAACATGTAATTATAAAAATCCTCACATTTGTGTACAATGGAAAAATTTAAAATGGTCTGAAAAAGAAAAGGCTCTACGGATGATTCGGGCATAAGAGAAAAAAAAACATGTATTTTTAAAAGAAACTGATAAAAAAAAATTCACTTATTTTATTATTATTTTTTTTTTTTTTTTAGTTTTTAGGAGGCATGCATTAAAGAACTTTGCACTTCTTTTGAAATCACTGAAACTTTTCCTTTACGACCGTTCTTTCAGGAATTGCTCTAAAAACGTTTTCTACTATAAAAGAGCCATCCAAGAGTTAAGTTATGCTAAATTGCACTGGAAAATTTGTCTCAATACGAAGAAATCAGATTCGGTTTTTTGATCTAATAAATTCCATGGGTTCAACAGCGTAAAAATTTTTTAGGCTAGTTAATTCAAATATCAATTAAAATGATCTTAAAAAGATGAATACAAAAAGGCAAAATTGCGTTGCCATTGTGAAATTGTAAGGAGTAAAATTCTTCCTTTATGAACAAATAAGGAAATATAAAAATGTATATTATTATAATACGCCTTTCGATTAAAGATAGATTTTTTTTATTAAAGAAGTTTGTTAAGAAAAATTCAAAGAAGTAACTATAGTAGTTCTTTTATTTCCTTTGGTTTCTTTTCTTTTTTTTTTTTTTTCAAAATTAGCGTTTCAATTTGTTCACTAGTTTTTCTAAGGAATCACCCATTGAAAATCATAGGTCAAATTTAGAAATTTGATTAAAAAGTTTTTTTTTATTTTATTTTCGTTTCACCCGAAACTGGACTTTTGGTTTTTGTAGATCAATAATAACAGATAGTACAAATTTTATTACTCTAGTAAAGTTTTTTCTGATCGTGATTGTTACGGATAATGGAATAACTTTTAAATATCAGCCCTTTTCAGTAAAATAAACAAATAAAAATAAAACTGAGTATATTCCTTTATACAACATTTTAACTTTATTGTGTGTGTGCTTAATTTCGCAGTTCTGCTTCTTTTGGCCCCTAACCGGCCTACAAACCTAAGCAATTTTTTTGCCTTGTTAATATCTTCATAATATATAATTAAATTCCCTAATTTTGCTTGTAATCACCGTTTTTTCTGCTGCTCAATGCAAAAGAAAGCATAAAATATCGATTTAAGTAAGTGGTATGTGAAAATCGGAACCGCGAACCATTAGAGGTCTTAAGAGGTCATAAATGCTTTTTCTATCTGAAGCTTTGAATTATTTTCACAGCTTTTAGCCGTCGTAAATACTCGCTTTATTGCGAACCAAATTGCAAAAGTTTGGCCATTCATCTTCAGATACAGCATTTTGCTATTAACAAAAATACAACTGCTAAACCTTATAAAGAACCTATAACGTATTCGCTGTATGTTTTTTTCTTTATAAAATATATAATTTGTTGCATATATATGTGAATTTTCTTTTCATGAAGCTTACCGAAAATTTAATAACTTCATTTTACTAACTTTTACATTTTATAACTTTTAAACTAGTGGACTTTCCTTGCAACCCGAAACACTTGCCTGCAATTTTAATGATTTTGTACTTTTAACTTTGGTTTTTGTGTTTACTGCAACAATAATGCTAGCAAAAATTTAAGGAAACTATTAATTCTTACCAGATTTGAACTTTAAATACCACTCTAATGTTGGGATGTTGCCAATTGAATTGATAATTTTCCAATTTACAGTGTTTCAAGACACAGACATTATTCATTTTGGCATAACTAAAGCAAATAAACTAAATCCAAAACTTAAAAAGTTATCATTATCAATGTAAATAAAGCAGAGAGTTTGTGTGTCAATTTGTGTGCGTGTGTGCGTTGGCCGCCTTCCGGAGAGATGAAAAGGTCTAGAAGTATTAATTTGGTTAGTTACCTTCGGTCAGATCCTGATGCACCTTGAAGAGTTTTTCCCAAAATTCGAATTTGCTCTTTTTTAATTTGTTCTTTTTTATACAGTCACAAGAAAAATTATAAATCTAAATTTCTCACCGAAGAAATGTCAAACCTTTTGTATTTTTTCAATGTAGTAATTAATGCCCGTAAACAAACTGATCAAAAAGATCTTTTTCCGAATTTCGTAGAACAATTTAGAATGTGTGTAATATTCGTTTAAATAAGTTTTTAAATTTCAAAACAAGGCTCCCCTCTGGATTTAACCTATTAAATTGCGTATTTCCGCCAAACTCAATAGTCATTCGGTTGCCGACAAGATGACTACTACTAACATAAAATGCGTAAAAACCCTTTTTGGGTTAAATCCAGGAGCAAGGTACAAAATGTTCGAATTCTTATTAAACGTTGTGAGTTGTACGACACATGTGATCTCATTTTGAATTTTTGATTGAAAATATATACTATGGTAGATGGTTAAACTTTTCGATAACGTTAATTTTTGATGCAATTTAATTTCTGTACTTTTCCTATCCCCTTTCTCCACCAAACCCCTACCTGTTAGCCGAGACCTTAGGATTGCTTACGCACGGGGAGAGGTAGTGGGGCCTACGGATTTTACATGCACATATCCCCAAGTATACATGGTGGTCTTCAGTGGGTATCGAACGCGCGACCTTCCGGGCGGAGGTCCGACGTGCTAACCACTGGGCTACCACGGCCCACTTTTCCTATCCCTGGCTGGTCCGCGTACTTTGTGTTGTATTTTTTAAACAAATTGTATTTCAGTGGATATAGATTTTAATGGGAGGATTTTCTATAACACTGATTTTTGATAAAATCACGCCACACTTTCAAGATATTTCAGGATTGGCTAGAAAAATTATTATTTTTATTATTCGGTACGTTTCCGTTTCGGAGAGCTATTGGCCCAGAGATTTTTTTTCCACCAAATCATACTATAATTTTATGCAATTAATTAATCACCAATGCTGTCCTTTTTGTCGACTTTTTACGGAAATGTACCTCTGACTCTTATGATTTAAGTATTTGTGTATTTAGCTTAATCTGTAAAATTATGATGTATTCATGCTATGTATGGTGTGTTTGTACTAGACTCTCGAGTGCTTGTATACATGGTATATTCAAATGCAACCCACGCACTCTGCGCCATATTTGTCAATAGATTGAATTTAAATGGATATTAACTGATACTTTTTCAATGAACTACACTGAATATTTCAATTATTTTTCATTCACTTTATTTCAGAACAAAATGTTGGGAAACTTTCAGAAAAGACTTATTTTTATTTATTTATTTATTTGTTAATTAGCACGCTTTCAGATTTATTCCTTACTTTCTTTTTAACCTACCGTTCATAATACAACTTGGAAATCTTCTTTATTTTAGTAGTTTATGTTGCGGTTTAGATTGATATCATGTCAGTTGATTTGTTTTGTAACATTAGAAACTTATTTACTTGTTTTATTTTATTTTATTATTTTAACTTTATTTTATTTATATATTTATTTATTTATTTATTTTTTATTTATTTACACCAAAATGCCTAATATTTTTGTCTTTGAATAAATAAATCACCATTTTATTTGGTTTTTTAGGAACTTTTAGTGTTTTAACGTATTTTTTGCAGACGGTTAACGGTGTGGTAAGAAGGATTTTAAGAACTGTTTTTCTTATTCATTTGAGGATCTTGAGGTAAAATGTTGGGAATATTTAAAACTGTTATCTGTAGACTAATTAGTTTTACCTAATAAGAATATAATATATTGTGTATTTTTAAGAAGTTTTACTGTTCTAAAGTAGATTTTTAAGTACTGATCGCTCATTTTTGAATAGGAATTTGTAACTAAATTTCTCCTTATTTAATTATACAACAGAATGTTGGACGTGTGCCACATGACTTCATTTCTTTTCTCTCCCAGGGAATGTCGGCCTAGTTTTTTAAATAAAGCCTAACAGATGGAAAAGAAAAAATATTGAGTTTTAGTCAACGGGTATAATAGTAAATTATCACGGTACTAGAATGGATTATGTTTTGCGGCAAAATTATCATGTACTAAAGCATTAAATAAATGTACTATATTTTGGTAGCATTTGTTTTCTTCTTATTCTGATTTTACATTTTACAAAGACATCAAAAAAATATTTTCCAAAAACAACTATTTAAGCTCAATATTCTTTCTGATTTAAATCTTTTCCCAAATCCTAAATATCAGGCACAGAATTCTCCCCTTTCCAGGAAACTTCAGGAACGCGAGAATAGTTTTCCTGCAATTAACCCTCCTCCAATTCATTGCCGAATACTTCAAATTCCCAGCGTCAAGCAATCATATGAACGTCCCCCTGTCAAGCTGAGCTCTAGATTTAATTATCCGTTTCCCATTTATCGTCGGAATTTGATCATTCATCTTTTGAAAGGCGTGTATTATAGGAAAATCTTTTCACCGAGTTAAATTCTTAAAAAAGAGGTTTTTATTGCTCAATATACTACTATGTCTATCTTAAAATGTATTGAAAACGTGATATATTGTATTTAACATTCGAGAAATTATGGTGTAATGTTGTTTATTTGTTAACACTTTATGCTGAAATATTTTTAACATTGCCCTTTCAGTCGAAAATATAAAGTAATACAAACAAAATGGCTATCTCTTCAAGTTTTTTCGCATTTTTTAATAAATAGTCGAGACACGCTCTAAGTTATTTCAAAATTTTCATGGACCTTTATTTATAATATGAATGTACAGTGAAACCTGTGTAAGTTGACCATTTGCGGTGCAGCACTTTAGTGGTCAACTTAGACAGGTGGTCAACTTATATAGGTCATCAACTTTACCGGTTTTACTGTCCTTCAAAATAACAGGAGGGGTGTTTTCACTGTCAGAGTCAATGATATACTTTCTACTTTCTGAAATGTTTCTGGGCGAACTTTTTACTGACATGGCTTAGACTTCTTCAAAGCACGAATGAATTTAATAAACAAAAGTTAACAAAATATTTTCCCTAGGCTTCATAATGCAACGACCAAATGTCCTCTCCATTCCAAAGAGAATAAGCCAATCAGAAGAAATACCATTAAATAGATTGGTGATTACAAAATCGAAGTCCATATACAATGTTATCTTCATATTTTCTTCTTTGAAATCATACATGTTCTGAAGAAACGCGAAGCATTCCCCCCCCCCCCCCCTACAGGGGAAGTATCAGCCTAAACGATTCTAAACGAATTTGGCAGTCTACAAGTCGGAAAAAATAGATACTTTGTTAGTTTTATAATGCCTTATTTTTAAGCAAACAATATATAAGGCCTAAAAATGGTATTTTCGTTTAGTATTTAAATATCGGGCAATTACTTTCTTATTTTTAATAATAAATGTAAGGTTATTGTTGGTATCCAGATTTTTTTTTTTTTTTTCAAATGTCTTAGAGATAATTTATAATAAGAAAGCGTTCCTCTTCTATGAAGTTTTTACACTAAATGTCCTATACAAAAAGCATTATAATGCAAGCATGTTTTTTAATAATAGGTAAATACTAGATCTTAAAACAATAGCAACGAATATTGTAAATCGAACTATGTAGTATGTATAAAAAGATTAGATTTTGAAGTAGTCATAGTATACAAAAAACATTAGATACTTAAATTTTTAACGCAAACGTTTCAAAGAAAATCAGATTTGCGAAAGATATCGCAAAGAGTAAAATCTTTTCAGCTAGAGTTATTTAAATTCAATACCTTTGCAGCCAGGCTGGTTGTAACCTAATGGTCTACGCCTCAAGATCGGAACTTAAGAATTCCGGATTCGAGACCCGTCACCGCAAAACACCTTACACATGGAGAGTACGGGCTTCTTAATTCCGTGGGTCCGAAAACTCTGTGGTCGGTCGCTAGCAGTTACCATGGGTACAGGGCACTGAAACTGTCCCTCTCCCTACAGGACTATACCAGAATTGTGAGGTGAAGATAGATTGGTGCTCCCATCTATCTATGGTACCCGGGGTCCACCGGAGTAGTCGAGACTTCGCCATGGATGCACATAAGCACTTAACGATACTTTTGGGGAGATAATCATTACCCTTAAAAAGTTATTCCAAGTTCTTTGATATATTTTTTTTTTATCATTCGGAGGGAAAAAAAAGTCGTTCATGTCCTTCACACGGCAAATATATTTCAGTTAAAGAAATAATACATAAAAATTGAAAGAGAAAAAGGCTTAAGAAACCACACATACGTTTGATTTCTGCAGCAGTGTTTGTGTATTCATTTTTAGCTGTGATTTTTCAAAGAAATATTCACCATAGGTGGTGGGTATTCTGTGGAATGGCTCGAATTGTGTACTCAAATAACAAAGCAGAACCAAGACCAAAAAAATTTTTACAAACTAGTTACGTCATGTGTGTTTCACATCTATTATTTGTCAAAAATGTGATTTAATCTGAAATATTTATTTCAATGTAAGAAAAAAAGTTTGAAAACATAATACATTGATATAATACTATAAACACCTGTTACGAAATACAGCTTCGCCTTTATAAGAATTTTGGAATATGATACTTAACAAAAATACCAGTAAACGCATAAAGAAATTGTACGCTTCCTATATAAAATATCAGATTTTTCAACTTCTTGGACGCAACCTTTTAAAGGAAACTTTAGTCACGTAAGAGATCAAATTTCTTTGTCATCCGCGTATGTCTTTCGAACTTTTTTGAGAAGAATAGAGAAACTTTAGTCACACTTTTACTCTTTTCCTTTTAGTTCTATTTGTTCACGTATCGGATGTGACTTCCAGAAAGTGGCGGGAAAACCCGTTTCTTTGGCATAAAAGACCGACGCAAGACGATTTGTCCACAAAAGACGGGATGCTCAGAAGATCATATATCCTATTCATTCCTTCAATATTATCCATGGAAGGGGAAAAGGTTTCATTTTATCTCCGGGAACGAAAAGAAAAAAATGAATCTTTGCACAGATGGTGAAAGATTTCTGGAACTTATTGGTATGCCTTCGGTTAAGGTTATTGATTATTGCAGGGAAATTTGGATAAATGCCAAAACAATGATTTTTTTTCTTATATATATTGCATTTTCAGCAGAAAACGGTATGTCTTATTTGGTACATTTCTTCACAAAATATTGTCAAAAGAAAGGTTTATGAAGAGTATTATTTTTGTATTATAGCAAGGAATACTCTAGTGTCTTTTTATAGGACTTATTTTAACTGAGGCATAAAATCGTCTCCAACTACATATATCTTTCCAATGGAGCTGCGTATATTCACTAACCTTTTGCAGACCTAGTGCATTCTCCGAAAACCACATTCATTCTTTCAAGTAGCGCCACTATCGGCGGATGCCATTACCACTTGAGAATTTTTGACGCTCAGTTTCCCCTAGATGGTTGCACTTGAGCTCTAACTGATACGAAACTGCACTAGGAATTTAATTTCCCGAGAGTATCCGAGCCAAACAAATACTCAAGGGATCTTTAACATGCCGCATAATCATACGACATGGGCGCTGACGATTTTCCGCATTTTGAAAATAAACCGACTTGGGCCAGGTTTGATCCTGCGAACTTAGGCGTACGAGGTAAGTGCCTTATCACAGCGATACCCTGCCGGAACTACATATATTAAAACGCACACGTAAAATGGTATCAGGGTCAGTCACGGGAACGAGCATAAATCCAAAAGTTACGACCAGCAATAGGCTTTGGGTTAAGTTAGGCTCATCCTATTTTTTTTTTTTTTTTTTTTTTTTTTTTTTTTTTTTTTTTTTTTTTTTTTTTTTTTTTTTTTTTTTTTTTTTTTTTTTTTTTTTTTTTTTTTTTTTTTTTTTTTTTTTTTTTTTTTTTTTTTTTTTTTTTTTTTTTTTTTTTTTTTTTTTTTTTTTTTTTTTTTTTTTTTTTTTTTTTTTTTTTTTTTTTTTTTTTTTTTTTTTTTTTTTTTTTTTTTTTTTTTTTTTTTTTTTTTTTTTTTTTTTTTTTTTTTTTTTTTTTTTTTTTTTTTTTTTTTTTTTTTTTTTTTTTTTTTTTTTTTTTTTTTTTTTTTTTTTTTTTTTTTTTTTTTTTTTTTTTTTTTTTTTTTTTTTTTTTTTTTTTTTTTTTTTTTTTTTTTTTTTTTTTTTTTTTTTTTTTTTTTTTTTTTTTTTTTTTTTTTTTTTTTTTTTTTTTTTTTTTTTTTTTTTACAAGTTACCATTTTTTTCTCAGCAGGTTTTTGCTCATCCTGATGAGGTTGCTCAACATCAGCCTTTACTTGTTTTCTCTTATCACAATTTGCATGTTCATCTTGATTGATGACATCATTTACCGTTCTCTGTACAACAACAGAGTCATACCTAGAAAAGAGAACTAAACTGTACACAAAGAACTGTTATTGCCCACAGGGACATAACTAGGTCATTTGCTAACAGGCAAGATCAGGCTTTACTTTTCCTGTTATCTAACCATAAAAATATGATATAGAATAAAAACAATGCATTTTTTTAATAAAAATGAAATATAATTATCTAATTCAGTGCAATTTTTAAATAGTAAATGCACTATTAATTTCCACCTACTTGCTCACAATTTGACCTGTGATAAAACTTTCTTTTCTGGTCACGACACATGTGAAAATCTTTCATCGAAAGTGGCACACACAACGATCACTTGATTTATAACCATAAGGCCAGGGGTCAACAGTGAAATCAATATTTTTAATTTTAATATAAGGTGCATTTCAAGGCAACTGAAGCAACATTTGGAAGCAAAAAGTTGACTTTAAATAATTAGAATACATAAAGTATTAAATATAAAATATTTTATTTTACTGTCTTACACAGCTACATTAATAGCATACGGCCTTAGTTGAAAGAAACCCTGTTATTCTACTCATGAGAAAAAATCATAAAAACATTACAGCAACTGACGCAACATGAAATAGACATATGTACTGGAAAATACAAAACAAATCCCAAAATCTGTGAATTATAAACTTGTGACAAGGAAATTATTATTTAAATGGAAAAGTAAGTACAGCCAAATTGTTTATTGTGAAGAAGTTTTTTCCCCACAAGGGGGTGGGAAGAGTGCTTGTAATTAACTTCTGTATCCCAAAAAACATAAAAAAGTAATGTTTGTTAAAATTTTTCATTTTAATGTTTCCCAAAGATGTCCACTTTTACATGGAATTCACCCTAATATAATACAAAGACAGGGCTTCATTGGGAATCATTTTGGTGAGGCCTCCCTCTCGATTTGTTACAATTTTAGTACTCTACTCCCACTGCTGATTTTTACGAAATGTCATCAGGTCCTAAAATTTCCCTTGTTGAGTTCACAATTTTGCAGAAGAATATGCTCATAATAAAAATGTGCTCATAAAAAAAAGACATGCATTTTTTTAAATTGATTTTTTTTAATGAAAATACATATTTTGAGGTACACATGAAGAAGGCTTATAACCTTGTTAAACTAAAATGCTGTTTTTTTTTTTTTTTCCTTTCAGGTTTAAATTTTTTTTCTTGGAAACATTTAAGCAGAGGTGCCTTAAGTGCAGGGGCACAATTGGGAGCAACAGATCAACATTTGGTCCAATCGGCTTGAGACCAGCCTTGATATAATAAACAAATAAAGTAGAAAAATGCTATAAAGCATATTCAAAGTTTATCCACAGAATATACTTGCACAAAAGAACAAAACTATACAAAAAGATGACAACTGAAAATATTGATAATGATAAATATAATACTTATAACTACAGCCTATGTTATGGGCAAGTGCATATGCATTTTAGCTTCTTTCGACTTTAAGGCATATAAATGTACTAAATGTAAAATTTTTTGTTTCAGGGCAAAAAAATTAAGCAACTCATTGAAAACCAGTTTGTGGAAATAAATCTTGTTCCTTCTGGTAGACAATAAAAAAAAATACCAATGGAGCATCCCTTAATTAGAATATGTTTAGGACTGGTTTCTGCACAACTTCAATTTTTTATACATATATAGAGAGAAAGAATCGGAGGGAGTGCCTATTTCAATTTTTCCCTAAGCCCCCAAAAAAGGGTACATGTATCTGTTAACACAATAAGATGTTAACAGATACATAATTTTTAACTAGTTCTCCCTTTCAATGCTTATTAACAGGGGTGGTAGTAGCATTAATAGATTAACATTTCCTGAACCTTGAATATTTTTCATTAGGTACTGTATTTTCTGACATATAAGACGAAATGTAATTTATCTAGTTGAAATTTATGAAAACTACTTGATTCAGACAGAAATGAAAAAAGTACTATTTTAACAGGGGTTGCAATGGAAAATGTATAAAATATAGAACAACAGGAAAATGATACAAAAGGGGTGCACTATATTAATAAAAGGTGGATTATTAAACGAAATACAATTTCCTCTAAAAAAAATCATCAAAATGATAAAGAAAACATTATTAAAATTGTTTATATGCATTTAATTCACCCCTTTTGCATATATCAGTTAATTATTTATTGCATCAATTTTGGCTTTTGCTGCTTCAATAATTTGCATGATTTTTCGTTTTAATCCTGTTGCAATTTTTTTGTTCTTCCTTCAAATACTATCACCTAACTATGCAAAAAAATGCAGAAAACGCAGACTTTCAGATTCGTGAATTTTGCGTAATTGATCGAGTTGAAATTAGAACTTGTTTACAAAAAATAATCAAATAAGACTGCAAGAAATGAAAACCCTAAAGCTCTTTTTTATTGATTCAGAATAAAAGCACCAATTAGCAATCTAACAGCAAAAACAAACCCTTTTAAGAAATCGCGATTGCAAAAATGAAACTACACATTTCCAATTGTAATTACATTTCATTCCCCTTCTATTCAAAACATTTATGTCTTAGAAGTCCGTGGCAAAACGTTCCTGATTTTTCTCTGAAAGGTCGACTTACACGCGGGTTTCTGTGTATTTGTCTGAAAGTTGAGGGTTCTGCTTGCAAGCGAATCAACTTGCACGCAAATATATATTCCAAGATATTGATAAAAATAAAAAGGAATTTTATTAGTTTACTTCATAATTAAATTTTAAAAAGAGTTAAAATGGAAAAAATACGATTCTTGCACTGGATGCAGAAAGATTGCGCAAGGAAAAGAACGTATCGGTTTCTTGCTTGCACGTGGGAATTAGGCCTACGATATTTTAAAGAATTGCATAAATTAAGAAATATGCATCGCTGCAATTTAAAGGAAAAAACCAAGATGAGGGGTAAAATTTAGGGTCAAGGAGCAAAACCCTTGACCCCTCCTTGCCAGAACTTTATCACCCCTGTATTAAATTACATAAAACATTTCTTCAAAATTCCAGATCTGCAAAATATGTGAACCTTTTTTAATTCAGAAGCAATTACAATTTACATAAGACAATTACATTTACATGATTTTTAAATTTTATCTGACCTATGAGGAAGTGGTTCACCCCAAGCTAAGCTGATGTGCGTTAGAAGTAAATTCAGAAGGTAACGCACGGCATCAGGGAACCAATGCACGCCATCAGTGTCTCTTCGATGCAATTGCATCCTTAAATGGTAATGAAAATCCAGCACATCATAGCCATGAGAAACAACTACCTAAATATAAACAGATTGAGAATTCAAAATGTTAGTTTAAACTCTTATAAAACCAACTTGATATTAAAAGGAATATTTCTTTCTAACAAACAATTTTTAAATACCATCTTTTTCTTTCCTATTTCCAATAAATTTTAAAAGAAAAAAATTCACATGAAATTTTTTCAGTACATTGCGACTCATTTTCAGTACATTGCAAAGAAAATAAAATAATTTTTGAAAACAAAATAGAACAAACTTCAAAGCAGAACAAGTGAAAATTGTGCTGAAAAGTAAAAAATAAGTTCATTTTTTAAACAACATTGATACAATTTCAAAACAATTTTGAAAGAAATGACAAGATTTACATAAAAACCATAGCCCCCTTAACTAGATGCCTAGCGATTTGCGGGGAAAGTTGGCAACGAATTTTAGTTACCTTTTCTCCCACCAGGAACGCTACTTATCTGCTATAACAAACCGCGCTCTTTCCATTAGTTCGAAGGGTAGAAAATTTGTTTTCCATTGCTATTTCTCCTTTTTTTTCCCAAATAATTTGATCCTTTGGGTTAAATATGGTCCTTTTCAGGACCAATGTAACTTAAAGAAAGATGGTTTACTGTGTTGTTCCATTTTGCACATCAAGTTCAGTAAAATAACAAAATAGTTTCAATCGGACATTAGTTTGCATGAAAAATGGATCTTCGCTATATCAAGACAAGGGAATTATTTTTTTTTTCATGTGTGTGTCTTTCATAATGTCTATTTGGCAAAAAAAATTTAATAAAATTAATTAATTAATAACAATATAGTGCAAAACTATTTTTATATAAATATACATTATTTATTATGTTGCCCAATCTTTATTGTAGCTTGTCCTAGGAATACGGTTGATATATTATGATGCATTTTATATTACGCAAATATTAATTAAAGTAATTGATTTTTTATTAAAAAAATTTAACTAGTTATACGAAGACATGTATGAATCAATAAGAAATAATGAAAGTTAGTAAGGAAAGGAATACAAATTACTATTCATGCATAGAATCGACTTCTAATCATATTTCAAGAACATATTTAATTCTATGGATGAATTAATGAGAATAATTTGGGAGTAATATTTGTTTTATTCTTCATGCCTAAAATATCACTTCAGTACAATGCATAATAAATTGTAATTATTCATATTTAACCAGTTTTATTTTATTTACGTATAATTTTTATTTATTTATTTATAATTTTATTTATTGAAACCAAAAGGACTGGTTTTTTCTTTTGGGGGGGGGGGGGGAATAAAGCAGATTCTATGATAAGATTAAATTTGATTCTATTATAAGAATAAAAACTTGACTTTTATGCAAAATTTTTATAACTTGCCTAAATGAAGACTTTGGTTCCAAGTTTCCTAATTTAACCTCCTCATCGTTCTGCTCGTTTTTTGAAGTAATGATTTCTTGTAAAATATTAGATTGCGAGAAAATATATCTGATACTCTAAGTACACTTAAAAGCATTCCAAAACTTTGAACATCTTTTCAGAGCCTTTGCAAAAGTCTTGACTTTTAAAATCCAGGGGAAAATTTTTAATTCTCAAGATCACTATAAGCAAATAATAATAATTATAAGACATTCTTCCTTTCTAAAACAAATGAGTTCATATAACTAGCTACTCAAATATATATCACATGTATAGCTTTGTTATTAATCGATCATGGAAGTGATACATTACTTCTCAAAAATTTTCAAAATGCTCCAAATAAATCTTTAATTATTTTAACCATAGCATCGTTCTGAAACAAATATTAAAATTAAAATTTTTAGTCAAGAGCTGGATTTTTATTTGTTTCCTTACATCGGTAAAAATGCCAGTTGAAATTATGTGTATTATGTTCTTTACGTATGAATTGCATTAATAATTATTCTCTTTTTTCGCTGCTTTATTTATTTATTTATTTTTTCTAAACATTTTTTAATGTTTGCAATAGAACCTGTGATTGTAACAAAATTAATATTTCGTAAGCTCGATTTTAATTTAAAATCTGAAAGTATTTGAAGTAGTATCTCGTAATTGAAATTTGACGTATTGTCTGTGGTACAGGTTGGTTGAATACGCGAGTGTTCTCTACTTTTGCAACTGGTCGTATATAAAAATATATTTTTTTAATGGAAATGCTTAAAATTTCTTTCTTTAACCACTTCTTTATATATATATTCCATTAAACTCGAAAATAATAATAATAACGAAGTTAAATATAAGTGATAACATGCAATTACAATTTTAAGTGCATTTATAGATTACAGAAACAATGTTTTTTTTTTTTTATTTTTTTGCTAGTTGAATGAAAGTGATACAGATTTTTATTACATAGCTATTAAAGGATGTTGCTGCACAGTACGTTTGCAAATTTAAAAAAAAAAAAAAATTGTTTCTTAAGCGAAGTTTTATTTTACAGACTAAAAGATTTAAATCATTACTTTAAAGAACATTCTGTTAATTTGTGTAACAACATTTTTCTTTTAAAATAGCTACAATTAGGAGAAAACTACTTTAATAAAATAAAAGTTTTAAGTTGATGCTTCACTTAATTTCGCATTGTTTTACTGCACCATAAAGTAAGAGCGAAAAAAATAATTATTGAGTCATATTATTAAATATGAAAAAAAATATCAAATAATTTTTTTAAAGAACAATTTTTACCGCATTTTATCGTAATTTACCAAACGTTTACAAGTAAAACACCGTTTTCCAATAGCAAATAGGTAGTGCCCTCTAGCGGGGATTTCGTTGTCAGCGGGAGAAAATCGTTGCCGGTAGGGTAATGGGTTTCGCTCCATTTCGGAAGGCATCTAGTTAAGGGGGCTATGATAAAAACGGAATCTGATTTTTAGGGATATTTTCTTTTAACAAAACGGTACAGAAAGTCACAAGTCTTCAATCAAACAAGGCAAGTATCGTAACCAATTGATTTTGTAGTTTGGATAGGAGATCATCCTGTTTCCCAGGCTTAACCGGCTAGTTTTTAAGAGCTTATTTGAGTTTAAAGTCAGGGTTGATTCGATTTTGCCCAACCCGAAAAAACCCGGGTGGGTTTTTTCAAATGAACCCAGTTGAAAAAACCCAAGCGGGTTTTTTCAAAATTGTTGCTTAAAATTATATTTTACCTAAGTAAACTAATAAAAATACTGATTTAGACCAATATAATACATACTTTTATAATACATACATTATATGTCACGGGTATAAAATTTTGAGGGTTAGCTCAAAACAAAAACAAACTTGAAAAAACCCACAGGTGGGTTTTTTTCAAAATTCTTGTTCGAAATTGAACACCACTTATGTAAACAAATAAAAATACTGATTCCGACCAAACATAACACATACTTTCCTAATACATACATTATATGTAGTGTCTAAAAATGTTTGAGAATTAAATAAAAAATAAACCCACTTGAAAAAACCCACTGGTGGATTTTTTTAAAATCTCTTGTTTAAAATTGAACTTTACTTATGTAAACAAATAAAAATACCTATTTTGACCAAACATAATAACTTACTTCCATAATATATACCTTTTATGTCATGGGTGTAAAATTTTGAGGGTTGACTCAATAATAAGAACCCACTTAAAAAACCCTACAGGCGGGTTTTTTTTAAACTTCATGCTCAAAATTCAACTCCACTTATGTAAACAGAAAAAAAAATATATATATTTTTATCATGGATAAAAACTCAAAAATGCTGGATGGGTTTGAAATTGTTCAACATAATCAAAATAAAATTTCTTTCCCACAAAAAATTCTCTATTGAAAAAAGTATAGAAACAAATGCCCAAAAGAAAGAAAATATCAGAATTTCACTCAAAATGATAGATATGTTTTAAGAGAAACTAATTTTAAGAAAACAATCTATGGTATCTAACAAAATGCTGGTCAAGGACGCACAAAAATATTTTTGGCCTATCGATTTTTTATATATTCGACTTGATTTTTTTTCCCGCAACGATAATTGCTAAAAATTATGCGTCCCCGGGGACGTGTAATAATTATTTGTTTGCGTTTCCACCTCCGATGTTTGAGTGTTTTATGTGCAATAGCGCGTCCGTGGCATTGATGCATGTAAGAGATTGCAGTAATTTTGAAAGTAATTAGCTTAAACTCCTTTAAACATAAAATAATTGCAATTAACTAGACTTAAAAATAACTTAATTCTTAAACCCTTTGATGAGATTTTATTGAACACTAAAAATACAATAAACAAGGGGCAAAGTAATTGACTTTTAAAAAGTTAATTTATAGTTGTAAAAGACAGAATGAAATAATTAATATTTAAAAGGCAATTAATTTTTTTTTCAAAATTTTTTTTATTAAAACATAAAATGTTCTTAAAAGAAATACATAATATTTATTCTTTTTCACTTTAATTAATACCATTATGTGTACACAACCTCTTACAAATAAGAATAAAGAAAACCTCAAATTTTTGAAAAAATCCAATAAAGCCCGAAAAAACCCAATAAAACCCGAAAAAACCCACTGGGCTGGGTTTTTTCTGAAAAAACCCGGGTTTTTTCCAACCCTGTTTAAAGTACATGTCAAAAGACTTTAACTAAGCTAAACTAACTAGTTTGTTTGACTAAATTAAACAATTTAGAGAATCTGAAAGAGGCCATAAGAAATAAAATTTCTTAAATGAAACAATAAGAAAAGTTATGGAAGTGTTAGTTTATAGTTAAGAATGCATACAATTTGAAGGAGGATGTTGTAATTTTCAAAACAAGGATTATGTGTTCTTTCGTGTATCAAACTGATTCTTGTCTGATTTTTTTTAGCCAAGACCTTCCTTCATTTTGCACATGCATCAGGTCAGCTTCTATTTTTAGTAAGAAGAGAAGTAAAGATGAGCAAATGTTTACTTTTCATGAAGAACTAAATCATTTGCGATCTTTTCCCTTTTTTTCTAAATGCTTAATTTAAATTGGAAACCAAATAAATCAACATTCGGGGAAAAAACAACAAATATGTGACAAATATGTAACAAGAAATGTGACATTCCTGCTTATGCAACATAGCGTGATATGCGACGAAGGGGGGAGGGGGTCCGTTGAAGTGTGACATTTTTTGACAAAGGGGGGCAGGAGGTCAAATATGTGGGAAAAAAACCTGACATCATTTATGAACCGTCCCTAAATATAACTTCAGAAAATATCCACCTCACTGTATCATTTATTTCCCAAATAGAATCATCTGGACAGGTATTCACGGCTTTCAGAAACGAACAGTACTACTTCAATATTGAAACTGAATATTTCAAGCAAATTAAATTACACTACACATAAATGTGGTCATAAACTGTTTTGTAGTTTTGACTTTTTTTTAAATATAATTGTTTTAAATTGCATAATTTGTCTAGTTAATGCACATTAGAATATTAAATTAATTCACTGTAGACTTTTTTAAAAAATAAAAATATGTGCTATGATGATACAAAACTGCTTTAATAAAATTCTAACAAATAAGGAATAAATAACTCAAATAAAAATTGTTCACTTAAAAAATATATTGAAAACTTTTTTGGAGATATTTTCATAATCAAAACCACAAAACATTACACACAACATGTATAATAGTTTAGTGGACTGGTAAATAAGCAAATATTTTTTTTTTTTTTTTTAATTTCATCTCTTTTTGGTTTATGGGCTTTCCAGTACTTGCATGATGCGTACGAACCCTGTTTATAATTTTACGATGGAATCTCAAACCAGAAGTAAAAGTTTTAGAAATACAATGCAATTAGAAATCTCCAATCATTTTCACAAAACTGGCACAAATCTAGCAGATTTCCTGCCCTTGTAAAAAACACGTAAATAAAACTTAGAGGGAAAAATTACCTTGCGAGCATAGTAGTTCGATTCAACAACATGAAATCGAAGTGAATACTTTAGGAACTCCAGCTGTTTTACCAGAAAACCTCCCTTCATTTCACATGAAATTGGGGGAGTTGTAACCCAAATCACAAGGCAATTCTTTGGTAAATACTTTTGAAACTTCTTCATTAGAGTAACTAAATTCTCTCTATACATTTTAATGCCATTAGGCCCCCATCTAAAATAAGAGATTAAAAAGAAAAAAAAAACTAAATTTTAAATGGCAACTCATTAACTCAAAATACAATCTTAAAAATAACATTATTTAGAAAAAACATAACATAAGGTATTAAAATTGCCACACATTTGAATAGTTAAACTGTTGATATAATGTTAATAGAATGACATGCACATAGAAAATATGTCAAACAAAATATGTATGCACATATGCTAAGACTACACTTTATATTTTTTAAAACGCAATTATAAAATGCAAACCCGTAATTAAAAAGTTTTTTTTCTTTTTTTCCTGTACTTTTATAAATACAAAGAAAGACAAACATTTTTCCATAAAACGAAAGCCAATAAATTTTTCAATACATAGAATAAAATCACATATCATGTTCTTTTCTAAACAAAGAAATACATTACAACCTCGATTGACTGAGCTTAGATTAACAGAGGTTTCTGTTTCAATCAGGCCAATAACAAAGTATTTTTTTGTAAATGATCCCAGAAAATAGTCCATTTTTTAGTTCACTGTCCATGCTACAGGTCAGCGATTCTCAACCTATGGGGCGCGCTTCACAGGTTATGCAAGCACACTAGAGGTCGGGCGTAAGAATATCCAAAAGAAAATATTATGTTAAAAAAATTGATTAACTGACTGAAAGGAAAACACACATACACATAGAAAACAAAATACATTTCAACATCTATAATAGCTTGTCAAAGTAAAACAACTTACTTAATCAAAACATACTAAATTAAAAACAAATTTAGTAATTTTTAGTGACTTCCTTGTGCCTGCCTTCCAGAGCAAAGTTTTTCGAAGGAAGTCTTAATATTAAAAATAGCCACTCTCAGTTCTGTTTCTATATTTAGCAGAGATCTACATTTTGTCTTCAAAGAAGCCACAGCAGAAAATTCAGTTTTACAAAGGTAGTATGTTGAAAATTGTAAATGAAATGTGAAAAGCCCTTGTTTTTGATGCAGAAAAATCATCCTCTACTTCTGCTCAAAATTCAAATAGAGATTTAATACTAAATTGTCTTTTGGTTTTGCCACTTGTGAAGCCTATGAATTTTTCTTCTTCATCAATTTAGAGTCCTTCGGGAATCTTATGAAATGGATTCATAACTCACTCATAACTTCCTATCAGTTTGTCGTCGGCTAAAAAATACTTTTTAAAATTCTTTTCCAGCATGGCCAAATGATTTTCAATGGTTACAAAAACAACTTTTATGTATTTTTCTTCAGCCTTTGAAGGTTTAGTACAGTCATCCCCATTTGCAAATATTGTTAGGTTTTCATACTTTAAATTTTTGCTCCACAATTCAAATTTTCTACAAAAAGTATTAACTTAATCACTTGTATCCAACGAATGTGTATTTGCTCCTTGAAGTTGAAGATTCAAGTTATTTAATTTCTCGAATATATCGACCACGTAGCTCAGTTTCATCACAAATAAACCATGGCGGAAATTCTTGGCTTCCGGTCTGTTTCCTTCTTCTAGGAAAATGGCGATTTCCTCTCTCAAGTGATAACCATCTTGCAAGAAATGCAATAGGATTAAAATTTTTTGATTAAATAATTTGCTTTTACTTTTAAGAAAACAAGCTAATTAAGGATATTTACTTGTTATTCAAAAATGTGTATAGATAAACTAAAGAAGCAGGATACAGTAAGCGAACGTTAAAAAGGCAAAATATAAAATCAGATTTTTTGTAGGAATGTAATAAATATTGGCTTGGCCAAATAACTAAATAACAAGCATTCCGTCATTTCTTCAAGGCCAAAGTCGAATATTCGATGGCTGCTTATTAAAATTTTGGCTGAATACATATTCATTGTAGTTTAACGCATTTAAACTTAAAAACTTAAGTTAGCTTATTCATGATATGTTCTACTTTTCCTATTTCCCTCTTACCCAATGTTCGTACGACAAACCAGTCTTGTCCCCCGAAAGTGTGCTCTCCCTTTGTTAACCACAAAATAAAAGCATCACATTGTCCATCATAATGAACATTTGTTCTTACAAGTAGCCAAATCATTTGCTTTCAGGTGAGCTAAAGGATCTAAATGTTTTGCTCTGCTCCTACTCAATTCCGCAGGTGCTAGCAAATCATTTTTCTCGGTTGTGAATGAAACCTTTGATGATGAAATTGTTACCTGAAATCCGATGATTCGCTTTTGTGCATTGGAAATCTTAATGAGGTGACTATATTTGTCTTTTATGTTAATGTTTTACACCAGGGGTTTTTGTCAAGATTTTGATAATATTTAGAGTCCATTTTTAATTGTTAACCTTTATATTTATGTTATTTTTAAATAAATGTTCATTTGTTTTCAAATACTTGTAATGTCTTTTCTCTCAGAAAACACCACGCTCTAAATTTTTCAGTTGGATAGTTCAGAAATATTTTTAGTTCATTTTGAACTTTAATAATTTAAAATGTAACTTTAATCACTTAGGCCAACAGGGTCTTCAGCGGGTATTGAACACGCAGTCTCCCAGGTAGATGTCCAACATCCTAACCAGCTTTTCTCCACCAGACCCCACCTGTTAGCCGAGACCTTAGGATTGCTTGTGCACGAGGCGAGGTAGTGTGGTCCATGGATTTTACATGCACGTATCCCCAAGTGTACATGGTGGGTCTTCAGCGGGTATAGAACACGCAATCTTCCAGGTGGAAGTCCGACGTCCTAACCACTAGGCTACCACGGCCTTAGAGTTGTCTACTGGTATAGATTTGGGAAAACGCGAAATTTTTTCGAAACCTCTACTTGCTTTTGATTTACAGAGGTGTAAAATTACACTAAGAACAGAAGACAGCAAATTGGGAATTGCTCTAGAAACTTTCTTAAGAAAAGGGAAGTTTTTGTGCAAATTATACTTGATATTGTTTGCAGTATAATTTACACAATGGCTCAAAAATTAAGAAAACCCAGTTGCAAATTAAAATGAAATTCTAGAGTTTGATGAAGATCTGAATGTCAAAGTCACTTTCTTAGAAAGCAGCAGTATTGATAAGATGAAGCCAAGAAAAAAATAACCAATTTCAATTCATTTGAGTGGGTGCTATAATTAATTTTATTATTATTAGGTGGCAGTTGTATGCATCCTAATATATGTTAGGGATTAGCTGTTAGCCTATTTATAATGGAATATCAAAAACCAACTCAAATGACATGCAAACTAAAATCATGTTAACCAAAAGATAAAAACATTTTATATCAGCAGAGGACAATACTAATAACTACTTCCAGCAAATAAATTACAAAAAATTACATGATATTTATCAGGTTTGAAGTGTTTCCAATTACAGTATGGGGCTCCAAATCAGGGCTGGCAAGTTTCTGCCAGGGTGGTTAAAACCAGTGGTTATAACCGGTTTAAACCGGCACGGCAGAAACTAGTTTCCCCCAGTAAGTGGCAAAAACTGGCAGCAACTCAAAAATAATACTAATAAGAACTTCAATCTGCAATTCATAATTCACACATGTATTTGATATGTAAACAATTAGGTTAAAAATTTAAACTAAAGATAATGAATGTTATTCAAAGTAGCAAAAAGATCATATAAATATCCTTTGTTTATATAATGCTAATTTTCTTTCACTTAAAAAAAATCATAATGGTAATCCGATGCTATACAAGTTTAATATTATTGTTTACAGTTAAATTTCTATTTAAAGGTAAAAAAATTACAGCAAATTCTATGATATTTTAGCAAATCTTTTTTTAGAGTATTTTTAAATAAATAATACAATGCAATGTCAATAAGTTTAAGATTATCTATTATATACAAATAGAAATGGTTCTTGAGAAAATGTATCAGTAAATAATTGAAGCACAAAAAATATCAGAGAAACCTTTTAAAATGAGATATTTCTTACAATTATTTTTCAAAATTTCCACTCGAACTCAAATATACTATCACTTTTTACACTGAGCATTTCATAGCATACGACTAATTTTGCTAACCTTTCTGAACCCAGACTGTTTCTTAATTTGTTCTGAATGGAAGAAAAGCTTTCAAATATTCTTTCGAGACCAGCATTTCTTTGTGGCAATGTCATTATTGTGGATGCAAAAGTTACTAAATTTTTAAAATCTGAATTTTTTCCAGGGCACTACACATTTTTCTAATACAAATTTATTTTTTAATTAAAACTATCCACAATATTTTTTATTTGTTATTTATTCTGAATAAAATGTACTTTGGAAATTTAATACTACAGTCGACGCTCGTTATAACGACCACGCATTATAAAGACCATTCCATTATAACGACCAGTGATAAAAACCCCAACTTTCTTCCTATGAACTCTTATGTTAATTTGCTTTCGGTATAACGACCGTTCTGTATCGCCCAATCCAATACAGCGACCGCATTCAACGGACACTATTTCCGGTATTTTTCCAAAAAGAACATGTTTCTAAATTTGTAACTTGAAATGACCTTGATTATAGTTTACTGACAAGCTGCATGCAGCCTTCAGTGTTCAGTCAGTCCAACTTTGACAGGGGGAGGGGATTACCACTCACCATAGTATGGAAAGAATAGAGAGGGGGAGAGAGCACGTGGACTTTACGGATCTTAGGAAAAGGGGTTGACAGATGTATTGGTAGTTTTTGTCATTTGAATCACGTGTTTTCCCAAGGGTCGATTCTCCAAAATACGAGGAGTCTTGCTGTCCGTGACTGGTGGTGTCATGTCAGCTCAGAAGTTCTGCTTCCAGAAATGTGAATGAGAGGGTTCGAGAAAAATTAACCTGCTCTTCAACCTGAATGTTGACAGGTTCCAGGTCACGTGCCTTGGATTAGTTATCCTCTGGGGGAAGGAGCGAAAAAAGAATAAGGTTCTTCAGTGAAATGCATACTGCAAACAGGAGTTGCATTTTTGCTATTGAACGAGATGGCAGGTTCAAACAAGCGCAATGCGATATGTCTAGATACTAAAATTAAAATCTTAAATGAAGTTGATAAAAAAGTTTTTAAAAAATGCGAAATTGCTAGAGTTTTCAAAATTCCCAAAAGCACCTTATTTGGCATCATTAACAACCGGGACTCAATTTTAAGAAAAGAAGAAATTGGAGTCAAATCTTCTAGAAATCGGTCCCGTGAAGGGAAATTTCAGAAGATCGAAGAAGGTTTATATGAATGGTTGAAAATAATGCGATCAAAAAATGTCCCAATAGATGGAAATTTGCTGAAGTCAAAAGCTCTAACTTTTGCTCAAAAAATGGACATTGACGAAACTGTGTTCAAAGCTTCGGACGGATGGTTGCAAAAATTTAAAACCAGACATGGTCTTTCATTCCGGAAGCTTTGTGGCGAAAGTGGTTCTGTGAATGAAGAAGCAGTGGACACATGGAAAAAAGAAAAGCTGGAAGAAATTATCAAAAATTATACTCCAGAGGATATTTTTAACGCAGACGAGACTGGACTGTTTTTCATGATGAAACCTGATAAATCTTTCGTTTTAAAAAACGAAACTGCGAGTGGAGGGAAAGAAGCCAAGCAAAGACTAACAGTTCTCTTATGCTCAAATATGTCTGGTACTGAAAAACTTCCACTCTTAGTGATCGGAAAATCAAAAAAGCCGAGATGTTTTAAAGGACTCAAAACCTTACCTGTCACGTACAAAAACAACTCCAAATCGTGGATGACATCTGTCATTTTTGAGGAATGGCTACGTTGCTTGGATAAGCAAATGACAATTCAAGGTAGAAAAATTATTCTTGTAATTGATAACTGCACGGCTCATCCCAAACTAAATGGGTTGAAATCAATCACCGTGGAATATTTTCTACCTAATGTCACATCTGTTCTTCAGCCACTAGACCAAGGGGTCATTATGAGTTTTAAACGCAATTATAGGAAGTTACTACTGCGAAGAGTTGTTTCTGCACTCGACGAAGATCAAGATTACAAAGTTGATGTCCTAACAGCTTTGCATCTCTCTAAAGCAGCATGGAATGACGTCTCAGAAAAAACCATCAAGAATTGCTTCCATCATGCTGGTTTTAAAAAGCAAGAGGAAAGGGAATCTACTGCTGAAATAATTAGTCCGGCAATCGAAGATGAAAATTTCGTTGAAGAAGAGGAAATGCTGCAAGAAATTTCTCAGAAAATGAACATAGATGCAACGTTGAACTTTGACGATTACGCTAAAATCGATAATGACTTGGAATGTGTCGAGCATCTGTCAGAAGATGAACTAATTTCCCGTTATTGTGGACAGGAAGAAATTGATGCATCATCATCAGATGAAGAAGAGGAAGAAATTGTAACAAAAACTCCTAGCATAAAAAATGTGTCTAATGCTATCGAGACTTTAAAATGTTTTTTTGAAAGGCAAGAAAATACAGAACACTATTTGTCATCAATAACTGAAATGGAAAATTATGTTTTGCAAAAATCACATGTGCTAAAAAGGCAAACAACCATTTCTGATTTTTTCTTCCGAAAATGAATAATTTGCAAGTATGTAATTTTTTCCTTATATTTTCTACTTTAAAATCTGTTTAACATTTTATTATAACATATTGCACTGATAATTTTTTTTAAATTCCAATGATAAAATATAATTTGAGCATTTTGTTGGAATCTTTGAAAAATTGGCAATTTTAATGGAATTACTATACTGCATGATGCATGCATATACATTTTTAAATTCTACCTCTTATAGCGACCACCCGTTATAAGGACCTTTTTTTGTGGAACGGAGATGGTCGTTATATCGAGTGTCGACTGTACTAAAAAATTCTCAGATAATGTCATAAAATGTGTTTGTGCCAGTTATTGCCAGTTTCTGCCGGTTAAAACCACTTTCTGCCACTGGCACGGCAGAAACCATTTTCTGCCAGCAAAAACCCAGCCCTGCTCCAAATTTGAAATCCCGAAATCCAGAAGATCCCCTTTTGTTTTCTGAAGAAAAAGAAAGAAAAGAAAAAAAAAAAAAAATCGGGAAATGTTTTGCACCGCTTTTTTTGGAAATAGGAGTTTTAAAAAGAAGGAAAATAAAATGTAATGAGCATGTTTAAGATCGGAAATGTGCTGTTTTCAAAACAATTATTTCACGATTTTCTGAAAAGGGTTCTTTTTCGCGATTAGAATTTTTATTTACTGTTGCTTTAATTCCGAGTTACTATCATTAACTTTTGCTTCTTTTAAAAATTTCTTGTAGTTTTATTATATACACTTTGATTCAATTGCATGAATACACCATCTTATGTCATTAATTTTACACACATCAAAAATCTTTAAATGTTCCCTGCATCATAGGAGAATGTCCCTAAATATTAATAGCTTATAATGATATATTTAAAATCTTTAATTTACATTTTCTAAAAATTTGTCTTTTAATTTCCGGCATTAAAATTTAAAATAAATTGTTAAAGTATGAGTATTTATTTTCTGAACTTCTTGGTTAGAAGAATTTTATATAATTTTTAATTTGAAGACTTACAATGAATGCATGCTACAAAATTTTGGTTTGTTCCATCACAAAAACCAACAAACCAAACAATGAAACACAGTAGTTAGTAACAAAAGCTATGCGTACTTTATTTTATTGCTATTATTCTTTTCCTACGTCATGTATATGTATAAAATAATTTGACTCAAAATAAAAGTATTTGATTAATAAAACTGATAAACAATAATAATGATTAAAAAATACTGAATTACTTTTGTTCTGGGTTATAAAATTCATCATAAAATATTTTATGCAAATAGCTACACATATAATAATTTTAAAAAGTGCATTAAGCTGAAACATTTTATTTTTAAAGTTTCTTTCCTCTGGGTGTCACTTCATCCAGGCCATGACACCCACCATCACAGATTTTGATCATTTTTTCTATGCTAATACAACTTTTGTTGCTGATTACAAAAATGTCAATTATATTGCGATTGGTCAAGCGGTTAACCAGTTACAAATTTTTAAATATTGGGCAACATGCCTCTTTGGCGGCCATTTTGAATTGCACATATAAGGATATAAATTGCTGTAACTCCCTTTAAATTTGTCCTAGAATCTTATCTTTTTTTTATTTTGTTAAGAATAAGTTAATCTTTCCTATAAATAAGGTGTGGCATTTATAATTTCATTACAATTTTTGCAAAGCACCTTTATTTCTCATTTTTTGAATTACAGAATGAGTATTTTCAACAGCTAATTTCATACAATGCTCCCCCCCCCCCCCTTCAATTTTGATTAAATTTTGCACAAATATAACTCAAAGTATGCTCTAATACCTGATAAAAAAATTTCGATGGGCGATTTATACAGGGTTGCCAACTCTTTTTCAGTGACTTGAGGAGCAATAACTTAAAATATGAGGAGTTTTTGAAGTTCTTCAGGAGCAACGCGTAAAATAAAAAGATTAAGTACACGTACCATGATTTTACATAAATATATATATAGATATAAATTTTACTAAGACAATAAGTAGAAGCAAAAATAACAAATAAACATTTTATTAAGTGCAATTTTCAAAATTAGGTAAAATATAGTTGCAGGTGACACAAAATTTAAATACTACATTATCATAAATTAAGTTTTTTTAATGAACTAATAGAGAGATAAAAAAAAGTTAAGATCTGAGAGCTAATTGTGTTGCTTTTTTCACTTTTGAAAGTTCTTCTGCAGAAAACTTGGTTTCATAGCATACATTACGGGTAGGCTTACATTTCTCAATAATTATAGTCTCCAGCGTTTCTATTTTTAAATTATTTCGATTATCAGTGACATTGTTTCTTATTAAGCTAAAAACCCTTTCACAAGCAGCATTGCTATGAGGTATCAATAAAATATTGTGGATGAACTTAGGCAAAAGTTTATATTTAGTCGAACCATTTTCATCTAAAATGTCTCCTATCTTAAACCATGCTTCATCAATTCTTTTAGAACTGATGATATCATCTGTGAGAGCATCAATTTGATAAAGTAAAAATTCACCTTCAATAGAGTCTCTCTCCTGAAATTGATAGCCAAAAAAAATCAAAAAAGAAGTGTAAAGAAGAAAGTTTGGCTGAAGCCCTCTTTCTAACATCCGCAATCTCAGCATGTTGAAATATTCTTTCATTGTATGGAAACTTTTTTATTACATAAGAGCATGCCTTTTTAAAATAGTTGCGAACATTCACATAAAATTTTTTCTTTTGCTCTTCTCTTACACTATTAAGTAGCTGGCGAGTTTCAGCGCCGATTACAAGATTTTCATCACTCTTTTGAAATTTTTTATTTGAAAAATCTATTTCGAAAAAAACTTCAATGGATAAAAATGGAGTGGGATTAATAAAGCGTGCCAAAAGTTCCTTAAAAAAATTTTCAATGCTACTGTAAAAAACATGCACCATTGGAGCTTCGTTCTGAAATAAGCAATTAATCTTGTTAAACACTGGTATAATAGAATGCAGAAATAACAAGTACAGTTTCGTCATTGGATCCTCAAACTGCTCTTTTAATCTAGCAAAAGTGGATGAACTTCCCTCTTCTTCTTCGCAAAAAAACTTTTTTAAAGCTTCCCATTGCTCTAAAAAACGAGTGATTACAGCTCCCATTGATAGCCAACGTGTAGACCCATATTTTGCGGTTTTCCACTTCTGTGAGTTCCTGGCACATTTTAAGAAGTTGCAATCTTTTACTGCTTTTTTTCAAATAATAATAGACATTCACTAAAAAATCTTCAATGTCAAATCCCTTTATTTCACGTGCAGCATGCTGTGCAGCTAAATGTATCAAATGACACGCACAGCCATGAACAAAAACGTTATCATTTTCTTTAATCACAAATGAACTCACCCCTTTGTAATGTCCCAGCATAACAGATGCATTGTCTGCACAAAATGCAACACAGTTTTCCCAGGAGAGGCCAAGTTTTTTAAGCTCGCTGTCCAAGAGTTCAAAGATATTTTTGCCTGTTGAATCTATTTCTAATTGAGGCAAGGACAAAACAGATGTAACAATCTTCTTCAAATTTTCATCTCTAAAAGTCACTACAAGGGGATATATTTTCTGCGATGTAGTTGTATTGCTACCGTCGGTAGCCAAGGAAAATTTATTAACTTTAAGATTATCAATTATCTCTTCTTGAGATGTTTTTGCCAAACTCTTTACAATGCTTGTAGTTTTAGTGCGCAGGACGACTAAATTCCGGATTTAGTCGTTAATTTAAAGGGTAACCCCAAATTAAAGGACGAAGTTTTTTAACCAAGTCAAAGTTTAACCCTAAATTAAAGGACGTGCGCATTACGAGCGCAGGAATAATTTTTTGCTATTTGAGAGTCTGGACACATTTCTTTGATCAATTTAGTAAAATGATCCGATATAGATAAAGAACAATTGTGTTCCACAAGAAATTTCGTAAATAAAGCCTCTGCTTTAGTCACTGCCATCGATGATGAATCACATCCAGCCTGCTTATTAAACATAGTTGTCAAGTTCTGACTGTCCGCTTTCAATTTAGCATTAGTCAAATGCCGGGATCCTTCGACGTGCCGACGGCAATCACTTTTTCCGCCATGAGCAATTTTAAAATCAGTATTGCAAACACTACAATATGCATGTGTATCCGATAACTTGGATCGTTTTAAGACCGGCCATGCATTTTCATATTCCGATTTAAATGTTTGATTATGAGATCGCTTGCGATCCATTTTCGGAAAGCAAAAATTAAAAAATCGTAAAACTGCTATCAAATACCATACAATATAAATTTGCAAAATAGCACGTGCGAAGCAAAGCTGGTAAACACACTCACTACAGCGCAAACACAACAAACACAATGACAAAACAAAAATGGCTAGTCGCAGGAAACAACCTTACTTCGGTATAAATATCATTGGCAGCTTTTCTTCAGAAACTGACGTCATACTACTGCTACTGTCTTCCTATTTGCTGAAAAGATTCGTGTCGTGAGGGTGATTTTACTCCTTACTGAAGGGAAATTCACGTAGTGGAAAAGTCCTTATCCAGGCAATCGTAGGGAATTTTTCGCTGGCGCCGTTAAACAAAAGTAGTTGAAGAATATTGTTTCGAATAAAAAATACGAATAAATAAATAACTTTGAAAATTTTTACTCTTTAGACAATATTTCTGATTTCTTGTGGCATTTTTGCTTTACAGCGGATGAGGATAGATTTCCGGGGCAATTAATATAACGTGCGGAGTTGCGGATTTTTCACACTCGCGCGGAGCTGCTCCGCGAATTCCGGAGCACTTGGCAACCCTGTTTATATGCACTTTGTTTAAAACACATATTTCAATATATATATAGGAAAAATATTGTAAAGCTACTTTTTTGTAGATGTAGCATAAATTTAACTGAAATAAATTACTGATATGCAATAAAAAAGAAAAACTGATATTCGCATTATTAAAATTAAGCTAAATAACTTTAACAGACAATTTACGCCATTACCAAACATTTTCAATTATCACCAAATTTTGCATACAACGAAAGTATATTTTTATGTCTGCTAAAAAAATTGTTTATAGGTTGTTCACAGGATTTTCATTTAAGCAATTTTAACTTGCATTCCTCCCCCCCTCACCAAAGAAAAAATTACAAGATGATTTTGTATTTCATTCTCAATTTTAAGGAATATAAATTTCATGCTTGCAAAACTACGAGAATTTCTTATTTTACAACAGGATTTAATTACACACATCATATTATAAGTTGGAAATTAAAACAAAACAAAATTCGTTAACGATCTTTTTTCTGCATTTATTTACTTTTGCATAATTTTGCAACAGAAATTGAAACATTTTGGGAAAAACAATGTACGTGTAGTGAAGACTATATATGTATTGTGCTCAAAGTCTTCTATTTTAGCCATAAAGTAGCAATATTATTAAACATTCTATATACAAAATCATTAGATCATTAAATATCAAATCAAATATAACATCGAAATAATAATAATAATATAAAAATTGAATACATTATAGTACAGTTAGTCTGCAGTAGTAATAAGTAACAATTTTTATAAAATAATATTTATCACACACAGAAACCAAAATATAATATCAATGGAAATTTAAAATAATTTTAAGTATATTAAAGAATTAAACTATTATGTAGAGAGAAATGCAAATAAGGATAAGTTATTGTGTTATATTAAAAGTCCTCCCTGTTTACTTGTATATTTTGCCAATTTTGAATTTACTAAAACAGTGGATTCATCACTAAGTTTATATGTCCTACCTGTTATGGTATTAATATCAATTGGGGGCACAAAGGATATGAGTGAAATGTACAATACAATTGTCCTTTTCTAGCCAATAGAACGAAGTTGGTGGTCCATGCGGATGCATAAATTTAATTGTTGCATCCCCTTCATCTGTGTGAACTTCTAATATCAAACCTACATATTAGTGAGAGTCATATATGCATGCAACATAACTATTCACAGATGGGGCATCTAATGTCTCTGTAGCACTTCTATCAAAAGATGCACAAACAGAAAAATTTTCATCAGCACTTATTCTCTTTCCCCTTATTGATAAAGAACATGTAGGTGCAAAATAATGCATACTTCTTGTACCTTGTATTGTTGTAGCCTGTTGCAGTCTCCGACATATTTCATTGCGAAGTTTAATCATGTCATTTTTTGTGACCATAAAAACTGTTATACCTTGAATTTTTTCGAATCATACATCATTGTCACATTTGTAATTTGAAATTTTTATTGCCATACTGTGGTTTGCAGTATGTTTTCATGTTTTGTGAGTTACTCTTAAAAATAAACAAAATGCTCTTTATTTGTCTGTGCTTTTAGACCAGTAGACATCATACATTTTCTGATTCTGTTTGAGTGACTAAGACAAGTGTCATTGACCAAAACATTTGACAATAAATCACATAAGTATAACAATAAATCACATAAGTACATTCAATTTTTATATTATTATTATTATTTCGATGTTATATTTGATTTGATATTTAATGATGTAATGATTTTGTATATAGAATGTTTAATAATATTGCTCCTTTATGGCTAAATTAGAAGACTTTCAGCACAATACATATATAGTCTTCACTACATGTACATTGTTTTTCCCAAAATGTTTCAGTTTCTGTTGCAAAATTATGCGAAAGTAAATAAATGCAGAGAAAAGATCGTTAACGAATTTTGTTTTGTTTTAATTTCCAACTTATAATATGATGTGTGTAATTAAATCCTGTTTTAAAATAAGAAATTCTTGTAGTTTTACAAACATGAAATTTATATTCCTTAAAATTGAGAATGAAATACAAAATCATCTTGTATTTTTTTTTTTTTTTTTTTTTTTTTTTTTTTTTTTGTGAGGGGGGGGGGGGGAATGCAAGTTAAAATTGTTTAAATGAAAAACCTGTGAACAACCTATAAACAATTTTTTTAGCAGACATAAAAACATACTTTCGTTGTATGCAAAATTTGGTGATAATTGAAAATGTTTGGTAATGGCGTAAATTGTCTGTTAAAGTTATTTAGCTTAATTTTAATAATGCGAATATCAGTTTTTCTTTTTTATTGCATATCAGTAATTTATTTCAGTTAAATTTATGCTACATCTACAAAAAAGTAGCTTTACAATATTTTTCCTATATATATATTGAAATATGTGTTTTAAACAAAGTGCATATAAATCGCCCATCGAAATTTTTTTATCAGGTGTTAGAGCATACTTTGAGTTATATTTGTGCAAAATTTAATCAAAATTGAAGGGGGGGGGGGGCATTGCATGAAATTAGCTGTTGAAAATACTCATTCTGTAATTCAAAAAATGAGAAATAAAGGTGCTTTGTAAAAATTGTAATGAAATTATAAATGCCACACCTTATTTATAGGAAAGATTAACTTATTCTTAACAAAATAAAAAAAACGAAGATTCTAAGACAAATTTAAAGGGAGTTACAGCAATTTATATCCTTATATGTGCAATTCAAAATGGCTGCCAAAGAGGCATGTTGCCAAATATTAAAAAGTTTGTAACTCTTTACCTACTTGACCAATCTCAATATAACTTACATTTTTGTAATCAGCATCAAAAGTTCTATAGGCATAGAAAAAATTATCATAATCTGTTTCGGAGGGTGTCATTTTTGAAAAATCCTGGATGATTTGACATGGAATGACCCCTCTTCAAATTCTGTACAAATAAAAAGAATGTTTTTATGTCTTATTTTATGTGTTGCATTATTAAGTACACTTAGATACAAGCATGCAGAATGTTTTTTGAATATTCAAAACATTTTAAAAGAAATAAGTGAAACATGTTTGTGATTTATTGTTTTGAGATTAACTATATAAAATAAAAACATAACATAACAGAAAGCAAATTGCAGCCAGATAAGCGGCTGAACTACAAATATCTGCTGGAACATGTATCCAGTTGAACTCTGATACCCGGTCCGGATATCAGTATCTGATAGAAAAAGTGCCGGATACCCTGTATCCGGCAAAATCACTACCTGGTTCAACCAAACATACAACCCTGGGGGAAACCTCTGCATAAATAATAATACACTGAAGAAATTCTTACCTGGAAATATCCCAGACGCTAGAATTAACAATAACAACATCTGGTTTATCTTGTTTTGCCGTGATCTTCTGCAACACCGATTCAACATAGCTGTCGAATACTCTAGTGAGAAAGAAATAAGAGTACTTCGTACTGTCTTTCTTTATATATTTTTCTCTCTCTTCACGATAGTTACGACCATTGCAAAGTGGTCCATGATAAACCAATTCATCACCATGAACAGTATTTGGCATCTTATAGGAAGAAAATACAGAAAAATAGAATTCAGGACATAGAACATAAAACTAAAAATCTTCAGTCACTAAATTAATATAGTTGATTATTAATGGTTTCTAAGGGAAAATGTAGTATAAAACTGACTGCCATGCTCAAACAATACATATAAAAATTAATCATTTTAGAATACATGTTCTTAACTAGGGCCAGACAATTTCTTATGTATCATATGCCAACATAATTTTGTTTTTACATAACAGGTCCAATGCCAAAGGCCATATAAACAAAAAAATTAATTTTTCTACCTTTGTGTCTTTATGATTGGTGGGGGAGGGGCTAAGAGAAAGGACTGCTTCATTTAGGGGAAGTTAATGATTCAAATGTGAACTGAATTGAATAATGCCCAAAAGGCCATCAAATCGACATTTATAGGTAAGTAGGACGACACTTTGCACAAGAAGATGACTGCTAAATTGCTGACTTTTGCAGAAAAAAAAAGAAAATCAGTTTAAAAACTTACATCAGAAAAAAAAAATTATAGGCAAAAATGGATCGAGAAAATATGAAAGTTGGAAACAAAAAAAACAACTACTAATTGAGAAATTATACGTAGTATGGAAACAAAAATAGGAAAAAAAGTTTTCCTATTTCTGGTAATTATACAGAATACAGGGTTCGCGCTAGGCCGCGCGATTCTCGCAATATTTTCTTAAATCCCACTCAAAAAACATTTGCTTGCGCGCCGTTTTCGCAACTAGCGGACACGCGTTCAAAACATCGCGCAACGAAACTATCGCGCCATCGCGCAACCACGCGCAACTACGTATTCTAAACTGATAATTCAATACAAACTAAAAGGAGTATGTTAGTTTTCAACTGCCATCTTATCAAGAATCTAGGAACCCTATTTATCATATATAATAACATGGGGAAAATATTGACAACGTCTTCATTCCTTGGTATTATTGAACAATTTAAGCCTTTTGTGAATGCAAACTTATCTTCATTAATACTATTCACAGAGGACAAAAATTTTAAAAAAAAAAAAGAGTGGAAAAAGGGAATCTTTGTTGGTCACAAGGTTACAAGAGAATGCTGGTTTCTAAAATATATTGTTTTTATTGAAAAACATCAATAGATAAAATGACATATTATCAGAAAAAATAAAGGAAATATTAAACTAATTTTTAGGATTTTTTGTAAAAATAACGCAAAGAATTTGGGATAAATAACCAAAATACCAGAGGGTCTTTTTTATCATTAGCATTTTATAAAGCACCCACTTTTACGATCAAGAATTTTGTGAAGGATCCGTTTTGTGTGAACCATGTTTATGTTTATTCCATCTTTGCTGAGAATAGCTTAGATAATAATTTTTTATTACATAGTTTGTATTGGATCATGATCAAACAATTTAGTAATATTTTTAAAGACAAAAACAAAAAGAAAAGTTCCCACTTAAATTTTAAAAATCCCACTTAGAATTTTGTTCAAGGTGGGAAATCCCACCTTGTATTTTTCCCCAGTGTGAACCCTGGAATATTAAAGCAGTGTTTCCCAACCTTTTTCCCTTAGCGAACCCCTTCTAAGATATGAAAGGAAAGAGCAAACCCCCTCCTATAGTCATTAGTAACGGGTGACAAAACCATAAAAACTACTAGCACATTTATTTTCCATGTTGTACAATACTTCATAACAAGAAATTAAAACATAATTATTGCAAAACATCTAAGTTTGAATAAAAACTAAAATACAACTAAAAATAGGCTTTTTCATTATTTGTTCTTTTCGAATTATTATTAGGGCAGTGAACATATATATTCGAAAAAAAATTTAAAATTATTTTCTCTATAGGTTGGTTGGAATATACAAAATTTGGAAAAGTTTTGGATTTTTAAAGAAAAATAAAAGTATTCAAACGCAATTCAAACTTTTAATTGCGACATTGCAGAAAAGTTCGAATAAAGTGAGGTAAATGCGAATCCAAAATTTAAATTAATGAATAATTATTTTCTGATTTCACTTTAGGGTCTGTATAATGAAAAATTATATATCCCTTAAAATAATGCAAAAATTTTCATTTTATGTAGTAAACTTTCATATTTCCAACTGTTTCTTTGCACTTGCTAGGAATAAGTGGGAAATAGGAGGAGAAAATTATGTTCTAAAATTTAAAATAAATCAATAAATATCTTTTGGTACCAATTTATGATCCAAGTTAGAAATCAGGCAAAAGTAGAAATAAGTGCATTTCAAATTTGATACGTATGCTTCCTATACCAGTCCACTACTTTTCTACCTTGTCTGAAAAGCAATTTATTAAAAAAACACTCCTTCTTAATACGTATGTAAATTTATTATTTTGTTCTTTCTTTTATGTTAGCGATAAAAAATTCTGCCATTACAATTCTATTTTCACGAACCCCCTTTCAGCGCCACCGGTTAGTGGTGTTGTCGAGGGGGGACGCAGGAGGACGACGTCCCCCTACCTTTTTATTTAATTACAAGCGTCCCTCAAACTTTTTACATTTTAACATAAGCGTCCCCCCAACTTTTTTGTCAGGACTACACCACTGCCACCGGTTGGGAAATGCTGTATTAAAGCATGATTAAATCAGTAATAAAAAATACTAAAATCATGTTTTGATATTCAATTTGTATTTTTCTGCTGATATTTATTTTATATTTTCTCAGTCATACATATTTTAGACTTTCTAGGAAAACAAACAAAATTACTGCTTATGTATGTATGCATAAGAAAGAATGAGAGAAAATCTTCATCTCCAGAAATTGCTAAGAAAAGCTACTGGTCCTTTGGAGTAGTAAACATGACCATGTACTGGTCCAGAGACAGCATCACTGGTCCACTTAAAATTAACCAAAATATATAGTACTTTAGTTTAAAATATCATTTTTACACTTAATGATCATTTGCAAATTTATTTATAATAAAACTTAATTAACAATAGCTAATTAATTCAATAGTTTATTAAAACACTAAGCTTACTATGGAAATACAGTTTAAGAAAAATTAGATAACTTCAACATAGTAGGCGGTCCAGTAGGGGTGGTTCCTCAGCACCGGCTATCTGCCAAATGAGGAAAAAGGAATAATATAAACTTTGATGTTCAGTCTGTGCTGATATCACCGGGAGAAACCGAATGAGTCTGCCGGCGTACTAAAAGATCTATTAACGGAGAGCAAGTTCTCTGGTCCTGCGGACCACCGATAATTATTATTATTATTTATTTTTTTGTGGTCCAGGGGGGATTTTAGTGGTCTAATTTGAATGATTGAATAAGTTATGCTTTGCTGTTAATATGCTTGAAGAATAAGAGTAATATTGTAAAATTTAAAAATAGTAATTAGTTCTAAACTTATGAAATATATTATGCACACAGATGGACCTAGGAAGTTTTGTTTGAAACAGTGGTTGTAATTGCAATACATTTCATTTTTACAACAATTTCTAACATCGTAAAATCAATTTAAAAAAAAAAAATCAATGATTTTTTTTAAAAAAACCATTTGATTTAAATCAAGCTAATTTAAATCAACGAACCCTGTTGGCCAATAGATAAACTTGGAAAAAAGGGTAGAAGTACATGGCTAAAACCAAGATCTCTGTTCAAAACCCGACTCAGTGACTCGTCCATCTTCAATCCTCCTGTGTATATTTGTTTCTTATATGTTTAATGCCTCATGTATCTCAATGAGCTGTATTGCACAAGATGAGTTTTTTCCATGATTCGTTTTGTTACAGAGAATATTGGGAGAAATCTGAATTTCCAGACACATTTAAGGTAATCTGTCCTGCATACTGCACAGGGGAAAATCAGGGAAACTCCTAACATGCAGCTTGATAAGTGTTAGACAATACGCACAACAACCACCTCACCACCTTGTTTCTCAAAGCAGTTGCAGCAATGGCGGCATTAAAACTGAGGACCTTCTGGTTCCGAGACAAATGAGTTACTAATGTTCTGGACAATACAATAAAAAAATTAAGGTTTATATCTGATTAAGGCTATAGTAAGTTTTTTTCCTCTTAATTTATTAAATCCTGGTAGGTTTCACGGAACTTTAAACAAAATATTAAGTATTACATCTTTTCATCTTTGAAATCAGCAAAAATATTTTGTAGATAACTTACTTTTGATTTCAAATTGCTAAGACTGATGAATTTTGACTTCTCAGATAAGCACAGCATATCCTTGTACAAAGCTCTAATATCTAAAATATGATTTAAAAAATCAATTTGCAATTTTTAAAGACTTTTTCTTTGTAGTGATTTAAAACAGCCATACTCAATCTGTTCAGTGAATTAAAGCAGCCATATCAATTCAGCAGGCGTTTTGTATATAAGTAGCCTGCTCATGTCCCGATATAAAAAAATGTGTACCCATTTACTCCATGAAAAGGAACATTTTCCTTTTTGCAAAGAGTTAGATTACTTTGACCATTATAAAGCTCACTTGTAAGATGAAATAAGCAACATTATTAAAGAATGATTTGTTTCTTGCAATCCTTGCAAAATACTTGTCATGCACAGTGTAGAACCCAAAAAAAACAAGATTAAGTTTGGCTGATTTAAAAAGGGCAGAAATAGTCTCTTTCAACAGAGAAGTAATTAATCAAAGGTATATGAATAAATAGAACCATTACTTGAATCGCCCATAAATACAACATGCTTCCCTTTGAATAGTCGTTGGACATCCTCTGTTAAAAAAATGTCGGTCATTTTTCAGATTTCAAAATTCTTTTTCAAAGTTCCATAAGCATGTTCAACAAAACAAAAACCTATAATTAATGTAAAAAAAATAAGTCAAAAGAAAAACATGCATTATATTATGTTTGGTGAATTCCATTAAAAAAAGAAGATGGCACTAAAATATAAAAATTAGTATTTGACCACCTGTACTGCATTTCCTACAGAGAAATAAGTGAACTTTTTGAAAATAAACACTTTTTGAGTTTGACATAATTTCAGTTTGAAAAACTGCTCAAAGCCAGGTTCGTCATTTCAAAACTTTCTGGCGGCAGAAGCATATGTATATATTCACTGCATATTATAGGTAAATAACGAACAAATAAACATGCGTATCAATACATTGTATTTCTAAAAGTAAGGGAGAGTACTACTCTATTAAACCAAATGTATTCCCTGCATAAAACCATTTTCACTGTATATATTGGATATGTTGAAGATTAAAGACAAGGATAGGCATTGGTTACTGATAAACTGAACCATGGAAAAGTTAGTTTCTAGTTTTAGATACTTTGATTAAACAAGTTCACTTGTTTTCAGTGATGTGGTTCAGTATGACAATTCAGGGGTGTCGCTGACGTGCTATAGCACGTAAAAGCCGCGTAATACGCAAAAAGGACCCGATATTTGAAACCTCGTGCGTCCTAAAGGAAGTGCTATTTTCCTTTCATTACTTTCTTTAAAGTTTCTTAAAAGTAAAACCACTACTACTAAGAAGTTCATTATCTACTGAGAACAAGTTCCTAACAACCTTCCTTATCAGTATTTTCCTTCCAATCGCACCATACACAATCGGCCCGATGGAACCTATTCCTCACAGGGGGCTCAATCTTTGTCCCCAGGGTAAAATCTCACTCTGGTTGCTTCTTACCTTACAACATGTCATATCACCTCTATTCTTTTCAAAGCCCCTCCCTCACCCCCTTCATTACGCCAGGCACGTGTCAGAGCCAAGTTATTTTTCTAAACGTTTTCCAAATTTGGTACGATCATGTTGACAATTATTGCTTCAGATAACCGGAGGAAAAATGTTTTAAGTGCAATTCTAAAATTATTTTATTCAGAGAAATTTGTTTATTTGACGATTTTTATTTCGATCGCATTTTTAAAAATGCAATCTTTTTGCATCCGCTCTGGAATTTGGAAGTTTTTCATTTTTTATGCTTAGTAAGCTTTGTTAGAAGGCAAATAAATGAAATTAATATTTATTTTCATTAAAATTTGATCACATGGTGTTTTAAAAAAATTGTGTTCTCGTTAAGAGGGCAAACTTTAAAAAGTTAAGAAATTGAATGCTCAATCGCGGGTTTAATTTTATTTTGTTTCAATAAATTTAAGTTTTCACAATATATATATACATACGTCCAGTCGTTCAAAAGAGATTCAAATAAAAAACGAAACTGATAAAAATTAATGTTACATTTGAAGGAGTCCGAAAAGAAAAATTGATGTTTATGTACACCTTGGCTGCTTTATTACAGCGATAATCACCTTAAGTCAAGTCTTTTTTTTTTATCACCATGAGTTGATAGTTCATTTACAGGATATATTATCTAAAATTCATTTCAAAACATTGTTTCATTTAGCACACGTCTTTATTAAATATGTGAAATCTTGGAGTACGTTTTTCAATCTATAGATTAGGAATTTTGTTTATTCCATCCGGTAGTTATACAGTAGGCCACGGTAGCCTAGTGGTTAGAGCGTTGAACTTCCACCTGGAAGGTTGTGTGTTCGATACCCGTTGATCGTTGAAGACCCACCATGTACACTTGGGGATACGTGCATGTAAAATCAGAGGACCCCACTACCTTGCCCCCTGCGCAAGCAATCCTAAGGCCTCAGCTAACAGGTAGGGGTCTGGTGAAGAAAAGTAGTTATATATAGTTAGTACATAATATAGAGGGGCCGTGGTAGCCTAGTGGTTAGCACATTGGACTTCCACCTGGAAGGTCGCACGTTCGATACCCACTGAAGACCACCATGTATACTTGGGGATATGTGCATGTAAAATCCGTAGACCCCACTACCTCTCCCCGTGCGTAAGCAATCCTAAGGCCTCAGCTAACAGGTAGGGGTCTGGTGGAGAAAAGTACATAATATAGAATTTCGGTACCTGCTTTCAAAGCGAAAGGTAGTTTCTAGGGCTGTTAAGGAATTTTTTTTTTTTTTTGTGCATTATGGTTACTGTATTTTTACAAACTGAAGCAATAGCAACATATGGAAATGCTAGAAAAAAATGCTTTGGGGACCCACAATTTTCAAGAGGGGACTCACATTTTTTAAAATTGGGGGTCCTTGGGACCCAGTTCTCTGAATACCCAACGACACCCCTGCAATTAAAACATCAGTTATATTTATCAACTTGATTTTCACTTAAAAATAATATAATATCAAGCTATCATAAAGCTTCTTCAGCACTAGTCACAGAAGAGGAGCTACGGACAGCACTGGCAAGATAATAAACAGAGTGGTGTAGAGCAACATTTTAACAAGGAAACTAATTCATGTAAGACATTGCAAAGCAAATCAGCTAAGTCATATAAATGTATATATCTTCCCTCAAAGGATATAAAATCAATTCAATGAGTGCCTTACTGATAGTTGGGACTACATCTATTCTCTACTGGAAAGAGAAAGAAAACTATAAAAACCGTGATTTGGGATATTAACCCAGGGCAGGGAAAAATACCCTACCCACTGGGTATTTATCCAATCTATATCTATAATTGCAACACAATGAAATTTGCATTTCAGGGACAAAATGAAGGGGAACTTCCTCCATTGCAAAAAGTTTCATTCATTATTAACCTCCCCAACATTCCCTAAATTAATTGAAAGCACGTATCCATGTAAAATTGCCATTGGCATTAAGTCAAAGAAAAATAGTTTTAAATATGAATGGTAGATCTATTATTTCATTCTATTATTCATACTTCAAAGTCCAATGACAATGTAATTATTTTTAAAAAGAAGATCACCGAGATGCACAAAATGCATCATCACAGTTCAGAACATCAGACAACTCACTTAAAAACTGCTCTGTGTAACAAAAAGGACCTAACTGATGATGATGGTGATGAAAAGAAAAAAATATTATTATATAATTAAAAATTAAGTTTTCTCCAACAACTCGGTTCAAAGTTGAAAGAATATTATACATTTAAACAAAACAGCAACATTCATTCCTTTGTCTGCTACTGTAAAAATCTCTTTACTTACTAATTCTGTTTATTGTTATCTCATTAAAGTTATTATTGTTTTCAAAGTGTTCCTTCAAGTTGTTTCATACCAAAAACACTTTACTTTTAAATGTAATGAAAATACGTTAACTCTTAAAGTTAGAAATTCATATTTGTATGGGGTAGGAGCAGTTATACGATTCAAGCTCCAGACACTGATATTAAGTAATGCAATTATTAGTCAGATAGTATAAAATGACCTTTTCTTTTTAAAATGAAAAAACAAATATTGAAAATCATTTAATTTCAAAATTAAAAACCATAAAAGGAATGAGAAAATTAAAATTTTAATTTGAAATAAATACTTCACTTTTTCAAAAAACAGTTTGAAACTGATTTGATAAACTTACTTTTGTTTTATTGTATTCATTTCTTTTTTAAATATTTTCTTTTTTCAACTTTCATAAAAGAATTTTAAGAAAATTTTCCAACCTTGAATAAATTTAAAAACACTTCATTCACATAAGACAAAGAGAGAACAAAGAAATGTTACCTAATGAAAGATAACATTGAAACGAGCAAAATATAGTAGTTTATTCCGTAAAATTATTTTTCGTATCCTTTTGACTAAATAAATAATAACTTTATGTTTAGAAGTTTAGATAATTTTACCTTTTAGTCTCCAATTTCAATTTATACAAAGAAAACTTAAATGAATTTCAAAACTTACATTTTCAAATCAGGTGCGAAAGTTTTAGTTACAGCGACAGTTATCCATTATTGCGTAATCAAACATTTGCCTGCATTTTTCTCTGAGCTAAACATCAAGGAGGAGCGACACTGTGCATCATTAAGCTTTACCCTTATGACGTCACAAGGATGTTCCTAGGGGTGTATCATATGATGAGGCATGGGATCAATCATTGAGTTCTATAAGCGTTACTGGTTAGCATTAAAGTCTACGAGGACGTTTGCAATCATAAGAAATTATTTTAAAATTACTAATTCGCTTTAAACTATAAAAAAAAACAGTTTTTAACTGAAGGATTTAATCGGTTTTCTAAATATGTGCATCATTGAACAAAAATTTTCTTTTCTTCGATTTAATATAGGATATGAATTTTTGCTACCTTCCGTCAACAGCTATCGCCGAGGTGGGGTTGAAATTGAAAGCGACGATAGAGAAGAAAGGGAACTTCAATCGCTAGGTAAGAATTAGAAACAAAGACAAGAAGTGTTTCCGGATTCGTTAGTTTAAATATTTCGCAAAATTTTACCAATTAACAAATGATATATATATATAATATATATATATATGCATTATATTTAAATTTGAGTTTTAAAAGTAAAAGTAGTAAGGAATATTTTTGAGTGAGAATATAGGATTAAAAAACTGACACTACTAAAAATTTCGGAATAACTAGTGCAAATGCTGCGAAAAGCAGCATTCTATATTGTGGCAAGAGGTGTTTGTGTTATCCCCTAAAAGGGCTGTTTTCCAGTATGTTTTTGGAAAAAAAATTAACATTCAAAGTTCCCACAAGTGCCAATTACTACCTTAAATGTCTTTTTAGTCTTACTCCCTTTTCATCTATAAGCAGTGAAATGTATTTTTTTCATTTACCTCCTTTCTTACCACTCTTCAAAAAAAATTTGAATGGTGTACCAACATTTAAATGAATCGTCACCCCACTGTGGGCAAGGTTTATAAGATCAAAGCCCCACCAAAGCCCTTTTTCTTCAGAAAAAAGACCACCAATTCTATTTTAGTTATGTGAAACATTTTTAATGAATATCAGTAAATCTATGTTATTCATAATTTAATTAAGGACCACTGAAAAGTGCATTTGAAATAAAGGGGAAAAGAGGAAGAAAAGAAAAAAAGAGTGTGCAATAAATTAAAGAAACCAGGTCGATAGTTTAAAAAAAAAAACGTGATACAGCTTTAGGATTAGCTGACCTGCGAACCTTAGAAAATGAAAAAGCAGGAGAAACAAAAGCAAAAAGCAGGAGAAATTGTTGTACCTCGGAACCAGATGAATGGTAGTATAAAATTGATACCTGTTTTGTTCTTAGATGATAAAAATTACAAGTTGCAAAAAAAAAACGAAAATTTTGAAGTAAGGGAAAAACCCGGAAATTTTCGGGAAGAAACTGGTAAATTTGGGAACATTGGGAATTTTGAGAGGAAAAAACGAACTTAAAATTTCTTCACGTAATCATAAATTATCTTAAAAGAGTATAAAACAAAGTCGCTTCCCGTGACTGTACGCTGAGATCTTTTACACTACGCAAAGGATTTCATTGCGGTTTTCATCAATAGACAGAGTGAGAGACCTTCTAGTTCAAGAGGAAGATTTATAGACCTCTTATTAGAAAAAAATCCGGCAGGTTTTTTTTTTATTCCAATTTTACGCAAATTTTCATATAAATTCACTCATATGGGAGTGACAAAAACCTTGCACATATTAATATAATGCAGGGTGTTTCTAAATGAATATCGGTGTTTTAACTCTTTGCAGTATTTATAACGTAAAATGTTAAATTATAATACTGTAATGCAAGAGCAACTTAAAGTTTTACGTACAAGCTTACAAATGTTTATTGTGAGCATTTTTCGTCCACAAAAAGTCGACAATCCAGTTCTTCCCAAACGTTGTTCAGTGTTTGTGGTGTATTGTTGCAACATCTGCCTCAATCCTGTTTCTTAGGTCGGGTAGGTCAGCTGGTAGGGGAGGCACATACTCCCGATCGTTTATAAATCCTCTAACAGGTAGAAATCACATGGCGTGAGATTGGGTGAGCGTGGAGACCATGCGAAACAAGCTGGGCCCTATGCGGCCAATTCAGCGTTTAAATATAGCAGACATGCCAACTCTCCTGCTTTTGGCAGGAGACTCCTGCTTTTCTGTTCAATCTCCTTCCTCCTGCCACCCTAGAAATTTCTCCTGCTTTTTGAGGAAAAATTTATTTGATTCAGTTTCATTCATTTGTAGCAAAAATTTAGCTAACTTAAGAACTGTTTTTGTTTTCAAAAGGTTTTTACTGGCTGCAGTTGTATACCAGGCCCGGACTGGCCAGGTCGGCTGGTCGGCGATCGCCGAGGGCCCCCAAGGTAGCGGGCCCTCCCGACCGAGGAGAAAAAAATTTTACTTTTGTGGTGGAAAAATATTTTCATTTTATTTTTCCCAGGCTGCTTTGCGTCGCAATCTTACAGCAGTTTTATTCAAATACCACAATGTCAACACTGTTTAAAACAGTATGCCTATTGCGAAAGCATTGTCCGAATCCCCTCTCACGGTGAGGTGCTTACCGCACGTAAAGTGTGACGGAAGGCCGTCAAGGCTCTGGGGCAATCCGTAGCCATAAGCGTTTGTTGTCGGGGGCGGGCGAGAAGGGAAGGGGGCAATTGCAATTAATAAAAATCTCGAGACGTAACACTGTGCAAGATTATGATTCAATAAATTATAGCAATTACATAATCCAACAATCATTGTTTTTATTTAATAATAGCAGAAATAAGTAATCAATAATAACATTATCTAGTAAGTACCAGGGGCGGCTTAAACGGTCAGCGGACTTGGCGACCGCCAGGGGCCCCGAGCTGATAAGGGCATCCCCTCGTTATATCAAATACCCCCCTCCCCCCATTTTTTCATTGTGGAGAGTTCTACAGTAGGGCCTCGCGACAGCTTACATTCCATGCAAATTTTAAGACTTTTTGTTTAACTAAGGTCGGAAGTTATATTTTTCAGTCCAATAAATTTAATCTTGAAAATTCTTGGAAGTTTTCGAAACGTCTTAAATATTAAAATCTTTATTATTATTTTTTCTTACACAAATGAAATTATAGTCTTCTTATAAGCTTCAAAAGAAACTATTCAGAATAATAAAATGAGTGGAGCTGGGGACACGTTTACTGTGCCGCTATAGCCAGTAAAGAGCTTCGGGACTAGGTGCATTCGATTTAACTCCGAAAAACAGTGCGGAAGCCACCAACGCCATTTTCCTGCGGCTCGTTTTTGAATGATTTTATTTGGAACCTTTTACAAAAGGGTTCCAACTTTATTTTCGCTATAACGGCTGTTATAGGCATTTGGCCGAAAATTTTGGTGCCTGGGTGGGTTGGCCCTGACTACCCCCAGATGCCAAACCGGTCGGTGGGGTCTTCCCCGGCGTCATTTTTGATCCTGCGGTAAAATTCGTAAAAGTGCTACCAAAGTGTTTATTATTCTCAGCTTCTTTATTTCTTTCTGAGTAAGTACCGAAATTATTATATAATTTTACTCATTGTCCCTTCAGTTCATGTATGTGTATATACATCATTACGGAAACGTAATTGAAACACAGGTCATGAAAATTTTCTCACTTCGTGGAAAAAAAACGGAAAAAGAAAAAAAAAAAAAGCTAGGATGCTCAGAAGCTAGAACAGCAATCTGAGGCAAAAAGAAAAAAAGATTTCTTTCTTTAATTTCAAAACAATGAATATATCAGAAGATATAGTTAAATTGTTTCTGTTTATAATACTATACAACATGTTATAAAAAATATTAGCTCTACATGAATATCATTAATGCATGTAGAACTCTTTGCAGCAAAAAATAAAAAATAAAAATAATAATCGGATTTAAAAAGAAGAAATTTTTCAGGTGAGTCCCCCCCCCCCCCCCGAAAACGAACATATGTACAGTAAGATCCCTCCTAACTGACACCCCTCAAATGGGGACAGTTTTTTTATAAATTCCTCGCTAGCAGAGCATTGAGCTAGCAGAGCTCTTTTGCGGACACCTCTTTAATATTACGGACAAATATTTATTTTCAGCTGGTGGTCCGCTAAAGAGAAGTTTTAATGTACTTAATATTTTATGGAGTGAGATGCACATCTGTGCATACTGAGAAACACTTATAACTTCGTTCAAAGGATAATGGAATCCCGTAACCGTTATCGCGACGGAAAAAATTAACAACGTCTATATCACAAGTATTTGCGTAAAGTGTGATCTGAACCGAATGAAAAAAAAAATCTTGATTTAATTTTCTTCGAGTTCGAGTCCCTTGATGCATTTTGCTTATAAAAAGGACATATTAACGAGCTATGCGATGCTTAACACTCTATTAATGATTTCTGTAAAATTTCGTTCGCTAATATTTTCATTTTTGTCGATTGCTGTCTTGTTAAATTTTAATTGAAATACGTACATCAGGAAAAGGAGTCAATTTATTTACATTCACCTCGTTACGGAAAACGAATACTATATATAAATATATGTACATATATATACTTAATTATCAACTTTTTAACCAAAGCGCTATTGTGAGCATCATAAGCATAGATGAAAAAGTCCTTTTTACCGAGTTTTGACAAGTACATTAAACTGATGCATCTCTTCCCAAGTGCTTATTTATTTTCGCTTCCTTTTTCGGCTCCCTAGTTCATAAAACCCCAGGACCTAGAGCAGGTAGATAAAACCTCCTCTTCCTTGTGCGGGAAGAAAAAAGAATGTTTAGGCAGATCTAGTCACATATCTAAACGAAGAAACCGTTCAGTAAGTTCAGTTCAGAGCAGTATGAAACGTATCCGTTATATCAAAGCGGTGCTAGTAAAAGAAAAGAAGAAAAAACGTCAGATAATTGCTAAAAGCTCCAAATGTTTGAACACTTGGTTAAATCGGTCTAAGTCCAATTCTCAGCTTCTAAGTCATCCTTCGAGTCCCGATGAGAACTCAAACACAGGTAAGTTGGTATTATTATAACTTTAAGTATAATGGCTTGTAACAGGACTAGTTTGGGGAATCAGGAGAAGGCAACTGCCCCCTCCCTCCCTCCGACTTTTAGAAACAATGTATTTATACAGGGTGTATGTATTTTGCTGTTTTTTACTTGTAATACGCAATGATATATACCCTTTGCCCAGTCCCGGATCTATAAATTCCACCTACTATCCCCGCAGAAAATCAGAAGCGCCCTCCCCCCTTGAAACTCGATAGTAATAAAAATAATTTGTCATTTAGTGATCGTTTGTTTATAACCTGCTTCAGTTTTTAATTAAGTTCGCGCTTCTGCTTTTCTGTGTGTGTGTGGGGGGGGGAGAGGTAGTAGGTGGAATTTATAGATCCGGGACTGGGCAAAGGGTACATATTCAATGCGTATTATCAGTAACAAAACAACAAAATACATACATCCTGCATAAATACATTGTTTCTAAAAGTCGGGGAGAGTAAAAGTCTAAAAGTCTTCAATCGTTTTAATGTTTTATACTGCTTTCTTTCCGTCTGAGTTTTTAAGCGCCTCTGGAGAAGTTAATGAATGTTTTATAATTTTGCTTTTTAAAATCAATTTTATTTATTATTTTACATAAATGTTATGTGCAAATTGCAGCATGCGAAAACAAACCTCGCATAGTTGAAAAATTTGGTATTTTAAACTATTGCTTATCTTTTCAATTCAGGTAAAACTTTTCAATTTTTTTTACATAGTTTTCTATATTCTGGGAGGTCGGCCTAGTTTGGTTTCTGTTTCAGCTTTCATTCAGCCTTTTTTACTATTTTGGCATACGTCTTTGCATGCTTTCTGCCTTTTTAAATCTTACCTTTATCATTCTTTATTTTTTTCTTCCTTTTTGCAAGTTCAAATAATCTTTTAAGTTATTTGCATTAATGAACTTAATGCTTAACTCGTTTTAGATTGTTGTGTGATTTAAAGATGTTTAAACTAGTTTTCTGTTCTCTTTTGGGAAAGATTCTGAAACATTTTAAATTATTTTTTTTTTTTTTTTTTCCATTTTCATGCTATTCCTCAATTTACCTTTGTTAATTTTTAGGCTTTGTTTGGTTTTTATTTTCTCCATGTTCTTCAATATGCTCTACTGAATTCAATTTTATAAAAAAAAATAATAAAAAAATATATTTTAAATAATTACAATATTTTTTAAAAATATATTTGTTTCTTTCTGCTTAACGTCATGTGTCAACTAAATAAATCCAAAAAAAAAAATTTAAAGTATAATTATTTTAACATAATCTTATGAATTCTTGTTTGAAACATGATTCCAGTTAATGTAATAAAATGACTAGAACTAGAACTATTTAAATTACTACACCATCTGAAACGGTCGAAACTAAACAAATGTTCAATTTTTAACAGCATCATCAAAAACAAAAATTAAACTTGTGAAATCAAAATTCTAGAAAGTAACCAAATTAACATAGTAGAAATTTTATAAACAATAATTACGGTTGCTTTAAAAGAAAAAAAATCTAAAGTGAATTAAAAATAAGAAACAAATCTCAAGGCATTCTTTTAATTAAATCAAGGAATTTTCCTCATCTCGGCTTCTGTTGCCATCCTACGCCACATTCTACGTGACACTATAAAATGCATGGGACCGCTGGCAGAAAATTTGAATAAAATCTTTGAACTAGTCCAGAAAAAACAAATACAATAATAACATTATGAATTTATTAATTAATTAAATAAAAAGAATGAATGAAAATAAATCTTCTGACTTATCTTTTTCGAATCAGGAAAAATTCCTTAAAATTTTCCAGAAGCAAAGAAAAAAACAACATAAATAGCTTTTATTTTTGGAAATGTTCAAACAAACTGAAAGCTCTATAAAAAAAAAAAATTCGATACAATTACGTTGGAAGTTTAAAACAATCATCATGATGCTAGCTGTTGGCCTTCTTGTGATCATCTCCCCCCCCCCCCTTCCACGGCCCGCACACGCATTCAGGAAAACACACATTCAGGAAAAGTTGTGAGGAATAAAAACACAAGTCTGAACTATATATAATGATAAATTATTTTCTACACAAAATTTTAATACGGCCCAGCCTTTCAGGATACCTGTGCATCAAGGTTTGTAATTATAAATGCTATAGATTTTGCTGGAAAATTATTTTTTTTGCACAATTTCCTTTCAGACTATCAATCCTGATGTCACGCACCCTTTTTTATAGTTCTAATTTTGTTAGGTATTACTCTGTGGTAATGTATATGTTACCGTTAAAGTATGAAATCCGTTATTTTATAGAATACCTAGTTATTCCATGAAATAACTGATCGTGTCCGTTAAAGTGTAAAACTCTCTTGTATTTCATGGTTTAACTAGTTATTTCAAAGAATAACGATCTGCAGCCCGTTAAAGTGTAAAATAATCTATATCATATATCTCGCACGACAAAAACATTTACCTTCCACCCCTACTGCATTGCAGGTTTAGGTACTGGTCAGGGATTTAAAAAATGTTCGTATAAAACCCAGTGTGTCAACAAAAAATGTTTTTGTTTTAGAAATAATGTTCTTTGTAATTCCAAGTGTCATTTTAGTAATCCTTGTTGCAACAAATGATTTTATGGTACGTTTCCATAAATACCATTTATACGCTGCATAAATTAGATAAATTGCTTCTTTTTCATTTTAATTGTCTATCATTAGTTTATTTATAGAATACCTAGTTATTTCCTTTTAGATAAATTGTTTATTTTACACTTTAGCTGTCTCTCATTAGTTAATTTATAGAATACCTAGTTATTTCATAGAATAACTAGTTAAAGTGCCAAATTAATAACATATTACACACTTTAACGGACACGATCAGTTATTTCATGGAATAACTAGGTATTCTATGAAATAACTGCATTATATACTTGAACGGTAACATATACATATGTAAGGATCTACCCCCCCCCCCCCTCCCCAGGATAAAATTCTGTTTGTCTTTTTGTTTTGTTTATATTTAATAAAGCTGTAGAACTCGTTGTGATATCTTGCATGGCATTGTTGTCTAATTATGTTTTTATTCTTTCTTGGTGTATGTATAAGTAAGTTTGAAAAAAAATGAAAAGCTTTTGTGGTATATATTCAAAACCTATGAGATAGATTATAAAATATATAATTCAGAGATAAGATGTATAATATATTTTTAAATACTGCTAAAAAAAACTTTTGTTTTAACTTTTCATTTGGCACTTAAATAATTCAATAGAGCAGTTTTTTTTTAATTTTAAGATATAATAAAAACTATTCAAACACTTGCATATAGAGATGAAATGCAAGGCAACATTTAGATGTTCTTTGTTCTATACTAAATAAATGTTCTTTAAGATGCTTCTTTAACATTCTTTCGTTCTTGGCTTTGGTTACTTACAGACTTTTTCCTTTCGCATTTGTATTTTATAGTAGGTATATTACTAATTTCTCCAGTTGCTATCTAACTTAGGTATGGTATAGTAACGTAGTATATTTCGTTTTGATAAAATGTTGCTCAAGCAAAACTTTAAAACATTGTTTTGTTAATAAAAATTGCAGCTTTTGTTTAACTATTTTTTGAGTCCTAAAATTGAGCAAAATGAAGGGAAAGACCCCAGAAGACTCCGTGTGTTGAGGGGGAGAGGGGAGGCCTACTCTATACCCCGGCCCTTCTGTAGGGGGCCCCTTTTCAGCACCGAGCCGAGGGCCCCGGAAGGAGCCAGTCCGGGCCTGTTGTATACTACAAATTTTTGGTTTAGTGTTTGTGCATCTCATGACCACATAAAAGTCCTACTTAACCGCATAAATATATTTATTTTTTGTTGTAAAATATTTTTAAGCATCTCTCTGTAATCAATTGTTAGAGTAACGAAATACATTTGAAATAATGTAATAAATAATCTTAAAAAATAAAAACAGCATAAATCAGTATTTTATTTTTAGTTCTGAATTTTCTTAACAAAATGATCTTAAAATATAAAAACAGCACAAACCAGTATTTTATTTCTAATTCTAAACTATCTTTTTAAAATGTATAACTTATAAATTATGCATTTTGTATTTCAGGAATTGATTTTTATGTAATTTTCATCATCTAAGAACAAAACAGGTATCAATTTTATACTAGCACTCATCTGGTTCCGAGGTACAACAATTTCTCCTGCTTTTTGCTTTTGTTTCTCCTGCTTTTTCATTTTCTAAGGTTGGCAGGTGTGAATATAGTGATGTTTAACCAATAGGTATTTTCAAACTGATGATACCATATACAGCTATTATTATGACTTGGGGATCGCATCTGAACTTAATGCACTTTCCACAGTAAATTCAGATTCGGTCGTTGCAAGCTATAGAGCCCAAAAACAAAAAGATTTCTATTCAATAGCTCGCATTTTTGTCACTAGTGCTGTCTAGCGTATGCGCGAACCGACGAACGAAACTGTTTGAGTTGCTCTTTCATTTCATGCTACAATTATGAATAAGTTTTACTTAATAAATACTATAACGCGTTAAAACACCGATATTCTTTTAGAAATACCCTCTATATCGATCGAAAGCACTGATTTTTTTTTATACAAGATGAAATTTGTTCGAAGTTTCTAAGTTAATAAGAACGCCAGTTATAAGCGTTTTAGTTCAATTTCTTAAGGCTTACCTTGACCCAAAAATAATGATTAGCAGTTTCCTCCAACTCCGGGTGGATAGTGTTAGCTTAATCTTAAAAGAGTATAAAACAAAAGTCGTTAACGTGTCCGTACGGCTGGGATCTTTCAAACTACGCAACGGATTTTAATGTAGTTTTCATCAATAGACGGAATGATTCAAGAGGAAGATTTATAGACCCATTGGAAAAAAATACAACGGGTAGTTTCTTTTTTACTCCAATTTTACGCAAATTTTTACATAAATTCCACAATCTGGGGGGGGGGGGGACCTTGCACATATTTAATATAATATATCGATCGAAAGCGCTGTTCTCCTGCACAAGATGAAATTTGTTTGAAGTTTCGAAGTCAATAAGAACGCCATTTATAAGCTTTTTCTTTCAATTTCTTAAGGTTTACCTTGATCCAAAAATAATAATTAGCAGTTTCCTCAATTCCGGGTGAAAATAGTGTTAGCATAATTTCAAATTAAAACTTATTTTTCAAAACAGAGAGACATCAATTTAGTTTTCAGCGGAAAAACAACAAAAGCATACCTTTGATTTAACGTTTTTCTCAAATTAGTTATAGGTTTTAAATTCGAGATCGAACTTGATAAAAGTATTGGCTCCCCGATTAAACGATTTCCTTGGTTTAGCAATTGCATTTAAATAAATATCGCCAGAAAAGGAACACGTATGGATTATTCTAGATTTCAAAAAACGTGGCGAATGACGACACGCTACAATTTAACTTTTTAAATTAGTCGTTGGCGATAAATCGGAACACACTAACAAAATTGTGCTTACGTTTTTTAGGTCTGGTTCACAGTATCATTTAATTATAGGCAGATGACGCTGTATTAATCTCTTAATACAATGCTGACGTGTTTTAAACTCTGCATAAGCTACGTCGCCGTCGATGTTCGTTAAACGCTTAATAACACGTACATCACCATACGGATACCGCTAGCGAAGCTTTATTTCATTATGAAACATATTACAACGTTTTTCTTAACTCGCTTTCTTGTCTGTCCGCGGAATTTTGCAATCGAATTTTCGACCATGTCCCGATAAGCTTTTGTTCTGAAACTTTACATATAGTATATGGCGGTACGATTCGACCGATTCGACACCTTCGAGAACGATCTTCTGTCCCGGCCATTTTGGCAAAGCACGGAAGCACTGGCTTTCCATCAGGAATGTCCGGGCTCTATTCCCGCATCTGGCAACGTCACCTCCATGTCCTCACACGCCGACCGCTACAATAGCTCAGAACCAGATGACAATGCAATATTCAAGGCCGGCGGAAGGGGCGGGTGGCCGCCCGGACGACACCCCCGGTAATACCGGGGCTTAGACCATAGATAGACAAGGTTTGGGGGCGGGGTCGGTAAGCAGAAGTCTTTCCCCGGAAAACAGCTGACGGAGTCCTTCGGTGAGAGAGGGCTTCGTCTTGCTATGTTAGTTCTCGTAGAGATTTGAAGAGTGATTCATTTTATTTTTTTATTATATGACAGAAACATTTTAGCACAATTATTTTCTATCACACGCAAGAACATAGTTCATAGATTAATGGACAAGTGTTTTTTTTTATTGATACTATCAATATTTAATTAGTAATAGTGATTTGAAAATGATCTTATTTATTGAGCTCATTGAGTAGGACAGTTAATCTCTTGCTCACTTTTTCGAAATGACATACACTAAATTTCTTGCAATGAATACAATTCGTATTGCTTTTACAAGGTTTTTAACTGACTTCATCCTCATTATGTCTTGCTCTTGAGATATCAATGCGAAAAATAAAAATATATGTAATATTTCGTTAAAAGACCAAACATCAAATATACCTATTCTTTTCTTTTTCAGTTCATTGAAAAATAAGGAAGAAAAAACAAAAGCGTTTTAGCTGTTTTTCTTTTCAAAATCTGAAATAAATCAACAACATGAAGAAAAAAATTTTGTTTAGAAAATTATTTTCTAAATTTTTTTAAGTTCCGAAAATTGTTTACTTTACAAAATTATCAGTCAAAAATTTAATTTTTCTCCAGTAAGTTCGTAAATCTAAAATTAATAGTCATGTGACATTAGCCTGTAGGACTGAAAACATCGGATTGAGAGCATTCATAACTGATTTCACGCTTCGAGGGGGGAAGGGGGTTCGTAACATTGACACAAGGGGAGGGGTAACAAGAAGTGTGACATCATGCTTATGCAACATAGCGCGGCATGTGACAAGGGGGGGGGGGGAGATGGGAAAAAGGCAAGATATCATTTAAGGACGGTCCCATTGTACTCTTAATTAAATTGTGAGTGTTTTTTTAATGAATTACACAAGGTTAAATTTGTTCGAAGATTGCAAACGAACGGCATACAAATAAACGGCACAAAATTAATTTATAATCCAAGTGTTGAGCAGTACAGTCAGAAATACAATATATATATTGGTAAGATTAAAGCATGAAATGCATTTTAAGCATAATTTTGAAAATTTAACAATTCTACATACATTATTAAAAGTAAAGAATAAAAAATAAAAAAACTGGAGCGAACGCACACATATGCATACTTGGTGATGCAACGAATGTTCGGCCTTTCTGCGACTATATTTCAAGCATCTTTCATGTCTTTTAAGATTAATGTTATTGCAATGATAATTTCAACGTTGCATTTATTAGTTAGGCGACGGGGCATTATTAATAAAGCCGAATAGAATTTAATTACTGGAAAAAAAATTTGTTTAATTTCTATTGAATATTGCCATTGATTTTTAAATAAAATTAATTTTGTGAATTTGTTACGCATTTCTGGTATTTTAAAGAAATGGTGTGGCCCCCTTTTTTAAGTATTTTTCAACAATTGCTGTAGTTATATATATGATTTTCTTGTTCTTCATAATCAAGAATAAGATACTCCAGACAGAGATTTAAAAATAAAATTTAAGTTTACGCTTCTCATTGTTAATATTGCTGTTATATTTAATAAATTAGGTTTGTGCATAGGATGGGTCTTGATCGTTTGCCTGAAAACAATCTCAGACTCGGCTCTTTTACAGATCAGAAGCAAGTTCAGAAATTGAGAAGACTGACCCACGTGGTCACCGGCGGTGAAAATCTTTGATCTCCGCCCCCTGTCATTCAAACTGGTCCCCACTATTCCTGCTTAGGAACTAACAATGGCGAGTGAATAGCAGGGCTCGTCTAGTATATGGTCTAAGTACCGGGGTGTCGGCCCGGAGCGCTAGATCAGGGGAGCCGAAAGAGACCGTTTAATATTCTCTGAACAATAAATTTCCTTCTATTTCATAAATATTGTCGTCTTGTAACAAAAAATGTTCGTATTTTTATAGACTATTTTTGAATTGTACACTCTTAAATGCGCTTTTTTGAGGAGCAAAGTTCTCTGTGTAGAGCAATATTACGCTTCGTTATTCGATTTGTGGATAATGCAGATGCAACGATTAAAGACCATTTCTTAACGTATCGAGAAGCTGAACAAATTACAGGCGAAGTCTTAACTCATTTAATTTTAAAAGAGGTGGAATAAAGCGGTCTTGACCATGAAAAACTGTCGGTTTCTTTTCCAAAATTAGGGCACCGTTTTCAATAATGCCCGGGCGCCAAAACGTCTTCCGCCGGCACTGGCAATATTCTACCACTTTTATCAGGATTTGATGAGTTTCTGAAGTATTTCCAATAAAATAAAATTAAATACGGCAACTAGTTCCGAAAATTGACACCAAAATTCAGTAGCTCGCTGCGATCGTCAAAAAATCATGGAAGAAAATTCTGGAACAATTACATAAATAACCTTTTCTACCTTTTTAGTGCGCAAGTTGTTTTTATAAAAAATGTTTTATTTATTTTACTTATTTCTGTTAGCGAGACAACAGTTCAACAAGACTTGAAATAAAATTAATTGCAATCAATCTAAGGTCATCGCCAAGACTCATTCCAGATAAAAAAATAAGGCAACAAATGACGCCGTGCTACAATTTGGCAGTTTTAATTACCCTTTGAGCGACAAGTCTGACCCTACTGACGGAATTGTTCCCGAGTTTTCTGAAATGATCCTTTTATATGTTATATTGCTTTTTCAAACTTTGACAATGTTAAAGTTTTTTTTTTTTTTTTTTTTGACAAATTAACAGACAACGTTTTTCAAACACTACTGGCTTTATGCCGCGCAGGCGATGTTTTTATATTCTTTTAGCTAGAAATTCACGTCAGGAGACGTTTTTTACATTCTCATTAGGGACATCGCGGCAGGTGACATTTATTATACTACTCTTAGCAAGGACAGCGCCGTAGGCAACGTTTTTAAAATTCAGGACTGGCAGCGCCATGCGGGTACCGCTAGTTTCAATATAAAAACTTATTTTTCAAAATAGTTCAGTTTAATAAAGATAAAACAATAATAAAGCATATTTTCGATTAACGTTTTTCTCAAATTAGCAATAGGTTTTAAATTCGAAATTGAACTTGATAAAAGTTCTGTCTCCCCTGTTTAACGATTTCTTTTATTTAGCAACTAGCTGCGACGCCCGGCGTTGCACGGTCTATCTTAAATTATATTTTGGAAATACAGCGATGCCTCATCAAAATGCTAGAAACGTTGACTATTCTTTTTTTTATTTGTTTAACAATGGCAACTGCATTGATTTGTTTGTTCACACGGCAACTGTAACATTTGTTGAAACGATGCAACAATGCAAATAAAATAAAACGGTCATCATCTGGGCCAAATAACATTAAAGTTCATTACCGTAAAAAAATAATTTCAAAATAAGGAGAAAAACGCTTATAACTTCTTTTCTAGTTAATTTAGAGGCTTCCAATTTTGGCGCAAAGGACAAAGCTCTTTCTTGGATAGTTTTTTACGGGCCTTTCAATGGTATCAAGCTCGAAAGGATGCGATAATTTCTTCCGATAGAAAATGAGTATTTTACGCAATTTTCGGAACTCCGCTCCAATTGGTCTCAGCGTGATGATATATAGCCTATAGCCTTCCTCAATAAATGGGCTATCTAACACTGAAAGAATTTTTCAAATCGAACCAGTAGTTCCTGAGATTAGCGCGTTCAAGCAAACAAACTCTACAGCATAGCATTTAAATAAATATCGCTTGGAAAAGTTTACGAGCGTATAGTTTATTCTAGATTTCAAATAACGTGGCGAATGACGACACGCTACATTTTGACTTCCTTAAGTAGTCGTTGGCGACAAAGAATACTAACGAAATTGCGCATACGTTTTTTAGGTATGGTTTACAGTATCATTTAATTATAGGCAGACGACGCTTTTTTAATCTCTTAATACAGGTAATACCAACGTTTTTTAAACGCTTTGCATAGGCTACACCGCCGAAGACGTTTGCTAAATGCTTAGCACGTACGTCACCATGAGGTTACCGCTAGCGAAACTTCATTTCATTATGAAAAAAAATTTCTGTTAGCGAGACAACAGTTCACCACGGCCGGAAAATAAAATTAATATGATATTGCAATTTAATTCTTGCAATCAGTCTAAGATCATCACCAAGACTCATTCCAGATGATAAGTAACGCAACAACTGACGCCGTGCTATAATTTGGCAGCTTTTATTACCCTCTGGTGACAAATCTGACCCTACTGATAGTTTTCTTAACTGAGCCTTCTACATGTAACGTTACTTTTCCAAGCATTGACAATGTCTATTATTATTTTTTTTTTTTTTGACATATAGACACACCACACGACGTTTTTCAAACACTGCACGCTTTATGCCTCAAGCGATATTTTTTATCTCTTAGCAAGGACAGCGCCGCATGCGACGCTTTTTACATTCTTAAGAGCAACGCTTCAGGCGGCGTTTTTTGCGTTTTGTTCACGGACATCGTCGCAGGCGACGTTTTTTTATACTCTTATAGCAAGGGCAGCGCCGTAGTCGACGTTTTTAAAATTCAGCCCGGGCAACGTATTCTAGATATATGATCTAGCGTCAAACATAACATTTTTTATCAAACCTATACAATTGATAAAATTAACTTGTAAATTCAATAGGCTTTTCTATTGCAGTATATTGATTCCAAAAATGAAATGTATTTAATTTGGTTACTGTGCAGAAAATAAGATGAAAACTTTCAAAATCTTTTCAACTGACTTCACAAAGGAAGGAGGTTATACATTCATATTGTATGTATGTCGTTTTTTTTTTTTTTTTTGTCCACTCATAACTTCTCACCGAATCAACAGATTTTCATGATTTTTTTTTAATCGATCGAGGGTGGTTTCCCATAGGTCCCGTTTCTTCGTTTGACCATATTCGATAATTAGAAAAAGTTATGGGCAGAAAGATAGTCATTTTTTGGTTTTTTCATCCATACCTTTTGAATAAATGAACCGATTTTATAGACTTTTTCTTTAATACATAGAGGGCCGTCTAACTCATATATCGTACATCAATTTGACTACATTTTTTTTTAGAAAAAACGTTACGGGTGGAAAATAAGTATTTTTCATTTCAATTGAAAAGGCTTGACTTGATTTGTCTTTGTTGGGAAAACTATTAATAAATATAAAACATTGTTATAAAAGTTTTTGTTGCCATTGTGCATAAATGCAAAGCGATTTTCGACCATGTCCCGATAAGCTTTTGTTCTGAAACTTTACATATAGTATATGGCGGTACGATTCGACCGATTCGACACCTTCGAGAGCTATCTTCTGTCCTGGCCATTAGGTACTTTTTGAAAAGCACGGAAGCACTGGCATCATGAAGGTCCGGGGTTCTATCCCCGCCTCCGACAACGTCACCTCCAAGTCCTCACCTTGTCGTCCGCTACATCTGGTAACCCTGCAAATACATGCAACGAATGGAGACCCAATCACCCCATAGATGGCGCAACAAGAACACTCACACACATCCGCCCAACCGAGGCGCACGATCACAAGCTCTCATTAGCGCCCGACCACGGACACGAGCCCTCCAATCTCGCCAGACCGACTGGCACTGGCGCACCCATCTGCGGTCGGTATAGTTCACTCCTCACCTCCACCCTATCGTTCACTGGAGAAAATTAGGATAGATAAAATCTTTTGTAATCATGAATCAATTACAAATATAAATGGCCCAGAATTAGAAACAGTTCCAATATGAAGTAGCACATGGCGGAATGGTAATTAGGCTCATAATTTTGCACCGACTTTTAAAACTATGTTTAAAAGTCACATCGATGTTGTTTAAAGAATTAATTTATTTTTCATTTTTTAGCGCAATTTATAATTTGAAGTCGGTTCTGTTTTTTTATAAAAAATATTTTATTTTACTCTTTTTAGTGTAAATACATTTTTTATATAAATATTCTATTTTTAAAAAAATCCATATCAAAGGGAAAACCTTCTTTGATGACACTAAGAACTAATCATTTGTATGAAAAATTCCGTTTTGAAGTCGATTTTAGCAAACTGATTGGATTTAATTTTTGCCGCAGAGAAGCCTTCAGTCAAAATCTTGCTGTAATTGCATTTATGCACAATGGCAACAAAAACTTTTATAACAATGAGTTTTATATTTATTAATAGTTTTCCCAAAACAATCAAGTCAAGCCTTTCCAATTAAAATAAAAAAATACTTATTTTCCACCCGTAACGTTTTTTCTAAAAAACAAATGTAGTCAAATTGATGTACGATATTTGAGTTAGACGGCCCTCTATGTATTAAAGAAAAAGTCTACAAAATCGGTTCATTTAGTCAAAAGGTATGGACGAAAAAACAAAAAAAAAATGACCCAATTTCTGCCCATAACTTTTTTTCTAATTATCGAATACGGTCAAACGAAGATACGGGACCTATGGGAAACCATCCTCGATCGATTAAAAAAAAACCCCCAAGAAAATCGGTTCATCCGGTGAGAAGTTATGAGTGGACAAACAAACAAACAAACAAAAAAAAAAATAACGACATAGATACAATATGAATGATGAATGTATAACCTCCTTCCTTAGTTGGTTAAAAAATCATGAAAATCGGTTCATCCGGTGGGAAGTTATGAGTGGACAAAAAAAAAAAAAAAACGACATACATACAATATGAATGTATAACCTTCTTCCTTTGTGAAGTCGGTTAAAAATAACTTAATTCGTTAAACAACATCGATGCGACTTTTAAACATAGTTTTAGAAGTCGGTGCAAAATTAGGATAGATAAAATCTTTTGTAATCATGAATCCCCCCAATTACAAATATATATATTTTCGCAGAATTTGCAACAGTTCCAATATGAAGTAGCAAATGGTGTAATGGTAATTACTCATAATTTTGCACCGACTTCTAAAAATTTTTTAAAAGTCATATCGATGTTGTTTAAAGAATTAAGTTATTTTTTTACTTTTCAGCGCAATTTGTAATTGTTCTGCTTTGAAGTCGGTTCTATTTTTTTCTCAATGATTATTTTATTTCGTCTTTTTTCCTAGATTTCAAACTACTATAAGAAATAATACATTATCTGTTTCTTTCATAGCATTTTATTGCAACTTTACCAACACATTTCGAAGTGTAAATTTTGATAAGAAACACTATTTAAAGCACTATTATACATTTCAATAATTTTTTGTAAAGGTTGATTTTTTTATGTGTTATTTCCATTTACTGGGAATTATTAATACATTTGGTGTTGGATAAACATATATTAATTAAATCTCAAAACAAAGAACTCAACTTCAGACAGTATGGTTGGCAAATGGACACTAAGACAAAAAAAAAAAAAAAACGAAATTGATGGTTGCATCGGATAAACAAGTCGTCAGTGCTCGATGTTTTAAAGTTCAAAATTTAAAAAAAGTTATCAATTGACTGGTATAAATCTGAATAAAAAACTTTTGGTCGAATAACTATTATGTTGGATTGGGTTAACTTTGGGTAACGAATTATTGTGCTATATTGAAATAACTTGTGTTATATATTTTGGAAAACCTTAATTTAAAACTAAGGCAGATGCTAAAGTGTGTAATATAATTAAAGTTACACTATAGTTATAACTATTTACTACGTTAAGAAATAACTAAAAAAGTCAAAAACAAAAAACTAGTTTTGCAGATATCCAATTATTACAGACTTTTTTTTTTCTCTCGCTGCTGTCCGCTAAAGAGGGATGTTGTTGCTTGCATTCATAAATTTTATTTTTTAAAAGGTAATTATTGCGTTATATTTAAAATAAAAGATTCATTCGGAGAAAGCTTCGTTGCTCTCTCCAAATGTTTTGTTCAGGATGAGAAGTTCAGCAGCCTTCCCCAGGACGTAACTAGGTCATTTTCTAACTGGGGCAAGACCAGGATTTAACGCTCCCTCCCCCCTTAGATACACAAAAAAAGTATATATATTTAGGAAAACACACACATTTAGTCAATTTAGCGCCCCTAAAACAATCTGTCGCCCGGGGCATACGCCCCGCCTGCCCCCCTCTAGTTACGTTCCTGGCCTTCCCTCTTTCCTTAAACATATTTAGAATATAAAGAGAGTATTTTCTTTAATCATAACTTTACAGGTGTTTGTTCTCTTAAAAACAGAGAAGATTTGATATAATAAGAGTATTGTGGCACCTCACCGACCTTTGAGCGCCCACTTTGAGAGCCTCTGTATTAATTGCTATGCTAATGCTAAGTCTTAATGTGTTGCTAATTTTTAAATGCGAAAGAAAAGAATAAATAAAACAAATAAGGTATGGCGATGAATGAATCATATACATTTTTGCTCGTAAGTACGAACTGCTCCGCGAAGTAAGAAAAAGAAAAGAACTAAACAAATGTTGTGATACAGTAAACTCCCGATTATCCGCTGACGGATTATCCGCTTTGCGGATTATCCGCCCGGTCTTTCCAGATTTTTTTTTTTTTTTGCGACGATTTGCGGAATGCAGAAAAATAAACACAATACGCGTTTTTCTTTCATGATTAACGAATACAAAATCTATTTTTAGAGCAACAATCTGGTTGTTCCCTTTTCCTTCATAATTGCGCATATTAGGACCTATCTCTAGGAGTCTTAGGAGCCATTCATAAATGACGTCACGCTTTTTTCCGATATATTTGACCCCCCTCCCCCCATCTGTCACAATATGTCACGCTTCAGCGGAACCCCCAACCCCCCTTTGTCACGCGTCACGCTATGTTGCATAATGCATGATGTCACACTTCTTGTTACCCCCTCCCCTCCCCTTGTCACTCTTTGTCACAATTTCACGAACCCCCCTCCCCCCCCTCGAAACGTGACATCATTTATGAATGATCCCTTAGTGCAGATCACCGAAACCTGCGCAATAGACGAATATGCGGTTTGTCCAGTTGTCACAACTCTATGTTTATTTATTTATTTTTCATCAATCACCACCGTACCTACCCTGACGAGGGTTTAACCGGATGTGGTGTCAACTCTATGTAAGTATCTACTATTATATTATAATTCTTAAAAATAATTTGAATGCGTTTGTGTGTTGATGTTTGTCATTTTTCTGCTATTTTGCGGATTATCCGCGAAATTCGCTTATCCGTGGTCATCGCACCTCCCTATTCCGCGGATAATCGGGAGTTTACTGTACAACTTGCCTGTTGACTCTGTAAAATCTTCGTGGAGTTTATTCAAAATTCTCTTTCCTTCTGCTGGATCACGTTTTTCGTAGAAGGAAAGCAGACTGGGATTGGATTCGACGACATCGGGTAATAGTAATGATTAAACTTTGTGCAAAGTAATAGAAATAAAATTTCACGTTAAATTAAAGCACAAATGAGCATTAAAACGCAGACATATGTTTCGGGATCGCTAGGAATCCCTTTTTCAATGCGACAGGGAGCTTCTAGATGCAAAACATCCAAATGAATTTTATTTCGACATCGGGTAATGTCACTCTGAACTGATGAAAAGAAAATGAAGTACCAGTAGAAGTTTTAAAACCCATCAATCACTCATTAACCTTTGGGCTAATGTGACAGTGGATTTTTGTTCACTTTGCATTGGTGCAGGCGGCGTCGGACAAGACCTGAAAATGCCAAGGCCTTGATAAAAGGCCGCAAAGAACTTCTACTGTCCCTCTGGGAGTCATCCCATCAAGAAACTTACCCTTTATATTACGGGAACAAGAAGTATACCTAGGGGGGTGCAGTAAAAGCGGAAGACGGGCGTCACTCCGTGGGCCCTGTCGCTTTCGGGAATTCTTTCAAATGAGAAAAAAAGGGATGTTCTCATGATGTACTGAAGCGACTTTGAGAGCACGAATTAACTAATGTTTACTGTAACTTTTTGGGGAAAAAAGTAGACTTTTAAAAATGCATTGTCATTAATAAAACTTTTCCCTGCTTGTGACGAAAAGAACTGAAAAAGGAGGTCTGCGTACTGGGGCGAACTTGGAAAGGGCAATCCGAATCATTTGCCGCTCTCCAAAAAAATTCCGCCTGGGACGGTCCGCCCCCCCCCCCCTTAAGTTACGCCACTGATTCAAAATTATAAGTTCCAACGACAAGCTTTTTGAATGTGTAACCTCCTTCCTTTGTGAAGTCGGTTAAAAATTAATAGCAGCTAAATTAAAACCAATGCTCAATTTATTTCAATGATTTCTCTCAATGGTTTGTGTAATATATTTTTTTTAAATCTCTTTTTTTACCAAATTATTTTTACATTTTTCAGTTATCTAATGCTATATATATATATATATATATATATATATATATCCGAACTCATTTGACAAAGTGTATTTTTCAGTGTTCTGGGGGGGGGGGAGAGAGCTTGATCCCGTATCCCCCTCCTCTCCTTGGATCCGTATTAAAATTACTCTCAAATTATAAATTGAATCATATGAGTTTTAAAAATTCTTTTCGGTATTTTATGGTTCAGTATTATATCGCACTGCAGTTCTCAATCGCAAAACGCGGCTTCCAGCTAATTTTGGCAGTTTAACATGATCAATTTTAGCAGACCTGGACTGGCGCCCTCGAATAGGTACCCAAAAGGGATAGTACCCCCTAGTTAGGGGGATCTATTGGTCCCCGCCTTAGAAAATTTTCGAGAATTATGTGTCTGGAAACCGTATTTTGCTTTATTGGGAACCTATAAAGTAGTTAAACTAAAGCAATATTTGAATATTAAATCTAAAAAAAAAATCAATGTTTTGAGGTTTCGCTTGACTAAATGTTTATTAAAACGAAATTTCATACTATTTTAACTATACCTTAATTATGTAGAAATTGTAGAAACTATAATGTTAAACTATAAAATGCAATGAGAAAAGAAAAAGTCATTGGGTAAACCAAGTACCCTTACTAAATAATAAGCCTCCATTTATTAAATACAGTACTGTGTGAAATTGTTTAAATATAATTTTCATTTTAATATAAAACTAAAATACTGCGATACTGAATGATTTGCAAGCTAAATGAAAACTAAAGTAAAAACTATTTTTGTTAACAATTATTTTTAAAAATATATACATTATCTTAAAAATATTATCAGACATAGAAAACGGACAGTCCATAAATGATGTCACGCTTTTCCCCCATATATTTAACCTTTGCCACAAAATGTCACACTTCAACATACCCCTCCCCCCTTTATCACATGCCGCGCTATGGTGCATAAGCATTATGTCACACTTTCTGTAACCCTCTCCTTGTCACAATTTCATTAACCCCCCTCCCCCCTCGAAGCGTGATATCATTTATAAATGATCCCAAAAAAGGATTTACTACATTTTAAAATATAAAAAATTAATATTTGTTTGTACCTACAAAATAATGATAAAATGAACATGTGTTTCATGTAAATCACAAGTTTGTTTATCACTCCTTTTATTTCTTACTTGCTGGAGCAGCGTTTATACAAACAAGTTTCAAGCGATCAAGTAATTACTTCGTAAGTTTTTAGAAACTGGTGAGTAGCCAGGGCCGTCACAATGTCAAAAACCGGGGAGTGGGATGATTTTGGACTCTTCCTTAGAAATTTTCGAAAATTAAATTCTCAAATCACAATTTATACGATAGGGGGCCACACCCCCGGAATGTTTTGGAATTTACTAGGGCATCTTTGGTGAAGTCAAAGACAAGTGGATGCAGTGCTTCTTCCGCAGAAAGAGGGGCTATTCGAAACTGAATTTGCTTGAAATCCAAGTCATAAAACGCATGTTGGGCTATCTTTTGGGACGTTAAAAGACAGCTGAAAATTTTCCAAGATGAAGCTCTAAAAATACAATTTTGATGATTTTCAAGGATGTGAGGGGAGGAGAACCAAGGGTTTGGGGACTCTCCCCCAGAAATTTTTTTAAACTGAAATAGCAAAAACGCATATTGGGCTATCTTTGGTGACGTCAAAAGACAGGATTTGACAATTTTTCGTTCAATTTTGAACAGTTCAAAAAATTTTAACATTAGCGCCTATGGGCGAAAATGAAGCAAATTATGTAAACTCTGGGTACAAGATCCAAGTTCCAATGAACAAGCTCACTGGAAGAAGTTCTTGGCGTGAAATATTGATTTGAACAATTTTTGTTCATTTTTGAACAGTTCAAAAAGAATTAACATAGCGCCTACGGGGAAATTTCAATCCTATATAAATCCCGATCTAACGGACCGATTTGCTTGGAACAAACTTTATCGGAAAGCTCTTATGACGTAGAATATGTACAGATAGAAAGTTCATCCAGAACTGACGAGCCTATTTTCCTATGAAATATTTTGATCGAGATTTTCAAGAATATTTTTGAATTAATGAATGATTAAATGAATAAGCAAAAGAATAAATGAATAAATGAGTGAATAAATACATGAATGACTGAATACATGAACGATTGAATGAAAATGTATGAATCGTTGAAAAATCTATATTTGAAGCAATTAAGAACTAAAACTAAACGAGAAAGAGAGAGAGAGAGAGAGAGATAAGTAGATTACAAATTTGAAGCTGGTGTATACGGGAAAGTAGGCTCGTATAGTTCTAGACGGAACTTCTTGTTTACTGAATTATTTTGAAATTCAATTTGCTGACATCAAAATAATGGGGATTAAAGAACTTTCTTCAGGAATTTTTTTGAAATCTTGAAATCTTAAAAATGCATGTTGTACTACCTTTAGTGACGTACGGGGCGTCAAAAGGTAAGAGAGTTCCAAAGCTTTTATCCAAAAAATTTTCGAAATTGAATGACTAACACACACAAAAAAATGTGTCCAGTGTGTGTGAGGAAGGGAGTTCTGATTTCATCATCCCTTGGCTAGTGGCTACACCACACCCTTGCTTTCTTTAATTTATTTCGCATAAAAATGCTGTAGCATTCCTTTCCTGATTTTTCTTTTTCCGAAAACGTTTGATTGCTTTGAAATTTTTTATTTGTTTAAAATACAAACGTTTGCGGCCTCAGCAAAATACTTATACATTTCACACTGTGGTATTATTTTACACGAATACTTTGAATATTTTTTTCCGATTTGTTTTATCTTAAATATCATGATTCCTAAACCTTACTTCTGAATATCTGCTTTTTTACCTTCAAACACACTATTGATGTGACTTTGACTTTTTATTACAACATTTTGAATATTTCCTTCTCTCTCTTTTTTTCTCTCGTTCGTTTGAAACGTAATTTGGATACCCATGCATTTTTATATACTTGCCTGTGATTTTCGTTATGATGTTTTTATTTGAAAAATGAAATATATATAGGGGATCGTTCATAAATGATGTCACGCTTCGACAGGGGAGGGGAGGTGGTAACAAGAAGTGTGACATCCCTGCTTATGCAACATAGCGTGACATGTGACAAAAGGGGGAGGGGGGGGGGTCAAATACGCGGGAAAAAAGCGTGACATCATTTATGAGCGGTCCCTAGAGAGATAATAAATTTAAAACGGTCGGTGGCCCGACTAGGAAATTTATCAATTGTTTACTTATCTATTTTTTTTTCATACTCAGGTTTGCTACTCTCAATGCAGGCAATCTTAGGGACCGTTCATAAATGATGTAACGTTTCTTCCCATATATTTGACCTCTCCCCCTTTGTCACAAAATGTCACACTTCAAAACAGTGGCGTACGCAGGGGGGGGGGTTAGGGATTTAACCCCCCCTTGACCCCTAAATAATAGTGCTTTATTGTATTTCGAATTTATTTTAGTAGTTTCAGAAAATTATGAACCCCCCCTTTAAAAAATGCTGCGTACGCCATTGCTTCAACATACCCCTCACCCCTTTGTCACGTGTAACGCTATGTTGCATAAGCATGATGTCACACTTCTTGTTTCCCCCTCCCCTTGTCACAATTTCACGACCCCCCCCCCCCGCCCATCGAAGAGTGACATCATTATCCCTTAGGTTTTGGTCTTTCGTAGCACGTTTTTCATATCATATCCGCTGCTCATTTTAAAGATTTAAATAACAAAACAAAATAACAATGATTTGAAATGCAGCATAAAAACTAAAACTTTTGTAAAAAATGAGAAATACAACTGCTGTATATATCCGATGTACATATATGCGCAAATACATGTATATATATATACAAGTATTTACGCATATGAAATATCTGTATGTCAATGTCAGTAATTCCAATCGGTGGGTATAGATATAGCCGAAACATTCCTGTCCTGCGCGCCTTTTTAGCCTACTTTCCCGTAAAAGTAAAAAAAAATAATAATAAAGCATGAAAGAAGGCTTAATGTATCGTGAAAATATCGTTAAAAAGCAAGAAAAGTCAAAAATAAGTGAAGTAATTAAATAAAGATTGAAAAATAAAAAATTTGAAAGTAGGGTATTGAGATGGGGAAAAAGTGTGTCTGTCGGTCTGTCTGTCTGTCGGTCTGTCTGTCTGTCTGTCGGTCTGTCCCCCCCCCCTAATAACTTTTGAACGAATTGTCCGATTGGAAAAATTCTTTTTGCATTCGAAAGATCTCGTCGAGGACATCTCATTTCTATATTTTACTTTTTGATTTGAACATTTTTTTGTTCAATTTTGAACAGTTCAAAAAAATTTAACATTAGCGCCTATGGGCGAAAATGAGGCAAATTATGTAAACTCTGGGTACAAGATCCATGTTCCAATGAACAAGCTTACTGGAAGAATCTCTTGGCGTGAAATATCAATTTGAACAATTTTTGTTCATTTTTGAACAGTTCAAAAAATTAACATAGCGCTTACGGGGAAATTTCAACCCTATATAAATCCTGATCTAACGGACCGATTTGCTTGGAACAAACTTTATCGGAAAGTTCTTATAACGTAGAACATGTAGAAATAGAAAATTTATCCAGAACTTACGAGCCTATTTTGCTATGTAATTTTTTGATCGGGATTTTCAAGGATATTTCTCAGTGACTCAATGAGTGAAATAATGAATGAATGAATAAATGAAAGAGTGAAAGAATAAATCAATGAATGAGGAAAAGAATGAATGAATAAATTATTGAATAAATGAAAATATAAATAAATGAGTGAATAAATACATGAATGCGTAAATAAATGAATAAACACTTGAATGAGGTAACGAATGAATGAATAAATGCATGGCTGAATAAATGAAAGAATGAATGAGTGAGTGAATGAATATGTATTATCCGTTGAAAAAGGTATATTTTCAATAATTAGAACTAAAGATAAATAAGAAAGAGAGAGAAAGAGATAGCTAGATTATAAATTTGAATTTGGTGTATACGGGAAAGTAGGCTCGTATAGTTCTAGACGGAACTTCTTGTTTTATTTTGCGTTAATGTTTGATCTTGAGTTCTTATGAAGAGTTTAACCAAAAAGCACCTCGTATTTTTTCAGTTCATAAATTTAACTGCTATTTAAAATTAAATTTTAAGAGAAGAACAAAATTTAAAAAGCGCGCGCTATTTGTTACGTTGTAAAGAATCTTATGCCGAAAAAATTTTGCTGAAATATTGAAATGCAAATTAGCAACGATCAATCAACTTCCCCGTAGACTTAGCATTGGCTCCGTTACCTCTGAGGCTGAGTCCAGCGCAGCCTTAACATGAATGTATTGAAAATTGCTTAATAACAAAGTAACTAATAACCATTTAAGGACTATTCAATAACCTGCTTTCAAAAACCTGCTAGCCAATTTATTTGTGCTACACAATATTAGAGGATAAATGTATTTCATAAAATTATGCACAATTATTGTCGTTAAAAATAAAAATTAATCTGAAAGCAAAAAAATTATCAGCCAATTCCGAAGAAAATTTTCTCTGTGTTCATTATATATAAAATTATACGTATGTAAGAAAACTTGTATCTTAACGAGCAGCTTCAAAGTCTGTATGTGTTACTACCAAAAAAACGATCTTATTATTTTTTCCTCTGTATTAAAGTCGTTTTAATGGCAAATACATAACCCTGCAACGTATTTTGATAGTTACTTTTGCCCTCAACACTTAAAGATTTATCTGTCTTGAAATTCAAGCCTTTAACGCGATGATATTGCTATGGTTAGACCTTTAAATCCTCGCTTTTAAGTACATGCTAACAGCGCCAATTGACTGAAGTGGCAGAAAAGGTAAGTTCTGCTTGCACGCACTTTTTCGCCCGTTTGGACAGCCGCTATATGATCGCAGGCAGCCATGATCGAGCGATAGGGTTATAAACCAACTGTGTTCTGAGAAAAAAGGTGCTTAAAAATCTCTTCATGTTATCAACATGGGATTGTGAAGGGGGATAATACGTCTAAGAAAAAATTAGATTTAGAAGGGAGAAACTCACTTCTTACTGGGGAATATGTTTACTTTTCAGGAATGCTACAGAATCTGGAATACAAACGTCGATAGCGCTATAAAAGCAGTTACACACGCATAACTAGACTTCGGAAAATGGAATAGTTAAGCATTGAACTGAACAGTCCCTGACAGTTTGAATTCCGCCCATGTCCAGAGAAACAAGTCAGGACGATTGCACCCGATTTTGAAATCAGGCTATATGTTCTAGCTTGAAAGACAGAAAAAACATGAAAAAGGTGTACATCACGCCTATCGCACTTTATATGTTAAGTGTGTCTGGTGGGGGGGGGGGGGATGGGTGCTCTTTGGTAAGAATATCTGTGTGCTAGGGCTGGCTTTATTTACAATGGTAAATAAGGAATTACCTTTAAATGGCAATGATAAAGGGTGGTTTAAACGTTGCGGGACATGATTGTCACCACGGTACACTGAGGCGCGGTGTAACACGGGTTTTACTATATTAAACTATATATTTTTTAAAAATCGCAACTTTCATAAAACAATAGCAAAAAAAAAAAAAAAGATCCCCCCTCCCGTTCAAAATACGTTGTTTTTTGGTCTATATTTTAACAATACAAAGGTCGTTTTTCGCTTCAAACATTATGTTTTCATTTAAAGCTTTACATTTTGAGATTTAACGCTGACACGCTTTCTAAATTCACTTCTTTGAAATACTGAAAATGAGGCAGGACAAGAGAGAGATATTTTAAAAATAAGCTTCCCTACTTTTCCTTCAGTTTGATTTTGATTTTGATGCTTATTGCGAAAGGGATATCTAGCTTGCTTTAGAGATTACTCCATTAAAGAGGTTCCCAAACTGGGTGCCACGAAGCACTCAAGGTAACATCTTCTATGTCCCTAAGCCAGATAAGAAAATCGCTGGGAAATGATTTCTTTTTAAAACTGCGGGTATACTCAAGCCAATGGCGACGACAATGTTTTTTACGTCTCTGGAAAGAGAGTGCTTCTATGGTTATCAATTAAATGATACTAGGAATCATCAGTTCCATAGCGCAACCAACAAATTACGGTGCTCTAGGTGAAAGTAGCTTTTATTGAAGCAACAAAACTGCCAATCAGTCAACTAGAGGAAGTAATAATTAAATAATGTAAAACTAATAATGCGCGCTGAAACCCTACGACGAACTTCACGTGGCTTTCGCCATTCTGGGGGGTGGGGGGATGCATTCACCAACTGTGATTAATTGATTGCACTCTGGTGTCACTTGGAACTGATGATTGATCGCAATTATTTTGATAACCGTAGCAACAGTCTGTTAAGACAGGCGCAAAAGTCATCATAGCCGTGAATGACCCTCAAGGTGTCCTCGATTGCTCAAACACTAAAGGGCGAAAATAGCACTTGACAGGCCAATTTCATGACTGCAGGAAACAATTATCAACGATGATAACAAATTAGTTGTGCTATGAATTTAATTCACAACAAATTAAAATTTGAGTTTTTTTTTTTTTGTATTTTGTTTCTCTTTAAAGTTTGTTCTCGCCCCAAGCTATGAAGCTATGCAATAATAATTTCATAAATCTGAATGACACAATGTCGATATCAATAAATTGCACTATTAGTTTAATTCACTAGAATTTTTTAAATACTCGTTTTGCTCCTTTAAATTATCATCAAACAAAACTAGCCTTCAATTGTTGAATTTTTTGATCTAGCAATTAGATAATGCTCATATTTTAAGGTAATAAATAAGAAAGTGACAACCAGTCAGTGGCGTACCTTGGAATTATTCATGGGGTGGGGGATTGCACTTAATACATGCATACTTGCACATATAATTTTAGTGGTTCATAAGAGTAATGATCCATTCAATTTCAACGACAATACAACAATACAGCAGCCACAAAAAAGATAAAAGGCCTAAAGCATGCGCGAAACATTCAAACACAATCACACTGTGTTTAGCTGACGCTGACATCCTCGAACAGGTGTAGTGACGGTTTGGCGCATTTACTCAAGCAGTAAAATTTCGCTAAATGAATAAATTGCGATCGTCGGGGCGTCGGGCCATGGTTTCCATAGCTTAAATTCGCCGCCGGGAGCCCACAGCGGAGGAACTTGCCGACCACCTGATGGACGGAGAGATTTTTCGACCGTTGTCCTGCAAGTTGCGACAGCACGACTGCATAATGCATCCAGACGCTGTGGCGCCTATTTGAACACTTTCGAAAATTCCAAGTGACAAGCTTGCCGAGCACCGATCGGCTATCCTTTGATGCAGGCCGCCGGCTCTAGACAATAGCGTGACCTTCGAAATTGGTCTCGAAGGTCATGACAATACCCCCTTCTGCTGCAGGGGGTATTGCTCTCGACGAGGAGAGAGAACCGAAAAGTTCGGGGCATGTACTCCAACCATTCCGGTGGGCTTTTAAATTTTCTCCACGAATTAGATATTTTAGGGGGCCTTGTGTGTTGTGCCCGTCTCTTCGCCTGGGATGATACACAGCCAGGAACTTTGCTTATGGTGTTTATTTTTGGAGATTTTGTATTGAACTCTAAAGGGGTGTTCCTGCCGGAATTAGGAGAAACGCAGTTCTTGAAATGCTATTTTTGTAGTACTTATGCCGTAAATAGTGGAGATAATAAATTATTGAAATAATCCAGAGAAATTAATCGAATAAAAAGATATAAATTTCGAACTGTAGTTTGTTTGTACGTCGGACCTGTGCCGTGCGGATCCACAAACGCTACCGATTTTCAGCCACGACAGTCCTCAAGTACGCTACAGCCGGCTCAGGGCTCATACTCGCGAAGCAGGGGGTTGGTGAGAGATAGTGAGCAGGGGGCGGGGCGGGAGCCCCCTTGTACAGACATAAAAATTAAGTGCGTGTGTGTCAGTACACTGTAACAATTACTTAATTTTTATGATAAAATTGCCTGAATACCGCCGTTTTGACCAGTATCCAATTAAATAAACACGATTCTGCTATACTTGTAAGGAGCCTTTTGCTGTCCCTCATATGCGTTAATCTCACGAAAAATGTTATTTTTTATTGTTTTATTCAATTTTTTTTCAGCCCGCCAAGATATTTTTTTTATCTGGCCCTCCCGATATCTCATTAACCGGGAACAAAAAAAAAAAAAAAAAAAAAAACTATACTATAGTTTGGTACATTGAAAATCCATTTTATTAAGCGGGGTATTCTTTTAACCGATATTCCATTATAAGGGGTCATTCATGTCAATTGATTCAAAATTTGAGAAAAAATTTACCTCACCTCCTTTGATTTTTCTCAAATTTGGCATTTCAACTGTATCCCTCAAAATAATTAAAAATTCAAATTTTTGGATTTTTATTTTGTTTAGTTTTCTAGTTATCAAGCTTTAATTTTGTAAAAAAAACTCACTTTTTTACATGTATGCTTCAACACAAAACAGGCCATAGCTCATCAACAAATAGAGATAAAAAGTTTTAGTAAAAACATTTTGAAGCATATTAAATGCCTTTTCATATGATATGCATATGCATCATGACTAATTTTATAAAAAATTTAAATTTTTAAAAAATGTCCTTAAAATTTAAACTTTAAGTTTCTCGGAAAACGTATAATGACGTTTTTAGAAAAAATTCTCAAATATTTCTGTGAATTTTATCTTTGTTTCAACTTGGGGTCGCAATAATGGGATCATATTTTCCGGAATTTTCAAAAATATTTGATTTACCAAAAAATGAACATTTTTGTGATTCAAGCTATTTTAAGATGATGATTCTTTGAAGACGGTAATTTAGTTAGCCTTCTAAACACATCTATGCATGAGTGAACAAGCATGGACATGTCTGTGCAAGAAATGAACAAGTTCAAAATTAATTTAGGGGGAGGGGGCAACATACATACACATTTTTATCTTATATTTTATCTATTTTAAAGCATTATTTCCAAATAATTCCACAATTATTTAAAAATGAACAAATTGACTTATTTTATGCATTAATAATATTTTTTTCTGACCTATTCTTTGTTTTCAGATACATTTTAATGAGATGTTAATGATATGAGGAGAAAAGAGTATTTAATTAAATTCATCTGAAATAGTGAGGAAATGGCACAGCTGGCTAGAGATTGCAACTTTTCGTTGTTAGTCTTGATTTGCACTTCTGAGCTTCTATTTGACAAATCAAGACAAAAAAAACTATGTAGCTAATCCCCCCCCCCTTTGAATAGGTTCTGGGTAAAGTTGAACAAAAAGGAAACATTATAAGGGATCATTCATACATGATGTCACGCTTGGAGGGTTGAGGGGGTTCGTGAAATTGTAACGAAGTGTGACAAGGGGAGAGGAGGGGTAACAAGAAGTGTGACATCATGCATTATGCAACATAGCGTGACACGTGACAAGGGGGGGGGGGTCTGCTGAAGTGTGACATATTGTGACGAAGGGGGGGAGGGGGTCAGACATATGGGGAAAAAAGCGTGACATCATTTATGAACGGCCCCTAAAGAAAAAACAAAGATAGTACCCTTACATTTCCATAACTCATCACCAAAACATAAAGAAACACAAATATAAGAAGGAAGGAAATTTAAAACAGCTGCGAGACAGGTGTTGGAAAAAGATAAACAATGGGGAGGGGGAGCTGTGATCTAAAATGGAATGAAATAGAAAGGAGTTAGTCTGGAAAAGGAATTATAAACAAAGCAAAACTCATCCATAGTGGATTGGCTTTTTTTTTTTTCTAATTGTCAAATTTTACAGCCATGTGGCGAATGTCGAGTGATTATTTTCATCTAAATTTTAAAGGTTGCAGTCACGCTTAAAATCCATAAAGAAGACATTCCTTTCAAAAATAGATATTGATGTAATCCCTTTGAGAAAGTAGGTCATAAGTATTTTAGATATATAAGGTTAGAAGTAAAGCCCTGCATTAGACCTGATTCAAAAATTTGTGACACTTGTAAATCAATGAAGCAACAACCAAAATGAAAAGAAGACACTTGTCCACAAATGACTGAAGCATTTGTTTGAGTTAAATGTTAATAATTTGTCACCCTTTGAAAAATGACTTCACATTTTCTCCCTTAGCTTTTTTTTACAGCTACAGTAAATAATTATACATATGTAGTCTCGTTTCTAATATTATAAGTTGATTTGAAGAGTAGTATCTAAAAGATACAGTAAAAGAAGTAAAATTATATCGAATGCAAGTTTTATTATTTTGTATTGTGAAGTACAAATTACATTTTTTCCCTTAAAAGGCTAAAAATCCCAACTCTTAAATGGGACACGACATTACTAAAGTTCTGGAGTACATTCTTACTAAGAAATTTTTTGATCGTTGAAATCAGACTTACTTAAACTGTCTTAAAAATGATTGAATTTGAAAAATATGCTTTTTTTCCTAAATCAAATGTTTTTGAAAATTCGTGAAAATATGATTCCATTGAGACCCCAAGTTGAAATTTTGCATAGACAAAGATAAAATGTACAGAAATATTTGAGATTTTTTTCTAAAAACTTCATTATACGTTTTTCGAGAAATTTAAAATTTAACATTTAGTATTCATTCATTCACTCATTCATTCATTCATGTATTTATTCACTAATTTACTAATTTTTTCATTAATTCGCTCATTTATTGTTTTTTTTAATCATTTATTCACTCATTCGTTCACTTATATTCATTTAATCATTCATTAATTAAAAAATATTCTTGAAAATCCCAATCAAAATATTTCATAGGAAAATAGTCTCGTTAGTTCTGGATGAACGTTCTATCCGTACATGTTCTACGTTATAAGAGCTTTCGGATAGAGTTTAGTTTAGACGTTAGACAGTGGCGGATCACCGCACAGGCGCATGCCTGGGGCCTCACCAAAGCAGGGGCCTCAAAATCGTCTAGTGTCTCATTCTCAGAAACAAAATTGAATATGCCAGTTAAATAGAAATAATTGAGGGCAAATTTTAAGCTATTTTCATAGTAAGTATTGGAAAATAACCATGGGGTAACCCTCCTTAAAAGCCATGTAGCACTTCTCCCAAATATATATATTAGGTAAGGGTGATGAACTCCAAAATGTAGGCTCCAGTGATTTTGCCTGCAAGTCTGTCGGTTGTGCATGTTGCCTGTTGAGTTCGGATGAATTTAGGACAGAGGCCATGGGTGTATTTGTTTCTGTTTAGAGTAATATAAATTATGTATATTATTTGAATTCATCAAAACTAAATACGCTTTTAAGGGGAGCCAGAGCACCATGAGACTATTTTTTTTCTCTATGGTGTTTTTATTTGCAATTTTTGTCTCATGTCATGTTATATCACTTAATCCTAAGAAATTTTATATTAAAAAAAAAAAAGTGTTAAATATAATTTGAAAATTTTAATTTTTAAAACGAAATTTAGCAATTTAAAAATGCATCTTCTTTTTAAAAAATTGGCATAAAGTCTCAACATTTTTTTTATTGATTCATTACTCATATAGCAAAACTTTTATGCTTTGAATTTTTTATAAGTCAAATACTTTTTGAGACAAGGAAATAATCCACATTATAGGTAAATTTTAAAAAGCCTCTTCATTTTAATTGAGATAAAATGCGCAAAAACTAAGCAAGAGAAAACAGCACTTTAAGTTTTGGGCGTACAAAAACTTAAATCCTTTCTTTATCAAAATTTCAAGTAAGGAACTTTTTTTTTTCAGTTAGTCACGATGAAATTGTTTCTTCTCGCTTATTTTATTTTAAGAAATAAATATGTGGCTTATATTCAGCACAATTTCCGTTTCAGAATGAAAAGATGGCAACATAGGTAAAAGTAAAAGGATTTCAAAGGACGGAAGTTCAAATAAATTTTTGTAACTCCAAAAAACAGTGGCGTAGCTAGACCCCAATTTCGGGGGGGGGGTTTCTTCTGGAGGAAGTTTGGTTCCTCTAAAGAACAATTGTAGTCAAACCGATGTACGAGATTTAAGTCAAGCGAACCCCCCCCCCCCCCTCCCAATAAATTCAAAAAATTATTAAAATCGGTTCATTTAGTCCAACTTTATGGTTGAAAAAGCACAAAAATTATTAAATTTCCTCCCAAAACCTTTTTTTCTTTTAATTATCGTATACGGTTTCTTGCAAAACGAAAGTAAGGGATCTATGGAAGACCATCCTCGATAGATTTAAAAAAAAAAGAAAAATTAGAGTCGGTTTATGAAATGAGAAGTTATTGATTTACAAACAAACAAACAAACAAAAAACATGCATAGATATCAACTAATAACCATCCTCCTTTTGGAAAGTCGGTTAATAATAAAGACAAATTGCTTTCTAAAAGGAAAAATCTACACTTTTCCCTTTTAAAAGTTTTAATTTTTACGTGATTTTGTTTTTTGTTTGCACTCGTTTCTTATTGTAGGGAAAGTATTTAATATGACAATGTTGCGTTGTATAGACTATATACATTTCCGTTCCCCTAACTGCATTCAAATAATGATAAAAAAAAAAAAAAAACGGACCTAACTTGACGAATTTACAGGAATATTTTTTTGTCACAGAGAACATAGAACTTTCAACTGATAACTTTTTTTCCATTATCATTTTTAGACTACTTTCCCGTCAAAGTTTAAAAAAAATAATAATAAAGCATGAAAGAAGGCTAAATGTGTCGTGAAAATATCGTTAAAAATAAAGAAAAGTTTAAAATAAGTGAAGTAATTAAATAAAGATTGAAAAATAAAAAATTTGAAAGTAGTCTTTTGAGGTGGGAAAAACTTGTGTCTATCGGTCTGTCTGCTGTTAACTTTTGAAGGAATTGTCCGATCCGAAATTTTTTTTTTTTGCATCAAAAGATCTCGGCATGGACATTTCATTTCTATATTTGACTTTTTGATTTGAACAATTTTTCGCTTACTTTTGAATAGTTCAAAAAATCTTAACAATAGCACCTATGGGCAAATTAAGTAAACTCTATCCGATCCAAGTTCCGATGAACAAGTTTATTGGAAGAAGCTCTCAGCGTGAAAATTATTTTTATTCATTTTTTAACAGCTAAAAAAAAAAAAAAAAAATTAAGATAACGCCTACGGGGAATTTTCAATCTTATATAAATGATGATATAACAGACGGATTTTCTTGGAACAAGCTTCATCGGAAAGATGTTATGACGTAGAGTATGTACACTTACGAAGTTCAATCAGAACTAAGGGAGCCTATTTTCATATGAAATTTATTCGTCGGGATTTTTAAGGATATTTTTGAATGAATAAATGATAAAATAAATAAACAAGGGAATGAATTGAAAAACAACTAAATGAGTGAATAAATACAATGAGTAAATGAATGACTGAATAAATGAAAGAATGAATGAGTGAGTGAAGGAATATGTATTAACCGCTGAAAAAGGTATTTGAAGTAATTAAGAACTAAAGCTAAATGAGAAAGAGAGATAGCTGGAAGTTTGAAGTTGGTGTATACGAGAAAGTATGCTCGTATAGTTCTAGACGGAACTTCTTGTTAGATAATGCATTAGTAGTAAAAGCAGCAGCAATAAAATATTACCTTCAGAAGTGTCTAGTGAAACTAATGCTGATTCTGGAGATTGTACTTCCTACTCCTCAGAGGGCATCAGCTTTCTCTTTTTATTACAATTATCATCAATTTTCTCTTTCGGCTTAAAAAAGCTTGTGATAGGTTTTGCTCACCTCATTATTGCCTCTCATTCAATGCGCTTCCCTAAATAAATTGGGTTTGAAAAAAATGCGCAAAACCTGATCAGTACAGACTGACCCACCAATGCATAAGGGGTGCACGCACGAGAGGAAAGTGGGAGGTCTCTGCTCATGGTAAAATATTCATACATTAACCTATAGGCAAAGTAAACAACCATTGGCGGATAAACCCATTTAAATAAGAATAGTTGATGCTTAAAGAACGTGAGAATTTTTTTTATGGCTGCAGTGTTATTTGCTAGGGGAGAGGAGAAATTGAGAATGACATTCATCACTTTACTCTCACTATCTCCTATCTTCGTGTTCAGTGCATCTGTTTCTGTATATCTGTAAAGTAAACGATATCTGTTCGGTTGAGGCGTTATTATTGAATGGTCAGTAGATAATGGGGTTAAGTTGAAAGTGGAGAGCAATTAACGCAAACCCCCGTGGTGCTTGAAAGCACCTTCTAAAAGGAAGAAGTCATAAAACGGACTTTATTCCGCTCTGGGCATGAAACGTAGTGAGGGACTGCTGATAAAATTGTTAAACAGAAGCTTTGAAAGGAGAATTGTGAACAGTCATGGGAAAGATTCTAGTTTAGATAAATTTATCGTTAAAAGTACGGCCTGGTTGCATTTGAAAGCTATTTCCAGCCTCCTTTTTGTATTCTAATAATGGTTTTTTGCTAGTCCTGTGTCCACTTTCATTTTGCTCCAGACTATAGAGACACATCTTATTTAATAGGTCTTCTTATTAATAGGTCTCCTAACTGCAAGAATTGCACTGAACATATTCCAGTTTTGTTCGACTGCGAATCAAAATCTTCCCGAAAATGCTGCCAAACCGAAGATTTTCCAATATCATTTTTCATTCATTTTAGCTCACCAGAATTTATTCTCATCTGGAACATTTGATGATAGTTAAAAAATATATTGTATTCTTTATTTGAAATTAAAAGAAAAATCATTAGAACCAATTGCGATAGCAACAAAAACCTACATTTAATCGATGTAGCACCACATCTATTAACAACACTTTATAAAATAATTTCGGGGTCGGGAGGGCTCGGTCTTTGACGCCGAACATTATCACTCGGGCTCGGACTTACAAAAGTGAGCCCAAACTCATCTCTAGTGTATAATAGGGGTTTGTGGTGGAGGTATTTAGGGGAGAAACCCCTAGGAAAGTGGTACGACTACGTCTGCAATTTTGTCGCTCCGCGAATTCCCTCGATTTTTGAAACTGTTTCCTAAAATCCGTGATTTTTAAAAAATTCCACGATTTGTGCGAAAATTGTTTAAAATATAAGACTTTTTTTTTGTTTTTTACTTACATTTTAATGGCAATTTATACTGTTCTGAAGTTTTAAAATGTATAACAGATTTCCCTAAAATTTAGAAAAATTCATCAATAGTAAAAAAAAAACTATAAAAGCAGTTATAGATAATCACATCCATGTTTAGAAGAAGTTTTTGATCCTAATCAATACAAATATTTAAATCTTTTTAACGAAGTTGATAGTTCTTCCATTTTTAACAATAAACCTATGATTCAACCCCCCCCCCCCTCCCCCAAATGAGATACACGTTGAAGGAGGGCAATTCAATTTTGGAAATTCAAGAGAAAAAGTTTTCCCGACCTGTCCAAAGTAGCAATTCGATGTTTGTCAGTTCCGTCAGTAGCGCAAATGCTAAACGGTCCTTCTCGACATATAAAAGCGTATTAAGTCATAGCGAGTACCGAAATTCTGTACATTTAAATAAATACCTAAATATTGCATAAAGTTGAAAGAAATAAAATTGTTCACTTATGTACTTTCTTACTTAAAAAATAAATTTCATTGCAGATATCCTAGATTTTATTACATTATATTTGTGTTCTCGCGAGCATTTCACGAAATTTGCCGCGAATTTTGGGCTTTTTTCTGCGACAAATTTGCAACCCTAGGTACGACCCTACAACACAAAGGTTCGATAATTGTCTTTTTTTTTTTAGCTGTGTTCTAATCAATTGTTATTTTAAAAATTAAATATTTTTAGAATACTATAAAGCGTAAAGAGAGTTAAGGTCTCAAAAAAAGTTTTCGGTCACCATCATTTCGGTGGGGTCCATCTAAGCCATCCCGTATCTAAGTCAAAATTTCGGGGGGGGGGGGGGGGTTGTCCCCAAAACCCCCCCCTTATCTACGCCACTGCCAAAAAAACATGCATTTTCTAGAAATTTTGTTAATAATTTGCATGTATTAATTATTTATCTTTTTTCCATCGATAATAACTAGATAAATATTAGCAATAACAGTATTTAATAATTAAGGTGGGAACTTTTAAAAATAATTACTAAATTTATTATAATTATCAACACTACATATATTAAGCAGTATCGGAAAAACAGTAATAGCACATTTAAATCTATATTAAAATACTGATTTCTGAGTATTTTGTCCTTTTCCATCTAAAGATTTACAAAAAAAAAAAAGACGGAAATCCGTCTATAGACGGAATATTTTCACCCATGGGTGGCAAATCATATCATAATAAAATCAATGATAAATCAATAAATATTGCTTCAATTCTTCTGAAACTTTCAGGGAACATTTTCAAAGATTTATTTTACTACTTAAGCCAATAAAAATATTCCGTTTTTTTCCAGACATTTTTGGGTTCTGGCTCCCCTTAAGAATTCAATTTACAAAAAATATCCAAGGGAGAATCCTCAAAATCCCCCTTTCAGTACCATCACCAAAGACCCTAAATTCACGTTCTTAGGACTTTCCTTATAACGCTACCAAATATAGCCTAATATTGCGTTTTTGACTTTTGTTTCCAAAAATTTTCGAGGGAGAGCGCCTGAAAGCTTTATCTACCAAAACATCCGCAGATACGATACTCCCTGCGTCCTTATTTTTCTGATTCTAAAACGTTCCCTGGTGAGAGTCCCCAAACCACTTCTCCATCTGCTCTTCGCCTATGACAAAATTACTAACATCAAATTGCAGAATATTAGTGATTTTCTTCTTTTTTTTGCCTCGAATTTTGCTTTTTCTTTTAAACCAGAATGCACGATTTTCTTTTACTTCGTTTTTTATAACGGAGAACAACATATATATCCTTTGTTCTGTGTCATACTTTTATGTATTTACATGCTCGTTGATTCCAAATTAAAAAAAAAAAAACGTTATTGTTGTTCTCGTCATCGAGTCATCCTATTTTTAGTAGGGTCAATATATAGCTTCCAGATCAGGTTGCACCTGAGGCCCCACAAAACCGCCTCTGCTGTAAGATCAGGAACTATATAGGATTGAAATTTCCCCGTAGGATCTATCTTAATTTTTTTTTGAACTATTCAAAAATGAGCAAAAATTGTTCTAATCAACATTTCACACCAAGAGCTTCTTTCAGTGAGCTTGTTCATTGGAACTTGTACCCAGAGTTTACATAATTTGCTTCATTTTCGCCCATAGGCGCTTATGTTAAAATTTTTTGAACTGTTCAAAATTGAACGAAAAATTGTTCAAATCAAAAAGTAAAATATGGAAATGAGATGTCCTCGCCAAGATCTTTCGAATGAATTTTTGAATCGGACAATTCTTTCAAAAGTTATTAGGGGGGACAGACAGACAGACCGACACACTTTTCCCCCATCTCAAAACCCTACTTTCAAATTTTTTATTTTTCAATCTTTATTTAATTTCTTAATTTATGTTTGACTTTTCTTGATTACTAATGATATTTTCACAATACAGTGAAACCTCCCTAAAGCGACCACCTCCTGTTCCTACGAAATGCGGTCGTTCAGAGAGGTGGTCGCCTAATGGAGGTTGCTCGGAAATATTAAGTAACAATGTTAAACATGAGACGAAGTGTCCAAAATTAATTAATTAATTCATTATTTAACCAAATAAACATATTTCAGATCAATAAAAATAATAACATTTATTTTGATTAAAAAAAAGAGCGGATCGATGTTTGCTTTAAATTTGCAAGCTTTTCTTTAACAACTTTTTTTTCCAAAGCACTTTTTAATTCATTGAACAAGAGTGAGATATTTTCATCTTCAATTACTACACTGGAAGTTTCAATCAATTTGTTGAGTTCTTTTAGAGTTTCTGGTGAGGATAGTTTTGGCTGGGTCTGCTCTAAATCATTGAGCTCATCATCAGAAGAGTCAGAAATATTTTCTGTGAAATAAAAATTAACTCTTTAATTTTTAACGATGACTTCGATTAAAAAAAAAAAAAAAAAGAAAATGGAAAAAAAAAACATTACCTGTTTCGACGTTTTGCTTGATCAGCCGTTCTTCCCAATTCTCCGACAAATCATCATAGCATTCCAAGAGTTGTTCAGATTTGCAGGCTTCTGCATCATATTCTACTTGAATTGATTTTGAAAGTTCAAGTAGATCTTCTTCAACAATTTCAACCCTTTCTGCACTATCTGTATCCCTGATGTCCGACTCCACTCTAGCAATCGTGAGGCCACAAGCTGCAAAACATTTTGAAATAGTTTGCGCTTTCACATTTCTCCAGGCAGAAGTTGTCCAGGAAACAGCATTTCCCACAGTTATTTTTTTCAGTAGATCAGCCAAGCTTTCAGCACACTCAATCTGGGAAACAAGTGAGCGCAAGACAAGTCGACGATATTCCAACTTAAAGCTTTGGATAATCCCATGATCTAGTGGCTGCAGCTTTGAAGTAGTGTTTGCAGGTAAAAATTGCAGTTTGACACTTTTTACATTCGCGTTATGATTGTGACAAGCTGCGTTGTCCAAAAAGAGAATAACGTTCCTTTTTTGCCGAGTCATTTTTTTATCAAACTCTTTCAGCCATTCTTCAAAAATAGCAGACGTCATCCAAGCTTTGGAATTTGCCCGCCATTCTACACCTATTTTTGACATGTCTGTATTTTTAAAACAACGTGGTTTTAAAGATTTTGCGATAATGAGTGGTTTTTCTTTTTCACCTAAAGCATTCACACAGAAAACTAATGTCAAACGTTCTTTGGATTTTTTACCCCCTTTTGCATCTTCCGATTTTTCTATCAAACTTTTCGTTGGCAATGCACGAAAAAATAACCCAGTTTCATCCAGATTAAAAATGTCTTTGTCTTCGTATCCTGACAAAAGAAACGGGATGCGCATATTCCAGTCCTGACATAAACTTTCATCTACGTCAGCTCCTTCTCCACAAAGTGTTTTAAAAACAATACTGTTTCTTTTGCAGAACTTTTCTAGCCAGCCATTGCTTGCTGCAAAATCTGCGATTCCAATGGCTTCCGCAATCTGAGTGCCTTTCTCTTTAATTAACGTTCCGCTAATCGGAATTTTCTTCGACCTCGCAGCTCTGAACCAATCCATCAGAGCTTCATTCACATCAGAAAATTTTTCTGATCTCTTCCTTTTTACTCCTTTTGACTTGTGATCTTCCCACTCTTTGATGAGCATTTCTCTTTTCTTTAAAATGTCGTGGATTTGAGTTTTTCCGCATTTAAACTTCTCTGCTAATTTTCTTTCGGATTTCCCATTTTCGTGCTCCTTTATGACATTTATCCGATCCTCTAAAGTCAGAATCGCTCTTTTATTAGACGCCATTGAGAAAAATTGACCAAATGATCTTTCAATATCGGCTGTTTAAGCAAAATAAATTCTCTACTGACAAAAAAGACTCGTGTTCTCCGGCTCTATCAACATCAATTGCTCAGTTTCTTAATTGCTTACAAAAGTGAAAAACATGTAAAGGCTATGAGAGGGAAGGAGGTCTTCTCAGAAATGGGGTAAAAACCATTTTAAGGGGTCCCCGCATTGTCCAATGTCTCATCAAGGGGACAATGCGGGAGGGCTGCTTATTGGCCTAATGTGTTTATGCCCAGAAGGAGTTATTCTACGGACATGTGTTGGAAAAGCTTCTATTCAAACTTCCGCGAAGAAATCCCTCCCGGTAAAAAAGCCAATTCACATCTGGATTGCAGCGGCACCATGCCCCCCCCCCCCCCGCCGGGGAGTAGACAGATTTACACAAACAAATAACGCATCGTTTTACTGATAGTAATTGATTGATTCAGTAGTAAAAATGACAGAAGTAGTTTTTTTTTCTGGGAAAAAAAGTGGTCGTTTCGAGAGGTGGACTATTTGAGGGTGGTCGTTTAATGGAGGGCAAGTTAGCATTAAATTAATGCGGAGAAATTCTGTTCCATGAAGTTTTGGTCTTTTAGAGAGGTGGTCGTTTAATAGAGGTGGTCGGTTAGAGAGGGTTCACTGTACATTAAACCTTCTTTCATGCTTTATCATTATTATTTAACTTTTACGTGAAAGTAAGCTAAAAAAGCTGAGGTAAATTTCCTTGGATCACCCGATATGAAAGGAACCTAAGCAGATTCGACCATAACATACTTATCTTCACCAGACCCCTACCTGTTAGCCGAAGCCTTAGGATTGCTTTCGCACGGAGCCAGTAGCCTACTGTAACGTAACATACTAGTTGGATTGATATATTTTCATTTTATTTTTTCCTTTCGGTGATATTAACTGGTATAGGTTACACAAGGCCGTGGTAGCCTAGTGGTTAGCACGTCGGACTTCCACCTGGAAGGTCGCGTGTTCGATACCCACTGAAGACCACCATGTATACTTGGGGATATGTGCATGTAAAATCCGTAGACCCCACTACCTCTCCCCGTGCGTAAGCAATCCTAAGGCCTCGGCTAGCAGGTAGGGGTCTGGTGGAGAAAAGGTATAGGTTACACATATTGAGATAATAAACTGCGAAGGATTTTTTTTTTAAACTAAAAGAGCTTCATTTTTGCAGAATTCAGACTAATTAAATAAACCAAAAATGTTACCCCATAAAAGAAAAATGGACAGTTTGTTCTTTAACTTTTTAAATTATGCATGCCTACTACTGATGTATCCTTCTATATAATTTGCTGTTTCATATGAATATTACATACTGAGCTCATCCTATTTTTGAGATGATGTTATTTTCAAGTCTTGTATCAGCAGCGCATACAGGGATTTTCCGAAAGGGTTAAGGGTGAGGTATTTCTTGGGAGTTGTTTATTAATGGCTGGTTCTTTTAAATGGCTTTTTTCAGATATTTGGAATTTCATAGGGGGATATACCCCAATATCCTTCCCCCAGCATGGGAGGATGGTCAATGATTTTATTCTAATTATTTTAAGCATTCAAAAAATAAAGTTATGTGTATTTGTGGGACATCCCATCGCTATAGAACATATCTTTATTTTCAAAGACTAAATTTTGACTTTTCAGTTCATATTGCTGCAAAAGGCATGTTTTTCCTAGTTTTTTTTAAACTAAAATTTTATTTTCCTCAGTAGTTTTGTGCTATTGAGAAAATAACAAGAAATCGTAAACCAAAAGCAGATGCTAAAAGATTTGCACCAAACAAAACAAAATGTTAGTATTACTGATGAAACATAGCAAAAAATAAAAGGCAAAACCCCAAAATTCAAAGCATTCTACATAAAGCTAAAAGTGAATGATTTTGAGTATTTGAAAGAAATGCCTTCAACATTAAGTTTTTATAAATACATTTTTCAAAGGTTGCTGTTATTTGCTTTCCCCCTCATTAACAGCATACTTATTATTAAAAGGTTGTAAAAGAAGTAACAGAGTCTTGTTTTTGTGAATTTTAAAAAGGTTTTTCTAATAAATAAAGTATTTTGTGAAAACTTAAAATTTCATCATGGTGATGTAAAAAAATATTTTATTTGTTGCTTATTTAATATATAATTAATTATGTGAAAAGCAATTAGGTAGCTCAGAATCTTGTGAAGGATGTTTTAAATGATTGAACGGTGAAGGATCCATTTTGATTAATGGAAAGTTTGTGCAAGGCGCATTTTGATTTATGGGAATTATGTGAAGGATTTGAAAATAAACCCGAATTTCCTCTGGTTCAACCCTTGAATAGGGAAAGTTAAGTCAAGGCCGCGATAAAAAAAATATGGCTTTTTGAGGGTTTTTAGAAGAAAATAAGACTTCTTTAGAGACCGCTTAAAGCCATTACAGAATTTAAAACATTTTTAAGATTCCTGGAAACACTAGAAGCTCACCTACCGCCTTTGAAATATGTTTGTTAAAATTGTTCTTGGTTGCTAAAATTGAATTTGAGTTATTGCAGTTAAAAATTATTAAAATATCTAAATGAAGTTTCGTGCATGTAAACTATATCGAAGTGGATAACTAACCTCTACTTTAAAAAGAACACATCAGAAGCTCTAATAGGTACAAAATTTCATTTTTTATAATTAAAAAAATATATCAATGAATAATATATACAATGTGTAACATTATAATCTAGCAAAGAATTGCTAAAAATTTTCTTGGGGCTTTCTAAATTTTAGGCGCTTGTTTTCATTTTTGAAAGAAGCTGCATCTGGAGTTGAACAACAAATAACATCATCGTCTTGAGGTTGAGCATTTCGTTTGCGTTTCGGTGTGAATTTTTTCTGCACAGTACCAATCAGTGTACTATACCTAAAAGTTGAGAGAGAATACTAGTTTAGTTATTTAGTCTTAAAGAAAATTCACTATTAAAACAAAATATTGCACTAAACGAAAACATTATTGATGAGGAAATTAACGCTAGGACAATGTTGATATTTGATAACTGAATCTGTAAACCTTCGGTTGCTTGCGTGGGATGTTATGATCCCCATATGAGTAAAAAGGTATACAAATATGGAAATAAGCTCAAGGTCAGATACTCTGAGTTGCTGCAAAGAGTAGTAGAGAAGCTGGTAAACAGTTATGTATTTTGCTGCTTTTAACTTGTAATATGCATTGAATATCCATTTGCCGCCTCTGGAAAATTTTGAAATGGCAGGCATCATGTCATGACAATCACACTAGGGATCACCACTTGGAATTGGGAAAAAATGATGAAATACTTGAACAAGATTCTGCAGCCGAACTACAGTTGGACTCTTTACATTATTTACAGAATATAAATTTTAAATCATTATGAGTAAAAAAACTTTTGAATTTCATCTCCTGCCTGTATTAACTAAATATTCTTAAAATTTACAACAATAATAAGAAAAAAAAGTTTTTCAACACCTTAAAAACAGGATGAAAAGTGAATAATTTCAAAAAATAAAATTTCAAAATGAGTTTGAAAAAAATTACCTTTGTACCATGTCCCTATCTGAAACTCCGTCCATTTTTTTCAATTTGTCTAAGTCTTTCATTTCATCCTCTTGCATTAACTTCTGTTTTTAAAATAACAATTTTTAAACAATTATGCACAAAATATAATAAGCATATTTGAAAGTTTTTTGGCTGGCTAAGAAGAAATAGATAAGCTTTGGCCTGGAAGAAATCAAATATTGTGGGTATTCAGCCAAATCGCTAATCATTAAGTATATAGCTATACTTTATTATGAGCAGGGTTCATGGTTTTATTTTTATTTTTATATTTAAAAATTTTACATTAAAAATTTATTTATATAGTTAAATTTAAAAAAGATTTTTGAAATTTATATCAGGTTTTTCAAAATTTAAGTCAGAAATTTTTTAAAACATTTTTACACACAGACCTTAAAGATTTTAGATATTTATTATTTTACTTTTTACAAAAACACTATGGTACATTAAACAATATGGCAAAAACACATTTTAAGCTATTTGCACAGCAGTAGATATTTTTAAATAATAATATAGATAATCAAATTTCACTACAAATCATGCATGATTCAAATGAAATTTAACCCTACCAGGAATAACTACACTGTAACTACAGAAAAAAAATGAAAAAATTTAATCTGAATTCTTTTACTGCTGAAAGCTGAAAAAAAAAAAAAAAAAAAAAATCAAACAATTGTGTGCACTTAATTTTACATTGAGTGCACTTTAATAATTTTTCCATTACATAAATGAAATTTTTTAAGTCAATCATGTAGTAAAATGTTAGTAATAAATAATGCTCACTTCATTACTAAAAACTGAAACTTTTTTGCTTTAAAATCAAACATCTTTATTGAAAATTTCTAAGAGAAAAGGTTATTTTACTAGGGAAAAGAAAAACAAAACTTAAGCAGTAGTGTCACTACGATGGGAGGGGGTCCCCCGCCCCCGGGTGTCACCCTTTCAGGGATGATAACTGAAATGGAGTTCAGAGTTTTTAAAAAATACATGTGCATCAAATTTGCATTTTTAAAAATATATTTAATGTATAAGTATGCATATAAAAATTATATGTTTAATTATAATGGAAAACTAGTTCTTAGGTATTGTACTTCTGTAGTTTTTATCTTTTATTTGAAGATGGAAAAGGCATAAAAATAGCCAGCGTAATGCAATTCATTTTGAAGATCTAATTTTGGGCTCATTCCAAACTACCGTTGTATTTTAATATTAATTAATTTGTGATCATAAACCTCTCCAATATTGGAGTGTGCATTGGTAAGTGGTATTTTTACAAATGCTTTTATTTTTTAAGGGGGGAAAGAGGTGTAGAGGTCCCAAAAAATTACTTTTTTTTTCATAAAGTGATTCTACAACTATTCAATAATATACCCTGAAAATTTCCAAGCCATTTAAAAGTTATAAGCATTTGAGTGAGCATCCTTTTGGAGCAGTTGAGCAGGTAGTCATTCATGAATGACCTGAAGGGTATTAGAGAGACAAAAGAATGTTAGCAGATGTCCTTTTGTTTCCTTCAACAATTGAGACCTCGGAAAAAAAATTTCTATAAGCATTAGTGATCCTGTGATGACGTTCACATTTAAAAATCAGCCAAATTGATTCATTACTGCCTTAAATTTACCTTCGCTACCACTCTTTTTTTTCAAACGCCTTTTTCTAGAAACTTCTATTTTCGAATTTGTGTACACTATATATATATATATACGCTTTATTTCAACTTCAATCATAAACAATACCTTTATTTTTACCTTTTTTTATTGCAAAACAACGGTCAAAAATCGTTCTAAATTTTCATTCTGAAAGAAAATTAGAAATTTTCGATTTTTTGTGATAATTGTAGTTTAAATAGACACTTATAAAAAAGGAAATTAAAAAAAAAATGATTTCAGATAGAAATTGTGACCTCCATGATGTACACAAACTGCCGATCAGAGTGGCGACTCGCAATGTGCAGCAGCTGCATTTCTCCGGGATTTTTCAAGAAAAATGTTTGAAAATTTCAGTAAATGTTCTTCAAAATATCTATAAAATAATCTCAAAACCCCAATAAAATATAATTTTTCTTTATACGTTAAAAAAAATTCAAGAAAAATAGTATGTCTTAGCTGTCTTACACCTTTCCCCGCCCCCCTAAAACAAGTTTCATATTTAGCAAAAATATTGTTTTACAAATAAATTGATGATAATTAGGAAATATCCTAACAAGCTCAGGTCCTGTATTTCTTTTTTTTTTTTGGAAATTTTTTTCAGACTAGAATTGAATTTCATTTACACATGCAGAGTACATAATTTATATTCATGCACTTGTACTTTTTTTTTGTTAGAAGTCAAGCTCAGTCGGTGAGAAGGAATTTCCTATAACATTGAGGTTTTGAGTGAGTTCAAAGAAATTTAATGCACTAAAATATAACTAATTTTTAGCAATATTTTTAGCATGTTTAAATGCAGTGCTGGATCTGGGAATGGAGACAAGCTTGTGTGGCCTTGGCCTGGAAAGCGTTTGGGGGCATGCACCATCATTTTGGAGATCGGGGGGGGGGGGGGGGTCAATTCACCCCCCGACTCTTAGAAATACTTTGAATATATACATGTTTTTATGAATTTTGTTGTTTTTTACCTATAATATATGCATGGAAAATATACCCTTTGCCCCCCCCCCCCCCAACATTTTGAAATGACAGGCTGGTTGGTGGGGGATTCAAGTGTGGATTTAAGAGGAGTAATGACCTTCCTCAAAGTGACTGAAAGTTGCCTGAAACTGCAACTTTTAAGACTTCAATTTCAGAAAAATAACTAACTACCACACTTCCCTCCTGCTAATGTCATCAAAGATAGTCTAAAAATGGGTTTTCGAAGTTCTGAGGGAAAGACCACGAAATCCTCCATACAGTAACATTAAAGATAACTTCAATTTCAGGAATTTTCATGTGAGTTGATGAACCCCATCTCTTCTCCAAATGTTATCAAAGGTAGACTTTACTTGATTTTTAGGAGGTCAATTTCAAAAATTTATTAGTGGAGAGCAGCCGGAGCTAACATAAAAAAAGAAATTCTAAATTTGAGATTCAAAAAGCTTTCTAATGAGGGAAAAGCCCTAGAATACCTCATTTCTCTAAAGGAACAGAAGAGATAACCCACTTCAATTTCATAAACATAAAAAAAGGTAAGAATCTAGGCCCCGCTCTAGGAATAAGTGGTATATCACAAAATATTGATATTACACAATCATTGCGATATTTGATTTCATATTACTGCATCTTTCAATATACTGCAGTTGGCGATGATATTGCGCTTTTTGATGATATCGTGATTTGCTATGAAACACACAAAGCCGTAGCCATAATTTTTTTCTGGGGGGGGGGGGGGGGGGCTGACTTTGAAACACTAGTGTAGAGGAAAGTTTCAGGGAGAAATATATGCTACATTGCGAAAATTTTTGGAATTTCGGAGGGGGGCGTTGATCCCCCTCTGGATACAGCCTTGGATACACAATTCTTTTTAGGCGCTTGTTCTTCTTTACTCTTCCTGACTTGGCGGAAAAAATACCATGCAGTTGGCGATTTGTGATGAAACTATTGTGTTGTGATGCGTCTTTTGCCGATGAAATCGTTGGTTCGTTGATCCTTTGTGTGTTGATTTCTTCTTTCGAGACATCGATGTTGTTAGTGTATTCCTAACTTCTGACTTGCGTCGAGGATTTGTAATCATGGGAAGTGAATAAATAATGGGATTGATTCTTTATGATTGGGAAATAGTTTTGCTTCCTTGGCCTGGAAAAAGGAGTAAAAGCTCGCTAAAATATTTTTTTTCTTCTTATACGAGTACTAAAATAGGTTAAAATCTGCACACACTGCGTATGTCCAAAGAGAGCCGAAACAGGCGTGGACGTCCTAGGGACCTCATTGGAATGTCTTCAGGGCATTTTGATATGTTGTCCTCTTATGTCCTGGGGATCGCACAGCTCATTTGCCAAAATGAAGCCTAAATATGAATGATCGGACGTCCTTGGGACCATTAGAAGACAGACAACTTCCAGATATTAGTTCCAGATATCAGTTTTTTGACATCACCAAATGTTAAATACGTTTTTCAGATTTAAATTTCGAGAAATGTCAAAGAGTGCGCCCTCCAAACCCCTCCCCCTTTTCCTATCATAATCGAAATCAGCTAAAACTGATTTTTAAAAATAAATTGCAGAAGAGTGTCTCTGAAATCCTCATTGTCCCGACTCCCCGAAGGTAGCCTAAAATGCAATTCAGTTTCGGATGAAGAAAAATTCTGGAGGAAAATTCCCTTTCTTTCTATATTCTCCAATGTTATAGAAGATAAGCTAGCATTACATTTTTAGGACTTCAGTTTATAAAACTATCTAGAAGAGAACTGCCAGCTCTTCCCTTACCTCTGCTTACGTTACCTAAGATCGACGAAAAGAACGTTTTTCCGACTGAAGCTTGGAAAAACATCCAGGAGAGAGCAAGCAAATCCGCTCCTCCCCCCCAAATAGAGGTAAAATGGCTGCAATATCGGAGGAGAGCAAATACATATCATGCATCCAGGGTAATTTTTAGGAAAAATACGTTCACAAATTATACCGGTCCTGCTGTTTTTAACTCTTAGCGAAACATTACAGATTAAACTGTCGTTATGCAAATGAACAAAATGAAATTTGAGATTTTTTTCATTTAGGTATTTTTTCCCTGGGAGAAGGGGAGAGAGGTGACACCACATATTACCGTCCCGGGTGCAACCCAAGTTAGGAGCGCCACCGACTTAAGCTATTATGGAATGTGGATGAAATATTTCTTTAAGATATGTATTCTTAAGGATATTCTAAACAATGCTGGATTACTTATTGTGGGGTGTTCATTTGATAGATCTAAAATATATTATTATTAAAATTAAAAGCACATACAAGGGATCATGATTGTTATGAATAGAAAAAAATAATAGCAATTAGTTCTAAAGATATGCAACATGTTATACCCACAGAGAAACCTATGAAGTTTTGCTTACAAAGTTGTAAATGCAACATATTTCATGTTTAAAACAATTTATTCTCAAAACAGTAAAATCAATATTTTCAAACAATTTCAAAAATGATTTAAATCAATGAACCCTGTTAAGGGGATATTAAATTTCATGATTTTATCTCGATTTACTTAATTAATTATCAAAAAATTAAGTGCTAGTGTGAATGTTTGACTTTATTAATTATAAAAAATCTTTATTACTTTCTAAAGGATAATTTCTTACAAATGCTAACTTAAAAAAAAAACCTGGTTGAAACCAAAATAATTATAATAATAAAAAGTTTAGTACTGACCCTGTGTGCGTGATTGCACTTTATATTATGAAAAATTAACGCTGAACTTCTGCTGTTTTACTGATTAAATAAAATCACATAAAAAGAGTTGATGGAATATGTTACCTCAATTTCAGGATTCATTCCCTTGAAAGAAAGTCTCCCATTCTGCAACTGAAGGCAGGGAACAAAACTGGGTTCCATTATGCACAAATCCCTATTGAAAGTATTTTTCAAGAAATGTTTACATAAAAATCAAGTAAAAAACTGAAAACATTTTTATTTTAAGTTTTATTGAATAATGAAATACTTTTTTTAAATATAAGAGTATTGATATTAAAAACCAAAAAGGAATATAAATTTAAAAACAATATATTTCACTAAAAGAAGAAATATACATCGACATTTTGATGATAGGGAATAAAAGTAAAGTAGGTTTTCTCTTTTTTTAATTCTAAAGCAGACAAAGAAATATAGCTATAAACAAGAACATAGTGAAAGAAGTATTTGACAAAATAAAAATCAAATTAGGAGTCTCAGTGCCAGATCTAGGGGGGGGGGGGGGGGGTGGAAAGCCGGGCCTATGCCCCAGACGGCACTTCTGGGAGGAGGCGGCAAACTCAACTCTGATGCACAACAAAATAAATAAAATAAGGAAGAAGAAAAATGAGATAAAAATATATTTAATAAGAAAATTTAACTTTTGGAAAGAGAGAATTAAAATCTTAGTTTAGTGCTCTGATTTAATCATTCATCAGCTATTTTGCCAATAATCAAAACCGATTTATAGAATTATTTATTTGCATAAACCGACAGAAACTCAAAAATCGAGGTATACTGAATATGTTGTGTCATTGATCAGTCGGTCGGCTACTATGCTAAGCAAAAGCTCCTAGGAAAGCAATTTAAGGGGGCGGCAAATTTTGCAATGTCAAAATTTAAATTAAAAAAAAGTAAAAGTTTTTCCCCCTTGTGATAGTGAAATATAAATCATGCCACATTCAAGCAATACAATGGTTTTTCTTCCAACAAATTTTCAAAGCCTCCTTTTGAGAAGAGGCTGGGGGGGGGGGGGGGGGAGGATCTGTAAGTGAAGTGTTGTTTGAGAAGGCAACCACATGGCTCTTTGATATGGGCGTTAGTAAGAAGGGGAATTTTTTAAAAAATGCTAATTTCATTCTGTATTTTTACGAGTAAAAGCGTTTAAAATTTAAAAAGTTTCTGTTTGCTTTTTTCCTAATATTTTTTGCTGTCCCTAAATGTCAGGGTTGGAAAAAAACTTGGTTTTTTTGAAAAAAAAAAACAAACAAAAAACCGTTTTTTTTTGGTTTAAACCACGTTTTTTTGGTTTAAACCGGATTTTTTTGGTTTAAATAGGATTTGTAGGCAAAACAATTTAACTTTTGGAAAATCATGGAGATTTTAGATCATTAATTGTGAATAAATGTTCTTAGTAATAAATTTGCTGATAATTAATTAAATAACTAAGTTAAAACCTTGAATTCTAATTTATTTTTTCGGAAAGTTACCTAGAGTGAAACATGCCTATGTAAAGTGAAACGCCTGCTTACGGTGCAGCACTTTAGTGGTCAACTTATAGAGAGTGGAGTTTTTTTTTTTTTTTTTTTTTGTCATTTCTTACACTATGCGTTTATTCATTTCTGACTAATTAAAATATAACTTCATGTATTAACTTTACTCTAAAATTAGTAATTGGCTTTTTTTTTTTTTTTTCGAAATTACCAAAAATAGCATTAGATAAATTTAATCTGAATGACTTACAATGCATTCTATACAACTTTAAAATTAAAGCACTTAGTTAAAATAACAATAAATATCTTATTAATTATGCGAGTTACTTATTTGATGGAAAATATTCCCTAAAAATACATAATTTTTCGAAATGGATAAATCAATTAGAAGAAAAAGAAGAATCTTATTTAGAGAACAAAAGAGTGCTCATAGTAGTTTTTTCGGATGGTTAACATACACAGAGGTTTAGGCAAACTTTATATTGATGTCTCATCCATCCAGACAAATACTGGTCTAACATTATAGCATAAAAAATATTATCCTGGAGAACTTATTTAAGTTTTTTTTTTCATCTTTTCAAAAATAGATAAACAAAAAAAATACAGTAATAATTGAGAAAGCCAACTTACAAAGGTTTTTTTTTTATAATACTCCCACCCAAATTTGGCATACATAAGTGGTCAAGTTACAAAGGTTTCCCTACATTAAATAATATAGTACTAATTTCGTTCCTGACCAAAAGTGGTCAACTTAGGTGGTCAACTTTACAGGTTTTACTGTATTAACATATTACAATACCCTACTTATACAGACCTTTCAGCAAATTATTAAAGAAATAATTATTTTGCGGGTTGAGTTTTAACAAAAGCAGATTTTACCAAATCAATAAAAAAAAGAGCAAAAATGAAAGATATATTAAAAATAATGTGTGTTGAGTTTCAGTGTCATTAATATCAACAAATGATTACAAGTCTTTAACTATAGATATATTTTACTTTAAAAGTAAAAAAATCAATCACTTGCGGGATTTAGCAATGATAACCCTTATGCAAATCAGCAACATTGGCTTAGAAATTACCACCATTATTTAAATTTTTTTTAAATACAAACTTTATTTTTCCCGCCTTAATATATTTATAAAAACAAAAACAATTTTATAAAAGTAATACAATGTACAAACTTTATTTTTCCTGATTAAAGGTTAAATATATTTTTTTAAAAATAAGAGAATAATTTAGAAAAAAAAATTGCACTGATTAAAAAAAAGGGTTGTTAATTTACAAATTCAGTAATTCATTATTTATCTAATGCTTTGCTTGTAATTTCTGCATAAATTGAATTTTGCAATTTTTTATAATGTGTAAAATAAATGAAAAAAGTTTTGGTTTTTTTTAAAAGTGTTATCTGTAACATACATTTGCAAATTGGTTATTATGAAGATACTTTATTATTTCTAATATATATTCTTTAACTAAAGGAATTACAATTGCAATATCATTTAATTTTTATAATGACTGAGAAGCGTTTTTCTCAAATTAGCTTTTTCTGAGCTAATTTTAGAAAAACCCAAATAGTCTGACATGTAGATAGGAAATGAGAAAAATTTGCAGATTACAAAAAAGTTTGTTAATTCACAAATTCATTAATTATCAAGTGTTGTGATTGTAATTTTTGCATAAATTGGATTTTGCAATTTTTAATAATGTAAAAAATAAATGAAAAAAGATTTGGTTTAAACCAAGTGGTTTTTTTAAAAAAACCATCTGGTTTAAACCAACCAACCCTGCTAAATGTGTCTCCTAAAGACTCAAAACAAAATGCACAAGTTTGCAGTTTGCAAAATTTTCGTACCCTGGACTGCCTTTAACTGTCAGATTTTCATATCTCCAGTTAAGGGAGACTTCCTTCATATGGTTCTACCCCCCCCCCCCTAATTTTGAGCTGAAAGGACCATGTCATGGGAATATGGTGGTGTTAATACCTAAATATCCAATTTTTCTTATATCTTTTAATAATATTTATTATACCTCTTTCAAAACATACTTTCTATCACAATAGATAAAATGTGCCTCTTAAATTCTGCATTCATGTTACTTAATTAACTTAACAAGATTTTCAAAGAAAAAAACGGTAAACTTCTGAAAACCTAGGTCATTTCTAGAAAAATAATTCAAAATTTGCAAGAAAAAAAGGGAAAAAAACACCACGGCAAAATTTGCTGAGCAGACAATGGTTGAAAAGCCTGAATGCACTGACTGAACAATTTTATTTTGTTGAATCTGCTTAATTATATTTAAATATTGTGATAAAAAAAAAGGCTGATTTAAACCACCCTACAAAGTGTAGCGCTACAGGAGGGGAGCTTGCCTGAAGAAGTCACCGAAGCACTATTAGGATGAGAGAACACTTTGGAATCAGTCGTATTTGCAGCAGAAATTCAAAAAGCACTAATGTCTGACAGCAGAAACAATATAGCACAACTATTTTGGATGGGGTACTGTAAACTTACTAAAAGAAAAATATTGAAAGTTAACAATCACATGAAAACACCCCCCCCCCCCCCCCCCATAATTTATGAAAAATTAGGAATTGTCACTTTTTTTATACACGCAGAAGACCAATCATATATTGTATATGCTCTTCAATTTTTTCATCTCCATTTGACCTTCCTAATAAGAGTGAGGAGATAATATTCATTACTATATTCCATTTCACCCTAACTTGGCAGCACGGTGATAGGTAGAAAATGTGATACTCTGCCTTGAGAAGTAGTTCTCATTAATTAGTAGATTTTGAGATTAAAAAGGGCACAAATTGATAAATGTTGTTAAAAAATAGAGAAATCATATGATTGAGACATACATTTGAAGTTACCACACATTAAATATACTTAATTTGGAAATATCTGGTTACTAAAGCAAAATAAGCCTCTGAAACATCAACGGTGGGAATTCCGTCTGGCGTAGAATGAAGTCTTGAAGATTAAACAGTTGGCAAGCAAGATCCCTGCTCTCCCCCCCCCCCCCCCCCCCCTGAAACTCTAAAAAAAAAAAAAAAAACACATGTCGCATTGTCCTTTTGCATTATCGCCTCAACTCAAATTCCCATTTATCATTATTGAGTGCACTTCCCTTCAACGTGAAAGTACTAGATTTTTGAAAAAATAGGAGAAAAAATGAGTAATTGGTACTTTTAAAATAAAAAAGATCTTGCAATTGATGAAAATATTTATTAGTGCGACAGTAATTTCGATAAAATTACAATTTATTGCCTGATAATTTCAAACAGGTCGAACCTAGGAAATCTGTTGAAGATTATTTTCAACAAAGTAGTATAACACAACATTTATTTCAATTTTAAAATATAACAAACAAACAAAGGCCTATCATGTGCAAAGCATATTTCTTATCCTTTTAGTAGTAACAATATACTGGTTTTCTTTTATTGCTATATCTGTTAAAAAAAATATCTATGCTTGTTTTGAAGAATTTCAGGCTGTCGGCTCTAGGATGTTTTTGCTTGGAATTTGTGAGGGGCTCTGCATCCAGGGTTCGAGAGTAGCGACCGTTAGTCATATTTTGCCACTAAAAATTCTCATTTGATGACCGCGATTTCACATCCAGTCATCACGTTTGATGCCTAACCTTTCAAAAAACTTTCAGTTTGACAACCACAATTTTTCACCAAGTCATCATTTTTTATTTATTTACTTTAAAAATCTAGCATAACTTTATGCAGTTGTATTTTTATATACACATTTCATCTATTCTTCTGTATTTTGAGTTTTTACGATGCCTGTGAAGACTAACGTACTTTCTTGACCATCAAATTTGGAACTGTGAATTTTCATTTACCAATGAAGTAAGTAACACTTATCTGTAAATAACACTTGAAAAAATAGTTAAGCCAATTAACTTTATTTTATTAGGCACTGATTAAAATAGACGTTTATATTGATGCATAAACTTAATTAAAATTACCAACTTTCTTAAAAGTTACCAATAGAAATTGTTTGAACATTTTTCTCTTACTTATCAATGAGTTTCTCAATAAGGTTGTGATGTTTCACAATATTTTTTAACAATAGTTAAACTGTCTTCATAGTTACCAGTAATCAATTTGAATTAGTTTGAAATTATGACTAGAAGAACATTTTTGGCAACTAAAACAAAAAAGCTAAGTGCCAATGCTGCCTAACTTTTACATTCGAATTTCAAACCCTCTCTGCATCCCCAATTCTTTGAGAAAAACCAACACTGATAAGTCCTTGTCTCATTCTTAAACCTTTAAAAAAAATTGATTTGTAAGGCTTTTTTAAAAAAGGGCCAGACTGGCCGGCTTTTATTAAAAAATACCGGTCTTTATTGGCCTTTTTCAATTAGACACAATACTATTTACACCTACACTATGTCAATTTATGTGGCTACTGTTAATTTGTGTAAACTGAAGCTCAAACCTTTTTTTTTTTTTTTTTAATGGAGTTTATTTAAAATTCAGAATTATTTAGTTACGCAACCTGAATGCCTTTTACAATACCGACTACCATTTTCGTGTTTGTGTGCTTAATTTTGTGAGACTCTCATTGAGCCATTGCCTAATATTATAGCTATACAGAATCTATTTTTTTCAACACAGAAGAAGAAGGAAATTAAATTCAGGTTTGGACAGGAATCAAATTCTTCTATAGTAGAGCACAATACCTTATCTTCATACATATGAGAAGCTATCCTATTACAGATTCAAGTACATACTTATCACTTAAAATTGATATTTTAATGATGTTAAGAATTTAATTACTTTAAAATAATTCAGAATACTGAAACTTGAAATGAAGAACTACTATGTTCATTAATTTTTTCTATCATATATTTTACACTACAAACAAAAAAAGTCTTTTCCTCAAGGTGAGAAGAGTAGGAAAGACATTGATTTGAAGTATCTCCTTTCCTTTAACCAAATATTTACGTAATCCTAATTAAATAAACTAGTGTTTACATACAGCATTACTCATGGCAAAAATGTAAAAGAAGTCGTCTGTGGTGAGTGGATGGCTCGCTTTTATATAAGGAATTTTCTTTTATCTACAGAACATTAACGTTTTTTAGGATGAATATCCTTCCAGTACAATTTAAGGTTGACCAGCTGGTCTGCTTCTAGATGGGCATCTTTTATTTTATGCAATTTATTTGTCAAATATCTTTCATTTTGATCAGAGAACTAGAAGTTCTGAAAAAAGTAAACAAAAATAAAGTTTTCAAATCTACAAAAGATTATTAGTTAAAGACTATGGCAAATTATTGGTAATATTTAGTTCATATAGTAGTGTCAAGTGAACTTTTGAATTCTTAGTGAAAAATCTTTGAAAATAAATCGTTTAAATTGTATTGAATCTAAATAAATTTCTAATAAGGAGCACTTTCTTTTTGCTATTTCTGTAATGTATCATTCTATTAAATAATTTTCATTCTTATTTCTAGTATTTTGCTATTGCAGTAATAATTTAATTATATAAATATAATTTTTATTTAATATTTTTTTGGAAAAATTTTTTTAAATAAAAGCTGGCTTTTTTAAGCGGTTTAAACCAAAAAAAGGCGACCGGCTTTTTTTGGCCCGGCTAAAATCCGGCAGCCCTGACTTAAATTACTTTAGTACAGTGTATCAATTTTTATAAAGACTAAGAAATGAAAGGTCAAATACAAAAAGTTCATCAAATATTGCTAATATTAAAATCATGACAAAGGTTATGCTTCTATGCTTGGAAACTTTTGATGTGAAAATAAGTTTGCAACTTTAAATGACTTCCAAACATTCATTTCCCATCCATTATTACATCACTACATACGAGTTTTATAAGAGATTCATCAAATTATAAAGAATAAAATTAAACATTTTGATTGTAAACATTGAGTACCTTATATAGGAGAATTTATATTAACTAATAACCTGTTCCATTTCCCAAGCATTTTAACCCCTTAAAAATTTTACGAAAAACTAATATAGTATAAGTTATTCTTTGCAATTTCAGGTAGTGGGGGGGGGGGGGGGGGTGACTATAAGGAGCGGTGGGTGGGGTAAAAATTACATAGACAAAATATATTATACAAAGTGTAAATGGATCTCAGACGGACATCAGAAATAAAATAACGCACGGGCATGGGTAAACTTTCCGGTAACTTTCACTCGTGTGGCAAATGCAAATGCGTTAATGGCTAAGAAAACATAAAAAAGTAATTGGAAAAAAAGTTAAAAGTACAGCAAAAGAAATGATAAATACCCTCCTCGTATTAAATCATATGGAATTTCGCTATCGAACAGAACTTTCCGTTTTTCTTCTTCGGCCTCGTTTTCACATTTTTCTTTACTTTTTTTCATAAACTGCAAAATATGACATCAATTAAATTGATGATTGAAAAAATGAAATGGACATGTAAAAAGTTATTTAAAAAATAGTTCTTTCTAAAAACCAAAGTAATAACAAACCTTCAAATTTAGAAGAGTGCTAGATAAATTTGTTTTGGATTCTCTTTGAGACATAATCGTCAGTTTATAATCACAGAAGAAGGATTAAAAGAATATTAAGTACATCGGTCGAAAGAAAATGAAAAGAATTTCACAAAACACTGTGATTATAATTTTCAGACGTGATTATAATAATCGGATGAACCTTGAACACATTTTATAGAACATAAAACGTGCTTTCCTCCAAAAGACAAACAAACAATTCCGTCCAGTTACAGTTTAATCAGACATTTTCAAGGCACTTAAATTTATACTTGAAAAAGGAATTTCAGTAAAAAATAGATATGTGACATATATATTCGTCAGTAAATAAAAATCAAAAGTTTCTGCGCATTTAAAGAAAAGGTTTCCACTTTTTGAAGTGAATTCGCTATTTTTGATTCTGAATAGGTAAAGCCGACTTTAGGCAGGTAAAGCCGACTCTTCGCTCTTTACAGTTTTTTTTTTTTTTTTTTTATGGTCTGCCGTTGTGTGGCGAGTTGTGAGAAATTTTATTTGAAAGTGCTCTGGTATTCGATTGTTTAAAAATGACACTATGGATTTGGTTGCCTCATATGACTCTGGAGATTCTGAAAATGATGCTGTAAAATCATCGAATATGGAAGGTGCTAGTAAAAAAATAGATATTATACATTTAGACGAAAGTGATACTGATGAACCAAAAATTATTGCCGAAAATAAAAAGATTGATTGTATTGTGATCGATGAAAGCGATTCTGAAGGCGAACAAGCAGTCAAAAAACATAAGGAAGTGAAATTAAATGAACTAGATAGTAAAGAAAGCAAACAATCAGAATCAAATGAAAAATGTGACTATTTAAATTTAAATGACAATTCTGAAGATGAAACGATCCTTCCTCAAAATGATGTAATTGATTTACGGACTTCAGCTGCAATTTTGAGCGACCGTGTATGTGGACCTTCAAGGCCAATACAAGAACAAGAGCAACCATGTGATGCTTTGTCGGAGCATAGGACTATTAGTCGTTCTTCAATTTCGAGAAGTTCAATTAGTTCAGCCACATTTGACAGAACTGGTAGTACACCTGATTCGATACGCACTTCAATCTATTCTCCGCACGTTGGAGTTAACGAAAACTTTGATAACGAGAATAGAAAGCGGCTGAAAACAGATGAGTTCTTGGATTTTGCTGATGAACCCATCCCAGCAGATGGTAACATCTATCGTAAGGATACTAGAGTTACGGAAGGGTACCTAAAGAACCTAGCTTGCCGAATACCGAGACAATTAATGCGAACTTACATTGCACATACCTCTGCTGTAACGGCATTGAACTGGTGTATATCTCAGTATAGCCATTTATTGCTTTCTGCTTCAGCTGATTGCACACTAAAAATTTGGGATATGTTTTGTAAAAAACCAGTGAGACTTTTTAAAAGTGATTTTGGGCTGAAAGCTGCCAAATGGTCTTTAGATGGTGAACAAGTTTTAGTAGGAGGATTTGGAAAGAAAGTGCATGTATATGATGTTATAAGTAGTGAGTAGTCATCAAGTTAATGAATAACTTCTGAAAGAATTGTTTAATACGGTACTTTTCTGTCAGGGAGGGCTGCAAAAAATTCAAGAACAGTGACGCTATGGATGCTTAATTATTGTTAATGTTGTGTTGGGAATTTTATTTTGCCAAAATATTTTAAGCACCTGCAACAGCCCTCCAAAACAGAAAAAGTACTGATTCGGCATAAAAAATAACTATATCTCTAATATTAGCTCGAAGTTAAAATTATACGAAAAAGATTTACTTCGTGAAACAGTTAGTATATAAGGTTAAAATTATATAAAATACGTTTGGTTAATGGATTTTTTAAAAATTAAAGTACTGAAACAGTAGTTTTGTCTAAAATACTTTCCCGGCTGTTTAGTTGCATATACAAGAATGTTATTTACATTGTATGTACAGCTATAAGGCATTAGAAATTAAAAGATATTTTTTATTGAAGTTCTTTTGTTGGGACCTGACATTACAAGATGTTTGTACTGATACTGATTTGTACCTTCTACCCCTAAAAAGTATTTTTGAAGAAAGGGGTGGGATCTTGAAGAAAAGGGTTAGATGTTAACTCTTAAGTTACAAGATTTGTTGAACAGGGGGCAATATGTTATGCTCTTATTATTGTTGAAATAACTTTAAGGGAAGACTCTTTCAAAATGACTTATCATTTAGGTGTAGGGATACTGAGGTTTGGCTATATATAATTATATGAATAAGCAAAGACAAAACAGTCTAAAACCATTTTCTCCTCTGTTTTGCAACCGATTTAATTTTTTTTAGTAGCTATTGATGAGTTTTAGAGACATCAAATAAAAATTTTTGGAGACGGTTAATTGTTTCCTCTTTTGTCAGGCAAGCCTCCTTTATAATTGTAATGTTATATTGGTATAGATTGCAGACGGCAACATGTAATAAATATAAAACTCATTGTTAAAAAGAGTTTGTTGCTATTAAGCAGTAATATTTAAAGCAATTATAAAAAGAGTTTAAGTGGAGGCTTCTCTTAAACAATGCAATAACAAATGTGTGAGAATAGTGTATGTCAGAAAGCAATGTTTTATTCAACTGTCACTCAATTTAGTACCAAATCGGCAGAAAAACAAGCGGTTACATTTATGATCACAATTGGCCCTTGCGAATATCAGTTACTTCTCTAAATATATTTGCAAAGGAGTCTGAGTTTTAAAATTCCAAGAGTAGGAGTTAAGTCCTTTTCTCAACCAACTTCACACGCCTGTTAAAAACACATTTTTAGGCTTTCTTTGGTCACATTATGAGAGGCTATGACTCCTCTTGGATCTGCACTTGGTATGGACCCTGACTAAACTCCCCACCTCCCAAAAAAAACTAAGACACCTATATATATGTATGTGGATATATATATATATATATATATATTTATATATATATATATATGTACACACACAATACCTCCTTTAAAGGACATTTTTTCTGGTCCAAGTAGGGACATGCAAAGCGAAAAAATTGCAAAATTAAGATGAAAAATACTGAAACCCAATTTGCATATTTACTGAAACCCAAAAATTCCCTTTTAATCCAAAAATTAATTGGCGAAAGATTTTATGTGTCTTTAATGCATGTAAAAACAGAAAAGTATTTTCTAAGGTGCTTGGGTAAGGTACTAAGGTATATATTTGCAAATGGTTTTCCCTCTAAAGCATGCATCAGGCCCGTCATTTGGACAATCGGGGGGTCGATTGACCCTCCCGACTTTTATAAATGCATTGAATTTATAAATGTTTTTATGTATTTTGTTGTTTTTACCTATAATATGCATTATAAACGTACCATTTTGCCCCCCTCCCCCCCTGAAAAATTTTGAAATGGTGGTGCCTGGCATTCATGTGGACCCAGTGCTGATAAGCTAGTGGACTGCCCTTGAGAAGTTTTCAGTGCAAAGCATAAGTTTACACAATATTGCACTGTAAATTATTACTAGGTTGCAAGTTTGTCTCGCCGTGAATTTCCGGAATGATTTCGCGATTTTTAAAGCTTTTCCCTGAAACCGCAATTTTTTTTTAAATATTTGACCAGAGAAATATACGATTTTTCAAAAATTTTAGAATGTAAATAATGTAAAATCTGTAAGCACAGAATGTCCAAACAGGCTGTAAAGTTGTGCCAAGAAAGAATTCAAAATCTTTTCTTTGAAAGCAGTAACCATAAATATAGATTTTGCTAACCAGCCTCAAACTCTTTTAAAGCATGCAGAGTTTTTTTTTTTTTATCCTAGTCAATACAAATATCTAAATGTTTTTAATGAAGTTGATAATTCTTCCATTTTTAACAATATCCCTATGTTTGAGAATGAAGAATAACTTTCATTGCAAATATCCTATATTTTATTATACTTGTGTTCTCATGAACATTTCGGGAAACTTTCTGTGAATGTCCCGCGAATTTCGGCTCTTTTTCCCACGACAAACTTGCAACCCTAATTATAACCAAATTGACCCATGCAACGATTATCTCCGATAAATTTCTACGTTATAAAATGTTGTCAAATTTTGGAAAAATTATTAATTCTTTAGTGAAAAAACAATTTTAAGCTTTAAAAATTTCGAATTTTATTTAGTTTACAAGTATATTTTATTCAGTGTTTAAGGTTTAAGTTTGCATTTCAACATTTAAGTTTAAATATTAACATTTGTTTATTCCTGAGCTAAGCAAAGTTATTACTTTATGTATGATACATATATCAATATTCATAAAACCTCCAAAGAAGGGGCACCTCTGTTAAGGGGACAAAATAAGCTGTTCCTTTGGTGTCCCTTATTGGGAGGTCCTACTGTTTTTATATATCGACATATATCATTTATTATCTAATAAATTCAAATGAGAGACTAATGTGTTTTATTTTTATATTTAAGATCAGGAGGTTGCTTCTTATGATATTCACAACTATGTGACAAGTATTGAAATTCACCCTTATATGACGGATGTGTTTCTTTGTGGAACGCATAATGCAGTTATGGGTTTTGACTTAAGAGTGAATTCAAAGTTGCCTATACGCACCTTTTATTCAAATTGTGAAGAAGTAAGGAGTTCTATTAGAAATATATAATATTATTATGAGTTCTAATCAAAATATTCATACTGTAAACATTTGAAGTTTTCTTATTTTGTTAACTACTTTTAATGACGTTTTTATTAATTTCCTAAACACAAAGGGTAAGAGATCCTAACTAAACCGCAGTATTTCTTAACCTGTTACTTAAAACTTATGTATTATAGCAAATAATATAGTTCTTACCTCTTTTTTAATATGGTTAAAATGTTTTTTCTCATGGCTTCACGAACCATGATATATAAATTCCGTTGCAGTTTATCAAAGAATATTTTCCATAACAATGTAAAAAAACCTTTAGGATCGATTGAAATAATTTATCTTTGTTTCGGTCTCTCAAGTTTTTTTGTAGGGAAAATTAAAGTAATAAATAAAACTTTTAGAATACTTTAAGTATATTCAAAGTTTAGTCACAAATACCCCCTCCATCAAATATAATCTCTTTCTCATTGAAAGTGAAAATCATTCTGTAATCCTGAAAATACCCCCCCCCCCCTTAATTTTAATTAAAGCTGTCCAATTTCTTTGTATTTAATTATTTATTATTATTATTTTGTAACTGATGGAGGGTTCCGCTCCCTGCTCACTATCGCCTGCCAACCCCCAGAGCTGCAAGTGCAGCTCCTTTGGATTGCTTTGCGAGTTCAAGTTTGCTCATTACAAACTAAGCTATTTTAGAGTTGCTTTATGGAAGAAATAGGTTCTCTGTCAGAAATAACGTTCTATATTGCACACAACTCTTGGAGTTGAAAATATAAATCTTGTAACATAATGTGCATAGTTTTACAGTGCATGATTCCAGTTGTCTGTTAATACCCACAATTTAAATTATATGTAAAGTTTCAAAGTAACATGCTCTCTCAGAAATTTAAAGTAAAGCAAATTGTATCCTAAGGCCAAAATTCCAAATTCTAACAGTACATTTTTAATTACACATTTTATTTATTATTATGACTCTTGGTGACGATAGTAAGTACTCAACCCTTTATTGCATATTTTAAGATTGGCGTAAAGATGTTTTCATATTTGGAAATTAAGAAATAGCAGTAAAGCTTTAAAGCAATGCAATGTTTCCCTTGTTGAAAAAATTTTAAAATTAGAATGCATGTGAAAAAATTAGTGGCAAGAGGCAGTTTGAAGTTTTCCCAAAAGTGTTGCCACTCTAGATATTTAACTGCTCCTATTACTAATTTAAAGAAATCAAATGAAAGCAAAGCATAACAATCGTGTTGCCACTCAAGGTTTTAGTCACAATTACACATCAAAGAAAAATAAGCTATTGGTTGAACTTTTAAACGCAAGTGCCGCTGATGCGATCTCGCTTGGCTGCTGTTATTACCCATTATGATTTCCCTGGTCAAATGCTGGCCAACCTGAACCAATTGGGTAAAAATGTTCTTGATATTTTCAACACTTCCTGGATCCTGGAACTCTGGACGGCTCCCTCAAGATTGGAGAGAAGCTCTCATCATCCCCATAAGAAAACTAGATAGACCAGCCAATGATCCTAATAGTTATAGACCAATCGCACTTACTTGTATCATGTGCAAACTCATGGAGAAGATGGTCTAGCACAGACTACGTTGTGATCATTGTAATCTCATTCCCTCCGAGAAGTACGGGTTTCGAAAAGGTCATTTCACTATGGATCAGCTTTTATTTTTTGGCCAGAATAGCAGGGATGCCCAAAATCTGACCTACTAATTATACAATTGGTGCCTTTCTGGATTTATCCAAGGCATTTGATAGAGTCTGGAAGCATAAACTTGTCTGCAAGCTTTATAGCATATTCAATATTAGAGGGAGGATACTGCCTTGGCTCGTTGACCTCCTAAGTGCCTGGTATATCCGTGTGAATTTTAGTGACACCATATCAAGAAAATACAGACTAAGTCAGGGTACCCCACAAGGGTCTGTGCTCAGCCCCACTTTGATCTTCTTATATATTGCCGGAATTGAGGCTGGGGCTAATTCCAATCAATGTATGGCACTGTATGCCGATGATATAATTATCTGGAGCAGCAATAGAAGTTTAATTAATGCTCAAAATAACATCAACTCTGCTCTCATTAAACTTGAGAAATTTCCTGTGGAGCACAAAATAATATTTAATCCCTCGAAGTCTGTTTCAAGTATCTTTACCACAAATAGACATTTTTATAATTACGAACGTGACGTTTTTCTAATGGGAAAGCGGCTGAATTGCGAAAAGCATCCCAAATATTTGGTTTATATCCTCGATCAGGAGATTATCAGCCATGCTCATATAAATAACTTGGTTTTAAGAGGCAAACAGAGACTAAAAATTTTAAAATATATCTCTGGCAAGACATGGGGAGCAGATGCCCAGAGCCTTTGAAACACTTATATTGCGCTCATTCGCTCCGTCCTTGAATATGGTGTTCAGGTCTATCTGGCTGCCTCTGTCAGTACCTTGATAAACTGGAGAGAGTACAGCTCTCAACTGCTAGAATTATCACTAGTCTCTGAAATAGTTGCCCGAGGGATATTGTTTTGTATGAGGCTCATTTGCAATGTCTTGGATTCCGAAGCAGATACCTTTTGGCCAAATATTTGCTAAACGTACTAGTTGTTGACTTGTAAAACAGAGCCTCCACTTATGTGCTAAATTGGAACAATAACTGACACCTTAAGAGAGCGAGTCCACTTAGCTATGCTGAAGGTGAGGGATTGCTGTCTAATGAAATTGAATATGTTTCACTGACTCATGTTTTGGCACTTCTCCGTCATTCTATGAATGAGTCTTCTTTAAAACTGAATTATGCTCGTACACTAACAAGGCCACCCAACACCCAGAGTATCTTAGATAGCTTGCCTTGGAGGTTATACATCAAATCCCATGTGATGCATTTGAGATATATACGTGGGTGATAATGCTATCTCAGGTAGCGGTGTTTTTATCAAAAAAGGGAATGGTATTAGAATCTGTATAAAAACGCCAAACTTTTAGCTATTGAGGAGGCTCTAAATTATTACATCACAGAAAGTATCAATATAGATATTTGGATTCTGAGCGATAGCCGAAGCTCTATTCAGCATCTGTCTGAATGGTGGAGGCATGGTTAAAAAAACAACTTTGAGTGTAGTACAGCTTTTAAATTCTTTGAGTACAAATAAAAAAATTACTCTTCAATGGATACCATCACATGTAAATGTTTTTGGAAATGAGATTGCTGACAAGTTTGTTTCATGAGGGGAGCCGTAGGGTTTCTCCCCATAATGGATCTCTCACCTTCTCAGAAATTGCAAGGGGAGTTAAACAGGACATAAGTTGTACCTGGAGATGGGCCCCAGAGCACAAGTGGTACAAAGGTGTTCGCCCTGGTGCTGCTTTACTTAAGGCAAGCAATAGACGGGATCAAGCTGCACTTGCCAGGTTGCGAAGTGGACATCCCCGAGCACAACGACACGTATCTGGTCTTAAAGTCTATCCTCTTTGTTCAAAATGCAATGTGTATCAGGCTGCTCCTGCCCTTGTTTTGTCCTGTATTGGATGTGTTAAGTTCCAGTTGTTCTCCAATCTTTCTGCTGTTTTGGAGGTTTATGGACTTGGTCTAGATGTTACTATCTGCCAAGTGGGATAAGAAACAGCAACAACATTATGATTTCCTTGGTTCCTGCTACACCATCATTAGATTTATATATATATAGATTCAAGGTATGCTTAAAAATAAATTTTGTGTATGGTAATCTGACCAGTAAAGGAACACTTTGTGGTTTTTTATTTAAAAAAAAAGGGGGGGTTTCAAAGGATTTTCTTAGAAAAATTGACCACAAGAGCTTTCTTCCATCAATTTTAACCTATCTGGCACCTGAATGATTATTTTGATCACATGAATTTCTCTCGAAAAAATTATGAAATGGTTGTGTCTGAAGCTTCCTGTTTCTCTTCTTAAGTAATAAGGTTAGTTCTGTGAATATAACTACTTTTATTATTATTAACTGATTTTATTAATATTATTTTCTAATTTTATGGAAGGAAAATAAAATGTGCATTTGTAGGAAATGATTTGAATTGTTTCAGTCATTGTAACATGTGTAGCTTTTGAAATAAGAGAATGTTCTGCTACTGGTCGCAGAAATGGTGGGAAACCAGGGAATGAACACATGTTCTTTCAAGTCTTTATGTTGCTATTTCTAATGAATGAACAGGCACGTACTGATGGTTAGGGACGAACGAGACCGTTCACCCTCCCAGAAGGCATCATATAGCTGGTATCTGACTAATTATTAAATGTCCAAATTTTGACAGTTTTTAAATATCTGGTAACCTACCAATTTTTGTGTAAACAGTATCCACCGAATTTTAAACATGTGGAATCCAACTAATTTTTAAATATCCGAAATCTGTCCAATTTTGCTGGTGGCTGAATTTAATTTTCAAACCGTGATCTTAGTGCCTGTATATTTTTTGGTGAAAATTCGGATATATGTATACATATTTTTTCTTTCAGGTTCTTGATATTGCATTTATTGATGAGAATGAATTTATTTGTAGTACAAATATTGTAAGTCAAGATTCTGCTGATCGAACTATCATGGTATGGCATTTTGGAAGTGGAGCAATATTATCAAACCAGATTTATTTGGTGAGAGATTCTTAATGATTCCTAATTATTAAAGCTGATTTAATATTTTGTTCCAATTTTAATAAAGAAAATCAACTTTGAATATGCAGAGGCGATGAACTACCTGATACACAGAGTTGGTAAAATATTATGGTAGGCACAATATTAAATCCTCAATTGAGACCTGCGCCCCAATTTACAAATTGCTTTTTTTTGGGGGCGACTAGTATTCAGAAATATATGGTATATTTAATTATATGGCTTAAGAAATGCAAATTTATTTTATCAAAGAAATTTAATTAATAACCTAATTTACTTTTCATTTTGTTGGCTATTCAAAAGTTGATGCATTATTGTTTAGAATAGTAAATATATTATCATATACCTTCATGCAAGTATTTTAATTCAGTAGATCTAATTATTTTCATAAAATGCATTTTATTATCATATAAAAAAATTAATAATATCAACTTCATTTTTACATTCAACAAATTTATTTATAGGAACGCTACACTTGCCCCTCCATAAAAGTTCATCCCATTGACTCTACTTTTCTGGCACAAACTAATGGTGATTACATTGCTTCTTTTTCAACTTGTAGGCCATATAAAATTGGAAATAAACGTTATATGGGTCACAAGGTAAGTTTTTTTTTAGGAATGAAAATTTTAAAATATCTACTTCATTCATGTCTATAAATTCATTCATCTGTACATATTTCAGAACTCTCCCCATAAATAACACTCGTAATGAAAAAAAGGGTAGCAAAGGAACTTATTTAGCATCGTCATAGTTTATTGTTTCGATGATTCATTCAATTATTTTACTATTAATTAAATTTTGGCCCTCAAAGTTTACTTCCCTTTTTATTTATTTATTTTTATGTGTAACTAATTCCTTCTCCAAAACTTCATTCTTATTCTCTCCCAATAGTTGAAATATCTCAAGGTAACCTGATGAAATGTATGGATAAGAGAACAAAAGCAGCATATCTAAATAAAGATAGACACACTAACAAACTAACAAAACACTTACTAATTTTAAAATGTTTCCAAAATTTTAAATTTTATTAATTGATTCTTAAAAACTTGAACCATTTGAAGAAGATCATGCATACATCTTCATCTTCTTGCTTATCTTAAAATTTTTAGGATAGCTTATAACAAAAGTTATGAATGAATACAAACCTGATAGTAGTGCTGTGGGTAGCAAGTCTGATTTCCCCACAAAATAGAAACAGTATTCTTAAATATTTTCCTGTGGATAAATTAAACCAAATTGGTAGAGTTTTGTATTGAAAATATTATATAAAAGTCAAATTTGATATAGTACTTTTTAAGGGGTAGTGACACACGGGTGGCGTTTCTGGGGCATGATTTCCAGCCTTGGTCTAGCAAAGGCTGTGAATGTTATGGGGCTGACACACGTGTCGTGCCAGGAAAAACATGTGTCATGTGTAGGGGTTGGTGCGAGTCATTTTTTTAGCATTGGTGCTTTTTTAAAAGAATAGACCACTATTTTCATTTTTTTTTAAATATTGTTTTTAACTCTGAAAGAACTCGGTAGTGAAAGAAAACATAGTTCTTTTTAATCAAAATTTGTTGAGTAGATCTTTCCCTACTTATGTCAGCATTTTTTAAACAATTGTACAATCATATATATGGTTGCTTTGTTCGTTGCTGTACGCCTTTAGAAGAATCTGATCTCTTTTATTTCAACTGTTTATTGCGTTTCATTTAAATCTTCTTATATTGAAAATATAAATGCGATTCTGAAATCTTTTGAATTTACGCTCTCAAATGCTATAAAATTAAGCACTGCATTGCATTTCCCCCTTTCCTATGTGTACAGCTTTATATCTAATAACACAATAGTTAGAATCAATTTAAAAAGCATTAAGTACAAAAAAAGCGAATAGTTAAAAATTATAGTGTTTGAAAAATCGAACTTTTAGTTTTAGCAAACTCAACAATTAGCTTTTTGGGGAATAAATAGATGAAGATTTTTGTAAAGACAATTTTTTAAAGAAATAAATAAATGAAATGAAATAAAATAAAAAAAAATGTAAATCATAATTTGTTTCAGACTTAAAAGTTTGGATCAATGTTTTCCATAGATATTATTCAACTTTTTAACTGTAACATATTAATTATAGAAAATATCAAGTATATAAACTGTTATTACAAGTATTAAATTTATATTTTAACCCTCCATATTTTTGAATTCCAGATAACGAAAAAAAGAGCATTTGTGGCACTTAGAAGCAAAGGGGTGTAAGTGACAAAATTGAAAATTGGGAGATAACCAGTGCAAATGATAGGGAAAGCAATATTTTATATTGTGGTAAGAGATGTTGATGATATCTCGCACAGGAGCTCCGCAACAACATGATTTAGAAAAAAATTAATATTAATGGTCCCATAAAATCCAAACCTTTTCGATCCATCCTTTGCTTCTCACTGCCTTATTTGTGAAAACATTTTTATTTTATATTAAAGTTTAAATTAAATTAAAAGTTGAAATGTCTGCTAATTTAAATGAATATTTACTTGTTTACATTAAAAAAATTACAATTTGAAAAGAAAGTGCAATGAGATGTGTAATTTAAAATAAAATTAATCTTTGTCCTTCGTACTTAACCATTTATAGGTTTTGAAAAAGGTATTTATGAGCACAGTTGCAAGCATAAAAATTCTTATTCTTTTAATAGGATAAGAATTATTTCTTTAGAAACTCTTTTCTTTCAGGTATAGTTTTCAAAAGGCAACAAAAGTGCCCTTTTTCAACTAATATTAATTTTTTGCAAAAAAAAAAAATACATTTTGATGGTCACATTTTTTAAAGCTGGAACTTCGCTAGACTGTGGTGGGAAATCTTGCGCAAGAAAAGCCATGTGTCACTACCCCAAATGGTGAAAAGGGCAGAAGGATAAAATTTACCCAAAAGGCAAGAGAGTGCTTGTCAGGGTTGGCTCAATTTTGCCCTATCCGAAAAACTCCAGGTGGGTTTTTTCAAAATCTTCAGTTGAAATTGCATTTTACAAAACATATATATATCCATGGGTATATATATATATCCAAACATATATATATCCATTGTATAGCCATGGGTATGAAATTTACAAGGTTGGCTCAAAAATAAAAGCTTACTTACAAAAACTCATTTTTCTTAAAATAGCACTCCACTTATGTAAATTAATAAAAATACTGATTTAAACCAAACATTTATGTATAGATATTTATATATTAGAAATTGTCGCAAATTAGCTTTTAAAAGGTTACAAAAATTGCAAAAATAGTACTTTTTTAAAGCATTGCATGTTTTATAAGTATTTATCGAATCAAAAGATAATTTTTAAATGAAGAAATAAATTATTTTTCTTATGTAGTTGTCCACATTGTAACTGCTCTGCTTAAAAGCATTAAAAAAACACCGGAGAAATAACTTTAAATAAAGATTGAAGAAATGGGTTAAGTTCGTCATTTCTTTGGGTATGTTTAGGCTCATTGTGTGATCGGAAGATATTATTCAATAGCAAAATATCTTCTTTTAATATTTAAGTATTTACCAATTGCAACATTTCTGCACTATAGTGACTGGAAAAGAAAAACATTTTTTTCGCACCACCTTAATGTTCATAAAATTATAAATAATTATCCCATGGATACAGTGGAGCTCTTCTGTTCAGCATAATCTTTTAGAAGTTTCCGCATTTTAGATAATCCAACTTTTCCAAAATCCAAGTTGGATCGATCAACCTCACTCATCCCAAATTTTCAAGATTCTACTGTATTTTTTGCTTAAAGCCAGAAAAACTATACCTATCTCAGGTAAAGTTCCGTGTTGTTTCTGAAAAGACCAAATTTGGCCATGATCACTTTTTGGACAAATGCTAAAATTTTTCATTGTTTTATAGTTTAATTTTTAGTTATGTTTATGTTTATTAAAACCACACACCCACAAATGCTGAAAATTGTCATTTTGGTTATTTGTTTAATGTATTTTAGTTAATCTTAATTTTATATCTTTGTATTATGTCTTATAATAGGTTTCAGGATTTGGCATTGAATGTGACATTAGTCCTGATGGAAAATATTTGGCTAGTGGTGATGCTCAAGGAGACTTATATTTCTATAATTATATGAATACTAATTTGATTCATAAATTGTCAGTGAAATCTAATGTTCCTACAAACAGACTAAAATGGCATCCAGCTTTATCCAGTACCATGGCCACTGCCACTTGGGATGGACATCTCCAAATATGGAGATGATTGTTTTGTTTGTAAGAAACTGATCTTGTTTCATTCTCTGTAAATATTGTTATATTTTATCTTCTATAAAAAATAAAAACATAGAAGTGTTTGCTTATATTCTCTTAATAATTCAAAAGAAAATGATATTTATTCTTTTATAATGTTTTTTTTTAATAATGGAATGATGTATATCTACAAAATTCCTGTTCGAAGAAGTTTAATAGTTTCAAAAATGTATATAACAAACAAAAAAGGAAATGCTTGTGATTTTAATTTGGATGATATATATATATATATATATATTAAGGATGCTTTTGAAACTTGATTTTATGTTTGTTAAAAATCAAAGAGTAGATGTGCAAGTTAACATGTAATAATTTATTTGGTATTTTATTAAATATTGTAATACAGTTTTATAATCAATAGATTTCTTTATCTTGAAGACCGATTAACAAGTTATGTTATCAGTTATGTATAAATAGATTTTTCTGCTTCATACTTCCAAATTCATACAAGACTTTACAATGTTGTGAAAATGCTAAACTATTAATCACTCACACACATTTAATTAACATTCATAAGGCATAAAATAAAGCATGTACATATATATTTCTTTTATTAAGGCAATTTTAAAATTTATTATAATATTTAAGAAGACTAGTACTCTATCACACTTTCTTAGAAAAAAAACAAAAGTAAGTATGTTAATCAGGGTTTTTTAAGCATTTGTTAAAAAAACATTTGTACCACCAATTACATACTTAATAGGAATTTTCTTGTATTTTGAAGCATAGGTGCTAACTATATCGGCATTACACTATTTTTTTGCACAATTATACGGAATTTTTTATAAAATGACAAAAACCAAATGAGCATATTAGTATGTCTGGTTAACAATATTTAGTTTTGAAAGCAGACAACTTAATGTTTTATGTGTAAAAAACTGGAACTACTATCTTGCTTCTAACCATTATTTCATTACTTGAACCTTGAATGAAGGTTTGAAATGTTAGCAAACATGCTTCAATAATAAGATATAGGTTACAATAAAAAATATATTTTAAAAGGGTAGTTTTAAGCTTAAACATTTCCAAAGATTAAATATTTGGAACAATTTTGATGAAAGATTTTTGAAAAGAAACATTGTAAAATAAAATGTTTTTGACAGCACTCTTTTTAAAAAAAAAATTCTTTCTTAAGTTAAAAACTTTGTAAAATACAACATGTATAAACTTCTACATTTCAGTCAAGGAACAATTTTTAATAAAGAGGGGGAAATTCGGTCAGTTATTTTTACATAGGAAGAAAACAGAAAATAGATATTTGAAAAAAGAATGTATGTTTACTATTTCAAAGGTTTTTGAAAGAATTTGCAAGTAATAAAAATCTAACGATGCATAAAGCATCTGTGAAGTATATAAATACTTTCTAGTAACAATTAAAAAAAATAGTAAATTAGCAATTAAAGCTCAACTTTTTAAAAAAAATCTTTCAAAGTATGTTCTACTTTTATGAAGAATCTGATTAAATACAGATAACTTAAATGAATAGCTTATAAAAAAACTCGTAAGTAAATTAGTAGTAAATAAATGGAAACCAACTGTGACCCTTAGAGAAAGAGTAAGTTTATCCAAATGGCTGCTAAAAGCTTGAAAGAAAACAGATTAAGAGAAAAGAAAAAATCCTGCAAAGAGTTTGAGTACAACATCTCTAATCCATTAGGAAATTAAGTATCAATTCATCATATTATCAAGTAAATGCTTAGCTTTCGATAATTGCAAAAAAAATCTACTTTATTCTTGAAAAATTTCTATAAAGTAAAGTAGCACATGGCAAAACTATTAGGCATGATTTAAATGCATTGCATTTTTGCAAAAAATGAGGAAATGCACACACAACCTCAAGCCTTCAAGCCGTTATTAAAATCCAGCAAGCCTGCTTCGAGCAACGTATATACACATGGGTTTAAATATGTTTCTATAACCTCATTTTTTGTATAAATATCTTTTTAAGCAAACATTATCATGGATATTGAACTATATAGAAGAAAGAAAAAGCAACTGGCTCATAGCATAACTTATTTTACTATAGTTGAAATAGAATATAGTCAACTTCCTCAAATCCACACAGCTTGGGACCAAACAACTGCAGGATTTTAGAATTTTGAAAATTTCAGGTCACTTATTTCTTTACATATTTTGCAATGTTACATTGCAAAATTTTCATCATTATTTTCAAAAAAACATTATGCTTACATATAAAGAAAAATATTTTTTAATATCTATAAAATATTTTAAAAAGTTTTGTTTATGTGTTTTAATTATGGTTTTATGTTTACTTTCATAACTTTTAGGCAGTTTTTGTCCATTTGAGATCTACTAACAACTTATGTTTTTATTTTTGTGTCACTGTACAACTATATAGTTTCAGATATGTGATGCAAATATGATCAGATAGAATCTAAATAGTGAAACAAGTATAAAATGATAGATTTAAATGATATGCCAAAACGTTAGTACAAAAGTCAAGCATAAAACCTATCATGTAGTATATCGTAAAAATAATTATGATAGACTTTCAATTCAAATTGAATTTACACAAATTTAAACTTAAAATAAATGTGTTCCTTTATAAAATTTAATATACATAATGTTCTTTACATTGGGATGCAAAAAAGATTCTGTGTTATTTCAACATTTTATGTAAATTTCATTGTTTACATCGCATATTTTCTGGATTTTAGGTAATTTCGGATTTGAGAGTTGACTATATTATTTTATGCATATTAAAGTGTGCCTGTTAAATTTTTAATTCAAAGAAAGTACTACTTCACTTATAAAATAAATGCAAGAAAATTGCAGGAGAAAAATCACAAAAACTTTCATTAGCAATTTCAATAAATATAGTTTTTGGAAAAATATAATCTTTTAAATATTTTCATTAAACTTTATACAAAAAATTACAAACACATTGACTGTATTACAATGGGATTCGGACAAAGATCAAAAGGATTTTGAAATATGATGCATGATCAATCTTCACTATTGAACAATTATTTATATGAAATTAGTTAAATATTAACTTTGGATAAAGTGCTTCTAAAATAAAGACATTTTTTGCATTTTGGCACATTTATATAATCAAATTTCTCCTTAGCACTTTTAATTCAATTGTATTTGAATTAAGTATTAAGTTCAACATATGTGCTCATGCACTCAATAATTAAAATCCTTCTTTTTACAACAAATAAGCTCATGGTTTTCATACATGTAAGATCATAAGTCGGTTTAAACTGTCACGTTTTGAAATGAAAATCTTCTACCGCAGATTTCTGCTTTTTTAAAAAATTTTAAAAATTGCTTTCCCTACAACAAATAGCAATAAAATTTAGGATCAAGGTTGGAAAAAACCCAAGTTTTTTTTTGCAAAAATCAAAAGAAAAAACTTTTGTACATTTTTATTCATTCATTTTTTTCTTGGAAAATGAATGAATAAAAAAATACATAATTATACTTGGTTACAGTTGAGAAATGTATTATTTATATTCTATGCTTAAAAGTAATACAGTAAAACCCTGCAAATCCAAACTAATTGGGGCTAGCCTGTCCGGATTAGCCGAAAACTATTCATAACACAATAAACGAACCCTCGTTACGGTATAGGGCTTAACCCTACACTACGCAATTTTTTTCTTCTTTGTAAAATATTTTTTTTGCGTGTGTGTTTGTTTGTGCTAGTTATAAGTGGAAAACGTACTAAAAAAATTATCATTTAATTCGGAAAAATAGAATTCGAGAAAATTTGACATGTTATTTAAAAACAACATGGTGCATTTAGGGGTAACAATATTTTTTTCATGTAATCATTTAATAAATGAAAGAAAATCAATAATAAATAGGTATGCATTATAATCATAAAGTAGCATTAAAATTAACATGCAGCAGCCACGCCAAACGATGTCATGTTTATGCGACGCTGGCGCGCAGTTGCCTCCGCTGGAAGGTTTTCGTCACTTCGACAATTGAAGTTAACTGACTTCCAGTAAAATTGATATTCTGTGAGTTTGTATTGTTATAGCAATTGTTTTATAACTTTAATAAGTAATAGTTTTTAATTCTTTTGTTGTGACAAAATTAATAAGTTTCTATTTTTGCGTGTGTTTTTCAAATTTAAATTCGTTAAAAAAAACCTCATTCGGATTTTCGGGGTTCAGATTTTGCGGGGTTTTACTGTAAAGTCATCTACAAGAAATCTTGTCAGTTTATGTATACAGTAAAAATTTTAACATCTTAAGAGATATAAAGTGTTTTAAACTAATTATTTGAAAAATGTCATGTCTTCCAACCTCCTTCAAAGACAATTTTGACTAAGGATTTCGGAAGTACAACCCAGACAATGATTACTGATAACTGCCAACTCATATGTAAATGCAATTGCCTCCACAGGGCTCTCATAACGTTATATGTGCATCAATTTTAATATTACTATCTCTCAATATTTTAAAAATATTTCACCATCTAAGCACTGGAACAATTCTTAATATCATCAACAATGCTTCTTTTTTTTAAAAAAAAAAACTTAATAGTACATGAGAAATAGTCTCAGTTTTGAACGTGCCCCCTACCCTCCACACACAGATAGTGGCTGTATCAGTCACTCTATGTTTAGCATAAGTTGATTTTTCTTGTGATCAGGCCTGTCATTTCAGTTTTCCAATGGAGTTCAAAGGGTATATACTCAATACATATTACATGGAAAAAAGAAGACAAAAAATACATACATGTATAAATACATAATGCTTCTAGACCTCAAGGGTGCCAACCCTTGACTGATCCTCCAGATGGTAGGCCTGCATGTGATACCAACAATTGATATATTATTAAATGTTACTTTATAAAAATATTGGAAGAACCAGTCAGATTTCTAAAATATGAAGGTATAAATTATTTTAATGAATTATGAAATATTTTATTTTTAACAGATAAATTAATTATTTAATATTCAGTTTAAGTATACAACAGAAATAATGGCATAGCCCAGTGAACCTTTTTCACAATAAAACCTATTGAAGAAATTGATAACATAAGAAAACAAATATAGCATACTATAGGAAAAGATGTTCTACATATATATATATTTATTTGAAGCTTAAGATTTTAAGTAATTGAATAATAAATGATTGCACATGTCGATTTCACAGCTGCATTTCTCAATTTTGCCATTTGTATTGATTTAATTTTTCCAATGAGTTATCCAAAATGATCATATCAGTATTATGGATCATATATTTGAACAACTTATTACAGAATGGAATTCTCATCTAAACTTATGTCTGGTCTTAAAGGAGTTAAATCAAACTGAAATATTAAACCAAGACGCAAACTGCAGCATGAATGAAATATTGTGTGGTATATGATTTAATTACAAAATTTACATCTCAATTCACTACTTTACAAAGAGTTGTAAAAATCTTTTAAACATATTTAAATGCAAATGTCGGATCAGACATCAAATGATGGTTTGCTGTTAGCAGAAAGAAAGAAATCTCCAAAAGAAGCTCTTTGTACCAGTTAATCCCATCCATTAAAGCAGATCTTCAATGCAGAAAAATATAAAAAATATTTTTCCTTAAGTTGGAATAGAATAAAACTACCCTATGTTTTTTCAAGTCTATCAAGAATGAAAACTTATTATGTTCACAATTATTAATGGTAAAATTTTGCCACCAGTTCAGTTTAAAAGGATTTATATTTTAGATGTGTTCTCCCCCCCCCTGGAATTATAGTTTGTTATTTAAAAGGAATTAACTGTATTTTGGACAATAATGATCAAAGTACAATATAATATAAATGTAAGCAAATATTTTTTATAAATGAGAGAAATGCTGAAAATAAGTAAAATTATCACAAAACCATTTCATAAATAAAACATTTAATTTAAACTAACTTGCTTATTAATATCTTGTATAAATTAAGTAAGGATGAATGAATCTTTGTATTCTGAAAGTTCATAGGCCATTTAATACCATAAGTTGTAGAGCACAAAATCCTGCACCAAGGGCCGAAGTTAAAATTAACTGCATTTTGTGAAAAACTCATGCATACTAATGCATACTAATAATTTTTGATTAAGTTTAAATAAACAACAAAATATTTTTTTCACTAGTTATCAATAATAAGAAGTACTGACTATGTTTGGATTAATGAACTAGAAACAATTATATTTGAGCTGTTACAGAATTAAATTCTTCTGCAATTAAATATTGGATATTCTACTGCTGTAGAATTGGCAGCTGGGTCATTTTCAAAATGTGCATACATATACTGTCCCAGAGTGAAAAAAGTGATTAAACTCAAAATATGATAACTTCCACAGACTATAAATATTATATTTTTTCAGGGTATACTACACAACATATTTCTAATACAAAAATATATCATTTACATATCTTTACTGCAAAGACACAGACATTTGTATCTTGTAAATGAAAAAAATAGCTGTTCCCTCTCCTGTATTTTATAATTCAGTAACATTTTTTATATTTGTTTTTTACTATAAAGGGAAAAAATTTGGGACATTTCATCAAATAAATCATTATCATTTCAAACTTGCTGCTCCACAGCCCCACTGTGTCCTCACACACCGTCCGCTACAATTGGTGACCCGGGCGTGATCATCGCCATGCAGTGTCGTAGATAGACCCAGGTTTTTTTTTTTGGGGGGGGGGGGTGTTTCTTTGGGAGAAGTGAGCAAATTTCGTTGTTTTACAAGAAAAATTGGTCAAATTCTGGACAATTTTTACCATTTCAGGGGGGTTTTATCCCCAAAACTACCCCCTTATCTACGCCAGTGTCGCCACAAACACACCACAAATGGCGCCATGAGACGACATATTCACATGCAACAAATGGGAATCTATCATGCCACAGATAGCACCACAAGACCTGTCTAAAACACATGGCCTTGGCGCCCATCTGCAATCAATTACTCACTCAACCGCAATCACTCACAAGCAGCATCAGCCTCCTGGAGCCAATCTCTGGCACTTGTGCAATACCTGTTGTCAACATCGTTCACTGGTGGGGGACTACTGTAGCGATGCAATGAGACTTTCAAGCTAACTTCTTCCCTGGCCATCAGATACCTTTTGGCAAAGCGTAGAAGTATTGGCTTTCCACCGTGGAGGTCCAAGGTTCTATCCCCATCCGGCAGACGTGCTCCACAGCTCCACCGTGTCCTCACACACTGTCCGCTACTCATTATAAAGCTGCAAAATTATAATTAACTGATACTAAGTCTATTTATTGAAATCCCCCCCCCCAAAAAAAAATAAAGAGAGAGAGAGAGCCTCATGTTTAGACAAGTAACACACTGTCTTAAAACTTTTCTAAAAGTAAAAAAAATATATATATATACAAAAAAATAAGTAAATTGACTAGTTTTGATTTTGCATTCATAATGCTGAATTACTGGTGTATTCAGTCATTGTAGTGTTTATCTCCATGAATGTACAAAACCAATTTTCACAAATTATTAAATATATATAACTTTCCTGAATCATATAGGATTCATTGTTCCAAAACCTAATGTGGATACCAAGCAGTTTTTTATTTGCTTCATTCGATGTTTTATCATACATTACAGTAAAGGTAGAAATACTTGCTGCTTGTGAAGGTTTTTTTAAGAAATTCAGACCTAATCTGTGTGATATTTCATATAAAACGGTCCTTGCAGCAAGCTTCATTTCTTCTGCTTGAGCATTAGCAGACTCTGGGACAGTATATGTATGCATATTTTGAAAATGACCCAGCTGCTTTTACACAATATTTATGTAACAAATTTTTTGACCCATATGAGACTGTTTCAAAAAATTTTTTAACAACATTTAAGGCAGTGAGAAGCAAAGGGATGTAAGTGATCAAAGAACGATTCCGAGTAAATTGCATTCTAAGTTTGGATCTTAAGAGAGCTAAAATGTCAACTTTTTTTCTACATATTGTTGGGGAGCAGCACTTGTTAAGGTTACTATTAAGGACTGTTGCCACAATATAGAATGGTTCTTTCTTTATCATTTGCACTTGGTATCTCCAAACTTTTTATTTTGGCACTTACACCTCTTTGCTTCTAGGCGTTTAGTTTTACTATACTTTGAATCAAGAGAAGAAAAAAAACCAAGCTATTGTAAACAATATCACTGGAAAATTTGTACTACAGAAACAAGAAATTTGCAATGTCATGAGTAGTGATCGGGTACATGATGAACAACCCTTGGAAAAGTTCCAATAAGTATATAGTTTTTTCTACACAACAATCATTCCATAAACATCTTAAATTTGGTGTTTATTGAGGGTGTTATAAGTGTCTTCTGTAAATTAATAGTAACTTTAACACAATAGAATTGTTCCCTTCAGTTAAATTTGCATTTTTAACAACTGAAGTACTGAGAATTAAAAAACTTTCCCTCTAAACATCCCAATGTATTCTTTAATCCATACAGTAAAAATGAAATCAAAATATAAAAGCAGATCATTTTGTGAAATATCAAATGGCGTCATTAATATAGCAAGAAAAATCATGCCAAATGATGTCATTTGTGTAGCAGTAGTATTTTTTATGCCCCTTCTGCATAATTATATAAAATAATTCACTGTAAATAGATATCATAGAGACCTCAGGATGCAGCGTTTTTAATTCTCGTTCATCAGGGGGAAAAAAGACCAAAGTTGGGAAACAACCCTATTCATGATTTAATGCATAACAAAGATAATGAAATGACTATATTTACAAATGAATAACAATATTAATTTTAAAATAATTTCATATAAACCAATATATGAAAAATACACTTGCAATAATTTAAGAGTTTATGACAAAAACATTTGAAATAAAAAATAAATCATATTGCAGTTTCTGTACTCGTAGAAGAATTATTTCGAAACCTAGACGTATATGAGTCTATGCTAGATGATGATTCACATCTATCTTTCAAGTGCACTTGTGCAATATTGTTGCCGTTTTGCATATCTAGAACTGTTGGCGGCCAAGAAGTCTGCGTTGTTTTGTCTCTATGATCTAATGAGTGCCTTTTATACCAACAAACCCGACACTGTTCATGTTTATCTAAGCGTTCTTTGGATCTCTCTTCTAAGACTTTAGCCAGTATAGCAGCTGAGACATAGTCCGGAAGATTCTCATTTTCTTCTTGTTCAGTATCTAAGGCACGAGGAACATCATTTACAGAGTAAACCATTGCAGTTGGGGGAAAAGTGGGGATAGGAACTCTAATTGTACGTAGCTCTGGGTTGCTGCGATTGTTGTGAAGATCTCTTTGAGGACGATGATTAAAATGCAATTTTACCTTATCTTGCAGATCTGAAGGAAACTGAAACAAAAACAGAATTTTAGTTAACATTTTTTATATAATTTATGGTATACTAAGTACCTAACACATGCTTTTTTTCCTTTATTGATACATATGAATATTGCATGAATTCATGCAACAAATTTTATTAAATGTATACTTAAAATTTTATCAAGTGTGTGTCAGCTGATTTTTATTGCATTATACATGCATATAAATCTTACAACAAACCACAACAAGTGTCTATTTGAATCTTTTGTGGAATGACATACATTTTTTAAAAACTTATTTAGTTTACCCTTGTTATAGTAACGGTAAAGGTGGAAAAAATCTTTCGCTCTTCTTTTTTTCTGCTTTAATTATATCTTTTCTGTACCAAAAAAAAAAGTAATTTGCGCTACCAGCGCCACTGCTGCTGTGTTAAAGAAATTCTGCCTTGCACGCTTTAAATCCAAACAAATCAAAACTATTCACTGAAAAATTCTGAAAATCTTATGAATCAGAGCTTTCTGGCGATCATGCTGATGTAAAATGTTTTTTGATTTGAATAGTAGTTTTAGAATTATTTTATTTGAAAGTCAAAGAATTTATTTTTCCTCTGTTTGCACTACCCAGGGCTCAATGAGAAACCTGCATGCATTTTTTATATTTTTCTTTAATGAAAATGTAGGCCATTTTATGGGAATAGATACCAATTTCAGATCAATACGGTTACTAGTTATTTTGCAACTAATATTTAAAAATCACTGAATTAGCCCCACCCTTAATGCAGCTAGTTCCCCCAACTCCATTTATGACGTCACGATCACCACCTCTACGACTCGCCTTCCCTTCTGTTACTGCAAAGCATGTGTCACGAAGGTGAAATGTCACTAGTATGCTACGAAATGGCTGCATCCACTAACTACAAGTACTGTTTTATATCATGTAACAACAGTTCAACACTTAGTACCCTAAATAAAATATTTTTTTTGCGTCCCAAAAAAAGAAGAAAAGACAAGATTGGTGTTAAGCCATCAAGCATGATGAAAAAAGAAAGAAGCAAAACAAATTGTCCTTAACTTCATTATTCTACTGCGAGGATCATTTTAAAGTAAACTACGTAATTATATTTTAATCATATAAATTGTTTTGCTTTTGATTAGCTCTTCTGAAAGGAATTTATCTTCATGTTGAACTAAAATGTTCATGGAAAAATGCTCTTTGGATCACTTTTTTTTCTTTTCTTGTTTTAATTCTTGAGAAAAAAAGGACTTAATTTTCTAAAGAGTAATCATGTATAGTAGCCAGTTTTCTATACCTCTAGACAACTGTTCTTTTTCTTTTAATAGCTAAAACTCCTTTCTTTCAAGAAAACAGGCAAAAACAAATTAATAGGAAAGGTTCAATTATTTTAAACTATGTATCATTAATTTAAATTTGATTTTTAAAAGGCACTCTTTTTACAGAATATCATTTCAAGTTCAGCAATTGTGATTATAATAACAATAAAAGTTTGATTGAATTAAATATTAATTTTACATTTCATCAAAAAAAAATTCAAAGTCTATCCAATTCGGTATGAGTATTTATTATTTTTCCGATTAAGAAATATTCCTTTAAATTTGAATCCTAAATACTCACTTAGATGTTTTGGAAGGAATTAATGACTTGAAAAGTAAATGCTGATTTTCATAATTTTGCAGCAAGAAAATTAAAGTTTCAAAATATATTTTTCAGTTCTATAATAGAAAGGCAAAATTTATTTCTTATTATACGTTTTATAATATAATGCCTAATAATTTATTTATTTTTTTCCAACAACATATTTTTACATTTTTCAAATAATTGTGTAATAGTTACAATAAAATTTTAGAAGCTCTAGGCATGTGGGAAAGTAAAAAGATTTCAAAAGGAGGGAAGTTAAAAATAAGTTCTGTAACTATCCAAAAACTTTGTTAACATATTGCATGTAATAATTTTTAATCTATTTGTTCTCCCAATAATAACAAGATTAATATTAGCAATAACAATATTTATTAATTAAGGTGTGAGCTCATGTCGAACATTTTTAAAATCATTCTTAAGCATTTTAACAGAAGTTACTAAAATTATAATTAACAACACTATCACATATTAAGCTTTTAAACAAATCAGTATCGAAAAACATTTATAACACCATTTAAATCTATATTACAACCTATTTTAGTTCCGAATATGTTGTCCTAAATAGTATTTTGTAATAAAAAGTGCATAAAATATTAACTTTTTAAAATTAATTTATGAAAAATTGAGCTCGAAGGTACACAACTACGGCAAAAACTTCATTTGTCTACCAAATGCGATTTTTCTAGGCCTTACCATTTTTTGGGGAGGTGTGCTACAAACAAACATACACACAAACTCTTTCTTTTATTATATATTGTATATATGCATATAATGCAAATCAAAACCGCTCTAAAATCCACCAATTAAAAATCAAAGCTAATAGAATGTCACTAATAATGCAGAATGTTATGAGTATCAAGTTACATGTGTGTTTAATCCTTGTACTAATACAGTCACACATTCTACCCTATCAGATGTTGAAGTTACAAAATATATGAACTTGGATGGGTTTAATAAACAAAATTTACAAAATTGTATGAGTTAAATCTAAAAAAGTTCAAATTGTACTTAAAGAAATTGGTTATGATTTTATTAATTGATAAGTGAACAATATTACGGTTGCATAAATGAACAGAGAAAAACCACTTACTGAGCTCAATTTCTGTGAAATAAAATTTGAAGGCTTACATTGCAATAACTGGATAGCAATATTACAATCATTTCTATACTGTTCCTAACAAGAAGAAAAAATTAATATTGCTCAATTTAACAGGCATACAGAAGGACACAATATTTTAGGCAAACATACTTAATGATATAACTTACATTTTGCTCTTGCAAATCATTAATTGATAAACGAGCTTCAACAAGACGTGTTGTAATATCTGCAACATCTCTTGTCAAGGCATTTTTTTCAGTTTCAAATTTGTCTACCTATAAGTCATTTCACAGCTTTAATACACTTGGCTATAAATATTTCAGAAAAAAAAAATCCTTTTATACATAGTAGCAACTGTTAAGCATAGTCTTTATAAAATAATAATAAGCATTAGAATTTCTCCAATATAAGAATAGACATGAAAACTCAGCTTCATTAATTTATTTTTCATTTGGTACAAACAGCCAAAATTACAGCTAAAAATATACATTTCAACAAACTATTTCTAAGGATCCATTTTAAACATACTGCCCTTTTACTTTATTTTACAGCAGAACCTACTTATTAACCTTACGTGTCCAGAAAATGTTCCTTATAGTAGACAAAAGGGGGCAACTGTTCTTAAATAGCGTCAACACTCCCTTTCTGAACATCCCTATCAGAATAAGAATAATAGTTCCTAGAAACCCCAATTACAACGTTAGAATTTTATTTTATAACACACAGGTAAAATGAAAGCAATGCACATAACATAAAAGAGTGCCATTTTTTCCCGGGGGAAAAAAGACAGCTACAGCATCATGGTGCACTAACGATAATGCGTCAAAGTTTGGAATAAAGGCATGAGTACAGACTAATCAACACAATCGTTATTCATTATTTTCATTTGACTTAAATTTCATGAATATAATCTTTTCCTAAACGAAAAAACACCCCTTTTTATTATTTAGTATTGGTTTCTTTTTCTACATATAGTCAAAACCCTTTGATCCATACTTGTTACCCGAATCTTCCCATATCTGGATCCAAAGAGAAGAGGTTGGCAATGAAACACTCACAATTTCAAAAAGTGAATTGCTTACTTCAGATCACTATTAAGGATATTTTTGGAAATTTTCTCAAAACAATGACAAATGTCTTTTAGTTACTTTTTAGCATACGTTTTGTATTTGCTTCAATTTTATGGTGCAACTGTTCTTCCTCCTTGATTTAATTAATGGCGACAATTTTGGTCACCATTAAAAAATTTTTGGTAGCCAGTTGGCGAGTGGCGACCACTAATCTGCACCTTTACAAAGTAGTTGAATATTAAAAAAATTCATTTAAAGTTCACACACACATACTATATATATATATATATATATAAAATCTCATTTTTATAAATTTTCTCTTTTCTATCTTATATATTCATGCCTGTATAATTGGTGGTTTATCAGAAAATTTTTTGAGTAATATGTAAAAGGTGAATGCAACATTATAACCTTCCAAAATGCTTACACATATCAATGATCCGAAATCCACAAAATCCTAAAATCCACATAACCCTTGCTCCCAAGCAGTGCGGATTTCGGACAGTTGACTCTATTAGATAACACAGTTATAAGCAGCAGACACTTTATAGCAAATCACACTGTAACCAGGGTTTGTTGATTTAAATTGGCTTGATCGCGATTTAAATCAAGCGATTTTTTTAAAAAAAATCATTGATTTTGCAATGTTAGAAAGTGTTGTAACAATGAAAAATATTGCAATTACAACCACTGTTTTAAACAAAACATCCTAGGTCCATCCATCTGTGTAAATAACATATTTCATAAGTTTAGAACTAATTACTATTTTTTAAATTTTACAATATTACTCTTATTCTTCAAGCATCTTAACAGCAAAGCATAATTCATTCGATGATTCAAATTAGAATTCATAATAATCATGAACCATTCTGTGTTTTTTAATCTTAAAAATAGTATTTTAGATCAATTTAATAAATGCCACACAATAAATAATTCAGAATGATAGTGTTTAAAACAACAATTGTTAGAATTTAGAATGTGTTTCTTTAAAGTTTCACTCCTGTTCCCTAATAGCTTAAGGTTTTTTCCTTCTAAAATATTTTTTATCATAAAAGTTTTCAATAAAGATATTTGATTAAAACAAAAAGTTTCAGTTTTTAGTAATGGTGTGAGCATATGATTCTACTGAATAAGTAAAAATATTTCAGGCTTTTTCATTTATAAATTAGAAAGATGATTAAAGTACACCCAATGCGAAAATATGGTACACACAATTTTTACTTTGTTTTCAGCTTTCAATAGCAAAATATTTCAGATTAAATTTGTTCATTTTCTCTCTACTTATGAGTGTATATTGTTCCTGGTAGGGTTCAGTTTCATTTAAGTCATGCATTTGTATTAAAATTTGTTTATCATTATTATTATTAAAAATAGTTATTGCTGTGAAAATAGCTTAAAGTGTGTTTTTGCATATTCATTAACACGCCATATTGTTTCTATGAATGTAACGTAATAAATATCTAAAATATTCAAGGTCTTTTTCTTTTAAATCAAAAATATCAGATTTAAATTTTAAAAAATCTAATTTAAATCAAAAAATCACAAACCCTGACTGTAACTCATTTTGAAATAGTATACTATTGCCTAAATTTAAACCAATTGAGATTCATTTCGAAGAAGAGAACTGAATGAGATTCATTTCGAAGACGAGAACTGAATAGATTCATTTCAAACATAGTTCCAGTTCAGCTACTTTGAATACAGTTTATTAAGGGTTGCCCCTGGAATGCTCAATGCTTGGGGAAAATATTTTCATACTCCTTCCTCGAGATGCAGAGGATAAGTTTTAAAATTCACTTAAAATCAGCTGAAGTTGTACTATTCTCTTCATATGCAAACATTTCACTTGTATTTCACAGTTAACAAATTCAACATCTTGGGACAATTTTTATTCTCCATACACTAAAGATACTATTCCAATCTAAAATGTATTCATAATTGATGTTCTATTTAAATTTCAATAGCTAGTATATCATAATCTATATAAATAAAAATGTAAGTGCTCGTTTGTTCATAACATCAAATCTTCGAAAGTACTTTATGGATTTTAATGCGGTTTTCATCAATAGACAGAGTGATTCAAGAGGAAGGTTAATAGACCCGTTAGAAAAAAATCTGGCAGGTAGTTCCTTTTTTTATTCCAATTTTACGCAAATTTTCGCATAAATTCCCCAATATGGGGGTATGAAAAAACCTTGCGCATATTAATATAATATATCGATCGAAAGCGCTGATTTTTCTGCACAAGATGGAATTTGTTCCACGTTTGTAAGTCAATAAGATTGCCAGTTGTAAGCTTTTTAGTTTGATTTCTTAAGGCTTACCTTGATCCAAAAATAGCAACTAGCAGTTTCCTCAACTCCGGGTAATACAAGCTACATAAATAAAAACGTAAGTGTTCGTTTGTTCATACAAGGCTGAACTTGATCGTAACCGTAAACTGGCTGAACTTGATCCAGTTTAAGGTTACGATCAAGTTCAGCCTGGGTTCATAACCTCAAATCTTCGTAAGTACTTCACTGATTGCTTTGAAATTTTATCAGCACATGTGTTTTTATACATCACTTTTAATTTATTTCAACTTTGATTTAATTATTTTGTATTTTAATGTTTTATTAAGGAGAATGAGCCACTGAAACTATTGGCAGGGTACAGCTATTTTCATTTTGATTTAATAATTTTTTCTGTTTGTATTGAAGTATTTTTGCACTCGAAGATTAAGGGGAACTTGAAAACAAAGATTACTTATTTTGAATAGCAACAGCTTGGTTTAACTATTTTTATTTTTATTTTAAAATTTTGTGGTTTTTCTGTTTGTATTGAAGCATTTGTTAGTATTTTTGCACTTGAAGATTAAATGGAACATTAAAACAAAAATTACTTATTTTGAATGTTAACAGTTTCATTTAGCTATTTTCATTCTGATGTTAAAATTTTGTGCTTCTTCTGTTTGTACTGAAGTATTTTTTAAATATTTTTGAACTTAAGGGGACTTGGCACCTTTTAATAATTTATTTTTATTTAAGAACTTTTACCTATTTCATTTGTATATTATGAAGTGCTATTGTTCAACAAAGTGATTTTCACGTGAAAAAAACAAAATTCAACTAACAGAAATTTTTAAAATTTAATTTTTTTAAAGTAATTTAACAATTTTAAATTTCCTTTTTCTTCTTCATTTCTCAACTTTTCTTTACCAAATTTTTTAAAAGTACTTATTATAGTATGGTTTACAATTTTAGGGATGGGTTTTGCTATTAATTAATTAGTTTTTGAGAAAAAAGTTTTTAAAGTTACATCGATGGTAGAACACAGAAAAAAAGCGGCTTTTGTTACATTTTCATTTTTTAAATTTTTTTCTGATAATGTATAGCAAAATCCATCCCTAATTTTATCAAGCACATCATATTGAACACACACAAAATATTTCAAGTTGCTACGTGAATTTATGCAGAAGTTTTAGCATTTTAAGTACTACAATATTGCGGAAAAACACAAACCGAGAAAACACAGTTTAAAGAATACAAAATCCTACTAAAACATCAGAAATATTTGAATTCTCTTATTTCTTAACTACATTTATATTGGTTGTATCGCTTCAAAACTTCGCTCAGATATACTTGGAGAGTCAAACCACATTTTAAACAAAAAATTGAAAAATCGATATTTTCATCCATTTTCTACATTTGAGAGGTGCCAAGTCCCCTTAACGACTTCAAAACACAGGTTATTTATTTTGAACGGCAACTTTTTAATTTAGAATTTTTGTGTTTGTGTTTCTTCTGTTTGGATAAGACTTATGTTGGAATTTTTCAACATGCCGAGCCAGACAATATCAAAATCTTCACAGACAATGGGACGAAAAAAAAAATGCCCGCAAGTATTGTGAAAAACGTAAACCTCAAGACCAATCAGTCAAATTGAGCAGTTTAGGTTTTCTCATGTATAAAATTATATATTGCGTGTTTTAGAATGGGTAAACCAGACAATCTATATTTCCAGACAATGAAGCAACAAGCATTGTCAAATGAAGCATATTAGAAATATGTGCTTTTTCTTGCTTTTCCATCAATCCAATTCACTGAGCCACAGCAACGAGTGGCCGGGTACAGCTAGTGCGATATAAGAATTTAGTAGCCTGATCTACTGTGGCAGTCAAAGTGGTTATCCCTTCCTCTAATAGCCCTGAATTTAGCTATAATGAAACATTGAAAATATCTACAGTATATTTTATGTTCTTAATATATTGACACATGAAAAAAAAACACATGCAAAATTATAAACTAATGAAAATGAGTTAAATAGCTATTTTCATACTTCATTACATCATACTATAATTCCTTGCAAATGACTTAATATCAAAATATATATTGTACTTACTAATTTCAGCAATTTATCTTCAAGTCCTTGATTAACTTTCTGCAACTTTTTGTGACTATCATATAATCTATTTTTGACAAAAGAGATAATTTTCAATTAAATAAAAATATTAAGTGGAGGGGTATATATATATATATATACATCAGATGGCTAAAATAGGATAAAAATTGAATAAATAGGTAACCAAATATAATGATAAATTATTAAAAATAATTTTATTCTAATTAACACAACAGTTTATACAGTAGAACCCCGATTTACTGTCACGGGGAGGGGCAAAGAGCACATTTTTAATGTAAATTAAGGTAAAAAAACAACAAAACACATAAAAACGTGCATAAACTCTATGCATTTCTAAAAGTCAATCGGGGGGGGGGGGGGGGGGGGGGGGGGGGAAATTGACCCCCTGATCTTCAAATGACGGTCCTCATTATCCCATATTTAAAGTTTTTCTCCTTCGTCCCAAATTTTTTCTATACTCTTAGTGTTATTTCTTCCCGTTCATGATGCTTCTGTATTCCCGACATTCCCACTTTTAACGTTTTTACCGAAAAAGTGCCAAATTGGTTTATTTTTCAATTTTCTATAAGGCCTTAAACATTGTATTTATTTTGAGACTGGAGACAAGATTGAAATCATTTCTCATAGCTCCTTTTCTTTGTTAACAATAATTTTCTTTGAAAGCAGGGGGGAATGAAGGCCACAAATGCCAGGGTCAAATGACAATTTGCTTTTTCTTTTGTTAGAACGCAACTGGGCTGTCCTCCCCCCCCAGCCTCTAGGGTATTTATTATCCCCCCCCCCCCCTCGTCATCTTTGTTCATAAATCTTTTTGTAGAACAAGCAACCCATTAATAAAGGGTTCATATGAGGGTTTGTAGTGTCAAAAACCTTGCAAACCCTCATATGAACTGCTCTGAATTAGTAACCTAGCTCTGTACAGTGACTACTAGATTTGCACATACATAAGTACACATAAAAGGCATTGAGAAAGAGCCCATGAATTGATCTTTGATAGTCAATAACTATCGGCAGTGCACTTGCACCACCATATGAATCAGAATTATACCTCAATTCAAACAAAAGAAAGAAAAAAGAATTTTTTTTTTGAATGCACAAATTAATCAATCATCTATTAATAATATAAAAATATATTTTTTAAAAAACTTGCCTTTCATATTTATCTTTCCAAATCATTAGTTCTTGTTGCACATGCTCCCATTCTCCATTTGGATATTGTTCCACATGATTAAGAACATTGTTCTCCATTTTCAAAATGTGATATTCCTTTTCCAGTAGTTGTCTTTTGAGAGATTCAATCTCCTGATGCAAATGAAGGCTGTAATAATAACAAATCAGTTAAAAGGATTAATTTTTCCAAGTTCCTTACACTATTAGAAAATACTTGCTAAATGGTCTTAATTTCAAGATGGTGATGTCCAATATCTGGTTTTAAGATATTGCCAGTTTAAACACTTGAACTGTTGTGAAAAATAGTAACAGCCATTTTAATGACTCCTAACTCTGGTTTGTTGATGGAACGTTTAAATTGTATATTTGGTTTCAATTAGGAAAAACAATCGTAAATTATAATGAACTGCTGTAATCAATCTTTTTTTTTTAAAACCTGCACTGGTTCAGCAGTTTCTAAACTTTTCCAAATTGTGGTGCCCCTGGAAAAACTATAATTTTCTCACAGTAACCTAACTGTACAATATTTGGCTTAGAGGGGGGGGGGGGGGATACTATCATGACTGATTTGCTGCACCAGTCATCTTTCACTGTAGCACCCTAGGGTAATGTGGCACCCAGTTTTGGAGCCTCTAATTTAAGTCATAAGATATTATTAATAACAATTTTCACACAAAAACACTGAACTAGTTTATAAAATTTGTTCTTTGTAGTTTAATTGAAAAGGTATGTTGACAGAAGCATATTGCAGTGACAAAAATAATGTTTCAGAAATAAAATTAGCAAAAAGAAAATAAAGAAAAAACTTACGTATCTGAAGATTTAAACCTAGCATCTTCCAGGTTAGGCCAAGTCCTGAAAAAAATGTTTAGCATTATTTGCAAATTTCAAATACAAATAATGTTTAATAAATTAAATCAGAAGAATTATTTTGTAATCTAATGTAGTAATGCAGTGTTGACAGAGGAACATGTAGGACGTATGATTGAATAAGCAAGGCAACAGCTTTTAAAACGGACAATAGCCTGAGCAAAGTTCCTACCATAATAGACTCTCAAAAATAGTTACTTTAGTTTCCTTAGAATGCAAAAATGGTTCCGACATAGTAGCCTCTATAATCAAAACAGTGAAAAATTGAAGTCCTAAAATTAAATTATTTTCATAATGAAATTAATATTCTTACCATTAATTTCTACTTTTATTGTGCAAACAGCAAATTTCAATAATTTAAAATGAAATTTAATGAAGAACAAATAACAGTCTGTTGACAGTGTTAGTCAACAGTGCTCTAAGCTTTCTTAATTCTTTTAGTAATATGTTTCAAAATTGCAAATCATTTTAGTATCAGTCACAGGCGTCACTAAGGTCTAATCATTAGGAGGGGCCCAGCAATTTTTTCTCAACTTCCCAATTTTGTTATACAGTATTAATTAGACACAATTTCCTGGAAGGGTTTGGTATTTTTGTAATAACTTTCATTTTTCCTAACGATATGAATTGTGTTGACTTTCATATAGATATATATATATATATAGTACTTATTTTGTGAACTCAGTGGCATAACCAGAATCTTCCCCTGTATATGTTACGGGAGGGGGGGGGGGGATTTAAAATCTAACATATTAGTGGAGTACAATGACAAATGCAAAATTTTTTCTCATTAATTTCAATAACCTTTTAAAACTTATTTCATCATGCATTGGGTAGGAACATCACATTTCGTATAAATGTGCTTGAAACATAAATTTTGAAATGCATAAGGGGGGGAAAAGTGGAATATAAACATTTTACCAAGGCATAAGTGAAAGATATCTCTGAAAGTGACTGATTTTCAAAGCAGCTTTGATAAATGTTTAACCGAAACAAATCTTGCTGTGAAATTACTTTTTAAAAATTAATTGAAATTATATAAGTGTTTTTGAAAGAAAGCTTTATAACTTCGAGAAACAAATAGTCAACACTTGCTATTTAAATGCAAATCAATGTGCTATTCACATGCAAGTTCATTTCACAGCAAAACATCAAAATTTATTATTTATTATTATCAAGCTATTCATGATAGAAGAAAGTTAAAAAATACTAATCATGTTTTTATGTAACAAAAAAGAAATATATCAGTATGAAACTAGATGAAAAAAATTATTTGATGACAAACCTAATAGAGGTTATACATTTTTTGCACAGACAACCACACTCCTATAAGAAGAAAGAATATTCCAAATAATTAAAATGAACACAAAAGTTTATTAAAGTATAAAAAAGGAAAAAAGATTTTGAGGTCGGAAACTTACCGGACACGAAAGTTTTTCACTCATTTCCGATAAAAAACAATGATCCTGAAATAAATATATTGATGTAACACACAGAATAAAATATGCCTTTAGTTAAAACAAATATTAATAGAGAAATGTTTTTTAAGTGCCATATAAACAGTAAGTTATATTTACAATAGGAAACTTCACAACAATGAAGACAGCTATCATGTTGTTTATAAAATAATATGAAACAACGAGTACACAATGAATGTAATTATCAAAAGTTTCAACACAAATCAGGTAAATTACATTTATTAGCATAAATAACACAGCTATACAGAGATGTTAATGAACAAAAAATTATTATCACAACAAGTAAACATGCTACTAAAACACAACAATCACCTATTAAAAGCCTTTGGTAAATGTGGATGAGCCGTCGATGGGCATGAATATAAAATTAAAATATATACGAAAAAACTAAGTTACACACTGGTTAATAATAGCACGTGTTATAGCATCTACAAAAATCACTGCACCATGATTTATTTGTCCTTTCACCACGTAGTCATCACTCGTCACAACAATGCATTACGTCTGTAAAATATTAAACAACTTAACAACTATCTGTCAGGGTGGACGTTAGTTCACATTATGAGCGAGCGCTCTCCAAGTGTGACGTCACGTCAGGGGGCGTGGAGCTCTGACGTCACTCTGTTAAAGCCGCATGCGCGTGGCCGTTTTCGTTTTCTGCGTTGAGTGTGTGAGAGTATAGTTTTTGATTCTAACAGATCTAAGGAAATTAACGTTCCAGATAAGAGGAGTTTGCTCTCATTTATAATTGTTATTAAAGCAATATCATTTTTTTTCCAATAAAAACTTTGTGTAATTTTTTTTTTACTTTTTTTAACTACAGTTATTATTATTTTTTAAACTTTGTATTTTTTTTTCAATAAAAATGTGTGTTTTTCAATAAAACACACATTTTTGTTTTGAATAAAAATAAGGAACATTGGGTTAATAAATTGTTAAAATTAAACATTGCTTTTTGCTATCTAACAAGAGCTTTCCTTCAGAGCTCCCTAAGCAGTAAGAGCCTTTTAGATTCATTAACATCTTTGGAAAAGTAGCTAAAGCTTTGTGTGGTTTTTCAGAATGACGTTAAAAAATGAAATTTTTTTATGTACTATGTAATTAATTGTCTATTCATTTATTTTGAAAGGAGTGAGTTTGTGAGGTTTTACTGTGATCTAATTACATATTTTACTTAGATATTAGATGTCAGTTTGTTACCATTGTAGGACAATTGTTGGATAATTTGAGGTTTATGTTGTGTTTCCTTATAATATAATAATGTATCGGGGCATTATTATAATATACATGTTTATAAACTTTACCTGTGCGAGACCTTAATTGAAAAGTTTGATGCACTAAGTGCAAAGTATAAAATTATAATGCCTTCATATATAATTTCCTATTTTATATTTTATAAGTTACCTTCCCAAAATTACTGCTATATTTTTGACATTGTTACTGTTTAAGCAGTGAATTTTTAAAAAATTCTTTTTATCTTAAAGTGCTTTCTATTTTATTTGCTCTTAATATATTTTATATTTCTTCTTACAGACAATTGGATAACTCAGATTATTATCTGAAGTGCTAGTTGAATTCTAGCCCTGATGCAGTTATTATAGAAAACTGCATCAAGGTTTTAATTTTACTGGAGATGTTTTGAAGATGAAAAAAATAGTTCAGGAGTTGTTCTTGATATTGTGCTGTTTTTTGTGGGAAAAAAAATTGCATTCAAAGTTTAAGTTTTATGTGGTATTCAATCTTTTTTTTTTTTTTTGTAATTTTGCTTTCATTTGAATACACATGTAAATATATCAAGTTCCCCATAGGACATACCTATTTTCTTATTCATTAGAAGCGTAATACTACCTAATAAATTGATTAGATAGTAATTGCCGCCCCCTTAAGGAAGCTGCGCTGTGAGGCAAGCGCCTTGCTTCCTCTGGTTCTCGCTGGCCCTGTGTTCTTGAAATTATTGATTTACGTTTACTTACCCTTCTATACTTCAGATGAGGCGGCTTCTTTCATATTTCCCTCAAAAATGTAATAATAATAATAATAATAATAATAATAAATGTTCTTCAAGTGGTAAGGATTATGCTATCAGTGTAGCTGTTGACTTTTTCAATTTTATAACGTTTTGTGCAATCTTTTTTACAACAATATACTCTGAATGCATTGTAGATTAATGTATAAGGACATACACATAACAAATATTTACACGAAAAGATGCACTGATATTTTAGAAGTGGCATTACTTTACAACTTTTTTTTTTTAATTCAAGCTTTGATTGTACTTTCTGGATTAAATGAATTTCGTATTTTTAAATAGTGTCTAAATTTAATGAAAACATTTGGAAAGAAGTTGGATTTTTTACCTTTAAAAAAAAAGCCAGCATTGATAGTTGATTTCGTAAATATTAAAGTAAATCAATTAATAAAGGGGGCACCATTTGTACCAAGCTTTTTGGTTTGTTGCTAAGATGTTCTGCTTGATTTTTAATTGAAATAAAGTTGCGCCCCCTTTTTTATTCCCCTCCCCCGTCTCTCTAAGTTTATTCATATATAGAGACTTATTTTCATTAATGCTCGCTGTTAGACCCTAAAATCATTGCATGACGTAATTCTTTTAGATGATTTTATTAGAGGTAAAATAAACAGCTTATAGTACAGTACACTAACAAACAGTTTTGTTTCCTGCATTTCAAACTTTATCCAAATTCTTAACAGTAGCTAACTTTTAATCAAATAAAACTACAGAAAAATCCTAGCTTGAAATTTACGTTCAAAATTGCAGCTTCATTACAATTATATTTTAATTTTAGTTTTCTCTCTCTCATTTTATTTTCTGTAAAAACATAAAGGATTACTTTTTGCATAAGTGGTTTCCAAAGGGAACCGTCGTCCCGCACGTCACAGCCCCTACAACGCAGAGACCACCCTGTTTGTTTGTAATTTGTGACTTTCGGTAATGTTGCTGATGAACTCCCCACAGTTCGGAACTTCTTGTCATTATTTAGTGGCACAATAAACGAATGCACCTGTTAAAGCATTAAATAGGGAGGGTTGGTTCTCCGGTTGTTACATAGCCTTTGGGGTGTGAAGTAGGTTCTCTTGTGGTCTGGAATCCCCTTACTTGTAGAGTGATAATGTGTAATATAAATCTATAATGGACACCTGTTAATGTGCTCACCTTCGGACGAAAATCATTTGATAACAATTACCAAGTGCTAATATTAAAAAATAAAAGTTTAATACTTTAAAAATGCGAATAAATACTATGCAGTAGATTTTCGGAGACTACGTTAATTTACGTGTAATTGAAATTGAATGAATATATTTAGCGTGAAATAATAGTTACTAGAAAAGTACAATAAGACTTATTAAATTATTGATATAAAAATAAAATTTAAAAAAAAGAAAGGGAGGAGGGGAAGGAGAGGAATCACCGATTGCTGATTGTCTGCTATTTTTTTTTTTTAAAGTTTAACCCCGTCTGACTGAATTTTCAACAAAGTGTGTTAGTTTTTTTTCTCTCTTTAAGCTAAATGCTGAAGCTACTTAATATGTCCAATATCAATCACACACAATTTCAAGCTTTATTAATCATAAATAAAAATTGTCCGAGAAAGCGGACACAACGCAAAACATCAAAATTTCATGACAAAGAATTGTTCCAAATTAAAATATTTTTGTTTGTGTTAAATCTTAAACAGTAGTATCTCCATTAAGGGACACCTCCGAAAAAGGGACACTTCTAATTAAGGAACACTTTTTCTGGTCCCAGTCCCTTTAAATAGGGACCACAATGTATTTACCTCTGGATAAGGGACACTCTATTTAAGTGATATTCAAAGAGAAAAGTTTCAAAAATTAAAGTTATATATAGGCTTGCCATACGTCCCGGTATTTTGCTCTTGTGCTTTGTTTTGTTTTAAAATTTGTCGAATGTGATTGCAAATTTTAATTTGTTTCTTATTTATGAGAATTTCGCACCTAGTTTTTTTTTTTTTTTTGTGTGTTCAAGTAATCCAAATTTTTTTTTTTTTTTTTTTTCAAATTTGTCAAATGTGATTTTAAATTTTAATTTGTTTGGGATTTATGCAATAAAAAAGAAATAAAGAATTATGAACAAATGTATATGATTTTTTTTTTAATCAAATTCATACTTCAACTTAATGTTTGGTTGCATTTTGACAAAGTTTTAATGAACAATCTCATATTCTAAATCAAAAGTATTTTCAAATTATTTCTGTCATCAATTCCTTTAAAATATACTGCACACAATAATTTTTTTAAACTAGTTGAAGGTGATTTAAATTTTCTGAGAAAAATGAACTGGAAAAAAAATCGTACATTTCCCACTATTCCTTATTTTTATTCAAAACAAAAATATGTGTTTATTGAAAAACACATTTTTATTGAAAAAAAATACACAAAGTTTAAAAAAAAAAATTAACAGTAGTAAAAAAAAAGTAAAAAAAAAAATACAACGTTTTTATTGAAAAAAAATGATATTGCTTTAATAACAATAATAAATGAGAGCAAACTCCTCTTATCTGGAACGTTAATTTCCTTAGATCTGTTAGAATCAAAAACTATACTCTCACACACTAAACGCAGAAAACGAAAACGGCCACGCGCATGCGGCTTTAACAGAGTGACGTCAGAGCTCCACGCCCCCCTGGCATGACGTCACACTTGGGGAGCGCTCGCTCATAATGTGAACTAACGTCCACCATCTGTCAGCGCATTTTCATAAACTGCTGCCGAAGCATTGAATAACAATATTTATCAAGGTAAAACTAAACACTTTTTTCAATTAAGAAAACGTTTCTTTTGACTAATGCTAAGATTTTAAGGTTTAAAGTCGGTTTTAAACAACAAGGAGACAAAAATAACTTAAAATACTTTGCAAAGAGCTCATTTTTGTTACCAAAACAAAACTAATTAGATGAGCGACAAAAGTGGCAACGGCTAAAAATTTCGTCTGTTTTAAATTTGAAACTGCTTGTAAACATGTGGTGTGTGGGGTGCATTTACACTCATTTAAATCCAACCTCTTTCATTTAATTATATTAATATTGATTTTTAATACAATGCTGTTTGATTTCCGATTTTTAGTGCCTGTAAGTTTTTCATTGTTTGTTGGATTTTATGTAAAAAACTATTATATTGAATGGACACAGGATCTTGTTACAGATTCAGGTAATTTTTGAAATTAAAATATTGAAAGAATATTTCTTTCTTTTTGTCACGAAAATATGAATATAATATTATTGATTCAGCTTAGTATAATGGGCACTAAAAGCAGAACAATTTGTTTTTTGCATTAATACATTTAGATATGTATAGTTGGTGGGAAAAGTATTAACAGAACAGAATAACACCAGAATTTATTTGGAGATTCTTTAGTCACAATGAAGAAAAAAGATACATTTTCATTTATTATGCTTTTCCCAATGTTTAGAATCTTGCTAAGTTTTGTGCCTTGCAGAGCTTGTTTTACATTTTTGGTTATCGGGCCATTTCACAGTATTTTGTCCAAACGTGTAGAGTCCGCAACATGACTTTTTTTGTTATAACTACATAATTTACAATTTAATTGTCACCAAATTTTATTTTCAAATAATGTGTTGAGCACATTATTTGAAAATAAAATGTTTGTTTTTGTCTCCTTTGTATATTTTCTACTCATTTGTGTAGTGGCGAAGGTACAGTCTTTCCCCCCCTTTTTTATTTTAAGTATCTTCCCACTTTTTGTGATTGTATCTGTAAGTGGCCCCCTTTTTTATGCCAGGGCTACTCCACTGATTCTACTCTCAATTTATACATTTCTTAATCTTATTGTTAGAACTGAGGCCATTGTCAAGGTGTTAAATTAGATAACCACTCATTGATTTAAAATTATTTGCTCAGATTCTAGTGTGTTAGAATAACATCACTTTTAATGGTTTGCATTATTTTATATTTTCTGTTTTAATTTGATTAATTTTTCTTGCAGAAAATTCAACTTTGGTTATTGGAATTCTTTCCTCACAAGAAAATTTTGCCTACAGAGAAGCTGTCCGTACCACTTGGCTAAAGGCTTATGCGTTAAACAAGAATCATCACGTTAAAGGATATTTTATCATTGGGCGGAACTCATGTTACATACCCCCAGAGTATCGATTAAGCAAATATTCATGTGATAAAATCCCATTAAATATATCAGGTAAAGTTTTTAAGAAATTTCATTCATTGTAAAGCCTCTACTTGTACGTAAATTAAGCAAATTTAAAATATGATTTGGGGAAAGAGGGGCTTTTTGCCCATAAATATCCAATCAACATTATACATTGACTTTCAAGTACTTTTCCGTTTGGGCAGAGAGACTGGTGATGTTTTTTTTTTTTGCCAAATCAAACTAGTACTATAGTCGAACCTCATTAATTCAAACGCGCTTAAAACAACGAATTAGTGCTAAGATGAACTTCATTTGCGATCCCCGTCCTAATGTATTAACAAAATAAACTATTTTCTTTGCTGAAGACGAATACGCTTAACTCGAACTATCGGATAAGTCAAACTCATATTTGTGGTCCCTTCTGTTCGAACTTCAATTCACTACCGAAACAAACAAAGGCAAGGTCATTTTTCACTTTTACAAAAACAGCAAAAAAAAAAAAAGGATAATTCATCAGAATGCCATTGACGACTTCTGCAGCAATTGTTCAGAAAAGAGTAGGAAACAATGTGTTATAACTGAGTATTTTGAAAAACAATAAGGTATCTGCGATAATTTTGAAAGATTTTCTCTTGATACGTAATTTTAATTGATAAACGTTTAAAGTTATTGAACTTTTAAAACTTTTTATTTGAGGACCAGAAATTGTTTTTTTCTTGTCAAATTCAAAATCTATAGCATTGATTTACATATACATTAGGGACTTAAATCAAGCATTGTGTACTGGAAAATAGCACGAAATTCCCTTTTTGCTTTCTAAAAAAAGGACTTCATTGTTTTTCAGATAAGAAAAACTACGGTTAAGACAAATTTATTTTAAAATTCCCTTTAGGTTCGTTTTAACGAGGTTTGACTGTATACCATTTTGGGTTGCCGTTGGTGATTTAAAGATATTTTTCAATTACGCATCATGGCTTCATCCTCGGCATTATTGATTTGGCAAAAAAAAAGTTTAACCATCACCGCCCCCCCCCCCCCCCCGCCAAAATGGTAAAAATACCGACTTTAAATTATAAAAATTAAAATTTAAATAAATAAATAAAAGCTGTGTTAATATGTCCTAATGTATCTCATGCATGGGGCACATTCAGAAAACATTGATTGTAAAATTTTTTAAGAGTACTTTTTTTTTTAAATTAATCAAAAATTATTGGCACACATGTACCAATTGACTGGTCACTTTTGCTTTCATACATTTGTCAAATCTCTCAAAAACTACTTGATAGTTTGTCCTGAAATCTCAGGGGTGTAAAGAATATGTAAGATCTCATATATTTCAACCAAAGCCTTGTGCCAAAGACAAATAGAGAATCAGGCAACAAATTGAAGGGAAAAAGTGATGTTGGGGATTTGTAAATAACATGTGGTTTTTCAACCGGTACAAAGTTTTGTGTATTAAGTTAAAATAAGAAAAGCTGTTATACTTTATTGCAATTAAAATTGTACTCTTTAAACGTGTTTTCAGAGGAAATTGAGGGGCGACACCCAAAATGAGATATGGAGGTGAAAATACAAGTAGTACTTTATGCATACAATTTTATTAATACTATCCTAACATATCATAACTGAAAATAAATGTAGTTTACTGAATGTTAAACAAAATAAATAAAACGGAATTAGTTTTTTTTTTTCAACTCAAATCTGCATCTTAAGAATTTCTGCAATTTTCACAATACAATCTGTTTCAGCAATGTTACAAAATTCTAAGATATCTGCTATTTTTCTTCACAACATTTCCAGCATTCCAGCATCAATTTTAATCTTTTCCTTTCTTTTCTTTTTCCAGAAAAAGAAGCGGGGGGTGGGGGATATATGTATTGTTGGGATTTTGCTGTTTTAAATTTATTGTTTCGCAGATGGTAAAGCTTTCTCTTCTGAAATAAAAAAATCTTATAAAAGACTATTTCTCTATTTCTGTCTCTAACTATTTATATGCAGTGGCATAGATGGACCGGATTTGGGGGGGGGGGTCTTCGGGAGAAGGAACTAATTTCATTGTTTTACAAGAAAAATTGATCAAATTCTAGACGATCTTTGCCATTTCGGGGGGGGGGGGGGATCCCCAAAACTACCCCCTTATCTACGACAGTGTTTATATGTGTATATACTTATATTAGTTTTCTTATATTCATAATTTTTAAGTTATTCAAGACTAAAATGGTTTTATTTAGCTAATTATAATTATTTACCTTTTACTACAAACTAAAAGTTGCATGTTTTAAACTTTTTAAAAATTTCTTTTAGGAATACAAAAGCATTTCTCCTCAAGTTATAGCATAGATTTTAATTGTGCATCATTGAAAAGATTAAAGGCATTTCATCAAGGATTTAGTTTTAAAGTAAATATGTTGTTTTTGTGTATTTATTTTAGGATTTTTCTTGTATCTTTAAAGCATAACATAATTATTTATTTCAAATAATGAAATGGAAAATATAATGTACATAATTTTAATTATAATATCAATACTATGTTTAAGCAGTGTTAACTGTAATCCATGCAAACTGAAACCATTCATCTACCCTATATAACAATCCAAAGCAAGGAGTACTTTGAAACCTATCATGAAATACCAACTACCCCGGTAGCAGAAATCGCGCAGCATGGCAGCGAGCGCTGCAGATTTATCTTGAAGCTTGCAGATTAATTAGCCACCTTACACCTTGAAAAATATGGGATTTCCTACTTTCAACATTTTAAGTATGTGTCCACAAAGTTTGCTTTGCTTTTTAACAAGATACTTCAAAAGTAGTTAGTAGGGTTATTAATGACTCAGCCAAATGTTTGCCCTGTTTTCACTAAATTATATGATAAATAATTTTCAACTATTAAACTGTGTTCTATTGTCTTCACTTCATTTTCTCTTAGCTTGCATTAAATGCATGTTCAATTTTAGATTTTACTAATTTATTTATAAATTGAATAATTATTTTTTTGGTCTGCATGTATTGTTATTTGTCAATTATTTTAAAATGCAAAGTTTGCTGTTTTTTCTGCTCGTAAATTTGGTTCCACATGCCGCAGATACATTTTGATTTCTGAAACTTGTGCTGCAGATTGATACAGAAAATTCTGCTTCTGGGCCAACTACTAAGCTCCACCTAAACCTTACTAAGATTCACAAGAATTATTTTGTAGATGGTTATATCTGGTTACAAACAGGCATGTGCTTGGGGGTTTGGGGGTCACTAGAGGTACCATGGTATCCCCATTACCTCGTAAAATTGAATGTTAAGGTGAAACTGGCACCTCTGGATTCACTAATTTAATACCTAAAATTAACTGTTATGCATATCAGTACGTGTAACAGTTGAAACAGAAAAGATTTTTGTGTATTCCTTGCCTTTAATAATTAATCTCTTTAAAATTTGCACTGTTTCAATTTAAAGAAACTCGTAGATCTTCTGAAATTTATTTTTTGTGCAAACAATAATATAACAAGAAAGAAAGAAAAGAAAAGAGAAAAAATGAAAGATAGAAAAATGTTGCAATTATTTTTGCATTTTCCTTTTAAATAGATCAACTATCCTCTGGTGGTTAAAAAATTGGGTATTTTGTCCAGTCTCCTTGGGCCGGACACAGAAGCAAAAGTTGCCATTCTTGATGTTCAGACTAAAGTAATGAAGTCTATTCTTTTGGTTATTATTTATTCATTTACATTTATAAGCAAAACAAATTGTATTAATACATCTTATATATTTAGGTTTCAATAGTTCAAGCTATAGTATCCTCAAATGATTCTCAAAGTACTAAAGGCTATTATTATCAGTCTGTGGATGAAATTCTGTTACCAAAGGTAAATATGATATTTAGTACCTGTATATATGTATATCACAAAAAAATATAAAAGTTACATACTAACTCTCTGAATATGTTGTATTTCCATTTTGTGCTGGGAATCAATAAAGCATCCAGTGATTATGATTAATGAATACAATTTACGTGTAGAGAAAGTTTTGAAAAGCTTATTTTTTAATTTGCAAATAGTTACCTCTAACAATCATGTATAAAATATTTGAAATTTTAACTTGAAAAACTAAACATATGTGTAACCACATAGTTGAAACAGAACAGATACGATTTTGTGAATGTTTTTGCTTTCAGGAATAAGATATGGTGGAATCTTATTATACCCAGAGGTGTTGGACAATAAGTTTAGCACTCATTAAATCAGTTATATAATTTTATCATATAACTGATTTAATGAAACTTATTTTCATAAAATGCAAAAGGCATTGATGTAATATGGGACTAGCAGAGTAAAAACTTCTTACTAAGCTTTTATTTTAGTTTACAAAGATTTTAAGAAAATTAACTGAGAAATTTTAGTGTTCTGGAAAACATTCACATACATGTGCAGCACAAGTCTGGAAATATTGTGTTACTTAAATTCAGGGATAATTTTCAGCCTTTCTAAAAATTTTAGTCATTTTGGGCAGTTCACAACCAGGCCTACTTGCAATAAAAATTCATATAAACAGGTTATGTGTGTCCTTTTCTCCTTGGAATTTAGTATGAAGTTTGGAATGTAGAAATATATAGAATATTTATAAGGAGTTTTAGATGAGCAAGGCAGTTTTGTGAATTGGAAGATACTGATTTTTGAATATCAGGAGACACATTGTCATCCACGGTATATTCGATTCCATGGTATACCGAGGTATAGTATCATGAGATTCTACTGTATATTGTTTGGGAAATAGAATCTGGCCTTCCTCTAGAACAGTATTTCTTAAGTTGTGTTCCGTGGAACCCTAGGGTTCCGCAGAGGTCACTCAAATGTTCCATAGTAAACTTGCACTCTTTCCTCTATAAACATTCAAGAAAGTCATTGAAAAGGCAATGAAATTTTGAGAGGACTCTACACCTCTTAAAAATTACTACTGATAATAGTAACTAAGCTTTGCGTCCATTTAGTAATTTAGGTACCGTATATTTCCGAATATAGGCCGATCCATGTATAAGCCGAGAGTGCATTATTCCGTCAAAAATGTACCAAAAATTCAAAACTCATATATAAGCCGAGATAAAAGTTTGAAGAAAAAAAAATTACAGCTCAAAGAAAATCGCCAAAAGGAGCGAAACATTCGCCAATCAGGTAACACAGATCAAGTATTTTCCAATCAAGACGTGTGAAAGTGAGAAGCTTAGCGCCAATGGCGATAGATTGATCTCTGGTAACCCTGTCTGAGGCGGGTGCCGACCGCCGAGTCAGCGAGCACATGTTCCGTTCCCCTACTCATTCATTGCTTTTTGCCCCTGCGTTTGCTTAGTTTGTTTTACTTTTTTTATTGTTTTTATTCAGTTATTTTTCTACATTTATATTAGAAGGATGAGCGGGAATAGAAAGTCCCAGACAGCTAATCGCGAGCGTATTATAGTCGGGAGCAAATTTCGCCATTTTGTTTCTGCGATGATTTTACAAAATCCAGCTGTAAAATATATGTATATTCTTTCAAACAAAACTACTTATTTTAAGCTAATTATTTCCTTTATGTAGGAGACATATATTACATGATTAAAGCTCTATATTAGTCGATAATTCGTGATATATAGACCGACTTTTTTTTCCAGATTATTGGACCCGTATATAAGCTGACCCCTCCGATTTAGCTTTCAAAAAAGTTCCAAAAATTCTCGGCTTACACACGGAAATATACGGTAGTTAATGAAAATGCAACTGTTCAGCGTCATTATTTTATTGACTGGGATAAGAAAACTCATCATGTTGGAGTCTTTACAATTTCCATGCACAAGAGTTCCAGACGAAGTTTTCAGCTTATGTGCCTACAAAAAATAAATGTTACAAGTTGCAGCCTGTAATATACGTAATGATTCTGACATGAGACTCTCATATCAGGATCTCATGATGAGAGTTCTCATCTCATACATAAAGCCTAATATGAAGGGTATCTGCTATAATTAAAATCAGTACCCCTTAGCTCAGTAACATTTTTCCTTCTGAAATCTTGTTTGAATATGTTATTTAACATTATTTTAAGAATTTTTTGTTTAACTTTTGAAATTTCTTTTTTAAGCTAATAAATATATTTGAACCAAACTACCATTTCTATGATAAATTATCCATTTTCCAAATGTAGCATTAATACCACACTATTGAAGAAAGCGGGGTTCCACAAGAAGAGTCAGTCCTTAAAAGGGTTCCTCGCATCAAAAAAATTAAGAAACACTACTTTAGAAATCATCATCTTCATCCTTCTCAAAATGTAAAGCTTTGTGAAGTAAGAAAAAGAATTAGGCATAAATTTAAAAAAAAACAAGCAATTTACGTAAAATTCATAGAGAATTTAATGAACTTCAAACAATTGAGATATTATTTTCTATTAAAGAATAAATGTACTTATCTTAATGAAAGGAGAAATGGCAAACGTTGCTACTTTTTTTCTTCCAGAACGCTTGTTTTTTTTTTTTTTTTTTTTTGTAATTCAGTTGCGAGTATTAGATTTTATAAATGCTCATTCATATTTTTTCATTTCAGAATTTTGAAGGAATGGTGCTTGTGGAAGGTTATTTACTTGATTCTTCTCATGCCCAAATATCCTGGAACGATGGTGGTGGAGTTATCACATACATGAAGGTGATTATTTAAAATTTTGTAGTGAGTTAAATCTAAAATATTCTTTGCATACAAGTAGATAAAATAATTTTTAATTGAGTTGAAATAATTTTTATTAAATTTCAATTTGAGTTGGGGAATAACATGTGGGGTACTGTTGATGATACGAAGGTCATCAATGGGCCCCCAACCCCAGAGGTATAGGATTCATAGAGGAGCTTAAAGTATTTGGATAAAAGCCTTTGATCTAAGAGCAAGATTTCAAGAGATATGGGCTGTTATTTAATAATTGTTTTTCATTTTTCAATTGAAATATACAATAGATGAAATAATTATTGATTCATTTGATCATGTTTTCCAGTAACAAAGAAAAATACTTTTATAGAATTATTAACAAGATGAAAATATGATAAACAAAAGAGTGCATTGGTTTGGTGTATTTTTTAAAGTACCTGGCACCATTACCCACTGTAATGTTAAATTCTAAAAAGCATATATTAAAAAAATGAAACAATTAGAAAATAATGCCAATTTATCTCTTTTTAGATATACGCATCTCTTTCACACTTGGACACAATACCATATTCACCAGAAATCTTTGTTGCTCCAAGTATTGAATTTTCCATTAATGGTAAATGGTTTTTATTATTAAAAATGGTGAACATTTTTTAACCAATTTCACACATCTTAATAAAGAGGGGGGGGGGGGAGATTACATTATATGTAAGTGCATTGTTTCTTAATGTAAAATAACATACTAATAAAAAATTCCACATTTTTAAATATTGCCCCATAAACAAGAAAAGTGCCACTTATGGGGGAGAGAGAGAGAGAGCGAGAGAAGTAGTTGGTGTTATAATTTCAGTCTCATCTGCAAAACTGCAGTTTTTGTTGCTTGATCATAATGGCTATAATTCAGAGTAGGTACATTTGCTAATTAATCATTTGTTCTTTCTCATCATAAAAATATATTTTGGTACTTCATTATGCTTCCGGTATTTAGTGATTTTGAAATTATGATCAGTTACTGAGTTAATTGTATTCTGGTTCCTCTGCCACATTTTGCATACTTAAACTTTTATTGTGCAGTTTTTTAACTTCCATTGCAGGTGCCCCAGCACCCCTCCCCCTTCCCTATTCAGGAACATGAAAGTTTTCCTTTATCATTTGTATTTATTGTTTTTTTATGTAGTTATATGTGCGTATAGTGTGAACAATTGCAAAAATATTTCAGAAATACATTTTATTACATTATTTATTTGTTGGAAGAAATTATTTTCAATATTGACATTAACAGTGCTTATGTTAAATTTTTTTTCAAATTTTAACATAAGCTTCCCCCCCCCCCCCCTTTGATTTCAACAGCTTATGTTCGTATGTATAAGCATCCCACTCCTCTCCGCCACACTTTTTTCCCAGGACTACGCCACTGGACATTAAATATTAGATAGGATAGCAACTGTGCCAAAATTTGACTTTCTTAAACTTTGGGCAAACTGCCTTAACTGATTCATATACAGTAGAACTTCTCGTAACTGTCTCAGGATTAACTGGCCTTCGCTTTTTCCAGCCATATTTTCAATATACAAAAAACAAAAACAGCTTTTAGAGCGCTAGTTATGTGAAAGAAACAGGTGTTGCGGTACTCAAGTGGTTTTTTCACTCATGTAGACAGGGCAAGAGTACTTGAAGAGGCATTGAGATACGTAAAGCAGCAGCCATCAGCATATTCCTAAGGAAGTGGCGGGACTATGCGGTGAAGTGCCGGGCTTCTCGTCTGTAGCAAAAACAGGTCACAGACTTCTTTACTAGTGCTAGATAACTGGTGTGTAACTCTCAAAGTAACTGTACTAAAATGCAATAAAACATCACACCTCCACTCACCTTTAAATTTCATAATATTTGTCCCACTTTTCGCTATCCCCCACTTTAACCGTATTTTTACTTCACCGGCTTACCATCGGTCCCAATTAAGCCGGTTAACAGAGGTTCTACTGTACTTTGACTATTTTAAATCAATCGTGGAATTATTCTTATTCTAAATTAAAATTAAGTCTTTTCAACAAAAAATAAAATCACGATGGACCTGAGGTTGCACAATTTTATAGGTTCATGAATTTAGCACTTGCTTAAGATAACACAGCTTCAAAAATGGTCTATAATGTGTTTCAATGATTATTGCTTGCCCTTTATCCTGTGGCATTCCATGTTGATTGACTTACAATTTAATACTTTCTCTTGGAATAGTGTTGTGTAGTTCATTGAAAGACTACATATCCTCAATTCTTAGAAAAAGATTTTTGCTTTTTTAGAAAAACATTAAAAAAAAAAAAATATTCTTGTACTTTAGGCTTTGAAATCCATCGTAACAAACTGAAGCGTGATGCAACTTATAACCAGGGTTATGTTTTTTTTTTTTTGGGAGTGCTTTGTGTTCATACATGTGTAAATACATTTAAAAATATTTTTCAGATCTTAATACTTTGAAAAAGTATATTCGAGAGGAAGAGAAAATCACAAATGAATGGACAACATATGTAAAGAATTTAAGTTTAAATATTAATTTGGAAGCAGCTGCATATGAAGATATTCTTCTTGTTGATGTTGTTGATACTTATAGAAATTTACCATCCAAGTTGCTCAAGTTTTACAAATGGTAATACTTTTAAGCATAACAATATATTTTAATGACATCTTTTTACTTTCTTTTAAGATAATGTTGTTTGGTTCATTAAAAGCCGGTACATAAATGAAATTGGCATCATATTCATATCTAGCCTTTGGGTTGTCATTTTCCTAAAGTATGGGAAGCTGATGGAAAAGTTGCAAATAAAAGATATGGTCTTGGCAGCCAAAGGATTTTAGTAATCATGGATCGGTCGCCTTGAAGAACTTAATTTAATGTATTATGAACACAAATCTAAATCTTTAAAATGAAAGGAAAAAAATAAAGAAATTATGCCAAAATATCCACGTACTATTATAACGCAATTTTCCTTTCCATGTTCTCAACTTAAGTACATGACATGACGACAAAATCGGAGTTTGTTTTCTTGTTTTTGCTGAATTGGCATGATGCGTGTGGGGGGGGGGGGGGGGATTTCTTGGAGCGAGGGGCACACAACCCCCTAAATACGAGCCTTACTGTATACATAAACTACCTGAACTTATGTATACAAAATTCATTTTAGAGTGATGTGGCGGAATGTGTTGCCTTGTTTGCCGTTTTTACTTAAGAATCTTGTGGTCTTTGCCTCAAAAACTAAATCTAGAGCAGGGTGTGGCGACCTTTTGTGCTCTTTTTTTATTTTTTAGCCTTAGCTTTCACAGAAATCAGATAAAATATTTATGTTTTTTCTCCTTTATTTTCCCGTGCAGCATTTGTTTAGCAGTAAACCATCTGTTGACTCCCAGTATGTGCAGGAAATGTTAAATCCTGGATACCCAAATTTTCCAAATACTGGAGCACATGAAAATTCAAGTTGAGTTAAAGAGATTGAATGTAATATTGCTATAAGAAATCATAAAGAAAAATTTTAATATTATTTTTCCAGAATATGAGCTACATTAAAGAAAGAAAATCACAATTACGGAATATACCCTATTAATTGTTAGGTTGTACTTTACAAGCATTGCAGAAGCAAGAATAAATGTTTTACAAAAATTGCGATCACAAAAACCATCTATTCTCATACACAAGTAGGAAAATTGTTACATTTATTATGATTTTTTTCAGAATGGTTTTTACAATTTTTTAGGCATATTTAAAACAACATGTTTTCAAAATAGTACAGACCATTTGGGTTGCTCTAGGCTAGGCATTAAATAATCTTCAATTTTATAAGTTCAAACAGAACAGGATTTGAAACCTCATGAGTTTAAAAGCAAGTACAAGATTAAAAAATACTTACATGATAGTTAACAAGTACCTTTCACAAAAATCTTTTATTATTATCAGTGATGCCGCTAGAGTTTGGAAACTATGGGTCCCTGGGACCCAGGACTTCCAACTTTACGGGTCCCTTTTTTCAAAAAGCGGTCCCTATCCATCAAATAGCATATCATGGTTTTAAAGCTATCAGGGGTGGTAGCAGTGAGGATTTGCATTTCCTGAACTTTCAAAAAAGATTTCTGAATCTTGATTCTTTTTAATAGGTACTAAGGTACTGTATTGTCAGACATATAAGACGAAATGTGAATTGTTAGGTTGTACTTTATGGAAAATTCTTGGATCAGACAGAAATGGATAAAAGTACTTATTTTAACAGGACTTGCAATTGAAAATGTAGAAAATATAGGACAAACAAAAAAAATGGCTTAATTGTGTACTTTTTTAATAAAATGTGTGGATTATTAAAAGAAATAATACAACAACATCTAAATAATCACCAGAATGATAAAGAAATGTTATTAAAATATTTACATGCATTTAATCAGGGCTCCCACGGCTGCGCCAATTGCGCCAAACTGCGCCTAAACGATTTTTCTGCTACATGCTGCTACAAAATGCGTTTTTTTGGAAAAATTGCGCCAAATCGCGATTTTCAGGGGAAAAATCGAAAAAAATTTAGATATTATATTTTTTTTCACCTTAAAATCGGCATTATTCGTTACATTTTTCCTTTAGTCAACTAATTTTTTACCTTTGAAGCAGTTTATTAATGAATATTAGCTCTACCCTCTCTTAAGAACCTAAAGTGTGGATGAGAAAATTGAGCAGAATGAGTGATGTATCCCACGCTTCTATAAGAAACAGTGAGACGATTTCTCATATTTTGTAGTATTATAGAGAGAAAAATAATTCCTCTTATCACTATTTATGTTCAATATTTTATCTAGTAAATTTTTATTGAAATAGATAAAAAAAGTTTAAAATTTCATAGGACGTGGAAAAAATAAACTTAGCGTTTTTCCTCAGTGCACTTTGTTTTCTATTCTAATGTTTAGGAAATACTAATCAATGTGAAAAATCAATAACAGAACAGATGTTAAAAAGATTATTGCTCCATTATAACAATTCGTAAAAATTCCTTAAGCCTACTTTCCACGTGCAAGCAAAGGAGTGCATACATTCTACAATCTTTTTGCATCCGCTACAAAAATCGGATTTTTTTTCATTTCAACTATTTATAATGTTCCTTTTCAAACTAAATAAAGGAAATGTATTTTTATTTTAAATAAAAACATTGTTTGAAAATATATATTTGTTCCCGAAAGTGTTTAGAGATAGACTTTCAGACGCTGTAAAATTAAACATTGAATTGCAGCTTGTTTTCTTTTCTCATTACTCTTTAAGCTCTATAATCTATATCATATAACCACAATTAAAAAATATAACTATAAAGAACAAAATAAGTAAAAAAAATAGTCAAGTTAGAAAATCATTAAAAAAAGCATGTATATCTTAATGAATTGATGATCTTTAGCAAATATGTTAAGCAATATTATTTGAAGAAATATAAATTTTGTTGTGGGTGAACGACCTCATAAAAGTACTCTTGCTTAAAGTTTCAATTTTTTAACTAGATTTGAAAGCTATGAAATTATCATGCATTTTCTCTTTCTTTTAATTCAATTTAGTTTCTTTCAGCATCCAATTGCTGTAACCCTAGGACTCTTAAAATTTAATTGTAACTATTACACAATTTTTGAAAGATGTAAAGATAAATTGTTAGAAAAAAAATCATTAGACAATAAATTATCAACCTATAATAAGAAATACATTTTGCCTTTCTGTTATAGAACTGAAAAATATAATTTGGTTCTTGAATTTTCTTGCTGCAAAATTATGAAACCCAGCAATTTACTTTTGGTGTCATTAATTACTTCCAAGGCATCTAAGTGATCATTTAGGATTGAAATTTAAAGGAATATTTCTTAATCAGAAAAATAATAAATATTACTGCAGGTAGAAAATAGGATAGAGTTCAAATATATTTTTTGATAAAATATGAAATTATATTTAATTGATTCAAAATTTTATTGTTACTATAATCACAATGGTTATACCTAAATAAGTACCATTTAAAAAACAAATTTTAATCAATGATAAATAGTTTAACCTTTCATATTCGTTAGTTTTTGCTTATTTTCTTGTAAGAATAGTGTTTTAGCTCTTAAACAAAAAAGAGAGAATGTAATGATTTTTGAAAAGAAGAAAATTTTAAGCTTTCTTCTAGCTATTCTTAATCATTAGAAGAAGAAGAAAAAGAAAAAAAACTACAGAACATTTATTTAAATAATCTGTTTCTTGCGAAAAGTATTGAAAAACACCTTTATAAGGGTAATAGGAATAGGTTTAATTAGTCTTACTTTTTGAATAGGTTATGAATAATTTCTTATAAGAAATATAAAAATAATCCAGTTTTTGAAATAATCTAATTCAGTTTTTGAAGGATGACTGACATTTACATTTCCTATCATTTTGAAGACTTGAAACTGCTCTTACCCTTGATGTATGAAAATGACATTGCTTTAAAACAGCCATTTAATATTTAAAAAATAAAGAAAAAAACCCTCCAAAAATGATACAAATTTGATATTTTCGGCTCCTAAGCTGATACAAAAGTCGATTTCTTTTGCTCTAAACTGATACAAAAGTTAAATTCTTCTGCTCCAAACTGATACAAAAAGGACATTTTACCTGCTCCGAAAGCTGCTACAAATTGTGTTAAGGCGGTGGGAGCCCTGATTTAATACATCTTCTTATTATTTCCTAGATCAATCATGGCTTTTACTGCTTCATTATCTTGAATACTCTTTCGTTTTAATACTGCTTGCAGTCTTTTGCTTCCTACATCTCCTATGCAAAAAGTGCAGAAAACGTCAAAATTCGGATTCGCGAATTTTGCGTAATTGATCGAGTGGAAATTAAGAGCTTTTTTTTAAAAAAATTAATCAAATAATACTGCAAAAAATTAAAGGGCAGAAACTTATTTTTATTAATTCAGAATAAAAGCAACAATTAACAAAAAACATAACTGCAAAAACGAACCCTTTACAAAAATCGCAATCGCAAAAATGAAACTACACATTTCCGATTGTGATTGCATTTCATTTCCCTTCTTTTAAAATCATTTGTATCTAAAAATCCGAGGCAAAAACGTTTCCGATTTTTCTCTGAAAGTAGGGAGTTCGACTCTCATGAGGGTTTTCGTTTATTTGTCTGAGGGTTCGGCTTACATGCGAATCGACTTATACGCAAATGGATGCGGTACGATTTTGATTTAAAAAAGAAGAAATTTTATTTGCTTACTTCTTAATTAAACCTAAAAAATATTTGAAATGAGAAAAATATGATTCCCGTAAAGGATGCAGAAAGATTATGAAAAAAAAGGAACGCATACGTTTCTTTGCTTGCACATGGAAATTAGGACATTTTTAAAGTATTGCTGCAATTAACCAAGAAATACATATTGATGCAATTGAAAGGAAAAAACTAAGATAAGGGCGGAAAATGTAGGGTGATTGATCAAAACAATTTCCGGAACTTCGGCAAAAAAAATTCCGATATTTTCAGAACTCTACCACTCCTGAGATATAAATGAAAAATAAACCTTTTATGACAAGAAATTTTTTCCAATCAATGCAATTAGCAATTGATTCAATAACAATTCGACCTAGAATTAAAACCAAAATCCCATATTTAAAAGCTAAAAATCAAGTGATTGATTTTTGGTCGAATGTCAGATTCGTGAATTTTCCGCAATGTCGATTACATGGACAGTAGCAGTCTTTAAATAATGAATGCAATAAGGCTATAACAAATTAAATAGGAAAATTTTGTTTATTATTTTGATTCCAAATAAAAACTAAGCAAAAATTGTAACCGCAAAAACGAAACCTTTTCATACCCGATTTTTAAAAACCGCATATTTCCGAACTTATTAAACATTAGGTTGATTATATCCTTAAAGAAATCTTTGGGCATTGAATCTCTGAATTGTTCAGTAGAAACCAGTTCTGTTCAGAGCCACCCGTTTCCCCTACCAAAGCCTCGGCAACGGAGAAGTAGAGGAGAGGAAATGATGCGAGCTGGTGCCGTTTTCCCATTCTCTCTTCATACAAAAAAAAAGCTGAAAGAAAAATGCCGGTCAAAGACGCTCAAAAAATATATTTGCATATCGATTTTTCATACATTTTACTAGATTATTTCCTTTTTCCCCCGCGATGAAAATCACACGTCCCGGGGGACGCGTAATAAATTTTTTTTACGCATCCCCACCTTGCGTATTTGACGCGCTATAGCGCGTCCGCGGCATCGCTGATTATTATTATTATTCATTTTTTCAAAATGCAAGATTGGCGGGCAAACAATGTCTTTCAACTCAATGTCAATGCAAACAAAGACTTTCAAAAATGGGCACTTCCACCGAACAAAAATCTTTCCCTATAAATATAGGGAAAGATTTTTGTTCGGTGGAAGTGCCCATTTTTGAAAGTCTTTGTGCCTTTTTTATAATTTTGCAACCACATGTCCTTTTTTTTTTAAAAAAAAAAGGAACTTCAGCACTCTGCCATTTTTAACGACATTAATAAACTCTTTATATGTATTTATAATCCATAGTCAGGAAAATGTTTTATGATGCTAAATGATTAATAAAAAAATTTAATATTCAATATATTCTGTAAAATAGTTATAATATTGGAAAAGTTATTGATTACAAAAAACTAAATCCTAATTTCTACTCGCATCTTTTAGAATAAAATTTTTTAAGTGTTTCTATTTCATTATGTAAATCTTCTCTTTTTTAGTCCATGACCTTTTGCATTACTTATTTGTAAAAAGGAATTAAAGTTAATTAATCTAATTTGTAATCATCAAATTAGAATGGTGATCTGATAGTCTTCATGGTTCTTATTGGTCTACTTTTCTGAAATAAGAATAAAGAATATTTCCCCTTAAAATTTTTTTCCTCTTATTATAAGTATATTTCCATTTTTTAATGAAAAGGGGAGGAAAAAGGACTTACACAACTATTGATTCTTTCAGGTTAGATTCCAACCATGAATATTCATATGTGATGAAAACAGACGACGATACTGTGATAGACATTAATCGTTTGCTTCAAAAATTGCAAGATGACATAATATTTAATTCCTCCAATAACTGGCTACTTAGCAGGTAAATTTCTTATGTTTTGAGCATTAGAGATATTGTTTTTAAGATTTCCAGCAAAAAATTTTAAAACATACTCTGCTATTTTATAAATAAATTGGAGATGCATGATGCTTTTAGCATTTGTTTCAAAGTTTTTTATTTTCATTTTCATTTACTTATTTATTTATTTATTGTGATTACTGCAATATTTTTTAAAAGGACATGTTCAAAAGAAATTTTTTTAGATGTTTTGATTAGTGAGAGTGCATTTAGGCCTTTGTGATCCGTAGTAACGATGTGCATTTGAATAGCAGCAGGACTAATGCCGCAGATGTAGCAACACTCATTTCTTATTAGTTTAGAATGAGTTTTACGCTGCATAGTTGTAATCAAGAGTAAAGGCACTTCTCGCTCAGAACTGCTAACAAACTGCTTTAGAAATGGTGCCGATTGCGAAGGATTAATTTATTAAATTAATTGTATGAATTGCATTAAATTTGATTTCTAATTAAGTTAAAGTATTGGATCATTTTTCATACACAATGTTCCCATTTGGTTAAAATGTTTTGTTTAGGTTTTTATATAATTTGTTCATGGTGTTATGATGTATACTGTATAGGTTAAAGAAGGTACTTTCACTACTTTACAATTTTGTCATACACCCTAGAAAGTAAGATCTTGGCTTACAATAAAGATTAATGAAATCTAATAAATCCAAAAAAAAAAAAAAAATTCATTTGGTGACATGTCAAAATAAGTTTTGCTTTAGACGTGAAATTAATAATAGATCAAAACAGGAAATCAAAAAATTTGAAAGCTCTGGAAAAATCAGTAATTTTAAGGAAAAAATTAACAAAAACTCACATATTCTTTTATTTTCCAAAAATTTCAATCAATATTTTCCCTTTCCTTCCGTTTATAGGCATTCTATATCAAAGTCCAAGCGTTCTATATCAAATTACCTTTATCCCAACTAATTAACAGATTTTTTTAACTTAAAGGTGTGTAAATTAATATTTTATAAAAGTAAACTTTTATAGGTTTAGAAAAGAATGGCCTGTTAATTATATTGGTAAATGGGCAGATTATGACTACCGCTCACCAATATATCCATCCTTTCCTTGTGGTGCAGCTTATATTTTATCCAGTAAAGTGGCTTCATGGTTAAACTCTAACTCAGATCAACTATTTTCTTACCAGGTGACAATTTTTATGCTTCATGATTTTATTTTTTGCTCATTAATGAATAAATATTTTTTTATTCTTGTATTATGTTAATCAAGCTTTAACCTTAAGCCTCTATGAACTGTCTCACATATGTTTATGTACGGAGTATTCTATAAAAATGTTTTGGAAAAAGAAAAGGGGGTAACTATGAACATGAATACCAAATAAACCCCTCGTGTTGATTTGTTTGGTCTTTTTGTCAACAAGCAGCAAGAATGGTAACAAGTTCCACCCACTGCCTCTTTTGTTTATTTTCATTCTCAGCTTTTACAATGGCACATCTTTTTACTTCATTAAACTGCATAAATACTCTAAAATTTGAAAAGCTTTTAAAAACTTAATTATATATGCAATCCTAATATTCTTTGTGTGATAGTGGGGGAAAATATTAATTTTTCTGACATTACCAGTGAATTTTTCAGCTTTATATGGAAAATACATTTATCTATTATGTTTACAACTTTCTGAAATTTAACTTAAAAAAAATAATTAATATATATATATATATAGACTTATTTTAACCAAAAAAAAAACTTTAGCAGGAAAAAGCCCAAGTCTCATTTAGAATGTAAAATTTTGCATTTTTTAGTACAAAAGTTACAAATGTGGTAATAAAAACAGCACTTAAATTCAAATTTTTAGTTTTATAACTTCTTGTTTTGAAGTCATGTGTAATGTACTCTACTCATGTGAGTAACATGTATGCACACTATTTTTAGAATAGTATCGATAACTTCGACAATTACTTTGTTTATTTATTTTTTAAGGTTTTGAATGCATTATTAAGATGCTAAATATTTCATCATGGTTATGATTACATTTTATTGTTAGGGTGAAGATGTTTCAATAGGTATTTGGTTGGCTGCCATAAAGCCAGAATACATAGACGTAAGTACTTTTTTATATAATATGTACTTCAATTTATTTTTCAATATATTTAACCTAAAGTCGAATTTGTTTAGGATGAAAATTTTGAATGTGATTCGAAGTGCCATCATCTTAGTTACAACAGAGCTCAGCTTACACCAGAACAAATGTATGATGTTTGGTCTACCTACGAAAAATGTAATAATTTATGTTCATGTAAATAAAAAGTTAAATAAATAACTTAATAAAATCAAGTAAGTATAAGGAGAATTGCTACCTTCTACACAAATAAATTTAAATAGAATGATTTCCTTCACCTCCATATACATTCCCAAAAATATCTCCCTTTTTTATAGAACTTTTGAACTGACTGTACTCAAACTTTTGAATATGACTAGAATCCAGAGTTTTATTTATTTTTAAATGTTATTCTCCTAAACTTTTAAGAATAATATCTAAAAGGGGAAAAGTTACTTTATTGTAGACCGTTGATGTGCTCGGCGTTGCGCGGGCTACCTCAAATATTGCATCATTTAAAGAGAAGAATGAAATGATATGACAATCATCCAATATTCTGTCGTAAATAAATAGGGATAAACTTATTTAAAAATTCCCATTGGCAACAGTCTTTAAAAAATCACATTTAAATAAGACAAAATAAAAAATCCCTACCAGATAAAAGTATCTTCATTAGATTAAGGGCAGAAGCCACTAAAAACTTGGTAGAAGTCACTTCTACCAACTGGTCCACTGCGGAACTTTCAACTATTTTATACATGTTTATTTAATATAGGTTACCAATGTCATGATTAAATTTTGAAAGTCAAGTTTTTTCAGTGAAGAAAGTTTTTCTTGTAGGATTTTACCAAGTCCTGCCAAGACTAAAATTATTTAAAAAGTTATAACACTTAAAAATATACGTACATATATATATACAGTAAAATCTGTAAAGTGGACCACCTTTGTAAGTTGGCCACCTGTCTAAGTTGACCACTTATGTATGCCGAATTTGGGTGGGAATATTATAAAACCCTTTGTAAGTTGACTGCTTAATTATTACTATACTTTTATTTGTTTATCTATTTTTGCAAAGATAAAAAAAAAAACTTAAATAACTTCTCCAGGATATTTTCGATGCTATAATGTTAGACTAGTACTTGTCTGGATGGATGAACATCAATTTAAAGTTTGCCTAAAGCTCTTTGTAAGTTAACCATATGAGAAAACTACTATGAGCTTTCTTTTATTCTTTAAATAAGTTTCTTCTTTTTTCTTCTGTCTCATACAGACATTTTGAGAAATTATGTATTTTTAGGAAATTTTTACCATCAAAGAAGTAACTTAGATAATTAATAAGATATTCATCTTTATTTTAACTAAGTGCTTTAATTTATAGTTGTATAGGATACATTGGAAGTCATTCAGATTAAATTTATCTAATGATATTTTAGATAATTGAAAATGTAGCTAATTTTACCTACTTTTTTCATTTAACGTATGTTAATTTCTTTCTTAACTTTATTACATGAAGTTATATTTTAATTAGTTACAAATGAATAAACGCATAGTGTAAGAAATGGCAAAAAAAAATCTCCACCCTGTATAAGTTGACCATCTGTCTAAGTTGACCACGAAAGTGCTGCACCGCAGGTGGTCAACTTAAACAGGTTTTACTGTGTATATATATATATATGAGATGTTCTTCCTTATGCATTAAGAAATATAATAAAAAAACTTTCCAATTTTTTTTTTTTTTTTTTTTTTGAAAAATAAACTTATTTGGAACATAAAAAAAAAGTGGTGCTGAACTACTATCCAAATAAGGTCTTCACATAAGATAGTGAAGACAGGTTGTTTTCTCTGCATTCAAACTGCGCTGACAATGAAACAACTTATACGTAATTTTGTCATCTTAAAATATTTAGAGCAATCGCCTGCAGTGACTGATATATGCCATGCAACAAAAATGTTTTATTTGCTTCTCTAATTTTTCTACTAAGGATGCAGTTAGGAATTTTTTTTAGTAAGATAAGAAATGTTAGTTCTGTAAAACTACACTACAATAGGGTGGGCAGGAACTACAAAACTTTTTTATTAAGTCATAATACCACGGAGAAAATGCGAATTGGGAAAAGAAGACTAAACAGCTTTAAAAAGAAAGAAAATCGGTTTATATCCTTCCGATCGCGCATGTGTTTTAAAGTTTGCCAACATTTGGGGAAATTCACGATTTTACGATAATTTATAGTAGTTTTAAATTGGCCTCTCGGTGAATGTAATTGTTCATGTATATTAGAACCACAGAAATGAATGTTTAAATATTATTTTAATTCAGCAACATCTTCCGGGGGTGTATGCATCGAAATGTAATGAAATTCTGAAGAAAAAAAAAAATTATAAATAAAAGTAGATAACAGTTTAAGGAGGAAAAAATACTAGCAACTTACCTGTTTCTGTTTTTTTTATTGAATGCAAGTCTTAATTATTTATTTATTTATACCTCATCAATCACCACAGTACCTACCCTGGCGAAGGTTTAGCCGGATGGGGTGAATGAGAAGAAAAGAACAGAAAAATAAAAAAGAAAGAACCCACAAGCGGCTGAGCCAACACCCCCTGAACTAGAAAGCCTCCGGACTGAAACTATTGCGCAACGTCCGTAGGCCGATTTTCACCCCGTTCGTAGCATTTATAATTGGGATATTACTGGATTTCGGCAGAAAATCTTTTGCATAAAAGCAAAAGAATGCCCTCAGAAATTGCAGGTTGAGTTCAACACATTTATATACTTACTCAGTATGGAAAAAAAAGTTAATATTTCTACTTCGAAAATAATTTACTGCATTCAGATAATTAACCTCTAACCGCGATTTTTAAACATTTTAGAGGTGTTATTTTGATACATAGATATTTATCAAGATATATTGAAGGATTATATTTTATTTACGCTCAACATTTTAACACTAATGTTTGTTCATTTCCATATCAGAAAAAAAAAATCTATTTTCATATAGTTTTTAATAATATTCCTGAAATTTACGAAGTTATTTATGTCACACTTGCGTGATAAATGCAAATCTTGACTAAGGTTGTTTAGATACTACGACTTTAAAATTCAAATTGGAATGAAATAATAAAGTAAGGCAATTTAAAAGCAAGCAATAACGGAAAGCCTTCCGTAGATTTTAAATTGTTAATATCAAAATAATTTTTTAAGCCTGGTCACTTCTGAACAACGCTATACGACCACTTGAAAATAGTCTTGTACGCCACATTCGTAAAAGAAACCAACAAAAGTTAAGAAAAAGTATTTGCATAGTAGTTCTTATCAAGTTCCCACAGTTACGTTTTCTATTCCGGTGGTCTTTTATGACTGTGTGACTGGAAAGGGGCTATTGAAAAGAGAAGTTTTTGTCTAGCGGACATTTTATGACTCTCTCATCTCAGAATTCTAGAGATTAGAAAGATTCCCTTTTACTAGAAAATAAAAGATGTTTTAAAGGCATCTTTGTTACAATGAAAGCAACAATTTTTTATTATCAATTTTTAGTAAAGAACTTAATTTTATTCGTTCTGAAATGTGTGCTCTACAAGTGGACTCTTCAGTGGACGTTATTTGATGGTTTGATTGCAAAAACAGGCTGATTAATAATGTGAGTTAATTGCCAGCGCAACAGGAGCAGTAGATTTCGGTGTTGGCTGAGCCAACATCCCCTGAACTAGAACACGGGGTGTTGGCTGAGCACCCGCTGTATACCGCAGAGCATGTGATGTTACGTATACAAATTTTGAAAAGAAAAAAGCATCGTAAATAACAACAACAACAATAATGATAGTAAAAGACAAATATGATGAACAATGAAAAAAGGGAAAATTTTGAGAGCAGCAAATGAAAGTCCTGCGTGATTTTGAATGAAACTCACGTAAGAAGTTGTTTATTTAGAACAGTTTATTTCTACCAATAGTAATATATTTATAAACATATATTTTGTAATCAGATTTTTCCAAATTTTGGGAAACTTTTGAGCAGAAGATGAAAACCGATTTAATTTCTTTCTTTACTTCATGTTAGTCTCCCCAATTTGTAATGTTTTCGCGGTTACACAAGTTCATGGGAGATCTAAATTTGTTTCAGGCTTATAATTGGGTACTAGCTGAAGCGAAATAAAATTTTAAAAATATAAATATAGTAGAACCCGTGTTATCCGAAAAGCACGGGACCGTAACGTTTTCGGTTAATCGAGGTACCATAGAAATTTTCGGAAAAGCGAGAATTATAGGCAAAGGTCATGTTTATAACCAACATGTTCCCCCATCCCCCTGCGCATAGAACTAATTGAAACTGCAGAATCCAATGGATTGCCAAGCAGATTAACCAGTTCTGAACGTGAATGTAATGTAGTTGCTGCGATAAATTCTATACAAAATACTAATATTTTACGTTTATGTCATTTAGTATTAAACATTTTATCAAGGAAAGACGAGCCATTTGCCCCTTATGAAGAAAGAACTTTAAAAAAAGCGGAGCATTTGCCTGTTATGGAAAAAAAAAAGACCCATTTGCCTTTTCGGTTAAGCCGATTGTCGGATAAACGGGATTCGTATAACCGGGGTTCTACTGTACTTTTAAAGTCATTTTTTAAGTTGCCGCTTTTTTTAATTATTTTCCGTAAAATTAATAATATACCGTATTTTCGGCAGTATACGCCGCACTGGCGATAATGAGTACGATTTGCGTCAAAAACATCGTAAGCACCGCACCCGATGTTAAGCAATTTAAAAGCACAACTTGTTAACAAAAGGAAAGGGCAATTTGAATTAGTTGTTTTAAAGGATTTTTTAAAAATAAGATAACCATTTATATTTTATTATCGGAAAAGACGTGTTGTTTCTGTAACATAACAAACCGGAGCGCTGGGTCAAACGCTTCACCTCATGACGCTCAAAATAATCAGGTTCTTAAAAACAGCAGTATAACTTTAAAATCGCTTGGGAACCATTTCCCAAAACTTTTAAAAAGATTAGTATGGTCAGTTGGGGTAATTGTAAACAAGCTTCATAACTACACTTGTGGTGGTTTGGAAAACTTAACTGCTTCAGACTAATAAACTGGCAGCATGGCAAAAGACATTGAAACAATTTCCTAAGTTTCGAAACAACTGTGGAGGCGTCACTATTGTTTGAAAATGGCACAGTGAAAAAAGTTGTTTAACAAAATTTAGTGATCTTACATTTTCCTCTCCAACTCATCTGCAAAAGCGATGTTAGCGGTTTCAACCATTTTTAGCCTACTTTCCCGTAAAAGTAAAAAAAATACTAATAAAGCATGAAAGAAGGCTTAATGTATCGTAAAAATAAAGAAAAGTAAAAAAAAAAAGTGAAGTAATTAAATAAAGATTGAAAAATAAAAAATTTGAAAGTAGGGTTTTGAGATGGGGAAAATGTATGTCTGTCGGTCTGTCCCCCCCCCCCCCCTAATAACTTTTGAACGAATAGTCCGATTCGAAAAATTCTTTTTGCATTCGAAAGATCTCGGCGAGGACATCTCATTTCCATATTTTACTTTTTGATTTGAACAATTTTTCGTTCAATTTTGAACAGTTCAAAAAAATTTAACATTAGCGCCTATGGGCGAAAATGAAGCAAATTATGTAAATTCTGGGTACAAGATCCATGTTCCAATGAACAAGCTTACTGGAAGAATCTCTTGGCGTGAAATATCAATGAACAGTTTTTGTTCATTTTTGAACAGTTAGAAAAATTAACATAGCGCTAACGGGGAAATTTCAACCCTATATAAATCCTGACCTAACGGACCGATTTGCTTGGAACAAACTTTATCGGAAAGCTCTTATAACGTAACATGTGCAAATAGAAAGTTCATCCAGAACTAACGAGTCTATTTTCCTATAAAAAAAATTTATCGGGATTTTTAAGGCTATTTCTCAATGAATAAATGAATGAGTGAAAGCATGAATTAATGAATAAATGAAGGAGTGAAAGAATGAATCAATGAATGAGGAAAAGAATGAATAAATGAGAGAATAAAGACATGAATGAGTAAACGAATGAATGAATGAATGGCTGAATAAAGGAATGAATGAATGAGTGAATGAATATGTATTATCCGTTGAAAAAGGTATGTTTGAAATAATTAAGAACTAAAGCTAAAGGAGAAAGAGATAGCTAGATTATAAATTTGAATTTGGTGTATACGGGAAAGTAGGCTCGTATAGTTCTAGACGGAACTTCTTGTTATTTGTCATATGGAAAGCTGCTAAAAACTTTTAGTTATGAATTTAATCCTCCGTTATTTTTCATGTGCAAGTTAAGTGTTTACAATTACCCCATATATCCCGTACTCTGTGGTAATTGTAAACACTTAAATTTATCCTATTTCCAATATTTTAGTGGGACAATAAGTATTATATCTTGATGATAATTACACTTTTGTGTCTATTTTACACAACTGTTGTAGTTGTTGTTGCTAATGCTACTTGGAAATCCAAGCCCCCTTTGTAGGGAGACCATGAATTAAGGAAGCTAATACTGATTATTAATGAGTTCCACTAGAATGAAGTACACTTGGCTCAGAGGGGCTTAATGATTTTGAACCAGCTCTCAGATGAGAGATTGTCACCTAGGATGGTCCCTCAGCGGAAATTATTTCTAGCTTGGTGGACATTTGAAGCTACGATGTATTTTACGTGCACAGCTCCCTTTAGCGCACTCGGTCTCAGAGTAATCAGTCGCGGGAGGTGGTCACCCTCCCAAGCGTTGACCACTGCCAGTTGTGTTTCACTTTCGGTGTTCTGTGGGATCTAAGCTTAACCGACTGATCCACTGCGGGACAAATTTGCAGAGTGTGAAACAATTTTCCATTTGCATCAACCTTATTCGAAAATAAATCACTGTTTACAATTACCCCAGATCTCTGGGGTAATTGTAAACACGAGCTCATTCGCTAACAAATAGTCATAAAGTCAAAACTTTTATACACATTTACTCACGAAAAGTACAGCAGTGGCTGCAATGCTCATAATTTTATCTCTGAATTCATTCAAGAGGTAGGGAAGGATCAAAAGTTAAAACATTGAAAACGCGTTTACAATTACCCCAACTGACCCTACAAACAAAGCAAGACAGGCGTGAATCGATGACGCTTACTATTATACTGTATTAAAACAAAAACGCCGCAGCGACATCTATTGACAGCATTTTTGACTGTTTGGCAAACTTGTTTTTTATTTATTTTTTTTAACTTCGCCGCATCGGCATTTTTTAAAAACTTTTCAACACATAAGCACCGCGGCGCTTACTCCGGAAAATACGGTAATTAAAATTTAAAAATACTGAAAGAAATACCTTTAAAAAGTGAGAATACATTTAAAAAAAGTACTGAAGGCGAATTTAGATTGTAGAATTGAACAATAAATTCCGTCTAGACTAGAACTATAGAGCCTACTTTCCCATATACACCAACACCAAACTGATGATCTAGCTATCGCTTTCACATTTAGCTTTAGTTCTTAATATTGCTTCAAATATACCTTTTTGACGGTTAATTATTATTCATATACTCATCCATTTATTTATTCATTCATTCAAAATTATCCTCAATAAGTTTCATGGGAAGATATACTCCTTTGGTTCTGGATGTTCAACGTCTTCAGCTTCTTCCGATAAAATTCGTTCAGAGAAAATCCGTTTGTTAGATCAAAATTTATATTGGATTCCACTTTCCTCGTAGTGTTATTTATTTATTTTTGTTTTTGAACTATTCAAAATTGAACAAAAACTGTTCAAATCAAAAAATATTTCAAGGCCTTCCTATAAGCTTGTCTGAAGGAACTAGGATCTTATGTCCAGGGGTTTTTTTTGCTTCCTATATTTCCCTATAGGTGCTAATGATACATTTTTTAAAACTGTTAAAAATTGAACGAAAAATTATTCAAAGCAAAAAAACAAAATATGGAAATTAGATGTCGTAGTCGAGATCTTTCGAAACGGACAATTCCATCAAAAATTATTGGGAGGCGGTGGAGACAGACCATCCCAAAACCCTTCTTTCAATTTTTTTACTTTTCAATCTTTATTTAATTGACTCATTTTAAGATGCATTGTCTTCTCTCATACCTACTTTTTTCGGTGAAGTAGACTAAAAAACATGTGATAATAATGAAACTTTGGATATGTATTCGTTTTTTTTCTAATAGGCTGCTGTTGGCTTCTGCCAATCGCAGACTATAAGTGCGTTCCCGAGAGATTATACCATCTCTTTCAGCGGAACCACAATAAGTGTGGTACCATCACCGCATGAGAATTTTGATGTCCAGTTTCTCCATCTGAAAGGGCGAGCACCCGGACTCTGTTAATGCGAAATTGCACTAGGAATTTAATTTAGCCGAGAGCATCCAAGCCAAATGTCTACTGAAGGGATCTTTTACATTCCGCTTAATCATACGACATGGGCACAGACGATTTTCTGCATCTTGAAAATCCATCTACACTGCCAGTCTCAATCCTCTGACCTGGTGCAACTTTGATATAATAATAATACAGGGTTCGCGCTAGGATGCGCGATCGCGCGATTCCCGCAATATTTTTTGAAATCCCACTCAAAAAAATTTTTTTTTGGGCTTAAACTTTAAGAATCCCACTTAAAATTTTGGTCAAGGAGGAAAATCCCACCTTGTATTTTTCCCCAGTGTGAACCCTGTAATAATAATAAAATAGCTCAATTTCCTCAATGTAAAAAGTTGTAAGTGTTGCTGATTTTTTTTTTTTTTGCTTTATTAAAGTGTTTGAATTATCCAAATTCGGACTCGGTTCTTTACTGTTTCAGTGACACGACCATATTAAAAGCATGACAACAATTGTTTTAATGTATCATTAAAAAAAAACATTAAAATCATGAGAATGTTTTAATGACAATCAGTACTATACAAAAGAAATACAAGCATAACTATGTTTTTATAGATGATATTTACAAGATATTTTTCTCCAACATTCAATTATGCGGATGACTGTTTATAATTTTTTGTATCCAGAAGCTTTTTTCCACACATAGCACATATTCCTGAAAAGGAAACACAACATTAAAAATAACATAATATTATAAATAACATTAGAGCTATTCAATTTCAGATCAGGCAGAGGGTGTCACATGACCCTCACAGATTTTTTTAAAAAAATTACAGTAGTTACAACTAAGGGACATATGAAATATCCGGAAAGGATTAAGCAAAAAAAAAAAATATATTTTTCTAGTTACAGCTTTTTAAAATTTGGAACAAAATTGGCCGTTTCCAGAAAATCAGCAAACACTAACTTTTAAAATGGCCTCTGTTTCAAGAGTTTTTAACCGATTCAAATAATTTTTTTTCTATAAATAATGAAGGGTTGATATTTTATTTAGACAGTAATTTGAAAAATCTAGTTGGCTTCAGTGATAAATAAAAAAAGTGTTTTTGAAGTAAAAAAAATCGCATTTTTACCGATTTTATGATTTTTTTTTCTTATGAAAGACCTTTATTTTTGACAAAACAGAGGTGGCAATCCAAAGTGTTCTAATGGAAGTTTTGTATCAAATTTTATTCTAAGCCTGAGATGCATATCTCCTCAGAATTTAACGTTTGAAAGTTGAAAATGTTCAAAAATTACGATTTTTGAAATGTGATTACTCAAAAAAGCCATTTTTTAAAAATCTGAAAATCTGCTCATTTGTTGCCCTTGAAGTGCTTAATGAGCTGCTATAAGTTATATTGTGTATTTTTGCACCAGATATTTTATATGATTTTTCAAAAATGGCCTTTTGTGCATTTCTCAAAAGATGGAAATTCAAACTTGTACTTATTTAATCACTTTAATATAAGATTTAATCAATATTTATTAATAAACATACCATATTGTTACGCAATTACTACAGCTAAATTGTACTTAAACTTCTTAGAATTTAAATAGCACCTTGCACGAAGTGTAGTCTCCGTGATTTAATGCATGTTATTCTGTTCATTCAAATTACCAGTTTGAAACTCACACGGTGTACATCAGATACCATGTAACAGCAAATGTAAAATTTATTGCAGGAATACAATCAAAACATTATTGACAATCCTAAAATACTGCTAAATAGTAATGCTTACATGGGACACACGCACAAACAAGAAATGGGAGGCAGTTAGAAAACTACCAGCCTCTTAAACAAATGAAACTCAATGCGTGATTTCTAAATAGGAAAATTTACTGAACGTGTGAATGGCAATTATTGAATGGGACAAATTACGAAGGTATCACCGATGGTTTACAGACACTATCCAATAATTTGTACACAGATAATCTAGAACAAATATTTCAATAGGCAGAAGAATCCGGTGAAAAAAACTAGACCAATATAAAGTAATGTTGAAAGTATGAAACATAACACCATCTGAACCCTCCTAGTCTTTGCATTTTTTTTGGTAATAACGAGTAGAAGATGATTCAAGAACTTGATTCTACTTATTTTGCTTTAAGTACATAATTACATATGTGTTTAAAACTATGTATATCAGTGCTGTAACATATTTGATGTAAAGTGTGCGAGTTTAAAACTAGTAATTGGATTGAACACAATAACATGCATTAAATCACAGTAGCTACGCTTTGTGCTAGGAGCTATTTAAGTTCTAAGAAGGTTAAGTACAATTTATCTCTAGTAATTGTGTAACAATACAGTATATTTCTTGATAAATATTGATTAAATATTATATTACAGTGATTAAATAAGTACAAGTTTGAATTTCTGGCTTTTTTAAGAAACGTACAAAAGGCCATTTTTGAAAAATCATCTAAAATATATGGGGCAAAAATACACAGTATAACTGATAGCAGCTCATTAAGCACTTCAAGGGCAACAAATGAGCAGATTTTCAGATTTTTTAAAAATGGCTTTTTTGAGTAATCACACTTCAAAATTCATAATTTTTGAACATTTTCATATTTCAAACTTTAAATTCTGAGGGGATATGCATCTCAGTCTTACAATAAAATTTGATACAAAACTTCCATAACAACACTTTGGATTGCCACCTCTGTTTTGTCAAAAATAAATTTCTTTCATAAGAAAAAAAACCATAAAATCGGTAAAAATGCGATTTTTTTTTCACTTCAAAAACACTTTTTTTCTGTCAATGAAGCCAACTAGATTTTTCAAATTAGTGTCTAAATAAAATATCAACCCTTCATTATTTATAGAAAAAAAATTATTTGAATCGGTTACAAACTCTTGAAACAGAGGCCATTTTAAAAGTTAGTGTTTGCTGATTTTCTGGAAACGGCCAATTTTGTTCCAAATTTTAAAAAGCTGTAACTAGAAAAATATTTTTTTTTTTGCTTAATCCTTTCCGGATATTTCATATGTCCCTTAGTTGTAACTACTGTAATTTTTTTTAAAAAATCTGTGAGGGTCATGTGACAAGTTTTAGACCTGCCTGCCTGATTTGAAATGGAATGACTCATTAATGAGTAAATGCTTCAAAAAATTTCTATCCAAAGAGAGAAAAGGGGGATAAACGTTTAAAAAAATTACTATGTATTTCTGTAAAAAAAATTGCAATTAAATTTTTCACATTCGCACTTATTAACGAAAAATTGAAGTTTAAAAAAGAAACGGTAAAGTACTTTTCTTGATACTAATAAGCTTTTTTTTGCATGAGAAACAATATGTATGCATGAATTAAAATGTACAGACCGAACTTTAAATTTGACATATCATAGCCAATATCACTATTGGGTCTCAGACAGAGAGAAAGAAGAAGTTGAAAGAATATTTTACGACCTCAAATTTAAGAGGTTGAAAGAAAAAGAACTACACAAATAAATAAATAAATACAACGTATTCAGTTTATTCAATAACTTTTCTGCCGTGTTTTGGGTATTATCATTATTCCATTCTCTTATCGCTAAAAACTGCCGAACCGAGTTGTTTGTAAATTGTAATCCTTCAAAAAAATCCGTTCAGCAAATTTTACAGGATCGCACCCAGGATTTTAAGAGGGTTCAAAAACTTTCCATGCTTGGTTATACTGTCGAAAAAAAAAGAAAGAAAAAAAAACAGATAAACAGTTCAATTTGGCTTGTTTATAAGACTGTTCATTCATTTCAAAGATTTTTTAAAAATAAAATCTTTTATGTATGTACATTTAGTGCTTTATAAAAGTAGAAAAATTATTTTTATAATGTGTGATGCTGATGTTCTGAGAAAATCCACTATGCACTTGCCTTGTGTAATATCTTACGTAAGTTGTATTCGGCACTTCGATTCACTTGGAAGTTTCATAATTGGTGTTATGTTGATTATTTGTGCTTCTCAGACTTTCTCAACAAACTAATTTGGTCCTAACTAATCTCAGAAAACCTACCGGAACTTTACATTCAGCACATCCGAATTTTACAAAAAATTGAGCATTGTTTCTTCACTTTAACGTTGCCTTTGTAAACACCACATATAGGTTTCACTTCTTGCCCTTACGGCAATAAAAACGCACTAAATACCGAAAATACGTATTTATGTATAGACCAACACCAAACATTTTAATAGGACCAATGTTGACAGCACTAAACGCATGCATTCGCGAATGCATCGTTTCCGTAAACAAACGAAACAAAAACTAGAGGAAACTTTTGAAACAACCGATGCATAAAAAGTTCCATCTAATTATTCATTATCACATTGCTTGTTTATTTATGATTTTAAAATTCGGTTCGATTTTCAGAGTTATGTACATTACATTTTTTTGAATTTTATATCTTTTATTATAAAACTTCATATCTAGAGTTAGAATACATTTAAAAAACATACTGCTTACCTTTCTTATATGCACAAGCTGAAAAAGAAAAAAGAATCATTTAAAATATTTAACAAAAAATATCTTTTTATAAAAGTAAAATTTTTACATCGAAGTACATAAAGGTAAATATCTTTAAAATAATAATAATTAAATAAATAATTGATCGTTGAGAACGCCTTCAGTGCGAAAAAATGAAGCTATGCCAAAGAGAGAGGAAAACAAGGACAGTAAGGTTAAAATATATATTTTAGCTTACTTTATATGTTTTAACCTCCCATTTTGACTTTTTATAAACTATAATTATTTCAGAGTAATCTTATTAAAATTACTTTCTTGATGTGCAATTTAGCAATCCTATAAAAGTTAGTTGAATTTTTTTTCCGGAAAATTTTGAATCTCAGTCATGTCCTATTATTTTAAATTACAGGGCAGACTTCCAGTCTGATATATTTTGGGAAATGTATCCTAAAAATATTATACATAATAATAAGCCTTGTTGAATATTTTTAAACATTATAGTTGTTCATAATCCGTTTGTATGTATGTACTTTTTTTTAATTGTGATCACTTTACCTCACCCATCGGGTAAAGTGGTCATAAATACATCCCAAAGAGGAGGCGTCATAAAATTGCGTACTCAATTATTTTGTGCATAAATTTAATGAAATGTGTTCTTTAATAACGTAATGTATCAACCGAAAAATCTAAAGTTTTTAAACGAATTCTAATATTTATTATCCACGTCAATTTAAAAACTTGGATTTTATGACCACTTTACCCCACCTGACCCACTACCATCTACTTTTTACTACAAGACACGCCCCCGATGCGAGAATCAACGATTGCACAAATAAATACGAAATAGTTGCTCTTTCAAGTTGCGTGTAAGATACGAACATGGAAGGGATGTAAAAACACCATCCATAACGGATAACATAGATCACGGTATTTGCCATCCTTCGAATGTGGCACGTGGGCATTGTCTCAAGTTGTTCATCTGTTGGTGCGAATACTGCCATTACCTCTTAAGTATGATTGAACTAGGGCCTTATTCAAGCAGGGATGTCCACATGAGCGGATCATGGCGCAAGTTGCGCCATCAGAATTCTTGGAGTTGATTTTTTTTTTCATCCGATATCCGGTATCTTCGTACTCTGACTCGGTCATTGCACGAAACATCGGGTTATCCGGCATATCAAATTTTATCATTAAATTGTAATTAACTAGCATCTTATGAAAATGTATGTAACTTACAAACTCACTAAGCATTCGCAAGCTGTGGGCTGCGGGGTGTTTAAAAATATGTGAAGAATTTACAAGTTTCCAAACATCAGAGTCGGACATCCGGTGCATATTCGTCAGGCAAAGGATACCAGATATCAGGTATCCGTAAAAGTTATTGAACTGCGGGGGGGGGGGGGGGATGCGCCTCTGGTATTCAATGAAGTAATGGCACTGCGATAAAAACGAATTACGAATACTTTTGGCTTCGTAAGTACACAAAAAAATATTTACCTTGGCAGTAATGGGAGCCCAGCTGATGAACCTTTTGGCGGCAAATTTTACACTGGGCAAAAGTTCCATAAGGAGAAAATCTAGAACAGAAAAAAATAAACATGCATAACCTACATAAATATATATAAATACATACTAAGTCTGATAGTACGCATTAAAACGCAGCATTATGACGTTATGAGCATTAAAACGCAGACATATGTTTCGGGATTGCTTGGAATCCCTTTTTCAATGCGACAGGGAGCTTCTAGATGCAAAACATCCAAATGAAGCAGACAAAACAACAAAAACAAATGTTGTCCCGACATACAGCAATCCCGAAACATATGTCTGCGTTTTAATGCTCATTTGTGCTTTAAATTAACGTGAAATTATATTTCTATTACTGTAAGCTGAAAGTGTTTAATTTTCTTTTCTAAGATTTCAGAGAGGTTCTATAATTTTTGCTGTAATAAAAACAACTTTATATTTATTATTAGTTATTATTTCTTTATCGAATTTCTTTCACATTCGTGTTGTACCGTCACTTTTCCTGAGGGGCTGGACGATTTCACATGCTGTAATAAAAATAGAATTTTTGCTGTAATAAAAACAACTTTATAGTTATTATTAGTTATTATTTCTTTAATGTAAGAAAAAATGTCTCAGTCTCGGTGATGAAAAATTAACAAGATCAGATGCATTAGCCATTTCGCCAGTAATGCAAAATTGTTACGTAAAAGTATAATAATATTGCCAGCTACTAAAAGCTAATTTCAATATCTACGCACACACGATTCTATTTATTTCAAAACGTTGAAGGTGACACCAATTAAAGTCTCCAAGCATATCAATACGATTCTCAGATGTGATTTTGAAATTAATTTCTAAAATAAATACGTCCTGCGGTAACTGCAGCAGTACCAAGAATGCGACACGAAATTAATAATTAGAGGAAATATGTGTATTCAGAAATATATCGCTGGAGTGCTTTGCCATTTTAGTGGATTGACAGATAATTGGCCACCTACTGAAATCAAAATTAAAGGTGGAAGAAATCAACTTTTATGAGCTATGAATAATAAGAATGTGGCCATGGCCTTGATTCTAAATTTAGTGGAAGCGATATAAAATGATATTACCTCCCCATGGGGGTACCATAGGGCGTTCAGATTAACGATGTGACTCACTCAGCTGTATAGAAAATTAGAATGTCATGTTACAGGAATTTCATAATGGTTTATTTATAAAATAAGTGCGAAACTTAATTTTAATATTGATATTGCATGAGTTGCAATTATATAAGTTTTTGAATACCAGGCTTTTTCGCCTACGTGGGAAAGGAAATAAATATACCTTAAGATTTTCCATTTTATGCCATTTTGAATATTATATGTTCACTAAAAATGTCATGTAATAAACATACAGTAGACTCTGGAGCATCCGGCCTAATGTGGCGGAAGGGCAGGCCTGATAAAAAAAAAAAAAAAAAAACGGATAGGCCGGAGTTCTATGAATCCATTTCTTTGCCCGCAAACAATACCAGAAGACTAGGTTTTTATACTAGAAAACAAAGTGTTTATACCAAAAGACACTGTTAAATTGGCTACTACATGGGTGATTCTCAGCGAAAAGAAATTTTCGGAACTTCACCCAAAGTTTTCGGAAGAAGTATGCACCATTAATTTGAAATAAAAATTACATAGGCGAGCATGCCGCCCCACCCCAACACACAACACATACATACGTGTATACATCTATATATAAGCTGAAAAAATAAAAATTAAAAATAATGTTTTAAGTAACAATTAAATGAAAGGTCTAATATTAACACCAAAAGTCTCTTTTTTCCCCCGGAAACGTTATCATATTGTCTTGAAAGTTTTTTAAAGTAGTATGAAATATTTTGCTTTTCTGAAGCAAGAAAGAAAAGTACAGATATTATTCGTCAAAGAAATATTAAGATTGATAAATTGAAAAATTTACGAAAAACTGATTTATTTATTTTTAATTTTCGGAACAGGCCCTCCAAAATTTTCGGAAATGTCGGAGAATTTCGAATCAGAATCAGCCCTGACTATTACCTACATGTTAGAATTTTCAGATCTGATTAACAGTAAGTGATTTTATTAACACAAAATAACAAAATTGTTCACAGAGTTTGAATAAAATCCAAAAAATGTTTCTTTTTAAAATATGAATACGGGGGGAAATAAATCATTGCTCGCAGAAATTAACTGTTTGCTAATTTTGTAAAGTGGAAAATTGTAAATAAAAAGAATAGTGATGGAGAAATGGTAGTATTAAAAATAACTATCATTATAATTAATCGGCTGCCGATTATCTTCTGCCGATTAATAGGTTATCGGTAATCGGCCAACTTGCTTATCGGTGCTTCCCTACTATTATCATTCTTGTTATTTCTACTGTAATTTTATTCAAATAACTAATCTCGCATTAGAAAAAAATATTCGAGAACAATCATAGCCGAATGATGATTAGATTTGGTAAATACGAATCAATTTTTTGTTTTTTTTTAAATTAAAATATTTCTTGCATACACACACAAACAGAAAGAGAAAGATACAAAACCTAAATATACATATTTCAAAGTATATTAGAGTCGCAATCCATCATTCTTCCGTATGCATCGTTAGTTTCAACAGTTCATGAACAAAAAAAAATCTGGATATGTGCAGCGTGGTAACAGATTTAGATTTATTTGCAGGTAAGATTAAGCAATAAACTTTTAAGACTAAGGTGCGCCGAAAAAATACAAAACCTTTCTCAAGTCGTGATACCATGGAAAAGTTGTGAATTTGGGGTTAAAAACGAAATGAAATAAATGAGTTTATGTCATCCGGTCGCTCATGTGCCTAAAGCTTCAAAACATTTGGAAAAATTGACTTTCATAGTAATTATTTTTAAATTGGCCTCTTGAATTAAAAAGCTCACTTTCTTATGCATGAGAACCACAGAAAATAATGCTTAAATACAATTTCAATCCACCAACATCTTTAGGTGGCGTAATGCCAAATTTAATGAAAGTTTGTAAAAAAACCGAATAACGGTAGATTATTCCATTTTTTTTCTTTATTCAATAAAAGTTTAAATGTTTAAAAACAACAATTTTCCTACTATTTGTAATGTTTATAAATAATTTTTTACTAGATTTTCCTGAATTTCAGCACAAACTTCGGAGCACATGCTGTAATCCTGACCTAAAGCTGTAATCCTATTTTTTTCCTTTTTTTTACTTGTTTTTAGTCTCCCTACTTTACAATTTTTCCGCGGTATGATTTCAAGAAAATGTACACACACATAATATACATACGTGGGTAAGTCAAAAATTCCCTACACTTTTGGTTCTACAATTTTATTAATTAAAGATAAGTGAAGGCTGTATGAGTAGGCGATGACTTTCTGCACCTTTGGCCATGCGTGAGCATTGTAATCACAATCGCATCAGTTGACGATTAACTGCAACAGCATAAGCATGCCGGCTCAGGTATCATGGTGGTAACAGAATGAAAGGAAACAAAATAAAAGATATTCTCAAACTGAGCTACAAAGTTTCCCTCGATTATATAACTTTAATTATGACGTTTACACCGTATCATTGTCATATATAATGACAACCAGAAAAAAATCTTTGAAGGGGGGGGGGGCACTATTTTTTTTTCCATCCGAACTTTATGTAATTTTTTTAGCGGAGGGGAGATCAAAGAAAAGAAAAAATGACGTAATTTTTCTAAGTAATAGAATCTGCAACTGCTAAGTATTTTAAATCTTTAGTTTTTTTTTTTTTTTTTTTTTTTTTTTTTAAGGAATAAGACCCTTCTCCGCCATCATCATTATTTAATACATTATTTAATGCATTCTTGATAAAGGTGAAATAATTTTCTCAAAAAGCGTATTGTTCTTTTCTTTAATAAAAAAAATGTTTTTGAAAAAAATTCCAAATCATACTCTGGAAAGGAGGCACGGACCCTCTCCGCCCCCCACTCCCTATTGCGCCACAGTACCAGAATGCGATTCAATTGTAAAATAAATTCTAGAACGAGAACCTAACCCTTTAAAAAAATATCGTTCCTTAATTCATTTTGGATTTTTGTCATGCAATGAAAAATATGTAGCCTGAAACACAAAACATCTTATATGTAGCCCCATGTAACATATAGCTCCATCTGGTCTAAATCCAGCCCTAAATGTGATTGTTACTCGACTTAGGCACCAAGCGCAGAAAGTCGATTTTAATACTTATTCTGCAAAACATATTAGTGTCGGGCACCGTCAATTAGTTACATACTTCTAGGGCAAAAATTTCAGGGCATATATAGCTGATAAACCTAATTCAAATCTATATCCCGTTTGGTGATACCGAATGACACCAACAAATCGAAAGCGTTCTGAAATTTTTTAATGGATATAAAAAGTGAGCGATGAAAGACTGCCAAAAATCGTTTTTAATTATAAAACAAATCAAACAAGGAAAGGAGGAAGACCAAGAAAGACTAGGATGGAAGATGTCGAAAAGATGATGAGGGATAGAGGTCTGGATGAGAAGGGAACCCTGGACCGGAAGAGATGGAATAGACTTCTTGTGGATTTGTCGGAGGACGACACCTGCCGCCATGAAGCGATATCGCATACATAAAGAGTATTTTACCTCGTAATGAGTTTTTGTTTTCTCACAGATAAAAATATTCATGTAACTTTTAACTAACCGCCCCATGCTGTTTGTTCCGAAAAGCCATTGGCTGGGTTAGTTAAGATAATTAAGGTCAGAATATTTTATTGTATGTCTGACTGAAGTCGATGAACTTGAACCAGACACATAAAAAGAAATAAGTAAAGAAAAAAACAGCAGAACATTACATTGAAGATGTCTGCATTTGAGTATGTAATCTAACGTAACATATTGTAAAATTATTCTTTAACTAATGCAATGCTTTTACGAAAAGGTTAACTATCAATTCTTCTTTAACCATAAAAATTTCAAATATTCTAGAGAAGAAGTAAATAAAGAATAAATAGTTGAATCAGTAACTTTAGTAAACTTTCGCATCAATTCAATCTTATCGAAAAATCAGATATTCAGCATTAAAGAAGTAATATTTCAATAATATGAAAAGTACAAGATTCATTACAAAATATCATTATCCCCCCCCCCTCCCCCATTTTCGACTACAGGGTCTTTACAATTAAAATTCTTTGAAACGATCGGAAGAGGAAAACTCGATCAAGTGTTGTCAAACTTACATAGGAATGTAGGATGGGTTTACAGGAATTCTTGGAAAGTTTTATTTAGCAAAGAAAAAAAAAAGTTCAAAAACTCTCCACAAATGGGCAACGGTGCTATGCACAACACAGTTGAATCTCGAAAATCCGGTAATAATTCTGACTTTTTTACATACTCCAACTTTTTACTTTTGGTCAATTAACTCTTTTAACAAAAATTCTACAGTCGGAACATTTTGTATTTGTAATTGTTACGTAACTAGCTCTTAACATAACTATATACATTAGGGTGGGTCGAAAAAAAATGTTTTTTTTTCGAAACGCTATACCGCGGAAAACTTGCCTCTGGGGTAGGTAAGTAACATGCAAATTAAAAAACCGATTTTTATTGAACCCCTAGCTAGCGCATTGTACTTAGTATTTCGATTTTTTTTTTGAAAATCAAATCATTTTACAAGTTTTTTCGCAGAAGTCAGCCATTAATATTTTAAACTGCTGTAGCGAAAATCATTTATTAAAAGGGTTGAAAAGCACACAAAAAAATTAAAACAGTCAAAATCTTCCAATTTGCGGTGGCGCAAAAGACTCAAAAATCGGGAAATTATTGCGCATTTAAGGTACATACTAACCACCTTATGTGAAAGGCATAGCCCAGCACGCTGTTATGTGTTAATGGCCCATTTGCTTTTTTTTTTTTTTTACTTTACACTTCAATTCATTGTAATAGAATAGCGTTCCCCAACCGGTAGTTCACGAACCCCCAGTGGTTCGCGTGGTGTCGGAAGGGGGTTCGCGAAAATAATATTGCAGTGGCGGAATTTTTAATTGCTAACGTACAAGAAAAAGCTCAATAATAAATTTACATACGTATTAGGACGGAGTGTAAAAATGATTTTTTTTAAATAAATTGTTTTCTCGATAATGCACAAAAGTTGTGGACTGGCATAGGAAGCATTCGAACAAAATTTTAAATGCCCTTATTTCTACTATTGTCTGATTTCGAAAACTTGAGTTACAAAGTGGTATCGGTAGAAATTCCTTGATTAATTTAAAATTTTGAACATATGTTTCTCCTACCATTTCCCACTTTTTCCTCACCAACGCGAAGAAAAAGTCGCAAAATGAAAATTTTCCTAAATGTAAAATTCTGCATTATTTTCGACTAATTTCTCCCATACAGACCTTTTGTTTAAGCGAAGATATTTAATCATTTATTTTTTAAAATTTTGTATTGGCATTTATCACAAATTATTCCAACTGTTCTGCATGTTCGCAATGAAAAGTTTGAAAACAAATGAATTTTAATATTGTAATTTTCCACAACTTTTGCGAATTTTGAGCATAAAGATACTTATTTATTGATCCAAAATTGTGTACGTATGGCACGTACACAATTTATGATACTTATGGTTAATTCTCATGACACTCTACTAACATTTTTTTCGCATTAACGGTAAAATAATTTTTAAAGATTTTTTTACTGCTCTTTTAAAAATTCAAAAAGAACATCTAATAAAAAGTAATAATTAAAAAAACATATGTTTTTTTTTGTAGCTGTATTTTTGCTTTGGTGGAAACTTAGATATTTTGCAATTCCATTTCCCTTTTTTTTTTTTTTTTTGATGAACTATTGTACAAAAAGGAAAATAAATGTGCCAGCAAATTTTAGTTTTGTTATTCGTTACTAAGGACTACATAAAAGGGTTCGCCATTTTCTTTCGGATCTTAGAAGTGGTTCGCACGAAAAAACAGGTTGGGAACCACTCCTTCATATGGTCATTCTATTACAGTGGTTCCCAACCTTTTTTGTAAAACATCTTTTACTTTTTCTTCGCGTTGGTGAGGAAAAAGTGGGAAATGGTAGGAGAAATATACGTTCAAAGTTTTAAATTAATCAAGGAATTTCTTCCGATACCACTTTGTGATTCAAGTTTTCGAAATCAGACAATAGTAGGAAAAACGGCATTTCAAATTTTGTACGAATGCTTCTTATGCCAGTCCACAACTTTTACGCATTATCGGGAAAACAATTTATTTTAAAAAAATCATTTTTACACTCCGTCCTAATACGTATGTCAATTTATTATTGAGCTTTTTCTTGTACGTTAGCAATTAAAAATTCCGCCATTGCAATATTATTTTCGCGAACCCCCTTCCGACATCACGCAAACCACTGGGGGTTCGTGAACCACCGGTTGGGGAAAGCTATTCTATTACAATGAATTGAAGTGTAAAGTAAGAAAAAAAAAAAAAAAGAAATGGGCCATTAACACATAACATGGTGTCATGCCAGTTGCGGACGGTCAGATGCGGAAAATTGAGAGGGTGGGTTATCAACAATGGGACAAGATTCGCAAGAGTCAAGGGTTGCATTCCACTTGTGCGGACAGACAGATATGGGTGACCAAAAAGGGAAATTTATCGCGTCACTTAGGTTTTGTCTTCATTTTACAGTTGCATAATTCCTCCTTACGCTTTTCTCCTCTCTCTACATAAAACTGAGTTTACGCTTTCATACTGCGGCGTTTCAGCTACCAAGTCATTTTTGTATTAATTTCCGAAATTTTTTCGTGAAAAATTCGAGGGACGGGTGACGATATTTCTTCCCAAACTCTTTTTTTTTTCTTTTTTTTTCTTTTGCGTATTTCCATCGTTTTCTTGGCTTGGATTCTTGCTTCATTTGATGCAGAAGAATGAGCGCGTTGAACATAATGCGTAGAACACTATATTCAAAATTCTTCTTCATATTTAGCTTACATTTGTCCTTTTTATCTTTTGAGCAAACCCATGAAATGTATTTTTCGGTCTTCCGATGCATTCTATTCTGTCATCCGTTTGCAAGTAAATAATGTTTATTTTTCAAAGTTGATATTAAATCAACTGAGACAAACTCCATAGCAATAATGCTTTAAAAATGAAAAGCAATATGATTACTGCTCCGCAATCAAGCATCAAATGGAGAGATGGTACACATGTAGTACTTATTGCCATAAAATAACTAGTGCGTGAATAGAAATGCTGACCAATAAAACGTGTAAACTCCCTTTTCAACCGCAAACGAAGCGATTACCTCTCCCTTCTAGTCACCCATTAAAATGTTGTAACCATGTGAAATAGAAGTGACTGCTTATCTTCCTTAATCCCACTGTTCATTGTTCGATTCCGCTGTCCGCAACTGACCTGTCCGCAAGTGGCATGTAACCCATAACTCAGCGTGCTGGGCTATGCCTTTCACATAAGGTGTTAGTATATACCTTAAATGCAATAATTTGCCGATTTTTGAGTCTTTTGCGCCACCGCAAATTGGAAGATTTTGACTGTTTTAATGTTTTTGTGTGCTTTTCAACCCTTTTAATAAATGATTTTCGCTATAGCAGTTTAAAATATTAATGGCTGACTTCTGCGAAAAAACTTGTAAAATGACTTGATTTTCAAAAAAAAAATCGAAATTTTAAGTACAATGCACTAGCTAGGGGTTCCATAAAAATCGGTTTTTTAATTTGCATGTTACTTACCTACCCCAGAGGCAAGTTTTCCACGGTATAGCATTTCAAAAAAAAAAACATTACTTTTTTTCGACCCACCCTAATATATATATAACAACCAGTAAACATTTAATCATATTTCTTCAACTGCAAAAGGAGTAAAATGAATAAAACAGTACAGGAAAATAGGTACTCGTCGAATCAGAAAATATTGTAATCAAATCAATTTGGACCAGTATATTAGACCCGGGAGCATCATATCCGACTAGGTTTTATGAGTCTCCCCCACCCCCTCCGCCTCTTTTCTTACGTTCCGGTAAGGAAAAAATTAGCATTACAACACTGCTCCTGTCGTAATTTCGTCCTAGGCGCTGACCAGTGCGGGTGTTTTTTTTTTTAAGCCGTGGTAGCCCATCGAGTAGGTATCGTGGTAGCCTAGTGGTTAGGAGATCGGACTTCCACGTGGAAGGTCGCGTGTTCGAAACCCGCTGAAGACTCCAATACCGTGGCCACCGGAAATCTAGTAGGTGGCCACACCAATATCCCCGCTCCCTCGCGCCCGGGGGAGGCGGTCACGGGAAGGCCATCCTTAAGGCCTAGTGCTAACAGGGAAGGAGGTTGGAGGAGAAAAGTATATTAGACCCAGGCAGACAGACAAAATCACAAAAAAGAAAGTCCCCTTTTCAGCAAAATCCTGTTTCTGCACTTGATTTGACCAAGAAATGTTTGTACGAGTTTAATTTGCTATTATGATTTGTTAACTTTTTGAATTCTATTTTTACAACTTTTTATTCACTTTATGTTCTTTAATTCCATTTTCTAACAAAAAGGTTAATGTCTCTAAGTGCAAAAGACCATTTCTTAAAGTAACTGTCGATGCCCTTTACACCAACAGTGGCGCACCTAAGGGGAAGCTAAGTCAAAATTAAGGGTAAACCGGGTTTTTCGAACAGTGACCCGGGTTCCGGATATTTAAACAAAAAAGTCGGGCGGATATCGGATGTCGATACCTTCTCGGGGTGGGGGCTGACTGGTCTCGTTAACCCCGTCGGTGTGCCCCCCGTGCACCAATATCTATCATAACTTACCGATCATTATATTATTGAGACACAAATTGTCTTAAGAACAATTAATGCATAGGACTGGAATGGGGTCTACAAAAGAAAAAAAATATGTTCAAGAGGGAGTTCGCCGGACTACATAAATTTAAGAGCTCCTCCTGGTATAGGAGAACTTGAAGCAAAGTGCAATAAATAGTCGGAGTGAAAAGGTAAAATATTATATGCTATCTGCAGTCTCACCTATTTGGAAAATACTTTCATTATGTTAGTGCGCATGTAGTTGCTCACAGTCTTGAAGATCAAGGCATGTAATTAATGTTACAAGGCATTTTCAAAATTGGATATACTCACAGTGCAATATTTTGTGGCAGGTCGGTAACATTTCAAGAAAGTACCATTATAAAAATTAGAAAGGCCAACCATCACACCCAAGCGCGAATACAGAATTTTGCCGGGAAGGGGGCAATTTTTTGTGACTTTACCTGTCTCTCAGAAAATTTATTCCAAAGGAGAAAAACTGTTCAGTTTTTGTTCGTTATTCATGCAATTTTTAATAATACTTGGCTCTTAAAGGAACATTCATAAATAATGTCACACATTTTTTTCAATATATTTGACCCCCTCCTCCCCTTTGTCACAAAATATTACGCTTCAACATACCAACTTCAACCCCCCCCCCCCCTCGACACAAATCACGTTATTTTACATTAAACATATGTACATGCAATTCAGAAACAAAACAATACGTTATAGATACATTTCCTATTTCATTTTTAAACTTTTAATGATATTTATGAGTCTAACAATAACCTAACAATAATAATGCATGCACTTAACTAGTATAAAATGAGATTAAGGTTTAGAACAAAAAACATAATTAGTATCTTATAGTAAAAAATATTAATATCTATAAAAATGACCCGCGATATTTTTTCTTAAAACTTTAACTGCCCAAGAAGATTTTCATTGAAATTTAAACTTTTAACTAGCGGTTAATTTAAACCTTGATCAGCCTCATTGTTTTACAAAAGGAAACCAATAAGAATACAAAAACAAAAAACAAAATTTAAAATGACTAAAAAATATTTAATTTGCTCATTTTAAATGTTTTATTTTGTTCAAAATATGCGATGTCACACTTCTTGCTACTCCCTCCTCGTCCCTTGTCAACTGTCACAATTCTTCAGGCCCCCTCCCCCCTCAAGGCGTGATATTTGAGAAAGACCCCCTGAGGAGGGGCAATTACCCTTATTCCCTCGTCCTGTATCCGCTTCTGCTGGTATCACCAGCTAAGGGATTATTCATAAATGATGTCACGCTTCGAGGGGGAGGGGAATTCGTGAAATTGTGACAAAGTGTGACAAGGGGAGGGGGTAACAAGAAGTGTGACATCAGGCTTATACAACATAGCGTAATATGTGACAAAGGGGGGAGGGGGGTCCGTTGAAGTGTGACATTTTGTGACAGAGGGGGGGAGGGGGTCAAATATATTGGAAACAAGCTTGACATCATTTATGAACGGTCCCTAATCAGACAGAATGAAATATCTTACTATGGACATATAACATTTGATGAGTAAGCATACTTCGCCTCAGAAAGAGTTAAAAAGAAAATGCATCATTAAGTTAAAAAATTAATATTTTAGCTAGTAAAATTCTATAAAAAAAAGTAATAAATTACTCAAAATCACTGTGTGTACACCACGCCAAAAGTACCTTTCTTCCAGTAAGAAAGCAATAGGAGGGATTAGAAGGTGAGGCCACTCCCATTCATCCTCAGGAGGAACTTGTATAAAAACTCGAATCTGAGATCAACATCGGAGAACACCTGAAGAAAACCACCACCAAAAAGAACATTTCGAAGCATTAATCCAGCTCCTTCACGCAGGTAAGAAGTTTATTCTGATAGCTATTCAATTCTGAAACTATCCGATACGCTTTACACAAAATTATTTTTGTGTCAGATTTAAGCAATGTTTCTCTATAAAATCGTACTACTTTTACAAACTTTAAATAATGATTTATGTATTTTAATGAACTTATAACTTTAACTGCTAATTAATTTAAACTAATAATAAAACATTTTTAACTCCTGTTTCAATAATTTCAGAAAATTCGAACAAATTTCATCTAAAGAAAAAAGAGGATTGCAAAATGAGTGCAGAAAAACAAGCACCTTCGATTGATAAGCAATGTTAATGTGTGAAAGAATTTTTTTTTTCTCCCGATATTAGAGAATTTAAATGAAAATTTTGCTTAAAATAATTGTTCAGCGTAAATTGAATACTTGAACCAGAGCTTTTAAGCTTTTAACTACTTAATTACTTTTAAATAAATATGTTACTGCTGCTACATACATCTCTTTCAAAAAAAAAAAACCGAAAACAACATCTTATTCTATGTTTTTTAAATCATACTAAATCAATTTTTCGATAAATCTTCAAGTTAAAATCTATATATAAGCAGGCAAAGACAAAACAGTTAAGTTCCGTTTTCCCCTTTGTTTGTCAACCGATTTTCTTACTTTTTTTTTTTTTTTTTTGTTTATTAGCCATTTTTGAGTTTTAAAAATCATCATTAAGAATTTTTGGGAAATAGTTATTTTTTTCTCTCCTACTTTTGAAGTAGATTCGAAGCCTTTTTTTAGAAGTATTTTCGTCATAAGTACCTACTACTCCTTACATCTACAATATTTGTACAATACGTAATACATTTTTCACTATTTACACTTCAAACAAGAAGAAATGTCAAGAACAAAACAAAAGAGAAAATGTAATATGTTAAATGAATGTTAAAGCACAATAATACTAATCTTAAGGTGCCAGTTACTCCACTTCCGATATATCTATACATAAATAGGCTACGACAAAACATTAAGAACCATTTTCCCCTCTGTTTTTCAACCGATTTTCTTACTTTTTTTTTTTTTGTTTGTTTGTTTAGTAGCTATTGACGAGTTTTAGTGATATCAATTAAAATTTTTTGGAGACAGTTTATTATTAGTTAATTGTGTCCCCATTTCTTTCGTCAGGAAAGCGTCATTTACAATTGTAATATTATATTGTTATAAATAGCAGATGGCAACATGTCTCGGTTGAGTAAATTATTAGGCAATAAATATAAAACCCATTGATAAAAATACTTTGTTGCCATTAAGCAGTAATATTAAAAGCAAATTATAATAAGAGTTTGAGTGAAGGCTTTTCTGAAACAATGAAATGAAAAATGAGAATAGTGTATGGAAGCAAACTTTTAAGTTTTATTGAACTGCCACTGAACTTAGTACGAAATCGGTAGAAGTTCAAGTGGCAACACTTATGAGCGCAATTGGCCCTGTGGCGACAATGATTTACAATACGTTTGCTTTAAGCGAGGATGATCAAAATAAACTGGTCGTTATAATCGCCAAATTTTTTGAATAATACTTATATAATCATATAAATAGCATAGTGTTTTCAATGCTAAATTTAATTATTACGATCGAATTTCGACTGTTAGGCGAACTCTAGTATATAATAAAACACTCAGTACAATGTCAAACAAAATAAAATACAATTAGCTAACATAGCCTTGACATAGAGCTAACAATGTTTAATAAAATATAAAGCGAGATAATATGTGCGTTGGCGCGTTATTTTGCTTGGAATCTGCTCTTCATAAGTTAGTTGATTTGAATCAGCGTTTTGAACTTTCGATTAAATGGAAAGCTTCTAATCTCTTGTACTTCTAATATATGTAGTAATAATAGGGTGGCCTGAAAGTTTGTACTTCCATTTTCTTTACAGGAGAAGGAGTGCTGAAAAATAATATTAATGTAAAATATGCGTTACGAATGCATTAAATTAAATAACTAACTCCGTGGTCAATCAGTCGCACTGATCGTACTGAAGGGAGATTATCGCTAATTGAAATAGTTGAGCAAAACAAACTGTTGTCGAACAGAAAAACTAAAAAATAAGTTATTTAAACGTTCGAGGCTGAATTTGAAAAATTTAATAAACTGCGATCAAATTTCGACCATTGTGCGATCTCTAGCAATATCACATTCAAAAAGATAACAGTTTCTGAAAGAAATGCTCCTTTCTCCTGGGGGGGGGGGGGACTATTTTCAGAAAATAAGACATAGTTTAGGAAAGAATTTCATTTTTTTCTTATTTTTTTAATTAAAATATGTCTACTGTAGGTAGATTGAACAGAAATTTAGACGTCATTAAAAGCACAAAAGTTGATACTTTTTAACAATTGACGCAATGAAAAATGTTTTTTGGTAGAAAATCGTGAAAGCTTAGTTTAAATAAATAGAAAAGAAAGAGAAAGAAAACTCGTAATAATGTAACTAAGAATAAAATTTTGAATTCTTACCTTGCATTTCTATAACATCTCACTTTTATTTTAAACACAAATTGTTGGGCTAAAGTGCGTAAATTCATCAATATGTTTATGTCTGCTGAAGTTTATGAAAAATATTTTAAAGAAGCGAGATGCAGAAAGAAAAAAAACGTTTTGAAATTTTGTACCAAAACATTTTGTGGCAGTTGAGAACTTTATGTTTAACTTTTATTTTAAGATAATTTTCAGATGCAGAAGAAAAAAAAAAGTTTTGAAATTTAGTTGGAAAGTTTATATTTAACTTTTGTTTTAAAAATATATTTTTAAATACGTTATTTAAAAAAACATATTTTGTTAGCAAAGTATGAAATGAATAATGTTTTGCGCAGAGCATCAAGGACAAAGATTCGAGATCAATCAACGAGAAAAACCCAAATGTTCAATTACTAAAAGAATTTTTCTTTTCTTTTCATTTTTTATTCTATTTTATTTTATTTTATTTTTCAATTATTAAATCTAAATTCACACTGAGCAACAGGAATATATCAAAAGGGCGAAAGCCAGAATGCCAGAAAAGGTTTAGCAGTTATCTTTCAGATTTAACTTCAACGCGCGCAAGGTTTTGAGACTTCCGTAGAATATATTGAAATATAATCAGCTTCTTCAAAATGTCTTTGAAATAGTTAAAAAAATTCGAGATATATTACGATTCAACAAAATTTACAAGATATTTTTAGATCTCTCTAGAATTCCTCTAGAAAACGACAGTTTCTCAGGAAAAATTTTGAGGTTACTTTTAGTGGAGAAAAACTACCACTATAGAAAGCAAATCTTTTGGGCAAACGCTTTTTCTAATAAATATAATGTTGAGGTGAATGTAGGCCAACCATTGTTGGTGATAAAAATATCAACAAAGAAATGCAAGCACCCCACTACGGAGACCCTCCACTTCGAAAACATTTCGATTGTATCGATACAATGCTTTTCACTTCCCATGCAGGCCACACGTTATGGCAACGAAAGGAAAAATACCGTTTCCTTTCGTTATTTAAAAAAAAAAAAAAATTCAACGAAGATTAATAAATAATCTTTCGCTATTATCCAAACGATGGCACAGCTTATAAGAGTATTCATTTGGAGGGTATAAATACAGTACAACCTCGTTTTTCCGGATAACTGAGGATAAAGGCAATCCGGATAATAATCAAAACAAATCCTTAAATAGGATACACATCCTTAATCACAATAAACTTACCGTTTATTGTGAAAAAAAGCCATGTTTTGTTTCAAAATTACGCAGGATTGTTTACAAGACGTTTTAAGTATATAAAAAAAAAAATAGTTTTTTGCATCATTTCTTAACAAGGAATTGGTTCGCTGTCTCCTGTTTCAAAACGTGTGACGTTTGAATCCCTCACTGTTGTAGCCCAATTTATTCTCTGTTACAGCAAATTTTAGTGTTTCCATAAGAAAAAACTCTTAAAAATAATTTTTTAGGGGAAAAAACCGACAACCGACCTCATTATTATAAACTGTGCAAAAATGTAAAAAATAAATTCATTCTTTAAACAACATCGATACAACTTTTAAATGCAATTTTTAAAGTCGGTGCAAAAATATGACAGTCTAATTACCATTACACCATGAGTTACTTTATATTAAAAGTGTTGCCCGCTCAGGGTCATTTACATTTGTAAATGATTCATGATTACAAACGATTTTGTCTATCATAATATTGCACCGTCTTCAAAAATTGTGTTTAAATGTCGTATCGATGTTGTTCAAAGAATTTTTTTTTTTTTTAATTTTTTAGCGCAGTTTATAACATTTTTCATACGAATACTTGATTTTTAAAAAAAACATATCACAGGGCGCACCTTCTTTGAGTGACTGGCACTAAAAACTATGCACTTGTATGATAAATTCCGTTTTGAAGCTGATTTTAAAACGTCACTAGAAAAAACAAACTGAATGGATTTACTTTTTGCTTCTGAGAAGCCTTCAGTCAAACTCTTATTATAATCGCTTTTAATACTACTTCTTAATGGCAACAAACTCTTTTTTAACAATGCGCTTTATGTTTATTAAACATCACCCTTTCTAATTAAGAGAAAAATACTTATTTTTTACACATAGCCTTATTTCTAAAGAACAAATGTAGTCAAATTGATATGCAGTATTTGAGTTAGACGACCCACTATCAATGTTTAATATGGTCAAATAGGTACCTATGGGAGACTATCCTCCGTCGATAAAAAATAAAAATAAAAAAGAATCATCAAAATCGTTTCATCCAGTGAGAAGTTATCGATGAACAAACAAACAAACAAAAAACAAAAAAAAAAAGAATCATCAAAATCGTTTCATCCAGTGAGAAGTTATCGATGAACAAACAAACAAACAAAAAAAAAAACGGTATGAACTGACCTCCTCCTTGTAGAAGTCGGTTAAAAATGTGATTAAAATCAACACTTTATATTGATGGACAACAAATCATGGACTCTTATCATTAGCTTTCTTCAACATTAAATTAAAAAAAAAAAAAGTCTACAATTTTTATCCAGATCAATATCCCAGATAAACGAGGTTGTACTGTATTTGATGTGTTAAAGTAATTAAAAGAGCAAGGAATTGAAAATAAAAAGCAGTTCATCACACACAAAATTGTTTATCTGGAATTATATTAGGTTGTTTCTAATGCCACTTGGGTATCCAAGCTCTCCATCGCTGAGCGACCCGTAATTAAGGCAGTAAAGGAGCACCTTCCGTTTTAGATGAGCACCACAACGGTGGAAGTATGACAAGGCTCATGATCTATTTAGATGACGCCACCTTCTTTTTGACCTGTGAAGGGTATTCTCCGGTACCCTTGGAACTGCTTCGGGATTTCAGGGTTCACGGATTTTACATGCATATATCTCCAAGGGTACATGGTGGTCTTCAGCGCATCGGGTATCGAACACCGAATCTGCCAGTTGAAAGCTCGACATCCTAACCACTAGGCATTATATTTTAATACAGATCTAATGAATGAAGTCGTAAAATATACCATTTCCAAATACCTTTATTTGTAACATATCGATAAATACAACTTCACGGGAATCGATCATGGCATGCTAAAATGTTAAGCACTAAATAGTCTGTGGGTTTTCATTTCGTGTGCATAATATACTGAATGACTTGTATTGAAATGAAATGAGCTTCAATATAAACGCTTTTTCTTCCCTTCTTGATAACACATGACATGACCATTTGACATGACTTCTTGCCGTAGACGATACATAAGTTTGGCGTTACAGTAATGACTATTGTACAATGAGATGTACATTTTCCTTATCTCTTGAACATTTCCTTTAGCCGATGAACGAAATTACACGTACATTTCCCATTATCTCGAACGAGATTAAATAATTTACAGTTCTTCTTCGACAGTAAATGTATAATACATGTTTCTCGAAGGCATATTTTTCCCCCATACGGGGGATGCTTTTTTTCCCCCTCTTTCTCTTTTGTTTGAGTGTGGTTGGAGCCCCTTTACGGTTGCCAGTTTTTACATTCTTGTCGCACCTACACGTTATTGTTAAAGATCGTACTATAAACACGCTTCCATTCATAAATATTAATAATAATAGAGTTTCTGAGGTACAAAGAGAGTGGTATTTTACATGTGTTCTTGTAGTAAAAAATCCTTGACTTGGTACGAACGTGCTATGTGTACAACGCTAAATCCTTTTAACTTTTAGTACTCGGATCTCCAAACTGCAGCATTTTTCTTTGCAGTCAATTTGGTCCATGTTTTATATTGCATTATGAAAGATCCAATTGGGTTTATATATGAAGGAGAACAATTAATGTGTTCAACACATCGCAGTGTGCATACAGAAACTTTTACTTTGATTAATTATATGTTTGGAAATAAATATTTGTTTTTAATATTTAACTTGTTTATTTGCAGTTTTGTCCAGAGATGGAGGATCCTCAGCTGTATTCACGATCGAGTCCATTTCAGATACGAGATGCAAGCCAGGTACTAGGAATGTATCACAAGCAGATGTCTTCGCAAGACATACCGGATATCGTTCTTGACATCGGATGTGGAACGGGAGATGTCACAACTCGAATATTAGCACCAGCACTGGGTCAGTTCGAACTGATCTTAGGCGTGGACAAATCGCGGAAAATGGTGGATTACGCGAATCAGAACTGCGAGGATGACAATATCCATTACGAAGAATTGGACATCGCAGGCGATATTACCGAATTTCGAGACGACTGGGGAACGTTCACCAAGATCTTCTCGTTTTACTGTCTCCACTGGGTGAAGAACTTAAGAAAAGCTCTACTGAACGTACAGTTGCTGATGAGACACGGAGGAGAGTGTTTGCTGGTTTTCGTGGCACAGTGTCCAGTTTTCGCAATGTACGAAAGAATGGCAAAGGTGGACAAATGGCAGGAATACATGAAGGTATAATTTTTAAAATGCCAAATCATTTCTTTTACGATTATTAAGTCTTTTTTCTGCAGGTAAGGTGGGTGGCCGAATGAACTGAGCCATCTGCGATAGTAGTAACAATCAGCAAACGTTTTCTTACACAAATAAATGAAAGTTATTATCAAATGATTTCTTTGTTGATACGATAGCTTACTGCGATTAAGTATATATATTTCCAGAGCCCCCTATACTAAATGCCTTCCGATAGCGCTATAAATCCATACACATTTTGGCCGCAACTTTTTATATAGAGGGCGCTAGTTCTCTGCTCATAGTACTGCTTTTATAAATAGATACATATGGCAAAGATTAATGGACTGAGTGTTTAAATTACATAAACTATTTAATTTTAAACATATCAGCAAACAAAATCTTCTAGAAAGCAAATTTTGGCTAAAATTAAAACCTAACTAGTTCTTAAAAGAAATTTAAAGTTAATACAGCAGATTATTTGCGCAACCTAGCGGAGAACTTTTCATGGCCGTTTTTCTCTCATATCGGAGGGCATTTAGTATAGGGGCTCTGATATTTCATTATATGTTTAGGAACGTTGATTGATTGATTGATTGACTAATTTTGTGCCCTGAAAGCATCATAAGCATAAGTTTGTTATCTACATGTTTTATTATGATTTGAAGTTACAATCTTTAAATTTGTGTTATTTCATAATGTTACTAGGCAGGTGTGTATAATACTTTTAGTTAATAATTGTACTCTTTGCCGTTTTTGTAAGTTTTGACTCTGAGGGATAGAAAAAGATCTTACTCCACGAAAAATGTCAGAAATTAAAACTTTCCAAACTATTCAATAAACAAATAGTATGTGACAAGGGTGTAATTTTGGAACCTATAAGTTCAAATACACATTTTTTTTTTTTTTTTTTGCTGTGTCTCTAATAATGGGGCATCAACTTACTAACATTTCAAAAAATTAAACGGTGAAGAAAAAAATACAAACATAAATAAAAAGCATTTTAAAGTTTACATCTGTTCTTACAGCCAAAAAATGCTTGACTTGGGGATTTTTTGCCTGCATTTGGTAATATATTAACACGTATTACCAATAAAAATGCATTTAAAATTGTTTAAAACAATGAGCCAACGGGAAAACTAGAGAATGATGTGAGACTAAGTGTAGAGACAGGCATTCCGATGCTATTGATATCATAAGCACCGATACCTTTAATTCGACAACAAAGTACCGGTGTAGGTACGGAGTATTGAAAATGCTTCCCAAAAATGCGGACAAAACCAGATTTTTCAAAACTGTATGCGGACACACTGTGTCACAGTCAAAATGCGGGTATTTGGTAACCTTACAATTAGTGCTAAACGCTAATATTGCAAGCATTCTGGAATATCAAAAATAATCAATTTCAGATCTTTGTCAAATCAAGTACGAAATGTTTTGCTGTAATAAACATCATCAAACGTAACTTAAGTATTCATTTTTATAGGACGTAAATGATTTCATCCCAGACACACAGAACACGGCACAACCATCATTTATGTTCTCCCAAATGATGGAAAGTGTTGGAATATCAGTCATTGATTGCTGTACACTTCAGAGGAGCTTTGCCTTTACTTCCACAAAGATGCTTAGAGGTGAGTCATTTCTTAATGCTTCGAAATGAGCCATGAAGTTTTCACGAAATATGTGAAAGCACATACTCACCGTTAAAAATGTCCGTAAGAAAATAGTAATAGTATAACCATTTATTTGATTGCTATTCTACCATATTTAATTACAACAGTTGAATAACCATTTAAAAAGATGGTACTCAAATCGCTGATTGTGAAAAAAATCGTTTATTCTGTTTCTCGTAAAGAACGTTTAACTAACCGTAATTTACAAGCGCCACTAGGTCACGTAGTCAATAAGAATCGGGCGTCCATCTTGGTTGTGGAACCTTACCGGGCGTACGTTGTTGTTAAAATATGAACAAAGATTTATCAGTTCAAATCTGCATGTGTATATAAAAAAGAAAGAAAAAAGTGGCTTAAGCAGTGGTTACTAAATAGAACCACATACACACGTAAATCAAAAAATTGGAGAGAGACATCGGATTTCCGAACTGTTTGCGAATGAGCGAACCCATAATTTGAGCTGCTGAAACTTGTTTGTATTTTAATTTTTGCAGCAAATAAAATGATTTTCGTCAATATACAGTACATTTAGACCAAAAATGACTTTGGATCCAATCAAAAACTGAAATCTCAATTTGAAGGCAGTTTGCCTGTTGGAAAAGAAGATTTATAGATAAATAAACGGCCGCTTTGAGTGGTGTAGATGGCCGAATGACTATGCAAGGTTGGTATGCCATACTCCCGGGGTTTGATTCCCGCACGCTTCGTTTACGGTTTCTACGCCTCGAAATGGTTCAAAAACCGTAAAAATTTAGTTTTGAAACCTTCTTAAATGGTTATAAAACCGTAAACTTTTGTATTTACGGCTTTTTAACCAAACTAATTGGCAATGGTTTAGGTCCCGTAAAGATAGAAAAATGTTCCAAACCGTAAATTTAACGGTGAATTAGATGGACAGACGTCTGCCGGCAATTTAACCGTAATTTCAGGATGAAATTTCTAACAGTGCTTTGCATGTCATGTAACATGCAAAGGCAGCGACAACTAAATATGGTGTATCTAGAAAGACTAAAATTTCCAAATTTAGTCAATCTCGTTTTACAATACACATTGGATATTGCTGGATAAATTTAGCTACAATAAATAATGCAACTGATCTCGACTGATACAAATTTTGTAGTTTGATGTAGTGCACCAAAAATCTGCCTTTCTAGAAGTTTTAATTATTTTTTTTTTTTGTCCTTAAAGAAATTCTTTGAACAACTTATTACTTCATAAAGTCAAAAAGGATATCGCATCTAATTAGTAATACAAGCTTGAACTGCTCCCAACTAGATATTAAGCGATCGCGCAACATTTTCATCCCAAAGGAGGAGAGAGGAACCGGTTTTGACTGCCTATTTCATCGCGTTTTACGTTAGGCCACCAAACGGAATGTGTCGTGTGACTTATCAATTTATCTATTCTTCGGCCAGTTAATCTTGATGGCCGTGATTAAATCCCAGTTAAGTCACTAGTTCCTGTTCGGCACTAAATGATATTTTTTATTTATTTTTGTTTGGAAAAGAACAGCAAATTTTCAGTAGTTTTCCCGTTATTTCGATGCGTCTTCGATTTTATCTCTGGCTATTGCATGATTATTATCTATAATTTGTTTTTAACAGTACTCATATGTAAAGATAGAGTTATCTGGAACTGCTCAAAGAATATGCTATCTATAACAGCAGGAGGCAATTGCTCCACTGGCATCAATTGCTATGAGAATATGGTTTTTTCTGGCACACTTTTCGTGGTTCCGTACGATATGCCTTCCTTGCATGAAAGGATCCTACAGGATATATTTCCATGCATATGGCACGATCTTACTTTCAGAAAATTGGTGATAAATATAGATAGATTACGTTGCGGTCCATGCTCAAAATATATACTAAAGTAGAAAATCAAAAATAATTATAAATGCAGTGGAAATGTAACAGTATCATTACAGTAATGTAACAGTACCTACAGTAACAGTAACCTATCATTATTATTTTTTCACTTGTACATTTTGATTTATTGTTATATATATATTATAAATGTTTCATAAAGTAATACATATCATATGATCCCCAATGCAACTCCCCCCCAAAAAAAGTTTGTAAATTGGGATGCGAGGTTTAATCTAAGATGCAATATTGTACCAGTACCATATTATTATTTAGATTACAAATCGAGTAAACTAACAACTCTATTGACTCGATTTTCACCCCATTTGAGCTCATGCTGCTCCCTCTATATTTAGAAAGATGTTTGCTACATTATTGTAGGCAGTTTGTTCTTTAGAGGCTGTTTTGGAGGTGCTGCAAGTATCAGTCGCGGAAAACGAGTAATTTAAAAAATACCCCCCCCCCCCCCTCCTCAAAAAAAAAAGTGCACAGAATAATAAGTGTGTGAGTCATATTTGAGGGTAGGTAATATTCAGGATTATACGGTACTTACAATAATTACATTCAATTAATAAAATTAATGTTATAATTTTCTATTTTACAGATTGTTTGGTTGCAGTGAATCCTTTTGTTAAAAGAATACCACCAAAACATAAAGATGCTTTTATTGAAGAATGTATAAAGACACTGAGTGCTATTAAAATAGAAACCGGTAATGCTAATGAGAATGAATCATGTTGTTTTACATATAAATTATTAGTTGCACATGGCGCAAAAAATTAAATTTATGCCTTTCCCCCTATGTATATTTACATCAAATATGAGTGGATTTTGTTTAGGATTTCGAAAAACTGAATTACTGTGAAATACAACTTTTTGTGAAAAATGTTTTAACATTTGATTTAGAGCTTATTAGGTTAACTCTTAAATAGTGAATAATCTTCTCTCTATGGCTAACATTTTGAAATGAGCATGAGCTTTGTTGTTTGCAATTTATGTAGTGTAGCACAACTCAATGTTATTTAGGGTCATCATGTACCCTGTAATGACACCCCACTTTATCTAAATAATATTTAGTTCTATGTTTCATTACTAAGTTGGATGAGTGTCAACACCAATTACTGTCATTTTGAAATACTGGAAGGAAAAATTGTGGCAAGTTATAAAAAAAAATGTTATATTAAAATTTTTAAAATGCTCATCGCTTTTTTTGTTGTGTAAAAATCAGGGTTGGGTTTTTGACATGACATAGGTATAATACCGGTTTAAACTGTCAAAAACTCCAATTTGTCAAAAACCTAGCTCAATCTTCAGCTGACCTAAATTTTACAAGAAATTACGTAAATTTAAACAACTGTTGCTAACAAATGTTGAACTTGATCAAATTATGATTAATGTAACAACAATTAAGACATTTTTAGATAGTTACTAATAAAAAAATTTTGGGGATTATTTATTCTCTCAGAAAAAATATGGCAAAATGAATGTTTAAAATAAATATTTTCATGAGTTAAAAGGTAATAATACATCTATAACATTAGGCATTGAATTTTATTATGACATATTATTTTTCCAGTCACTCCTTTCAAATTACTGAAATTTCAAAACCGAGGAAGCACAAAAAAAAAAAAAAAAAACAATATTTGGATATTTGACAGAATTGAATAACATTAATATAAACTGATTATCCCAGTATTCAGCTAAGTTACTAGATATACTAAATATTGTGAATAAACTAGATGACATATTTAGAATATTGCTAGAAAATATTAAGACTTTTGTGCTGTCTAATATGAATCACAAATTAGAAAAATAATTATAAATTATTTCAAGGTTAAGAATTTTTTTTAAGCTAATAGTAGCAGAATAAAATGTTTTTTTTTTTTAGTTCTTTGGTTTTGGGTAAAATAATTTGTTTGAAAAAAAATCGTTTTGCGTTTTTGTATTTAATTATAAATAGGCTAACAGTTCTACCAACAGCATCCGAGCATCCATACTGAAAATATTTATGAATTATTACATGTTTTATGATTAACACTGACAAATGTGCAATTAGCACTAATTTTAGTCCCTGTTGTACTCTTACTAATGAAACATATATTCTAAAATAACTACTGTTATTTATAAGCAGTAATTCTTATTAAAAATATCGAAATGTAAAGGAAAATGTTTTCATAATTGCTCACATTTTGGGCTCATAAAAGATGCTTTGCGAAAATTCAGTGGGCATTTGCCTTACCCACATCACTAATATGAAGCACAAAACATATTTTTTTCATTCAAGGTTAAAACCACTTAAGAGGTGACAAATTAATTTTTTCTGCAATATATTTTGAGCATTACTGTGTTAATGATAAATTTTAGTTGTTAATAAATTTCACATACAAATATGGGTTTTTGACAGTTTTTGACAAGGAGGTTTTTGACGTGACAGTTTAAACCATGGTTTAAACTGTCAAAAACTGTCACGTGTCAAAAACCTGCCAACCCTGGTAAAAATAAGTCACTCCTTGAAATTTTAGTCCATAACATGTTGTTCGTAGCATGCAGTAATAAATGAAACATTAATTAAGTTCTCTCTTTATGTAGCTTTTTCAGTAGAAGACATTTTGCACGAAATTACCTCCTAGATATGCATTAACTACCACATAGTCTTGTATACCTAGGACAACTGAAATCTAAGTCTTTTATGTTGTTATTTTGTTAAAAAAGTTTTCACAATACATGATGGAAAGTGGTCTTGGGGGACAGTTCATAAATGATGTCACACTTCAACATACCCCCCCCCCCCCTTTGTCACGTGCCATGCTATATTACATTAGTATAAAATAGGTTTAATTTGCTGATTTCAAATGTTATTATAGAAATTAAAATGTACGATGTCATACTTCTTGTTACCCCCTCCCCCCTCTAAGCATAACATCATTTATGAATGACCCCTAGTTAGCTGAAATATTTTGATTCAACCAAGGGTTTTTTTCATTAGTATTAATTGAGCCTATATTTTGCTCTGAAACAATCTTATGTGCTTGACTTATGAAAATATGTTTGCTATTAATATTATTAACAATCAGGATTATTTTATTTATTTAAACATGATAAAATCTTGCAACTAGGGAAATAAAATTTTTTAAAGAAACTTCTTATTTTACAGAATTTATTATTTTAAGCATTTACGCTGATTACAATGGGATTGCATTTAGTGTAACAATGTGTGCATATCAATTTCACGCATTTAAACAAGTCATTTTAAAAACCTTTTTTTTTTTGAAAAATCAAATTTTTTGGGAAAATGAAAAATTTAATGGTACAGGCATAAGAGCATTTTGTTATTTTTTGCCACTTATTTCATAAATAATTCCATAAAAACTACGATTTGGTAGCTCGGAATTTTGTGAAAGGTTTGTTTTGATTGATTGGAATTTTGTGAAGGTCCCATTTTGATTAATTGGAATTTTACGAAAAGTCCGAAAACAGACTTGAATTTCCTCTGGCACGACCCCTGATATTTGTCAGCAGATAAGAGGCATCCCCTTTTCTTATATGCATTTTAAAAAAATAAAGTATGAAGGAGTATCAGCACAGAGGAAATTATTCACTCTGCATGAAATTAATGCATGGAAACTAGGTTATAATAGAATTTAAGAGTTTATAAGCATGGTTTTATATTCAAAAAATTGTGAAAAACATGCCCAGCCCCATTACTATTGCAGTTACATGTTTGCACAGGTTATCGTAATTTTTGTGGAAAATCTGTTTTGTTTTTGCTATTACAAATTTCATAGAGACTATTTTGGCTTAAAAACTGCCCTAGCATAAGAAAAAAGAGTACTGTGGGTTTTAAAAATAACTTTCGAAATTTTTTATATGTTTTCTAACCTTTTAAAAATTTTAAAATATTTTTTTCAATTGAAAAGTTGGTTAGATTTTATAAAGTTTTCAAAGTGTATCAAGAAATAATGATCTAAAATATGCTAAAGTAGTTCAAACAATGTTGTGACAAGTGAATATCAGTTGAAAGGGCATTAACGAAAATAGAAATACATTGCAAGAGATGCATCAAATATTAGTTTTAAAATAATAATTGTAACACTAAATAGTACCTGAAAAAGTGTAACAATAAAATTTTTATTACATTTTGTGGTTATGAAAAGTGGTTTTATAATATGTATTTAAGGTGATGTAAATGTTAGGGAACAGATTTTATAACAATTTTTATCATTTCAACGTAACTTGAATAGAGAGGTTTTGACCGATAAAATATTCCTATTTTGACAGCTAAACAAGGTTGAGATAATAAACGAAACTCTAAAATTCAACAACGGCAGACTCAGACAACCAATTATTGATAATAATAATTTAACTTTGTGCAAGTAAACAATAATAGAAATATAATTTCACGTTAATTCAAAGCACAAATGAGCATTAAAACGCAGACATATGTTTCGGGATTGCTTGGAATCCCTTTTTCAATGCGACAGGGAGCTTCTAGATGCAAAACATCCAAATGAAGCCATTTGGAAAGAAGCCTAAGAAAGCTTTCCAAAAAATGTCCAATTTTCTTTTCTTTAAGAAATAGTGGATTTGAAATGAAAATAGCAGATTGCCCACTCAAATAGGGATGCCTAGCAACCCAAGCCCATCATTTGAGCAAACAAGGAGTGGGTCAATCCCCATGACTTTTAGAAATACAATGTATTTATGCATGAGCTTATGTTTTTTACCTATAATAAGCATTGAATGTACACCCTTTGCCTGCCCCCGGAAAATTTTGAAATGATAGGCGTGTAGCCTCCCTAACTATAACTGATATAAAGATATCTTATACTTGACAGTACTGAATACTTAGACCTTATACTTTGAATAAAGTACTCATTTTTAGCCTACTTTCCCGTAAAAGTAAAAAAAAATAATAATAAAGCATGAAAGAAGGCTTAATGTATCGTGAAAATATCGTTAAAAATCAAGAAAAGTCAAAAATAAGTGAAGTAATTAAATAAAGATTGAAAAATAAAAAATTTGAAAGTAGGGTATTGAGATGGGGAAAAAGTGTGTCTGTCGGTCTGTCGGTCTGTCTGTCTGTCGGTCTGTCTGTCTGTCGGTCGGTCTGTCGGTCTGTCTGTCGGTCTGTCTGTCCCCCCCTAATAACTTTTGAACGAATTGTCCGATTGGAAAAATTCTTTTTGCATTCGAAAGATCTCGGCGAGGACATCTCATTTCTATATTTCACTTTTTGATTTGAACAATTTTTTGTTCAATTTTGAACAGTTCAAAAAATTTTAACATTAGCGCCTATGGACAAAATTGAAGCAAATTCTGTAAACTCTGGGCACAAGAGCCAAGTTCCTATTGAAAGCTTATTGAAAGGAGTTCTCGGCGTGAAATATTGATTTGAACAGTTTTTGTTCATTTTTGAACAGTTCAAAAAATTAACACAGAGCTTACGGGGAAATTTCAACCCTATATAAATCCTGATCTAACGGACCGATTTGCTTGGAACAAACTTTATCGGAAAGCTCTTATAACGTAGAACATGTAGAAATAGAAAGTTTATCCAGAACGTACGAGCCTATTTTGCTATGAAATTTTTTGATCGGGATTTTCAAGGATATTTCTCAGTGACTCAATGAGTGAAATAATGAATGAATGAATAAATGAAAGAGTGAAAGAATAAATCAATGAATAAATGAATGAGGAAAAGAATGAATGAATAAATTATTGAATAAATGAAAATATAAATAAATGAGTGAATAAATACATGAATGCGTAAATGAATGAATAAACACTTGAATGAGGTAACGAATGAATGAATAAATGCATGGCTGAATAAATGAAAGAATGAATGAGTGAGTGAATGAATATGTATTATCCGTTGAAAAAGGTATATTTTCAATAATTAGAACTAAAGATAAATAATAAAGAGAGAGAAAGAGATAGCTAGATTATAAATTTGAATTTGGTGTATACGGGAAAGTAGGCTCGTATAGTTCTAGACGGAACTTCTTGTTTCTTCTATATTGCCTATTGAGTATTTCAATATATATATTAAAGTAAGAATATTACCACCCCTTTAAAATTAAATCTTCTAAAAACATAGGAAGATTTGAAAGAAATATCCCAAAACTAAGTAGACAAATTGCCCTGTACCAAAAAAGCAATTGTTTTCCCAAGTTGTTTGTGTGCAGCTACTCAGCAGAGATATCATCTGCACTTAAGAGGCTGATGATTTAATTACATATTACTATTATCAAGCTGACCAGATGATTTTAAACTTTTCAGACAAATGGAGCAATATACAATAAATTTTATTAAAATAATGTTCGTTCTTGACATTATGTTTGCAATTCTGTGATTAACCATTTGTGATGAAAGTTTGATTTTATGCATCAGGTTTTGATTTTGCTTAATGATTTCAAATAAAATTACATCAATTTTGAATGTTAAATGTCTTCTGCTTGTTCTTTAACACACCATATCTAAAGTACAGAATAAACACAATACGCAGAGGAATTAACCGAAATTCTTGCGTGGGTTTTCTTTATTTCTCAGTATGATTTATATCCAAAGAGTAGTGGGAAGTAACAGGGCTGTGAAGTCAGAGGGCAAAATGTCCGACTCCCGACTTTGACTACAGTGCCCCTTGTCTGACGAATATGTACCGGACATCTGGCTGTGATGTTTGAAGCCGCTAAATTCTATAAATATTTCTAAACTTTCCAAAGTTTCTAAATATATGTTGTAAGCTTTTAATTTACATATATGTAATTTCAAAACATACTAATAAATTAAATTTTATAAATCATATTTGACATATTGAATATCTGAGGTTTAAAAATCAGTTGGATAAACCTTTTGGGGGAGGAGTGACTGGGTATTTTCCAGAAGGTATCACATGGATATCAGCTTGATTTTTAAATATCTGAAATCTAATTTGACTACTGCAAAAAAGATCTGGTAATTCGGCATGTCAAATTTGGTTTTTTAAATTTTATTAGCAGGTTTTGAAAAATATAAATTAAAAACTTACTATGCATTTGAAGCTTTGGGATGCTTATAAATACGCATAGAATTCACAGGTTTCAAACATAATAGCTGGATATCTACTATGGATAGTTTAGAAAAGGATCCGCCATATATCCGATATCCAATAAACTTGGTATCAATGCATTTCTAATCTGACCTCGGACCCCTGAAAGCTAAATCCTGGATGTGGTACTGTATATATATAAATCAGCAGTGCTCATTGAAGGCCTGGGGGGGACGAATGACACCCCTCCTCCTAAAAGGCATCGAATATCCAGTGTCCGACGGAATTTTAAGTATCCAGAAGCATATCAGGACACTGTACAAAAGATCCGGTAATCCGGCATGTCAAATTTAATTAATTAAATCGTTTGAATACTATATGTAGATTACAAACTTACTATATTTGGAAGCTCTTGGATGCTTACAAATATGCATAGAATTTACAAGTTTCAAACATTAGAGCTGGATAATCCATATGGATCCGTCAAACAAAGGACACCATATATCCGGTATCTGGCAAAATCAGCATCCTTCCTTGCATGAAAGGATCCTACAGGATGCATATGGCAAGATCTTAATATGGCATTTCATGCATATGGCAAGATCTTAGTTTCAGAAAATTTGAGATAAATATAGATAATTACGTTGTGCCCATGCTCAAAATATATACTAAAGTAGCAGCTCAAAAAGCCAATCTCTAGTTTGGACCATCATCTCTCCCCGCAAAGAAAAATCCTGGGCGTCGTACTGAATATGGGTAATTCTGACGAAATATGAGAAAGTATTGTCACTCTAAAAATATATTTTAAAAATAATAATAATTTTAATAATAGCATTATCATTGACATTGACAAATAGTATTTTTAAAATGAAGTTAAATTTCACAATGTCATTTTCCTAATCGAGATGTCATCTATGATGTTTGGAATAATTGCTAGCTTCAGAACCCACTATACATTAGCTGTATCTTAAAATGATGAAAACACTTGTGAAAAATGTATGCACAATGCATGATTTAAAAAATTAGTTTTAAAAATTTGAAGACAATAGTGTTAAAGATTTCAGGTGAAACTTTAAAAGTGTGATTGGAATGCTATCTTGTTATTAGTGAGAAAAAAATTAAAAATAACACTTGGAGTCAGAGTTCAAAAATTCTTAAGTTTCTTCTCTGACTCTTTCCCTCCCAAACCAGCCCGACTGACTCCACTCCACAGCACTGGAGAGTACTCTATACTGAACAGCATAGCTACCTATCAGGAGGTACATAGCAATAATATCTGGATTTACAAAAAACCAAATTAAAAGTTCACATGAAAAAAGAACTTCAGAAGAAAGAAAAGAGCTTTGAAATTAACAAAATATTATACAAGGTGTAGTTTAAGGACAACAGATATACAAATCAACTTTATTATTTATTTAAAAAAATATTTAGCTGTTTTATGCATATGTATAACATTCAATAAAAAATTTCCTCAGTCAAAACTTTTCAGGCAAATTGAGTTTTTAAAATACCAAGGATATCAAAATATTCATTACAGGATTTTATGCAACATTTTGATTAGAAATGAATGCTACATAAAGAATAAATGTTCACTTACCTAGCTTTATTAGCAGTTAATGCCTTGTTTTCATTAATTTTTCTTCCACCGCCCTCTAAAATAAAATAGAACTTTTAGAATACTCACTTTTTAAGATTAAAATATATATTTTTTAATTACTTGCTAGTACAGTGAAACCCCGATTTTACGTTTCTCAAGGGACTGGGCAAAAAAAAAACGTAAAATAGGGAAAAAACGTTAAAATACGGGAAATACATAGAATGCAAAAATCAAATAGAAAAAAACTAAAGGTAGTAAAGACGACTCTTTCAAAAGGTATAATATCTATATTTTACGAAAAGAACATTATCATACATACCATTTTAAGATAATTTTAATACATTTAGATGCGATTCCTGGCGTTTAGGCTGAAAATAATTCGTAATAGTGGATTGTTTTTTAGTCATTGAGTTCAAAGGGAATCCAGCATCTTCTAGGATTGTAATACGTTGCAAGTTTTTCCCTGGTCTTTATAAGAAAGAAAATAGTCTTTCACTATTTGTAAGCTCTTCATTGCAATAGTGAAAGAAGGGACGGGCTGTGCTTCCGGTTCTTTTTGTTGATCTTCATCGGCTGACGAAAAGTACAGACGGAAAAATATTGCTTATTTTAGAACATTTTTTTTTTCACTTTCCAGGGAAAACGTAAAATGCGGGAAATTTCATATGTAACAAACTTACAATCCGGGTTAAATTAACATTATTAGTATACGGAAAAACTGGGACCTGATGAAAAAAACGTAAAATGCGGAAAAAACATAGATTCGGGGGACGTAAAATCGGGGTTTTACTGTATAAAAAAGAAAGTAATTACTATTTTTTTAAATTAATGAAATTAAAAAATCTGAGAACAAGAGTTTTTGAATGAAGAAGGCCTTTTAGTGCTAGACTTTTCTATAAACCTTTTAGTGGTTCTGCTGTAATGCACACCCTTTGCCTAGCAGATAATAACTTCCCAGGCTCCAACCAACTTTCTGTCCTTCATTTCACACCTTTTCTGTAACTGATTATGTGTCTTGTTACTGATTAATAGATTATATGTCTTTTGATAAATTACTTTTAATGAAAAATAAATAATACCAGTAGCACAAATATTTACAAATATTTAATAAAATGGACATTTTTTCCGTATTTTTGAGATTTATTGTTCAGGACCTCTACACTCTTATAGAATTTGTTATTTGATGGAAGTTTTATTCTCTACATAACATTTGTCTTGAGGTACAACTGTCACCCCTTCATTTTCCTTAAACCATTTCCAACCTTTTGGTTTGCTTCTCTGCATTGTTGAAACATAGTACTCTTTCACATCGCCTTCTTTCAATTCTCTAATTTGTCCAGGAAAATAGTTATCATTTTTAACAATTACAAAATCATCTTTATTGAAGCTCTGATTTTCATCTAAATCTGTAAAAGTAACCAGCTCATCTTCATCACTTTTTCAGTACTGCAATTCACTTTCTGTTAATTGATCATCCTCAGTCTTTCAATTTGTCATTTTTTCCTTCTTATTTTTAGCATTTTATTTATTTTATTCTTCTTTTTCTCACATGCTTCTTCAACCTTTTTTTTTTTTTTTTTGGCTCGTTGAATTAATTGCCTTTTCCCTTTATCACTTTTTTCTTTCTCTTTTCTTTTCTGTATACTTCCTCCAAGCTTTTGATGTCACAACTGAAGGAATTTTTTCTTTTTTGTACTTTTATTTTCTTCTGGATACAACTTACAATCTTTGTTCAAGTATTTTTAATTAAAAAACATTTAAGTAATATAATAAGGCAATTAAACCTTAATATGAAGCACTTACCTGAAATTCAAAAAGATAGAAAAACTAGTTTTAAATTATTTTAGAAAATTGGTAATACTTCAAATATTGTTTTATTTGAGGAAGCCAGTTTTAGGAACCGTTTTTTTTTTAAATGTCCTTTTTGGTTTTAGGGCACTTTACCTTGTATTTTACTTCTACTACGTCAAAAACATGAACCTGGCTATTTATTAACAACCTTTTCTGTATCACAAATTGTTGCTGTACAAAGTGATCCGTAAGATAATGTTCATTTATTTATATACTGGTAGGAAAAAGAATTTGAATTGCATTCATTTTTTTCTCGAATTATTTCAAAACTTTGATTGCAAATTCTTAAAACAATGATTGCACAGATTTAAAATCACAAAATATTTAATGGTTATTACCTGTAGTATTTCTTGCTCCAGCTTTCCATGGATCAGGAGTAATAACTTTCCCTAATTTTTTCTCACCTATAACATGATGAAATACATTTAACAGAAAAGTGTGGTTGACATTAAAACATTAATTAATTTTTCTCTCTTGCACAATCATACAACAGTATCACAAACATTGCGGAACTAAATCATGAAAGATTATTTTGCACCAAAGAAATTGTCCACTTCGGCTCAATAAATGAACAGGACATTAATAGTGAAACATCAACAGGCATAGCATTCAACATAAAGAAGGCTTATGGAACAGTTTAATTTTATGTCAGAATAAAATCTTCAATAACTAAGATTCGTATCATCTACGGTGAGGGGAAAGTATATACCAGTTGATTTGAGGAATGGAACCAACATTCTACTGAAAAAGGATTTCTTTTTTGCATGAAGAACATCTTATTCTATCTATGCTAAGATATAAAAGAACATGGGGCTATTACGCCTGAAGAAATTTTGCTTCAAGAGAACTGACATCTGAAAAATGTTTTCTCAGAAAATAAAAAAGTTACCCCTCAATTAAATTTTAATGTCTCAATACATCTGGTTACCCTTTTTCCTGAAACGTAAATCTGATTCCCAGTGGATAAGTGAAAAAATTTTCATGGGAGGGATTCACTTAGTATGACCATGCATACGAACATATATTCGCATATATATACTATATATTATATTATAAATATATTTGCATACAAATATTTTAATTCTGCTTGGGAGTATCAACCATCCCTTTACTATGTCACTAGTGGTTGCAAAAATATAAAAATTCACAACTGAATTAACTGAAATTTATAAAATTCTCCAAGACAACATCTACTTTAGACACAAAACCTCTAGACCAATCTCTAAAGGCAATTTTTCTCTCAAAACAATTTTTTTTTCATTCTAACCTATTACCTACTGTATCTGATGGACTATAAGATATTATATTATTATAGGCTATAAGATGTGGCAATTAAATTTTAAAATTTTAAAGCAATTTTTCTAAAATAACATTTTATACATTTATCATTAGATTACAAAGAGTACATGTTCTTTATTGGTTTATAAAACTGAATTGACCTTTAAAATCCCAGCATATCATCATATGAATCTTCCTTCTGACATTTTAAAGACTGGTGGGAACTTTAACTAAAATTCATTTTTTATACGTTTAGAGCAGAAACTAAAGGATTCTACTCAACTCATATTATGCAAATAATTTTGTGTAGAGTCCCTTGTTCAGAATGAAATTTTCTTTTCTGGGTCCATTTTTGAGGTCATAAAACTTTTGAATGTTCTGTAATGACTAATGAGACTCAAAAAGGAACCTTAACATGTATCATCTGAACTCTTGAGAATTAGGAGTGCACTAGGATGGGATCTACTTTTCATCTGAAATACTCAAAGTATGCGACGTGAGAACAGATGTTTTTGATATCTTTTTTTCAGTAATATGTGTAAAATAAAACTGAAAGGCTCTACTTAATGGTGCACTCCAATCTAATCCCTAGCAAGTGCATGTAATCAGTAACAATTGAATGAAAATAGTTCAATTGCTAATCCGCCCTAGGTTTATACACACTAGAAAGATACAAAAAAAAATCATTGAAAAAAATATAAATAAATCAACGATGTTGATTTATTCGATTGCCTCTTTCATACTTTAAAACGATGTGCGAATCTTCAGACATATCATTGAATCTACATTTCCTTGAGTTTACATTTCAAACAATCTGAAATGTAAATATAAAAGCGTAAAAATCGACTTACATTTATCACAAACCATTGTGAAAAGAAATGTTATAATTTCTTAAAAATACGATTTCAGCAAATTTATTGACATGAATCGCAATCGCAACAATGTTTGGTAAACAAATTCTATCTGTTGCCAGAAAAAAGTTATAATTTCGCCCGCGGCATTGAGTACTACATAACCAGAAGAGACATCTGGCCGTGGAGGTTGAGGGAAAACTAGATGATGAGCAGAAAAATGCAATGGATTCTAATCACGTGACGTCTATTGAAAGTGTATGAGGCACGGGGAAATATTTGAGTTGATGTATGAGCTATGAGTTCATGATACGGGGAATACATGAGTTAATGAGCGGTCCGTACATCAACTCTGAAATGTATATGAACGATTTGTTAGAATAATTACAGATTACAGCATATGAAAGTAACGGATTAAATGATTTGAATTTTAAAAAAAAGTTCGCTTAAAAGTGTTTCCTCACCCAAAATCCATTAAAGATGAAAAACATTCTTATTTTATAATTTAGTCATTAATTAATGTAGATTTAATTTGTTTAAAAATGACTTTTCTGAATAAATTAAATACATAAATTGATTTCTTTGAAATGTATACATTTAAATAAAATTTAAAAAAACTAATAAGTATAGAATAAAATATAAATACTTGATCTCACTCGGGGGGAGGGGGTCAGCTGCTTTTTTTTTGTAGGACCTCTAAGGGTGGTTTCCTGCATTTTCATATTGAATAGAGAGAAAAACAAGAAAACTACCAGACAGCAGCTGAGGCAAATTATCACAAACTACCAATGGACAATTACAGCAATTTTTTTTTTTTAATCTTAATACACGCAGAATATCCTAATAACACCAGAAAGCATTTTTTTTTTTCTTGTTTCAGAGTGATATTTTAAAAGTTATTTGTAATTAAAAATAGGCTAGTTTCGGTTTCTGCTGAAACGGGAAGTCACATGACCCCCAGGAAATGACGTCGTAAGTGCCCAACTTCGGATTGTTTATACATCGTTCTTCGCTGCGCGCGTGCTTTCTGTAAACCTAATAACTGAATATTCTTCACGGTTTAGAAATTTAAATTGTTGTAAAAATACAATTTTTAATAATAAAACCTCTTAAAATTTATTTTTTAAAACGTTTATTTTCTCATAAAATCTCAGAAATTAGTATTTTATTTTGAATGGAAATAGTATTAAAATTAGTGTATATTGAACTTTTATAGAAGCTTAAAATATTTCCTATGACCGATGGCGTAGCTAGCATAGGTGATACCCGGGGCGGTTGTCCGTGGTGCCACCCCCCACCCCCTAAAAATAAAAAAAAGCAAAAAAAAGAAAAGAAAGCGCAGCAAAAGAAAAAAAAATACCATTCGTATCATGGGAGTTATAATATTTAATTTATTTGTTACGGCAATGTATTTGTTTCATTATATAGAGCTTTTAAAGGTTTGTTGTTTCTCCTTCGTGGTCGAGAACGAGTGACACCCAGGGCACCACCTCCCCCCCCCCCCCCCTAGTTACACCACTGCCTATGACTTTGAATGTATCAGAAACATGATTAATAACTCTCTTGCTGCATTATTCTGATGTAAAAAAAGTATTGATATCTATCCTAATAAATTTATTTAGTTTATATAATTTAAAAATGTTCCTCATGATAAAAATTATGCAAGTTTGCTCATAATCTTTTTTATAGGCTGTCAATGTATGATACTCCTAAGTTTTATATACTTATATAATATTTATATCCTCAGTTTTATATACTTAATTTTCATTCATTTATTTATGATTTTTGTTATCATTTCAAATTTATCAAATGAGTTTTTTTTTAATAACTTTTTTCTTTCACTAAGAGGATGGAATATTTATATACTCTGAAAAAATAGGCTAATAAATTCACAAAATCATACTTTATATTTTCTATGTTATAAATTAAGGAATTAAGATTTTTTAGGGGAAGGGGGGAAAACTGCCGATACACTACAAAAAGGAAAGTTTCGTAGACAAATTTATGCACCATTACGAAAATTTTTCGTGTGTATGGGCAGAGATCCCCTCCTCTTTACACGGCCTTGCATCTTAGGTTTCAGAAATAACAAAATTCCTACTTATACACAAATAATAATATAATGTTGGAAATAGATATAAGAGATATAAAAAGGTTTTACTACTGCATTTAATGAGCATTAAAATTTTAATTTTTTTAAATTATTAAACATTTAAAAAATGTACAACACGAAAAACGTTTGTCAGTTATTTCTTCCTTTTTGTATGCGTCTGTTATTATTTTTTTCTATTTATTATTTTTTGCTTATCTTTCAAATTTAGGGGAAAAAAACGACTTTCAAGAATTTCGTTGCTATATTTAATTACACGCCCTGAATTTTAAGTTGCAGTATATAGTTTGAACAGATATTTTTCATTTCGAAAGCACTTACTTTATTCGGCAGTACTGAATGCTTAAATTAATGGCGTTGCTGCAACTGTGTAGTTATTATTCTATCTAGTACATTGTATCTTGCTCCATCCATTTCTGATTCTATACAAAGAAAATTTTAAGACTGTATTGAAGATTCTATTTTATAAATAAATAAATAATCATACGTTTGAGCTTTCACACCTTTGATTTCAGGCGAAAAGCAATCTTGATTCGCTCTGAAACTACCTGATAACTTTTTCGGTTATTTTGGGCAAATTATCAGGCAGAGCTTTTTGGAATTCTTCATCCATAATGCGTACACTCTCTCATATACAGTATTTTTGTTCAAAATATTAATAAAATATGTTATGCAAAGAACGATAAGACACGAGAAAGACTTGTAAACGAACACTGAAATACGCTCTGCAGATGGAGTGGGCGTGTTTCCGTGAGGCACTAGTGACGTCACCACCAATCAGAGCTCGTTTTGCGATTGCATCACTTTCTGGCCGTTTAAAACGTTTAATAACTTATTAAATAAATTTTGATGAGAAAAAACAATCGGATTTTGGGATTCAGGAGAGAAGTTTCAAAAAGTTGACACTGAAAATTTGTCATTTTAAGAGATGCTGTAGTTGTCCATTCGCCCAATCCGTCAAATTGCCGATGGGACTTTCCGATCATGTTTGCAGAAATGATTAACTTCTGAACGAACATTTATTTATTTTTTCATTTCAATGTTTCCTTTAAAAAGTTGGGGGATTAACCTAATACTTGAACAAAAACAAGTGTGCACGGTTAACACACACACAATCCCCCCCCCCCCCTAAAAAAACTGAAGACTGAAAATAGTTCGCTCTTTTTTTCTCTCCAAGAAATACAAAGAGTTCTGACTACAAATTAAAATTAATTTCTCTGTCGATTTAACATTGACTATTGACATAAGAGATTGATTATATGTGATATAAATAAGTAAATTACATGTGCTTTATTTTTTCACTTTCTGAAAGAACTCCAAACAATTTTATTTAAAACTTGTTATAATGTTTCTTTGACAACAATTAAAGAAAAATATTTTACCATTTAATAATTTTAATTAATATTAAAGACAAATATTATAGTTAAGAAAATTTCAACTTTATTCTTAAAACCGGGAAAAATTGTGAGGTAAAAATTTTTTCTTACTATAGTTATTTATTTAAGCTATTCAGAATCTAAATTTTATTTCAGGGGATGCTTTTGCTGTAATTCACTCCTAGAATGTGTTTCTTCTATGTTTTTATACTATGCATGTTAAAAAATTTCTTGAATTTAAATTTGTCCCCATAAAAAAAATTAATGAATTTAAAATGTATATATATATGTATATACAGTGGAACACTGGGTAGCTTTACACGCGGATAAGTCGACTACCCTTGGTAAGTCGACATTTCCTTCCCCTGATAATACCCTGTTAATGGTCTGCTCAATGCTAATTTCAATGGGCGAAAAACTCTCTAACTTGTCAAACAATTTCCAGGAACCCCTGTAAATCAATCTCAATTTTGTATTCTTTTTAACTTTTTCTTCGGGTATTTTTTCACGATGCACAATTCTGAGAATTTTACAGTAATGTTTCTTCGTCAATAAATCAATGCTTTTCTGGAAAGTGTTCCTGGAAGATTCCACTATCCTACTTGTACCCTAAGGAGCCAGAAAAGTAAGATAAAAGTGAATTGAAAATTAGCAAGCTTAATAGTGATGAAGAATTTATATGTTTTCTTTTCAGATGGAAAACCCAAACAAAAATTATGGATTTTTTCTCATGAGGTATTCTGATTTGATGTACTAATATATTTATTTATTTATAAGGTATAACTTTTCAAAAGAATAATAATAGAAAATAATAAACAGGGAAAATTTCATTCACCGGAATTGGCTTTTATAACTTGAATGGTAATTAAATAACAATACAGACCAATATTAGCAATTGAAATTACAGAACATCAGTAACTTGACACCTGCTTATCTCGACATGTTTGTGTGTTCCCTTGGGATGTCGAGTTATCCAGGTTTCACTGTATATACAGGGTGGGGCAAAAGGTATGAACCGGTTTTGATCGGCTGGCGCTCGGCCTGTGGTGCTGGTGGGGAAAGGGGAAGGGTCTCATTGTGGCAGTGGGAGAGTCTAGTTTTCAGTAGCAACCATGGTTTGGAAGGGAGAGCATCGTGGGTTTGGTTATGACTTTTTTTTGAAAATGGCCGTTCTGTTATCGCCAGTTCCACCTGTGTGGAGCTGTTTATAAACATAATTTTCGCTATTGGGCAAATGAAAACACAAGGGAAATTCACAAGAGGCCACTTCACTCCCCTAAAGTGACTGTATGGCGTCGTGCAGTATCTTAATTTGGGCTTATTAGTGCTTACTTTTTCTAGGATAATGGGCGAACCTGTTGGAAGAGTTTTTTGAACCTGAAGTGGAAGAACTGAGTGCAGAACTAATCTGGGAGACATCTGGTTCCAACAGGACGGGGCTACATCCCACACTGATAGGATTTCAATGGCGAGATTGAGGCAAGGGCTCCCCCAGCGCCTCGTCTCTGTGAAGGGTGACGTGGTGTGGCCTGCGCGCTCGCCAGATTTGAGCATTTCTGACTTTTTTCTTTGGGGGTACATAAAGGAAAAAGGTTTTAAACATCGTCCACATACCCTGGAAGAACTTAAGGACGTAATCAGAGAGGAAGTTACGGAAATACCCACCGAAATATGCAGAAGAACGGTTGAAAACTTCAGAATTCACCTTCGAGAGTGCATCGCGGCTGATGGCCGCCACCTACCTGATATCATCTTTAGAAATTAACGTAAAAAACTAGATTCTGTACTGAATTAAACAATATGAATATTACTTCTGTAAGTTTAATGGTTTTTGTTTTACATTCCTTTAAAACCGGTTCATACTTTTTGCCCCACCCTGTATAAAGAAATAAATAAAAACACACATTAAATAGTTGAAATTTATTGAAACCTGTCCAACACTTTGAGAAAATAATTTGATATCTATTTTAATGTTAAATAATGGTTTCCTTTTTACATAAAAGTTTTTTTTTCCCTTCAAATTCTGTTTTAACTGTTAAAAACGAATGTTTAAACTATTTTTTACCCTAAGAGAAACTTCCGGTCCATTTTCAGATTCGTCAGAAAACTGCAATTAATCAAAATGGATTCTTCACAAAATTCTGAGCTACCGAATCTTGTTCTTCATTGCCTTATTTATTGAATAAATGACAAACAATAACAATTTTTTCCCATCACAATATGTTTAAATTTTGAATTTTTACAAAATTATTTGATTTTTTAAAAACTTACAAAAATAGGACCCTGTAAAAATGATGGATCAACTCCTGCTCAGCTATTTGAGATATAGAAGCATTAGTTCATGTTAGAAAATCAATGTTGGCACATGCTGTAAAATAGGCTTGTTTTGTTTTAGAAGAACTTATTGTTTATTTTTTTATTGTAGATGCTTTTTTCTGGAAAAGGTTCTCACTTTTTCCATAAATTAGTCACTTTTGTCACTAATTTAGAGCATAAAACCTGCTACAAGATCTGTGTTAATGAAATAATGAGAACATATAATTGTGAAACATAATTTAATTGGATTTATTGAGCTGAGCAAGATAATGAGACTGAAAATCAGAAAGTTCACAATGATAGTTATTCTGTTTTAAGTTGAATTTGACCCCCTCATCAGACAAGTAGCACACTAAACTCATAGCGTAAAGTTAATTTCTCTGCTACTTTTTTAATATTAAGCATGACACCAATCAACATCAATAGAAACTTTTATTGTTATAGTTCTATATTCTATAATAATGGTATGATAAAATTAAAAGTATGCAGCAGATATAGCATAATTGACATTTTCTCACTATGATGAGAAAATTTGCCTCGATTACATATTTAACTGTAAAATAAAATGTACCACATACACCATTAGGGGCTCCCATTTATGTGAATCGAATTTTTATTTTAACTAAATTAAAAAAAAAGAAAAAAAATCTTGAAAAATTAACATTTTTTTTACATTTAAGCAAATCTACTGACTAAGTGAGATTTAATAAGTAAATAATTCATTTAATAATATCCCTCTTTATTTATTATAGTACACATTTAATGAAACATAGTTTTAAAATAGTTTGTGTGAAAGCAACTGTGACATATATCAATATATATATCCAAGTATATCATAAATATCGCTTATTTTGACGTTTATATAAATATTAGGATATTTTCTAACAGACTACAAGCCCTGTAGTTAGTGACTTTTAGTGACCACTAATTAAAAATTACACAAGTCCACTAAAATTAATGTCCATTAACAGGCAAATTTGCTGATTTTTGCTTTTATTGATCATGCAAAAAAAGTGATTTGTTATAGAAATAATGATCTGGTAAAAAGAAAGCAGCATTGTGTACATTTGTTTGAAAACTGCTAAAATGACAAAAATAGATAAAAATCAGAGGTTGAAATTACTAATAGTACATTTATTCAAAAAATAATAATAAAATCATTTTGGTGATACAGTTTATTACAGCAAATGAGGAAAATATTTAAAATATTTACATTATCTAAATTAGATATACTACATAACATTAAGTAGAAAGTAATAAATAAAACAAGTTCCAAATTTGGAAACAAACTTTAACAATTCAAAATTACTTACATTGATTATATTTAATATAATATACACTGCCTGACATAAAAATTGATAACACCATGAAGATTCAGTGGCATAAATGTATATTTTGGAAAATGCACAGTAGTTATGCAGTTGTTCCCAAAAGGTCACATGATTATAGCACAGGATAACACGAAAAGAAATGGTAGATGAACCAACAGTCTCTCTGCTGCTAAGAGAATACAACATTTCATGAAGTTCAACATTCTAGAAATATGACGTATTTATACATGTGTGTATGTATTTTGTTGTTTTTCATGTAATATGTACTGAATATTAGGGATGGGGAATGGTGAAATTAGTACATTGTGATGCATCACCAACCTTACATTACGTGCAGAGATACACCTTGAACTTGAAGTAAAAACTTACAAAATTATTATGTTATTTCCTGCAGTTTTAATTGAAACACACAATACAATATAATTAATCATTAATACCAAAATATGAATAGATAATTTCAAATTTAACTAATAATTCATTGGAAAATTTAGCATTCAAAAAATATTTTAAATAATATTCATAAATATAAGAAAGGGGCCTCTGTTTTACAGACATCAAATCCCAGACTTCCTTTTAAAAATATTAAATGTCTAGTAAATAACATCTTTAAGGACTCTTTCCTCGAGGAACTTAGACACCGTAATTCCAATAAACCGTGGCTAAACCAGATTCTAGAATGATACCTAGAATGAAATCTGTTGCCATGTTTCGTCTTTTATCAGGCCATGACTGCCTAAATAAACATCTATATCGCATCAAGGTGGTCACTGAGCCTTTTTGCACCCTGTGTGACCTTCTCGAAGAGATGGACATGTCTCAACTGTTTCGTTGCCCCGCCCTTCCTCGGACATCAATCTGGGAGCGATACTGGACTGCTCGCTATCATTTATAGATTTATTGTTATCATTTGATTTTCAATTGTCTTTTAATGTGCCATTTGAAATAATAATAATAAAAAAAATTCATAAATATTTATAACAGTAAAAATTCTAACTTTTTTTTATAAACTTTAAATATATTTAAAAATTCTTAGTTTAAATTCTAGTGTTAGGTCAAAAGCAAATACGAAATATATTCAAAATGACCAATAGCAGCTAGAAATGATTTTAAAAAAATGATTTTTGTTAAATTTTTAAGCAAAGCTATAAGCATGCTATATGTCAGTAATTTGCCAAGCAAAGCTAAAAATTCTTTCTCCCTAAAACTACACTTGATATTTGAGAAGAAAATTAAGCTTTGGTTAAAATTTTAAGAGATGGGAATGATTCAATACAGATTTCCAGCAGTCAAGTGGAATATGATTAAAAAAAAAGAAAAAAATAGTTGTTGACAAATAATCATGCAGTTTTGAATTATTGATTTAGAGAAAAATTCTAAACTGGTTTTATGTTAAATGTACACTAGTGTTGTGCAAAATATTGATGTATAGCCCATTCTTGCCGAGTTATACACCATTTGATAGCGTAATAATACATTGATGAGATGTTGCAGTCAGTTGTGATTGATATCTCATCATCAGTGACCGGAAATTGGTGTTTTCCACCAAAACCCAAGACTACATGGTATTCATTGGCAAAGCCTGGCAGCATTTAAACAACCTTTACATTGTGATGGACCCTGTGAAAGTTTTGAGACCCCTGATTGGTTAGCACACAGAAGCGTCAGCCATGTTTTTGTAGTCCAACTTACAGTAGCAAATTTTATTCATCAGATGTTCTAAATGTAACTTCATTAATGGTAACACTAAAATAATTTCCTTTGTTTCATAAATATCTGCTACTTTATTGACTGGCTGTTTACTTACAGCAAGATAAATTGAACCTTTTAATTGCATTTTTAGATGCAAATTTTAGAAACGATGTTTTGATTTTTTTTTAAAAAGAAAGTTGACCAGTCTGTAAATCAATTTTCATCACATTGCACCAACCCCTTCCTGATCGGGCCCGTCATTTCAAAATTTTCAGGAAGGGGGGGGGGGGGGAAGGGTTCATTTTCAATGCATATTATAGGTAAAAACAATTAAATACATAAATTCCCTGTATGAGCTCCTAACTGGCGGGCCTGTTCATAAAGCATTTTCTACATCAGGCAGAGTATAAGATTATTCAATGCATATAAATTTTTGAAGTTCATAAATAAAAAATAAAAATATATGTAGTTGAAAAAAAGTGAGAAAATCTGGGGGAACTGGAATCAAGCTTTTTAAGAGACATCTTTATCTGTAAGGTAAAATTAACACTCGTATTTAATATTCTTTAACAAAACTTGAAGAAGGAAGTTAAAATTGTTAAAAAGGAATATTTTACAGCATGCAGTTTGACTGAATATCTGAATTTTATCACAATTTTGTAAGTAAAAAACTCATTACACATTTGCAAGGCCACACAACAATGAAACATAATAAACATTTCCCTTCAGCCTAACTTTTGTTAGATAATAATTATGCTGTTAATATTTAAATAAAATTGATTCCTTCAAGTAAATAATCATATCAATATTTTTGGAAAAATCGTTCTAAACAAGTATTTACAATAAGATGTGCTTTATTTTAGCACAAGAGTTTTGTCAAGATATTTCTTCGGTATTGCTTTGAAATACTTGATAGCCAGAGCTTTCAGATCCTTGCATGAGATCTTCATCTTTCACCTAATAATAACAAAAAAAAAAGATGTTTTCATTAAATCTGCCGTTATTTTATCAATCGTTCACAAGATAAAGCATATTAGTGAAAATCAATTTATCAGCATAAATATGTTTTTGGTCCAAATTTTGTAAGACTGTATGATGTTGTTTGACTCGCAATTTCCAAAATGAAAATAATTTTTCCAAATAATACTGATTTACGTGTAAAACATGAGTACACGTGACCCAATATGTTTTAATAGTTCCATTGGCAGATGGAAAAGAAAAATAATCGGCAATCAGCCATCTTTGAACAATCGGCATTGCTCAGAAAATGCCATCAGTCAAGCCTTAAACAGGAAGACAGTTAAATTTTAAATATCTACATTTTTAGTTGGCTTTATAAGGAGCATCCAATCTGTAGATTACCTAAATGACTACGAAATACTTTTGATCCCCTTATTGCCCCGTACAACTAACCACTGGAGGGGGGACTGTGCAGTTTGATAACAATTAATTTAGACAAAAATATAAATGCATTGATATTGAATAATAACTTTAAAACTTAATGCTCACATCAAATCCAAAACATTCTTCAAAATCTTTCTCTGCTAGTAGTACTCTAGAAGTATGCAAATCCTTTTCTTTTTGAAGTTCTTCAACAAAATTTAATTGTGGTTGTTCATTACAATTTTTTTCTTTTTCAGCAACAACTATAAAAACAAAATTTTTTACAAAAAATGCAGATACACCAATCATACACATAAAACTCATTGCATAACTAAAAATAGCTGCATAAGATATATCAAGAGAAACTCTATTCTACAAATAAATCACACGTTCTTAAACTGGGAATTAGGAAGTATTTCCTAGAAGGTCACACCAATAATTTTTACTTTTACTTTCGTTCCTTTCACATTAACATGTTGAACATATGTAATCAGTGCTGCTTATTAGCTCAAATGCAATTGAATGAAATATTGCATGGAGGTAGCAGAATGACAAATTTGTTTTACAAGTAAGGAACATAAAAATTAACATTTTTTTTGAAAATGTGAAGAAACAACTATGGTGTGTGTTATAATTAAGAGTGGATGTTACTTGGGATTATGCATCAACCAAAAAAAAAAAAAAAAAGAATTTTTAAAGTGTTTGTACCCTGGCACCATAGATTTTTTTCAAAATACAGTCAACTTGTGATAGCTTAATCTTCAATAACTCGAAACTTTTAACATCTTGAAAAAATTTTACTACCCCACACTTTTATTGCTTTTTAATGTATTTTTACCTCTTCCACTTGAAGTTGTTTCTTGTTCTCAATAACTTAAAATACTTTCTTTACTCAGATCTTTCCCCCCTCCTCCCCCCTTGGCTCCTTATTATTTCCAATTCCTCAAAACTACGGTTTTCAAAATGCCGTCTTGTTTAAAACTTGAACAGTCCGCTGCACACATTTGACCATTTGTTATCCAACTTCTGTTAAGACAACCCTCCCCCTTAAAACTAATTATTGCTAGCAATGTACAGCTGGCTTTATTGAATCCTGACCAGACATGACAACGAAAACATTTCAAGCCATTTAATATTAGAAAAATAATTCATTCCAAGAAAGAGAGAGTAATGTTCTTTCTGCTGTCCTGGATAGATATTTTAAACAAAGAATGAAAATTATTTATTTTGTGCTCATTTTTGTGTGTTGCACGTACACAGTACTACTTAATTTTGTCGAAATAATTTTCATTGGATTTTTGATAACTTTGAATTTTTAATAACTTTAATTATCAGGTTGGTATTTTTGCCAGGACGGTGGCACAATGGAAAAAACCATCTAAAAGGGCAAAAATTCTTGTTCTTAAATAATGTACAGTAAGGTCTATTATTTAATAAGTTTTAAATTCCAGAAATAATTGAATTAATTTTTGGCTATTATTGAATTTTTTTTGTTAATTAATAAATATTATAATTAAAACAACTATTTAATGAAAAGTCTTATGTAACATATTCAGAACTAACTCACTCCAAATTATACAATGAAAAAAATTTCTGTTATGTCTTGTAAGGCAACTTGATTTGTGTTTTTCCTTTTGTTTTTGCAAAAAAGATCAAATAGTTATATTCATCACTTTCAATCATGTCATTTTTCTGTCTTTTCCATTCAAATTCTGAAATTTACCAATGGAATTGTCAAACACCTACAGCATGATATCGATATAAAAGTAAAATGTCCCCCCCCCAACCCTTAGTATTGCACCCCACTTTAAAACTGGCCAGAAAAAATTGGAAAAGTAACTGGATAAAAATTTTATTTTCTATTTATTTATTTACTACACATTTTGTATATAGATCATTTTTGCTAAAAAATAGACTATTTTTTTTAAACCAGGGCTTGCGCCAGAGGAAATTTGGGTGATATAACTGAAACATCACCATGAATGCTATAATGCTAAACTAAGCTCAGGGGTATGACAGAGTAAGTGGGCCAAGGCACATCTCAGCTCACGAGCCAGATGCAGAAGCAGATGCTCTGGTCAGGTGGTCGGCATGACGTTAAGCCCCAGAGTTTAGCTCCCAAGTAAGTTCAGTCCTAATTTTATCAACCCACTGAAGTGACTCGACTTTGCCCAGCATGGAGAATAAACTCCAGACCTATGGCACGGTATAAAAATGCTATAATAAAGAATGTTATTATAAAATTAAATTTAAAATGTCTCTGTTTCAAATAACTGATCAATTATAGAAGGCAAAGCAATCTAAATATGATACAAAAAATTAAAAAAAAAAAACACACACACATACACACACTCACTTTAAGAGGGAAACTTAGCATATGGAACTGTTCCTTGTCTATGAAATCCACAACATGCAACTTAGTTGCCAATTGTTATTCCTATGCTTAATATCAAAATTAATCTTTTCATTATTTGTGAATTTTTTTTTCTTAAAGGTAAAAACCAAGACTTAAAAATCTCTGGTGATGTTTTTTGACTTATTTTTTCCTTAAAGATAGCTACAAATAAAACTAGATTAATGATCTATATTACTTAATGAAATAACACATACTCATTAAGTAATAAAAAGTGCAATAAAATAAGAAAATATAATAAAAACATTAGATTTTTGTTGTCAATTATGTACAAAAATTAACAAAAAGCTTCTGAAAAGTTGAGAATTTCAAACTAAATATTACATTAAATATTGAAAATAAAAAATGTTATATAACTGTGATATTGCATCACATTTTTTTCTATTTAAAATATTTTTTTCATTATTAATTAATTTATTTTTATTTTTCTAAACTTTTTATCATTTCTATTTTTTTATGTAATGCTTCCTTTCAATTAAATTATTCCAAATTATTTTATTTTTTCACGAAATCGGTATTTTCGGCACTAAATTCTTTTAACATCAAAATTTTGCTTATTTTAATTACCGATTCGTAAATTCTTTTACCATGCTAAACTTTTTTTTAATATAAATCTTTTTCATTCCTTTTTCCGAATTACCATTTTTTTTACCAAATAGCCATCTTGTTTTCAACGAAATTGTCGTCCATCTTCGAACATCCTGTCTTGAAGATGTTATCAGGTTGTTTTTGATGCGTCATAGTGATACTTATCTGTTGGTTTTGGTTCAGAATTTGCGAGTCACGCTTGATTGGTTCCTGCCGAAATTCCTCCTGCGCTCTCATTGGCGCACGTGCCTTATGTCGTTGCCATCGGAGAAATTGCGTGAGGAGAAAGTGACGAAAAACGATAGAGAATCGCTGTGAGATTGGTGCCGTAGAGTCATCGGCCCTGCGCGCTCCTGTACGCGAGCGATATTGTTGGAGACATGGATGGATGCTGGCGCGTAGCTGTCGCCAAGTCATAATGTTTTAAATTTATTTAAATTTTATCCAATCTCACAGAACCTCGACTCCTTCATCGATGCCCCAACCTTTTTAAGCCTAGCGACTCCCGATCCAGGGTGACGTCGCATCACTATGATATCCGAGCCAAGCGGCTTGTGGTTGTTGAATAGGAGCTGAAACATCAGTCTCATTCGCATGGCTATAAAGTATCCCTGAGGATCCTAACCAGCGATGATTGCGATTGAGTTTTCACCTTCGTTCGGCTTGCAAGCTTTTGTTTTCTACAAAAGTTTCATCATCTGAACATCCGCTTTTTATTCACCACCTTTCAATAATGGCAACTGTACGCCAGGTCAAGATGTACAAAATTATCCCTATGTTCATTTTTTTATATAGAGTAATTAATGCATTCAGTTTTTGAACAATAGTAATATATTTTTATCTTTTTGGTGATCACCTAATAGTTTTTTTTTATAATATGTGACCCTCCAAAATAAATTCCTTGCTATTTTTCTGTAAATTGTTGTTACGTATTTATTTTACAATGATCTACACACCAACAACTAATGGGTAAGTCGAATCTTTCCTCTTTTCATTCTCAAATTAAAAGCATTTCAAGGTAGTCGTTGATCTGGGGAATTATCGTGGCACTTTGCGAGTAAAAATATAATTATGTGCAACCACTATTTCGGCCTATTCAAAAATTTTCTGGAAATTAAATCCTAAAAACATTAAATAAATGAAATTTTAATTCCAACTGGGGGGTGTAACCACACAAATTTGTGCCGCGAATAAATTTTAACTCATTTAATTTTCAACGTTGCACTGGTAACAACACAAATTGGTGCCTTTGGACCAGGTCTTGAATGCTTTTATAATAGTGTAAAATGATAGTGTATGCCTGTTTTGAATTATATGCATATGTTGAGTGATTTTTTCAGGAATTTATTTTATTGCTTATATGCTTAAATTTTTTGAAGTTTATGATTTTTTGCATACACTGTCATTCCTTTTATAGTTTTCTTATGACTAGGCATTGCAAATAAGTTTTTTTTTCAAGTTATTTCTTTTGTTTGTTTCAACTGATGAAATTCAATTTTTGTGCAACTGTTCGAAACAATTCTTTTATTGCCATGGCCTCACAGGGTACTCAGACTAATGTACTCGAGAGTAATGAAACTAGTGAAATTTCCCCTGTTCTGTTAGGTGTGAATCAAGCACCACAGAAAATTATGTCAAACCACAGTGCAAATTTTAATTTTCCGATTCCACCATATTCAGGAGAACCGGAAACTGTGGAATTTTTCATTTCCCAAATTTCTGAACTTCAGAAACTCAACAATTGGGATGATGCGACAACCTTGATTTTCTTCAAATCTAAATTGGCCAGGTCAGCTTTGTATTTTTTTGCAACCAACCCAAGTTGCATTTCCAACCTGACTTTTCAGCAGGCATGTGATAAGTTGAGGGCATTCTTCAAGATTCATACCCCTTCTGCCATGTCACTGTCTGAATTTCAGAATATAAAGTTTGAAGTAGGCGAAAGTATTCAGCATCTTGCTCATCGTATCGAGCGTGCTGCACATACTGCTTACAACTTTATTCCAGACATGGTCTCCTTGACTCAAATAAAGTCTTTACAATTTTTGGCGGCATTGCCAATTAATATTAAAGACAAACTTATTGATGTTGACACTGCAAATTTTGAAAATCTGGTCGATAAGGCCAATAAATTAAATTGTCTTCAGGCTTGTTATCAGCCAAATATGGCAAATGTAGTACAAATAAGTCCTAGTGTGTCTAACACACAACAACAGTTAGACTCTTTAACAGAAAATGTCAAAATTTTGAGTAATCAACTGAAGACTTCTTGTCGCATGTGTGGCGACACTCAGCACCCTCTTAAGGACTGTCCTCTTTTTGCTAGGGTCAGTACTTCTGCCGAGGCAAAATCTGTTTCACGGACCAGTGAACAAAATTCAATTCAACAAAATCAAAATTCTGAATCAACTTTTTGTCTCTTTTGTGGTAAATCTAACCACTTAATAATTAATTGCAGACTGTACAACAGATCTCAAATTCCAAATTCTAATTATCAACAACCTAATTCATCCTTTTTCACTCCCCGTATTCCATTTCGGCCTCGCGCTAATTTTAATTCACCAAATCAAGCTTTTCCTGCTCCGCGACAGAAGTGCAACAAAATTTTCAGTATTCATCTGAAGTTCATCAAACAAATGATTTGGGTCATTCTAATGCATATTCAACTTATCCTGATATTGACGAATATTTAAACGGTTCTATAGATACCACAACAATTAGGGAATTTTTACAGGATTTTTCAAAACCAAAGCACCCAAAAGTTGAACTCAACTACAATGTTTTCACAAATCATGATATACCAATATTAAATGTTTCTATTGCACATGTAGAATACCCTATGCTTTTAGATTCTGGGTCTAGCATTTGTTTATTGCCTAAATATGTATTCAATGAGATCAAAACCCTGACCAAATGTCGTTTCTTATCTCGGTCAGTGACTATTCGCACTGTTAACTCAAATTTATCATTTTCTGCTTGTGTGGAAATATCCTTTAAAATTGGTAAACATTTTTTTAAGCATCCATTTTATGTAGCAGATTTTGCTCCTACTTCTTTTTCAGCAATTCTTGGTTATGATTTCATTAGTAAATTTAATGTAGTAATTAATTCAAAAACAGGAAGTGCTTCTTTTGACAATTTCAAAGCACCCCTGATGTCGCAAACAGATCTTTCTCAGCATTTTGCTAACATTAAGTCTGTTAATTCTGTTCATCTCCAAAATAAATTAATTGTTCCTCCGGGTGAAACTGCAATAGCCAAATTTAATGTCTCTCAAATTCCCATAAATTCTTCTGAAATTTTTTTCACTCCTAGCATTGCTGATTTCACTTGTGAAATTCATCCAGCAGTTCATAAGGTTATTAATAGTAAATTTTCCTCCATTATTAGAAATATTGGGCAAAATTCTTTGCATTTGAATAAGGGTATGAAAATGGGAGACATCACAGCCAATTATGAAATAGTTGATGATCAACAAAATGATTCTGTTGATATGGGGGGTACAAAATTTTGTCATCAAATTATTGCTTCTGATGAAACTCTAAAGCTCAGACAGCAAGAACTCCAAATGTCTGAGTTCAATTTATCCCGTCTGTCAAAAAATCAAAAAGAGACTTTGTTACCCATATTGATGCAAAATTTTTCTGTATTCAGTAAATCTGTTAAAGCATTGGGGTGTACTGATTTGGTAACTCCAAATATTACCTTAAGAAACTCTAATCCTATTAAAGCTTTACCTTTTGAAATTCCACAAGCATTAAAGGGGCAAGTTAAAGATGAATTAAATGAATTAGTGGAAGCAAATATTATTCATCGGAATGTCAGCCACTGGAGTTGTCCTATGCTTATGGTTCGAAAAAAGGGGGATCCTACCAAACCTGATGAACCACCTAAATACAGAATGGTATTAGATTTAAGGTTGCTAAATTCAGTTATTGAAAATTCTACCTATCCACTTCCCAAAATATCAACCTTGATTAATGAAGTGTCCAAATACCAGTTTTACAGTGTTTTAGACTTGCACTCTGCCTATTGGCAAATTCTTTTACCTGAACATCTGCAGGATATTTTAACTTTTTCCACTGAATTTGGCTCTTTTGCTAATGACCACCTTGCTTTTGGGTTGAAAATAAGTTCCAATTCATTTCAAGCTCTTGTTGAATTAATTATTGATGAACTTAATGCTCAAGGTATTGATGGTATACATGCTTATCAGGACAACTTTTTGATTGGAGCTTCATCTTTTGACGAAATGGTCCTGAAGATCAAATCTATTTTATCTGTTCTGAATAAGCATAACCTGACCTTATCTCCATCAAAATGTGTATTTTTCCAAACTGAAATAGATTATCTGGGTTTTCATATTTCTCATAAATTAATTCGGCCTATTACTTCCAATATTGCCAAAATAACAAAATTTGCTCTTCCTCGTACTGTACGTCAAGTAAAGAAATTTTTGGGTTTATGTGGATTCTACCGTCATCTGATTCCTAAATTGCTGAATGTACCCATGTTTTAACTCAACTAACGTCTAAGAATAAACCTTTCTTGTGGGAAGATATTCATCAGCAAGCTTTTGATAAACTACAGTCAATATTTTTCAACCAACCTTTTGTCATTCTTCCAAAATGGGATGAAAAATTTTATTTAAATACTGATGCAAGTAAAGAAGGTATTTCTGCTGTATTATTGCAAATGCATGATGGGGTTCTCAAACCAGTATCTTATTTTAGCAAAGCTCTGTCATCTTCTGAACGTAATTATCCAGCTATTAAACTTGAATTATATGCCATTTATAAGAGGATAACTGCATTTAAGACTTATCTCTTTAATCGTTCCTTCGTCTTAATGACAGATAGTAAGCCATTACTTCACTACAAAAAGGTCACTTCACCTGCAGATATTATTACCCGATGGTTGTTGGAAATCAGCACTTTTAAATATGAATATGTCCCTGGATCCCAAAATGTGCTTGCAGATTTTTTTTCACGCAGTCCTGATCCTAATCTTTATGACTCTGCAATAAATCAAAATTCACAGGATAAATTGATTCTTCCTTTTGTTGATTTAAATAATCAGATATCTGTTGCCTCTACAAGTGACTCACCTAATGAGAATAGTAATCCCACTTCAACAGGGTATGTGTGTTCAAATACTGACTCACCTAATGAAATTTCAATTGAAACATCTTTCAAAGAACAATCGAAAGATCAATTTATTCAGGAAGCTATTGCTGGGTTGCAAAAACCAAATCTTGCAAATGCTCGCAAGTTTAAAGATTTTTTTGTTTGTCCTTCAACAAATTTGTTAATGCACGTACGTAACAAATCCAGTTCTCCAACTATTATTGTGCCAGACTCTTTAAAACCTAAAGTGCTAAAAATTTGTCATGTTTCTCACACTGGTATAAAGAAGACCTATGAAATTTTAGTCAGTAAGTTTTTCTGGGTAGGAATGTACCGAAATGTGTCAAATTATGTTCTGTCATGTGATGTTTGTCTCAGATTGAAACCATATTCTATCAAGCTCGCACCCTTCCAGAATGTCTGGATCTCAAGACGTCCGGCCGAGTTTGTTTCCATAGACCTTCTTGGGCCAATAAAACAATATGGTCACCTTTTGACAGTGGTGGATCATTTTTCACGTCATGTGGTTCTGTACCCTCTCAAAAATATTACTGCCAATACCATCGTAAAGCATATGTTGAATTATATTTCTCACCATGGCAGAATGTCATATCTTCTTTCTGATTTGGGTACGCAATCCAACAGTGATGTGTTTCATTCATTAAACAAAGCTTTGGGTGTGACAATCCAGCACTCTTCTCGTGTTCACCCTGAAGCGAATGCCATCTCTGAACGCATTAATGGTGCAATAAAATCTTCCCTTTTGTCTTTATTAGAACAAAATGTCTCTATAGAAGTAGCAGTTATGGTGCATATGTCTATCTATAATGGGACTACCCATTCATCAACTGGTTTTACACCTAATATGTTGCATTATGGAAGGGAACTATCCTTATTTTTTGATAATTTTGATAATGATGTTCAACCTCGTTTTCATGATACTTCCCATTATGTACAAAATGTTTTGCAGGATCTTTGCTTAATTTATTCGGAAGCTTATTCCTCATTAGAACGTAAACAAATTCAGCAAAATAATAGGCAATTGCCTTCATCACGTATTCGAAATTTAAAATCAGGAGATATTGTTTATGTTAAGTCTTCGGACACTTTTAAACCCAGATTTTCGGGTCCTTATTTTGTAATCAAAAAGTTAGGCGAAGTTAATTATGAAATCAAACTTTTGGGCAACGATACTGCACAACCTTTTGTCATACATATTAATCGTTTGCGTCATGCACCCTCTCGTAATAGCAAATTGGTATCTGTTGAATCACCTGTTAATCCTCCACAGCAGACACGTTATTTTCTCCGCTCTCGTAATTAATAATTCTAGTGTTTTTGGTGTGCTTGCTCTTGCGAAAGGCAATCATGCTGGTCGTGATTGTAATTCCGGAATCTTTTTGCAACTTGCTTTGTGCTCTAAAATACTTCTAGTTTTATATATTTACGTAAATTTTTAAAAAATTTTCTTTTCATGTATTTGTTTTTAAAATTTTTCACCCTATACATTTTTTTTTCATTTTTCGTTTTATGGCCATTTGTGGAACCTTGAGATGATTTCTGTCCAACAAATTACTTGCTAAACTGCTCTTTTTTATATATGTCAAATTTTTACTGTGTATTCAAATTTTTACTTTTCAAATGTCTTATATTGTTTACCAAGAATTACAAGATTGTGTCAAAAATTTCCAGGGATATCACTCTAATTATCTCTGCAGACGATTACAAAAATTATGTAATTACCTCAATTATGTCACGAAGCGAAATAGTCAGTTAATGATCAGACTAACAAGTCAATTTACTGGCTCTATGCGAGCATACAGTAAATTTTTTTTCAGCCAAGCAATGATGAACTTTTAATGAAAGATAACATTATATTGGTAGATCGCCATATGGTACAGAATGCCAAATAATTGCTGGCAATTCTTTTTATGTTATGTGTTGCTTTAAGAAATTGGTAACATGTGATATTTGTCATACAAATGTGCTATGACATAATTTTTTCAATGTGCATTGATAATATGTGCGTTAGCCATTAGGGCAAATTTGTAATAGTTTTTTTGTGTGTAGTAATTTTTAAGTAAATTTTTTCTGTTGCATACTAGTTAGGTATGAAGGTTGGTGTCTGTAAATGTACAGATACAATTGCATTCTCTGTATTTTAATTTGAAATTTTTTTGAAGTTTTGTTTTTGGTGGTGATTTTGCAATGCATTTTCATGAGAAACACTATATTCTGTTTCGGCTTACCTCATTTTTTTTCTTTTTAAATTTTGGGGGAAATATTTGGTTTTCAATAGTTCTGTTATGTATGTATTCATGTTATGCAATATGGTATGCTTACAGTCATGTGTAAAAATTTTTTTTGATGTAGACCCGTTGGAAAACAGTTGGCTACTGGACTTCCATTTCTTTTTTTTCTTTTTTTTCCCCTTCGTTTTGCCGGTGTATGTGATATTGCATCACATTTTTTTCTATTTAAAATATTTTTTCATTATTAATTAAGTTATTTTTATTTTTCTAAACTTTTTATCATTTCTATTTTTTTATGTAATGCTTCCTTTCAATTAAATTATTCCTAATTATTTTATTTTTTCACGAAATCGGTATTTTCGGCACTAAATTCTTTTAACATCAAAATTTTGCTTATTTTAATTACTGATTCGTAAATTCTTTTACCATGCTAAACTTTTTTTAATATAAATCTTTTTCATTCCTTTTTCCGAATTACCATTTTTTTTACCAAATAGCCATCTTGTTTTCAACGAAATTGTCGTCCATCTTCGGACATCCTGTCTTGAAGATGTTATCAGGTTGTTTTTGATGCGTCATAGTGATACTTATCTGTTGGTTTTGGTTCAGAATTCGCGAGTCACGCTTGATTGGTTCCCGCCGAAATTCCTCCTGCGCTCTCATTGGCGCACGTGACGTGCGGCGTTGCCATCGGAGAAATTGCGTGAGGAGAAAGTGATGAAAAACGATAGAGAATCGCTGTGAGATCCGTGCCGTAGAGTCATCGGCCCTGCGCGCTCCTGTACGCGAGCGATATTGTTGGAGACATGGATGGATGCTGGCGCGTAGCTGTCGCCAAGTCATAATGTTTTAAATTTATTTAAATTTTATCCAATCTCACAGAACCTCGACTCCTTCATCGATGCCCTAACCTTTTTCCGCCTAGCGACTCCCGATCCAGGGTGACGTCGCATCACTATGATATCCGAGCCAAGCGGCTTGTGGTTGTTGAATAGGAGCTGAAACATCAGTGTCATTCGCATGGCTACAAAGTATCCCTGAGGATCCTAACCAGCGATGATTGCGATTGAGTTTTCACCTTCGTTCGGCTTGCAAGCTTTTGTTTTCTACAAAAGTTTCATCATCTGAACATCCGCTTTTTATTCACCACCTTTCAATAATGGCAACTGTACGCCAGGTCAAGATGTACAAAATTATCCCTATGTTCATTTTTTTATATAGAGTAATTAATGCATTCAGTTTTTGAACAATAGTAATATATGTTTATCTTTTTGGTGATCACCTAATAGTTTTTTTTTATAATATGTGACCCTCCAAAATAAATTCCTTGCTATTTTTCTGTAAATTGTTGTTACGTATTTATTTTACAATGATCTACACACCAGCAACTAATGGGTAAGTCGAATCTTTCCTCTTTTCATTCTCAAATTAAAAGCATTTCAAGGTAGTCTTTGATCTGGGGAATTATCGTGGCACTTCGCGAGTAAAAACATAATTATGTGCAACCACTATTTCGGCCTATTCAAAAAATTTCTGGAAATTAAATCCTAAAAACATTAAATAAATGAAATCTTAATTCCAACTGGGGGGTGTAACCACACAAATTTGTGCCGCGAATAAATTTTAACTCATTTAATTTTCAACGTTGCACTGGTAACACAACAAATGGCTTGATAAGAAAATAGAATTAGTTACATATAATGAATAGACTTAATGTTACATTCTTAGAAAATATAAAATTTGAATTAAAACCAAAATTACCTTTTAGAGCATGAGATGACTTCTGAGGAATAGGTTGCTTCAATTTGTGACCATTACTTTTGGAACCTTTTTTGGCACCCTGAAGTTTGATTATACTTTTATTAAATGAATCATTCCTTTTCTTGGATGGAGTGAATGCTAGCTTCAGATTTGATTTAACTGTTAAACAAATAAATAAAAATTTTATTTTCATCATTTATTTTAATCAAAAGTACACAATGATAAAAAGAATTTGAATAAAAAGCTATAGGTTTATGTAATGGTGATTCTTTTATATAATGAAATCCAGATTTTATATGTTCTGTATTGAATGTTTACTGCATACAAAGTCATTCTTCATTGGTCTCAAAAATTTCCTATACCTGTAAGATTAAAGCTTCATATTTAACACTATTCCTTTTAAATGCTCCCCAAATATAGTGTTACATCCCAGATATAAATTTGAACAAAACTATACATAATAAGCCACATAACATAGACTACCAAAATAAGTATCATCCACTCCAATGAAAAGACTAACTCTAAATGATTTGATAGACTCTGAATTGATTAAGATGATGTTGAAAAAAAAATCCTTATCTGAGAGTTGCCATTGGAGCTTTAAAAATTGGAAGTATTCTTTTTGAAAGATGAAAGACAAGAGAAAATTTTACATAAGGTCATGTGTAGTGTTGCAGTGATACTTTTTCCCAACCGGAACGAAAGAGGTGTGTGTGTGGGGGGGGGGGGGGGGGGGGGGGGGGGTCTTTTACTACGCTAGTGTTTCTGTTTCAATCAACACTGGCTTTCATAATTTAAAATAACGTCATTTAGCATATGCTGTGAAGAGTTCTTAAAAAAAATTCATTTTAGTCAGGTTAAGTCAATTTTCGAAGAAATTAGAATTTTCAAATAAAATAAATGTTACTTTTAATATCATTTTGGAATGGTGTTCTGTCTAGTAGAACCATACTAAAAGGTAATACCAGCCCCACTACAGCCCTGGTCATCTGTTCAGAAAGCAATTTATAACAAAAGTAATAAAAGCAAAACTGGATTATTCTACAAGAAAAAATAAAAATGTAAGTAATGTAAACTATTCTTGGTACATATTTTGTTTTCCCTCTATCCCAATTTCATGTTTCCCCATAGAGCATAATTCTTTTTAGTCTCTTGAATGAAGCTAAATCGGGATTCCACTGTATGACGCAATGAAAAATCCTTGGATAAGCCGCAATTACCCCACTGTGCCCTGGTAATTTCTTAATTACTGAGGAGATTTCTGATACAATAATTTAGTTAACAATTTAAATAACTGATTTACATGATGGCAGTGAAGAAAGGTTTTCCACTTCATCTGAATCAGAAACAGAATCAGGAAAATCAAGGAAATCTGCAGATGTTTCGTCAACTGGTTCAATGATAGAGTACTCTTGAGGCTCTCCACCATTTAGCATAAGCGTATGGCCATCAATAGTAGTCACACTTTGATTGGAAGAAACACCGTTAGAAGGCAGCTGAATCACCTCAAATACAACAACCTGTAATTCAAAGGTAATTAACAAATTAAACACAAGTACACAAACCATCAACATAATTAAGGGGGAAAGTTATTTAGATATTATTTTTTAAAATTTATTTAGAGATACTGGACTTGGAAAAACTATATTTCAAACAATATATAAAATTGCAAATATCTGTAATAATGATGGATCAATCAAACTAAGGTTCATATGAGAACTCCACTCTTTAACATAATACTAGTACACATGATTTTAAAATCCAAGAGTTTTACACTAGATTTGAAAGAACCTTGAAATACATGTATATATATTACAATTCAAGCAGTTTTTTGCCTTTTACCTGTTGATTATCATCATCTATATTCATTTTGTCTTTGTCAAAATCATAGTCTTCATTTTCCTCTCCATCTTCAAGTTCCCCAGGCAATTTAGGTTCACCCAATCGTAAAGCAACTTCTCTCTCTGAAGCAGTGGCATCGGGGTCATGAATTGCATAATGTCGTAATAAATTTCCCTGAAAATAATTTTAAGCAACTAATATATAAGTAGTGACTCTTACTGATTTCCCAATTTAAAAAAAAAAAAAAGAGTATTGATGTTACAAGTTTTTGTTTTAAAGGCAGGCAGAGAGGCCTCTTGTAAAATTGACAGTAACACTAGTGAAAATCATTAGCATCCGCATTTTTAAAAATAATACTAAGAAAAACACAATACATGACAAATTTACAAGATGCTTATAAACTTTTAATTTTTGGTAGTAGAGTGAGGACTACAAATAATTTTACAGAATCAATAAAAGCACAACAAATATAGTTTTGTTTTTAAATCCAAAATTCCTTAAAAGTTTTGTCGGGTCAGATTTTCAATTTCATGAGAAGGATGCCCAATGTTATTTTAAATTTTGTTAAGTTTTGTAAATACGTTTCTATACCTCTAATATCTAAAAAATGTTTTTTACACACATTCAAGTCAGAAAAAGAATTTACAGCCTCAAAACCTTTATAAGACATAAACCAAGGCATGCTACCAAGTTTGAAGTTTCATGATTAGTTCTTATTCATGAAGGTGTTACACATGTATATTTTGAAAACATAATGTACACAATACTAATGATGTTATATCCTATTGAGAAAAACCAAAAATACTGAGGTTAGTAAAATAATTTAAAATCCAATAGTGTTTACCTTATGGCGAAAAGCTTTTGGACACAAGCCGCATGTATGAGTCTTTTCTTTAGGTTCCGGACGAATATAATTTGGATTATGATAAATATTTTTATGCCTCTTAAGCAATTGCTTCTGTCTAAAGCTCTGGTCACATTCATCACACTGAAAAGGTTTCTGATCTGTGTGAACAAGCATATGAGTTTCTAAATGACGTTGTGAAACAGATGCATAATTGCACAAATCACACTTGAAGCATTTTTCTCCATCATGACTTCTCACATGAATCTAACAAAAATTAAAAATAAAAACAAATATTTAATATATATTGACAAATCTTTGATTTCTTTTACACTAAGAAATTTGGTAATTTGGACTTATCTAATGTAATGCAATGAATATTCTTACTTAAACTTTCAATGCTCGCATCCGTTCTTCTCTGTTAGCTCCAAAAAATATCACAGAGCTCGAAAATTATATTGCCCAACATGACCAGGGCACATCAAAATTCCGTAATTTTTTAATCAAATATTTCTTTCTAAAACGTTATTATTTCGCATTTTATTGAAAAATAGCCGAATTCTTACCGGAGCTCAAAATTGACGTGTTGAAGGACATCCATGTCAACAATAAAATTGGTAATACAATTTAAATTTTGAAAATTTTGACTTGTAACGACTTATTATGTAATATTTTTTTGAAATGTAATTTTTTTAATGATTTAGATTAACATTAAAATAATTCTTTATTCAGATATAAAGCCGTTAATTTAATTTTTTGTCGGATTAATGCTATACGACAAATTCAACTGTTTTTATTATTATGCAATAAAGCATCTGAGCATGAAAAAATTTTGTTTGGGCATGCATTTTTTAGACAAACATGCCCGGCAGGGCATGTAAAATCTCTAAGATTTTTCAATCCCCGATAGGTATGAAATACGAAACGTCAAAAATATAGAATTTTCCTAAAGGATTTCCAAAATTTTGACCACTACTGTATGCTTCTCTTTATTTCTTGTTTTTACAGTCTAAATAATTTACAATTGCTAGAAAAGGAAGTGTGTACCACAAAATGAATGCGAAATATGCTCTGAGCATGGTAACGCACTGAAGACTTTTTGCCAAAATACAGAGCACAATTTTGCCAAATGTTATAGACAGACCCCACTTGATTCTGTGTCTTTAATGTAAAGGATTGAAAAGAGTAATGTGGAAGGGGGAGGGGAGGGGAGGAGAAGCGGAAATTGGGTTATCCATACATTAGTTAAAAAAATATCTTCTGCATTTTAAGAGATACTTTTATTTTTTGAATTTTGATCCTGCGGGATTGAGGTCCCAATCCCACAGCTATTGGTGAAAGATCCCGCGATATTGTATTCCTTAGATATTATTCTCTTTTGTAGATGCTTTAAAAATGTTTAAAAACAACTAAAGATAATTTTAAAGATAGAAGAATATGCTGGGACTATGATATTAAGTTTTATGCTGTTAACTCAGCTTTTTGGTATCCATCCAAGATGTGCCAGTCTAAATTTAAATGAAAATTGAAAACCCATGATTCAAGACCTCAGAAAACCAAGTAATAGCGGTGCAAGAACATAAAAAAATAATCTGCTTAAGATATCCAATGAATTTTCAACATTCCTTTATAAAATATGAATCTTTAAAACATTTTGAAACTTTACTTCACTCATGCATCACTTACTACATTTTAACAATTAATAAAAATTACATTATGTACCTATTAGTTATCATTGTGCATCACTGAAACAAATATACATACATATTTAAACTCAGGAACTTACTATGCAAAGATTTTTCAAGTTATACTTTACCTTATAACTGTAGCGGTCAAGAAAAACTTTACCACATCTTTTGCACCGGTGAGGATTATCACTAGAATGTAGCTTTTCCATATGGATGCGCAAATCTGTTTTACGACCACATGTTGCTGGACAGTACTCACAATGAAACACAGGCTTGTTTCCAGAATGAATGTGCTTATGAGCTTTCAGACTATTTGACTGAGTAAACCTAGTCTGACAAATATCACATTCATAAGGTTTTTCCCCAGTATGTATCCTCAAATGGCGTTTTAATTTATAAGTATCTGGACTAGCATAAGTGCAATGGGGACACTGATAAGGTCTTTCGCCGGTATGACAACGCATGTGCCTCTTTAACTTGCTGAGTTCTACACTTGCATAATCACATTCAGTACATTTATGAGGCTTCTCATGTGTATGTTTGTACCTTATGTGTCGTACTAGTTCTCCAGATGTTGTAAAACAAGAATTGCATTCTTTGCATGGATGTGGTCTAGTGCCAGTGTGAGTATTCACATGATTTTGCAAAGACGCTAAGGTTTTGAAACCTCTTTCACAAACACCACACTTATGTGGACGTTCTTCAGAATGTGATTTCATATGCCGTGATAGAAGATATCGTTTAGGACTTGTGTAACTACAATAACTGCATACATGCTGTTGAGTTACTATTTGACTTCTTTTAGCTGACAACCTTATAGTTCGCATTTTAATACCATTAGAGGCAACTTGTTCAGTTAAATATGTTTCATTGAAAGGATCACTATCATTCATATCATATAGAGACATATTCATGTTTATATCATGTTTATCAGATAATTCACTAGGTTCAGAAACAAACACAACATAACTTAACTCTCCTGGATTTGTGTCAGATGGAACAATAGTAACAGTTTGGTAAGCTCCAGCTTTACCCAGAGCCTAAAAAATGAATTTCAAAGATGCATAAGTATACAGAAAAGGGCATAAAAACATTACGATATAAACCTCTTTAAAGTTTCAAAATGCAAAAATATAGGCATATATAACAGCAAATGGAAATTCTTTCAATAGTTTAAAGAAGAGCAATCAAGTATAGTTTATTCATTACTAAGAGCAATATAAAATCTCTATGTGACAATTTTAAGCAACTATGTAACTTCTCTACAATCAATAAATCCTTATTTGAATTTTTCATTCAAATTGACAAAAGGCTCCAAAAACACCTTCAAAAAGTCAAAAGCTATTGTACTACAAAGGACAAAAATGAAAAATTAAGCATGAAAAAACAGCACAAACAATTTAATTTTGAGATAGTCTAAGCAATAAATATTATAGTAATAAAATATTTTGACACATTTGCTGTTCATGTATTTAATTTTGGGAACAATTGCTGATGACTTGTATACAATTACTTACTGCTTCGTCACCATCTGGCGTACACAAATGCAATCACGAAAAAGGGGCATAGCTAGTTCAACTTTCCTCTGGGCAATTAGGTGCCTTTGGGGAAAGTGGTAAAGCAATGGATTGTCATTATGGTGGCCCCTGGTTCAAAACTCATTGCCGTAACCATTTGCGCATTCAGCCACTCGCAGCACAAGGTAAAACATAACATTGCATAATAGGTACTCTTTACTACAAAAATTAAGTAACAAATAATGAAAAATTAGATAACAAAATGCAACCATGAAATACAATAAGCTATTATTTTAAAGCACCATTTAAAATGTTTAATTAATGCATAAGATTGTCAAAAAAGTAGAAAAATAAGAGTATGAATCCGGTGTGTAGAGTACCCAAAATGATGGGTTATGAAAAGTATCCAAAATTATCTTCACCTCCTTCATAAAATTTTAAATTACATTTAATTGATCAAACATTACATAGTGCTTCACTTTTCAATATTACACTAATCATACACTTGCTTAAAAAATCCTTTTCTAGTATTTATTGCTCTTATAAATATGTTCTTAACAGTTTACTTATTACAAATCATTCATATAATGCACGTCAAATGAATTTTTAGACTTCTTCATATTATGAACTATTATTATTATCAAGATTCTACTCAATTCACACATATATTACTGAAAGGTGTTGGCATTATGCAGAGAATTATTTATAAAGATTCAAATAAATATTTAAAATATATTTTGGAACTATAACAGGGCCACTACTATTGACTTAGCTAGCCTGCTACTACTGATTTGGTGATCAGAATTCTAGTAAAACATTTAAAAAAATTCCATTATCACATTGCTACATTTTCTGGTCACAACTTTGTAGTAAAATGAGCAACAAAGTAATACATGGGCATTTCACTAGTTTTTCAGCCAATTCAGATGACCTTTCAGATATTTTTCTAATTTCCCCGACATTTCCACGACTATTTAGACTTATTTTTAATTTGTCAGACTATTTCAAGTTTTTTCTCAAGAACATTTGATAGTGGAAAATATTTCTGTTTAGTAGTGTAGCAAAGAAATCTCTCGATGGAGTGTCCAAGCTAAGAATAGTGTACATTGATGCTTGATAACTTAAATAAGAAATTTCTGTAGATGGTAGTCCTGTTCAGGTGGTTAGTCAGCACAATATTAAACAAAAGATTAGTAGTTGATTTTCCAATTTGCTATGTGTCTCGGGCAGAAGCTAAAGGATATTTCATTGGCATAAAGATAAGGTCAGGGTTCGTACTCTTTTGGCAAAACAAAAAATAAGGACTTTTTAAGGACCTACAAAATAATTTAAGGACCTGGCAAATTTTTAGAAATATACAAACTGTTATGTTTATTTCAGAAGGAAGCATTATTGAAAGGGGAAATTGATTTAACATCATATTTTTATTAGGAACACAACACAAACACTTTTATTTGGCTCTCTTTGACTTGTTGCTTTTCTAATGTCTAATACAGTCAGGGAGTTAAATAATTATTGGAGTTAGTAATAACAGAAGCACACAACACAAGCATTAATCATATATAAGCAAATTAATTATCATGATATGAAAAATTATCAAAAATAGTTAGTGCTATAAAATACAATTTAAATGAAAACAATTTAAATAAAAAAAAAAATTGTCAAAGAAAACGCTGCACTTTGTCTTGAGAATTTGTGTTTAATTTATATTTTTTTAACATTTTACTTAACTGATGTTGCCAGCATCTCAATTTAGGCTTGCTTAAATTTTTATCTCTGCCTAAAAATTATTCAGAAGAGCTTACAAAAATTCAGAAAAAACTTTTTCAACTTGAGAAAAATATTTAATTTTGGGAGCAACATTCAAATGAAAAATGGAGCTCATTCGCTAAAAACTTTGCACATTACCCTCAAATAGTAACTAAAAAAATTTAACTAAAATAAAGTTTCAAAAAATTGAACAAATTATTTAAATAAAAAATAAAACAAGCAGACTACAGGTTGCAAATACTAAAACAACTGTCAACTTTTTAAAAAATTGATATATTCACATGATGCAAAAAGATAGAAATCTCAAAAGCTGCGTGCAACTTTAGGCGAAGCACGTGCTAGATGTTAGCAAGTTTCCAAAAAGTAGGCTTTTACATTTTTGCGTTATAAGTTATGAAAATTCATGTTTATTAAAACATATCTTTTTAAAAAGTTCCTTAAAAATTTTTCTTGTTTTGTAGTACAATCTCCCCTTGTACATCAGCTTGAAAAATCGGATCTTTTTGCAAAAAATTGGATTTTCGAAGTTCACAAATAAAATCAGAAAAACTAGGGGAAAACGGAACATTTGGCAGCTACGATGTATAGGTTTAAGAAGCGGTCGATTCCTTCAAGTTACTGCAAATTAAGAAATTTCACGAGATACAAATTTTGATTAAAACCCCACAACAAACCATTGCAAAGTCAAATTGGTAGCTAAAAATTTACTAAATATTAAAAAACATTCATTAAAAAAAAAAATTAATAAATTAATTTTTTCGATATGGGAATTTATTTGATCTAAAAAAAAACAATGGGAGAACAAACTGTTTAGCAAAAGTTTGGCTGAAAAGCGATTGGGAGAGCTGGCAACTCGGCGCTTATTATAGTGTAAGACGTAAGAAAAATGATAATAAAAATAAATCATTCTTTTACCTTTAACAGTATAAATAAGAGATAATCATACATGCAAGTGGTCAAACCCAAAAAAAGCTGAAAGTTTTTTTTGCCTACATATTAGTTAAATGTATCTCTTATTGAGCTAGATGTCAACAATATGCTTCTTTGAACTATTTTCCCCCCTTAAATTTAAAAAAAAAAGGTCCAAAAGCAATATTATTTATTGATTTACTTGTTAAGAGCTGCTCTTACTTGCTTTATTGATAATTGTTTAGAATGTAGATGATTTAGTAACAATTTTCATGAAAAAAAAATTATTTATTTACTTTGTAACTAAACTTAATAAATAGTATCGAATCCTGAAGTTCGGCCCGGCCCTTCTTAGAAAATTTAAAAAAAAAGAGTTACTTATTAGTACTGGGCGATGTCTAATTTTTGATACCGCGATATATCGTCACAATAATATCGCGATGTGTCAGTACAGTATGGGACCGCACATTCGGAATCCCGAAATCCGGAACTTTTTCAAAAAAAAAATGGTAGTTGAAAAAAAAAACAGATTTTGTTTTTTAAAGAAAAATCCGGAAATATTTCGCACCATTTTTTTGGAAATAGACATTTTAAAAAGAAGTAAAATAAAATGTAATGAACATATTTAAGATCGGAAAAGTGCAGTTTTCAAAAAAAGTTATTTCGGGATTTTCTGAAAAGGGTTCGTTTTTGCGATTAGAGTTTTTATTAATTGTTTGTTTTAATGCAGAGTTAATATCATCAAATTTTGCTTTTTTAAATTTCTTGTAGTTATATTTATTTTTTAAGATGAACTAATTTTCGCGCGATACAGAACATCCGCGAAATTGAAATTTGGCGTTTCTCGCATTTTCCTGGTAGCCTCGTCTTTTACTGCAATTAAGTGACTAGATAATATAAAATCATATCAAAAAAGTCTAGATTTTTCGATTCAAATGTAAGTCGACTCCAACTTCGTTTTTTGTGTTAAAATTCCGCGACTTATAGGCAAGTATATACGATAATAAAAAATGCTATAAATGAGCAAAATACTATAATAAAACTTCCAGAGCAAATTATATGGGCTCTTATGCTACGTACAAAATTTTTTGAATGCGGACCCAAAATTCGGAAATCCGGAAAAATCACGGCCCCGAGCGTTCCGGATTTGAGGTTCTATACTGTATGTTAAATTCGCTGTATAGCTAAGCAAATATATAAAATAAATTCGTTTGTAAAAAAATCAAGTATAAAACACTAATAACAATAATATTTTGAAATGATATTTTAATTTATTTCATATGAATTTTGAAAAAAATAAATGCTTCTCTCAAAATGACATAGTACTTCCAAGTATATAGACATCATTTTTATTGAAAACAACTTACATACATTACCAAGTTTAAAACTGAAAATAATTATTTCGGAAATTGAAATACCAGCAAACGAGCGCACGCCCCCCCCCTTTCTTCCCGCGAATTTCCCTTAGGTGAAAATACTGATTAGCCTCCCCCCCCCTTTGATTGACATTGTGATTATAAAGAAGGAATAATTAGCAAATTAAAAAAAACGAACCTTTTACAGAAATTGCAATTGCATAAAGACAGACAATGAGTTAAAAAAAATGCTTAATTTACTATCTTTAAATTTTCCCTAAATTTTATTTTCAGTATTTTAAAAATATTAATTTCAACTTTAAGATAAGGAAATACAAAAAAGAAATTCTTTTATTAAAAGTCATTTATAGAACACCAATAACAATAATACAGTACCGAGCACCAACTTCGGTATGCTCGGGGCCGGTGCTATGCCGGATCCTGACCCAAAATGGCAAATTTACAGAACCAAATGTGGCCGACTTACGTAAGTATCAACGCCGACATACGCATTTTTACTTCGTATGCAGTGTTTTCTCAAGTGGTAGATAAATAAGTATTTTTTTTTTCTTTTTTAGAAAGTAACATAAGTAAATCGATGCGTGGAAACACAAAAACTGTCCCCTTTGCTATCAATTTAGCTAAGAGCCGAAGCAAGCGGAATTTTTTCTCGTCCATCAAACAGTGTAATAAAAACAAATTTCACGTTAAGAAAGCACAATTAAGCATTAAAATGCTGACATGTTTCCGGATTGCTTGGAATCCCTTTTTCAACACGATAGGGAGCTTCTCGATGCAAAAATATAGTCTGTGAAAATACTAGAATGCTTCAGAAGCTCGAAGCTCAAAAACTCCGTCTGGGGAAAAACAACCATTGTTCGTGGATCTAAACATGTGCTAAAAGGATGTTTGCATTAGTCAAGTTGAAAATAAAACATGTGAGAGAAAAAAAGCCAACCATTCATATTAATTAGCAAAGATATTTAAATATTTCATTTTCAACTATATGTATTATATTAGATTAGGTACTTAGGTTTTTAAGGCAATTGCAATCCATTCTTCAATTCGAAAATAAGAAGATTTTTTAAACATCCTTACTATGAAATGGCACTTCAAAAATCTTAGTTCTATACGAGTAAACACGACCTCTGTCAAATTAAACTGTGCAGCATTTTATTTTCCTACGATTTTATTTCGCCCCTCCTCTCCCCGAGTAGATCGACCAAATCAGGGGGTTTACTGAATTTACGGAAAATATATACGTATGTCTATGTACATGTATATATCAGTAACGTTACTACGGGGGGGGGGGGGGGGGCGGAGCTGCAGTGGATCCAGAGCAAGAATTTAGACGTCGGAGCGAAGCAACGCAGAAAAAGTAGCTGCTCCAAATTTTTTATATAAACTGCAAAACTACAAGTTATTCAACCCAACATTCTTCGTGGAAGGGGGGAGTGCTGACACCCATGCTGGAGTACGCCACTGCTGTAGCTTCACTATTTAAAAGGGGGGGGGGGAGATGTTCACGAAAAAATAACACTCTCGGAGAATATTATCGCATTGTATTCAAAAACACAACAGTTTTTCATCTTCTTCTTTTAATAATAATAGCTAAAACATCTACTTATTTCATGAATTTAGAAGAATCACTCATTAATAACGCATTAAAAAAATACAGACAAATTGGACAAAGTGCCGTTACACAGATTTACCGAATACAAATTTATAATTTTACTATTAGTAAACTGTTTGTGAAAATGTACTATACAACTGTTTCCTATTTTGTAAAAGGAAATAACTTGTTTTTGGTTGAACTTTTTCAGAAACTGAACAACATTTTTGTTGTAAAAGAGAATGAATGAATTATTTTAAGATTAATTCAAAAACATACATCTTGTTTTTTCAAACTTATTAAATATATTTTTCATGCATTAAGAAAGTGTTAAATACCATTTACAAACTTAAATACAAAAAATAAATAAATAAATAAATCACTTAAGGCATGTTGCAGATTTTAGCCTATTTTAGTAAAAAGAAAAAAAAACACATTTCATTTTAGCGAGCGTTTACCATTTGTCAATTAATGAAAAGCAAAGGAAACGAAATATTTTCCCAATCATAAAGAACCCCATCACTTCCCATTATTGCCGTTAGCAGACCCAAGTCAGAAGTTAGGAATGCACACGCCACGCTAATGTTTCGAAAAAAAGAACCAACACACGAAGGAGCGCCGACAACGATTTCCTGGGCAAAGACGCGCCACAATGATTTCATCGGCAAACGCCGGCAGCACGTTTTCCCCTGCATCAGGAAAAGCAAGGAACAAGAGCTTACGAAGAATCCGGTATCACCGTCAGTCACGATAAACCGTAATGTATCGGAAACCGGTATCACCGTCAGTCACGATAAACCGTAATGTATCGGAAACCGGTATCACCGTCAGTCACGATAAACCGTAATGTATCGTAAACCGGTATCACCGTCAGTCACGATTAACCGTGATGTATCGGAAACCGGTATCACCGTCAGTCATGATAAACCATGATATATCGGACCGTGATATACCGTGATATATCGCCAATCACGATATATCGAAAGATACAGCAATGTGAAATCGAACATCGCGATGAATGTGTAATAGCGGTATTTTGCGATATATCGATATATCGCCCAGTCCTATTACTTATTCATCTACCTGTTGAGAAAACACTGCAATTTGAAGTAAAAATGCGTTGATGTTTATCTAGTTCTAGATCCGCTATTTTTGGTCCTGTCAATCCGCCGTTTTGGTCTGTCCGAAAGCCGCAATAGAGAGCAACACGAGCAAACCAAATTTGAGGTTTGATTAAGTCGTTGAAATGAAAGAAGTTTGATGCTTGTGAAGGATGCAAAAGATTGCAAACAAATAGAGTGCATGGGTACCTTCTTATTTTAACAAAAAACATTAAGCACCTGGAATAAAAAATAAGGACTATTTAAGGACTTTTTAAGGTCTTAAAAATTAAAATGAACATTAAGGACTTTCTAAGGACTGTACGAACCCTGAAGGCATATCAAACTGCGATAACTATGTCAATAGTGCAGTAGCCAGCTCTTGTTTTTTGGCCTATAATAATAACTGAGAATAGAAAAATTTCCAACTTTTTTCAGAGGGGGGCAGTAGCTTGTAGTAGAATTTGGAAACGACATGGTTGTTCAGTCACTTCATAAGTTTGGCGACCACTGTTCTAGAGGACTAAAATATAACTTTTAGTAAGACAACCTAAATTCTGACCTTTGCTAAGCAAGAAAGAAGTGCTTTTATTGAATCACAATCAGACATCAATACAAAGACATTTCTACTTCCAATTTCTACAACAATTGATGTACAAAGTAAATAAATTAATTAATTAAAAAAAATAATGCTCACAAACTTGTTTCATATCAAGCATGGTAAGTGTTTTTACTTCGCACTCATTTTTGTATCATGTATGTTGGTAGTAGTTACTTTTGTTGAAGAAATTATAACTGAATTTTCAATAGCTCAAATGACATCTCAAATTCTTTTTTCCCTTCAATTTTAAAAGAGGGTTTCACTATCCTTTCAAAAGTAAAATTTTGGGACTTTCGTGACCTTTTAAACATATTGTCGGCTATACAGGATATCTTATGTTTTAAGCAATGCAATATATAGAAAGATTTATTTTTGAGTTGAATTTATAATTCAAAGTAATAAAATTAAAAGGATTTCTAAAAAAATATACAGTAATATAAGAAAAATATTCATATTTCTGAAGTTTGTTGTATACACAAGGAACTTACACTCATTAGTAAGAGAAGGAAAACAAATCACATCTATGATAATAAGACCTTTTTAAGGATAAGGCATTTTAAACCCATATACTAGGGAACATAGGTTGAGAATTGGAGGGGAAAAATTGACTTTTTCGTGACTTTCATGACTTGTGGACACTCCATGAAATAGGGAGAATTGACTGTACTATATATTTTTTATATCACTATATTTTTTTTGGTTTTATAGCAACTAACAAAATATTTCCACAATTCAATGAAAACTTAAAAATGTTAAAAGCAGTTCAGATACTTTAAATAGGAACTTACACTTAAGGCAGAATCTTGTGAAGCCTGGGCAACTGCTTGCTCAGCAAACTGAGCAACCATTTCCAATGCTCTTTTATCATCAATATGGAGTTCTTCACCTATTGCAGGAATGTTTGTTTTTTCATTTGACATGTCTGGTAAACTATCGGCAGAATTTTTGATAACTGTTTGATTTGAACCAAGACGAATTATTTCAGCTCTTTTACGAGGTGTTTTATTTAGCTAAAATAAAAAAAACAGAAAAGATTTGCTAAATTATAACTTATTTATGGAATTAATATGAAACAATTTTCATATAAGGGAAAAATTCCATTTCAAAATTTTTTTCAGATCAATTTTTTGAAAAATTACTGATTTGAATGCAGGATTTAAATTTTGAATGCAGGATTTTTTTAGACAAATTAGAAACTTTAAAAGACATGAATAAAATTTTAAGCAGTTTTCATACATATGAGAATAAGTCAAAAATTACCAACACTTTTTGTTCTACAGATTTATTAATTAAAGATAGATGGCAGCTGCAAAGGCATGCATCGAGTTGGTGCTGTATGGGCAGCTGCAAAGGCATGCATCGAGTTGGTGCTGTATGGTTATGTGTGCACAGTTTAGTCACGATCACATTAATTGTCGCCTAGCTACAACAGTATAAAAACGTCAGCCCCGCTATTAGATTGCACCAAAGAGGAACAAGTAGGAGTGATCAGATTTCAGGGTCAGAGTGTGACAGGTGTTGAAATTTACCAGGTACTTTTGTCATAATATGGGAAAAGTGCTTTATTTTGCAAAAGTCTTTTTTTTGTGAATTGAAATGTTTAAAAGGGGCTTTACGAGAGTAACACAAAAAGAGGGAGCTGGGAGGCCACCAACATACAACCACTGACAACAACAGCTAGGAAGCTCGATAGATGGTCACAGCAGGTCACTTACTAAAGATGAGCATACATGTGACTGGTCAAACACAAAAAAAAAAAAAAAAAAAAAAAAAAAAAGGCCGATAATTTTTTTGACTACATATTACAGTTGAACCTGTCTATCGAATTTCAAGGGAAGGAAAAAATATTTGAGATGAAGAGGTTTTGATAAAACTATTAAAATTTGAAATTGAAACAAAGACAATATGTTGTAGGTTTAAAATCTTTTGTATTAGTTTTATTAAGAGCATTTTACTGTAATATTATACTAACTTTTTTTAACGAATTTTATACTCATATAAATAACATCGACAATAAAGAAATAGTATTCAGCATACCTTTAGCAAGTCTCTCAAAAAGCAAGACAAGTACTACTACTTTCTTTAGCAAGTACTAGAAAAATAGTCTTTTAGTGTTTTTTATTGTCTGTTTGTGTTCGACTTGAGTATACTTTTGAGGGTAGCGATCGCTGTAAATCCACCTTGACCGAAATTTTCCTGAAATTCGAGGAAAGTTAATGTTTCAATAGCCTTCTCTGCTTCTTTTTACAGTGACTCTCACAAAATCTTTATTTTCCCCAACCTCCTCTTCTTCTTCCGAATCACCTTTTACGTTCTCTATGATTTCCGCATCATTTTTGTTTGCTGCTGAAAGGTCACTCAGCTTCGAATTCCAAAATGGCAGGAAAACCAGAATTCGAAATATGGAGGTTTTGGGGAAAAACATTTCGGACACAACATGGAAAATACATTGAATTTTTTTTTTTTTTTTTTTAATAAATGCAGGGGAAATATAAAATTTCGAGATAGGGCGGTTTTTGAGACAGACAGGTTCGAGATAAACAGGTTCGACTGTAGTTAGTTGTATCTCTTGATTTATAGAGCTAGACATCAACGATATGTTTCTCGGAAGCGTACACCTAATTGGCTGATCATAAGAACACCCAAAGTACAAAAAAAAAAAAAAAAATCATGGAGTAATTTTAGCACTCAATATGGCATTGTGTTTTTTCGTCTTTCCCTTAAATTACAAAAAAGTTTAAAAAGCAAATAATATTTTTTTTACTGAATCCCTCTGCAAGCTTCCACTTGCTTTATTAATGATTGTTTAGAATTTAGATGATTAGTAACTTTATGTTTACTTTAAATTTTTTGTAAAAATTTTGTTTTCAAAATAATTTTCATGAAAATAAAAAAAAATTGTTTATTTACATTGTAACTAATTTTAATAAATAGTTGAAATGAAAAAAATCTGATTCTTGTGAAGGATGAAGAAAGATTGCAAAACAAATAGAACACTATGGGTTCCTTCTTATTCTTACAAAAAACAATCATAAAAGCAGATTTCTGCTGATATGAAGAATTAAATTTGATTAGTGGAAAAATCATGGGTGAAGTATCTTCTTTAAACATACGTCACGGTTTTGCATATCAAATTATCCACAACAAACTCAATTTCAGGAAGAGTGTGCCTGATGGGTCTCACAGATGCTTACCACAAAACAATGCCAGTAACATCATAGAAAAATCAAAAGGTTGGGCTTTCAGCCCCCAGAACATGCTCTCTATTTTCCAGATCTTGCTCTCTCAGAGTTTAATCTCTTTGGGACCTTACAAGGAAGCTTTGAGAGTTGAGGTCGTTTATTTGCCTAATCAGATATAGAGACGTTTGAGGTGCAATGCGAAAGTGACTTCTTGACCAGCTGAAAACCATCTACAAGGAGGCTTATGGATGCTTGTGGATCACTAAAACAAACGCGTTGCTTAAGGGACTACATTGAAAAATAAAGTAACTGTTCTACATCTATCTTCGTTTAATAAAGCTGTAGAACAAAAAGTGTAGGTAACTTTTGACTCATCCTTGTACATCTCCATTTTGAAATTACTAATTTGAATCTATTTGTGCTGCTGCTTGTAGGAATATCAGGCCAATAGCTAGGACTGAATACTAGATCAAGCACTGGATTTTATAAGAGGCACGGGCAAAAAAAAACTCTTAATCTTTTGCTCATTCTCTAAGACAGGGATGCACAAACTATGGCCCGCGGGCCAAAATTGGCCCGCCGAGCCTTTTGAATTGGCCCGCTAATATAGTTGATAAAAAAAATAATTAAAATAAAAAAAATACGAAAAATCGTAGTAAAAAAATACGATCGCAACGCCGCTACTGAATTTTGGTCGCAACTTTCGGAACTAATCGCCATATTTAATTTTATTTTATTGGAAATACTTCAGAAACTAATCAAATCATGATAAAAGTGGTAGAATATTGCATTGTAATCTGGTTCTGAGCTATATGTAAAGTTTCAGAACAATTGCTTATCGGGAAATGGTCGAAAATTCGATTGCTGGATTTTTCGAATTGCCATTATGTGCGTTATTTCGTCTATAAAAGAATTTTGCCCCATTCCTACTATGATTTCTTTACTTAATTCAAAGCAGCGATCGTTAGACATAGCAGGCAAAATGTCATTATTTTCGTCTTCATCGCTATCTTGCTCTTTGTCATCGTTCGGGTGTAGCATCATTTGGATGCTTTCCGAATCGGACATCTTGTTTATCAAATTATTAATTTCGTAAAATCTGATCACCAATCATTTTGACAGTAATAAATGATTTCAAAAAGGAGGAACACGAAATGTAAGAAGCATGTTTACATGCAGAAACGCGCAAATTTCATACTTGTGTTAAACGACTTCGCTTTGCGAACTCGATTTTAATAAAGAATTCAGTTTCACCGTTGCAATTTTTGTTGCCTTAATATCAATTTTAACTTCTTATTACCTTATTTCAACTCTTAAATAAATAAAAAAATATATAAAACAAAAATAAACGAGGTTTAATTTTCACACTATCAGCTATTGCGGAAAATTCGCGAATCTGCCGTATCAGAAATTTTCCGAACTTTCGTATAGTCCGACTTTTGTTGCAATTAGTCTTCGAATACTGCCGAGACAATTAAATAAATGTGTAAGAATTTAATTACTTATTTCTTTCATGTTTAATTATTGAAGTAAAATCGAGAAAAGGTCTGATATTTCTCAAGTATCGTTGGAGATTTTTTTTTTAAATTTTCATCTGCAAGTACGTTGACTACACCCTCCCCTAAAAAAATATCATTCTTAGACTAAATTGTTCGACTTATAAACACTGAATATGTTACTTGTAACGAAAAATGCGTATTTTTAAAGGCATTTACAAAAATTCGTATTTTTACTAAATGGGCAAAAAAAAACGCGAACTTTTCAAAAATGGCGGGAAATTCACGAAAAAATTGCCGGTTTTCTGGTTCCCGGATAAGAGGTTCTGTACTGTATTACTATGCCAATTTAACTAATAAGATTTTGTAAATGGTTAGTTAAAAAATCAATTCTACCAGCCAAATTGACTAGTAGTAATTCTGAATCCCAAGGGTTTAATGTGATGTACAGACTCATAGAATTTGGATTTTGCTATTTAATATGTGTGTGTTTATTTCTTCTGTATTTATATTTGCACTTTTAATTAATTTCTCATTTGAACTCTTAATATATATTTTAAATTTTACACTATAAAATGGCAGAGAAAAATTATCTAAATTATAAAGAAAGTTATAATTTAGAGAATAATGCTGTGTTTTTCTTAGTTTAAATTACCTTTTTATTTTCCATTTGCTTCATTTTCATAATTTGCACACATTTTTGTAAAAAAGTTTAGTATTCCTCTTTTTTGCCATTTGAACAATCCCTTCATTGATATATATAAATGTTGTGCAATTAATTGTTTAGAAATCTTATACCTCATTTTGTTTGAAATTCATTTACATTAATTTTTTAAAACTTTTATTTAATAATCTGTTCCTGAGTACAGTAATTATTAATACATGTAATTTGTACATATTACCTTTGGACCCCAACCTGATACTTTCTAATTTTTTGGCCCTTCGCCCCAAAAAGTTTGTACATCCTTGCTCTAAGAGAAAATATTAAGGTACTTCAAGGTGCATTAAACTACGGTCCGATAAGTTATTTTTAAGTAGGGATTCTTATATTTCTCAGCTTAAAATGTAAAATTGACAAATTTTGATTTTATTAAATATAGCAATGCAAGTGATATTGTTTTGTAGGGTTATATTTATATCTAAGCAATATGCAGCATGCAAGCAGATTGTCTCGTCTTGGTTTATGCTTTGCACTCAGGAAGAAAGTAAAAACTTGTCCTTTTTGGGAAGGGGTTTCCAGATAGGACTGCAAAGAAAAGCTTCTTTTTAGAAAAGACCGTACCAGCTGGTTCTTATTTAAAAAAATACCTGCCCTTTTAGAAAAAGCTGGTCATTACTAGCCTTTTTTATTACACACAATACTGTTTAAATTTGCACCTATACTATCTTAATTTGTGTTATTGTTAATTTGTGTAAAATGAAACTCTAAGCTTTTTTTAAATGGAGTTTGTTTAAAAATAGATTCAGGTTTGTGTTGTTACACAACCTTAATGTATATTCATTACAGATTAGTTTCTGGCTTGTGTGTTTAATTTTGCGAGACCCCTTTTAAAACCCTCGCCTAGATTGTACATGATAGATTTTTTCGACACAAAAGAAGGAAATTAAATCCAATATGGGAGTGGAACGAAATTCGGTTTTATGTAGTATTCAAGTGTGCGTCAGTAAGCAAAACCACTTGCCACAAGGCTATGTCTTAATGCCATACGACATTCATTACACATCTCATTTAAAATTAATGTTTTAATTTTGGGAATTAGTTTAAAATAATTCTGAATACTTTAACTTGAAATGAAGAACTAAAATTATTAATTTTTCTAGCACATATGTTATAGCACCCCAATTTCGGAATCCCGAAATCGGGAGCTTTTTTCGAAAAAAAAAAAACAGCTTTTGTTTTTTGAAAAAAAAAAAAAAAAAAACGGGAAATGCTCTGCACCTGTTATAGGCGTTTTAAAGAGAAGGAAAATAAAATGTAATGAACATGCTTAAGATCGGAAATGTGCTGTTTTCAAAAAAATATTTCGCAATTTTCTGAAAAGAGTGAACATTTTTGCGATTAGAGTTTTTATTAATTGTTGCTTTAAATCTGAGTTATTATCATTAAATTTTGCTTTCAAAAATTTTTTTGTAGTTTTCTTATATATATATTTTTTAATGAGCTCTAATTTTCGGGCGATAGAGAACATTGGCGAATTTGAAAATCCACGTTTTTTGCATTTTCGCGAGTCTATTTTACTAATTTTGTAGCTAGAGAATATAAAATCATATCAAAATTTGACAGAATTTTTTTCTTTTATTGTTTAATTAAAGAGGTTAAAATAACATCGGGAAAAGTCTAGATGTTTCGATGCTTTGCCTCGAATCTAAGCCTACTTAAACTTTGTTTTTTGTGCTACAGTTCACGACTTATAGGCGAGTATATGCGATAATAAAAATGCTATAAATGAGCAAACTGCTAATAAAAAGTTCCAGAACAAGTTATATGAGCTCTGATGCTACTTAAAAATTTTTTTGAATGAGGATCCAAAATCCGGAAAATTCCGAAATCCTGAAAGATCGCGGCCCTGAGCGTTTCGGATGCAAGGTCTACTGTACTAAACATAGAAGTCTTTTGTACATGGAGAGGAGGAAGCAAAACAAAGTTAAAGTGATTTTGAAGTTTATGATTTTATATTTACAACTGCAAGTATTTCATTTCCTTTAATAAAATACTTACATAATCCTAATGAACTAAACTAGTGTTTTTCTATAGCACTACTCATAATAAAAATTTAAAAGAAGCTGCCTGTGGTGATTAGTTGGCTACCTTTTATGTAAAGGAATTTTTTATATATATAGCAATAGAGTAATTTTTATAAATCAATATCATGCTAGTAGAATTTAATACTGGCCACTCACGTTGACCAGTCGTTCTGCTTCCAGATGGGCATATTTATATTATGTTATTTTTTTGAAAAATAGCTTTATTTGGAACAGAGAACTAGTTAAGGCGCTGGGAAAAGCATTAAAATATGTAAATGGTTAATGTTATTTAAAGACTAAGGCAAATGATTGATAATATTTATTTCATATAGCAGTGTTAAGTGAACGTTTGAATTCTTAGTAAAAATCTTGGAAAGTCAATGATTTAAAATTGAAATGAACATAAATAAATTTCTAATAAAGAGCCCTTTTTGTTTTGCTATTTTTGTAACATATCATTCAATTAAACAATTCATTCTAATTTCAAGTATTTTACAATTACACTAATAATTTAATTGTTTTAATAATATAAATATATCTTTTTATTGATTAGTATTTTGGAAATAAAAATTAAAAATATGTTTCTAATAAAAGCTGGCTTTTTTTAAGTGATTTACACCAGAAAAAGCCAGCCTTCTTTTTCCGGCCCGACTAAATCAGGCAGCCCTGGCTCCAGATGCATTGGATTCTCTCAGAAGAGCATAGTACTTATGAAAAACGTATAGGGAGAACTTAAATGGTAACTGCATTAATGAAATTTTACTGCAATTTTCAGATGTATATTTTTTATATGGAGGGGCCTACTTACATTAAAAAAAACAGGCAGTGCCTGTTTTTTGTATATGACATACCTAAACTTATTTAGCAAAACACAACTTTTACAAAAGTAGTTTTACCTCATATTCTGCATTATATTGGAATAAATCATTATTTGTACTATCTTCATCTGACAAATGCTCTTCCAATTCATTTTCAGATTCTGAATCCTCAAGATCTTCACCCTCAATTTCTTTGTGAAAAGAAGCTAAATAATTTTGTATTTCAGTTGCTTCTTCCATTTCTACTCTTGATTCATTCATGCTAAAAATAAAATAATTGGTAAAGTAAATATTTAAAGAGAAAGACAGAAAAAATCTCCAAATTATCATGCATAACTTAGCATACAAATTGGTAGAGTAACAATAAATCCACCCATAGAATAGCTTCCAGTGACGGATTAATGAAGTTTTATGGGTGGGGGCAATCCTTCGGAAGATGCAAAAAAATAAAAATAAAATAAAAATTAAAAAAAAATTAATAAATAAAAGAAGGCAATAAAACCCCTTTTCCCTAACATGCAATAAAATTTCTGAGAAAATTATCACTCAAAATCCATTTATACTACTTTCCTGTAAAAGTAAAAAAAAAAAATGAAATAAGGTAAAAATATTGCTAAAAATAAGAAAATGTCAAAAACAAGTTAGATGACTAAATAAATATTGAAAAATGCAACATTTGAAAATATGGTTTTAAGATGAGAAAAATGTATCAGTCCCCCCCCCCCCCCCCCACACACACACAATAACTTTTGGAAGAATTGTGCGATTTGAAATTTTTTTTTTTTGCATTTGAAACATCTTGGCAAGTGCATGTCATTTCCATACTTTACTTTTTGATTTGAACAACGTTTCGTTCAATTTTGAACAGTTCAAAAAATCTTAACATTATGAGTCTGGGCAAAACTGAAGCAAATCATGAATTATAAACTCTGAGCATAAGATGCAAGTTCCTTTGAACAAACTTATTGAAAGAAGCTCTCAACGGGAAACATTTTTTGATTTGAACAGCTCAAAAAAAAAACATTAGCACCTACAGGGAAATTTCAATCCTATATAAATCCTTTTCTAAGACGGATTTGGTTGGAACAAACTTCATCCGAAATATGATATGACGTAGAACATGTACAGATACCAAGTTCATCCAGAACTAAATGAACCTACGAAACTTTTGTTCTAGATTTTTAAGGATATTTCTAAAAGAATGAGTGAGTGAATCAATATGTATAAACCGTTGAAAAGGGTACATTTGAAGTAAATTTATTGACTGAAAAAGTTAGAAATAAAAATTTAAACTTTATGAAACTAGTAATTATTCAGTTACATAATAAATCTTTCATGTAAAAGTACAGGGAATGCATTATAGATACTTGAGTATGGTTACAATTTAAGTAATGTGGTGCAGTTTCACACAAGTTAGCTACTTTCGACTACTTCAAGTGGTTTGTGTAACTTTTTCACTTGCCAACTTTGTACCAAACTGATATTAAAAAATAGAGCCCAAGTCAAGTTCATCAAAGAATATTTTTCACAGCAATGAAATGGAAAAAAAAAAAAAAAAAAAAACTAAAACATAAACAAAATAACTAAATAAATTATGAATAATATAAAAAAATTAATAAATAAAAAAGAAAAAATAAATAAATGGAATTGATTAAAATAAACCTTTGGTTTGGTCTCCCAAGTTTTACAAAAAAATTTAAACAATTACAATTTAAGTAATGTGGCGCAGTTTCACACAAGTTGGCTACTTTCGACTACTTCAAGTGGTTTGTGTAACTTTTTCACTTGCCAACTTTGTACCAAACTGATATTAAAAAATAGAGCCCAAGTCAAGTTCATCAAAGAATATTTTTCACAGCAATGAAATGGAAAAAAAAACAAAAAAAAAAACTAAAACATAAACAAAATAACTAAATAAATTATGAATAATATAAAAAAATTAATTAAATAAAAAAGAAAAAATAAATAAATGGAATTGATTAAAATAAATCTTTGGTTTGGTCTCCCAAGTTTTACAAAAAAATTTAATAGTGTAGTCAATGTAGTTTTAGTTTTCAATGTTAAATAAATAAATAAATACAAAAAAAAAAAAAAAAAAAAGCTCTAAGTAATATTCAAGCTATATCCAAAACATCTTTAAGAAATACCTAGATAATTGAAGAAGCAAAATCATCTAAAATGGAAGACTGCAGTTTCAAGTCTTCGATGACAAATATAATATTTATCATTTAGTTTTTGAAGTAAATGTTTTCAACATGATCAATAAATTATGAAAACAATCAACTTCACCGAGAGAGAGATAAGGGGTTTCCTTAAGTGGGTGTGCTTGTTTTTTTTTAGGCTATGCCCAGTTTGGTTGAACCCTGGATCTATATAACACCAATACCTATAAAATACAAAACTGCTGCTTCCAAGGTGTATCTCGTAATATTTTCCACTGTATGTTACATAAATACAAAAAATGTGTGTGCATGTGTCATATTTATTTGGTAAATGAACCAGATTTTACAAATAAACTAATAAATTACTGCTGCAAATGCTGGATTTCAACAAGAAAGGGAAATTTCTTTTTGATTTAACTAACCTATCTGCTACAAAATTTGTTTCAAAGAGAGAAAACTATATTAATTTTCAGTTCATAATTTACTTCATCTTCAATAATTCTCCACTCTTAGGCTTGAGGGGACAACTGTCCATTTGTCTCCCTCTGGTACTTGAGCCAAATAATTATATTATTCTTTTTCTTTAGTTTGATCCATTTGTTCTTATTTTTAATGCACATTTTTGTCAAGTGATATTTCTTAACAGAGGTTTTTAGTATTCAACTTTCCTCTTAACATAACTTACATTGAAAATCTAGCTCTTGATTGTTGATCATAAAACCCCTAAGTGTTTTTCATTTATTCATCCACCTTATAAAAATTCTAATTTTTTTTTTTCAATATGTAATAAAGAAATATTTTTTCTTTTACCAGAAACTGATTTTTAATATAAAAGAGAGAAATGTTTGAAAATAAAAAAGTGGGTCAATCCAAAAAATCTTGCTAATAAATGAGACATTTTTGCAAGTAGGGACCAAATGTCAAAATTTTGATAATCTCAGCTAATCTTGAATGTCTATCACCTAGGTATATTCAAATCAATCTTTCAATATAAAACAAATTATTTTGTTTGTAGAGGTTGTTTAATGTATATAAAACTCTATCAACTAGACTTTAGATCATCAGGGTTTTCTTTTATGAACAAGTAACAGGTATTTTTGAATGTAACAGGAATTTTCTAATTCAAATTAAAAAGCTATTAAGCTTCTAATTCAGCTTATTATTTGCCTTTCATTTTAGTTAATGAATGTGAACTAAAAAATTAAATTTTAGTAACAATGTTACAGCTCACCTGCTCATTTAAAGGATAGATGAGCAAAGTAGTTACTTAAAAATACCTAATGTAGAAAACAAATATATAGAAAATGCATTTTTTCCCTTTTTGCACATCAACTTTCGTTTTGTGTATGCAAGGTATGTTTTAAGTTAATAAAATGCATTGTTAACACAAGGTAAATCATTATTCAGTGGGTGGGAAAATGATTTCTATTTCATTTTGGATCAGTCACTAAACCTATATATCTATGATATCAATTTTTTGAAATAACTGAATCAATTCATAGGTATAATTTGTATGCTTGTATTTTTTTCATCGAATCACTTTCTGATGGCAATTCAGCTTGTCGTATTTAAAACGCAAGATAAGTGTGATGGGTGTGTCTCAATGTGTAATATCAGGTAACAAAACTAATGTTCATTCATTACGAAAGTAGTTTCTGAACACGCATGTAACTTAAAAAGTAATTTCATTTATTCTAACTGTTATTCGTTAATACACGTATGACTTGTTGCTCTTTAACTTTGATTTGGTTAAATACAAATATATGTACAAAAAAGATCGTATATATTTTACATCCATTCCGTTGACTTTTTAAAAATAAATACTCTACACATCGCTGAACTTTTAGTTTATAATTTCTACGTTCGATATCAGAGTACCCTGGCGCTGAATGTAAGAATCATATTTCCGTAAAAGAAAGGCTAGCGCCATCTAACATTATGAAGCGCCATCTGGTACATTAACAAATGAGCTCTTAACAAATTAAATTCTTTATAATAATCTTAGCACACATTGTCGTTCGTTTTTTGCATAATGAACCAGTTCTTTTTCAATTACCTTACTCATATGCCCTTAAAATTCAACAGAATTTAGAATATTTGGATGCAGGAGTCATCACTTACAGTTAGAATCCTTTACAGTTAAAAATTGCGGGACTAAATATTTATATTTTGCACTATTCAAAAAGAAAACAGTTTATTTTTAAAAATCTTTATGATTAATGGTAGTTGTTTAGGAATATAAAACGTTAAATACTTTAGTTTTTAGATTTCATCACACAGGTACACACGCACGCAGACACACACACACACACACAAAAGAAACTGAGTCCAGTACAAGTCATTAGTAGACATTTTCTTTTGTCGTTATTACTTTTTTCGCTTTTTTCTTAGTTTCTTCAATTAACCTATTTTCAGTTTTTCTTAAAAATTCTTTTCTATATGATTGGGCATATTTCTACAAGTGTTTATCCACAGAGATCAATCATCACAAACTACTTTCAACGTGCTTCTTGCAGAAAAGTGTTTGAATAGATTTTTTTGAGTGAAATTATTCTCCAAATATTGATAAATTACTTTTCTTACCAACACATTTCTCTCGTTATTTCTGTACTCCAAAAAGCTGCGGTTAATGCTCCTGACTTTTTTAAGAGTTGGCAATGGTGTGTTAGAAATTGTTGTGAATGTTCGCCATTAGTTTAATGAAAATTTTTGTTACTTTTATCGATGTTGTGTTTTAGTTACTTGGTACTTGATTTCAGAGAAACTGCTTTCATTGATAAGACTCTAATTTTCCCTACTAAGAAAGCTTCAAAGCGGTTTGAAGCTTTCTGTGTAGTATTCATGGAACTATGAACCTGGACTCGTTGTCTTTTGCTTTGTCTAATATTAGTTATTCCGTGGCAAATTTAACTAAGAAGAACTTTAAATCTAGCGTGCAGGAAATATCTAGAGTATGTTAATAATTATATATTAATCATATTGTTTCTTTTACTTTTCTATTGGCATAAATGGCCTTGTAGTTTGTAACTGGTGTTACGATTAAATGTCTATTGTCGCATTTTGCTTCTATTATTATTCTTAAGCATTGAGGATTTTGACTGCTATGTGCAAATTGCTTTTGAAATATGTGATATATGCCCGGATAATTTTAATGAAATTCTTGAAATTGTAAAGGCTGTTATTGGTGGGAAGATGATTATTTTTTGCATTTTCTTATTTATTTTTTAAATAAATATTATTATTATTTGCATTAGCTTTAGCAACCGTAAAGCTTGTGTGTTTGTAAAATCCCTTTGGCTTTTCTCGAAAAGTTGTCTTATCGCTATTTTACACCTTGAATTGTAAGTAAAATTTTTAATTTCCCATGCACAATTGTTTGATTGACTTTGTTTACATGAACCGAATAGTTATTAAGGCGCATTAAATTCTACGCAAAAGCAATCCGTTTGCTTCATTAGTGCAAATGATCAATTTGTCCTCTGGAAATTCTCTGCCTTAAACAAAATGAAAATAATGACTTATGTAAATTAATATCTCAACGTAGATGCACTAATTGTGGTTATTTTAAAGAAAACAGATTTATAAGAGATTCCACTCGTAGTTGAAATATTGTAGTAATGAAAAATGTCTGTCTACACAAGAAGTACGTGCATCAACACTGGTACTTCATAAGTCTACCTTGCATGCATCATGTGTATTTGGTGGGATAATCTGTGATGTTATTTGCAGGCTAGGTACTACAATTGTCTTTTTCAGTCCACTTCATCCTTCAGGATTGTTTTTAACCGTATACCATAAATTTCTCCTAAATATTCTAGATAAAACGTATTGCTTAGGTATTAGGCTTTTCGCATGTCATATTGCAACTGATTCAGGCCTACTGCACTTGACATCCACAGCATTAACGTCAAATAGATGTTAAACTCATTTTCAAAAACCTGGGAGTATTGATTCTTTTACAGATCGGTTCCATCAGGGTGCACCATCACCCTTTGTTAGGGTGATGGCACCTCCCAGAAAACTGCGGATCCCTCCCCCCCCAAATCGGCCAAGAAGTTGACTAAAACTCAGATTCCCCCCTCCCACAGCACTGGAGAAATTGGACATTTTGGAGGACCTAAATTGTCTTTTTGTTAGCAAGTTAGCCAAATGAAAAGACTGATGGGGAGGGTTTTGGGATGACTGACGTTCCCTTCTTAGTTCTTAGCCGAAAAATCAGCCTTCTCATTTCGTGTATTTCCACAATGAAAGGGAATCCACTACAATGTCACAACATTGTAAAGTTCCCAAGAGCCTGGAGAACAGCAAAGCTGTAGCAGAATGTGTTAACCAGGGTGCACCCCGAAGAGGCTTGCTACATTACACCCCTCCAGTAGAAAGTAGATTCTTCCAATGCAGCTTCAGGGAATGGAAGAATGAGGTTGCAGAATGTGTAACATTTAGACATCGAGCAATAACATTGGAAATTTCTACAAAAATTTCGCAAATGAAGTGTTAGACGAGAAGATGTCGGTCTAAAAATCATTACACGATGTTGAATTTCCTTTGTCATTCATTGAGCAAGGGTTGATTCAGCATTTTTAACAAGGTCCGGTTTTTGTGAATTTTAAAAAGATTTTAAAAAAATCTAATAATTTTATATAAACTCAAAATTTAAACAGTGATAAAAAAAATTATTTTCTTGCCTCTTATTTAATAAATAATTCTATAAAAACAACAATTTTGTAGCTCAGAATTTTGTGAAGAGTCTGGAAATGCACTTGAATTTCCTCTGCTGCGACCGCTGTTTAATGTGGTATTGTTAAGCAATATATTCGTAAAGCACTTCCCTTGTGATCCTGCCTGTCTGTAGTTTCGATCCTTACTCTTTTTGAGCTTGCTTAGCAATTCTTTGTAGAAGTTCTTCGATATTTCTTTCAATTAAAGATGATGTCACATGATTAGTGTTGTAAAATGCCCGGGCATTTATAAGTTGGGGCAAATGCTCGGGTAAAATGTCCAAAATCCATAAATGTCTGGGCATTTAGGCAATTTTTATAGAATTACCTATTTGTTAAACAGTCAAATTCTTATTAATAAATTGAAAATACTTCAAACCTGATAAATATAATGTATTTTTTTTTGTAATTTGTATATTAGAAGTGGTTGTTAATATTGCCATCTGCAGAGATATAAAATGTTCTTTTTATGTTTTGGTTTTGTGCAAAATGATTTTGGTTTGAGTAACATTAAAGTTGGTTTTTGATATTCCATTATAAATATAGTAAGTTAATTTTCAAGAACAGCTAAACCTAATGCATATTAGGTTGTATATCACTGCCACCTAATAATAATAAAACACACACAAATGAACTGTAATTGGCTATTTTTTTTCCTTTTCTTCATTCTTATCGTTACTGCTGCTCTCTGAGGAAGTGACTTTGACATTCAGGTCTGCCCATGCCCAATTCATGACTCTAGACTTTCAGTTACATTTGCAACAGGGTTTTATTATTTTTGAGCCCTTGTGAAAATTACATTGCAGACATCAAAAGTATCTTCCTTCTTTTTTAGGTTTAAGTTTCTAGAGCAACTCCCAGTTTGCAACCTTCTATTCTTAGTGCAATTTTACACCTCTGTAAATCAAAAACGAGTACATAGGTTTCGGAATTTTTTCATATTTCCCAAGTCTATACCAGTAGTACTCTTCTGTTTATTTTCAAGAAAATATGAGATGGTGAGATTTTGGCCCTGTGTTGAATTGACCTAGAATAACATCCATATTTTATGATCAATAGTGATCAAGATGTAGCAATTTATACACCCTTTATACTTTGATCAGTGAAATGATATTGTAAAATAACTGTAATGTTATTTATAAGCTGTAATACTCATTAAAAGATGTCAAAATATAAAATAAAATATATTTTTATAAATGCCCAGATTTTGGGCTCTTAAAAATGCTTTGGGCGAATGCCCATTTATAAATGTCTTGCTTGTCCCGCATCACTACACATGACTTACTGCATTTAATTTGTTGTCTTAAGGTTTGAGTTGCTAAGAGTTCCTTGGCATAAGAATTAGATCTCCATCATCCTCCTCCTCCTCCTTAGGAAAATATCAGGTCTTTTATATTAAATGTCCTACTAGGGTCTTCAAAAAAAGTCAACAATAAGATTAGAAATTTCAAATCAATTTCTGAACTTTTCCTTATGTGACCTAGTTTTTAGATCTGCATCCTTAACATTTGTCCTGAACATAATTGAATAAAGTAATTTCATTGATTGGGAAATCAAATCTGGCATCCAGTAGCAACCACTCTTAATTTTTGCATTTAACCAAATTAATACACCTTAACACTATATTCTTCCTTTAGCAACAGGAAAGATCTCCAAACTTTAAACATAAAATAAACTACTAAAAAGCTACTTATTCGCAAATAAAAAATTCTAAAAGTTCAACAATCACACCGACACAACACCCATCCGCATCATACGCTGAGGGTTGCCACACGTTACGTCAGCCAACATCGATGTCGCTCGGTTACCACTGAAACGAAAAGATATCGCCAACCGAAAATCATTACAAATTGGCGCACTAGCTCGCATGTCGCCAGGGAGGGGGGGGGGGGGGGGGATTATATCACAGTAGTAAGTTTCTTTCAATTTTAATTTTCCTGCTATGATACAGTTCGAGGCTTTCCAATTACATTTGCAAGTAGTTTTCCCCTAAGACTTGTCCTAGGTACTTTGAATGCGATACTAGCTTGTGATGCAGATATATAGAATGATTTCTCAGTCTCGACAATACTTTTACATTAATAAATTATTAGTTTGAAAATTTTTTTAAGGGGAGTTCATTAAAAGTTGAAAGTATTATTCTTATTGGTGAGAAACTTTTCCAGTGCAGATTACTTATTTATTTTCTTTTAGTAAATGAGAATGAAAGATCCAGGAATTTTGTTCAGTGGGACCAAGAAAGAAAGGGCACTAACATACATTCTTTTACAGTTATCATGACCCTTCAAAAAATTCCAGCCTTCGAAATTGTGCTTTTCACTGAATTTTAATATTAAATAAGTAGCAAAAAATAAAAAAAAATTATCACTAAATGTTTCAATTTTCTGTTTTTTCAAAAATTATTTGATTTTTCACTAGCTTTTTAAAGTTGGCAGAAATTCTACCGTGTTAGGTGCTGGATCTACCCCTGGAAAGGTCATGGAGTGAATAAATGAGAACACATGCTTACAATATCAAGTTTCAAGTAAAATAAAACATTGCTGGTTTAATGCATGATGTGTGCGAAATTTGCTAGCTTATAAAACTTTAAAAGCTTAGCGCAGACAACTACAGAACTTTCTTCCAGTTAGTGAAGCACTGTTACTTTTTATCAAAATGTTTGTTAATGATGTATTTGTATTTAACTAAATTTATTTACAATTTTTTCATTCACCTTGCAGCCTCCCATATAAGTGAGAAAACAAATGTATTTTATAAATTTAATTATTTCAGCTTTTTTTCTTTAATAATTTTAACCTTTTGACTGTGGGAGACCAATAAAGAATTTAATGCACCTTTATCACTCTTTCTGCTATTATACATTAGTTAATAGACACTTTAGTGCTGCATTTTTGTTGTAAAACAAAATTTTTACTAGTACAGGTATCATAGTATGGGGGAAATCTTGTCAGAATGCCATATTTATGCTAGTAATAATAGAGTAAAATGAATTTTCTCTGGCACTACTGTTGTCCCAGCCCTGTTGTGAAAAGGTTAATAAGAATTTTGTCATTTGATTTTTCTTCTAATTTCTTTTCCAGCTTGTGTCCCATCACGGGTTAGAGGCTGAGAGGCATCTCCTGCGCTGCTTATTTTCTCATGTGGATTTCAGTGGTGATGGTAAAAGTAGTGGAAAAGATTTCCATCAGGTAATTCTTATTCAGTATAATGTTGTTGGTGTTTGGCTTGGAAATGATTGGGGAAAACATGTAATGCAGGGTAGGGTGTCTACAGGCTATGAAAGTCCCGAAAAAGTCAAATTTGGAAATCGGTCGCGAAAGTAACTTCAAAGTTGCGAAAATATTCTGTTTAACAAGACTCCCCAGAAGACATTGTTGACGAGTTTTTCCATAGGCGAGAAAAAACGTCCCCAATAAAAATGAGCTTTTGCCAGGTGTAAAGCCAGATTCCACAACGTCGGATATAAACTACGCCTTCTACCGATGTTTTCCATGACAGCATTATTCTTTCGCTTATGTGAGATGGATCCACTAGTTTATTTATTGAACTACTAAGTTTTCTTGAAATTTACATCAGAAAAAAATAACAATAATAATAACTAAAGCGTCGGTTCAACAATGCATAACCCACTTTTTTTCCAGCATTGATGAGAAGTCGTTATTGGGTGAGGGTGAATATTTTTATATATTTTTGATCAAACTTGAAATTGTTGATTACCGAATATTTCTGAATATAAGCCGATCCGTGTATAAGCCGAGAGTGCATTATTCCTTCGAAAATGTACCAAAAATTCAAAACTCGTATATTAGCCGAGATAAAAAGTTGAAGAAAAAAAAAATTACAGTTCAAGGAAAATCGCCAAAATTGGCGAAACTTTCGCTAAGCAGGTAACACAGATCAAGTATTTTCCAATCAAGACGTTGTGAAAGTGAGAAGCTTGGCGCCAACGGCGAGAAATTGATCTCTGGTAGCCCTGTCTGAGGCAAGCGCCGATCTCCTAGTGCCCGAGGGCGAACACATGGCACTCGGGCATTCATTGCTTTTTGCCCCTGCGTTTGCTAGTTTGTTTTACTTTTTTTTATTGTTTTTATTCAATTATTTTCTACATTTCTATTAGAAGGATGAACGGGAATAGAAAGGCATACACAGCTAGTCGCGAGCGTATTTTCGTAGTCGGGAGCGAATTTCGCCATTTTGTTTCAGCGATGATTTTACAAAATCTAGCTATAAAATATATGTATATTCTTTTAAATAAAACTCTACTTATTTTAAGTTAATTATTTCCTTAATGTAGGAGACGTAAATGACATAATTGGAGCTCTATATTAGTCGATATTTCGCGATATATAGACCGACTTAATTTTTTTAGATTGTCGGACCCGTATATAAACCGACCCACCCAATTTAGCTGTCAAAAAAGGTCCAAAAATTCTCGGCTTATACACGGAAATATACGGTATTTTATTATGAGCTTAAAACCAAATCATCAATAAAGCTATGTGCAGGGATGCACAAACTATGGCCCGCGGGCCAAAATTGGCCCGCCGAGCTTTTTGAGTTGGCCCACTAATATAGTTGATACAAAAGAATAATTATAATAAAATAAAAGAAATTCGCAAGAAAAAATAATTGTTAAAAAAAAAAAAAAAAGCTTACGAAAAATCGTAGTAAAAAAATACGATCGCAGCGCCGCTACTGAATTTTGGTCGCAATTTTCGGAACTAATCGCCATATTTAATTTTATTTTATTGGAAATACTTCAGAAGCTAATCAAATCATGATAAAAGTGGTAGAATATTGCATTGTCATCTGGTTCTGAGCTATATGTAAAGTTTCAGAACAATGGTCGAAAACTCGATTGCTGGATTTTTCGAACAGCCATTATGTGCATTATTTCGTCTATAAAAGAATTGTTCCATTCCTGCTATAATTTTAGTTAATTCAAAGCAACGATTGTTAGACATAGCAGGCAAAATGTCATTATTTTCGTCTTCATCCCTATCTTGCTCTTTGTCATCGTCCGGGTGTTGCACCATTTGGGTGCTTTTTGAATCGGACATCTTGTTTATCAAATTAATAATTTCGTAATATCTGATCATCAATCATTTTTACAGTAATAAATGATTTCAAAAAGGAGGAAAACGAAATGTAAGAAGCACGTTTACATGCAGAAACTCGCAAATTTCATACTTGTGTAAAATGACTTCGCTTTTGCGAACTCTATTTTAATAAAGAATTCATTTTCACAGTTGCAATTTTTGTTGCCTTAATATCAATTTTAAATTCTTATTGCCTTATTGCAGCTCTTAAATAAAATATATATATATATAAAACAAAAATAAATGAGGTTTAATTTTCACACGATCAGCTGTTGCGGAAAATTCCCGAATCTGCCTTATTAGAAATTTTCCGAACTTTCGTATAGTCCGACTTTTGTTTCAATTCGTCTTCAAATACTGACGAGACAATTAAATAAATGTATAAGAATCTAATTACTTATTTCTTTCATGTTTAATTATTGAAATAAAATAGAGAAAAGGTCTGATTTTTCTCAAGTATCGTTGGATTTTTTTTCTTCTAATTTTCATCCGCAAGTTAACGACCCCATCCCCTAAAAAAACATCGTTTTTAGACTAAATTGTTTGACTTATAAACACTGAATATGTTACTTATAACGGAAAAATGCGTATTTTTAAAGGCATTTTAAAAAAATTGTATTTTTACTAAATGGGCAAGAAAACGCGAACTTTTCAAAAATGGCGGGAAATTCACGAAATTTTTTTTTGCTGGTTCCCGGATAAGAGGTTCTGTACTGTATTACTATGCCAATTTAACTAATAAGATTTTGTAAATGGTTAGTTAAAAAAACAATTCTACTAGCCAAATTGACAAGTAGTAATGAATGAATAAAAATTTATTAATTAAACATTAATTTTCAGAATTAATAATATCAATATGAATAATTATTTTACTGTATAAAGTGTAATTTATCATCAAAATTTAAAATTTTTATTGTTGATATATATTTAGGAAAAGTTTATTGTTGATATGTATTTAGGAAATGAATGAATACATAACGATTTTTTACATTAATTCACAAAGATCAATTTCTAATCTGCTGGAAAACTAGTGATTAAAGGATTTAAATTTAATTATGTGCCATGGAACAAAATAATGATATGTTGATTTTTGATAAAGGAATCAGTTTAACTTTTTTTTATTGTCCATGTAGCAATGTATAAATTTAATATTACTATGCGAATTTAACTAATAAGATTTTGTAAATGGTTAGTTAAAAAAACAATTCTGCTAGCCAAATTGACTGGTAGTAATTCTGAATCGCAAGGGTTTAACGTGATGTACAGACTCGCAGCATTTGGATTTTGCTATTTAATATATGTGTGTTTATTTCTTCTGTATTTATATTCGCACTTTTAATTAATTTCTCATTTTAACTCTTAATATATATTTTAAATTTTACATTATAAAATGTCAAAGAAAAATTATCTAAATTATAAAGGAAGTTATAATTTAGAGAATAATGCTGTGTTTTTCTAAGTTTAAATTACCTTTTTATTTTCCATTTGTTTCATTTTCATAATTTGCACACATTTTTATAAAAAATTTTAGTATACCTCTTTTTTACCGTTTGACCAATCACTTCATTGATATATATAAATGTTGTTCAATTAATTATTTAGAAATCTTATACCTCATTTTGTTTGAATTCATTTATATTAATTTTTTAAAACTTTTATTTAATAATCTGTTCCAGAGCAGTAATTATTAATACATGTAATTTGTACATACTACATCTAAATAAAAACTGAAATACACCCTGTATTTTTATGAATAAAACATTACGTTACTTTTGCCCCCAACCCGATACTTTCTCATTTTTTGGCTCTTCACCCAAAAAAGTTTGTGCATCCCTGCTATGTGTAATTAATTTTTTCTTTTAGTGCCATTCAACTTTCAAAATTTACATTTGGCTAGGAATTGAAACATTTATCATAATTTTAAATGATTACATATTTTTAAAAATATAATACAATAAAGTAATTGTAAAAATTTTGAATAAAGTTCAAAAGAGTGAAATACTTTATAGAAAACATCGTGCAAACTTTAAAAAATATGGATCATTTTTGCAAAAAGATTTTGGCTTTGAAAATGTTTGTCCCATAAAGCTTAATAAATTTCTACAACAAAAGAATTTAGGGTACTGTAGAGATAAGGTTAAACTATTGTGAGTTTTTCATAAATAGCAAAGTTCGTCATCTTATTTCCCTCAGCAGGCACATCAGAAATTTAGTTAAAAACAATTCAATTAAAATTCATTTTTTACTTATTATAGACGCAGTTTTTGATCCAGGAGTGTGCAGCAATTTTAAACAAGCCAAATTTTGTATCTACCTTCTGCTACGCAATAGATTGTCCTCTTCAGCAACAGAAGGTATTATTTCTTATATGTAATTATAATATTAATTAGCATAAAATTGTGCTTAGGATTTTATGTATATATATATGAATATTAAATAGTTTAATATTTATTACTTATAAAACTTCTTGGGTAATTATGACTGTTAACCCCTTTTGGGGAGAAAGGAAGATTGATCACAAACTAAGGATGCTTTTAGCTTTTGGATTTCTTCTCCACATGGTTATATTGTTGTCTGTAATGAGTCTGGGAATCATTGGATTCTCCCTAGTCTATGTAGAAACATATGCAAATGAGTGAAATACTAAATGATAGACTAGTAAGAAAGAAGACTTGCATTTTACTCTTGCAAAGTAAGCCTGAATTCAAAAATTCTACATTAAGACAGGATAGATACGTACTGTAATATAAAGATAAAATATCAATAGCATCTAATTTCTAGTTATATTGTTTTGTGATTTAATATTCGATCATGTATTGGTTATAATAAAATCAACTTACTTGCAAAACATGCTTTAATATTCCAAACAATGCTTTAATTATTTATTTGCTAAATGTCTGTTTTTCTTGTATTACTAGTGCAAAGCAAAAATACCTTAATTTGGTGATATTAATTTTTAAAATACACAGTGAATTGAAAATATTGTACGAAATGAAGAATATTAAAACATATGCAGTATAATATATTATGTACATTTATTGTGTGTTTAATGTTAAAGCTCAGTATGTGCATAGTAGCTGAAACTTCTGCTGAGACTTCAGTATTGGGCACATTGGCTAAACTGCACTTTGTGCCATGACTAGTGCAAACATGAATTGCTCAATATTTTTTCAGTATTTATTTCTGTTTTAAGTGTTTCCAGAAATTTCCGATTTTGTTTTGTAACTTATTCAACAAAATAAAAAGTACTGAAGTATATCTGTTTACTATGTTCAAAATTAAATTTTAAATTTGGAGAGTATAGATTGGGAACTTTATTATAAATTCTGGCATTATTTTCTGTAATAATGTGATAAGATATAATTAACTGCTTTCATTAAAAAAAAGCTAAATTGGTATTCCACAAAGTAGCTTATTTTTAAATTAGAGGTTAATAGTCATGTAACAAAAAAGCTTTTATATATAAGTTAATGCTTAATATAGTAAATAATTTTGATGAACTTTTCCCTTTTTTATTAATGAATTTTTCAGAGTTTGAGACCTTCTGCATATCTTTTGCCACAATTGAGCAAAGTACTTAAGTTGTCTCTAGTTCAGGAAGTTGCATTTGGTTTAGCCCTTTTAAATTCTGCTGTGTCTGAGCATACGACCCACGCTTCGAGTTTTCTCAAGCAGAAACTTCCAGATTTTATAAAACATCTTGTGGAAACAGGTAAGTTCAATTTTTTTTTTTGTCTATTTTCTCAGTATTTTGGTTTAAAAGCAGGGTTCGTTGATTTAAATCAAGTGGTTCTTTTTTCAAAAAAATCATCGATTTCACAATGTTAGAAAGTGAAGTAAAAAGGAAATATGTTGGAATTACAACCACTGTTTCAAACAAAACTTCCTAGGTCCATCTGTGTGTATAACATATTTCATAACTTTAGAACTAATTACTGTTTTTTAATTTTACAATATTACTCTTATTCTTCAAGCCTCTTAACAGCAAAACATAATTTATACAATCATTCAAATTAGAATTCATAATAATCATGAACCATTGTGTTTTTTTATCTTGAAAATAGTATTTTAGATCAATTTAATAAATGGCACACAATAAATAATTCAGAATGATAGTGTTTAAAACAACAATTGATAGAATTAAGAATATGTTTCCTCAAAGTTTCATCCATGTCCCCTAATAGCTTAAGGTTTTTTTCCTTCTAAAGTATTTTTTATCATTAAAGTTTTCAATAAAGATATTTGATTAAAACAAAAAGTTTCAGTTTTTAATTATGGTGTGTTGTGAGTATATGATTTTACTGAATGAGTAAAAATATTTCGGGCTTTTTCATAATATTCATAAATTAGAAAGATGATTAAAGTACACTCAATGCAAAAATACAGTACACACAATTGTTACTTTGTGTTCAGCTTTCAATAGCAAAATATTTCAGATTAAATTTGTTCATTTTCTCTCTACTTATGAGTGTACTATTATTCCTGGTAGGGTTAAGTTTCATTTGAGTCATGCATTTGTATTAAAATTTGGTTATCATTATTTAAAATTTTTTTTTATTGCTGTGAAAATAGCTTAAAGTGTGTTTTTGCATATTGATTAACATGCTATATTGTTCATGTGAATGTAACACAATAAATATCCAAAATATTTAAGTTCTTTTTCAAAAAATAAAGAAACTGATTTGAATAAAAAAAATCTGATTTAAATTTTAAAAATCCGATTTTTTTTTTTTTTTTTTAACTAAAAAAAAAAAAACCAAAAAAATCACGAACCCTGTTTAAAAGTACCCGGGGTAAAATAGATATAATTAGGTTTCTTCCGTTTCTATTTTATTAGGAAACATTTTTTGAAAAAGAAAAATTCTGGTTAAAATGCTCATATATCTGGGAACGTTCTAACCTGAAAAATTTTTTTTGCCAACAATTTCTATAGGGTCAGCAGCCATTTCGTTTTTTTTTGAAGATACATCATTGTTTTCTGTGAACAATAAACTTCTCACTATAAAAAATTACAGGAATACTTTGACAAATATATTGCTTGAATTTCATAGAATAGGGATTTTTTTAGCAGAAAACTCACGTAAAGTAATTAAATTTTATTACTCAGAAATATTTTATTAAATTTTTTGTTACACGGGGTAAAATGGGTATAGCCAATATTTGTGTGTGCACGATGGGAATGTATGAAGAATAATGAAAGTTATGACTTTTGACGCCACATTGTAAATATTTAGGTTTTATACTAAAATTATGTTTTGTAATTAGGTACATAAATAGCATTATTTTTACTAGTAGAGTCATTCAGTAGAATTTGGCTTCTTTTTGGAAATGTAATTTTCAAAAATAAATAAATATACTTCAGAATACTTAAAAGAGAGTTTAGAGAGAGCCGACTGAAGAGAGTAGATAAGGCTGTATTTCCTTCTCTTGTAAAACGGTTATTTGTAAATGTGTTGGAAATTAATGCAATCACAGGTTTTTGAGGAACTGGACTTTTCCCTTTCAACCGAGACACTGTTCAGCATTAGATTGGTTCACTTAAACCCATCCCACATCCAATCATAAAATAAAAATAAATAATTAAAATGCTGATACTTCACAACAAAGTGTAATAGGGGTTCCAATTTCTTCTCCTTTGAAACTGCTGCGACAAGCAATCATAAACACCCTTTCGCCAACACCATCTTCAAGCGTCTGACCTTTTAGAGCATCTGATGAATCTATAAAAAATTCACAGAGGAAACTCAAGAGAATGTAAGCAAAGATAGAAGTTCTAACTACAAAGCATGTGGCCGAGAGACTTTATGCAGAAGAGCAAAAAGAGGGAAAAACAGTAAGAAGAATTGAACCAGTCAATTGAATAGAAGCTTAACCAGTGGTTCTTCCTGCAGTGATTGGTGACTGGGTCATTATAAAGAAGTCTGTTCATGAATTTATAGGTCTAGTTATTGAAATTGAAAGCCCTGATCAAGATGAAATACACTGAAGTTTGTAACCAAGTCATCTGCTGGGTTATTCCTTGAAAAAGATGATAGCTGACGTGCAGGCAGCAAATAGAAAGATACTGCAACCAAGCTGCAACAGACATTTAAAATTTTCATTTTGCGCCTGAACCTTTGCCCTAATGAAGTGTAAAAACAATAGCTTTTGATAAAAATTCATTTTCCAGTGTTTCTCATTTTTAAAATTAATTATAGTGTAATTCACCTTTATACCCATTTTACTCCGGCCCACGGGGTAAAATAGGTATACACCCGGGTAAAATGGGTATAGCACTTTACATAAAAAATACAGCAGAGAAAATAACAAATTATGCTTAATTTAAGCCTAAGATACACAATGTAAAAAATATTGAACAAAAACATGATTATGTATGATGTATCTGTTACCAAACACTAAAATGAAAAAAAGTTGATTTTTATACCCATTTTACCCCGGGTGACCCTTATCTAATTTCTATGAATGCTGGGAGCTTGAAAATTACAAAATTTCAACCTGCTTGAGAAAGAAACAAAAATGATTCTGATTGAGAATAACATGTTTCGGTCATTTTAATCTATATTTATTCTATTGGAAGTTGTAATCTGCGGCAACTCAAAGAGTCGTAGTTCCTAATATAATTACAATCAAATGAGCTTCAAAAGTTATACAACATGTAGTGTTGTTGTTGTCTCAGTATGTTAATGGAATAGACAGTCGAAATGTAGAAATATCTTTTAATTTTTAAAGAATGAAAAATCCAAAATTGTACTGAAGACTATCATTAAAAGAAACTTCAGGGTGTCTACAGAACCGGAAAATCAGGGAAAAGTCGGCTAATTTTATCGATCGGGAAAAGTCGGGGAATTTCAAAAAAATAGCAAAAATTCAGGGAAAAGTTATCAAATGAAAAAAAAAAAAGTGTTTGCCTTGCAAAGGTGAGTAATTTTCGCCAAAAAGGCAATATTTCGGCTAATAAGGAATAGGAATAAAAATCGGCTTTTCTTGGTCGCAGCTGCTCTTATTTCTTAGCAGCATTTAAAAATGCAACTATACCTTTGATTTTGAAGAAAGTTTTACAAGTCTCCGTGGACGATCTTAATGTTAATGACGATTTTTTTTAGAGGTCTAACAGCCTCCTTAACAGAGACTCCAGAAGATTCAGAAATTCTTAACATTTGATCTTATAGCTTACATGCTGTAAATCTGGCTTTTAAGACAGGGACAAAATCAACCGGTTGGAAGATTTTTGATTTTATGAGAGCATTGTACTATTTATTTAAAGATTCTCCTGCCAGGAGAGCTCTCTACACGTTACTCACAGCTTCTAAAGAATTTCCAAAGAAGTTTTGCTCCAATTCGATGGTTGGAGAACTCTCAAATAGCAGAGGTGTTTAAGCATCCTTCCAAACACCAAAAATTTTATAGGCGAAGTAGAAAAAGATAAAAGTGCCCCCACTAGTGAGAGCTATATCATAGCTAAAGGTCTCACCAGTGACTCATTGTTACTGGCAAAATTAGCATTTTTTTATTCAGTGGCTCAGGAGTTTGAAAGATTTTTTTAAGAGTATATCAAGATGAGATGCCCCTTATTCCATTTCTTCATGAAGATTTATCCAGTCTTTTATTAAGAATTTTAAGGCGATTGTCAAAGAAGTACTGATGGAAGGGAATATTTTGAATGTGGACTTTCAACACGTGAAAAATTTTCTTCCTTTTAAAAAAGTCAATTTTGGAATTTCGGCACTATGCCACATAAAGCTTCTGAAGGCCAGGTGAGCATGTTTTTAAAAAGATTGTCGAAAGTTTTTGATAGTGTGTGTTAAAAAGCTGCAAGAGAGATCCTTATTGAAATATGCTCTAACAAAAACAGTTTCATGTTTTAATCCTTCTATTTCTATTAATGATGCATTGTTTGATAAGAGACTCACAAAATTGTAACTAATTTTATGCAAAAAAATTGGTTGAATTCAATTGTAGCAGGTATAGTAAAAAACCAACTGAAAAATATCTGTTCAGAAACTTTTAATGTGTCAAAACTTAAAATGTATAACAGAACAGAAAGACTTGATGCATTTTGGCAGGATATGCTATCAAGCTTTTGTTTAGCTTAATGCACATCATGCCAAAATGCATCAAGTCTTTCTGTTCTGTGCAATGGACCTTGCAATGATACATTATCATTGATGAAGATGGTAATGATTTTATCCCACCGCAATGTTGATTCTCGAAAAAATAAAACTTTGAAAAGCACGCAAGTCCTGTGTGTATGCTTTTTTTCAAGATTGAACTTCATGTTGCATTAATAGTAGTAAAAAATGGTAATTGAAATTTTGCTTTAATAAACCAATGGTTTTGATTTGATTTGAACTGAAATGAAATGTATTAATGCCTGTGAAATGTTCCTAATTTATCCAGCAGATTCACAAAGTCAAGATCCTTTTGACTTGCCACCTGTGATCTTGCATCTGTTGCTCAACCATCTCTTATGTGAGACTAGAGGTTTAGAAGTATCACCTGATCTTAAAATTTCTATTTGTGACTTCATAAACAAAAGTAAGTTGCTTATTTGAAACACTCAATGCACAAATGAATTTACCCTGCTTTTTAAAACATCCTTATTTCAGCTTTACAACTGTTCGATTGCTTATACAGAAAGAGTATGTGAATATAAAGTGTACAGGGGTGTCGTTGGGTACTCAAACAACTGGGTCCCAAGGACCCACAATTTTAAAAAAAGTGAGTCCAATCTTGAAAATTGTGGATCCCCAAAGCATTTTTCCTAGCATTTTCGTATGTTGCTTTCGCTTCACTTTGTAAAAGTACAGTAATCATAATGCATCAAAACAGAGATATTCTTTAATATAGCCCTGCTCTGATGCTACTTACGAAATTTTTTGAATGTGGATCCAAAATCCAGGAAATTCCGAAAAACGGAAAAATCGCAGCCCCGAGCATTCCGGTTTTGAGGCCCCATACTGTATTTGCTTTCTAACAAAGCTTCCTAAGCATAAAAAATGAAAAACTTCCAACTTCCAGAGCGAATACAAAAATATTGCATTTTTCAAAATGCGATCGAAATAACGCGAACAATATATACGAAATAAATGAATTTCTCTGAATAAAATAATTCTAGAATTGCACTTAAGAAACATTTCTCCGGTTATCTGAAGCAATAATTGTCAACATAATCGTATGAAATTTGGAAAACGTTTAGAATTTTTTTTTTTCCAAGTACCTGAATTTGGTGTATAACTGGAGCACCATCGCTTCCAATACTGTTTTAAAACTATTAAAGAGCATGTGTAGAACACTCGCAAATGTCGGAGAGTCTGTGACTGACACGTGCCTGTCGTAATGAAAGGGGTGAGGGAGGGCTTTGAAAAGAAAAGAGGAGATATAACATGTTGTATGGTAAGATGCAACCAGAGTGAGATTTTTACCCTGGGGACAAAGATTGAGCCCCCTGTGAGGAATAGGTTCCATTGGGCCGATTGTATATAGTGGGAATGAATGGAAGAAAAATACTGATAAGGAAGGTTGTTAGGGAGCTTGTTCTCAGTGGAAAATGGACTTTTCAGGAAATAGTCATCCTTTTCAGGAAAAATAACTTCCATTTTACTCTGGTTTTACTTTTAAGAAACTTGAATGAAAGTAATGAAAGGAAAATAGCGCGTCCTTTCAAACATTGGGTCCTTTTCGTATAACGCGTCTTTTACGCGATATAGCGCGTCAGCGTCACCCCTGGCTGTAAACCAAAACTGTAGTATAAATTCACATACTCTCTCTTTTTTCATATCAAAGTCATACTTTTAAAGTTGATAAAATAAAGTTTTTAAATGTGGAGTTAATTGATTTATGTTGTGGATTATATTCATAATATTTTGCTCTTTGCTAATCATAACTAATCCACTTTTTTGGTAGATTTTAAAGACAAAATACCTGTTTTTATACTGCCTTATTCACAATCGGAATATCTTGACCCCGTCATGGATTCTGTTAATAATACCTCAAAACCTGTAAGTAATATTTAGGACTTTTCATCTTCTGTTCAATTTTATTTTAAGAGCTTCATTCTTATTTAATAATAGTTTATAAATAATAAATTGCATACATTTCTACTATTACTTGATTATCATGCAGTTGCACATTCCCCCCCCCCCCCATTTTATAACAATGCAAAATTTCTTGCAACATGAAGTCTGTATATATATATATATATATATATATACAGGAAATATATATATATAATATGACTAGGAAATATATATATATATATTTCCTAGCCTTAATATGTATCTTATATTAAAGCCCAGATATTTCTTAGCCCTAAAATATATATAAATATATACACAGGGCTATTAAATATCTGGATTTAATACCACAGTATGTAACTTTACAGTTATTGATATTTCCGATACATCAATGTATTGTAATTTATATACTGTATAACATAGTTAATTCTGATTTCTGTGATTCAGAAAGATCTGTAATTCGTATTTTTAAAAAAGTTCCGTAATTTTAAAAACATTTCTTTTCTTTAATTCTAAATAGATAGTGCCATTAGTCAAATTCAATATAGTCCTTTGAAATGTTTATTTTAAGCAACCAATCAATCATATTTACTGTTACTTTTTAGTTTCATAACTCTTTTTAAGCCACTGATCTGATTGGATGTTCGGATGTATGTTCTGTTTGCGTAGTTATGCCTAGAAGTTTCAACTCTTAAGCCTTAAAATTAACCGTAAGATTAGTTTGACGGTACAATTCTCTTAATTATTGAAATAGACTGCCACTTTTCAGTCAATCTCCTGATCTTCCGTTTTTTAGTTTATTTCTCCCAATTTTTAAAAATACTAAATTTTATGAAAACTAAATAATTTCTCAATGTTTTAAATTAAGCTTAACATTTTGGTTTCTAATAAAAGTTCTTGGCAACCAATATCTGCGCTTCGCAGCCTTTCATTGTATATTTTATTGTGTGAGAAAAAGATTTTTAGCAGTTCCCCTCCCTCCTTCACCATCGATCACAAATTAATCAAAATGCGTTATTGCTAGATTTCCTTTTAATTTCTCTGTAAAATTGGCTACAGATTTGCATGCACTTTAAAGATCTTTAATATTTTAATTGAGTTTTCTTAATTTCTACACGGTATAAGTAAAAACTTATGTTTCTAAGCATGCCAACATCGAACATGTGCTTCGCTGAAAATGAGCGTGCAGTGCGTTACAATCCTTTTGCATCCTATAAATATTTGAATTGTTTTAAAAGTAAATTCGTAATGCATAGTTTTTCCTAAAATTTCATGTTAAGTTCAGAAATTTTTTTTTTTTTGCTCAGCATCACTCATGAACTTAACATTAATAGTTAACATTAGAAAATTAGAAGGAACTTGTGAAAAAATTCCTCTTACCAGAAAAAGTTTGCCAAATTTACAGCGCAGTAATGAAGTTATTTCTAAAATGTCTTCTCAAGGTTACACAAACTCACATGTGTTTGAAGGAAGGTTTTTCATTTTTTGGAAAAAAAATTGCCTTGTTTGGTGCTCTTGGCTTATTTAATTCTTTTTCAATTCTTGGCATCACTGTAAGGCCTAGAGATAAATTTGTATTTCCAACACAGCTTCTTAAGCTACGCTGTGTATAAAAATATTGCATGAAATTAAAATTTTTAAAATGTAAAAGTTTTTTTGAGGTTTACCTTCTAAAATAAAGAAAGTAATATAATAATAATGTATTGGTATATTTTCAGGCTGATGATTCATGTGTAGATGTCATTCAAGAAATGGGATATAGTTTTACTGCAAGGTGAGGTATACTTTTGTTCTATTACAGGGTTCGTACGGTCCTTAAAGGTCCTTAGAAAGTCCTTAATGTTCAATTTCATTCTTAAGGCCTTAAAAAGTCCTTAAATAGTCCTTATTTTTTAAATTTGAGGTGCTTAATTTTTTTTGTTAAAATAAGAAGGTACCCATGTGCTCTATTTGTTTTGCTATCTTTTGTAGTCTTCACAGGAATCAAACTTCTTGCATTTCAATTACTTAATCGAACCTCTAAATTGGCTGCTTGGGTCCGGTACAATCGCGGATTTCGGACAGACCCAAAACGGCGGTTTGACATTACCTACAAAAGGCGGATTTACATAAACATCATCGCATTTTTACTACAAATTGCAGTGCTTTCTCAACTGGTCGATAAATAATTAACTCTTGTTTTTTAAAATTTTTTTTGATAAAAGAGATAAGTAAATTGATGTGTTATATATTTTCACAGAAAAAAAAAAAAAATATTCATGGATTTTGATAAAATGCTTCAAACTACAACATCCAATTTAGTTAAAATGAACTTGTACCCACCCACATGGCAGCTCCCAATTTGTAGAGAAGTTGAATCAAAACACCAAGTTGTACAAAATGCAACGGCTGCCCAGTAACTGGGCACCATTTAAGACCACAGAAAAAGAAATTACACAAGTTCCCTCATTTTGCTTTTAAAAGAAAAGAAAAAGGAATAAAATTTGAAAAGCGGACTAAGGACTCGAGGGGAAAAAATTTAATAAATAAACAAAAATTGGGAATTTACGAAAAAGGGCCGAATTACGGGATTTCAAATTTGGGATTCAATACTATTTATTAAGTTTAGTTACAAAGTAAATAAATTTTTTTTTTCATGAAAATTGTTACTACATTCTAAACAATTATAAATAAAGCAAGTAGGAGCAGCTCCTAACAAGTAATCAGTAAATAAATATTGCTTTTGAAACTTTTTTTAATTAAAGGGGGGGGGGAGAATACTTCAAAGAAGCGTTATTGTTAACATCTAGCTCAAGAAGAGATACATTTAACTAATATGTAGGCAAAAAAAAACTTTCATCTTTTTTTGTGTTTGACCAATCGCATTGTATGATTATCGCTTATTTATACTATTAAAGGTAAAAGAATGATTTATTTTTATTATCATTTTTCTTAAGTCTTACACTATAATAAGCGCAGAGTTGCCAACTCTCCCGATCACTTTTCAGCTGATCTTTCGCTAAACAGTTTGTTCTCCCATTGTTTTTTTTTTTTTTTTGTTTTTGTTTTTTTTGATCAAATAAATTCCTGTATCAAAAATTTGTTTTAAGGCAATGTTTTAATATTTAGTAAATTTTTATCGACCAATTTGGCTTTGAGATCGTTTGCTGTGGGGTTTTGTTGTGTGATGGATGATGGGATATTTGCTGCGTTAATCAAAATTTGTACCTCGTGAAATTTCTTAATTTGCAGTAAATTGAAGGAATCGACCTTTTCTTAAATCTATACACCGTAGTGGCCAAATACTCAGTTTTCCCCTAGTTTTTCTGTTTTTATTTGTGAACTTCGAAAATTCGATTTTTGGCAAAAAGATCCGATTTTTCAAGCTGATGTACAAGTATTTTTATCTAAAGGGATTGTACTACAAAACAAGAAAATTTTTCAAGAAACTTTAAACATGTATTAATTTACATGAATTTTCATAACTTATAACGCGTAAAAACCTATTTTTCGGAAACTTGCTAACATCTAGCGTGTGCTGCGCCGAAAATCGCACGCAGCTTTTGAGACTTCTATCTTTTTGCATCCTTTAAATATATCAATTATTTAAAAAGTTGACAGTTGTTTTAGTATTTGCAGCTTATAGTCTGCCTGTTTTATTTTCTATTTTAAAAAAATTGTTCAATTTTTTGAAACTTTATTTTAGTTAAATTTTGGTAGTTACTATTTGAGGGTAATGTACAAAGTTTTAAGCGATTTCTCGAGTTGAAAAAGTTTTTTCTGAATTTTTTCAAGCTCTTCCAAATAATTTAAAAAAAAATATACATAGCAGAGATAAAAATTTAAGTAAGCCTAAATTGAGATGCTGGCAAAATAAGTTAAGTAAAATGATTAAAAAAAAAAAAAGCAATTAAACACGAATTTTCAAGACAAAGTGCAAAATTTTCTTTAATAATTTTTTTATTTAAATTGTTTTTCATTTAACTTGTATTTTATAGCACTAACCATTTTTGACAATTTTTCATATCATGAAAATTCGCTTATATATGATTAATACTTGTGTTGTGTGCTTCTTATTACTAGCTCCAATAATTATTTAACTCCCTGACTGTATTGGACATTAGAAAAGCAACAAGTCAAAGAGAGCTCCATAAAAGTGTTTGTGTTGAGTTCCTAATAAAAATACCATGTTAAATCAATTTCCTCTTTCAATAATGTTTCCTTTTGAAATAAACATAACATTTTGTATATTTTAAAAAATTTGTGAGGTCCTTAAATTTTTTGTAGGTTCTTAAAAAGTCCTTAGAAAGTCCTTATTTTTGTTTTGCCAAAAGCGTACAAACCCTGTATTAGTATTCATTAAACATTTTGAAATGCTTTGCAAAATGCTTTAATGTTTTAACTTCCTTCTTTGCTTTAGTGTTGAAGAATGTACAAACAATTTCATTCAAATTGGTTTGAGAGAACTTACTGCTCCAGTAGTGGCACGTATTCTGTCCATGATGGCTCGATCTCATGTGGGCTTAACTGATGCGGTTCCAGTTCAGGTCTGTATTAAATATTGTATTCTAGCATTTCTAATAATTTCCAACTTGCCAGTGTGCAGGGCAATCTTGGTATATTTAAATTTGACATTTTATGTCGTAAAAGTAAATGGGTTCATATTTATATTTCATGCATTTATGAATTAAGTTTCAAGGTGGGTTATTTAAAATCATGCTTATTCTTTCAGTTCTGTATGTAAAATGTTTGAATCTCTGTTGTTTTGTATTTCATTTATTTTAGATAATTAAGAGTTGGCCATCTTCTGATTCGTATTAATCCTCTTTTTAATATTTTCTTCATTAAACATTTTCTGTAATCTGAATGATTAATATATATTCAGTAGAGCCTTGATTATGCGAGGTAATGTGGACCGAGGGTACCTCGGATAATCGAAAACTCGGATAACACGAACTCTGTCCAAATCGGGAGGGAAACATGGATTAAAATGAATGAAAGTGTCGTCAAAGATGTAAAAAAAGACATTTACCGTACATAAAACAAAATGAAAAAATGGCGTCACATATACATGCAAATATCTAATTTTACATGCACACAGCTGTATTGTACATGTTCCAGTTAAAGTTGTTTCTTCAAGAAGTTTTGTTTTCTGTTTAACGGAACTCTCGCTTCTTTGCTGCCGTTTTACGCAATTGTTGTAGCTGGTGACGCCGCCATCGGCTGCCAAAAAAATTTTTTTTAAGGGCAAATGTACCTCGGTTAACCCGGAACTCTGTTAATCGGGGCTCGGATAATCAAGGTTCTACTGTATATAGTAACTCTTCACATTAGAAATTAATGCCCTTTTTTTTCAGAACTTGAATAGCAATAACATGATTATATGGAATGAAAATAAAGAAAAATCTGAGGGAAATCAACAGCCTACATGGAATGTAGAAATTTTTGTGCAAGTTGTTCATGAGATGGTAATTTAGTTATTATTAATTTTATTATTGAAACATTACACAATGGTCGCCATCTTAGTGTGCTTTTACACCAAAGGCGACAGACAATATTCCTGTCCTTATCTGCATCAGCGCAGTATATTTTTGAAGGCAAAAATATGCTCTGCGCTTACGCAGATGAGAAAAGACGGAAAGTATTACCTTTGGTGTGAAAGCACTTAGAGACCAAGAATAGATCTAAAAGTTTAGTCAAACTTGAAAAAGTTACAAAAGTTAATGAAATTAGCATTCAGTAAGAATGTAGAGTAAGGTCACACTGATGCTTGGCAACTTTTTAACGTTCTTTAGCAGCAGTGGAGAATTATTATGCATGTTTCCATCATTTTTGCTTGTCACGCTTTTATTTTACACTTTAATGGTAGTTTTAGTTTTTTTAACAAGTACTTGACAGATTATTTTGTGAGTTAATGCAAATTTTAATCCTGTTTAATGGCTTTATTTAGTTGACTGATTTATTTTACATTTTAATGGAACTTAAAATTTTATTTAATGGCTTATTCTATTTGGCTAGTGGATTGTTTTACAGTTTATTGGAACTTTTAATTCTATTTAATAACTTGCTTTATTTAGCAGGTGAATTTTTTATATTTTAATAAAAATTTTAATCTTGTTTAATGGTACCACTTAAAAGGAAAAACTTCTAGGAGTTCATCAAAATAATGCATTGACATTCACAAAACCTTTTTCTATATAGCTTTGACTAAGCATGACGTCAAATGTGAGGTTTGCTGTACCGATGTAGAATGTAGTCACGCACACACAAAGAACTTATGTAATTTCTATAAGCAATCATCATCGTATCCCTGTCCTATAGGTTTAGATAGCATTCATTTGTAAATGTTCGTTTTTCTAACAAAATTATTTTCTCAACTTTGTATTGCTACTCAAATAACTTCAACTCAAATTTCAATTAACTAAATATACTGTGAGAACATAGCCCCCCCCCCCCCCCTCCCATGCCCGGTAAGGTAGCACATAAATTAATCTTCTGTCAGATGGTTATGAGACATAAATATTTGTCAGTAATAGAAGGGTTTTTTGATTGTTCATTATTAAGACGTCTTTAGTATACATTCAGTAGCTATAGAACTTTTTGTATAATAAATGCATTTTTTCCAACATTCACCTAAAGTCAACACTGTCAAGTTATTTTATCAAATGTCATACCCAGAATTCATCTATGTGTAAATTAAATTAAAAATATAAATTAATTTAAAAAAAATATTTTAAAAGATCATAAGAGATCTTACTATGAATTAATATGGTACTGATACTGTCTTACTTTTTTCTTATATAGGCCCCTTCTTTAGATTGGAAAGAAGTTATTCATGAACTTGATAATCCTGGATTTCTTCTAAAAGATAGAAAAAGTTTTAAACTCCTTTGGCAAGCTTTAATGCTTGGACTCAATCATGAAACATTTCCTATGGATAGGATGTACAGACGATGGAGGCATACTGAAGGACAGGTATTTAAATTTAATAGCATAATGAATTTCCCCTTAAAGGTGGCATACTATGTGTTAAGAATTCCTAAAAATGTTGCTAAAATGTCTAGTCCTTTTTTTTTATTTTATTCATTTGAAAATTCTTTATACTGTAAATTTTGGTAAAATAATTTCTGCCATTTTATTTGTTTCCAGTCGAACTTTTAGGTGCAGAAATAAAAACCATAAAAGTGATATTTTTTAATAGTAATCTGCAATGCAAAGCACAAATGTAATATCTAAACTGAACTTGAAATGAGAAATTCACAGTTGAAATTTTAAAATTTTTTCTTTAATATGTTCTTTTCACATATGACCACATTGTTTTTAGATAAAATAAATGTCGAAAACCACCTGGTTGAAATAATTGCTTAGAAGTGCAGATATGATTTTCATGCTTGGCATGGTAGTAATACCTACCGGTCACCAAAGTCACGGAAGTCCCCAAAAAGTCACCAAATCGGAAAAGGGGTCACGGAAGTCCCCAAAAAGTAATTAAAGTAGGCAACCGGTCACGAAAAAATTCGACGGCACTAAATGTTTTTTTTTTCTCAGCCCGATGATCGCCACAATTCTTGTGGAAGACTTACTCATTATTTCTTTTGTTCTGTACACTGATATTAATTTTTAAAAAGTATTAAAAAATGTAAAAACAAAATTAAATAATTCATATTAAGAAATTCAGCATTAATTTGTCATTTTACTTGATTGTTATTCAAAATACAGTTTTTAAAAACAGGTTTGAGGAAAATATACTAGGCCACTAAATAGGTTTACTAAGTCCCCGAAAAGTCACTAAAAGTCACCAAATTGTCTTTGTGAAACTTGGTAGGACATCCTGTAATAAGTAGTGGTTGTATTCTGGTTATGCAGTGGTGTTCCTGTCCTTTTCTTTGGTTATTTTTTGCCCTTCAAAACCAGCATTGCTGTTTGCTGGCCAAAGTTTTTTTTTTCCTTTTTTAATACTTGAAAATAATAAAGCAACCATGAAAAGAAAAAAACAAAGGAAATAAAGAATCCATAGTGGGATTCACCCTGGAAATAGACAGAGCCTGAGCTCATGATTGAGAATAAGCATTTCATTTCTTAGGGCTGATTTTGTATAGCACTGTGGAAAAAAGGCAGCTTGGTCTCAAAGCACAATGGACTTAATTTACTAGTTTTAATCTTTTCAGAGAAAAGTAAATTCCATTCTGCTCTTGTTTTTGCTTTTAAAAAGTTGAAAGGACATAATGCAAGGGGAAATGGAGCATCCTTTAGGACAGACATGTTAGGTTCCAAATATTGGATCCTTTTCGTGCATTACACGTCCTTTACATGCTCTAGCAGGTCAGCATCCTGATACAAAAGCAAACATTTTATTTCAATGATACTTTTATTTATTGGTTTGCTCTTATTATAAAGACAATGTAATTAACAAATATGTGGCAAGTTCATTAATTTTGTTCTTTAATCCTCTCATAAAAGTCATTCATGAAATAAGCGTTTTCTATATTGGTTTTCGAAAAGGTAAATATGCAAGAACTGTTTGATTTAACTTCATGAAAACATATACAAAATAATGATTACAAAATTATGGTTTTTAGTTATTAATTTATGAAAAATTTGTAATTAAATTTCTTCATAAAATTAATGCTTTAGTTATTTTTAATGCGACTATGCTGAGCATAATATGTACCCATAATCAACATGTATGTGTAAATAGGCCTCTAATCAGGTAAAAATAAAAATTCTTCATTTTGGGGGCCAAGTTTTTTTAATTATTAACTTTTGTACCTTTATAAATTGAATATATATGATACTCTATTTGAACATACTAGTATAAAATTTTTTTTCTTTCAAAACCAACAGTAAACAATTGAGTTTTCAGTAGTTATATGTACATATTTGCAGGATTACATTATGTCCTAAATACTTTGGCATGTCCTATTAGACAATTTGTTTTATTGCACCTGTTCACCAACAGCCTTTTTATTTCATCGCTTATTCATATTGACAGGTCTGAAAGTTGTTCCCTTTTTTTGCTTTTTTAAAGAATTAAGTCTTTTTTAGTTGCTATTTTCAATTATCCTCTCCTTTGTTCTGATGCATTTATATTTTATTTTTCAGAATCTTATTTGTTGCAGTCTTTTTTTCTTTTGGTTGGTGTGATTTTGTAAATAAACATCTAAAAACAAAAGAGATTTGTGCTCAATATTGTGCACAGTTAATGTCCAATGGTTTCTTTAAATTTTGAGTCTAAACAATTATGCTTCTGAAGTTTTTCTGTTACTGAATTTCACCTTCAGTTCACTTCGTGAATTTTGGTTACTACTAAATTTGCTCATTAACCAAAGATCTTTTAAATTTCCGATAAATGGCAATACAGTAAAACTCCTCTATTGCAGACACCAGCTGGACGAAAATACCGTATTTATGCGAATCTAATGCGCATCCCCATTTTAAAACTTTAAATAATAAAAAAATTTGTCGGCGAATAAATTTGGTTGACGTCATCGGCGAACGGCTGACCAGTTTTGTACTCGAATCTAATGCGCACCCCAATTTTGAATACTACATTTGGCCAAAAACGATGCGCATTAGATTCGCATATATACAGTATTTGTCCATAATAGAGAGATGTCCCTCAAAAGAGTTTTCTAGGTTCATTGCTTTGTTAGCAAGGAATTAAAAACTGACTGGCTAAGAGGGTTGTCCGTTAGTTGAAGTTTTGCTGTACAATGTTTTATATTCATATCTGAATGGGAAATATTTTTGTAAATATTTCTGAAAAAAATGATATTTAAGTCGAGTATGTGGGAGGCTCAAAACTTTAATCCTCAATGTCTCATTTTGTGCTCGGATGCAGATACCACATCTGTGCTTAGCAGGGCAGTATGCTTGATGTTACTTTATAGTGATGTGTCCTTATGCCCTATGTCTTGCCTACTTATGTCAAAAGATTGATTGGAAGTAGAATACGTGATGTTAGTTTTTACTGCTGGTGTCCTTATACCCTACATTTTGCCTACTACTTATATCAAAAGATTGATTGAAAGTAGACTTCTGCATATAACATTTTTTTGCATTATATTTTGTAGCTAAATGTAAAGCATAGAATAATATTTAGCACGTAATAATATTTAATCATAATTGGTAGAAATGCGCCATTTGCTATGAAAAACATTGTTATTATTAAGTGTGAAAGTTTATTATTTCTTTATTTTAAATTGTCATTTAATGCTTCTAATTCGTTCATTTTTATTGTTTAGTTTTCATTTTTCCAACAAGCTTTAAATTGCTCTGACCTTGTGTGCTTAACTGACTATGCTCACCGTCCTGTCTTAACAGATGCCTTAAAAGCTCCTCCTGAAGATGACAACCGAAGCATCTCAAATTGGTGAGCATTGATTTCAGTATGTCTGTAAACGGATGAACTGATTAACAAGTACTGATTTGTAAAAATACTAAAATTCATTGTGCGAATTTTTTTTATTTGAAAAATTGATTCTTTATGGGCATTATTTTGTTTCTAGCATTAGAGTAGACTAATAATGGTTTTATTTGGGAAAACTTTGACATAAGATAGGACTGTTATGTTTGTGAAAGAAATTTTTTTAAGCCTCCAAAAGAAATACAGTGAAACCTTGATAACTCAACACCCCAAGGGAACACGAAAACATGTCGAGATAAGCAGGTGTCAAGTTACTGAGGTTCCATAATTTCAATTGCTAATATTGGTCTGTATTGTTATTTACTTACCATTCAAGTTATAAAAGCCATTTCCAGTGAATGAAATTATCTCCATTTAATTATTTATCTATTAATATTATTTTGAAAAGTTATACACTACAAATAAATAAATATATAAACATAGTATATATATTTATTTATTTGTAGTGTAATACCTCATGAGAAAAATCAAGTTTTTGTTTTTTTTGATGAAGAAACATCCCTGTAAAATTCCTAGGATTGTACACCATCAAAAGATACCGGAAGAAAAAGTTAACAAGAATACAGAATGGAGGTCGACTTACTGGGGTTTCTGGAAATTGTGTGTCAAGTTAGAGAGTTTTTCTCCCATTGAAATTAGCATTGGGCCAACCATTAGGGAGGGAAATGTCGACTTACTGATGAGGTTGTCAACTTATCCACGTGTCGAGCTATCGAGGTTTCACTGTATTAGAAAGTTTTGATCAGCATTTGGTAATTGCAATCCATGTGTATCTTTGCTTATGAACTTTTTTTTTAATTATGTTTCCTACTTGTTCTTTAAACTTACTTTGTATGTGAGATTTTCCTAAATAAAGAGTAAGTCTAAACTAACATGCCTAGTTTTGATGTAACTTTCGGAGAAAAAAAATCTTCTCAGGCGGTATTGTTGGCACAGTTAACTCTGATATTTTAGTGATCAAATAAAAAATATTTTTTATTTCTAAAAATTTTGTTGCATTATCGAAGTTCTGTTACTGAAGAGCAAAATGTTTTTGAGATAATGCGTGCAGCCATCCTATATTTTCCATATTTTGAGAAAATCTTCTAAAATTGACCTATATGTGTCCTATATTTATAACAGCTCTAGTTTGTCTTGAGCCATTCAATTTCAGATCAGGGCATATGTGAGGGGCATGACCCTCCCAGATTTAAACAAAAGTCTTTAAAAAATTACAGTAGTTACACCTAACAAGGGACATATAAAAGATCCCAAAAGGATTTTGCAAAAAAAAAAAATCCTTAGTTTTTTAAAATTTAGTACAACATTAGCCGTGTTTAGAAAATCAGCAAAGCACTTGCTTTTGAAATGGCCACTATTTCAAAAGTTTTTAACCAATTTGAATATTTTTTTCTTCTACAAATAATTGGAAGGATAGTATTTTATCTAGACACCATTTTTAAAAATCTAGTTGACTTTATTGATAAAGAAAAAAAGTTTTTGACGTGAAAAAATTGCATTTTTACCAATGTTTTTATATTATGATTTTTTTTGTTGACAAAACAGAGGTGCCAATCTAAAGTGCTGTTATGGAAGTTTTGTATCAAATTTTATTATAAACCTGAGATTCATATCCCCCATTTTTGAAGTGTGATTACTCAAAAAAGTCATTTTTTAAAAAAGTTGAAAATCTGCTCATTAGATGCCCTTTAAGTGCTTACTGAGATGCAATCAATCATATTGTGTGTTTTTGCCCCAGAGATTTTATGGTTTTTTCTAAAATGATGTTTTGTGGGTTTCTTATAAAACCAGAACAAGCATTTTTATTTAATTATTTTACTTTAAGATTTAATCAATTTTTATTAAAAAAATACTATATATCGTTACACAATTACTGCAGCGAACTTAACCTTCTTTAAATTAACCTTCTTCGTACTTAACCTTCTTAAAATTTACATAACACCATGCACAAAGTGCGTGGTGTTATGTAAATTTTAAGTAGCTGTAGTTAAACCACTGGTTTAATTTTAATTCATGTTATTCTGTTCATTCCAATTACTAGTTTTAAACTCGCATTCTTTACATCAAATACATGTAACAGCAAACATGAAATCTATTGTAGGGATCATACATAAATGATGTCACGCTTCGAGGAGGGGAGGGGTGGGGTGACAAGAAGTGTGAAATCATGCATTATGCAACATAGCGTGACATGTGACAAAGGGGGGGAGGGGGATCAGCTGAAGTGTGACACATTGTGACAAAGGTGGGAGTGGGTCAAATATATGGGAAAAAAGCATGACATCATTTATGAACGGCCCTGTAATAATACATTCAAAACATTATTGGCTATCCTGAAATAGTAATGCTTACACGGGAGGCACAATCAAACATTAAGTGCAAGCAGAGTTACAAAATCACCAGCCTCTTAAACAAATATAACTCGGTGTATGATTTGCAAATAGGAAAATTTATTGAACATGTTAATGACAATTATTGGATGGGACAAATTACGATCGTGTCACCAATGGCTTAGGGCCATAATAGTATTATTTGTATATAGATTAATCTAAAAGAAATATTTCAATAGAAGAATCTCGGGGAAAGAAAAAAAAAAAGACGGATATATAGCAATGCTGAAAGTAAGAAATATAACACCATCCTAGTCTTTATATTTTTTGGTAATAAGGAATAGATGATTCAAGAACTTGATTCTACTTATTTTTCTTTAAGTACATAACTACATATGTGTTTAAAACTGTACATCAGTGCTGTAACATGATATTTGATGCAAAGTGTGCAATTTTTTTTGCAAGTTTGCAATAAATAGACCTAGAATGAGCAACTAAATCTCACTTTAGCTTGGTGGACCTTTTTATGTATTAAAAATACTTTCAATTTTGTCCTATAATTTTAATGCCAATGTCCTATATATTGTTTGCCCTTGCTGCTGGCACTGGATGTTTATTCCTATAGTGCTATTAACTAAAATATCTTACATGTTAAATTATTGGGTTTAAAATTTTTTAATTTATATATCAGACATTTAAAATTGCACTGATATTTATTTGAGCAATTATTTTTTATGTGTTTTTAGTTAATTCAGTAGTTAGCTTCAAGACCTACAATTTGATAACATGATTTGATTTTGAAAATTTATTTTCAATATTTTATCCCTTAGTAGTAATGTTATGTTCCCCTTTTGCATGTTTGCTAAATTCTTTTTTTTTTTTTTTTTGTAGGAAATCTTTGGATCTAATAGAGACATTATTATATTTGTCTGAATCTCCATATTTTAAAGAAGAGCTTTTTAAATTTCCAGTAGCTCATTGCCCTGACCTTCTCATATTAGGACTCATCCAAACATCTGTAAGTATACTTTCACGGTTTTAAATATTAATCAGGGTGTATACGGACTTTTAGTTGGAAAGTGCCACTTCCAAGGTGCCTAAAACTTTTTAGCTGGATAAAAACGGGGAAGGGGGGGGGGGGACTTCCAATGTGCTTAAAACTCTTCAGTTAACAAAATACTGCAATCAAAATTGATGAGACTTCAGCTGGAGGGGGATATGCATAGGAGAGTAGTCTGTGTTTACTATTTCAAGAAAATAGAAATATTTAGATGTCGTCATAATTTTAATGATGCTTGAAAAATTCTTTTTACTTAGACAAATTCATAGTCGACAAATTAATACTAGAAGTTATGTCACAAATAGTTGACTCATAAAGTGCTCCTACACATGCTGTGCTAATGTTGGAGAATTTTTGTAATCAAGCAGTCGTGTTTGTCTTGAATAATTAGGACTTGACTGTATCCGATTACATTATTTCGTATAAGTGCTAATTTGGCCAAGCATCATTAACGAGTAAATGCGAAGACAACTATTGATAAACTTGTTAATCTTCAATTCAGCATCGAACTAATTTATGTTCATCAACATAAATGTTACTATCTTCTTAGACTAAAACAGTTCATATGCTCAGTGGAGGGGAAGATTAATTATTTATTCAATTGATGATTCCACTTATATATTAAATCAACCGTATTTTTCAGAAAACAATAAACCATCTTCACAAAGAACTGTTGTCAACATTAATACCAATATTTCTCGGAAATCATCCCAATTCTGCTATGGTATTACATCTCGCTTGGCATAGTCAGGTAAAATTAAAGCATTACCTTAAATATATAAAAATAACATCTTTAAAATAACATTCTTACTAAAGGCATGAAATTGTTTCAGTATCACTCCACTGCCATAAGGAATATCATAATGCATGCCATGGCTGATTGGTATGTTAGAGGAGAAGGAGACCAAACTCGCCTTTCAAGGATACTTGATGTAGCACAAGATTTAAAAGCGTTATCAATGCTTCTTAACTTGACACCTTTTTTGTTTGTCATAGATTTAGCTTGTCTGGCTTCTAGAAGAGAATACTTAAAGTTGGATAAATGGCTTGGAGATAAAGTTAGAGAACATGGGGTAAGCTTATTTTGTGTTTTTTTTTTAAATTGTGAGTTCTGTACCATAATTGTGTAATTGTAAATCACAAGGATACTTTTAAAATTCCGAAACATATTTCTAACATATATATTATGTAAAAATAACTTTATATTTTAGTACAAAATGGCAGTGACATTCGGGTCATTCTATATCAAATCATCCAGCCATAAATGAAAATGAAACCCATGGTCTCAGATTCTTATGATTTTTTTATTTGTTCATTTTACTATCACGATTACCCGTGTAAATTTTTTTGTTGCTATCTTTAATACGTTTTGAGTTATGAATTTTTAAAAAGGTGTTGTAAGAGACGTCTTCGCTTTACTGACAAATTTTGTTCTAGCGACATAGTTCAAGCAAAAAATTCATAACATTGCCAATTTTCATGATATCACAAAACATTTTTCACTAAAATGTTCAGAATAACTTACAGAATAAGCCAAAAGTGCATTTAAACAAATATCTATTGAGTGATGCAGTTAGTATTAGCTAAACCTTGGATTTCATAAATATTTTATAGAAAAAACATGAAATTTTAAAACAGCAATAAAACTAAAAGGCACTGCAGTAACCAAAATAATTAAAAAAAAAAAAAAAATCATCCTCTAAGTATAAACTAAAAGGTTCTAAAATAAAATTGGTGGTTTTCCAGTATATTTAATTTCACAGTAAACAATTTAAAAATATGTACAACATAGCTTTCACAACATTACAAGTTTTTGCTTCTTATTATAAATACTAATTGCTTTGAAATAATAAAATATAGACAATATAATGCAAAATAAGATTATTTTTACAAGAAATAAGTTCATAATTTAATGTTTATATAGTTAAAAAAAAAATAAAATTGAAAGAAAAAGAAATCACTGAATCATGATTTTTTACAAAGTATCAAAGTATAATGCAGGCTCATTTCCTATTTACACCTGTGACATACCCAAATGACCAAAAGTAACTTTTATTTTTAAAATAAAACTACTTTAAAAACTTTAAATAAAAATTTGTGTGTGACAATACCTTTTTTATTGTCCTCAAGTCTGGTTTTGCACTGGAGATCAATTGAAGTAATGTCCTTCTGCTGAAAGTAATACATTCTACCGGATGCTTTTGTAATTGGAGGATTGACACAAGAAATCACATTGCTTATGGCAGTACAGCAAACATCTTTTGTGGGCCAATGATAAGATGCAACTGGTTCATGGGGAAGCATGAATAAAACTTTAACGCCACCTTCATCTTCGTGTTTTAATATAACTAATCCAAAAAACCATTGGTTGTCATAAATGCTGGCAATATAATTGTGTAAACCAATATCAAACATTTTCACTGATGAATTTTGTCCTGAAAAATTAAAGACAGTGCGAAAGTTTTGGTCAAAACTTACACATTTTGTTGCAATTAAGTCTTCAGATATAGGATGAAAATGGTGAAAACTACGTGTTCTAGAAATAGTTTTGGCCTTAGAAATGAGTCTCCAGTTCTTTACCAATTCCTATGAGTGTTTCTTTTTTTACCAGTATGAAATTTAGGTTTTCAATTTTTGTCGAGCAAAAATTGAAGAATTTTTGCGAATTAATAGCATTACCAGGATTCATTTGGAGACTTGCTTTTGTTACAGTATGTTTGATGGTGCCACCAATACCATCACAAGGAGACTTCCCATGGCTGGTGGCAGAAAAACACCATTGCACTTTTAGTTTAAAATCACTTTCATGAGGACACACATTGAGAAAATTTTTGCAATTTTTGTATTGTGCAGCACACTCATCTCTATAGTACGTCACACTTCTCACAGCTGTGAAATTATTTGTGAAGTGTTCCCCAACAATTTTTTGTGTTTCATGAACAAATGCTACATCATGTTCCAAGTCATCAGACACTACACACAAACTAGAAACTATTACAGGGTGTGTAGCGGTTTTTAAAAGTGCTTAATAGTGCTTGTTTTTGCTTTTGTTTTTAAAAGCTTTTAAAAGTGATTATTTTTTATCCAAGTTTTTATTCTTTGGTGGTATAAGAGCATATGGTCCTCTGAAGTTCAAGATTCACGGTCGGCACTCGCCACGTGGCGAGCTTGTTTGAAAAAGTGGCGACTAAAAAAATTAGGAGCGATCGCCATCTTTCTTTTTTTTTCTTCTTAATTTCTAAAGTAAATCCTTCTTTTTCAAATACATCTATTGAATTTACAACTCTTGCTTCTTTCATGCACACAGACAATAAAAACGCATCAATTTGGCATTCAAACAACCGAATTTCGGTATTCAGTATTTTCACAGAAGGGAAATCACAGTACTTTACGGTAAGGAAGTAGTGCATACAGTTATTTTAAATTATGCTGTTCTCATGGGAGCTTTTATTTAAGCTTCAAAATATTTTTAAAAAAGCAAAGATGATTTTTTATTTATTTTACATAGATTATGAACATCCACTTCTTTTTCTGCAGCAGCAGGGAATCTTTACTAGTAGTTTTTCTTGAAATTTTTTTATTTTTAAAACACAAAATGAGTGGGAAAAAGTATGAATTTTATTTTTTTGACTATTAATTTATACTCTAAGAAAAAAAATAATACTTTGGTTACACAGAAAAACTTATGGGTGAAAATGAAAACGTTTGATATTGGTGTCCACAATTACATTTTCTGTATTTATGACAACTAATGGGAAGATGAAGGTTAGGTTAAAGTTTCATTCATGCATCCCCATGGACCAGCTCCATCTTTTCACTGGCCCACAAAAGATGTTTGCTGTATTCCTATAAGCAATGTGGTTTCTTGTGTCAATCCTCCAATTAAAAAGCATCGGGTAGAATGTATTATTATCCGCAGTAGGAGATTACTTCCATTGATTTCCAGTGCAAAAACATTTTAAAACAGACTCGGGGACAATAAAAAAGGTATCACACACAAATTTTAATTTTAAACAATTTTATTTTAAAAATAAAGTTACTTTTGGTCATTTGGTATGTCACAGGTGTAAATAGGAAATGAGCCTGCAATATGTTTAGATACTTCAAAAAATCACGATTCAGTGACTTCTTTTTCTTCCTCAATTTTTTTTTTAACTTTATAAACTTTAAATTATAAACTTATCTCTTGTAAAAATAATCTTATTTTGCATTATATTGTCTATATTTTATAATTTCAAAGCAATTAGTATTTATAATAAGAAGCAAAAACTTGTAATGTTGTACATATTTTTAAATTGTTTACTGTGAAATTAAATATACTGGCAGTAAAAAAACCACCAATTTTATTTTAGAACTGTTTAGTTTATACTTAGAGGATTTTTTTTTTTTAAATTATTTTGGTTACTGCAGTGCCTTTTAGTTTTATTGCTGTTTTAAAATTTCATGTTTTTTCTTCAAAATATTTATGAAATCCAAGGTTTAGCTTATACTAACTGCATCACTTAATAGATATTTGTTTAAATGCATTTTTATCTTATTCTGTAAGTTATTCTGAACATCTTAATGAAAATTTTTTTGTGATATCATGAAAATTGGCAAAGTTACGAATTTTTTGCTTGAACTAAGTCACTATGGGGTCATTCCATGTCAACTGATTTAATTTTCCCAGCCATTTCAAAGTTTTCTTTCATGTTTATTTTCAGTTATTCTATTGCATTTAGTATATGAACAAGAAAAAAAAAAAAAAAAAAAAAACAATATTATTAAGTCTTGTAATTTAGTAAAGTGCAAATATAATGTAATTTAGAAAATTGCAAATAAAATAATTAGTGGCTCCTGCATTTTCATTTTAAAAGTTTTTCTGTTTAATATATTCTCATAATACTTTGCAATGTAAATTTAATATTGAATTTATTACTTTATACATTTAGGAAGCTTTTATTCAAGCATCTCTCAACTTCTTAAATCGTCGTTGTCCCCAAATTATGGGTGGAAGTATCAAAGAAGAAAACCTCCCCAAAAATGCATTGCCTGCTGAAACTTTAGCAACAATATTAAGTTTACTTCAAAGTTTAGTTGGGTAAGTGTTTGCTTTAGCTCATCTTCACAAGAGGTAGTATTGATATCAATGGCTATTTGCTCAATTTATTTTTTTACAAAATTAGTAATTTTTGTAGGAAATTTTTGGACAATTTTTTTTTTATTAACGATTCTTTGAAATTACATGAACGAAACCAATACCACCGAGGTAGCATTAATTTTTAATCAATTTTACATTGTTAATTAGAAATGATGCACAAATTTGTAAACTAATGCTAACTCTAATATGAAAAATCTCTCGCCAGATAGCTGAGGCAAGTATGAGCAGTGCTGAAATTATTGGCAGTGCGTATGCCTAAGCTTTAAAATATAGCAATGGTTGGCTCTTTGAATTTGGTTTGGACTTTTCCAAAAACTGGACACCCTTCATAGTTTCCTCACTGTTTGCTTAGTGCCTATCTTCTCTATGTCACTGGTGCTCATGGTAACCTGTTGGTTGGCTCATTCCCAATCTTGGTGGTTTTGGTTAAACACACCACAATTATCAAAAGAAATGAATACTTGTAGTCAAATGGTACTTATAGCCAAATAATCTGTTGATTTTTGATAACTAACAGGTCTGCACATGTCTGACTGGTGTTTCTGAAATCCATCCCTTGCTAAAAAATGTTACACAGATAACTAAAAATAATCCTTTTTGTGCACTGATTCAAAAATAAAATAGCAAACAGAACATAAGACTCGTACATTTTCAGCAGCATAAATCATCACACTCTGCCTCTCTAGGTGTACATGATTTTAATAGCATCGATAATGAGAAAAATGACCAGTTTTTGCTCTATATAATCATTATGAATACTTAGGAGAAGTCACTGAAGAAGGAAGAATTTTACAATGTGGTCTTCCATCGGCACTAAAGTGCCTCATTTAAGCCCCCGAAAATGATTTAGAATACCCATCCTCCAAATTGCTACTTTAAAAAAAATTATGAACCAGAGATCGTTAAATGTTTAGTACAATTCGATCCGCAAACCAGGCCGTCCTGTAAAAAATATGTATATGAAACGGCTTACTTTGGAGGGAAAAAGAAGATTGAGACTGAAATTATGATATTAGGCTTTCATTATGATTCTGGTAGACAAAGCAGTAGGTGGGGAGCTCCTTACAAAAATAACACACCTCATCCAATACAAATTTAAAGCATGTCCTTGTTGATTTAACGTCCTCTCGGTTAACCTTGCGAGTGAGTCTGCACAAGCAAAAAAAGGCAAAGAAGCAGCTAGAGCGAGAACATTAATTCATTACGAACTATCTTTGCGACAGATTTGTTTAAAAGTCTACCTTTGTTACAAATGTTATGCTTTGCCTAGGTCAAGAAATGTTTTCTTTTTTCAATAATAGCAAACATAGTTGAACATATCTTTTTTGTGTCTTTGAAATAGTTCCATATCTCAAGAACTGTCGGAGACGATTTTGACTATGGTTGGAAATTGTGGTGTTGTTTTAAATAAAAACAGATTACCACCTCCTGGTGTTGTTAAAACTTCACAGGGTACTTTACAGTCAGTCATGTCTTCATCTGTGATCACTCCAAATTCAAGCGTAAGCATATATTTCTCTTAGTAGTTCAAGATTTCATTTACGTGAAATTTCAATGACACTGAAGATATATTTTGATCTCATGCTCTGTATAAATGTTTTGTAGTTGGAGCAGTTGGGTAGCTTGACATCATCCGTCTCAGCCCTTGCGTTAAGTAATAATGTAAAAGCTATAAGCAGTGGAAATTCAGCATTTCCATTAGCTGGATCCTTAAGCTCACTTTCAATTGCATCATCTGGATCTCCTGCTAAGATGTTATCAGTTGTCACACCATCAACACCGGCTGTTTCATCTGTTAGCCAAATTACACAAAATTCTTTCCCTGGTGGTGGTATGCCAACTGCATCAACCCAGTTGCCTGGACAGTTCAGTTCTCAGCTGGGTATGTTTTCCATAGTTTTTAAATGTTAAGATTAAAAAATTTAAAAAGAAAATTTTAAATGTCATTGCCTATATGACCACTGTTACACTAGTTATCTATTGTATTTGTAAAGAGCTAAATATTTTATATTTTTTTAACGGTAAAGATTTACTGGCACACAACAGTACAGACTCTGTCAAATTGAGAGGGTGGCACATGATGTTCATTGAGAAAAATAAAATATGGTGTGGTAAACATTTTTTGAAATTTAGTTTAAATCGCCAGTTTTCTGTATAATTCTTTGATTCACTAAACATCGCAAAAATCTAAAATGCACTGAAAAAAAAAAAAAAGAGAAAGCAATTCCTGGCTATTGTTTCGAAAAGGATATTTTGGGTCAAATGTTTGTTTTTTGATTAATATGACATTGTAGAGTTGAGATGGGAATTTTTTAAAAATATGACTGGAAAACCTGGGAATGTCTGGGAATTTCATTCTGCTGTTTGATATCAGTCAATTTGGAAAGGGAAGGCAATATATTTGGCTGACCTACTGCAGGAAGCAGAGGTCTGGACTGTTTTGTCTGCTTGGGATTTAATTTGTAGCCAAATGTGTCTCCAAATCTATTCCCCTCTTCTCTCCTTTTTGACATTAGTTGATCTTCATCATCAAGTCAAGGTCTTCATTAAAAATACTAAGTCGCCAGTGCAGCAACAAGGCAACTAAATGGCAAGGAATTCATTCTGATGAAACATGTAAATTAAATGTAAATTAAAAAAAGAAATTCTGTTATGCTTAAATTGAAAGTGGTTTTCCATGAAGAAGCAAATATAACATGATATGTAAGTCTATAATATTTATTAAATATAAATTGTATGAGCTATAAATTATAAAAATCTTAAGATCCTGGTATGCAACAAGGTTGAAAATTTTCAAATGGTCAGGGAGATCAGGGGGGAAAAAAACTTTCTGAACTAATGGTTATTTAAATGCAGAAGTAATAAAATTTTTTTTGTGTGCATTAAATCTTATTAATGTATTAAGTCCTATTAAATCATTCTCATTATTTTTTAAAATGCATTAATATATTTTATTCTTTTATTTTGTCTTAAAATTCAAGCGTATGCTACATAATCATAAGCATGTTTGTTATCAGAATAGAGCCTCATTAGTGTAAGGTTCTATTCGGATTAGAATAGAGCCCTTTTAAATATCACTTTTTGTGGGGGAAAAAATCTTCAACGTAGAGGTTACATAGTACAAGGTGCACTTACATTTTTTGTACATGAATTGATTGAGTGCCAAAAATGTAATGCATAAAATAACAAAAAGCATTTACCTTCATATCCCCATAAAATAAACACCGTGAATTCTTCAAGGTAATATGTTGCATTTTGTTTCTTCCTCATTCTACTAATATTCACAATCCAAATAATATAGTTTCTACGTACTTATTCTACATTTTAGATTAAGTAATAGATTTGCTCAGTTTCAGTATTCAGTGTTTTTTCCTTCGTGAAAAATATGAAACTAAAATATTATCTCTTTTGTTATTATTGATTTCCTATTTATATTTCCTTTATTTTTACCAATTTATTTCTTACAATGTCTAAATGGGGAATTGGTTTGAAAAAATGGGGTGTATGCTCCAAAATACATAGGAATTAGCATTTCTCAAAATGTTCAATCATTTTAGATTGCAATTGAAGATGCAAAACTATCTCTTAAATTGTAGGTGGAGATTTCGGAGCTATTTTTCCAGATGCTAGCCAGCCAGTTTCCAAAGAAATTGAAGATGAAGCAAATGGCTACTTTCAGCGGATTTATAATCATTCACCACATTCATCTCTACCAATTGAAGAGGTTCTAGACATGTTGAAAAGATTTCAAGATTCTCCTATTAAAAGGGAAAGGGTAAAGGAACTTCATAGGCTAAAATTTTTTCAGTTAAAGTTACTTAGTATAATTTTTTTGTATGTATTTTTCATAGGAAATGCAATGAAAAAAGTTCTTTCCCATTACAGTTTTTGTGATTGATATTCAGTGCTTGTAATCCATATTTATATCCCCAGTAAGCTTTGCTATCCATGTTTTACCTGCCAAAAATTTCATTTCAGGAAGTATTTAACTGTATGATTAGAAATCTGTTCGAAGAATATAGATTTTTCCCACAATATCCTGACAAAGAACTAATTACTACAGCCCAGCTGTTTGGTGGAATTATTGACCAAAATCTTGTGAGGTATCTATTCAAGCATTTAGCTCTTTTTGTATTACCAGGGGTGATTGTATTCTGGGTGTACCCCGGAAATCCGGGTTTTTCATATCCTCCTTAGCGGATGGGAACAAAAAATCCGCCGAAAAGCGATAAACATTCCCTTTTTAGCAACCCTTTACGCAGCAAGGGTTGTAATGGCGCCAACCATCTTTGTTCTGAACAGGAACGATACCACGTCCTATGTGTTTTTGTTGTTAGGGATAACTGGGCGTTGGCGCCATTTTGTAATTTTTTTTCGACGCCAAACCGTTGGTGATGTTTATATTCCCGATGTAAACATCACCAAAAGTAGTAATTTTTTTTAAATGGAATTTATTTTTGTTTTTGTTTTTAAAAGAACGATAAAAAAAAAAACTTTGAGTTTTTTTTGGATTTAGTTATTTTTCCGATAAACATTGCAAAAAAGTACCGAGAAACTCATTTTCCAAACTACAATTTTTTTTGCATAATAACGCATTTTTACTTCCTTTTCCTGAAATCGGCGCTGGACTTTGAGTTATTTTCTCAACTTTTATTTTAAAAGTTGCAGATATTTGACAAATAAAAAAAATAATAACTCTAAATTGAAAAAGTATTCCCCTGCAAAAATTTGGCAGAAAATATATAGTCATAGGAAATTCCTATTTATTATGTTTCACTGTAAGTTACAATTTATTTTCAAAAAATAAATAAATTAAATTTTTCTTATCAGTTAGAAGTAGGTAAGTAAAATATAAATTTTAATTTCAAAAGTTATTTTAAACATGCCATTGTAACTATATGTGTAAAAGCTGTCGTATAATTTATGGTGCATAAAAGGCCTTTTGCATAAACATTTTCAGGATTTTTTTTACTTTGTGTCGCAATCACCCCTGTATTACATATAATGGTTTTCTCTGAATATGTATGCAATCATACTATTTTTACATACAAATATATCTTTAGTGTAGTAAATCTTAAAATTTTTTTCATGGTGTAAACGACATTAGTCAGTCAAAAAGAGGGATGTTAAGATATCAATTTCATTTGAGTTCATATACAGTAAAACCTGTTTTTGTGCGGTGGATAGGGACCGCATAAAAGAAATCGCACAAAAGAATATTCGAAAATTCTATTATAAATTCTTACATATAATAAACAACTTTGTACGATATACTACAAAATTTTTTTTTTTATGCGGTGGATAGGGACCGCATAAAAAAAGTCGAACTTAGAAAATACATCAATGATTTATGAAATAGATGAGAAAATGCTTTCAATTAAATTAAATAATTAAATTAGATCTAAAGAAATTGTAAAAATATTTAATTCTTCATTGTACATATACGTGGAGAAGTTTCCAAATTATTCATTAAATGGTTTGCTCCTACTCGTCGTAATCCAAAAAGCGCATCTTCTTGTGACGAATTGGTTGAAAATCGCTTTCGTCGCTTCAAGATAGGATTTCAATTGATTTCTTTTTTGGTACCATGAAGTCAGTGATCAGTTTTTGTGACGATGGTCGACTGGTCAATTGCTTGTAAACGTCACGATAGTGAGACATGCATGATCTCGGTTCTTTTTGGAATTTTAAGCGTCTTTCCCCATTGGTATCTATTTTAAGAAAATACATTTCCAATTTTTTAGAAATCTGGATCCCTGCATATATTTTATCTGCTGTAATAGAGCCCGGTTCTTCTTGTCCATTTTCATAATCTATCAAAGTATTGATAATGTCACTATCATCGATAGTTTGGTCCTCAATCATCTCGTTAAGGTCATTTTCGCCGAAATTATCAAAGCCTTCTCCTATAATTTTTATTTATACAGTAAGCACATGGGCACTTAATCATGAGCTTACTGTATAAATAAAAATTATAATTAGTTGTTATTTTTAAATATGTATATGTACATTGATAGGAAACATTAAACTGGTGCTAACGCTGCTAAGATTCATGTACCGCATAAAAATAAATCGCATGAAAAAAATCGCACAAAACCAATCGCACAAAAACAAAATCGCATAAAAAAGGACCGCACAAAAACAGGTTTTACTGTATTTTACTATTTAATTCACTGCTGTTCATAGAAATACTTCTGGATAACTTATTGAATATTTTAAGAGCTGCTTACATAGGGAATGAATAAGCCAGTTAATATTAAGATGGTTTTTTCCCCAATGAAAGTTTCAATTGGAATCACCTTTTAATCAAGTTCCTACTTTCTCCTATAACAGATCCTGTCCCATAACAGATCTTGTTTTTACTTACATTTTCCCCAATGTAAGCAGGGGCTTCATTCAAGTTGTAAATGACCTTTTGTCCTTGTAAACAGATCCTTATGCTAATAGCTATAGAGTATGTGAACCACATCATCCTTATTTAGGGCTAAATAAATTTTGTATTTTGAATTGTGAAGTCATATTTATTTAAATATATTTTCTTTGGTTTTGGTTATTTTGTGAATTGGAATTTTATTTTAGTAACTGTTGATAATTTCTTACTATGAAGAAAAAAAAAAAAAAAACTTAAGATTTTATTTTTATAAATGTAAAATTTGCAGAATTGTATATTGTTATAATTTCCCTTTTAGTCATAGCTATGTAAGTTTTTTGCCAGTCAACAAAAATTGTTTTATAATATAGTAATTTTGAGAGAATTTATCTATTTTAAATAAAATTTAAAAATATTTATTTCATTTTATTATTGTTATTGTTTTGACATTTTTGTGTTAAATTTTTTAAAAATATTTTTAGTTACATCACTTTGGGCCTGGCACTGAGATATGTATTGGAGTCATTAAAAAAGCCACATGGAAGTAAAATGTTCTACTTTGGAGTTACAGCTATGGATAGGTTTAGAACTAGGTATTTAAAATTTCCTTCTCTCTTAAAACCTAGTTTTTTAAATTTTCAAGTCAGACATCAGAACTGAAATGTAAAAGAATGTATTTCAAAATGCTATTAACTAATAAGGCGTAAGATTGAAAATAATAATAAGTAAAGATCTTAATAATTACTTCTGTATAACATTTTCGTGATGTGTAGATATGTCATAGTGGCCAACTCTACAGAATTTTTTGGAAGACTCCTGCTGTTTAGCCGATCTCCCACTTTCCCGCATTTAACTTAATTCTTTCTGATTTTGTTTCGATTTTTAAGTAAACGTTTTGGCAACCAATGCTGTTGCATCGCAATCATTCCTTGGGTATTACAGTGTGAATAGAAGAGATCTTTCTCTACCCGCCCACCAGCAGATATATAACGCTTGATACATATCATAATAAATATTGTGGTATATAATATATCATGATATTTATAAGTTAATATATATTATGATAAATATTGTGATGTATCATGATAAATATCCAAACAAATTTATGTTATTTTAAGTTACTCTTTAAATTCATTTTAGATTAACGTATTTATTCACTTCTAAGTGAATAAATAGATTAATGAGAAAATATGGGAAATAATGAGATAGGTTAAGAAATAATGAGAAAATATAACTATGTAAGAGGGAGTCTAATAGAACTAGATTTATCGAGAGGAAGTAGGATAATGATAAAATTGAGTGTTGGAATATCCACAATGATAACAATTCTCTGTTTTAAGTTGACTTTGATTCATTCATCAGCCAAGCACCAGATTAACTCGTTGTAAAGCCACTTACTCTATTATTAAACATGACATCAAGAGAAACTTTATTCCTATAATTATGGTATAATACCAAAATTAAAAATGTGTATCTGGTATAGCACAATTGATATTTTATCATTTTGATGAACAAATTTACATTGGCAGAGATCGATCCAGCATTTTTTAACAGGGCCCATTTTTTGTGAACTTTAGAGAGATTTTTGTGAAAGATCAAATAACTTTTGTGAATTGAAAATTTAAACATACAAGAATAAAAAAATTTTATTATTTGCCGCTTTTATAATAAATAATGGTATGAAAAGTACGATTTGGAAGCTTGGAATTTTGTGAAATGTCCGTTTTGATTTATCCTTCCTTAAATCTGCAGGGGTCGGCACGAGTCACTTTTTCCACTAAAAGTCACTTTTTTTGCATTGGTCACTTTTAGTCACTTTTTCAAAAATTGGTCACTATTTTCAATTCTTTGCCTTTTCTCTGTCAGAGCAACCAAAATGAGTTAAAATACGTGTGCCAGGGTTGAAGCTTCAGCGTATCTGCCATTTTTGGGTCTGTAAGTCCGCCATTTTTGGTCGTATTTTGAAATCCGGCATGGAGCCGGCCTCGAGTGTGCCGAAGTTAGGGTTTGATATTGCAGTGTGGTGCAACCAGAAGGGGGGGGCCTAGAGGGCAGGTGACATCTCCCCTCATCTAGTTTTTAATTTTTTTTTTTACTCTAAGAGCAAATCCTAAGAAAACAGGGTTCGTGATTTTTTTGATTAAAAAAAAAAAAAAAAAACTGATTTTTTAAATTTAAATCGGATTTTTTTAATTTAAATCGGATTTTTTTGATTTAAATCGGATTTTTTTGATTCAAATCGGATTTTTTTGATTTTTTTAAAAAAGACCTTAAATATTTTAGATATTTATCATGATATATTCATAGAAGCAATATGGCATGTTAATCAATGTGCAAAAACATACTTTAAGCTATTTTCACAGCAATAAATATTTTTAAATAATAATAATGATAAACAAATTTTAATATAAATGCATGACTCAAATGAAACTAAACCCTACCAGGATTAATAGTACACTCATGAATACAGATAAAGTGAACAAATTCAATCTGAATTATTTTGCTGTTTAAAGCTGAAAAATGTAACAATTGTATGTACTTAATTTTTACATCAAGTGTTCTTTAATCATTTTTCTATTTTATGAATAAAAAAAAGCCTGAAATATTTTTGCCCATTTAGTAAAATCATATGCTCACACTATTACTAAAAACTGAAACTTTTTGTTTTAATCAAATATCTTTACTGCTAACTTGTATGATAAAAAAATATTTTAGAAGGAAAAAACCTTATGCTATTAGGGGACATAGATGAAACTTTAAGGATGCATATTCTAAATTCTAACAATTGCTGCTTTAAACGCTATCATTCTGAATTATTTACTGTGTGGCATTTATTAAATTGGTCAAAAATACTCATTTTAAGATAAAAAAACACAGAATGGTTCATGATTATTATGAACTCTAATTTGAATGATTGAATGAATAATGCTTTGCTCTTAAGATGCTTGAAGAATAAGAGTAATATTGTAAAATTAAAAAAAATAGTAATTAGTTCCAAACTTATGAAATATGTTATGCACACAGACAGATGGACCTAGGAAGTTTTGTTTGAAATAGTGGTTGTAATTGCAACATATTTCATTTTTACAACACTTTCTAATATTGTAAACTTAATAATTTTTTTAAAAAAATCACTTGATTTAAATCACGATTAAATCAACGAACCCTGTAAAAAAATAAAGCGATATTTAAATTAGAAAAGAAACAAATTCAGACTAAAAATTTTTAGCAGTTGCAGATTATATCACTCAGAAAATTACCTTAATTTCTCTTTTCTTTCACCCCCCCCCCCTCACTCCCGAACTAACTGTCACAATCACAAAAGAATTTTTGGAGGGGATTTCTCAACAAAAAGACAATATTCATCTTGAGAAAATAATGTTATATTCTTGTCAAGAAATCATTAAATAATGATGCAGGGGAGGGGGGAATCTAAATTCTTAAAAAAAAACTTTAGATTTTAAAAATTCTTAGCAGTTGCAGATTATATATATTGCTCAGAAAATTACATTATGACCTCTTTTTATTTCCATCCCCCCAAAAAGGAATTGCACATAGTTCAGGCAGGAAAAAAAATAGTGCACCCCCAGTAAAGAATTTTTCTGATTGTGCCACTCATACTGTCATTATGTATGAGGGATACCATGTAATTATCACAACTAAAATTATAAAATCAGGGAATTTTTTGGAGCTCAATCAGTTAATTTTTCTTGGATTTTGTTACTACCATGAAATTACAAAAACAGCATCGAATAATCAAACGGTTTGTTTCCTACAATGATACAGTAGTGCACACAGTGTTAACACAGTAGTTTCAGTCTGAATAATTTTTATAAAATATCAAATTTAGATTTATTTTAAGTGAAATTTTCTAATCTTTGAACAAGTATAAAAAATATTTATAAACTAGCATTTGCAAAATAAATTATATTCAATGTTGATCATAAATTAAAATTTGAAATTTCTGCCGATTTGAATAAATATTTATTCATTTATATTTTTAAATAAGTAACAATTTGAGAAAGAAATTAATTGAGAACTTTTGTCTCTCTCACTCTTAGCCATTTATGGGTTTTGAAAAAGGTATTAATGAATAGAGTTACAGGTATAAAAATTCTTATTTTTGAATAGGCTATGAATTTTTTTTTTAAGTTGGGTAAAAGCTCTATTTATTCAGGTTTAGTTTTCAAAATATGTCGAAACTGCTCTTTTTCAAGTTATATTTAGTTTAAATAAAAAAAAAAAAAACACACACAAGTTTACATTTTAATGGTCACTATTTCAGTCACTTTTTTTTTAAGCTGTGGTCACTTTTTTCACTATTTTGAAGATTCCAAAGTGCGTCGAGCCCTGAATCTGCTTATTCTGATGATTTTATTTTTTAAAACTTGATTTTAGATGTTATGAAATTATTAGTACAGCTACTTACTTTTGAGGAATTACAAAATTTTGGGCAAATAAATTTTTAATTGTTTAATTTTTATTTGTTTTCAAAGTAAATATTTTATGAAGTGAAAATAATTTTTATTTTAACTTGCCAGCGTCTGCTAAAGTTCAAATATGAGTAAATACATGTTACTATCAAAAATGAGAAAATAAGCAGGAGAGAAATTAAAAGAAACTGATGTAAAAGTTTAAACTCTGAGAGAAAACCTCGTCAGAGTTAGAAACTTTTTCGAAAAAGGCAATCATTAATTTCAAAAAGCACCGACATCTAAAGATACAAATAACATGAAAATTGTGTAAAGATCCATGAGCAGGAGCTTGATGTCTACATATTTGTAAAAAAGCAAAATCTGGTGATAATTGTGCAGTAAACTGCATTAAATGATGAAGTGCTTAATTTCAGTTTTTCTGTGATTTTAAAAACAACAGCATTCATGCTTTGTGTAGGAAGAGGTTGAAACTGGTACTCTTGGTTGAAAGAAAAACAAGAAGGGAAAAAGAACCCGACATTCAATTAAAGTCTGATTTTTTTCTTTGTGACGTTGACAACTCTGCAATGGGCATTTTTGTTTTTGTCTCTTTTTTTTTTCCAGGTTAAAGTAGTCTTTAAGATTTCTGCTTTTCTGTTAAATAACTTGAAGAATTTTTGAATGAATGTTTTCTACTATATATCTCGCATTAGGTCATTAAAAATGCTTGTTGAATCACAAATTTTGATATTGTTCAGCTTCGAATGGATGTAATCTTTGTGCAACATATTTAATTTTATTTGTAAGCTTTAAAACTAGCTTTTTTTCTTAAAAGTACAGTCAAATCTCGTTATCAAGATGCCTTACGGACTTTCTCAAAGTCTCGCCATAAGCGGAAGCGACGTCTTAACCGGAATTACTTCAAAACACAATTTAAAGAACATATAATGTAATAATGCACTTAAGTGCTTATATTAATTATTTTAAATTTTAAATTAGATTCCATTACCGTCATTTTGTATTATTTCGTAAATTAAGGTAAAAACATTAAGAAAAGATAACTTATTTTTCATTTTGCATGAAAATATTCTCCAATAAAGGGTTAAAGGGTTTGCTTACTTTTTGATTTACATTTTAAATTTTTCTCTGTAGTTTGTACAAAAAGTCAAAATTGTCCTGTTTAGCTTCTTCCATGGAAGAAAGGTATTTTTCTAAGATATCAATGCAATGCAACGCCTCTGTTTTATTTGGAAGTTTCTCCTCCACTTTAGTTTCTGTTTGCTTTCTGAGAACAAAATAATGGCTTGATCGCGTTCCCGCACCTCTGAAACGAGCCAGAAACCACATCAAAGATATGAAACTTTTACTCTCTGAGTAATGAGAAAGAATCAGGGTTACTTTTAATGTAAACAGTGAAAAGGCCCTGAACTACACTTGCATTTGGCGTTCTGCAACTGTATTTTCACTTTTAATGGAACAAGTTCAAATGATGTTTTATACAGCAGCACATTAAGCTATTTCACCATATGAGCAAGGAACCCATTGTAAAACCCTTTTACTTTAGACAACTATCTGACTGGACCATGAAAGCAAATTCCTTCTTTTCGAACAAAGAAAGATGCTTTTGAACAAATTGCCAGTCTTAAAGGGGGATTATGGTACAGCATTTTTAAAAGCTCAGTTACAATGACAATTCAACTTCAACTTCAGTTGAATAGCCATAGTGATTCTCTCCTGTCCTGCCCTGTCCTTCTAAACTCTTCCTGACTGGAAATTAAAATCTGTGTAGGTCCCTAGAATTTCAGAAACAGAAGTCGAATTTCAAAATGGAGGCCTTCTTTCTCCTTGTCCCATTTATCCTTTTCTGAAGTACTGCTGAGTAGAGATTTAATGTTACGAGCAATGCAAATGAAACTTGTCACTTTTTTCTGTCAATGTTGACAATTGTAAAAATCTTTCTGTACGTCAAATCCCTAATTTGAAGAAGTTCAAGTAAACCTGCCCTGCAGCATAACTTTACCTTTCCACCTGTCGCTTTCAAACCTTCTGTACACTCCTTGCTGGCTCACGATTGTTAGGTTCGAGGGGGGGGGGGGATTTTCTCAATTATAGGTTGATAACACTTGTCACTAGTCCATTTTCAGGAATTTTTTTTTTCTGGAATTTTAATTACCTTGAAAAAGTGACATGTCATTTGGGTGTCGTGAAAACGAGGTTTGACTGTACTTATTTTGCAGAAATATTTCTTTTAAAGTAAAGAAAGTTATCAAATATTTGATGTTTCGCTAAGTTTTTAAAAATATATCACATTGACTAGTTTCTAATAAAATTTTTATACCTTGAACATCTTTTTTAGTGAAAACCACTTGTAAATACTTATTTATTAAAATATCAAAGAGCTAAGAGTGTTAAATATGGTCTTTATTTATACTCTATTATGTAGATTAAAAGATTATCCTCAGTATTGTCAGCACTTGACATCAACACCAAACTTTCATGAACTTCCTCATCAATTAATAGAGGTATGTAGTTATAAATTTTATCTAATTTCATTTAAAATATTTACTATTATTAACTCTCTGTCTAAAGTTCAGAAATCTTTTGCTGAATTTAGAAGCGTGGACAGATATGCCACTTAATTGTTTTTCTTTAGAATGCGATTAGATTGTTTAGGTTCGTCATTCTCAAGTTGCAAATCATAGACCGCATGTGGTCCACCAAATTTTTGTGGGTCCCCCCATTTATAGTCTGTAAACACAGTTAAAAAATTTAGTAAGCTGGGATATCTTATTTTTGTGAAGGACTGCCCTGAAAAGCACATTTTTTTCCTTTTGTAAGCAATTGCAGGTTAGATTGTCCCTGCAATTGTTTGCTACATGAAATCAACTACATTAATTTTCTTCATGGCTCATATGAAATATTGGTACTTGGCTTGATTAAGAAAGGTTGGATTTCAATTTATTTATTGGGTTCTCTTTATTATTTGCTCCTCTCATTGCATTGGCATGTTGCATTTAAACTTGAAGCCTTTCACAGAGCTGGTCACTAAATTTGTTCATTGGGTCTTATTTTTACTCTTTTCAAAATGTTTATTACCCTCTCGCTGTTTAATGACCAGGGGTCGCATTCCCCCTAAAATTCCTAAAATTCCCAAAAATTTTTGCAGCACCTAAAATTCCTAAAATTATACTAAAATTTTGCTCATGTTCCTAAAAAAATGCTTTTCCTACTGCTCACTTAAGTGGGACTCAAAGTTTTCCTATATCCCCTATATATTTTTAAAAATTGGGGGAAAAACCTCTTATATTATTCTAAATTTTGATAGTTGTTCTGTATTTCTGCTGTAGACACTAAAAACTTTATTGAAAATCCCAAGCGAGAGTGCCATGTTTGGTCCGCAGTTAATGACTTCAGTACTACATTAGCTGAATGCCTTGTTTTATTTTTGTTACTTTTTATTTCAATAACAATGATTTTCAAATCCTTAATTCTATTGGAAAATGGAATTTGTAAGCATGTAACCAATGCTGTCTTACCTCCAATATATTTTCCATTTTCCCTTTGATCGAGTATGGCGGCTACGTGAACAAGGTCGCCATGTTTGGTCATTCACGATGTAAGTAGTAAATTAAGACACCAAGTGCGTAAGTTTTTGGAAGGAGGATTGCGTGCTTATTACAATGAAAACAATGTAAAATGGAATAAAAAATTGTTATTTTTCTGCTTAAAAAAAGAATTGATGTTTAAAACTTTTAATTTTTTTATTTAAGAATTTTTTTCCCTTTATTTCTACTATTTATTATTATTTTTAAATTTTGTATAATAAGCCTAAACTGTATTTCTTCTTCTTTTTTAGCCTACTTTCTCGTAAAAGTAAAAAAAAAAATAATAAAGCATTAAAGAAGGCTTAATGTATCGTGAAAATATCGTTAGAAATCAAGAAAAGTCAAAAATAAGTTAAGTAATTAAATAAAGATTGAAAAATAAAAAATTTGAAAGTAGGGTTTTGAGATGGGGAAAATGTGTATCTGTCGGTCTGTCGGTCTGTCCACCCCTAATAACTTTTGAACGAATTGTCCGATTCGAAAAATTCTTTTTGCATTCGAAAGATCTCGGCGAGGACATCTCATTTCCATATTTTACTTTTTGATTTGAACAAGTTTTTGTTCAATTTTGAACAGTTCAAAAATTTTTAACATTAGCGCCTATGGGCGAAAATGTAGCAAATTATGTAAACTCTGGGTACAAGATCCAAGTTCCAATGAACAAGCTCACTGGAAGAAGTTCTTGGCGTGAAATATTGATTTGAACAATTTTTGTTCATTTTTGAACAGTTAAAAAAAAAAAAAAAAATACCGCCTACGGGGAAATTTAAATCCTATATAATTTCTGATCTAACGGACCGATTTGCTTGGAACAAACTTTATCGGAAAGCTCTTATGACGTAGAACATGAACAGATAGAAAGTTCATCCAGAACTAACGAGCCTATTTTCCTATGAAATTTTTTGATAGAGATTTTCAAGAATATTTTTGAATTAATGAATGATTAAATCAATAAGCAAAAGAATGAATTAATAACTGAGTGAATAAATACATGAATGACTGAATACATGAATGACTGAATACATGAATGACTGAATAAATGAATGATTGAATGAATATGTATTAACCGTTGAAATAGGTATATCTGAAGCAATTAAGAACTTAAGCTAAACGAGAAAGAGAGAGAGAGATAGAATATAAATTTGAAGCTGGTGTATATGGGAAAGTAGGCTCGTATAGTTCTAGACGGAACTTCTTGTTTTTAATTTAAATATTGGGCACTATATAATTCCTTTTAAAAAAGGAAAGTTTCTTTAATTTTATTTTTCATGAAGCAAATAATTTAAGTTAGGGTTTTTTCTTTATAAGCATGCTTTTTAGAAAATTCTATTACTGTTCACCTGGGGAAATAATGCTTAAAACGTTTTTAAATTACAATGAAAATATTCCGGAAAATACCTCTCCAACTGAAAAAGTCCTTCCCGAAATTTGTAGCAAAGACCTTATCTATTTTGCCTAGCTGAAGTTTTACAAGAATCCATACAAAAAATATAAAGCTCTGAAAGACGAAAAAATATAGTAATAATAATAAAAATGTTATCAATAATTAATTTTAATTAATGGCAGCAACAATTTCAGAAAATCAACTCCAGTTGAAATTCGTATATCAGCCAAGAGCTTTTTTATTTAACATAGAGCAACAGGAAAAATATTTCTCTTCAATGTTTGTTCTGCAGTAATTAAAGCAATTATTTAAAATGATTAAATATTCCCTTTTCTGACCATTTTTTCAGGACTTTAAACTTTTCAGCCTGGAATAAAATTGTATAATTTCTCCCAAAGTTTTCGGGCAGTAAAAGTAATCACTAGCACGCTACAGACCGTTGTTGTACATTTATTAAAATTCAGAATCAAATCACTACAGCACTCTTCTTGGTTTCTATTACATTATTAAAATCTTGCAATTCATTGTGAGCAATTGAAAGAAAAGCACAATTGTTTAGTCTTGCCTCATTGGTTCATTAAAGAATCCTTATTAATAATATCCTGCGGAATGCTGCTTCCCCTTCAGCAACTGTTATAGGAATTGTGTAAAAGATTCTGATCACTTTTTTTCTGAAAAAATTCTTTCAAGTCTTAATTTTAAAACGTTTAAAAAATCTTTGGGCCCTTCCTGTCTTTCGCCAATGTTTTTAAACACTGTTTTGTGCACATTAGGGTTTTAAATGAAAGTACTATAAGGGAAAATATTGATTGCCCTTACATACTCGTGGCAAGTTGAGAGATAAGTGTGTCTAAATATGCTAAGAGATGTAGAAGTAGTAATACAACAACTTGACCGTTTTATATTAAACGGTTTTGATTCATGTATTAAGTCAAACTCCCCATTACTACTCCTGTCTACAGATCATGAAATAAATTCAAAAGTCATTAAACTAGAACTAGATTATGAAATTCATAATAAATTGCCCCTAAAATTTTCATAAAATTTTGGGAGAATGTTCCTAAAATTCCCCTAAAATTTTGAAAAACTTGACTGCTACCCCTGATGACAATGCATTTTTGAAATGGCGCGAAACATGTAGGCTCTAAAGAGTTATTACTTTTACAAGTTCTAATGAAAATATTTGATCTAAATGAATTCGTTCTTTAACAAATTCAAGGTGTTAATGTTTCTTTTTATCAAAATCAAGGGGTCTATCATTCACATCGCATTCAACAAAGAAAACTAACTCCGAGTCGGAGAACGATAAATCCCTGGAACAGTTGTTTTGCTCTGTGCTCGCATAAAAGGTTGTTTCTGGGGTTGCTTATTTTCTATTTATTTTCCTTTTTTTTTTTTTTTTTTGAAGAGAATCATGTAAATGGAGGTGGGAATCCGCTATCGAACAAAGAATTACATCCCCTATTATATGAAGAGTTAAGAAGAAGGATGATCAGTATTCTTTGGCAATTTCAATGCACACTGTCCTTAGTGTTGCCCAAATAAAAGATGAGAAATGAAGTGATTCTCGGAATTCAGGAGAAGCTCATCGGAACGCAAACACGTCTGCATTTGTCCTTGTTTCCGAAGTGGTAAGCAGGTGGAAGAGAATTGTTTAGTCTCTACATTTCCCAGGGTACTTTTTATCACTTAAGAGCAACTGATAATGAAAAGGAAAAAAGGGGGTGCTTGTTTGGAACTTTCAAAATCAAAAGCGAGCCAGTTTATAAACAAAAAGGCAGAAAGGGCACTGTTTGACTAATAAAGCAGACAAAAGGGAGCATTTCACAAATAAAAGGGCAGGCTAAGCTAGTTAATTTTATTAGAATGTATTTATTTTAAAATTGTTTTGCAGTATATTGAATATGGTGCAAGATCTCAGGAACCTCCAAATCGACCTCAGGGGCCTATTATACCCCAGAGCTTAAGTGTTGCTTCAGCGTTTCCAGCCTTGACGCAAACGCCATCTTTACCACTTACATCAACAACTGTAACTGTTACTGTCACAACTGTTTCAACTAAGACCACCATTGCTGGAAAGGTTAGTCTTTCTCATTCCTTATTAAATTATTTTTATTTTATGCAACTTATATATATTTTAGGAGTCTACAAACATCAGAGTTGATTGTTATTTTCGATCATTTTCGTTTCTTGTTTTTATGCATCTAACTTTTAGTTTTTGCAATCTATTATTATTTCTCGCAAGTGTATGAAAACCAAGTGCTACAATTTTCACCTTTGCCTCTAGGTGCCAAGAACAGGATAAAAGTGTCAGGACCGCAGCATTTAAAAATATATATTTTTTATGTTATTTTTACTACCTGCTATTTGGCTTGAAAGCAGCTCTTCTACAGACCGAGAAAGAGTGATGAAAATGGTGCTAGTGTTCCCTTCCCACATTTTCCATTTGATTTTAGTTGGCTGAAAACAAATGATTTCTGTGGAATATTGTACACAGTTAATGCCCGATGCGTTCTTTAATTGGTATCCATCAGATTGTGTATATCAATTATAGAAACCATACAAGTTTTGGTGTTTTTTCCTTTTAACAAAAATGAAAGAAAAGGGGGTGGGGTCAAATTACGTAGAAAAAATCTGCTGCTAAAGTTTTCCTTTACTATATTTCACTTTCAGTTCGTTTTGAAATTTTTTTGTTGTTACTAATTCTGTCCGTTGATGAAAATCCTTCCATATTTCAAATTTTGCCTACAGATATTTAAAAAAAAATTTTTTGTAATACTTTTCCTGTACTTATGTCCTTTTTGCTCTTTCTTTTTTGTTTATTTGACTTTGGAGTGGGCATTGTGTTTTTATTGAGAAAATTGTTAAAGCTTTACAACAGTGATACAATTGCTGTATATATGTTTACAGGTGAATCACAAGAGACATATATGTTGGTGAAACTAACCTCCTTGTCATTATATTGTGAGCTTGAGAATGTTAGTTTATTTTTTTTATTGAAAAAATCTATAATGGAAACTAAATACTTATAGAATGTATAATATTACTGCGTTGCATGTTAATTAAGCAGTTGTAAAAATGGTGTTGGAATTGGTTTTATGTTATTCAAACACAAATATAACTAGTGTAATGTATTAATTCTTCTTTTTAGACTTAAGAGGTTCTTATTATGCTTGTTCCAAACTTTCATTATCAAGTTTTGATCATTGACATAGTTTTGTTTCAATCTTTGTGTATCGGCTTTTCATTTACAATTTTAATGGCACATTTACTTTTTGTTAATGCTACCTAATGCACTAAATGGAAATACACTATTACTTGCATAAAGTGTTTTTTTTTTTTTTAAGAAAAAAGGTTTCGGATTTCTACATTTTTTTGAAAAATAATTTATGTGTGATATTGGTGCACCATGTTTAAAAATTAGAGCCCTAAATTACCTGATACATTGCGACGATAGATTAATGTGTACATTTGAAGTGCAACCATATTTCCTTTTTTTTTGAATGGCTGAACCACATACTCTCTTTTCCACAGTTAAAGTTCTGTCCCTTTCTTTTTTGTCCGAAAGGTATCCTCATTTGAAAACACATTTTTGAGATGAAAAAATGCTATTGTTATTTAAATTAAAGAAGAATACAAGTGCAGTTATGCATAGAGGCGAAATTTGTGCGTAATTTTGGTGACCACAGAATGGAAGAATTCTGGAAAATGTAAAATTGTGTTATATATCACATAACCATTTTAAATAGCTGCATTTTCACCATCTTTATGTAAAATTGTTATTGATATATTTATTGCATTGGGATTATTTAATTCATAAATAGTGAATTTTGGGTTAGCATATTTTGTATATTCACTACAATAAAATAACAATTGTTTAAATCTCTTTTCTGTTTAGCCATCAATTGCCAATGCTACAAATATTGATACACTGCTTGTGGCCACAGAAAAAGATGAGAAGTTAGTTGTTCCTCCTGAAGCAGTTCAGGACAAAGTAGCATTCATTGTGAACAATTTGTCTCAATCTAATCTTACACCAAAGGTAATTTTTATCACAGCGAATTTTCTATTAAAATTATATTGACACGTGATTTTTAAGAAATCTAACCTGATTATTTCTTTCAATAGACTGATGAATTTAGAGAAATTGTGAAGGAAGAATATTGGCCCTGGGCTTCACAATATCTAGTCATGAAAAGAGCTTCAATTGAACCAAACTTCCATTCCTTATATTCTAATTTCTTAGATACTTTAAAGTTAAATGATCTCACCAAACTTGTAATTAGAGAGACTTTTCGTAATATTAAGGTAAGTCTTTATTTCTTGACATTTAAAAGTTTTAAATACAAAATCGAGTATCAGCAGTAGTCTTTTAGCCCAACCATGTTGGCCTTTAGTTGTCCAACTATCCCTATTGAAGATAAAGGGCGATTTTAAAACTGTTCATCCTATCACAAGTAACAATCCTTATATGCAAGCTAACCAATACACTTATCCCCTATTTAGGAGCATAGCTGATGTGATACATTACTAGGAATACTTGGTTTTAGATTAGGGATGTAACGAGTATTCAGCCACTATTCGGTATTTGGCCTATTCAGCCCTTTGCCCGAATATTCAGCCTGACCGAATAGTTATTTCACGACCTAGCTGAATACTCTGTAAGATCAAATTCGGCCTGGCCGAACATTGATGGATCATTCGGCCGAATAGTTCTGCTACGGTAGAAATGAAAAATAAAAAAATGAAAAAATTAATAGATTTTAAACTTCTAAAATTGAATTATAGTTATTTCGAAAGAACGTATTAGTTATAAAGTTTTAATAAATAAAAATAATTTATAGGAAAAAACTAGTGTTTTTAAACATTGTTTATAGGTTTGACTGAACAACAACATAAAAAAGTACTTAACATCCCATTGTTATTTTTTTTTACAGAGCAAAAACATATTTTAAGGTTATAATATTGTGTGCTCCCAAAAGCTGACAATAGTTAATTAGGATGGAGAATGTGAGACTTATATTTTGTTATTACTATTAACAAAGTGGAAGTCAGACTTCCTTTGGGTAGACTGATTTATTGTGTACATTAGGTAAAAGAGAAATGTGAAAAGCCTAGAATCTTTCATGAATATCAAGATAGCATTAGTTATTGGGGTTTTTGAAAATAAAAATGTATTCCAGTTAAAGTCAATGAATTTTATAAGATTTTTTAAAAATAGGTATGTAAGAAAAAACATAAAATAAAAGTATTAAATTTTGTAACATTTAAAATATCTTCAGAAAACTATTTTGAGCAAGGTAAAAGTTCACTAAGCAATAGTATTTCTTTAATTTGAACTAAATAATTAGTAAAATAATGCTAATGCTTGCATTAAAACCTGTCATTTCTATTCCACTTGTGGGTTATATTCTCAGTTTTATTGCCATTCAAAACAATACAAAAACGCATTAACTGTGGATATTTTAGATTCTTAACACACATAATTAAATCATACATCATAGATCAATGTGTGGAATTGGTGTTTGACTTGGTGAATACTTTTCAATTTGACAAATACTTTCTATTACGATGATTTTCTAGAAATTTTAATATTCGGCCTAGAAGAACTGGCTGAATATTCGGCTTCGGCCTATGAGAAATGGCCGAATATTCGGTATTTGGCTATTCGGCCAAACCACTATTTGTTACATCCCTATTTTAGATATACTATGATATTTACTTCAAACATAGTGTGTGGTAAAGTCGTTTTTTTTTTTTCAAAATAGTTAAAAATGGAATTTTGCAAACAAGTATGATGATTTTGAACATATTTTACTATTCAGCAGTTCATATGCTCAATGCGCAGCCTGAAGTCACCTGCCGAAACCGCCCCTCCCAAAGAAAAGGCTGTATCCTACTATGCATACAAGGGGAAAAAGGGATAGTGCCAAGAAAATAGTTGTACAACAAGCTCCCACCCTCTTCATCCTTTTTTTTTTTTTACTGTGGACATCTCCACACATTCTAAAAATGGAGGCAATTTTCATGTTAATATATGATACGTGAAAATTGTCTCCACACATCTTCATATAAACATTGCATGTAACAAATATCAATGATGACCTTTTTGTGTGAAAATATACTAAAATTTAAAATTTGCCTTTCTCCCCTTCACTTTTTCGTTAAATGTTATAATTTTGACACATCAAGGTAGCTCTAGTCCCGTACCTCGAATTATTGAGACTACTGTATGTAATTGTTGTAGGTCTAATCCTCATTATGAAGAGCACAAAAAAACGTCATTTTGGGAAACTTCTCTCCTTAATTTATTAATATCAAAGAAGTAATAATTTTTATTTTAAATTGTTTAAAGTTATATACATTTGGTTTTTGTATCTTAACACAACATAATGTGTTGAGCACATTATTTGAAAATAAAACTTAGTGACAATTAAATAGTAAATTACATAGTTATAACAAAAAAAGTCATGTTGCGGACTCTACACGTTTGGACAAAATACTGTGAAATGGCCCAATGTACATTAAAAAAAAATTCTAGTTCTATGTTTGCACATGAAAAATAAGCATATGTAATTTTAGCTCTTTGCGGTAATAGTAAAGCATTCTTCTAACATACCTTTGTATATAATATTTGCTTTGAAATATTTTCTGTGCTTTTTAAGTTGACAAAATTTATCTCTCTAAATTGTTTTATAATGGCTGATCAATGATCATTAAAAAAATCATCTCGTTTAAAATTTACCATTGATTAGCTTGGCATATTTTTGCACTACCTATATCTTTTTTATTTGGATAATTAATGTACCGTATTTTTGGGAGTATCCGCCGCGGCGCATATGAAAAAAAAGTGAAAAAATTGCCGATGCGGCACTTACAACGGGTGCGGCGCATACGATTTTTTTTTTTAAAGTTTAAAAGAAAAGAAATTATTTTTCAAATATATTAAAAACGCTGTCACTAGCTGGCACCACATCATTTTGGTTCCACGTGAAGTGCAGGCGAAGAAAATGTCCACGTGCTTCAATGGCGGCGAGCGGCACGCTCCCGTCGTCGATCGGGGCCACAGTATAGGATCCATACAATGCTGACGTCACGATCCAAAAATCCCGTAATTTCGGCTTCTCTACTTTCGTACTAGTTCGCGGACAATTTTCCTACTCTGTCCGCCATGTTTTAGTGGTGAAAAACGATCCGATCGCGAAGTTTTGAATGCAACATGGCGGCTTTGTTTATGTTGCGAGATTAGGCGTCTAGATCGGACGATCCGAGCACGGAAGGCCCTGAGCTGTGCAGCCTTTTTCAGTGGGACAGTGAGGAGAGCGATCTCGATGGTTAAATCTGCTGTTCTTTTCTAGTTAAATTTGCTGTTTTTTATTAGTGGATGCGACCAACTTGTAAAAAGCGAGCCCAATGACGATGACCACTTAAAAAAAAACGTGGAGCGGCACTGGAAAAAGGGTCCGCTTCCCGAGCTATATATAGTTGCATTAGATAACGAATCGATGTCTTCTCCAAGGAAAAATACAAATAAAGTATGGGTGATTATTAAAAAAAGAAAACCTTTAAAATATTTAATTCATTCTACTTTTCTTCACCTAATTGTGCTGTAATAGGCAAAATTTTGACATGCGGCGCATACGCTAAAAATGTTTTTTCTTGAATGCATATTGCGACTGCGGCGCATACTCCCGAAAATACGGTAAGTCAAAATTGTTGTGTAATTGCTAGCATCATAACTTACCTTTTATCAAGAGAACAGTGTTTGAGAATTTAAAAATGAATTTCAAAACTGCTGTTATTTCGCATCCAGCACGAATACGATACGAGGGATGTGATGTCAATCAACACGAGGGGGAAGAGAGAAGTCCTACTCACTTGCAAACTTTGCCAGGATATGTTTGAACCTTTAACAAAATAATATATATTTTACTCTTAATTAGTTTACTTATTCTACAAACATTCAGTGTGGCTGCTACAAATATAAAAGGGATTATCTTGGATCTGTACCTCTAATAAAATTACAGCTTAAAGTCAATCTTTTCTTAAAACTTCACTAGTTTAGTTACTACTGTAAGCTCGGATCTTTTTAAGTTTCTTGATAATTTTTAGCAGGTGTGTACTTGAATATGTCTTTGATTTTGTGACACAGCGGACCAAGCCAGGGTAGGGTTCCCACGGGCCATAAAAAGGTCCTATAAAGGCCCTATTTTTGAGATTGGTTTATAGGGGCCCCTCTAAAGGCCATATTTAGTAGCTAAAAGCCGTAAAAAGTAATCAAAGACCCTATCTTTTAGCATTTGCTTGAATCATGTGAATAAAAATGCACCATCTTCTACTGTTTTAATCTTAAATTTATGAAAAAAAGAAAAAAAAATCTACCAATTTGATTCCCAATTAATCTAATCTTGCCCAATAATTCTAATTTTTTCCCAAAACTTCTCAGTTATACTCGTTTTTTTCAAGGGCATGTTACCCATGGATTATTTCGAAGTTTTATGTTTATCAATTAATTGTATATTTAGTAAAAAAATGTTCACAACAGCTCTATTTTTATTTCGTGATAAGCGTTTCCATAATAAGTGAAATTTAAAGAAAACATTTTAAAGAAATATTTTTCTAATGCTTATAACTAATAATAATAGAGCAAATTTAATCAAAATAATTTAGTTAAAAGTGCGATCAGCAACCTGCAAAAAGTAAACCACTGTTATTTTTTCTTTCCTGTGTAATTTACAATTGATACAAGAATGAAAGTATCGGGGAATATACAATAATAAAAGTATCGGGGAATTTGATATTTTTAAATGAAATTATTTGTAATCTTTTCTGTGGTCATTAAATATGTCAAAGGGAGAGTATGAATTATGTGTAACTTTTATCTAAGTATATACCTAGTCTTTATTTTTAAAAATGTATTGTAAAGTGGCCCTATATATAGTTACAAATTGGCCTAAAAAAGGCCTTATAAAAGCCCTATTTTGTAATCTGCTAGGACTGTGGGAACCCTGCAAGCTGTGAATCAAGGGGAAAAGTCTTTGAACTAATGATCTCCTTTAATGTTACCAAAGATATCTTATAGATAGTTATGCTTGTAGCACCTCAAAGTTCCGAAAGTTTCCGAGGGCGAGCCCCTATCTCCCTGGCAAAGGTAGTTTTGAATAACATTTTTTCGGATTCAGTTTCAAAAGAATTCTGGTGGAGAGCCCTGAACATCTATTAATGATTCAAATTTTGCAGTTGGTTTTTTTTTCTTTAAACTGCTCAAAATTGAATGCAAAACGGAGGGGCGGACTGGAAAGAAAATTCAGCCCAGGTATATTTTAAATAGACCTGCCTAGAGATGGGAATGGTCGGAAAAAAACCCCGGAAATTCCGGGGAAAAAACCCAAGTTTTTTCTTTGTTTTCGAAAGGGGTTCTTTCCACCCGAAAAAATTGAAAATTTTGAAATTTCTAGTATAAAATAATACATTCAGAAATTTATAGTTTCATTCCAATGTTTTTTCTTTAAATATTTTATTTTTTTAAATATAACATAACACAAAGTTTCCCTTTTGTACGAGAAAAAATGACAGAGATATTTAATTTCAAAGCTTGGAATTCTTTCGCATTTTCTCGGACTTTATTAAGGGGTTAGTTAAAAAGCTGAATGAAGTATTCATTGAACAATGAATAGAACAAATACTTCATTGAAAATTTCTAACCAACCCCGTAATGCAGGCCAAAAAATCGTGAAAAATCCCAAACATTGAAATTAAATATCTGTTTATTTTTGCCATACAGAAGGGAAACATTTTGTTATGTTTGTTAGGATGGGCGTCAACTTGTACTAAATATGACTACAAAGACTGGATAAAAAGTTAATTTCGTGAAAATTACAGAAACTGATTTTTTAAATTTAAAAATGCTAATATCATAAATGCTTACAATTTTTAAACCTTTTTATAACTGGAAGTATATGTTTGTGACCAACGGTTGCAGAGATAAAAGCCTCCTAAGGACTTTGCTTTGCACCCTGTATATATATATACATATAAATGCACGTAACAACAGCTTTTAAACAATGAGAGATTTGATATTGACAGTATTTATAATGAGTGGCATTTTTTTTTTCTTTAAATTGGCAGCATTTATCTAGTTAAAAGGAATGATGGTGTAGATGGATTAAGGAGTGTACATTACAATTAAATATTTCTTTCAAACTATAGTAATATTGTTACTTTTCTTTTTTTGAAAAAAAAAGCTTTAATGGAAGTTTAAAATAGAAAATGTTATTGTAATGTTTAAATGATTATACAAAAGGTCAGAGAGAGGAGAGAGGATCAGTAAGGTATATTGGTATAAAAAAAATTATTTGCAAAACATGAAGTTATATTTTTTGACAAAAATATTTTATTTTTATTACATATAATTATATTTTATATGGATATAATAAAAAATGTTGTCAAATTTTCTGTTTTAAGATGCTCTGTAAAAATGCCCTGATACTTATTTTCTAAAATTAATAGCAATTTAATTTCTAATGATTTGAGTTTTTCATTCCCAAAACTCTATTTTATTTTTGCTTACAATATTTTAATTATTGAAGTTGTAATAAATAAAGTCGAACTTACAGTTACAAAGATATAATGAAAAAAACATTTACACATTTTTTTCTTCAATAGAAACACCCCGATCCCAAAAACTATTTAAAAAAATCCTTTCACTAAAAAATCAATTTTTTCATTCTTTCCAATTTTTCCAGAAAAAACGGAAAAAACTGGTTTTTTCCACCCCCTCAAAATTTCCGGAAATTTTACAACCCTAGACCTGCCCCAGGGAAGAGATATTACGAGTGATCGGAAAATGAATGGCCATTCACCCACAGATTAGTTGTCACCCACAACTCCCCTCCCCGAAAAGTTTTGTGAATTTACTCACTTAAAGCAATGAGTTTTAGCAGCATTTCAAAGAGAATTCTCGCTTTCAATATTTTAAAGTAAAGTTTTTTTAATAAGATATAAGCATCCCAACAAAAATTGCAGCGATTTGCATGACGAGAGGTAAAGTTGAAGAATAAACCGTTTTCTAGGTCTTTATCTAAATTATTTATTGCTGTATTGCTTCGGTCCCACCTAAGACAGTGTTTTGGCCATAGTTCAGTTTTATGAATTTCATTTAGAGCTGTTAGCTTTCAGGGGTCGATCCAGCATTTTTTAACAGGGTCTGTTTTTTTGTGAATTTTAAAGAGGTTTTTGTGAAAAATCAAATACTTTTTTAAAAGTTGAAATTTTAAGCATATAGTGATGAAAAAATTCATTACTATTTGCCTCTTTTTTAATAAATAATGGTGTAAAAAGTACGATTTAGCAGCTTGGAATTTTGTGAAGAGTCTTTTATGTAAAGGAATGAGGTGTAAAGACCGAGATCTTTTGAACAGATTCATCATTCAACCCCCCCCCCCCCCCCCATGTACAACTTCGATATTGTCTAGTTTCCCCTTAAAAAATCAGATCTCAATTGTAAATGATACTATAGTCTAAATTATTTGGTTTTAAAAAGAATCAACTTATTATAATACATAGTTAGAAATAAGTAAAGATACAAATATTCCTAAGCTTAGAAAGGTTGAAAGAGGTGAAGGTGAAACACCACGAGTAAGAATTTACATACTGATGCTGTAGATACACTAGTCCTGGGCGGGTAGAAATCAGAAAGTTTTCTTTTGCAGAGGGAAGAATGTCGATTGTGGTCGACGTGAATTTTGTGAAGAGTCTCTTTTGATTGATATGAATTTTGTGAAGGGTCAGTTGTGATTGATTTGAATTTTGTGAAGGGTCAGTTTGTTAAATTAGAATTGTGAGAAGAATCCGAAAACGGACTCGAATTTCTTCTGGCGTGACCCATGGCTTTGTAAAAATTAATTTACCTATGTAGATTTTTTCGACCAACCCAGGGAAGACCGTCCCTTCTGGCATTCGCCCTAATGCCCAGATAGCCAGTCCGCTGCTGAAAAAACATTTGAATGAAAAGAGTGAAGTGTAAGCATTGAGTTCTTTTGAGCAGAAAGATCTCAGATTGTCATATCTCCTTCTTTCCACAATATAAACTGGTGCTTTCTCTATCATTTGCACTAGTTATCTTCCAATGAAGGGAGCATTTTTAAATAATGTGTTACTGTTCATGTTTTCCTCTGCCCCCCATGCAACTTCTCCATTTGAGGCAGTGAGAAGCAAAGGTATATAAGTAAGTGACCCAAAAAATGATTACGAGAAAAACGCTTTCAAAGTTTGAATCTTATTTGACTTTAACTCTGCTGGTCTGTTCGGGTCTATTTGACTCGAAACTTTTTTTAACACTTCATAAAAAATTACTGATTTGAGATAATTGCTTGAAATTTAGTGACTTTGTAAGTCAAGGTTTTTCTCTTATTCCTCAAAAAAGGATTTCATTTTATTATTTACTATGTGTTTTTAAATTTTGTATCAATGTACTGTTTGGGTCATAATGACCCAAATCTATTTTTTCAATAATTATATGTAAAAAATGACTTTGTGTCCTACTAATTCAACAGGAAGTGATAAGAGCAAATACTGTTAAGTGGTCAAACGAGTTTCACAAAAGAGCAAAAGTCGGTCAATGTTAAATGATGTGGTTTTTCAATCAGTTGACTTGACACGTAGTAGCTAGATCACGTGACTCAATTTTTGTGAAGGTATGAGGCATCTGTCCACTTTGACTATTTTGTGTCGTATTAGATGAGAGCATGATTCAGCACTACTATGAAAATACTAAAAATGACGAAACAAAATTTTAGCGAAAAAATGAGCTTCTGGTAAAATCAGATAGCAACAAAAAAGACACTTCTGAGGATGAACACCATTACCAGTGAGGAAAATTATATTTTTTAAAAACAGACGGTGGTAATATTGTTACTCATGCAATTATTACTTCACAGTATGTTCAGTCAAAAGACGAAAAACAAACTGGTCATTTATTCACCTGTAATCGTTGGCTGCCTAAATTCAGACAATGTAATAAAAAAAAAAACTACAGATATTACTACGCATTCAACATCATGTGAATATTGATAAATGAGAAATAATGATAAAACAGTGCATTTGAAAGCATATTCAATTCCACCACATAATAAAGTCATTACAATGACAAATACTGAAAGAGCTGAGGTTTATGGAGAAGAAAAATAATTCTGAATTTTACAGCATTTCAAGCTATATTCAAGCTTATTTTAGATTATAATGTCATTATAGCCATTGGTTTTACTTTGGATCAACTTTTCAGTTCAAAATATACGTGTAAAAGAAGTAGAAATTGCTAGAGACGGGTTACGTTTTATAATAGACCAGACTTTTGAGCTTGTAGCTCATTTATTCTCTGGAGATTTATAAACAACATATGAAAGGAAAACAAATAGGCAAAAAATAGGCATATTTATACTTACATAGTACCTCAGGATATGTATTTTTAATTTTAAATCAAGTGAATTTTGTTAAAATATGTTTATTTTATCTAGATATAGGGTATTATTAAAAAACAATGAAAATATACCACCGCTACAGTGAGTATTCATTCTTCGGGTCATATTGACCCGAACGGTTCATGTGCGTTGTAACTGCGAACAGACCAGCAGGGTTAATGTTATTTTTTTCTAAATCACGTTGGAGTGAAACACTTGTTAGAGCTATCACTAATATTTCTTGTCACAATATAAACTAGTGCTTTCTTTATCATTTGCACTAGTTATCTCCAAATTTTCAACTTCTCACTGCCTCATTTATAGCATAGAGACTATTTCCACTTGAAATATCTATAATTTTCATAATAAGTTTTCATTGATTACATATTTGGACATGTGTAGCATTTTCTTTCATATTCATCTTAGTTTTTCTGGAAGATTTAAGTTGCATGTGGTGCTGAGGATTTGTTCCTGAGTAATATTTATAATTATCTCTTTTTAGAATACTTAAATCTTGTTTTTTTTTCATGTTAAAGTAATAATGTGTTTGTGGTGTGAATATGCATTGTACATGGCTTTCTTGTAAAATTTTAAATTATATTTTTTAGGTATTACTTCGAAGTGACAAAGGAATTGCAAATTTTTCAGACAGGTCTTTACTTAAAAATTTAGGACATTGGTTGGGCATGCTTACATTAGCCAAATGTAAACCAATTTTGCATATTGTAAGTCATTAAAATACTTTTTTCACTTTAATTTATTTTCATGTAAATCAGTTATTGCAAACTTAAAAAAAGCTTACTGAATAATTTTATAATTTTCCAATTGTATATTATCTTCTGAAGTTCAATGCTTCCCTTTCAGAGGCTAAAATTAAAACTTTTAAGTGGAGAGGAGACTCCCCTCTGAGCTTGGGATCACACATTTATGGGAAGAAGAAAAAGTCATGATATTGAATCAATATTTTAACCTTGCATGCATTCCCATGTTCTGAAATTTTATATCCACATATATATTTCACTTAATGTAGACTAGTCGGGGGTGATTGTATTCCGGGGGTGTACCCCATAAATCCGGGTTTTTCATCTCCTCATGAGTTTTAAAAACCGTAGTTTTAGTCTTCAAAATTGAAAATTTAGCGGGTGGGAACAAAAATTACGCCGAAAAACGATAAACATTCACTTTGTAGCAACCCTTTATGCAGCAGGGACTGTAGTGGTGCCAACCATCTTTGTTCGGAACACCAATTGGTTGACGAAGGGAGGCAGCACCATGGGAGAAGAGAGGGGCGGAGGATTTTTCTCCCCTTGGTTGTGGGGAGGGGAGAGGTTTGACGTTGCAGTGTGGAAGGGAAAGGAAAGCGTCCTTTTTTTACTGCTTGGCGAAAGCTCTTGGCATTTGCTAGAAGACTTGATAGGGTTGTAGTTATTAGGTATACGCTGCCTCTCAGGGGGGGGGGGGGGAGGCCTATACCATGTCCCAGGTACTTTTTTTGGAACCAAACCCAGGGTTTGCAATGTTTACATTCCCGATGTAAACATCACCAAAAGTGTTAATTTTTTTTCCCGGACTTTATTTTTTAAATAACGATAAAAAGCTTAAGAGTTTTTTTTGTTTTGGTCTTGGTTATTTTTCCTATAAACATTGCAAAAAGTTGAACTCATTTTCCGAACTTCATTTTTTTTTTTTTTTGCATGATAACGCATTTTCACGTCCTTTTCCTGAAATCGGCACGGGACTTCGAGTTATTTTCTCAACTTTTATTTTAAAAGTTGCAGGTATTTGACTAATAAATGAAAAAATAACAACTCTTAATAGAAAAAGTATTTCACTGCAAAAATTTGGCCAAAAATATATGGTCATGGGAAATTCCTATTCATTATGTTTTACTATAATTTGCAATTTATTTGCAAAAAATAAACAAAATTTTTCTTATTAGTTAGAAGTAAATAAGTAAAATATAACTTTTAGTTTGAAAAGTTATTTTAAACTTGCCGTTGTAACTAATACGTGCATAAAACCTGTCTTATAATTTATTGTGCATAAAAAGTGATACGGACTCTTTGCATAAAAAATTTTCAGGGTTTTTTACTTAGTGTCGCAATTACCCCCGACTAGTTAAGATTAAATTTTGCGGTACGATACAATATTGATATCATGCAAAAAACAAACTATGTTAAAACAATATTTTAAAATTTGTTTAATGATTAGCATAGAAAAGTAATATAATATTTATTTTAATGACAACTTACAGACTGCAACAATTTTTTTTATATTTCTTAAAAAATATTTCTATCCATTCTCAATTTTTAATTTCCGATTCTTTGGAGTGGCAACATCTTAGTTTGTTTATATGGAGTGATCATTCTCATGTTTATATCTAGTGATAATTTCTTAAACGTTTCGAATTTTAACTTACGGGACTGTAACAAATTTTGTTTCTTTAAAAGTATTTCCATTCCTAAATCAATTTTTAATTTATGATTCTTTGGAGTGATAACACCCTAGTTTGTTTATATCTAGCAATCATTCTCATTAATAGAAATAAAATTTCACGTTAATTTAAAGCACAAATGAGCATTAAAACGCAGACATGTTTCGGGATTGCTTGGAATCCCTTTTTCAATGCGACAGGGAGCTTCTAATGCTCATTTGTGCTTTAAATTAACGTGAAATTTTATTTCTATTAATGTTTACTTGCACAAAGTTAAATTATTATAATCATTCTCATGTTTGTTGAACTTATAGCCTGCAGATGTTCTGCGGGAGATCAACTAGTTTGATGTATTGCTTTTTTCCCTTATTGAAGTTGTTAGTAATTGCTTACTGTTAATCCATTACAAATGCACACATATTTCAAAATTTTATAACTTAGCATCATAAATAGAGCAGCATTGGTGAATCTTGCTGCATGGAAGCCTTTTGGCCTCACTGTTTTTAAGGAATGTGTAGGAAAAAATTCATCTTTAATCCTGTTATTCTCCACCTTGAATTTTTTAGCTCCTACCTCTATATAATGAATGTAATTCCTTTTTTGATGAAACAATGAAATTGAAAGCTTGATAGAACTCTGAGTGATGTTTTGTCTAGTTATCTTAAAAATTCATAATCAATATATATACAGTCAAACCTTGCTATAGCGAACCCAGGATATAATAATCTTCCGGTTGTAACAAACCTTTCAAATGGTCCCAACTGAAACCCTATGTCATTAATGCATTTTCAAATGCTTATAACGATCACCGAAAGTTAGAAAATCGGCTATAGCAATTACAAAGTTTTAAGCCTTATATGATTTATCTCAGCAACATTCCTTGTCATTTGTGTTCTACTCTAGTTAAACACTATTTTTTACAATGGTCTATATAAAATCGAAAAGTTTACAGCCAATAATATTGTCTATTTTTTCAAATCGGCTATTTCTAGTCAAATGCTATTTTTTACAATGGCCCCCATCTTTTTTCCGAAATCCTCCTGTTCAAGCCACATTTCACATCTATCCTTCCTGTGTTAAATATTAAGTAAGGTAAATTTTTATATTTGTTTATTATTAAAAACCATATTTAAAGTTAATATTTTACTCCTCTACCCTGATAGTTAGAAATATATTTATTATATAGAACAGGGATGCACAAACTATGGCCCGCTGGCCAAAATTGGCCCTCCGAGCCTTTTGAATTGGCCCACTAATATAGTTGATAAAAATAATAATTATAATGAAGTAATAAAAAATACCAAAGAAAAAATAATCGTAAAAAAAAAAAGCTTACGAAAAATCGAGGTAAAAGAATACGATTGCAGCGCAGCTACTGAATTTTAGTCGCAATTTTCGGATCTAATCGCCGTATTTAATTTCCTTTTATTGGAAATACTTCAGAAACTAATCAAATCATGATAAAAGTGGTAGAATATTGCATTGTCATCTGGTTCTGAGCTATATGTAAAGTTTCAAAACAATAGCTTATCGGGAAATGGTCGAAAATTTGATTGCTGGATTTTTCGAACAGCCATTATGTGTGTTTTTTCGTCTATAAAAGAATTTTGTCCCATTCCTGCTATAATTTCTTTAGTTAATTCAAAGCAACGAGCGTTAGACATAGCAGGCAAAATGGCATTATTTTCGTCTTCATCGCATTCTTGCTCTTTGTCATCGTTCGGGAGTAGCACCATTTGGATGCTTTTCGAATCGGACATCTTGTTTATCTAATTATTAATTTCGTAAAATCTGATCATCAATCATTTTTAAAGTAATAAATGATTTCAAAAAGGAGGAATACGAAATGTAAGAAGCATGTTTACATGCAGAAACGCGCAAATTTTATACTTGTGTAAAAGGACTTGCTTTTGCGAACTCTATTTTAATAAAGAATTCATTTTCACAATTGCAATTTTTGTTGCCTTAATATCAATTTTAAATTCTTATTGCCTTATTGCAGCTCCTAAATAAATAAAAAAAATATACAAAACAAAAATAAACAAGGTTTAATTTTCACACGATCAGCTATTGCGGAAAATTCGCGAATCTGCCGTATTAGAAATTTTCCGAACTTTCGTCTAGTCCGACTTTTGCTGCAATTCTTCGAATACTGTCAAGGCAATTAAATAAATGTATAAGAAACTAATTACTTATTTCTTTCATGTTTAATTATTGAAATAAAATAGTGAAAAGGTCTGATTTTTCTCAAGTATCGTTGGAGATTTTTTTTTCTAATTTTCATCTGCAAGTATGTTGACGCCCCCTCCCCTAAGAAAACATTGTTTTTCGACTAAATTTTTCGACTCATAAACACTGAATGTGTTACTTGTAACGGGAAAATGCGTATTTTTAAGGGCTTTTAAAAAATACGAATTTTTACTAAATGGGCAAAAAAAAACGCGAACTTTTCAAAAATGGCGGGAAATTCACGAAAAAATTCCCGGTTTTCTGGTTCCCGGATAAGAAACTGTACTGCATTACTAAGCCAATTTTACTAATAAGATTTTGTAAATGGTTAGTGAAAAAAATCCCATTCTACTAGCCAAATTGACTAGTAGTAATGAATGGATTAAAATTTATTAATGAAACATTAATTTTCAGATTTAATAATATCAATATGAATAATTATTTTACTTTATAAAGTGTAATTTATCATCAAAATTTAAAAATTTTATTGTTGATATATATTTAGGAAAATTTTATTGTTGATATGTATTTAGGAAATGAATAAATAAATAACGATCAATTTCTAATCTGCAGGAAAACAAGTGATTAAAGGATTTAAATTTAATTATATGCCATGGAACAAAATGATATGTTGATTTTTGATAAAGGAATGATTTTAACTTTTTTTTATTGTCCATGTAGCAATGTATAAATTTAATATTACTATGTTAATTTCAGTACTAAGATTTTGTAAATGGTTAGTTAAAAAAAGAATTCTACTAGCCAAATTGACTAGCAGTAATTCTGAATTGCAAAGGTTTAACGTGATGTACAGGCTCATAGCGTTTGGATTTTGCTATTTAATATATGTGTGTTTATTTCTTCTGTATTTATTTTTGCACTTTTAATTAATTTCTCATTTTAACTCTTAATATATTTTTTCAATTTTACATTATAAAATGTCAAAGAAAAATTATCTAAATTATAAAGAAAGTTATAATTTAGAGAATAATGCTGTGTTTTTCAAAGTTTAAATTACCTTTTTAATTTCCATTTGTTTCATTTTCATAATTTGCACACATTTTTGTAAAAAAATTTAGTATTCCTCTTTTTTGCCATTTGACCAATCACATCATTGATATATATAAATGTTGTGCAATTAATTGTTTAGAAAGCTTATACCTGATTTTGTTTGAATTCATTTATATTAATTTTTTAAAACTTTTATTTAATAATCTGTTCCCGAGTACAGTAATTATTAATACATGTAATTTGTACATATTACCACTAAATAAAACTGAAATGCACCCTGTATTTTTATGAATAAAACATTACGTGACTTTGGCCCCCAACCTGATACTTTCTAACTTTTTGGCCCTTCACCCAAAAAAGTTTGTGCATCCCTGATATAGAAGTATCTTAGTCAGTTAACACTTTTTTCCTTAATTGGATATAGCGAACCCTCAGTTATATATAGCGATCTCCGAAGTTGGTCCATTGAAGGTTCATTATAGCGGGGTTTGACTGTAATAGAACCGGTTGTTGAATGTTGATTGCCTTATGATGCGTTGGCTGAAGAAATTTGATTATATGATCATACTTTTGAATAAGAGAAATGAAGTTTGTATTTGGTATTATTCCAGGGTTCATACGGAAAAAGTGCTTAATTTTGCTTTAAGGTGCTTATTTTTGCGAGATATTGGATATCTAATTACATTTATTTTCAAATTGTACTAATTAATTTTTAAAAAAATTAAAATTGACACGTGGATTACCAGATCTTTAGGTCAATGGTTGGATCAGATTCTGTATATCTAAAAGTTAGTTGTGTACATGGTGCCCGATTTTGGTACTTCGCTACTCTTAAAAAGACCTTAAAAGTGCTTAAATTTTTCTTTTGAGCATTGAGTACAAACCTTGTATTCACATTCTTTTACAACGCATGTTACTGTAAATAGCATTTTTTTCTTTCTTTCATGCATTTTTTTATGTATTTGAGAACCTGACACACAAATTCCTGGATTTTTTTCCCCTCCATTATTTATTAATTTTCAATTATTTCTTATATTTTCTTTAGGATATAGATGTAAAGTCATTGTTGATTGAAGCCTACCACAATGGGCAACAAGAACTGTTATATGTTGTGCCATTCGTAGCAAAAGTTTTGGAATCATGTGCAAAGAGCAAAGTAAGTCCTTTTTTAAATACAGCAGTCAGTATAAATATTTTCACTTTAGTTCAAACCCTTAGTTTGCAAAACTATGATAAAAGTTTATTCTTTAATAGATTCTTGAAAGTAGCAGTTCTGCTTTAATAAAGTAAAAATATCTATGGTCAATCTCGCACATTTACTATAGTAAAATCTTGTTACAGTGAATGTCGATACAACAAAATTTCAATTACAATGACAGGGTAGAAACACATCGGGGAAAACCGGGAAATCATGGAATTGTCAGGGAAGTTTTTATGTTCTGGAAAATATGAGGGACTATCGGGATATTTAAAGTGTCCCTAAATATCGGGGAAAATGATAGTTTTCAATATCCAAACCGGCAATATCCAAACCGGTTTCGTTTGCGGAATTTCCTTTCGTTGCGCGTAGTCGGCTCGATACCAGATTTCCCATTGCTTGAAAGCGCCCTTTCTCTGATTAAGCAACAAAAAAGTCACTTTTTTGTCGATGAGTTAAGAAGACGTTGCAATTTTGTGTAAAAATATGCGTGTCAGCATTGATGCTTCTGAGTAACTGCCATTTTTGATTCTGTGAATCTGCTATCAGTTTTGGTCGTGTTCCAACATTCAGCCTGACACTCCAGCATGCAGAATTTGGCGTTCAGTACTGTGCATGATCCTACAGTGGTGCAACAAGGGGACCTGGAGAGCCCATGCCCCCCATCCCCAGCGTGATGATTTGGAATTTTTTCAACATTATTTTCTCTATTCAATAAAAGAATAGTACGCATCTTGATAAAATAAAGTTATAAAAGCATGAAATAATAGAAGGGGGTTTCATTTTTAACAAAATCTTCATTTAAAAAAAAAAAAAAAATAAGATTTAAAATTCTCACCAGATGCAGATTATATAGCTTAGAAATTTTCCTTTTTTCACCCCCCCCCCCCCCAAAAAAAAAGGACTTGCAAGAAGATCAGATGAAAAGTACAGTGCATCACCCTCCCGAAAATAAATTTTTTGGTTTCACCACTGTGATACTGTCATTACATATAACAATGATGTAATTCAAATTTAAACTTATAAAATCAGGGAGATAAACTGATAATATCATTTTTGGGGTCCAGTCTGGTAATATCGGGGAATTTTTTTCTTGGATTCTGTTTCCACCACGAATGAGATTAATTTTTACCTCCGTTTTAATCCCCAATAGTTTAATGTATATTCCATTACAACGAACATTCTGTTTCAGCAAAACTTTCCCTGTTCTTTGGAGTAACAGGATTTTACTGTATAAACAATTTCTATTAAGATTGTTTACTATAAGCAGTCTTAATTTCAAGCAGTTTTGGAGCAAAAAATGTATTTAAAATTACGTTTAACATGTTGTGTGATGTCAAGCCATTTCGCATAATGTATTTCACTTATGAAAAATCTTCAAAAACCTATATGAAATTCCCAAAATAAAATATTTTGCAGCCTGCAAAGCTAACTCATCTCCTCCCCCCTCCGCACACTGACAACACTCAGAGGTTTTTAAATCTATTAAAAGGCAATTTTATGTAGATTTTCTCATGCTAAGGCTGACTCCCGGCAGCCATAAACAGGCTCAGAGTTTAACTTGGGGGAAGGTTATGAAAAACATTCGTCCTATCTTTTAAAACCTCGGATCTAGTTGTGTAGTCGAGGGGTGCTGGGGGGTAGCAAGCCCCCACTTTTCTGTTTTAACAAAAGAGTCCCCTTACCTTTTTAACAGACTTCACAACGGAAGGAGGTTATACATTCAGATTGTATGTATGTCGTTTTTTTTTTTTTGTTGTCCACTCATAACTTCGCACCGGATGAACCGATTTTCATAATTTTTTTTTTCAATCGATCAAGGGTGGTTTCCCATAGGTCCTGTACCTTCGTTTGACCATATTTGATTGATAGAACAAAAGTAATGGGCAGAAATGTTGTATGTTTATTTTTTCATCCATAACTTTTGACTAAATACACCGATTTTGACGATTTTTTCCTTAATCGATAGAGGGTCGTCTAACTCAAATATCATACATCAATCTGACTACTTTTGTTTTTTAGAAAAAACGTTGCGGGTGAAAAAAAGTATTTTTTTTTTTTTAACTGGAAAGGCTTTGCTTGATTTTTCTTTGTTGGGAAAACTATTAATAAATATAAAAGTCATTGTTTAAAAAGTGTTTGTTGCCATTGTGCTATAATATTAAAAACAATTACAGCAAAAGTTTGACTGAAGGCTTCTCTGAGGCAAAAATTAAATCCAATCAATTTGTTTGCTAAAATCGATTTCCAAACGGAGTTTTTCATACAAATGATTAGTTTTTAGTGCCATTCATTCAAAGAGAGTTTGCCTTTTGATATGGATTTTTTGAAAAATAAATTATTTATAGAAAAATATTTACACTAAAAAGAATAAAATAAAATAATTTTTGAGAAAAAAGTAGAACCGACATCAAAGCAGAGCAACTATAAATTGTGCTAAAAAGTAAAAAATAAATTCATTCTTTAAACAACATCGATGTGACTTTTAAACATAGTTTTAGAAGTCTGTGCAAAATTAGGATAGATAAAATCTTTTTTAATGATTAATCATTTACAAATATAAATGGCCCAGCATTAGCAACAGGTCCAAGATGAAGTAACACATGGTGCAATCATAATTAGACTCCTAATTTTGCACCGACTTCTAAAACTATGTTTAAAAGTCACATCGATGTTGTTTAAAGAATGAATTTATTTTTTACTTTTTAGCGCAATTTATAGTTGCTCTGCTTTGAAGTCTGTTCTATTTTTTTCTCAAAAATTATTTCATAAAAATTTTAGCATGCTCCCCCACTTTTTTATGCTTGCATCAGTAAGCGTCCCTCGACTTTTCCCCCAGGATTACATCACTTCTCCAAACATTCTCTGTGTTGTCAGCCTTAAAAACAAACTTGGTACTTTTCACTATGTATTAACCCTCTGTATTTCCTAGTGTAGACTGTAGGATATATACCGTTCTATCAGTGTTTTTGTACTTTTTCTTTATAAATAATTGAAAAATTTCTGAAATACGCATGGGCTATTATTTCAAATTTGAAAAAAAACAAATAAATCCGAGTGTTAGAGGGTTAAAATTTGAAAAGAAAAAATTTGAATTAAGTAATTTTTTTTTTTTGATTGTCTAAAATCCAAAAAACCTAATTTGAGTTGTTGGGTAATTAAAGATTAAATTGTGGAAAAGTGGACCACTTTTAATGAACTATATTTGTCAGTTGAAATGGACAAATTATTTATAACATCGAGTATTATAACTGTTAGGACTTCAAACCATGCATAAAATTGTGTCAAGATGTAAGTAAAAAAAGGAACTCATTTCAACAACTATACTAATAACAAGTAATAAATTTCATAAAATTCTGCAAAGTATTTTTGTTGCAATTTTACGTAGTGAAACTTTTTAATTAAATCTTCACAATTTTGATCGGTAAGTTTAAAACTGAAGTGTGCAAGATTTTCCCGACACACCATGATAATCATATGCAGTAGAGCTACGGTTATCCGAGCCCCGACTAACCGAGTTCCGGATTAACCGAGGTACATTAGTCTTTTTAAAAATACGCCTTTGGATTGGGCCATTTTCTTTCTTTTTTTTGGTGGGTCAGTGGCACCTTTACGGATGGCACCGTCAGTGGCGGATTGGGACCCTAAGCAGTGGAACATTTTAGGGCCCCCTCACACAAGTCAAAAATTGAAGTAAAAAAAAAAAATTATAAACAAATTTAAAAAAAAAAAAAAAACAAATAGTAGAAATATTTACTTTTATTTACACATTAATATAAACTTTTAATTATAGTTACAAAAATTTCCTTCTAACTTTCGTTTTAGCAAAATCATCAATTATTTTGCCAGAATCTACATTGCTTAAAATGTCTTGTTCTATGTACAATATTGCTAAGTTATTTAATTTCTCCTCCCCCACGGTATTTCTTAAATATTTTTTTACTCTTTTTAACACAGAAAGAGACCTTTCTCCTGAGGCATTGGAGATTGGAACCGTCCAAAAAATCTTCAAGAATAAAAAGTATTAGTTTACTATATTTTACTAATATAACGGACACAATTTTACTCATAACTGAAGCAGTTATCGCCTGTGGCCATAAATCGGTGTCTCCAACTTTCATCTTCAACAAAGAACAGTCTAATCTGGTCGAGGTTGGATTTGCATCCGACTGCTTGTTTAGGGGCCCCCTAAAGTTTCATGGAACCCACCATCGTTGTGTAGACGTCATCGATGGGCTCCAAAGAAAGAGGAAAATTACCAGTCCCTTGATTAGCTTTTAAAGTCGATTTGTTGACGTGTTGAAATTTCTTTACAGTAAATCGACAGAAAATGTTTTAAATAAAAATATTTATAAATAAAAACATTTAATGAAAGAAAAACGTTAAAGGTAAACTTTCTGGGGCCCCCTGCGGCCGCTTAGTCCACTTACCATTATATCCGCCACTGGGCGCCGTCACTGACTAACGTCAGTTGCTTTTTTGTTTTGCGAGTGAATAGTTCGCTTACGGTTTGTTTATCTTCGTTTGTACCGGACTGTATTGGTTACGTGATGAGTGCTAAATGCAAACGAACTGCTGCGACTTTAGAGAGCCATCAACAGATGCAATAAAGGAAAGACAATTAAGAAAGTGATTTCAGTTTTTGGTGTGGGAGAATCACTATTTCATAATATGCACAGCAAATGCTTGTTTTTACATCTTTGACGACCTTTTTATTCATTTTACCCATTTACCCACGTTTCCCTCTTGATTTGGACAGAGTCCGTGTTATCCGAGTTTTCGATTATCCGAGGTACTCTTGGTCCTCATTACCTCTGATAATCGAGGCTGTAGTACTGTATATTCAATATTTTTATAAAAGTGAAGTATTGCTAATTAAAAAATAATGTCGCTTCTTCCGTGGTTTTCCGCTTTTTTAATTTTATCATATTTTCTCGCTTTTCCAAAGTTTTTTTGCGCTAAATATGCTGTGGATATATTTTATTATGTACTTTTGATTAAAATGCTTTTTTTTTTTTTTAGGTATTTAAGCCACCAAATCCATGGACTATGGGAATTATGAATGTTTTAGGAGAATTACACCAAGAACCTGATTTAAAATTAAATCTGAAATTTGAAATTGAAGTTCTTTGCAAAACATTGAGTATTGACATTAATGTTAGTATCATTTGTATTTATTCATTAATACTGCGGTATCTTTTAAATCTACATTTTATGTTTTATAGTTTTTCATTCTAAATTAAATGTTGTATAATTCATTAGTACTTTTATTTGTTTTTATTTTATGTGTTTTAACTCTTACTTCATTTACATAACTTTTACCAATGTTTACTATGCTTTCAAATATCAATAATAAAAGCTTATTTTTTAGGATTTAAAACCTGGTAATATACTTAAAGATCAAGAACGTTACTTGAAAATTGAGCCACAGCTATCACCATTACCTAAACATAAAGAACAGCAAGTTATAACTTCAGTAAACATCCAAGTTCCACAGCAGCCTTCTCTTGGAGCAGTACTTGCAGCTCCTCCCAATCCTTTACCTAATAATGTTTTGCATGAAGAAAACCTGCAAAATGTATCAATTAATAATAGCCCTCCTGCAACTATTCAGGCTGCTCCACTAGCACCATTGTCAACAACAATGCCTCAGCCTCAATTTTCATATGCAGATATTAATATTTTATCTACTAATCATCTGAATCAACATTTGCTTATAAATACACAGGTAAGTCATTTCCATTAATGTATTTAAAAATTTTAATTCAAATGAGGAAAAAATTATTTAGAAACAAAATTTACTAATATTTTTAGAGACAGTCTGCATTTTAAAAGCTTTGACAAGAATCTTATGAATTATCTAAATGGCCTTGTATGGTTGTGCGTCTACATTTGATATGTAATAATGTTTTTGACATTATCTTTACTTATGAATCAAAACTTTGCCAAGTGTTATGTACTAATTGTTTTTTATATATGTGTATATTTCTTTTACGATTTTCAGTTTAAATATTTCATTGGGGGAAAAATGTGTTGCAGTAAAGTTTTTTAACTATTTAAACATACATATGATTTTTTTGTGTTAATTTTTACCCCCATTTTATATCCCAATAGTTTAATGTACGGAATTCCATATTTTTGGTAAATTTGGAAATGAATAATTTCTTTCTGCGAAGATTCATAATTTTGGAAGATTTCTCTTTTTTCCCTATGAAAATTTGTGAAAGTAGCTGTGTACATACTTGCCAAGTTTTGCAAATTACGAGTAAAATTTACGCATTTTGTTAGTGTTTTGCATTTTCAAGGGTCAATCCTGAATTTTCCCTAATTTCGAAATCCGGTTGCATCGGCTTCGGTAAAACTTCCTAGCTCTTGCTTACTATTCTTCCTCTTGGACATCAATAATTTTGAGCTTACCATTATTTGAAATCTTTCTTAGGTTTCACCTTCTGTAGTAAAGGACTTGCACCAACGTTATTTTATCAAAATTTCCTCCCAAAATTTAAAGAATTTAAAAAAAAAAAAAAAATTTACCTGTAAGTTTTAGTGATTATGTGAATTTTTAATTATTGTTGTTAAATATTACAGCCTCATTAATAATCTTGTTTTAAATATATTTTTTGGATATAATTTAAATGTTTTGAAATTTTAGACCATCTTTAGCATTAAGGGTTTTTTCCCTTTCAAGTACTCATTATATATTGTTACAAAATAAATAAATAACATTTCTTTCTATTTTCATTCAACATATAATTAAAAACATGTAAAAAATTTTGTAATTGTTTTTCAAATACCATAAAGCAGTCGTTAAATTTGACAAAAAAAAATCAACCTTTCTTTTAAATTGTACACTGCTTCTTAATTTTAGTGGTTCATAAGTTTATAGTAGTTCAAAGTTATATGTGTATATACAAATAAAAAACTGACCATTGTGTGTTTAAATAACAAGTATGTTTATTGTGTATTCTTAATCTTGTTTTTCTCATAGTTTCTTTATTCATCCAGTGTCAAACTTTTTTTTTTCCTTTAAGCATTGCTCTTTTATGCTCTTCCTATAATATTTTGGTACATTACTTTTTTTTAACTTCACATCTTATTCATTAATAGTTAATGGCCTGAAACATGTTTATTTCTTTTACAAAATGCAATGAATTTTTATATATTGGTCTGAATTCAGAGTTTTTGTATCAAAAAAAGTTCTGAAGAATGCAATTTAGGACTTCCACACTTTTTTGTTAGACATTAAGCTCCAATTAATAAATTATATTAAAGTAATGACTTGACTTTGTTTAGTATTTAATTATTATATTGCATAATAATTTATGTTTGTAATATATGAGGTTTTTAATAAGCTTTTACAACATGTTGTGATGTAATTTTTCTGTATTTTTTTCCTCTGTGAGTCACATGTCTGATTTAGAGTATTTGTAAAACATGTATGAGCATAATTATGCGCATTATTCCTATAGCTTTCAATAGGCTGTAAATTATTTCATGGGAATTGGGGGAAATATATGTAATGGTATGTTACGTATGAATCAAAAAGTGACTACAAAACATTTGAAGTGGCATGTTGTTGAGCAACAATAATGTTTTTTTTTTTTTTAAATCAAAAGTTGACAAGTTTCATAATTATTTATTGACTGCTTTTTGTGATAATATTGTATAATTTGTTCATAATATCTGTGTGCGTTTTTAAGTCCTTAACTGTCTATTCTCAATGTAAAATGTTGATTAATCACATTCTAATTCACCTGATAATTGTTTGTAGATTCCTCTGTTTCAAGCCCACAATCAGTTAAAGCAGTGTGTTAGGCTTGCCGTTGAAAGAGCTGTGCAAGAATGGATGGCTCCAGTAGTTGATAGATCCATCAAAATTTCGCTAACAACTTGTGAGCAAATCATTAAAAAGGTGAATTTTAATGCTTTACAAGTGCAATGTTAAAGAATCCTTTATGAATTGGTTTGTAAAGGCAGTCTCTACAGTGCATATGAGAAATAGTACCCCTATCATTTCTTTGCCTTTCTAATTAAATATCATTACTTACGGCATAAGATTTGGAGATGAATGAATGGGGGGGGGGGGGGGGGATCTACACTATTTGTGCCAAATTGTGTTATTTTTCAATCCATGATATGTCTGATACAAAAAGGCTTATACTCATAATTTTTTCACCAAACTGAACAAAAATTGCAAATTTAATGTTCCAAAATGTTTTTTAATAGGTAATGAATTTCTGTTGATTGCACTTTTTGTCACTAAAAGTTTTATGTATAAAAAGAACTAGTGGAACCCGCAAGGCTTTGCCCATGCTGAACTGTGAAAATGTTGCCTACGTCGCTGGTCCTTGCTAAGAGTATAAAAACCGTCGCCTACCGTGATGTCCTTGATAAGAATGTAAAAAAACGTTGCCAGACGCGCTGTTCCAGCTAAGAATATAAAAAACCTTGCATTTGGTGCTATCCTTGCTAGGAGTATAAATACCCACCTGCGGCATAAAACCTGTAGCATTTGTAAGACTTCATCTGTCTGTTTGTCAAAACAAAAGAAACCCATTACACATTGTTAATGCTTGAAAAAGTAATATAACATGTAAAAGGATCAATTAAGAAAACTTGGGAACAATTCCATCAGTAGGGTCAGATTTGTCACCGAAAGGTACTTAACACTGCCAAATTGTAGCATAGTGTCATTTGTTGCGTATTTTTCATCTGGAATGAGTCTTGGCGATGATCCTAGATTGATTCCACTGAAAACTAAATTGATGTCTCTATTTTGAGAAATTAGTTTTAAATTGAAATTATGCTAACACTATTCACCCGGAGTTGAGGAAACTGCTAATTATTATTTTTGGGTCAAGGTAGGCCTTAAGAAATCGAACTAAAACGCTTATAATTGGCGTTCTTATTGACTTAAATATCTTCTTGTGCAGAAAAATCGGCACTTTTAATAGATTTATTGCATTAACCATGCGTGCCGCCAGGCATTGCATGGGCTAAACAAATAAAGAGAACAATTCTGAAATAACGCTAATAATCCATGTAAAATTTCTTAAGAAGTACATATAAGGTCAAAAGTTCCTTGAATCCTAAGGATAATACTCTCAAAAAGTTTTTTTTTTTTGCAAATCGATTTTCATGCTAAGCAACGGCCTTCTCGTGAGACTAAATAAGAGCAACAGTCCCTAAAAATCATAGATTAATTGAGTACAATGCTCCCAAAAAGTAGTTTTCTTTTTGGTGTTCGTTTTTTTAAAAAAAATTTTTTAAAGAAGCCGTTGCACGAACAGCACTGCGCGATCTTAAATACATAGACATACAGACCTGGACCAAGTTAATAAGCAATGGCCTTCATGCTAGCCTAAATAAGAGCAACAGTCCCTAAAAATCATAGATTAATTGAGTACAATGCTTGCAAAAATTAGTTTTTTTTTTTTTTTTTTTGTCGTTCGATTTTTGTTAAGAAACCGTTGTATGCCCAGCGCTGCGCAAGCTTAAGTACAATACTGCATTGAAATTCTTTATTATCTATTCATACACAGACATAGAGACCCGGACCGATATTAATAATAGAAATTCAAAAAATCGCATTAGATAAAGGACAATTAATTATTTTTCATTTTCGATTTTACGCCATTTGCGTTTCATGCATTCAGAATAATTAAAACAATCTGTAAAGTCCCCGTTAAAATACGAAAAAATTCTTTATTAGATAGCAGACGATAAATAAATTAAAAAGAAAGAAGGATTCAATTTTTAACAGAGCCTCACTCAAAATGCTGGAAATGTTGATTATTAGTATTGTTGATTTGTTACAACAATGGCAACGGCAATTATTTTTTTCTGAAAAACGCTAATAGTGCATGTAAAATTTCTAAGAATTACATATAAGGTCAAAAGTCCCTTGAATCCTAAGGATAATACTCCCCAAAAAGCTGTTCCTTTTTTTTTTGTAAATCTATTTTTATGCTAAGCAATGGCCTTTGCGCGAGCCTAAATAAGAGCAACAGTCCCTAAAATCATAGATTAATTAAGTACAATGCTCCCAAAAAGTAGGGTTTTTTGGCCTTCGATTTTTGTTAAGAAACTGTTGTACACCCGACGCTGCACGAGCTTAAACACAACACGACATTGAAATTCTTTATTATCTATCCACACACAGACATACAGACACGGACCGATATTAATAATAGAGATTCAAAACATTCACATCAGAATAAGGACAATTAATTACAGTGATCTCTCGCTTATGCGCGGTCACAGGGGCCCGCGGCAAAAACGCACATAAGTGAAAAACGCGCATAAATGAAAAGCGCGCCGAAGTGGAAAATCAAAAAAGGGAGCTAATAGCAAACATCAGTTTAGTGTAGACAATAATTGTTAAGTAATTTGTTATGCATTAGTTGTAGTGAAAAATGGGAAAAGAGACGTCCATAGCGTCAAAGGAGCTAAGTTTTCTCGCCATTGTTCAACTGTGCCTTCATTCACACTCGCCCTTTCCTTGGCAAGATCCATACCGAAAACTCTTTGACAATTGTGTGGGCTTCGCACTTAAGGAGCTCAACATTAATAGGGATGTTCAAGGCACGAGCTTCTTTGAACCATAGTAACAAAACTCTTCGAACTTTCCACCTTGAATCCTACTTCTGTTTTTTTGACTGGATTCCATTCTTTATTAGCCATAATTATTGCCTCCCGATTTTTAAAAATGCCCCTCAATGTCGATTCAGGGATATAAAATTGCTTAGCTAAAGCTATTTTTGATGTGCTGGGATTTCCTTCGAATTTTTGGATAACCTGCATTTTAAATGAAAGGGACAAGTGTGTTCTTTTTGCCATTTTAAAAAGCAACGTCCTGCGTACTGTACTCTTATTAGACGGAACACAAACGCAACTTTTGCCGACGTCCGTCAATCTCAAGTACACCTGTAGCCCCACGTTTAATCCTCTGTATACCTTAAGGGGAATGTTTTCTTGGAATCTTAACAATAGGGGAAAGAGGAGAGAACAAATTCCTAGAAGCAAAACAAAAAAGGGTAAAATTCTTCTGATAAGAAACACCTGACTTGAGGAAGTGATTTTAAGCTGAAAATTTTTTTTGACGCGCATAAGTGAGAGCTGCTTTTTTAGCTCCGCATAAATGAATAAGAGTTAACATTGGTTTCCTATATCGCTGGACGGGACCGTAGGAAAAACGTACATAAGTGAAAAACGCGCATAAGCGAGAGCGCGTATAAGTGAGATCACTGTATCCCTTTCTATCTTTTTTTGATTTTACTCCATTTTCGTTTTATGCATTCAGAATAATTAACACAATCTCCTTGTTAATATACGAAAAATAGTTTTTATTAGATAGCAGATAAATAAATGAAAAAGAAAGAAGGATTAAATTTAACGAAGATTGCAAATACATCGAAGCCTCACTCTAAATGCTAGAGAGACATTGATTATATACTGTGCAACAAATTTGAACTTTTTTTTTGTCTTTTAGATGAAACTATGTGATTCTATATAAACAAAAGGTGCTTGATTCAAATATCCAAACCAAAATGGTCCATCACGTACCATTTTTGCTGGAGACCCACTTCTCATATTTATGCAATTTGGTTACAGAAGAATGTAACTGAGGCTTACTTATTTAAAATACAAACACTAAAAGGATTTTTTTTGGCCGTTTCATCTTGTGGGCATCTGTTGGTGTGTAATGGTAACAAATTAGCAATATTCAATTCATATACTTCCATTCTATTGACCGTTGAAACGTTTTTTAAACACAAAGATGTCCTGATATAACCTTTCCCCATGATCATCATTAATTGCACAAAATTTTGAGCAAAGAAGTCCATATGGGATTCTAAAAAGAGTAGTTTTAATGAAGTATAGCAACCTAATAATGCAAAAGCATTTTATCATGTCACCAAAAAGATTTTTCGTAGTTTTACGCTTGCTCATTTCCAAGGAAACGTGAGCACATTGATTTAAAGGCCAGCCAGGCGGATTTTTCCGCTTCTGACTGTTTGTTTTCATACTTTTCATCATGAAAGGACTTCCATAGGTTGTGGGCGAATGAAAATCCTTTCTTTTACTTTTGCCTCACTTAAAATTTTTAATTTGTTCCTGAGATGCAAGAAAGTCACTCCTTCTCTGTCCAGGGCTTTTACAAATATTTCGATAAACCAAGTTTAATGTGCAATTGTGGAAAAAAGGCACATTGTAGATTTACAAGTGGCTTGTTTAATATGTTTTTGCCACTCATAATTTTGAAATTACCTTTGTGTTTGCAGAATATGCTACAGGAATGAATAGGAAAAAAAATACTTAGATGGAGGAGCACTGATAAACAAGCATCACTTTGCTAAATTTTGCTCATCTCCTAATGCTTGAAATAGTACATTCACATCACTGCAGTATACTATTTTTTCTTTATCTGCAAAATAGTCTACAAAATGCCTTTGTCGTCTTGTAAAAGACTCGTAACTTCGAGAAGTAGATAATGATTTTGTTGCCAAAAATGTCGCTAAAGTAACCCAAGTTCATTAAAAAGATCTCTAGAATGGTAACAATCTCACTGTTGATACGAAAGATAAAATTTAAAATAAATTAAGTCAATAAATTACGAAAATATGCACATTTATCCAGAAAATACGTAAAAAGCTAAAACTTGGAATTTTGGGAAAATGTTACGTGATAGGTAAAAAATAGTTGCAGATTCGTAATTTTCAGCCAAAAATGCATACAAAACAAACATTTTCATCCAAAGGACATTTTTCGTGTTGCACAGTGTTATTAGTATTATTGACATTTGTTACAATAATGGCAACGGCATTGATTTTAATTCACAGAGCAACTGTATTATATATTGTTGGAAGGATGCAACAATGTAAAAATAAAATGAAACTTGCAAAAAGTTGCGTTTTTAATTAGTATCTCCGCTAACTTAGCTATTTATTTAATTTTTTCTTTCATAAGAACCTTTTCCTGACAATAACTAACACAACAAAAAAAGAATTAGTGAATTCCGGCCAGCCGTTCACGCGTGATGGCGTGACCAAGGGAAATAGGGATTCAGTTTTATATATATAGATATGTGCGAGGCTTTTTTCACCCCTATATTGGGGAATTTATGTGGAAATTTGCTTAAAATTGGAATAAAAAAGGAACCAAGTGTAGGATTTTTTTCTAACTGGTCTATAAACCTTCCTCTTGAACCACTCTGTCTATTGATGAAAACCGCATTAAAATCCGTTATGTAGTTTAAAACATCTAAGTGTACATACAGTGAGAAGCGACTTTGTTTTATACTCTTTTAAGATTATGATAAGTAGTATTAGTGAAGTCCGTATTTAAGCCTTCAAACTAGGTTCTCATAAATAGACTCATATCACATTGGCTACCGACTTTGCATAGCTGCCAGGGGTGGCTTTACAATGTAACTGAAATTTTTTTTTGCTGATGCTACATAAAAATTATCTCTTTCTGAGTTTGAAATTGTTTTTTTATTTACACAAACGCTATGCATATGCAGAGTTTCATGATCAGGGGTCGATCCAGTATTTTTAACAGGGTCCAATTTTTGTGAATTTTAAACAGATTTTTGTGAAAAATAAAATAATTATGTGAAAATTTAAACATATAGTGATGAAAAATTTTATTATTTGCAGCTTTTATAATTAACAATGAGGGGAAAAGTACTCTTTGGAAGCTCGTAATTTTGTGAAGGGTCCGTTTTGATTAATTGGAATTTTGTGATGGGTCCGAAAACGAATCCGAGTTTCCTCCGGTGCAACCCCTGATGACCATTGTTTCGACTTTGCCCTTTTTTTTTCTTTTGCAACGGTGGTGAATATTTGTGTTTAATTTATTTTTAAATTTTCAAAATGGGAGAAAATATCAGGACAAATTGAAATTTGACTTGTGTACATGAAATAATCTTCATATATTCTAAGAATCATGTAAGTAATCTATATTTGTCTCATAATGTAGTTTGATTTTAACATAAATATTATTTTGCCTAGGATTTTGCACTGGATCCAGAAGAATCACGTATGAGGGTTTCGGCACATCATATGGTTCGGAGCTTAACTGCTGGAATGGTTATGATAACATGCAGAGACCCTTTATTTGTAACTATTTTAACAAACCTGCGAAATGCTTTTTTGTCGACATTACGTGTAAGTAAATCGACAATTTTCTGCCTGAATGCAGTTTCCTAAAAATTACTTTTATTTTTTATATGAAAACCTTTTAATAACCAGGTGAAGGTTAAATATGAAATAATTTTCAAAAATGCATGCAAGTAATCATTAAAAATGCTGTCTGATTTTGATATTTTTTTACTTAAAATGTGAACATTGTTGCATATTGATGTTTTTAAAATACCATAATGCTGCAGAAAACAACTTAAGGTGTTAGTAAGACACTTGGAGATAACAGCACAGGAATGGAACCACATTATGATAGTTACTAACATTGTAACCTGTCACTATCAATTTTGAAAATGAGCGGTTGGAAAATGTAGCAGCAATTATTGGAAATATAGAGCATTACGTCATTCTGACCCAACCTTGACTGTGAGGAAATACACCAGAGCAATTGAGTGCTCACTTTTTGACTCTTTCCTGTGATTTCTGCTCACTTAGTAAAATCTATACATGTGACTTTTTCCACTAATTTGAGGAAATCTGTTTTTATGATTGTTTTTTCTTAAAATAAGGCGGAACACATGCATTCTATTCGTTTTGAAATCTTATTGCATCCTTTACGAAAATCATTCTTTTTTATTTCCAGTTTCAACTATTTACAGTACTAAACCCGTAATTCGGCATGCGCGGGACCGGTGCTAGGCTGGATTGGGAAATTTGCCGAATTTCGGACCCCAACGCAAAATGGTGGATTTACGTAAACATTAACATACGTAATTTACTTCAAATTGCAATGTTTTCTTAACCAGTAGATTAAAGCGACCTTTTTTTTTTTTTTCTTTTGGAAAGCTAATATAAGTAAATCAATGTGTTAATATATATTTTTACCAAAAAAAAAAATTATGGATTTTGATAAAACGTTCCAAATTACTTCACACGATTCAACAGAAATAAACTACTCACATGGTAGTTCACCATTTGGTCAACACCTGCAATTGCATGAAAAAGAAAATAGAGCTACATCTTTAAAAAAAATGAAATCATTGTAGAGAAGTCAAAACACCAGATGTATGAAATGCTAGGAGAAACAAATCAAACAAGTTTTTTTCTTTTTTTCCCCTTATGAAAAGGGAATAAAATTTGAAAAATGGAATTATAAGTAATTAAAGAATGAAGAAATATATTTTTTCATAAAAAGATACTTAACTGCACCCAAGAAACTGATTTTCACTTTTTTTAACATGTAGTAGGGTTTTCTGGTTATATAAATGAGGAATATGTAATTGAACCAAAATTTACTGGCATTTATTGATTCAACATCTTCTTAGATTAATATTTTTCTAAATTGACAAAAAAAAAAAAAAAAAAGCAGTTTTCAAAAATAAGTGTCAATTAAAAGATCTTTTGAATTTTAGGGCTCCAAATTTGAGATTTGTACTGTATTTAGTTTTGTTGCCAAAGTAAATAAGCAATTTTTAATTTTCGTGAAAAGTTTATTTTAAAGTCCAGCATAAAGCTCTCATGTAAGCAATCATTAATAAAGCAACTAAAAGTGGTTCTTAACAATTGGCAAAAAATTAAAAGAAAAACTTATTTTTCTTTTGAAACAAGATATTTGAAATATTGAAGTTTAAAAGAAAATGCTGTGTGTGCAAATATTACTCAATGAAAAATTTGTTAATAAATAACTAAAAAATTCATTTCTTTGAAAAATTAAAAATGATTTTTAATTTTCAGAATGCCACTCCTCAACAGAAAGAGATGACAGATCAGGCTGCTGAAATAGTTGCACGTGATAATTTAGAACTGGCTTGTTGTTTTATACAAAAAACTGCTGTTGAGAAGGCTCTACCAGAAATTGATAAAAGATTAAGCTCTGTAAGCAAATTTTATTTTCAGTTTATCACTTTTTGGTTAAAAATCTTCTATAGAGCAAAAGAAAAAAGTGGTTACATATAAAATGTCTTTATAGGAATATGAAGCCCGTAAACATGCAAGAAGTGAAGGTAGAAGATATTGTGATCCTATGGCATTAACTTATCAAGCTGAAAGAATGCCAGAACAGATTAGGCTAAAGGTATTACGATTATTCTTCTTTATTTAAATTTATTGTAGAGTGCTTTTTACATAATTGAAAACTTTCATAAAGTTAAATATTTTCATTTGGAACTAGACAAGCATTGTTGTGGTTTAACCAATTTTGTTCCAGGTAGCTAAAACTTGACTGTTCTATTCCAAAAATTCATATAATTTGTAGTTTTTTTTTTTTTTGTATAAATTGTAAAAAGCCTCATCAGTTCTAAAAATTTAAACAATAAGAAAAAGGTTTTCCAAGGAAAAAAAATAGGAAAAAGTTATTCTCAGTGTTATAAAAATTCATTTATCAAAAAAAATTATAAATGTGTATATGTTCTATGTGTTACTTGAGCCTCGCATTTCTTGTTTAATTGGTTTATATGCTCTTTCAGGATATTTTTTTTGATATTCAAAAATTTTCTTTTTACCAAGAATCAAGCTTGCGCTTTAATTATAAGTAAGACCTGTTACAGGTTTATTGCCTATTTGCCACAAAATTATACGCTATTTTATATTTCTAGAAAGTACTTACCTTTCATTTATCCTGCACGATATTTATATAATAGACTAACATTAACCCCTATCCCACCTCCTTACCCAATTTAGAGGAGTTTCAATTAATATTATTGCTTCACAAAATTAACATTTCATTTTCTGATGTGCTTTTTAAAAAGTTTTCCATGGGACCTATGTTTAATGTGTGATAAATAGTTTTACATTCTTTAATACAGTTGAAAAATCATATTGTATTTTTTGTCGAAACATTATTTAAAAGTTTTTTAATGAACATATATATATATTTTTAGGTTGGTGGTGTTACTCCCCAACAAATGGCTGTATATGAAGAATTTGCGCGAATGATTCCAGGATTCTTGCCAAATGGTGAACGAGAACAAACAAACAGCTTTATAAACAAACCAGTAGCTGTGAGTGACTTGCTGGTTGGGGGATTGTTCCTTTTTTCTCTTTTCTTTAACAAACCTAAATTGAAAATTAATGAATACTTTGTAATTGATTAATCATTTCAGTTGAAAATCTTTGTATTTAAATCAGAAGTTTTATGGACTTTTTTTTAGTATATTACAATTTTTTGTTTGTATGGTATGAGCCAATAAATTTATGAAATTTATTGTAACTAAAGCAAAGTTAGATAGATACTTGTGATGTCTACACATCATAAAAGGCACCGATTATCTGCGTGGGATTTCCAGGCAATTATTGAATTTGTAACCATGAAACTCTACATGTAAATAGTATTAAAGTATTTGAGAGGAAGGGCAAAGAGTATCTTGTAGTAGATTTTAGAAATGGTGCTTTGCTCAGTGGTTCAAAAGTTTGGCGACCACTGGTGTAGACTGTTGACTTTTTGTTGGCTCAAATCCAAAAAAAATAAAAAATCTTAGTTTGTAAGTGATAGAGGGTTAAAATAACAAGAAGTTCCATCCAGAACTATCTGAGCCTACTTTCCTGTATACACCAACTTCAAATTTATAATCTAGCTATTTCTAACTCTCTTTCCCGTTTAGCTTTAGTTATATCTTTTCCAACGGTTAATACATATTTTTTCACTCATTCATTCTCTCACTCATGTATTTATTCACTCATTTACTTATTTTTTCATCCATTCGCTCATTTATTCACTCATTTGTTCACTCATTCTTTCACTTATTCTTTTAATCATTTATTAATTCAAAAATATTCTTGAAAATCTCGATAAAAAAATTTCAGAGGAAAATAGGCTCATTAGTTCTGGATGAACTTTCTATCTGTATATGTTTTACGTTATAAGAGCTTCCCGATAAAGTTTGTTCCAAGTAAATTGGTCTGTTAGATCAGGATTTATATAGGATTGAAATTTCCCCTTAGGCGCTAATGTTATTTTTTTTTTTGAACTGTTCAAAAATGAACAAAAGTTGTTCAAATCAATATGTTACGCCGAAAGCTACTTGCAGTAAGCTTGCTCATAGGAATTTGGATGTTGTGCCCAGAGTTTACATAATTTGCTTCATTTTTGCCCATAGGCGCTAATGTTAAATTTTTTTGAAGTTCAAAATTGAACGAAAAATTGTTCAAATCGAAAAGTAAAATATGGAAATGAGATGTCCTCGCCGAGACCTTTCGGATGCAAAAAGAATTTTCGAATCGGACAATTCGTTCAAAAGTTATTAAGGGGGGACAGACAGACCGACCGACACACTTTTTCCCCATCTCAAAACCCTTCAAATTTTTTATTTTTCATTCTTTATTTAATTAACTTATTTTTGACTTTTCTTGATTTCTAACTATATTTTCACGATAAATTAAGCATTCTTTCATGCTTTATTATTCTTATTATTTTTTTACTTTTACGGGAAAGTAGGCTACAAAATAATAAAACAATAGTAATTGAAATTAAAGACCTGTAATACATGTATTTTATTTTTTTGTTATCTTAAATCCAAGAAATCAAACAAATCTGACTTGTTGAATGATAGTATAGGGTTAAAAAATTAGCATCCAAGATTATGATCCTTTTACACTTCCAAAAAATTTTAAAGTATTAATGTGGATATTTTGTCTTTATTCAAAGCAAGAATGGTCAATATAGTTTTTCCAAGTCATTAAATTTTTTTCCCCCATGCCCAGGGCAGATTTTAATTGCATTTGAAAACGCATACATAGTTTTCAGTTTTCTATTGGTTTAGTGTGTCACATGATATAAATGTAGCTCTTTGTAATAATGCTTTAATTTTTATTCTTTTTCTTATTTAAATAATTAATAGTATTACAAAATCTGAATTATATATAAAGAAAAAGTGCACAAATAAATAGTTGTTTACCTTATTCACATCATGAAAATGCTATGTCTTCAGTTATTCTTCATGCATCAATGTACTTAAAAGATATTATCATCCTAAGTTGCATTGAATCACGTTGATACAGTACTCTTTTTATTGAAGTAAAACGTTTTCGATGCAGATAACTTCATAGATTCTAAGTGTCTTCTTGTGAGCATCTGACTCACAATGCTATCTCTATCCATAGGATTTCTTTATAGCAAGTAAATGTTAAATTATTATATTATTAGCATTTATTCCTTCTTCGTTCGAGCAAAAATTAACCCTACACTGCGCCGTGTTGTTTTTAAGCAACGCCTCCATTTATCGTTCACTAAGCTTTTATTTTGTAATATTTGTAACATGTAGCACATTCTTTCGTTTCATTTTGTATGTGTGATCATATTAGTTAATATAGTTTCCCCTAGATCTTGTAAACTGAAATCAAGGTTCATCTTTTTTCACAAAATCGTAAGACATGTTGATTTCGTAAAAAACAGTAACTTCTTAATTTTTTCTCCTACAAAATTTAAGCAACAATTTTATTTTAAATAATAGTCTCTAATTGCTTACATAGTTTTAAAATAAAATAAATATAAGTTGTCCGAAAAATTTCGGGAAAAATATATATTAGGGCTCCTTTATTACTTGTTGTTTTAGAACAACACCGCACATTCGGGGGCAATTTTTATGCTCCTGCATTATTCGCAGTATAAACAAGAACAGGTGTCACAGGTTGTTCTATTTCACTTTATTTAGTATCTTTTAGAAGATTATTGTTAAATATTCCACAAATTAGCTTAAAGTGGTCGATTAAATTATTTAGGAATTTTGTTTAAAATCAATTTACGCTCAACTAAAGAAGAAACGAACACAGGGCTCCCACGGCTGCGCCAATTGCGCAAAACGCGCCAAAACGTTTTTTCTGCTACATGCTGCTACAAAGTGCGTTTTTTCGCGAAATTGGCGCCAAATAACGATTTTTGAAAAAAAAAATCGAAAATTTTTTAGATATTATATATTTTTAACCTTAAAATCGAAATCATTCGATACATTTTTCCTTTAGTCAACTAATTTTTTACCTTTGAAGCAGTTTATTAATTAATATTAGCTCTACCCTCTCTTAAGAACATCAAATATGGATGAGAAAATTGAGCAGAATGTGTGATGTATCCCACGCTTGTAGAAGAAACAGTGAGACGATTTCTAATATTTTGTAGTGTTATAGAGAGAAAAATTATTCGTCTTATTACTATTTATGTTGAAAATTTTATTTAATAAGTTTTCTTGAAATAGATAAAAAAGTTTAATTTCATGGAACGTGAAAAAAATAAATTTACCATCTAATGCTTAGGAAAGACTAATCAATGTAAAAAATCAATAGCAGAACAGATGTTAAAAAGATTGCTGCTCCATTATAACATATCTTTTTTCAAATTCCTTAAGCCTACTTTTCACGTGCAAGCAAAGGAGCGCATAAGTTCGACAATCTTTTTGCATCCCCTACAAAAATCGGATTTTTTCCATTTCAACAATTTCTAATATTTCTTCTGATAGTAAATAATTAAAATGTATATTTATTTTAAATAAAAACATTGTTTGAAAATATATATTTGTTCCCGAAAGTGTTTAGAGGTAGATTTTCAAACGCTGTAAAATTAACATTGAATTTCAGCTTTTTTTTCTTTTCTCATTACTCTTTAAGGTCTGTAATCTATATCATATGACCACAAGCAATTCAAAAACATAAAAGAAATATAAAGAACAAAATAAGTAAAAAAATTAGTTAAGTTAGAAAATTATTGAAAAAAAGCATGTGTATCTTAATCAATTGATGATCTTTAGCAAACATGTTAAGCAATAGAAGAAATAGAAATTTTGTTGTGGATGAAAGACCTCATTAAAGTAAACTTGCTTAAAGTTTCAATTTTTTAACTAGATTTGAAACTTATGAAATTATCACGCATTTCCTCTTTATTTTAATTCAATTTAGATTCTTTCAGCATCCAATTGTTGTAACCCTAGGACTCTTGAAATTTCATTGTAACTGTTACACAATTTTTGAAAGATGTAAAGATAACTTGTTGAAAAAAATAAATAAATCATTAGACATTAAATTATCAACAGATAATAAGAAATACATTTTGCCTTTCTATTATAGAACTGAAAAATATAATTTGGTTCTTGAATTTTCTAGCTGCAAAATTATAAAACTCAGCAATTTACTTTTATTGTCATTAATTACTTCCAAAGCATCCAAGTGAGCATTTAGGATTGAAATTTAAAGAAATATTTTTTAATCAGAAAAATAATAAATATTACTGCTGGTAGAAAATAGGATTAACTTCAAATATTTTTTTGATAAAATATAAAATTATATTTAATTCATTTAAAAATTTACTGTTACTATAATCACAATGATTATACCTACATAAGTACCATTTAAAAAACAAATTTTAATTAATGATAAATAGTTTAAAATAGTTGAACCTTTCATATTAATTAGTTTTTGCTTATTTTCTTGAAAGAATAGTGTTTTAACTATTAAACAAAAAAGAGTGCAATGATTTTTGAAAAGAAGAAAATTTTAAGCTTTCTTCCAGCTATTCTTAACTATTAGAAGAAGAAAAAACAACAAAACATTTTTTAAAATAATCTGTTTCTTGAGAAAAGTATTGAAAAATACCCTTATAAGGGTTATAGGTTTAATTAGTCTTACGTTTTGAATAGGTTATGAATAATTGCTTAAGAAATATAAAAATAATCCAGTTTTAGAAGGATGACAGATGTTTACATTTCCTATCAGTTTGAAGACTTGAAACTGCTTTTACCCTTGATGTATGAAAATGATATTGCTTTAAAACAGCCATTTAATATTTAAAAAATAAAGAAAAAAAACCTCCAAAAATGGTACAATGTTGATATTTTCAGCTCCTAAACTGATACAAAAGTCGATTTCTTTTGCTCCAAACTGATACAAAAGTTAAAAATTCTTCTGCTCCAAACTGATACAAAAAGGACATTTTACCTGCTCCGAAAGCTGCTACAAATTGTGTTATGGCAGTGGGAGCCCTGATAATAATAAAATAAATTATTTTGATAAATTTTCATATTTTAGTGCGATTTTATGATTATAATGCATGCCTACTTATTAAAATTTGGTTTCATTTGTTAAAATGATTATATAAAAGAATTATTTTTGCTACCCCTAAATGCGCAGTGTTGTTTCTAAACAACATGTCAATTTTTCTCATTCTACTTTTCCAAATTAAATAAGAATTTTTAAAGTATTTTCCCACTTATAAATAACACAAACACACACACACACAAAAAATATTTTACAAAGAAAAAAAAAATTGCCCAGTGTAGGTTTAAATTTTTTTTATATAGGTTTATAAAATGTATGACAAAATAATGTTACTTATTGTTAATCATAGAATTGTAATCATGCTTGGAGAATTTATACAAAGCTTTTATGCTTGTCATAGCAGTAAAAACTAATAGCCAATATTATCAAACAAAAAATACTGATTGCATAACTCAGAGTTTGCATAACTAAGGGAAGCATGATTCAAGATTTTGTATGGAAAATGGTTAATTGCACCAGCTGCCTATTTTAACCAAATCCTAAAGAACAGCTCTACATCCAGATGTCATTTATAATAAAGGTTATAATTGTACTTTAGTGTGTTAATACTTGCATAGAGACCTGTTTATTCAGTCGGACCAGCTGGATATTAAGACCAGAATGATCATGTACGTATATGGTCTGATTAACTGGAATAGACTATTGGCTGTTACTCCAGAAATTTTTCAATTTTATTCTATGCTTCATTTTATTTTCAAAATTTTCATCAATTGTCATTTTTCAAACCTTTTCTTTTACTTAAGAATCATTTCTTCTTTCTAGATCATGACACCTTATTCTGCTACAGATGAAATCACACAAATATACGACAAACTAATTTCTGAGCTGGAAATATTAGTTCATGGAATTATTGCACCTGGCAATCCACATTTAACTGCCTTGCACAATTTACTTGATGCTGTTCTTGTAGCAAGAGCATCTCGAGAAGTTCCATCTGCAGTTTCTTTATTGCAAAAAGTAAGAATTTTTTTTAAAAATTACTTTTTAAACTGGTTGTACTTACATTACTAATTCAGTGTTATATGGAATAAAATATAATGAATCCATTCAAAAGGACTGAGGGTTCAAATGCTGTTAGTCTTTTCAATCCTTTCAAACTTCTAAAATTTTTCCTGGACAAGTTAATTATTTTTTATTACAGAGGCTAAAATTCAGTGTAGGTGAGGCAATGTGAGAATCATGCCCAAATTTCTTAAATCCCCTCCTTGGAAATAATTCAAGTGGGAAAATTACCTCCCACCAGTCGAATATTTACAAAATCTCCTGCTAAATTTGAACCTGGGCATTTTTGCATTGTGATGCTATTGCTGCTGTATTTATGCTACCAAATGTATTAAATTTTGGAGTATTTCTACTTTAAGTGTCATAAAAAAGTACTTTATTTACCTTATTAGTTTACTTTATTTCTTATTATGTTAAGCATTTTTTTTTCGTAATAGAGTGAAAGAAAATTTTTTCTGTGTTAAGGGGTAAATGTATTAATGTAAATTATCAATGTATGCTGTAAGTGACTTTGATGGTATAGCTAAAATCATTGTAATTGGCCACTTAATTTTAGTGTCATCCCTGCTAAAAATGCAAATTTTAGATTTGAATGATGCAATTACTGACATTGCAGTTGTTTTTATGAAAATGAAAACATACAAATCTGATAATAGATTAATTGCAAGTCTTTAAAAGATATTTATGCCCTCAAAATAGTATAAAACTATTTTTCATTTATTTTTTCTTTTGACAGTTTGATTAATATCTGGAATTTGAAAAGAATAATTTTTAAATCTTTTATACTTCATTCTATCAGTGTTCGAAGTGTTTTGTTAGAATATTTTATTTTTGTTAATTTTATTCAAAAATTAATAAAAATCCCTTGCAGGCAGTTGATGGTTTTCTAGAGGGAATGTGTCAAGTTGCAGGGGACAATGAAATTATGTTACGCTTCAGAGATGGACATTTGTTAGTGCTGAAAGCTCTTGCTGACCCTAGAATGTATGGACATCAGTGGACTAGCAAACAAGTTACTCGTTGGTTGATGGAAAGTAGAGATGAATGTAGATATAATCCTGAGTCTGTTGACCTTTTAATTCGTAATCACCTCATAAATTTACAGGCATATGATTTGCATCTAACACAGGTAATATTTTATTTTTCAATAGCAGTAATGAATTTTAGTTTGCACTTTAACTGCTGCTGTTAAATAAATTGAACAATATGAACAGATGTACAAATGCGTGCATTAGCTCAATGTATATATATTTAGTGATCAGTTACTCTCATTTTGGGAAAGGAATATTTGAAAGAGCTACTTAATTATCTTTAATTTCAAAAGAAATATTGAACAGTTCAGTAAAACTTTGTTCTTATTTATTATCTGATTCTACTTCTTGGACAACAATAACTGTCATTATCTTTAATTGTTCTTACGTTTCAGCTTCTGTAGGAAAGGACCATGGGCGCCATTTTGCCACACCCCCTAAAAATTTCAGCCAAAAATTTAACGAATTTCTTAAAAATTATTTTTAATCATTAAGTTTTAGTGAGCATGTCAGTTAATTTTATTATTAAATATTACATCCTTATTAAGTCTAGCTAAAAAAAAAATATTTTTGTCAAAAATGTTTTTCTTTCCTTTTTTTTCTTGCATGTAATTTAAAATGAGTTTTTACTTTTAGGTCGGCTTTAGCATTAGGGTTTTTTCCTTTCAAGTACTCAATCTATATTGTTACACAATAAATAAATAACCTTTCTTTTTTCATTCATTATTTAATTAAAAGCATGTAAAAAATTCAGCATCTGTTGGGTTGGGTGGTTTTTAAAATATCATAAACTTATCATTAAATTTGAGAATCCAACCATTGAAAATACACTGTGATGCACCTAATGATAGTGTCTCTTTTTTTATCTCAGAATTTCTTTAGTCAAGTAGTTCACTATTATTCATATATATATAAAGAAAATAAATTATTGTGTATTAAATCACAAGTTGCAATCATTTTTTTCACTTCACACCTTATTCATTAATATTTTTCATATTTGGTAGGTATGAAATAGTTATTTCAGTTTATAAAGTAAGTACTTGGAAACCTGTTTATTTCTTTAAAAAATGCGATTAATTTTTACAGATTGCACTGAATTGACTTTTTACATGTGGATATAAATTCTGAAGAATGTAGGACTTCTACAGTTTTTTTTTGTCAAACATTAATCCCTAATTAATCATTTATATTAAAGCAATGACTTGATTTTGCTTTGTATTTGATAATTCTATTGTATAGTAGTTTTTGTTTGTAATATAAGGTTTTTATTAAGCTTACAATGTGGTCATGATGCCATGATATTTCAGTATTTTTTTTTTTCCTCAGTGAGGCACATGTCTTTATAATTGACTTGCAATTGCTTTTAGGATGTGTGTCTATTATTTTTTAAACCTTGGGGATTTCCCCAAGGTTTTTTTTCTTTTCTTTGTTTGCCGAAGATTGTTTGAATTCAGCTCATGACATCCTTGAACTGAATTTCAATGACAAAAATAATTTTTACTCTATTGTTATACAAATGTTTGTCTTGTTTCTAGTCTATGGAAAATGGAATGCATCCAATTGCTGTAAATTTTGCTATGCAGCTGGTTAAATTGTACCTTTTAGATGAAAGACAAAGTGGTTTGGTATCAGAAGTAAGTTTATCACTATTCTGATCATTTAGCAATCAATCAGCTTCCCCTCTAATATGTTATGGAAATGTGTAAACACAATCTGAATAATATATTGTTAGTGTCGGTTAATTTTTGAGAAGCAATAAAAAAATGAATTGGCTGATTTTGTGTACTTATAGTAAAATGCTTATCAGCAATATTGAGTCGATTAATTGTGTTCTTGAAGATTTTTGTTGGTTATTTATTAATGAAATTCAATTTATTTGGTCACATGTAAAAACTCATTATTAGAGGGACAACCTAAAAATCTCGAAGAATCATTTCATATTTAAATTGTCTAAGAAAAAATGGATTAAAAAATTTTTTTTTTTATACTTGTATGAAACAATCTGAAGCAGTCTTTTATAGGAAAAAATAAAAACAAAAGTATTAAAGAATTTCCAAATGTTAGTTTGCTTGTATACAATTTTAGTAAGTGCTTTCTTGCATACACTGAACTTACAGTATAGTATGCTATTTGCTAATTCATGTTCAGATTTACATGGGAAATCAGTAAACACGAATAATTGAACAATGGCCCTGTAATTCCATATTAAAGTGATCTTTTATCTTTGTTTCGTGGGGGGGGGGGGGGGGGGGCTTGAAAGTTGATTGTGAAACTTTTCTTAGACAGTTGAAGCGTTATGCTCTACACCTACTCTCAATTATAACCCAATTCCTATCTGAAGAATAAATGTCTCAAACCTTTATTAAAAGCCCAATGCTTTCAATAAATAAATTTTACTTTTTGTATCCTGGTTCACCAATACACTGCAATAATTTGACATTATCTTTGCAATTCAGAAATGCACCGGTGCACAAATGCATTTCAATGATTTTAAGATTTTAATTCCATGGAATGAGAATTTATAAATAAAGGTAACTGGGAATGATTTTCTGCCATTGAAACTAGATAAATAGTGGATGCACTGTACTGCATTTTATAGAAGATCAAGAAAAGTGAAGAAACTAGTTTTCAAGAATGTGTAGTAACATTTTAAAAATTAACTTGAAATAGTTCTAAATTGAATCTTACAATATCAAGCTCCCAAAACATTGTGGAGGTATCCTAAATTGTCCAGCTGTTGGCTTTTGCTTTGACAATTTATAAACTTATTAGACAAATTCATTTCTCAGAATCAATTTTTAGTGTTGTCATTGTTTTAAGTAAATTTTCAGATTGCGAAAAGTATAATTATTTATGATGTTAATTTTACTACTGTTTGAAAATTTTCAGTTACTATTTTAAGGTAATCAAACTTACAAAATTTAAATTATTTTTTAGGTTGATTTATATAACACAGTAGAAACATTAGCACGCATTGCAACTCTTCCACGTCAACTTCCTGAAGGGTAAGATGAAGATCATTTTGAAAATTTCTTCTATGTGTCTATATTTTCTTTATATTGTAGTCCCCCCCACCCCCCACAATAAAATTTATATCATTATAGTTCATAATTTAATGTTGACAATTGGTGTTGATGCATGTTGTAGTTTGTATGTTTAAATGTTTGGGCTTTAATTAAAATAAGATATTTATTATTGTTATATGTTTACTGTAATTGTATTACTGATTATAATTGTTCTGAATTTGAAATTTTGTAAAAATAATAATAATAATAATTTGAGGTATCAAAAACCCTATGGAAATTATTTCAATGAATAACACTATTTGAATAATACAAACAAAATAAACATTTACAATACTTTATTTAAAATATCTATCCAGAACAGCTTGCTGGACATTGTTTTTTCTTTCAACATTAATTATTTTCTAAATGTGTAATGGCTTGAAATGATCTTGTGGTCTTGTCTGGTTGCAATTCAATAAAAATTTGCATCACATTCTTAGTGAAGCTTATACTTAGAAGGGTCTTTATGCTGTCTTACTAAAAGTTAGGTTTATCGGTTATACAGATCAAATTTGACAATTGTCTGTTTAAGTTTTAAGTGGGACGAGATTTGGATCCGGAAAGTTGACGAAATCCAGATTGGCAGTTCAAAGTTTACAAAAGACTAGTGTCATGAGAATAAATGATGGAGACATAACAAATAATGAAAATAATAGCAATAGGTATAGGATTTTGAAATCCATAGTTTTGATTGATTGGAAATAAGAGAGGGAAAGAACTTCAGTGAAGAAAAGAAAATAGTTACTGAAAATAAGAAGCTAAAACTTCAAGGCAAAGAAATTTAACATTCATCAAAAAGTAATAATGTTGCAGAGAAATAACCTTTTTTTTCTTCAAGATATATATTCAAGAATTTGAGTTAATGAAAGTTGACTGTGTGTATACTGCACATATGTACATTAAAATGTTTTTTTCTATGTCTATACAATCTAATCAAGGTTCATTTATGTAGGCTTCCTCAATTATTGGATATGCTTAGGACAACTGGTGATCCAACTTTTTTAGATCGTGCTCCTGGTGGAGGACCTATGTCAATGATGTATTCTGGGATTACTCAAGCTCGAGAATTTGATGATCCCCCCGGATTGTATGAAAAAACTGAATTCCTTCTGCGAGAATGGGTTAATATGTTTCATGCTCCAAATGCAGGAAGAGACAGTACTAAAGCCTTTTCGCTTTTTGTCCATCAAGTATGTTACTAATGTTTAATCATTTGTTTTGTTTTTGTTGATTGGCATGTCAGTTTACCAAAAATTTATTATCTCGGAACTGAATATGAAAAACATTTGTTGTTAGTCGGGTAAGATGTAACTTTATGAGAAAGTTTTCTCTCGCCTGTTGCTACTTTTACATTTCTCTTTCATCCAAAGAATTTATCAAAAATTCAACAAATAATTGATTTTTGTGGAACCCTTAGGAATGTTTTGTCGGATCCACGCGTTCTGGTGAACTCTGGTTGGGAAACGCTGTTCTACTCTTAACATTTGTTTGAATTCTTAACATGTATGCTTTTTGTCCCAAATTTCCAAACTCTTTCTTCAAATTGAGGGAAAGTCGTGAAATTTTCCCTCCAATATTCAGCCACCCAAAAATAAGCTTTTTTTTTTTTTTTTTGCCTATTTTGCCCTTGCAGCTCCTCTTTTTGTACTGACAGGAGTTCTGCGAAACTCCAGAACACATGTATGCAATTGTTATTTTAAAAATGTGCTAAACAGTTAAATTTGTAAATGCAGTTAGCTGGTTTCGAAAGAAGTAATTTTGATTTAACTCCTTACATGCCTAAATTCTCATATTTTATGATCTTTCCTTTTTGTACTAATTCATCCATCAATTTTGCTCCCAAGAAAAAACCTTAGAAAATATTTTTCATCAATTCTCAATTGCCATATTCTTGGTTCTTTTATAATTTTATTATGCTATGATTCATTTGATTTAATTTTGTTATAATGATATATTCTTCATTTCTACTGAATTACACCTTTTTATGTCATTTGACAAACTACTATTATGCATTTTTTTATTTTTAAGTATAGTATTTTCATTACAGTTCTGAAATGAAAATGAACTGTATGTGCTGAGATTTTAGAAAAAATTTATGTACTGTGAGAAAATTGCCTCATGTTCTAATTTGTATTTAAAACTTTTAGATGAATTTGCAAGGTATTTTAAAGACAGATGAACTGATTACTCGATTTTTCCGTTTGAGTACGGAAATGTGTGTTGATCTTTGCTATCGAGTTCTGATTGATCAGAGCCTCAAATCCCCAACCGTCATTCGTGCAAAATGTTTTCACACACTGGATGCATATGTTCGCTTAATAGCTCTTCTGGTGAAACACAGTGGTGATGCTAGCAATACAATTACCAAAGTGAACTTGTTGAATAAGGTAATTGAGGTATTTCACATTTTTAGTTACTTTTTTTTCAAACTTTTATTTAGTAAATACAGTCACACATAGATATATGTATACATTATATGTCAAAAAGTATAGTATGTGATGAGATGGAGGAAGCAGATCTTAGAATTTTTTGTATATTGTTAAACCAGGTATGTAACTTGAAGAAATGACAAAAGTTGACATCTACCAGAGTAGATCTTTGTAGGACCAAAATTTAACCATGTGATATTTTTACTCACAGTCAAACACTTGACCAATATACTGCTGTTGTTAAACATTAGCATTATTATAATTTGATTTTGATTTTTTTTTTTTTTTTTTTCAAAATTCCTGTGAAAGTATGTTTAAATTTATCAAAAGTCAAACACCAGTTCCATACATTAATTGAGGTATTTTAAGTATGGTTTAGTTTCTATTTAAAAATTTAGTATCTTTTAAAATTAATGTACTTTTTGTATCATATGAAAAAATATCAATGCTTTAGCAAATCCAAATGCTTTGCAGCCCCAGCAGTATAGTGTCTGTCATGAATTTTAAGTCTATTAAAAAAAAACTAAGTAATTGAAAAATCATTTTTATTCTTAAAATATAACTGGAATTCAAATTATTCTCGTTTATGATAAGTATAGACAAACATCCTTTTGTGATAACTGCAATTCAAATTAAAATTTGCTGTAATTCACTTCTAGAATGTGTTTCTTCTATGTTTTTACACTTATGTTTAAAAGCTTCTTGAAGTTAAACTGTTCCCATAAATAAAATAAAGAAATAAAAGTAAACACACACACACTCATTAAATAGTTCATATTTACTGAAACCTGCCTAACAGTTTGAGAAAATAAATTTTATATATATTTTTATATTAATTAATGGTTTTCTTATTACATAAAAGTGGAATGCAGTAAAGCCTGTAAAGTTGACCACTTTTGTAAGCTGACCACCTGTCTAAGTTGACCATTTTTGTCGGAAACGGAATTAGTTCTATATTATGTAATGTAGAGAAACCTTTGTAACTTGACCACCTGTCTATGTTAACCAGTTATGTACGCCAAATTTGGATAGGAGTATTATAAAAAACCCTTTGTAAGTAGACCACATAATAATTACTATATTTATTTCTTTATCTATTTTTGCAAAGATAAAAAAACTAAAATAGCTTATCCAGGATATTTTTTATGCTATAATGTTAGACCAGTATTTGTCTAGTGGATGAAACATCAATATAAAGTTTGCCTAAACTTTTTTGTATGTTAACCATATGGAAAAACTACTATGAGCACTCTTTTATTCTTTAAAGAAGCTTCCTTTTTTAGCCTACTTTCCCGTAAAAAGTCAAAAAAATTTAAATTAAGCAAGAAAGAAGGCTTAATGCATCATAAAAATATCGTTAAAAATGAAGAAAAGTCATAAAAAAAGGAAGTAATTAAATAAAGATTGAAAAATAAAAAATTTGAAAGTAGGGTTTTGAGATGGGGAAAATGTGGGTCTGTCGGTCTGTCCCCCCTCTAATAACTTTTGAATAAATTGTCCATTTCGAAAAATTCTTTTCTGCATTCGAAAGATCTCGGCGAGGACATCTCATTTCCATATTTTACTTTTTGTTTTAAAGAATTTTTCGTTCAATTTTGAACAGTTCAAAAAATTTTAACATTAGCGCCTATGGGCAAAAATAAAGCAAATTATGTAAACTCTGGGCACAAGATCCAAGTTCCTATAAGCAAGCTTACCGGAAGAAGCTCTCGGCGTGAAATATTGATTTGAACATTTCTGAACAATTAAAAAAAAATTAACATTAGCGCCTACGGGGAAATTTCAATCCCATATAAATCCTGATCTAACCGTCGGATTTGATTGCAACAAACTTTATCGGAAAGATGTTGCGATGTAGAACATGTATAGATACAAATTTCAACAAGAACTGAACAAGCCTATTTTCCTATGAACTTTTTTGATCGGGATTTTTAAGGATATTTCTCATTAAATACATGAATAAATGAATGAGTGAAAGAATTAATGAATGAGTGAAAGAATTAATGAATGAAAAAATGATGAATGAATAAATGAATGAGTGAATGAACGAATAATTGAGTGAATAAATGATAAAATAAATAACTAAATGAGTGAATAATTACATGAATGAGTAAATGTATGAATCTTTAATGAAGCTGTAGAGTTTGTTTGCTTGAACGCGCTAATATCAGGAACTACTGGTCCGATTTGAAAAATTCTTTCAGTGTTAGATAGCCCATTGATTGAGGAAGGCTATAGGCTATATATCATCACGCTAAGACCAAATGGAGCGAAGTTCCGAAAATTGCATAAAATAGTCCTTTTCTATCGGAAGAAATTATCATATCGTTTCGAGCTTGATACCATTGAAAAGTGCGTAAAAAACTACTTGATTAAGAGTTTTTTGCTACATGCTAAAATTGGAAGCCTCTAAATTAACTAGAAAAGAAGTTATAGCCGTTTTTCTCTGTAGTTTGAAATTATTTTTTCACAGTAATTAATTTTATTTGACCCAGATGATGACCGTTTTATTTTATTTGCATTGTTCATTGTTTCAATAATTGTTACAGTTGCCGTGTGAACAAACAAATCAATGCAGTTGCCATTGTTAAACAAATAAAAATAATAATCAACGTTTCTAGCATTTTGATGAGGCATCCCTGTATTCGCAAAATCTAATTTAAGATAGACCATGCAACTCCGAGCAACGCAGCTATTGCATAAATACGTGAATGAGTAATTGATTGAATGAATAAATGAATGATTGAATAAATGAAAGAATGAGTAAATGAATATGTATTATCCTTTGAAAAAGGTATATTTGAAGCAATATATGAAGGTATATATGAAGAACTAACGCAAAATGAGAAAGATAGAGGAAGAGATAGCTAGATTATAAATTTGAATTTGTTGTATACGGGAAAGTAGGGTTCGTATAGTTTTAGACGAAACTTCTTGTTCTTCTATCTGATGCAGGACTCCTAAATGGTCCTCTTTTCCTTCCAAAGTTCGTTTTTTAGTCTCAAGTCCGCTTTTGTCCTTTTTTTAACGTTTTGGTCCATTTAGTCTTCTTTTAAATAATTTCAAAATGAATTTTAAAGAATTTTGATTACATTAAACGATAATGCGCGTAAGACCCGATCTTTTACACATTTCTCAATCGGAGTACATCCACCTTTGTAGAGCTCCTTTGTGTTTGTTTACTATCTGATTCTACTGCTGAGAGATTAATAACTTTGTTTTTATCATTATTTTCAACCTTTCTTATGTTTCTTCTTCTGTAGCGTGAGACATGCTCGCTCGTCATTTTGCAACGTCTACTGGAAATTTTTAATCCAGTTGAATAGAAGTTGATTCAAAATAATACAATTCTTAAAAATTAGCATTCATTTTTAGCAGTGTTTATTGTAAGTTTATGAACTTTTTAGAAAAGGAAGGGCATCTAAAATGTTGATAAAGCATTTAGGATGGAATGCACAAATCGGGTAACTTTAGTGCCTTTGCAAATTTAAGCAAAAATATTGCTAATTACTGACTTCAGAAATTTTTGTTCACTATTTTTAGCCTTTTTTTCAGATTTCGGTGATATGTCAGTTGTTATAATTATTAATAGCCTTGTTAATAATAAAATTTTTAAAATACTCTATTTTTCCGACAATAATCTAATTAAAAGGTTGAAAATTTCCAGGTGCGTAATGTGTGCCGCAGTGGATTAACAATATATATATTAAACAGATTAAACATTTCCAAGAATATTGCTCGTAAATATCGCTGAAAAATTATATTTCTTTAAATGCTTGTTTTATTATAAAAATAAATAAAATTTTATTTTTAATTGCACTCCTGAATGGATTTGTAGTTTTCTTCAAAATGGGGAAAGGCAAAATATGCATTGTCTCTCATGCAAACAAGTAAAAACTTATAAGTTTAAAACTTTAATAATTAAAATTATTTTAGATGGTTTCAAAATGCATCTATCCAAGTGCAACATTTTGCTTTAGAATTAAACTAACCAGCCCTTGAGAAAAGAAAAAAACATTGGCCACTGCTATTTTTGCGAAAACTTTGTTTTTAGAACTTTAAACGCTGAAAACTTGATTTTTTTATTTTAAGTGTTTCAAACCATTCATATTTGCCTGTTACATGCCGAAAACTTGGTATTTTTAGCTCATATTTGTTTTACCTTCAATGCCACGTGTCATGCGTAATGTTAGCGTTTTGCTGCTGTTGCACAGCAGTCTTTGAGCATCTGCTTTCAGTTTAGGATATTTCTTAATATTTTATTGATAATTTACAATATAAAATATATTGAACGGAGGTTTAATGATATTTTGGTATAAATATGATTTTTTATCACACCCATCAGCATGTAGTATATACAAAAACTTGTAAAGACTGCTAAGTATTCAATCAAGTGTATAAATTTTTGAATGTGAGAAGCATGCTTCCCCCTCCCCCCCTTCCGAAATAGAGGGGTAAAAATTGTTATTTTTTTAATGAAATAAATCGGTTTTGTTTTTGAAACCAATCTAAATCCAAAAAATATTTAATGCTTTCCATACTAGGATAAAATTGCTTAATAAAGCATTAAGCAGTGATTAGCATCATTCATAATCATCTTTGCTCGTCATATAAAGTTTGTTTGCAACCCCTTTTCACGCTTCATTAGTCACTTTCAGTGATTCATTATACCAAATTTCAGAAAAATACTATTTTACATTACTATTTCTGTAGTGTTTTTACATTACTATTACTGTAGCAAGTCAATTTATGCCTAACAGTTATTTGCAGATAAATGAATTTTGAGAACTTACACATAAATTGGATTGATTTAATTTTTCTTCAGTGGATTAAATGTTAATGTTTTCACTTTACAAAAATTCAAGCTTTATTTTAAAAATTTCAAAGTATCAATTTCTAAAACCCTGGAGCTTAAAAATAAAATTATTAAACTTTGTGGAGGTTATTGTGAATTTTCTATGATGTTAGTATGACACTGAAACTAAATACTGAAATTGTAATCTGTGTAACTAATTTTTTAGTGACATTGCAGAAATATCAATCTAAGATGCTTATTCTAGTAATTCATAAATAGTTTTAATTGCATATAGTCTTTCTTAAGTCCTCTTTTTTTAAGCATAAATGGTCCTCTTTTTAAGAGTAATTGGTCCTCTTTTACCCTTTTCTTTGGCTAGAATATGTTGGGAGCCGTGCTGATGTAGCCATTTTGAAAAATGTTTTTTTTAAGGAAATCTCTACTATTATTTAAATAACTTACATAATTAATAAGATATTTGTTTTTACTTTAACTAAGTACTTTACTTTTAAAGTAGTATAGGATAGATTGTAAGTCGTTCAGGTAAATTTCTCTGATATTTTTGATAATTGTGAAAAAAAATAGCTAATTACTAGTTTAAAGTAATGTTAATACATGAAGCTATATTTAATTAATTACAAATAAATAAATGCATAGCGTAAGAAATGACAAAAAAAAAAAAAAAATGTCTCCACCCTTTGTAAGTTGACTACTAAAGTGCTGCACCGCAAGTGGCCAACTCAGACAGGTTTCACTGCATTTTCTTCTTTAAAAATCTGTTTTAACTGTTAAAAATGAATGTTTGAAATACTTTGAGCCTAAGCTATTTGAAATATAAATATTAGTTGATGTTAGAAAATCAATGTTGGTACATGCAGGAAAGTAACCTTGTAATTATAGCCACTTTTTTTGTTGAAAAAATTGATATTTTTCTGTAAATTAGAGATTTTTGTCACAAATTTAGAGCATAAAACCTGCTACAAGCCCTAATATTATTATTTAAATCATAGCAAAACCATAACTAGCCTCTTGATAAGTACATAATGAGTCATTTAGCTACATCTATTATTGTTTATTTATTAAATTAATTACAAATTATTCACCTGGTACATTTTTATGAGATCATATGGCAAAATTTCATTCTTCTTTATTATAAAATTATACCGTATTTTTCATGAAATGTATATCATAAAAAAGACTTATTAGTGTCAAATGTTTAATAAATCATTTCGTTTTTTCCATTAAAGGTGCTAGGCATTGTTACTGGTGTCCTTTTGCAAGATCAAGAGCTACGAGGAGTTGATTTTCAGCAGCTGCCTTACCATAGAATTTTCATTATGTTATTTTTGGAACTCAGTGCTCCAGAGTCTGTTTTAGAAGCTATAAGTACTCAGATAATGACAGCATTTTGGTGAATATGCTTTTCTTACTGCATTTACATATTTAAGAGTGCAAATTGTATTTAGTCTTCTAATGCATGGAAAAGTTCAAAAAATGAAAACAAACATGAAAGTAGGCTTATTCTCCTGTAAATAAGTAATTCAAAATCAAAACAAAGCTATATATATACTTTTTAAATTCTTATTTATTTTTTTGTATACTAATGGAGTAATTGAAATATCTCCCCCCCTCCTGCCCCAATACATGCACACACAATAAGTTTTAAAAAGAATTATGCAATTTGAAGAAAAATCTTTTGATAAAAGTTGGCTAGAAATAGTAATAATATAAATGCTTTGGGGCCATTTCACAGTATTTTGTCCAAACGTAGAGTCCGCAACAAGACACTTTTTTTGTTATAACTACGTAATTTACAGTTTAATTATCACCAAATTTTATTTTCAAATTATGCGTTGAGCACATTATTTGAAAATAAAATTTAGTGATAATTTAACTGTAAATTACGTAGTTATAACAAAAAAAGTGTCGTGTTGCGGACTCTACATTTTTAGAAAATACTGTGAAATGGCCCTTTGTATTTTTTCCGCAACAATTTTTGCGATATATAAGCTGTTAAGTTTTTAAACTTTCATTTCCAGGGTTCGCACGATTCCCGCAGTATTTTTTGAAATCCCACTCCAAAAATGATCGTTTGCGCGCTGTTCCCGCCACTAGCGGACACGCGTTCAAAACATAGCGAAACGAAACTACTATTCTAAACTGATAATTCAATACAAACTAAATGGAGTTTGTTAATTTTCAACTGCTATCTTATCTTCATTAATAAAAAGAAGAATCTAGGAACCCTATTTATCATATATAATAATATGGGATTATTAAACAATTTAAGCCCATTGTGAATGCAGACTTATCTTCATTCATTCTATTCACAGAGGACAAAATCAAAAAAAAAAAAAAAAGGAGTGGAAAAAAGGAATCGTCCTTGCCACAAGGTTAGAAAAGAATGCTGGTTTCTAAAATATACTGTTTTCATTGAAAAACATCAATAGATAAAATGACATATGATCAGAAAAAATAGAGGAAATATTAAACTAATTTTTAGGATTTTTTTGTAAAAATCACACATTAAAGAATTTTGGTTAAATAACCAAAATACCAGAGGATCTTTTTCACGCTTAACATTTTATAAAGCACAACGCACCCATTTTTGCGATCGCAAATTTTGTGAAGGATCCGTTTTGTGCGAACCTTGTTGACGTTTATTCTTTCTTTGCTGAGCATAGCTTAGATAATAATCTTTTATTACATAGTTTGTATTGGATCATCATCGGACAATTTAGTAATATCTCTAAAGACAAAAACAAAAAAAAGTTCCCACTTAAATTTTAAAAATCCCACTTAAAATTTTGGTCAAGGTGGGAAATCCCACCTTGTATTTTTCCCCAGTGTGAACCCTGATTTCATACAAGGAAGTGGAAATGAAAAGAAAAAAAGCGCTACTTAGGAATAATCCGTCCTCCTTTTGTTATTGAAAAATCCTTTGTATTTCTGTACCCTTGTTTCGACCATTAGTTGATGTTAAAACTTAATCTTACTAAAATGAAAATTAAGAAATGCAATTTTTTTTTTCGATTGAGTCCTGAATAACAAAATTTCAATCATTCTATTAGCTTAATCAAAAGGTTTTAATCTTTTGGTTAAAAAGTGGATAATCCAGCTTTCTTTTCGTAAACATTGAAAAAAAATTGTTTAGAAAAGAATTGTATGTATTTCAAACAATTTGATTATTTGCTTAACATTTTACTTGTTTGATCTTTATTTTTTAGATAAAATGTTTGATATTAATTTTACGTATTTCTTTTTAGCAATACACTGTACTATTTGCGGCCTCAAAAAGCTCCTGGCTTTTCATACGCTTGGTTAGAGCTTGTTTCACATAGGGTATTTCTTGGTAGAGTATTAGCTCTCTCTGCTGCCCAAAAAGTAAGTTTCCGTTTTAAGTTTTTTTTTTCGGGCGGGGGGGGGGGGGGGGGGGGGGGAACTAAAGTTAAATTTAAAATTTTGAATCTTAGAAGTGAAAGTTAACCCTTTTAACACGACTTTTGCAGCACTATAATTTAAATATAGAAAATAGTTTGTCAATGCCCACATACCAAAACAAGTATATCAGGAGTTTAAAATTTTTTAGTTTGGTGCATTTCTGGGGGGGGGGGGGGGGCAACACTCCCATTTGAATTCTATTTACACTAGGGACACATAAAATGTGCCAATTTACCAGGAGTAATAAGCAGTATGAAATGCCAAATTTGAAATTTTGTTAAGGCCCGGCTTTATACTAAAAAAAACCTAAACTTGAAAGTTTTAAATGGTAAATAGCATTAAAATTTAACCTTCTATACTAATTTTTTTGTCATTTTTATCAGCCGTTGCTTCACAATTAAGAAAAATACACCTCAAAATGTTAAAATAATTTTTGATACTTTTGCTTCTAATATCAAAATTAATATGGTTACGGCATTGTGTGTTTTTATACGTATGAAACTATGAACAAACTCGACAATACAAACATGTTTTATATAAATGAAGATAATAATTTAATATTTTTATGCATTATGAATGATAATATATGAAAATTTTATATGAAGCTGTTATATTTTGATGAAAAATTTACAACATTCATACGGATATCCAAAATTTCAATTAAAAACATTCAGTTGTTTTTGTTATGTTTAAAAATACATTTTACATACTGCTGCTTTAGGGAGTTTATACCTTGTCTGAATGTGTAAAATTCTACCTCTTAGATTCAAGTAAGAAATCTTAACAAATCCACAGTATTCTATAAGCAATTACCCAAAAGAAATGTATTACAAGGAATAATATAGTTCTTATTACTTTTAAAACTCCTAAATGCCTAATGCTTATTTTCATGGCTTCATGAACCTCAACCTGTAAATTAGAATGTTGAAAATAATGATGGGCCCTTTTTCAATATCTCCAGCTCTAACGCCATATGGAGTAGTATCATTTATGTTTAAAAAAGAACCACTGACATACACATGAAGAATTTTGCACTTATTGTTCATTTTATTATGTATGTGGCTTTTCATTGACACTTTATTTCAACGATTTAAAAGAAGACTTTTACCGATGTTGATTGAAACCTAACTTGTTTTTCTAGAGAACTGGCTATAATGGCTCTGTAATTAAAAATGTTTTTTGTTTCGTGACTTTACAATAAAATTAAAAGCTATATTAAAATTTTCTGCAAGAGAAATGAAATCACTTACTTACCTTTTATTTTCCAAGTGAAACTGTGCTTTTAACATTGTATTGATAGATGCACAGAAATACGAAAAAGTTAGTCATTCTAAACCTATCTTTTTTTAATCCTATGGGCACTCAAGGAAGATTAAAATGAATGGCATCTTTGTATTTATTTTATGCCTGGAAGGGATCACTAATCTCTTTTCGTGACTTTGATTGTGCTAATTCCCTTAATTAATTTTGTCTCCTTTCAGACTATTTACAAAATTCTCTCATTTGTGGTTGCCATACTATTTTATTCCACTGATAATCATGACTTTACAGTGGTATAAAATTATCAGAATATATAGATGACTTTACAGTCATGTATATATTCTGAGGTAAGGAGTCAAAATAACCTTTTTTTTTCTTCTATAGGGTTGGACAATGTATGCTCAACTTCTCATTAGTCTGTTCAAATTTTTGGCCCCCTTTCTTCGAAACGTTGAGCTTGCTGCTCCTGTTCAGTTATTGTACAAGGTAATATTTGAAACTTATAAATGAGTGAAATTAGTGTGATTATGTATCAGTGTATTAAAACTTTGATTGATGAATTGCAGGGAACTCTTAGAGTGTTACTGGTGCTACTTCATGATTTTCCTGAATTTCTCTGTGATTATCATTATGGATTTTGTGATGTTATTGCTCCCAACTGTATTCAAATGCGAAACCTTATTTTAAGTGCTTTCCCAAGAAATATGAGGCTGCCTGATCCATTTACTCCTAATTTGAAGGTTGATTTACTACCAGAAATCACACAAGCCCCAAGAATTCTTGCCAATTTTAATAATCTGATCACACCAGCAACTTTCAAAAAGGTAAGTTGTAGTGGTGTTATGATCATGCAAGTTTTGCATATAACTAGATAGTTAACTGCTTTTGTCTTTCAGTTATATCAAGCACTAGCTGTGACGCCCGGTGTTGCACAATCTATCTTAAATTATATTTTGAAAATACAGCGATGCCTCATTAAAATGCTAGAAACGTTGATTATTATTATATTCGATTTGTTTAACAATGGCAACTGCATTGATTTGTTTGTTCACACGGCAACTGAAGCAATTGATGCAACAATGAAAATAAAATAAAACGGTCTTCATCTGGGTCGAATAAAATTAAAGTTAATTTATGTGAAAAAATAATTTCAAACTACAGAGAAAAATGCTTATAACTTCTTTTCTAATTAATTTAGAGGCTTCGAATTTTAGCACGTAGCGAAAAACTCTTCTGGAAGTAGTTTTTTTTATGCGCTTTTTAATGGTATCAAGCTCGAAAGGATGCGACAATTTCTTCCGATAGAAAAGGACTATTTTATGCAATTTTCGCCGCCCAGCTCCTATTGGTCTTAGCGTGATGATGTATAGCCTATAGCCTTCCTCGATAAATGGGCTATCTAACACTGAAAGAATTTTTCAAATCGGACCAGTAGTTCCTGAAATTAGCTCGTTCAAGCGAACAAACTCTTCAGCTTTATAATATTAGTATAGATTATATAGCTTAACGTTATTGTTTCTTATTTCAGGATTTAGATTCTTACATAAAAACAAGAGCTCCTGTTACTTTCCTGTCAGAATTACGGACAAGTCTTCAAGTAAGTCGGTGTGCTGTACAGGTTTTTCACGTCATTTTATTATGTCTGATATTTAGTTATTAGTTTTAGTTTTAAGATACAGTACCGAACCCCAAATTCGGAATCCCAAAATTCGGTAAATCCTAAAATTCGGCACTTTTCCCGAAAATTTCAGATTTTTTTTTTTGTAAATTCAAAAAAATATTAATGTAAGAATCTGTTTAATTAATAAATGTCAGTAAATTTTGCTTCAAATAGAAGCAGTTTTGTAGATATATTTATGCTTTATATGAAACTCGGGAAACCAAGATAAAACCAGAAAATCCTACTATGTTGAAAAGTGAAAATTGATTTCTTGGGCTCAGTTAAACATCTTTTTTCCCTAAAAAAAATTATTTTTTCCCTTAAATCCATAAAAATTTGTTTTTCAAGTTTTATTCCCTGGAAAAAGAAAGATAAAGAAACTTACTCTATTTTTTTTTTCTTTGTGGTCATTAATGGCGCCCAGTAACCCTTGCAATTTGTACAAATGGCCTGGCATTTTAGTTTGACTTCTCTGCTAATATTTTTTTTAGATGTAGCTATTTTATTTTTCATGCAATTGCAGGTGATTCAGTGAAACTGTTAACTACCATGGTGGGTATGATTAATTTTTGCTGAATTGTGTGTTGTAATTTGGGGCGTTTTATTTAAATCCAATAATAGTAAGTTATTTTTTTGCTTGGTAAAAATATTTTAACACATGGCTTTACTTATATTACCTTTTACAAAAAAAGTTACTTATTTATGTACCAGTTAAGAAAACAGTGCGATCTGATGTTAAAATGCGCATATTAGCCTTGATGTTTTCGTAAATCCGCCATTTTTGGTCAGGTTCCGAAATTCGGCAAATTCCGAAATCCGGCTTGGCTTCGGTCCCGAGCATGCCGAATTTGGGGTTCGGTACTGTATGTTTTAAATATCACGTTTATGTTTCTCACAAACCGAGAAAGTTGGAGAATTTTCTTTGAATGCTTTATGGGTAATGTTGTAAAATGCACAGGCATTTATAAATTAGGGCAAATGTCCAAAATCTATTAATGCTTCAGCATTTATGCGGTTTTTATAGAAATATTAATTATTATTCAAAATCAAACAAATTCAAATTAAATGATTGGAAGTACTTCAAACCTCATAAATGTAATTTTTAAGAATTTATTTGTTATAAGTTGATTAATATTGCCACCTGCAGATATTTTTTTTTTTTCTTTTTTAATGTTTCAGTTAAAATGATTTTAGTTTGAGTAACATTTGAGTTGATTTTTGATACTACATTCTAAATAGGCTAACAGCTAACCCATAACATATTTAGGTTGCGTACCACTGCCACCTAATAATTATAAGAAGAATACAATTAAAACACAAATGAATTGAAATTTTTTTTTTTTCTCTCTTGGCTAACCTTATTAAAGAAGTAGCTTTGGCATTCCGATCTGCTCATGCCCAATCCGTCAAACTCTAGAATTTAATATTCATTTGCTACAGGGTTTTCGTAATTTTTGAGCCATTGTGAAAATTACATTGTAAACATCAAAAGTGTCTTCCTTCTTCTTAGGGAAGCTAATAGAACAAATCCCAATTTGCCATCTTTTGTTCTTGGGGGAATTTTACACCTCCGTAAATAAAAAAAAGAGTAGGTTTTGAAAATTTTTCCAAGTTTATATCAGTAATACCCCTTTGCTAATTTTCAGGAAAATATGAGATGCCGAGATTTTGGCCCCGTGTTGAATTGACATAAAGTGACCTCATGTTTTATGATCAATACTGATAAAAATTTATAAGGTTATTTATAAGTTGTAATACTCGCTAAAAATGTCAGAATATAAAATAAAATATATTTTTACAAATGCCCAAATTTTGGGCACTTAAAAATGCTTTTGTCAAATGTCCATTTATAAATGACCTGCCAGCTAGTTTTTTCCCGGGCCCACATTACTATTCATGGGTCAACATTTTTTAAAATGAAGTCATTGAAAAGATCGCTTGTCTTACTGTCATTATTTCTTCAGATTTTGGCTAGATTTTGATAAACATTGTAAGACATTGCATAATGAAGACTCCATTTTGCTAGTCTTGAAAAAAAATCCTTTCGTTTTGTGCTTTATCAATATTTATTGTTTATTTTGTTGACGTTTTAGCATTGATTCATAGCCTGTAGAATTTGTTTTAATGATTCTGAAGGAGCAATGAAAAGGTTTCATTTAAAAATGCATTGTACCTCCTTGGTAAATATAAAAATATCAGGTGATTTGTTTTCTTTTCTTCTCAATTTAGGTTTTGAATGAACCTGGAGTACGTTACAACATCCCACTGATAAATGCGCTTGTTCTTTACGTTGGGACTCAAGCAATAAGCTACATACAAAGTAAAGGTTCAACACCTAATATGAGTACCATTACCCATTCATCACACATGGACATTTTTCAAAATTTAGCTGTTGATTCTGATACTGAAGGTGACTTTATTTACTAATTAAGTTAAAAGTACTTATTGTCTTTTTAATATTTAACCTTATATACTTTGTTGTTATTTTAGGCAGGTATTTGTTTTTAAATGCAATCGCTAACCAGCTGAGGTATCCAAATAGCCATACACATTATTTCAGCTGCACACTTCTATATTTATTTGCTGAAGCCAATACAGAAGCTATTCAGGAGCAAATTACGAGGTAAAATATTATTGATTTTGTGATATATTATATTAACAACAATATAGTAATACACTACATTGTTTGGTCTATGATTTAGTTATTAAATCCCATTATTTGACCCTTTCGGCATGGGGTGCTAATAGAATGCCTTGTCTCTTGGGGACCAGCAGTTTGCTGCTATGCCCTAACTTTGGGAAAAGATTCATATAAAATAAATTTGCTGTTCCAATGTTCCAATTTTTGGTATGCTATAAAAGGAACTTATTTTTGACTATCAAGAGAAGTTGCAAAACATAATTATGTTTTCCCTAACTCTTTATCTACTGACGGTACTTAAAAGTACCACTCACTTTAAAATTCCCCCTAGGAACCATTTTTACGAATATTTCGGCATTACTTTGTAGGAACACTTTTGATTCCACCTTTTCAGAAAACAATCCAGCTGAGGTTGTATAAAGAGTATTTTAGCGAGAAACGGGGCCAGTTTCCAAACCTTTGCTGCATATTCAGCTGCCATATAGCTCAGATTGCCAAACGTTGAAATTTTTGATCCACAAAAGCAGGGCTCCCACTGCTGCGCCAATTGCGCAAAACTGCGCCAAAACGATTTTTCTGCTACATGCTGCTACAAAATGCGTTTTTTCGGAAAATTTGCGCCAAATCGTGATTTTCGGAAAAAAATTGAAAAATTTTTAGATATTATTTTTTCTCACCTTAAAATCGACATCATTTGTTACATTTTTCCTTTAGTCAACTAAGTTTTTACCTTTTGCAGTAGTTTATTAATGAATATTATCTCTACCCTGTCTTAAGAACATCAAATATGGATGAGAAAATTGAGCGATGTATCCCACGCTTGTAAAAGAAACAGTGAGATGATTTCTAATATTTTGTAGTATCATAGAGAGAAAAATCATTCATCGTCTCACTATTTATGTTAAACATTTTATTTAGTAAGTTTTTCTTGAAATAGATAAAAAGTTTACAATTTCATGAAATGTGGAAAAAAAAACTTAGCGTTTTTCCTCAGTGCACTTTGTGTTTTTTAATGTTTAGGAAATACTAAACAATCTGAAAAATCAATAACGAAACAGATGTTAAAAAGATTGCTGCTCCATTATAACAATTCTTTAAAATTCCTTAAGCCTACTTTCCACGTGCAAGCAAAGGAGCACGTACGTCCTGCAATCTTTTTGCATCCGCTACAAAAATCGGATTTTTTTCATTTCAACCATTTATAATGTTTCTTCCCAAAGTAAGTAAGCGAAATTAATTTTTATTTTAAATAAAAACATTGTTTGAAAATATATATTTGTTCCCGAAAGTGTTTAGAGATGGGCTTTCAAACGCTGTAAAATTAAACATTGAATTGCAGCTTTTTTCCTTTTCCTCAATACTCTTTAAGTTCTGTAATCTATATCATATAACCACAAGCAATTAAAAAACAGAAAACATAAATATAAAGAACAAAATAAGTAAAAAAAATACAGTTACGTTAGAAAAATCATTAAAAAAAAGCATGTACTATATCTTAATGAATTGATGATCTTTAGCAAACATGTTAAGCAATATTATTAGAGAAAATTGAAATTTTGGTGTGGATGAACGACCTTATAAAAGTACTCTTGCTTAAATTTTCAATTAGATTTGATAGTTATGAAATTATCATGGTTTTCTTTTTTCTTTTATTTCAATTTAGTTTCTTTCAGCATCCAATTGCTGTAACCCTAGGGCTCTTAAAATTTAATTGTAACTATTACACAATTTTTAAAAGATGTAAGGATTAATTGTTGGAAAAAAATAAATCATTAGACATTAAATTATAAACATATAATAAAAAGTACATTTTGCTTTTCTATTATAGGACTGAAAAATATAATTTGGTTCTTGAATTTTCTTGCTGCAAAATTATGAAACTCTGCAATTTTCTTTTAGTGCCATTAATTACTTCCAAAGCATCTAAGGGAGTATTTAAGATTGAAATTTAAAAGAATATTTCTTAATCAGAAAAATAAATATTACTGCAAGTAGAAAATAGGATAACTTCAAATATATTTTTTGATAAAATATGAAATTATATTTAATGCATTCAAAATTTTTTCTGTTACTATAATCACAATGATTATACCTAAATAAATACCATTTAATAAACAACTTTTAATTAATGATAAATAGTTTAAAATAGTTGAACCTTTCATATTAGTTTTTTCTTATTTTCTTGAAAGAACAGTTTTTGTATTTTGGAACAAAATCGGGAAATGTTTTGCAGTTTTTTTTTGGAAATAGGCGTTTTAAAAAGAAGGAAAATAAAATGTAATGAACGTGTTTAAGATCGGAAATGTACTGCTTTCAAAAAAATTATTTCGCGGTTTTCTGAAAAGGGGCGATTAGAATTTTTATTAATTGTTTTTTTAATTCTGAGTTATTATTTTTTATTTCTCGTAGTTTTCTTATATTAATTTTTTCAAATGAGCTCTATTTTTTTGCACAATACAGAACCTTCTCAAAACTGAAAATGGCGTTTCTCACATTCTCCCGATAGTCTGATCGTTTACTGCAATTTAGTGGCTAGAGAATATAAAATCATATCAGAATTTGACATTTCTTTTCTTTTATTGTTTAATTAAAGAGGTTAAGATAATATCGGGAAAAGTCTAGATGTTTCGATTTTTTGCCTCGACTGTAAGCCTACTCCAACTTTGTTTTTTGCGCTAAATTTCACCATTTAGAGGGAAGTATATACAATAATAAAAATGCTATTAAAAAATCCCAGAGCAAATTATATGAGCTCTGATGCTACTTACAAGATTTTTTGAATGAGGACCCAAAATCCAGAAAGATCGCCGCCCAGAGCATTCCGGATTTCAGGTCCCGTACTGTACATAGTTTTGAAATATTTGTTCCACTAAATTTTAAATTCTAAGAATGGTGGTTTTAGTCCTACGTTTCTTCATGTAAAACATTCGCCTATATAAGTGCAGTGTCCATTACTCTAAAATTTTATACCACTTTGAAAGTATGCCTGTATTAGAATCACTATCACGTTGCAGTTCTTTAGAAACATCAAAACTATCTTCACTTTCCAAAACTGAATCATTTACTAATTAAGTGTACCCCTCCTCAAATAGTATTTTTACTTTAGCAATGTTTACAAGAAAACATTTGCAAAACAATGATTAAAATTTCGTCTGCATTTGCATTGTCCTATTCCGCCGAAAGAGTACTAACTGTATCATCAGGTTTCCAAACTTTTCTAAGTCGTGGCACCCTTGGAAGAATTAGAATTTTTCATAGCACACTAGTCATATAATATTTATCCATGGTATATATGATAACTATATTTGTAGAAGTTTGGAGATATAAGTGGAAAGAACATTAATTTTACTGTTTTTAAACTTATTTAATCATTACATACTGAAAATAGTACTACCCAGTTATGCATTTTTAATAATTTTACTTTAATAATGTAATACTATAAGATACTTTTTTCCTTCCTCCCCTAATAAATTGCAATGATCTTAAATAAGTTGAAACTCTTTTTTGAACTAAAGAAAAAAAAAAAAAAAAAACAAAGTTCTTATTTAGTTCCTGTTTACTGTTTTGCATAATGGTGCAATAAATTGAATAATGTTGTATAATAATACAAAATGTATTATTATTATATTAATGTAATAAATAATATATAGCAAATAGTCTTTTTTAATATTTTACTAAGAAAAATGTCCTTATACAAAACCATGCAAATTATTATATTGTTTTGCTGTAACTATATATTGTGGGAAATCTTTAATTAAAAAAAATCAATTAAAGATTGATTTTTTTTAAATTAAAGATTTCCTTTAATAGGGAAAGTCATTTGAATTCATGACTAACTATGATGAAACTATCCTCAGAACATGTTTTTCTTATTTGTTCTTAAATTAACTTGAATAATTAAAGATTTTTTCTTTCTCTTTCTTAGGGTTCTTTTAGAACGACTAATTGTAAATAGACCTCATCCATGGGGATTGTTAATAACTTTCATTGAATTAATTAAAAATCAAACTTTTAAATTTTGGAATCATGAATTTGTTAGATGTGCTCCTGAAATTGAAAAGTAAGTACTTTTTTTTGTCAGTATGGTTTAATATTGCAATATAAACTTGATGGTTTTCTTATTTTGCATGTGATTCATTAGTATGTTATTAACAGTTTTTTTTCCTACACAGTTACAAGCCTTATATTTTATCACCTCGGTCTTTCTAATTTTTTTGACTAATGACTTAAGTAGCGAAATTTTCATTCTGAATTTGAACATTAAGAGTGTTGAATCTTGGCCAGTTCTTCAGCCATGTTTTATTTGCTATGCTTTTCTCCATACTTTGAACTTAATCATGATGCATCCAAGTTTTGATTTTTTAAAAATATTTTGATTATCTTATATTCATCTCAACAGTGTTGGTTGTTGCAACCAAACAATTTGATTGCTGTTTCTTTCTCATTAAGTTATTTTTGTAAACAACAACCTCATTATCTTTTCAAGCGCAAATGCTTTTAACCTCTGTCGTAAAATTTTACCTTTTCAGAAACTAAATAAAAATGTCATACTTGCCAACTTTTACGGATTATCCATAAAATTACGGATTTTAGCTGCTTTTTATGCTTTTATGCACAAGTTGCGATTCTTTACGGATTTCAAAATTCGATTGCATCCGCTATTGTAAAACTCTCTTGATTTCATTTTATGTGTGATTCTGCCATTTGGATAGTCATAATTTAGTGTTAAATTTTGTTTTCATCCCATCTTATGTTTTATTTTGTGTAATAGAGGAATTTCACACTCGCCATTTTGCCTCGCCCACGTAAACTTTCAATCCAGTTGCACCGGAGAGTATGATACAAAACAATTTAACTCCAAAGTTCCTTCACTATAAAAGCAAAAAAAAAAAAAAAAAATCATTAATTAGGCTTATAATTTACACCAAAATAAAAGTACTGGAAGTAAACTTATTGAAACTAATAGTGATGCTAAAGATAATTAAAAATGTTTTAGTTATTGCAGTATATGCTGATATTTTTTAAATCACTAATGTTAATATTGCTTTGATGAAGTAATTGTATCTACATAAAAGTTTTACCAGTGATCATTTTCAAAAGTTGGCGGAGGTATGAAATTAAAAAGGTTCTGAGCTTCTAGATAAATGCAAGCAATAATTACAGTCATACTTCACTGTGAGTACCACTTGCATTCCAAATATCAAGAACATTTTGCATTAAAAAGGGGGTTCCTTGTAACCTCAAAACGTGTATGTAATATGTTTTGCACTTAGTGTATCACAACGTTATTCCCTCTCATTTGATTTCAGCATGTTGGATAGCTTGAAATGGAATTAAGTTTCACCGTCATTCACTTTTTTTCCATTCGTTAGTCTTTTTCTCTCACTGAAGACGTTTTGAACCATGAAGCATCACCACGTAATATCTTAATATAATAGTTAGTTGCACATTATATTGTTGCAGCCAATCTTTTTCCCTTTCTACAAATTCCATAATTAAAATTAATGTTACTTCATAGATGTCAAACAAAATTTATAATTGAATATACAGGGTGTCTACAGAACCGGGAAATCAGGGAAAAGACGGGGAATTTTATCGATCATGAAAAATCAGGGAAAAGTCAGGGAATTTCAAAAAAATAGCAAAAATTCAGGTAAAGGTTATCAAATGAAGGGGAAAAAAAGGTTTTTGCCTTGCAAATCTGAGTAATTTTCACCAAAAAGACAATATTTTGGCTAATAAGGAATAAGAAAAAAATCGGGCGTTTGCCGCCGTCAATTTTTTAACTGAAATTCAGCGAATTTTTTTTTCTGCTATTGTTTTTAATTTACTCCAAATTTCTGACGATAATGCCAGTAGTTATTACTGTTAATTATTATAGCCCGATTAAAATGCAATCCTGAAGTTCTTCTACTTATAGAAAATCTTTTATTTTCTGTCTTTGCATTTGATGCTTTCATTACAAAAAAAAAAAAATGCAATCTTTTTGCATCTGCTGTTAGAATTGGAATTTTTTAAACTATTAATGTTTATTAAGCTTTGTTAAAAGGCAACTGGAATAAACTCCTTTTTATTTTTTGTAAAATTTTGATGTGAAATTTTTGAAACGAAATTATGTGCTTGTTAGGGAGTGTGAGCTCTCACGTGTAAAAAAGTTAAATGCTGAATTCTGGTTTATTATTATTTTTGTGTCATTTATTTCGGCTTTTGTAACGCATATATATGCTACTAAATCATGCTTTTTGAAAAATTATTTGTTAAATAATAACAAAAATTTGTATCATTAACCACGTGACCCTACGCTCTCGAACGAAGGAGGAGAGAGGCACCAATCAGAATTTGAATTTCTGTTGGGAGGTGCTCCACTTAGCGCTTGCAGTTGTATGCATATTGCTTAAGCTCTCGGGTCCTTGAACTGAAATGAAGTGAGGCTCGAACTTCGATCACGTTGTCGAAAAGAATTATGTTTTCAAAATAATTTTGACAGTGAATTTTTAAAAAAGGCAAAGTCGGCAACTGTGACTGCTTTAAATCAGAGTTCGTGATTTTAAAAATTTAGCTTTTTTATTATTTTTTTTAAAACAGACCTTAAATTTTTTTTCATGTTTATTATGTTACATTCATAGAAATAATATAACATGTTAAACAATATGCAAAAACATTTTAAGCTATTTTCACAGCAATAAATATTTTTTAAAAATAATAATGGTGAACTAATTTTAATACAAATGCATGACTCAAATGGAACTTAACCCTACCAGGAGTAATATTACATTCATAAGTACAGAAAAAATGAACAAATTTTACTTATTCTTTTGCTATTGAAAGCTGAAAACAAATTTGCAATTCTGTGCACTTAATTTTTACATTGAGTACACTTTAATTATTTTCTTATTTTATAAATGAAATACCCTGAAATATTTTCACCCATCTAGTAAAGTCATATGCAAACTCCATTACTAAGAGATGAAGCTTTTTGTTTAAATGAAAAATCTTTATTGAACATTTCCAACGTGAAAAAATATTTTACACCTTAAGCTGTTGTGGAACATGGATGAAACTTTACAAATACATATTCTAAATTTTGTTTTAAACACTATTATTTATTGTATGGTGTTCATTAAATTGATCTAAAATACTGTTTTTAAATTAAAAAAACACAATGGTTCATGATTATTATGAGTTGATATAAATGATTGACTGAATTATGCTTTGCTGTTAAGATGCCTGAAGAATAAGAGTAATATTGTCAAATTTAAAAAATAGTAATTATTTCTGAAATGAACTGTTATGCACACACATAGAAAGACCCATCAAGTTTTTTTGAAACCGTGGCTGTAAATGCAATATATTTCATTCTTATAATGATATTTTCTAACACTAAAATCAATTTTTCAGAATAATTACAAAAATGATTAAAAAAAAATAATCACTTGATTTAAATCAACGAACTCGACTTTAAAGCAGTTTGTCTTTGCCATCCAAGTTTTGAAGTTTCGGCTGGGTAATAAAATGACCAAAACCCTTTTTTTTTAAATCATTTAAATTGTATTAATTTTGTTGCATTGTATTTGTTTTGTGTAATTTCCTTACTGATGAAAAATTTTACATTTTGAAATGCAATGAATTTTATCTACTTGTATTTACTAAATTTAAAATACAGTGATATGTCTTGTGAGAAATAGTCATTACTTAGAAGTTTGCACATTTGTGTACAAAAAGTGTTAAACATATGTTTTTTTTTTCTACATTTTTCTTAACTGCCACAGGGTGATTATTATTTTTTTCTCTTTTTGTTAAAATTCAGTGTTCAATTGCTCCAAGGCAGTTTACTTGTGATCATTAAAATATTATACAGGTAAATAAAATGTAATTAAAAGAAATTCAATTTTGTTTTACTCCCCCCCCCCCCCCCCCCCCCACTTATTGCGCTACACCGTGTTGTCGAAAAAGTCTCAGGCTTTTTGATTTGTTTAGGTTGGCAGGTCTGAGATTTGCTTATTACAGCCCATTTAATTCTTTTCCATATTTAATAGCATACACAATTTTCATTAATTTCACAATACTGAGTTTTTAACAGCGTAAGTCTTTTTTTTTTTTTTCAAAATTACCTAAATCAGATTTGGAAATTTGGTCCCTGCTATTATAAAAGTTAGAGGGATTTTAAGACTGTATTAAGGGCTAAGAAATATATAACAAAACTCAGGCATCTTTTAATTAATTTACTTGAAATCACTCTTAAATATATTTCAAATTGTATTATGCTGCTTTACTTGTATTTGAAATTTGAATTAGTTACGTATATTAACAACAATTGCGTTGAAAAGTGTAAAATCTTAATTTTTTTTCTTGCCCTCCTGAATTCTTGATCAGAAACCTCCTACATTTCAATTCTATCATGTTGGAACGTCTGGAAGTGCCTCCACTATTCAGAGCTATATAATTGCTAAACGTCTTAACAGTGACCCATTGTTACCGGCAAAATTAGCATTTTTTTATTCAATGGCTCAGGAGTTTGAAAATTTTTTAAGAGTATATCAAAATGACATGCCCCTTGTTCCATTTCTTCATGAAGATTTATCCAGTCTTGTATTAAGAATTTTAAGGCGATACATTTTGTTAAAGAAGTACTGGTGGAAGGGAATATTTTGAATGTGGACTTTCAAGATGCGAAAACTTTTCTTCCTTTTAAAAAAGTTGATGTTGGAATTTCGGCATTATGCCACATAAAGAAAGCTAAAGCTTCTGAAGGGTAGGGGAGCATTAAAAAAAAAAAAAAAAAATGTCGAAAGTTTTTGATAGTGTGTGTTAAGAAGCTGCAAGAGAGATCTCCATTGAAATATGCTCTAAGAAAAGCAGGTTCATGTTTTAATCTTACTATTTCTATTAATGAAGCATTGTTTGATAAGAGACTCACAAATTGTTACTAATTTTATGTGAAAAAAATGGGCTGAATTCAATTGTAGCAGATAGAGCAAAAAACCAACTGAAAGAAATCTGTTCAAAACCTTCTAATGTGGCAAAACTTAAAATGTATAACAAAGCAGAAAGACTTGATGCATTTTGGCATGATATGCTATCAAGCCAAACAAATCCTTGCAATGATGCATTATCATTAAAATGGAAGATTTGTTTTTTCTTCATTTTTAATAACAGCTGAAAACATTTATAATGCTATATTTAATGTAAACATACTATAGTTTTCAAGTGTGGGGGCAAAGGGGAAATTCTTATCATTCGTAACGTAAATCAGGGAAATTCGGTAAGCTTGATCAGGGAATTTTTTTTCTCAACTCCTGTAGACACCCTAATATACAATAGAACATCATGAATAAATATGTGCCATGAAATTAGCTGCTTACTCTCATCAAATCGTTAAAATAGAAGAAAATTGGATGTGTTCAAAAGCTTTGAAAGTCTACCAATGGATAAAATGATCCTTATTGAATATACTATATATATATATATATATATATATATATATATATATATATGCATAGTCATTTAAGGAAGTCAAATTAAAATTATTGTTAAGGTCAAGTGAAGATAGATAATAGGTTGCTTGGAGATTGGCTTTATAGATGCATTAAAAAATGTACACAAAGGCATTGCATTCTTTTATGCAGTCATTTCTTTTTAATTTATAAATATACTTTGACTAAAATAACCTTTCTGTAAATTTTTCTTTCTGCATTATAAAAAAAGAAAAAAAAGCAAAGATTTAAGCTTAAAAGAAAATGGTCAATTTTGCTAAATTTGACAATTTTTCAAAATGCCTCAAATGAAAAAATATTTCTTCAAGAGTGCTAACCATATAAGTAGGGTATTCAGTAAAAAGTCTTTTCCTTAGGCCTAGTATAAATTTGGTATAAATTCATATTGGTATAAATTTTCTTTATAAAGTAGTATTTAAAAACATGAGTATATATACCAACCTTGCATTTTACTTTTTAAATGTCTGGGACAAGGTTAAATGCAGGCAGCTTAGAATTCCCAATCTTGTTTTTTGCAGCATGCTGCAAAAATAACTGTAAACAGAATATAAACCTGCTAATAAAAGTTAGTCACAAGAGTTGAAGATGGCAAAACTTAGCAGAAGCAGTGTGCCTATACAGCATGGATAATGTCAAGAAGATAGTTTTGGTGTTGAATGTTACTGATAAGCTTCTTTTGCCCTTTTTTGAAAGATTGTTTCCTCTCAGATGTTCATTGCTGAGGAAACTTGTCTGTTTTTTCTTTACCAGAAAATGCTCCGATTCAAACTAATCCAATAACAGGGTTCGTACGGTCCTTAAAAAGTCCTTAATGTTCATTTTCATTTTTAAGGCCTTAAAAAGTCCTTAAATAGTCCTTATTTTTTATTCCAGGTGCTTAATTTTTTTTGTTAAAATAAGAATTTACCCATGCGATCTATTTGTTTTGCTATATTTTGTATTCTTCACAAGAATCAAACTTCTTTCATTTCAACTACTTAATCGAACCTCAAATTTGGTTTGCTCGGGTCCAGTACTATAGCGGCTTTTGCACAGACCCAAAACGGAGGATTGACCGGACCAAAAATGGCGGATTTACATAAACATCGTCCCATTTTTACTACAAATTGCAGTGCTTGCTCAACTGGTAGATAAATAATTAACTCTGGTTTTTTAAAATTTTTTTTTGAAAAGGTATTAGTAAATTGATGTGGTTATATATTTTTACAAAAAAAAAAAAAATGTTCATGGATTTTGAAAAAATGCTTCAAACTACAACTCCCAATTCAGTTAAAATGAACTTGTACCCACCCATATGGCAGCTCCCAATTTGCTATTTCCTGCAATTGTATGAAAAAGAAAATCGAGCTACATCTTTAAAAAAAAAAAATTAAAATATTAGTAGAGACGTCGAATCAAAACACCAAGCATTTGTACAAAATGCATTGGTGCCCAGTAACGTGGCGCCATTTAATACCACAGAAAAACAAATCACACAAGTTCCCGCATTTTGCTTTTAAAAGAGAAAAGAAAAGGGAATAAAATTTGAAAAACGGACTTTTAGGTCTCAAAGGGAAAAAATTTAATAAATAAACAAAAATCGGAAATTTTCGAAAAATATTTTTTTTTGCATGAAAAATGCTCCTAAATCATCTACATTCTAAACAATTATCAATAAAGCAAGTAGGAGCAGCTCTTAGGGATCATTCATAAATGATGTCACGCTTCGAGGGGGGGGGAGGGGGTAACAAGAAATGTGACATCATGCATTATGCAACATAGCGTGATGCGTGACAAAGGGGGGGAGGAGGGTCCGCTGAAGTGTGACATATTGTGACAAAAGGGGGGGAGGGGGTCAAATCTATGGGAAAAAAGGGTGACGTCATTTATGAACGGCCCCTGAACAAGTAATCAGTAAATAAATATTGCTTTTGAGACTTTTTTTTTAAATTTAAGGGGGGGGGGGATACTTCATGAAAGCATATTGTTGACATCTAGCTCAATAAAAGAGATACATTTAACTCATATGTAGGCAAAAAAAAAAAAAACTTTCAGCTTTTTTTGCGTTTGACCAATCGCATGTATGATTATCGCTTATTTATACTGTTAAAGGTAAAAGAATGATTTATTTTTATTACCATTTTTTTACGTCTTACACTATAATAAGCGCCGAGTTGCCAACTCTCCCAATCGCTTTTCAGCTGATCTTTCGCTAAACAATTTGTTCTCCCATTGTTTTTTTTTTTAGATAAAATAAATTCCCGTATTGAAAAAATTAATTTATTAATTTGTTTTAAAGCAATGTTTAAATATTTAGTAAATTTTTATCGAGGAATTTGGCTTCGTGATCGTTCGCTGTATGGTTTTGTTGTGTGGGAGATGATGGATATTTGCTGCGTTAATCAAAATTTGTATCTTGTGAAATTTCTTAATTTGCAGTAAATTGAAGGAATCGACCTCTTCTTAAATACCATAGTTGCCAAACGCTCCGTTTTCCCCTAGTTTTTCTGTTTTTATTTGTGAACTTCGAAAATGGGATTTTTTGCAAAAAGATCCGATTTTTCTAGCTGATGTGCAAATATTTTTATCTAAAGGGATTGTACTACAAAACAAGAATTTTTCGAGAAACTTTTTAAGAAAACATGCATTAATTTACATGAATTTTCATATGCGAAAATGTAAAAACCTATTTTTCGGAAACTTGCTAACATCTAGCACGTGCTTCGCCGGAAATTGCTTGCAGCTTTTGAGACTTCTATCTTTTTGCATCCTGTAAATATATTGATTATTTAAAAAGTTGACAGTTGTTTTAGTATTTGCAGCCTGTAGTCTGCTTGTTTTAGTTTTATTTTAAAAAATTCTTCAATTTTTTATTTAAAAAAATTCTTCAATTTTTTGAAACTTTATTTTAGTTAAATTTTGGTAGTTGCTATTTGAGGGTAATGTACAAAGTTTTAAGCAAATAAGCTCCATTTTTTATTTGTATGTTGTTTCCAAAATGAAATATTTTTCTTAAGATGAAAAAGTTTTTTCTGAATTTTTGCAAGCTCTTCTAAATAATTTTTAAAAAAATATTTATCGCAGACAGGGTTCCCACGGGTGCTTATAAGTGCTTATTGGTGCTTAATTTAACCTTTCATTTCTAAAAGCCCTTAGAAGTACTTATTTTCAATCAAAGGTGCTTAGAAGTGCTTTTTTTTTAATACGTAAGTCTATTTTTAAATTACCGTATTTTTTAATGCAATTTCTGATCAGTTTTTTATGTGATTTTTTTTCAACAAAGATTCAGAAAGTGAAAAATTATGGAGGGTACTAAAATTTTGTTGATTTTATCACACAGTCAAACGACTGTAGAACTTGGCTTTAGTGTAAATAAGTCATTAGAAGTGGAAAATTTGAAAGAAGAATCTTATTTTGCTCAGAGGCTCATTTTTGAGAATGCCAATAATTGTAATGAAATTCATGAAACTATCATTAGGAAAGAAATGAGAAAGTTTGTCTCTTCTTCAAGGCAAAAATATATGCTCCATTTGGAAGAGCAAAAATAAAGAAAAAAAAATTGAAAAGAAAAAAAAAATTCTGATAACAATAAAAAAAGAAGAGTTAAATTATTTAAAATAAAAAAAAGCTTTTCTTCAAGCTGATGGAAAATTCAGCAGAACTGTGTAATAAGGCAGAGTCATCCAAAAACATTTCCCTTTTTGAAAGCCAATTCACTTTGTAGGGATATTAAAGAAAATGCATCTGAAATTAAAGAATTAGACATTCAGATTTCTGAAAAAGAAAAAGAAGTTAATTGAAATGTAAATGTTTTTTAAGTATTATCTGCAAAGCTTTTGATGTATTTTTAATTGACCATTTATTCATTCATAAAATTTTTAACTAACCCTCACCACTTTTATTTTTCTTTCATATAATTGAAGATTTTTTTTAACCTTAGATCAAAAAGTTCAAGTTCATGGGTAATTCCACTGACATTAAAATTTAATTATGTTTCTAACTTTTAAAATTGCCTCTTTTTCTGAAATTGAGCGAAATTATTATAATAGAGTTATAATAATGGTACCCCACTTCCTTTTTGGCATGAGATTTTTTGTGTGAAATTAAGCGGATTTATAAAGCTTACAAGTGACTGGCAAAAGTAACATCAGTCACATTTTTTAATTCTCTCCCCCCCCCCCCCCCCCAAGCTTCTAATGCCTGACAACATGTGACGGTAGTGTTATTTTACTTTATTATTATTAGTCAACGCTCTTTTTAACGACCACACATTATAAAGACCAGGGATGCACAAACTATGGCCCGCGGGCCAAAATTGGCCCGCCGAGCCTTTTGAATTGGCCCGCTAATACAGTTGATAAAAAAGAATAATTATAATAAAATAAAAAAAAAAAAAAATACGAATAAAAAAAAATTGTAAAAAAAAGCTTACGAAAAATCGCAGTAAAAAAATACGATCGCAACGCCGCTACTGAATTTTGGTTGCAATTTTCGGAACTAAGCGCCATATTTAATTTTATTTTATTGGAAATACTTCAGAAACTAATCAAATCATGATAAAAGTGGTAGAATATTGCATTGTCATCTGGTTCTGAGCTATATGTAAAGTTTCAGAACAATAGCTTATCGGGAATGGTCGCAAATTCGATTGCTGGATTTTTCAAACAGCCATCATGTGCGTGATTTCGTCTATAACAGAATTTTGTCCCATTCTTCCAATGATTTCTTTAGTTAATTCAAAGCAACGATCGTTAGACATAGCAGGCAAAATGTCATTATTTTCGTCTTCATCGCTATCTTGCTCTTTTTCATCGTTCGGGTGTAGCACCATTTGGATGCTTTCCGAATCGGACATCTTGTTTATCAAATTTAAAATCTGATCATCAATCATTTTTACAGTAATAAATGATTTCAAAAAGGAGGAAAACGAAATGTAAGAAGCATGTTTACATGCCGAAACTTGCAAATTTCATACTTGTGTAAAACAACTTCGCTTTTGCGAACTCGATTTTAATAAAGAATTCATTGTCACAGTTGCAATTTTTGTTGCCTTGATATCAATTTTAAATTCTTATTACCTTATTTCAGCTGTTAAATAAATAAAAAAATATATAAAACAAAAATAAACGAGGTTTAATTTTCACACGATCAGCTATTGCGGAAAATTCGCGAATCTGCCGTATTAGAAATTTTCCGAACGTTCGTTAGTCCGACTTTTGTTGCAATTCGTCTTCCAATACTGACGAGACAATTAAATAAATGTATAAGAATCTAATTACTTATTTCTTTCATGTTTAATTATTGAAATAAAATAGAGAAAAGGTCTGATTTTCATCCCCAGTAAGTTGACGCCCCCTCCGCTAAAAAAACATCGTTTTTAGACTAAATCGTTCGACTTATAAACACTGAATATGTTACTTGTAACGGAAAAATGCGTATTTTTAAAGGCATTTTAAAAAATTCGTATTTTTACTAAATGGGCAAAAAAACGCGAACTTTTCAAAAATGGCGGGAAATTCACGAAAAAATTCCCGGTTTTCTGGTTCCCGGATAAAAGGTTCTGTACTGTATTACTATGCCAATTTAACTAATAAGATTTTGTAAATGGTTAGTTAAAAAACAATTCTACTAGCTAAATTGACTAGTAGTAATGAATGAATAAAAATTTATTAACTAAACATTAATTTTCAGAATTAATAATATCAATATGGATAATTATTTTACAATAAGTTAATAAATTTTATAAAGTGTAATTTATAATCAAAATTTAAAAATTTTATTGTTGATGTATATTTAGGAAAACTTTATTGTATTTAGGAAATGAATAAATAAATAACAATTTTTTACATTAATTCACAAAGGTCAATTTCTAATCTGCAGGAAAACTAGTGATTAAAGGATTAAAATTTAATTATATGCCATGGAACAAAATAATGATATGTTGATTTTTGATAAAGGAATCAATTTAAACTTTTTTTTTATTGTCCATGTAGCAATGTATAAATTTAATATTGCCAATTTAACTAATAAGATTTTGTAAATGGTTAGTTAAAAAAACAATTCTACCAGCCAAATTGACTACTAGTAATTCTGAGTCGCAAGGCTTTAACGTGATGTACAGACTCGCAGCATTTGGATTTTGCTATTTAATATATGTGTGTTTATTTCTTTTGTATTTATATTCGCACTTTTAATTAAGTTCTCATTTTAACTCTTAATATATATTTTAAATTTTACATTATAAAATGTCAAAGAAAAATTATCTAAATTATAAAGAAAGTTAAAATTTAGAGAAAAATGCTGTTTTCCTAAGTTTAAATTACCTTTTTATTTCCCATTTGTTTTTCATAATTTGCACACATTTTTGTAAAAAAAATTTAGTATTCCTCATTTTTGATATTTGACCAATCACTTCATTGATATATATAAATGTTGTGCAATTAATTGTTTAGAAATGTTATACCTCATTTTGTTTAAATTAATTTACATTATTTTTTAAAAACTTTTATTTAATAATCTGTTCTCAAGTACAGTAATTATATATACATGTAATTTGTACATATTACTTCTAAATAAAAACTGAAATACACCCTGTATTTTTATGAATAAAACATTACGTTACTTTGGCCCCCAACCTGATACTTTCTAAGTTTTTGGCCCTTCATCCAAAAAAGTTTGTGCATCCCTGATAAAGACCATTCCATTATAACAACCAGTGGTAAAAGTCCAAACTTTATCCCTATGAACTCAATGTAAATTTGCATATGGTATAGCGACCTTTCTGAATCGTCTAATCTAGGGGTCTTCAACCCGCGGCCCGCCGAAGGTATTTTATTGGCCCACCAAACCTTTCTAATAAGTTAAAACGAAAATGTTTACAAAAGAATAAATAAATAAATAAAATAAAACTGAAAAGAAAGCGGCTGATTGCTATAGCAGTTTAAAAAAAAGACACATCACACATGGGCTAGGGGAAAAACAGTATTGAGAGAAAACCTTGCATATATTTCTTGTTTAACAACAGACACTTCATTTAGGAGGGTCAGTGGGGCTTTGAGAATATTACATTAATTCATAGCAGCGTGTATTTTGTTGGCTCTTCGGGGCCGGGAATACCACCATATATCCCCTCTTCTAAAAATTTAATCAAAAAAAAGTTAAGGCATTTTCCTTTTGTAATAGTGACTAGATAAAAAATCTTGCTGTGCTCAAAAAGTACAATAGTTTTCTTTTACAAAAATGGGTGAGAAGGCGTGGCTCTGCGATAGGGGCGTTAGTAAGAAGGGGGGGGGGGGAGGGCCTGCCCCCAAGATTTAAAAAATGCTTATTTTGTTCTGCCTTGTTATGAGTAAAAGCATTTAAATCTTAAAATGGTTTTGTTTGCTATTTCTTTCCTAATATTTTTGCAATCCCAAATGTGTCTCCAGAGGCCTTAAAATTCACCAGTTTGCATATAGTTTTCAAAATTTTCCCGGGAGAGAATCTCCCCGGACCCCCTTCGACTGTCAGAATTTCGTATCTCCAGTTTGGGAATGACTCTTCATATGGCCGCCGTGGAAACATTAATTATAGTTTTAGGGTTTATCCATGCCATAGCCCACAAGTTAAACCTCAAAAATGGCTAATATCATTACGTATTAAGTCAATATTTTTTAGTGTTTAAACCTTGAAGATTGTAGTAAGTTTCCATTTTTCTTGATATCTCTATTCTAATATTTCTTTACATATTACTTATATGTATACACAATATGCATATTTGTAAAAGAGAGACTGGGTTTATGTGTTTTTATGTATAATGTTTGGGAAGATACACTTATATATTAAAATTTTAAGTTTAACTTATCTGTAAGAACATTCAACTTGATCGAAATTGATTATCATCCATAAAAATGTATTGTGTGTGCTCCACAATACTTTATTCAAAGTCTTAGAAAATGACTTTGAAAAGTCTTAGAAAGTGCTTATTTTTAGTTATAAAAAAAGAGTGGGAACCCTGTGCAGAGATAAAAATTTAAGTAAGCCTGAATCGAGATGCTGGCAACATAAGTTAAGTAAAATGAAAAAAAAAAAATCTAAATTAAACACAAATTCTCAAGACAAAGTGCAGCGTTTTCGTTAAAAATTTTTTTTATTTAAATTGTTTTTCATTTAACTTGTATTTTATAGCACTAACCATTTTTAAGTAATTGTTCATATCATGATAATTTGCTTATATATGATTAATACTTGTGTGCTTCTTATTAGTAGCTCCAATAATTATTTAACTCCTTGACTGTATTGGACATTAGAAAAGCAACAATTCAAAGAGAGCTCCATAAAAGTGTTTGTGTTGTGTTCCTAATAAAAATACAATGTTAAATCAATTTCCTCTTTCAATAATGCTTCCTTTTGAAATAAACATAACAGTTTGTATATTTCAAAAAAGTTGTTACTAGGTCCTTAAAATTTTTTGTGGGTCCTTAAAAAGTCCTTAGAAAGTCCTTATTTTTGGTTTTGCCAAAAGCGTACGAACCCTGAATAAAAGATGCAAGAAATTGAACAGCATGCAATAACATTTAGTTGTTTTCAGTGTGGAAACCCAATGTTTTCGGAATCTCCTGGTTCCAAACAATATCCCAAACTTTGCAGTATTTAATAATTTTTATTTAATTGGATATATCATTAAACAATTGATCTGTCATGGGAGAGCCAAGAACTTTGTTTGAATGTTTGGAATTCATGGTTCTAGTAATGTTTTAGAAATGCTAATTTAGTCAATCTTCCAAATTTTTTTTCTTGCTGAATTTTAATTGTGTGATTTGTCAGGCCAGGAAACAACTTTACTTCAGAGTTTGGCTAATACTTTTGGCACCATTTTCTTTTTTTTTTTTTGAAACAGAAACTTACAAATTCAGACTAAGCAAATCTGAAATTTTCATAGAGTCCAGTACTGCTGGGCTTTTTTTTGGATCTATAGATCATATCTTACAGATTCAACAATTTTTCATTCACTTTACCAGGCAGTCAGATCATCTTAAATGTATGCTTGACAATCATTCTCTTTCATTTGTTTCTCTCCTCTTTTTCCCCACGTAACATGTTTACCTCAGTGAAAGTTTTTGATCCCCTCCTCAAAAGATCTTGGATTTTGCCGTTTAAGCAAGCAGGTTTCCACGTACATATAAATCGTAAAAATGTTTTTGTTGTGTGCCAAAAATTGGTTTCCTAACTTGCTACAATTTTTAACTTTTGATGGCATCAACAACAGTGTAATTAAATCTTTCACCAGCTCAGTTTATTCAGTAATATTAGTATTGCTATCTTACTTAACTAAATATTTCTGAAATGAACATTCTCGTTCATCATTAGTACATGTGTGTTCATCATTGACAGACAGTACCCGGCTACCAACAAGTTTATGTAAGAATTGGAAAAAGTACACTGAGTACACTAAAAGTATATCAATAGCGAATATTTAAAGTTCTCCTAGAGAAAATGGTCGTATACAAATAATACATGTGGTCTATTTTAAGACTTATTTAAAATTTAACAATTTAAACTAAATTTTGCAATTTTATTGTTTTCCGCTTTATTTACTTATTTATTTGTTTATTATTATTTTCATATTGACCAAACCATTGACAGCCGTATTTTTACTTGTGCTTGCTAAATATTTAAAATAATTATGGCAAAAATGTTTATCACATTTAAATCATTATCAAATTTTGCACTCTTAAAAATATCAACACTGTAAAGATTAAAATTGCCTAAATTATTATGCTTTATATTTGACAGAATTTCCCAGTTTGTGCAAGTGGGCTTTATATTTATATTTTTACAATAACACTGATGTTTCTATCTCACTGTTAATACCTCAGTTTGGTATTCTTTAACATTATTTGCTGTTCAGTATTTACCTTTTTACATTCATCTGTTTTTACATTTATATTTTCTGCATTTACGTTATCACTAGGACATTTGGGAAAAACATAATTAAACCAACTTTTACATTTTGTCAAAAGAATGACTCAACTCTCATCTTTAGATTCGACATAAGATTCGCCATTTTTACATTAAAATGTATTATCATTCCAGTGAAGTAATGAATTAGATAAAAGGTTTCTTCTTGGTTTTGAAGAGAAAAGAACTTTTTTAATAAATTTTTCTTAATTGCCTTTAAAGTTCAATAGTAATATTACTTTTCCAATTCCTTCAACTGGACAGCTGGATCCGTCGAATGATGTTCTAGGCTGGAGCTTTGTGATGGATGGAAGTTTTCAAAAAGTTTTTGGTTGTAGCAGCAATGGTGAGTTTATGCAGAGACCAAGATCCATGATGTCTTCTCGTTTTCTTCTGTGACATTAGTACTACAGAGAAATGAGGATTTCCTCGCCTCCTTTCGCTTAAAACATTTGGCACTAGTTTGCCCATTTTTCCCGCAGTAACTGGATTTTATTTTGGTCATCATTTTTCTGATATCCAATGCAAAAAAAAATTCTGTAAATTTTGACATTTTAAACCCCATAAAAAAGCACCGTTGATAAAATTTATGTGATGTACGAATTTCATGCATTTGCAAAGTATAATTAGAACATGCATAAGATTTTGAAGCTATTTCAGAGATCTAAAACAATACTTATCTAGATATCCAAACACTTAAACTGCATGTAACAAAATATGCAACTCATTTTGGGAAAGAGCAGATGTGCCTGAATTACTACATGTTAACCTGCAGAGGTAGTGTAGTAATGCAGCCACTCCCTACAATTTTTGCTGTACCATTGCTGATATTATTAGTAATTTTGTCACTGAATTTTGTAAAATGACATGTTCAAGCATTTTTCTCAGGTTAAATCCAAGAGTCTGGTACAAACTGTGCCTCAGTTTTTTCTTCTTTCCCCATTTAAATTTCTTATGTTAATTGTTTTTGTGTGCTATTGCCATGATGTAATTTAAAATGTTATGTTAAAAGTTCTGTCACAAAAATGCCTAAAAGTTGCCAAGCTGCATCTTGTACCAGTCTTTTGGGTATAACCCATTTTTGTGTGCTATTTGCTTACATTAAGAGTACATTTCAATCATTAAATAACTTCTTTGGTAAAAGTAAAAAAATATAATAAAAGATAAACGTTATGTTGTAAGGAGTTAAGTAAAGCTAATGAATCTTATCGAATAATATATAGTTTTTATTATTTTCATTAAAGTACTTTTATGCTTCTTTTCATAGCTTCATGAATCTATATTTTTAAAATAGAATGTTGAAAATCATGTTGCTTGCTCCCTTTGTCAATATTTCCTGTTCAAATTCAAGCTAATTTAAACGCACTGAATTCATTTTTGTTGCCAAAAATGTGACATTCCAATCAGATTTCTGAAGTTAGTATTAATTTAAATATGAATGCAGCCCTTTATCAAAATCTTGTTTCTATAATTTTAAAGAAGACTTTAGTTGGTAACAATTGACAACTTATTTGTTTCTCTGGGGTGTGTGATGAATTTATAAAGTTGTTAGGAGTGTTTTCTTTCTGCCCCCTCCCCATGACTACATTATTTAATTGAAGTATTTTGTAACGTAACTATTCATAACTTAATTTTTGTAGTGAATTTTAAAGTTTACCTCTTTGGCAATCTTATACTTTAAGATTGGCAAGTGGTCTTATCAGGCTTAGATTATGAGGTCACATAGGCTCAATATGTATAGTCTCAAGCAAACAAGTGTTAGAGGGAACATGATTCAGTTACTTAAATTCATTTAAGATGGAGAAAGTTGTTGGGCTACATTTATGCACAGAAGGTAGAACCAGAGGTCATTGTCTTAAGCTTTTCAAATCTCAGGTTAATCTTGAAATTAGGAAAAATTACTACTTCAATAGGGTTGTAGGCAGGAATTGTTTACTGGAAGCAACTGTTGCTTGTAGTTTGGTAAAAAGTTTTAAGAGGGTTCTTGATGTTCGTTGGGAATTTTTAAATTGACAAGGACCAGCCTAGCTGGGCCCAGAGCCTGTTGCTGGTTGTCACATTTGTATTTAACATTTGGCCTGGTGCTTTAGAATACTGATTTTTTTTTCTTTCTTCTTTTATTCTTTGGACTAAAGTGTACTTGCCGCTTGATAACCTTATGATCTCATTTGCCATTTTACTTAGTCTTTTGAGTAATACTTTATTTTACAAGACAAATGATCAAAACTGCTTTGTGCTAAAATATGAGGACAAGGAAAAATAACGTAAATAAAGCACAAAATGTCCAAACAACTAATGCAAATATCTATTTCGAGGCTACAATGGAGCCACTTCCTCAGTTCAGGAAAAAGTGTTTTACCCACAACTAGAAAGTTGTGAGGGGACACACAATAACTAGGAAGACAGCCCGTATTTATACCAAATATGTTGGATTAGAGATTAACCAATAGGAACAAAAACAAGGAATGAAGAAGACCAATCACAGGCCAACAACATGAAAAAGGAAGGGTAGAGGGAAGCACGAAAAAGGAAAAAAGAAATTATAAAATCAAGTACTGGAAAAATGATTTATTAAAGAATTAGAATTTTTACAAATGTAATAAGCTCTCTAAAAGCCAAGGACATAGAACAAAGCACATTTACTGATAATTCTACCAGAAGAAAATTCAAAACAATCATAAAAAATCCAACATTGCTGAGCAATCGTAGAGCTCACAAGTTCTTTACGTTTAACATAATTTTCATGTTCTTTTAGACCGTGCTTGAGGGTGTGTTTAGTCTGATCCATGTATGAAAGACCACATATGCACGAAATACTATAAATACTGTTGCTAACCCTGTTGCTATGACAATCGATGGGATGCTTCAAATTTAAATTTTATCTGATTTACAAGTGAAAATGTAATATCAAAACCAAACTCTTCAATATTTTAGCAATTTGCTGACTGATTTTTAGATAAAAACATAAAGTAATAGTATAAGCAGACTTACACACAGAAACATTGCCAGAGTGAGGAGGCTTAATTAACCTGTTATAACTATAATAGAAACCTTAGGGGAATAGCAACAATCCAAAGCCACAGCTTTAATATAAAAAAGCACAGCAGGCAAAGAGTTAGAAGAGGAACAAATGTTCAAAGCACGGAAAGCAAGAGCCTTAAAAGAATAACTTTTGGGTGAGAAGAACATTTGTGAGGAAGTAGTGTAACGGCAAAGGGATTTGCGAAACACCTAAGTCATAGATTTCATTATTTTTAGTTATCAAAACATCCAAGAATGAGAGAACTATCAATCTCCATTTCAATAGTGAATTGAATGCAAAGTTCAATTGAATTAAGAGTATCAAGGTAAATGATAAATATCCACATGGTTTTGGTCAAACAATACAAAACAATCGTCAACATAACAAAAATAAGAAGGAACATTCATTCTGCATTTTAATGCAATGTGTATGAATTATTTATTTTAAATAATTTCTTTTCGATTTCTCATTTCATTTATAAAGGTTTTATGGTATTTGTATTTTACAGGGTATACAAAGCAGTTAATTCAAAATTTCATATAAAATCATTATCTTCACTGAAGAAAATAATCTTCTATCTCATTTGTTAGTAATTCCATTGGTTTAAATTTCAAACCTTATCTTACTTTTATCTTTAAAAAATATTCTTATGCAATTTATATTTAACATTTAGTATTTCATTTGAAAATAATGTTTTAAAAGGAAAGGGAATTATTTGACAATATTTATTGATTAATTTGATGCAATGCCCGGAGGGGGTTCAATATAGCGCAAGTTAACTATCTTCTTTGAACCTATAATTTAATTTTTGCAGGGTCGCCACAGGCGACTAAAAAGCAACTATTTGCAACTATTTTCTGCATCAAGCGACTATGGCAACTATTTTCGTCGAAATCTGGCAAAAAAGCAACTAATTTTACTAAGAGGCGACCTTTTTTTTTTTGCCTCTCTTGAAATTCTTTTATTCAAATGTACCAAAAAATATTTTTGAGAAAATTTTTTTTTCTTTTATTTCACGGAAAATAGTGCCGTGATTTTTCGAACTTCCATCTTGGCTCTAGCGATTGCCTACACTTCATATTGACCTTGAAGCACCTGCCAATGAGCTGTCAAATAGAGCACCTGACACTGTGCTGTCAATGAAAGGGGTTGGTTTGCTTTTTTCCATGTGTGATTTGGTAGTCAACACGGAAGCTGAGCCGTGTGCATGCGATATTCGTTTCAATATCGCGATAGGCGCTTTTTCTTCTTATTTTTCGGTAACCCTCATCTTTTCTCTCGAACCCTGGCAAACCAGTGGCACACACCACAATATCCACAATGTTGCACGGTTAAGGATTTCAACAATATGTCCGAAACACCCAATCATCACATAGACAGACATGTGTTTTTTCGGTAATTTTGGAAAGTAAGAATTTCGTTTCCACGAAAATCCCTTCTTTCTTTTCAATAAAAAGTTTTGAAAGTCGCCTAGCCTGCAAACTTTTACAAACTACGAGTAAAATTTACGCATTTTTTCTGTGTTTTCGCTCTTTCAAGGCTCGGTCCAGATTTTTTACGCATTTCGAAATACGATTGCATCATCTTCGGAAAAACTTCCTAGTGCTCATTTGCTACCAGATTCTTCTTCTTGGAGCTCAATAACTTTAAATTTACCACAATTTTTAATCTTTGTTACATTTCAACTTCTGTAGTACAAACTTTCACGGACGTCATTTTGTCATGCCCACTTGAAAAATTCGGCCGAAAATAAAATAATTTTTGACAAAATTCTTGTAAGTTTTAGTGATCACACAAGTTAATTACAAAAATTAAAATTTTCAGCCTTGTTGATAATCTACTGGTTTAAAAAAAATATTTTTTCCAAAAATGTTTTTTTTTTTCTTTGCCATGTTATTTAAAATTGAGTTTTTTAAATTTTTGACTATCTTTAGCAATTGTCTATTGGGTGATTTTTCCAATATTATAAAGCAATTTTTATATTTGAAAAAAAAAAGTAAACCTAATGTTTTTGATAGTGCCTCCTCTTGGTCTTAGAATTTCATTAATCAAGTAGCTCAATATTATAGATGTATCTGAATAAAAGATCAGCTATTGTGTGTTTAAATCTCAAGTATGTTTAGTTTGCACTAATAATCTTGCTCTTCTCATACTGCAAACTTTTTTTTCACTTCATTAGATTTTTCTCTTCACTCCTTATCATTGATATTTTTAATCTTTGGTAGGTATGAAATAGTTATTTCAGTTTAAAACGTTAATGCTCGGAAACGTGTTTATTTCTTATAAACATGCAATTGGTTTTTATAAATTACACTGAATTCATAGCAATTCTTTATGTATGAATATAAGATCCGTATGTAATAAGTGTACCCATTACCGAACAAGTTGAGGCTTGTTTGTCATTGAGCCATGGCTACTATTTAGGCTACTATTTTCATGCTTTTATCCTACTAAAGCAACTATTTTTGTCCCATTTCTTCTGTGGCAACCCTGTTTTTGTATTTTAGTTTTCAGCAAATTTTAATGTTCTTTTTACATCTATTATTAAATACTTTTTTAATACATATTATTGATTGCTTTGCATCTCTCTCTGTGTGTGTTTATAAGAATATTTCTAAATGTGAAACATGAATGAAATTAATTTCTAGAATGCTTATATTTATTATTCTTTTCAGGCTATTTGAATCTGTTGCTAGATCATGTATGCATCCAAAACCTTCATCTGAACAAACAAACTCATGAGGAACACTTGTATATATTGATGAGAAACTGTGATTATACTGCCTACCATGGACTTTAAAGCATCAAAGCTTCTGTTGTTCATTGCCACAGTTCTTTCGTATTCATAAAAGTTCCAGTTTTCCCTGCCTGCCAAATAAACTATTGTGATGGGCATCGCATTTTAACCTGGCAGCTGGGACCATGTACATTAAATCATAGATTTTGTTTTATCTGTTTTTGTAGTTGATGTATAATTTTTGGAGATGATTTTTGCAATAAATAAATTAATTTTCTCTTAAATTTTGTCGCATTATTAAAGGTGTTAGCTATTGCTGTCATTTTTGCACAAACCTGAGGGTAACAAAATAATAGATAAATAAAATTTACTGATTTTTTTTTTTTTTAAACTCTTAAGAAAGTTCATACGCATCACCATAGTAAGTATGTGCAGAACTTTAGAAAGGGGTTACCACTGTGCCGGTGGGGTACTAATGTGGTGTGGTCCGGACTGTTGATGAGTTAAGTAAAAAGAAGCATTGTCTGAGCTACGGAATTACTAAACCTAAAAGGCAAAAGGTTTGTTTTCAAGTACTTCTAAGGGGAATGCCACGGAATCCTCCCCGCCCTGTGCACGTTTATGCTCATCATTTTCTAAGTATAGGCAAATTAAAAATATTAGTTTACCAAGATTTTTATTTCTAACAAAGCTCATTTTCATCACTTTCTAAGCATAGGTTTTGCTTTTCACTTTAGCAGGACATGAAGTTGCCATATTTCGTACATATTTTTAAAAATCAAACATAAAAAATAAAACTCATATTATTAACAAATATTTTGATATTTTTTTGTTGTGGATGCTAAAAAAATTGTTTCCTTAAAAATTGTCTACGCTAGCGGGAGCGACATTATACTGCTTTTAATGAATGAAGTTTTTATTTTAGTTACTTTAGTAATTCAAAAGGAATTTTTCAATCCTCAATCGCACTGGAAACTGAAAAGGTTGTAGTTGGGCTAAATTGTAAAACATCTTTATTAATTTTTAAATTTATTTCCCAACTAAAACAAGGGTGCAAATGCTGCACCAAAATGCATTTCTAGTTAAAAAAAAAACTGAATTTGCACTGAACTTCAATTCTTCTGAGGTTCTTGTATTGCGGTTCCGACAAATCGAATGTTATGCTGTGCATTTGTTTTTTACTTTCTCAGTATAAAAAAAGGTAGCATTGGAGTGTACTAACCCCAGCCCCACCCCCCTTTCGATTCCCAATGATAATTCAGAAAACTATACTATCCCGTGTTTGCGATTTTAATCATGTTCTGGTTACTTACGCTATTCGATGAATCTCTATTCCAGCGAGCCTGGGTGGTAAAGACCACACGATTTTAGGCTCAAATACAAAGTATTCGAATGACACCAGATCTCGTTTTTAGATGGCTGAAGGAGAGGGACATTCTTGAGCTTCTGGTACCCTCGGGACTCCATTCCAGGATGCACGGATTTTAGATGCACGTACCCCCAAGTGTACAGGGTGGGTCTTCGAGTCGGGTGTCGAACCCAACTTTGAAACCCTCCGATCTGTAGTCCGACATGTTAACCAACTGCCAAATTTCAATCCTTTTTCATCCATTAAAATTATTTTGAAAAAGTTGGGATGTTGGGAAGAATTTTTCTATGTGTTGCCTTAAGAAAACCATTTTATTTTTTATGGTCATTTATCTGTTTTTTAACCTAATTTTTATTATAAAATTACTGATAAGTTACTAATTTTTTGAGAAAAAAATTGTATTGAACTTCATAGAAATTTATCTTAATTTTTCATGCTTTTAAAATAAAATTTTTATGAACTTGACTTTGATGTCTGTTAAAGTTTGCTGGAATATTGCATAATAGCGGTACCCGCAGTGAAAAGACCAGTCGGTTCGCCAGTATATATAGTGGTAACTTTATTATCTGTAAATTATACTATTTTGTTAAAATGTATAGCATTTCACAGAATTAAAAATTAGCCGCTCACGGCAATCAACCGGCGGTCCTACGCATTAAAGCAACTTTTTTTTTTACAAAACACACATGAAAAAGAAATAATTTAAAAAAACGCATTTTGTTTGTTCAGTTCAAGTACCCACACAAAAAGGACGATTATAAGCTATTAAAATAGTTTAAATTGATGAATTTTTAGTGTAAGTAGTTTTTATCTGAACAGAAAGAAGAAATTTTGTTGCCTTCAGAAACTAACAGCCACAAACAAAACTTAAAACCCTTCATCGGAGTTCAAATAGGCAAATAACATATCTGCAAATTCACTGGAGAAAGTAAATAAATACTAGTATAATTTGGAATAACAAAAACCACTATAAAGGATAACATTTCTTAATAAACCCCTGTAGAATATGGTGAACGATCCCGTAAAAATACCTGTCAAAATAAGGAAATCAAAATCAAGCTATAGATCGCCCCAGTGCTGCAGGAAATAAATTTTGAATCGTTTAAAAATGGAAAAAGAATCAAAAGCCAAAAAAGGGGAAAAGATAAATTAAAAGGGGGTGGGGCGTCGTTTGGAGCCTCAAAATGATCAAAACATTGTGAGTAGAATGTTATTTAGGAAATATGCCTGTAGACAAATTAGCAACGTTCCAAATAAAATAACATTAAAGCGCTCTAAGGTTTGGGGAAAATAAAATTAAATTGATTACCGTGAAAAAATATTTTCGAACTCGAAAAACGCTTATAACTTCTCTTGTAGTTAATTTAGAGACTTCGAGTTTTAGCACGAAGAAAAAAACTATTTCTGTGTCAGTTTTTTGCGGGCTTTCCAATGGTACCAATTCAAAACGGTGCGGTGATTTCTTCCTATAAAAAAGAGCCATTCAATTCAATTTTTGGTTTTAAATTGGAATAAAAAAGAACAAAATCGGATTTTTGAAGACTTTTTGAGTTGCACACCCTCATGTTCTAAACTAATTCCCTGCCAAATTTCAGGAAAATCGGCCGTACGGTCTCCTTCGCGAGACACAGACACACACATACACAGAGACAGGCATACAGTACTTGCTGCTTTATTATTAGTAGAGATTGCCAGGTTAGATGTAGTGAGAAATGTAAATGAAAAAAAACTTAGTTCATGTCCATTCTAATAAGAATGTATGAAGGAGAAATTCGTATCTTAAACCCTTAAACGAATGTATAATCTCCAATTCTGTCGTTACACATCTCAACTCCTCATAGAGTAATTACATTGGTATATACTAGGTGTACCCATTAATCGGCCACTTTGCCGATTATTTATAATCTGCCAAATTTTACTGATTAATCGGAGAAAAATTATATTTGTTCATTAAAATTAATTTTAATATGCCCAAAACAAGAAAGTGCGCTGAATTAAGTTTTTTAATGCATACCCCTTCTTAATGAACAGTAAGCAGGGGTACTGATCCTTCTCCCAAGAACGATGGCATCCTTCTGCTAAAAAAGTCCTACTTTTGTGAAATAGAAATTATTTGGTGCACTAACTTAAAACAATAATTGGTGTGAAACAATATCTCTTGAAAACATGAAACATTTCTACACCACACTGATGAGGAGGGGCTTTTGCCGTTCCACAGCTAATTTTTATGAGTAGCTTTATTTTTTATATTAGTGTTTTAATTTTTTATTTTACGAAAGAGGATTAATATGATCAATGTTAGCCAGCTCACACCTGTTAATGTGTATATTTTAAAATGAACTCCAGATTTTTTTTTTTTTGGCCACCAGGGGGCCAAAAAAATATTTTCCAGGGGGCCAAGTGTTGCATTCCAGTGTTTTTGCTCCTGCTGAAATTAAGTATCTTTTATGTATTTTTGGATATTTTCTGTTTAATTACTTGTATATTTGCAATTTATTATGCAATTAGTATGTTTTAATTTTGTGAGACTGAAACTCATTCTATTTGCTTTTTTGGGGTGTAATTCAATTTTATCAGTTAAGCCTAACCATATGGTGATTGTGTACATTTTGTAAGTCTTGGGGAACAGCCTGTTTTGTTGTTTACTGTAGTTATTTGTGTTTAAATTCAAGTTATTTGCATTTTTCTATGTAATTTGTGTTTTTAATCAGAGTAGTAGCTTAAATTTGCTGATTTGTGTATTATTTTGCTTTTTTGATTGTTTGCATTAGATTTATTTAGCTATGGGAGTTATATGTTTAATGAAGGAAATTAAAAATGGTAAAGGGAGTTGGTGGATTTGCTGTGATAGGTGTGAGATGTTTAGTAAGTTGGAGGGAAACACTAATGCAGCTACAGAGCAGGAATATATTTGCACAAAATGTGCTGAATTATTTGAGTTACGTGTCAAGGTGGTAGCATTGGATGCCCAATTAGTTAGAAAAAACTTGGGTGAAAATTCTATAAAAGAGGTGGGAACTTCTTGTGATGGGCTTGTTGGTCTTGTGATGGGCTTGTTGGGGAGAGTGAGGTTGCAGGAGAAGGATCTAGTATGTGGAAAGGTAGAACTGTAGACCTAAAAACAGAGGGTGTAATTATAGGGGATTCTATGGTACGCGGGATAGGTAATGTGGTCGGGAGAACGAGGCGCAAGGTGGCTAGGTGCTGTATACCAGGGGTGAAGGATGTTAATAAGGTTGTGGAGTAAAAGGGAATGTTTAACCAGTTAAGTGGCCCTGACTTTAGGAAAAGATGTGGCCATTTTCTACTAGTGTTGGTGGCTTGTTTCACTGCAATACACTTGAAAATTTTGCCTTCCCCTCCCGAACAGAATAGCGGCCTCTCTGCATTATAATATGCTAGAATGACTTCTAATGCTTTCACTTACTGAATGGAATCTGGGAATTGCTTCTGTTAGTTACGGATGGGTGCTAAGGGGTTTTTCCATTCACCTAACCCTACAGGAGTGAAGTCCACTTAGAAGCAGCTATTGTGTACAGGAATGTTTTGTAGTCTTGTCATTCTTTTAGCATAGTACTCACACGAGGTCATTTCAACATGCAGTGCAATAGTGTGCTTTTCAAGTTTTGTGAAAGACAGGTGCATTTGAGTTTCCTACGTATTCTACTAATGCATGCGCTTTGAATGAATATTTATTCTCGGGCGAATGCGAATTTCAGGATAAATAAAGAAATTTAACATCAAAATGACTGATGTTAAATAAATGTGCTGATAAATTAAGAACAAAGTCAAAATCTTAAACATAAATATCAGTTGTAAGAAGTTTAAAATTTCATGAACATGCAACTTTATTTACGAGTATTTATAATTTCATATGATTTTCCCTATATCACTCCCGGTCTGGATGCCACTTTTTACTGAGAATTACGCAAATTCCCTGCAATTTTACAGCTCCTCTAAAAAATTTTAAAATTGAATAAAAAATGGTAAAAATTGAAAAGGTTTTACGGTTTATTTACTACGGATTACCATTCAAAATACATGTATTTTCAGAGTGCGGAAAGCGTATGTGTGGTGGTGGTTACCGGAGGGCATCGACTTTTCGGTATCCGACGTGTGTGGTGGAGGGGGGGGGGGGGGGCCAGAAAGCATCGACTTTTCGGTATCCGATTGTTTTTTTAAATATTCGGAAACCGATCCGGCAGGCAGTGCCGGATAGCTCCATGACGGGGCCTCACTTCTTGGGGAGGGGGGGCTGCAAATTCAACTGTGATGCACAAAACTAAACTCAGCCATGGCCTGTTGGGGGCCATGGCCTACTGTGCCCATCCCAGTTTTTGAGACCAGTAAAAAAATAATAATTAGGAAAATTTAACTTTTGGAAAGAGAATTAAAATCCTAGTTCAGCGCTCCAATTTAATCATCGATAGGCTATTTTGCTTACGATTAAAACCAACTAATAGAATTATTTATTTGTATAAACTGTAGGTAACTCTAAAATTGTTGTATACTAAATATGTTGCGTCGTTGAACAGTCGGCCAGCTCCTGTAGCAGGCACAAGGACTCCTCGGACGGCAGTGTTAGGTTGCGGCAAATTTTGAAATATCAAAATTTAAAATTTTGAATTAAAAAGAGTCAAGTTTTTCTCCTTTGTTATAGTGAAATATAAATCATGCTATGCTCAGACAATGCAATACTTTTTCTTTTACACATTTTCAAAGCATCCTTTTAGGCAGAGGCAGATGAGGGGGGGGGGGGGTGGAGCTTGTAAGTGTCGTTTGAGAAGGCAAACACATGGCTCTTTGATATGAGCGTTCGTAAGAAGGGGTACTGCCCCACGGTTTGCTAAAAAATTCTAATTATGTTCTACATTTTTATGAGTAAAAGCATGTAAATTTTAAAAAGTTATTGTTTGCTTTTTTTTTTGTTTTCTAATATTTTTGCAGTTGCAAATGCATCTCCTAAGGCCTCAAAATTTGCATATAGTTGAAATTTATGAAGGGTCCCTCCTAATGTTGAGCTGAAAGGGCCATGCCGTGGCACACATTAACGAAGGTTTTATGGATTCAGCAGCCCCCCCCCCCCCCCCAAGTGAAAAATCCTCAAAAAAAGAAAAAAGGCCAACGCAAAAAAGCTAATGAAATGTTAACAATAATTGGAGGGAGGGGGCGGCATTTTAAAGTTTTGTCCCGTCCCGGAAACCTCCAAGATCCGGTACTGTCGGCCTGCTACTGCACGAAGGGTCCTCACCTTCGGCATTCCAAACTTAATTTTTAAAATTTAACTATAATCAGGAGCGTAGCAATTTAAAAATCATGGGAGGGGCTCAAACAAATTTGTTTCCAAATGCTCAAAATTATTTCCAAGAAAAACCACTTAACAATTAAAAAGTATTTAGTATTAACTAATTATAATTATTATTAATTTAAAAAAATCATTAATAAATGAATATTTTTATAGATCATTAAAATAAATTCATAGTTTTCACAAAATAACGGAAATCCTTATGCAGTATGATTTCTAATGGGAGGGGCTTAAGCCCACTGAGCCCCCCCCCCTTTCCTACGCGCCTGACTATAATCATCATGTTTTGAAAAAATATATGCAAATTACAAACTTACTACGTGTTTGGAAAAAGTGTGATGTTTAGAAATTCGTAGAATTTCTAAACATTGTTTCTAACAATATAGCCGAACATCTGGTACGGATCTGTCAAGAAAGGGATACCGGATATCCAATATCCGGCAAAATCAATGTTCGGAGTATCCCAAATAGTGTTCTTATCCCCCCCCCCCCCCCAAGCAAGTTCCTGGGTGCGCTACTGCATATGTATATCCAGCATCGTCCCCAGGCGGATGCTGTCCTTTTTTTGGTGACATGCTTTCAGGTGTGACACCCAAAACGGATCAAAAATTTGTACCAATAATTCAAAAATAAGAAATAAACGTAAATCAATTATTTTGCATTATATTTACATTTATACCCATTCTGTTAGTACAGTGTTGGGGAAACTTTTTTTAAGACGGGCCATTTGTAATAACTAGACAATCGTAGCGGGCCAAAGAATAATGCTTAATCGTTATGTGTTTATGTGTTCTATAAACATATACATATATTATTACATACACTTATTATTTTAATACTAAAAAAGCAAAAGGTAAGAAAATTATAAGCACAAAATATAAAATGAATTTAGTGTAGTTCTTGATGTGAAGTATTATCACTTTATTTTCTGGTGTCATTACTGGTTGATGGTGCATGAGAAAAATGAAATTGAGACTGTTTCATCAAAATTTCATTATAGTCCGGTTCCATTTGCGAAGCAGAGATTCTTAAAACTGATGAAAGGTGCTCATCTGTAATTCTGTTTCTTAAAGAAGTTTTCCTAAGCTTCATTGTTGAAAAGATTTGTTCGCATATATAAGATGAGCCGAACATTGTCATTATCTTCATTGCATGATTAATTAGATTTGGGAAATTATCTGGACTTAAATTTTTATAAAAGATGAATCATCTGTTTAGGTCGGATGGATTTATCCAGAATACTATTGTGTTTTGGATATCGCCGCAGGTAGTTTTATGTGGGTCGTCACATTACGAAGTAAGAACGCGTTCAAACATTCTCACGACGGCACTCTTAAACGGGCCGGATTAAACCTTTCCGCGGGCCGTAGTTTCCCCATCACTGTGTTAGTACGTTCATCATGCTTTTGCTTCAAGATAACAGTTTTGCTTTAATTTTTGTTAATTTATTAACCATTCAAAATAAGACGCATACTTTTTGATGAATATCAAAATGCCTGAAGAGGGGTTTCACTGTTGCATGATTTGCTTTTCTTATTTTCTAGAGCCTTTTGTGGCGAACCGTACTTTCGGGTGAAAACTTGAGGTGGGAAAAAGGATACAAAATTTTCAACACCGGGTGACATGTTACTGATGGGTGTGTGTGCATATGTATATATATAAATATATATACATACACATACACACATATATATATACACCCATATATATATATATATATATATATATACACACACAAATTTAATAAGAGTTGTTACGGTTAAAACGCAAACCGGAATCTATAAAAGGCCAATATCAAAGGTTGCTTTGCTACCCATGAAATCTGAATTTTGAATACATGTATAGTATGTTTTTCTGTTTCTTTTCTTAATTTGTTCATATTTTCTAAATTGTAATTCACATAATGTTGAAATAATATTTCAAGGCCTGGTGAATGTTTGGGCTCTGATACGCTCGAATGTGAGCATGGGCAATGCGCGCGAATGTCAGTCAGTCTTCGTTTAGAGAAAGCATCGGTTATCCAGTATCCAAATGTTTTTTGAAAATCCGTAATCGGATTCGGCCAGTTTATAAAAGATTCATGTCAGATTTTATTTTTAAATTCAATTACCGTAATTATCGGTACATAGCCCGCATCGTTGTGTAGTCCGCAGGAAGTAAAAATTAATTCTAAAAAAATTAAGTTCGGTGTATAACCCGCACCATAGAAAAAAGCATGGGATACAAACCTAGAAAACAATGTATTCGCCTGCAGCGCCCGAGCCCCAATCTGCTTTGGACCATTGTTTCGAAAGCTACGATTTATTTCTCTGCATTTCGTTTTGCAGGAAAACAGATTTCGATATTTTTGAAAGGTAGTTGTCTTTTTAATAATACTTTTTTTTTAAATTTCATCTATTGCCCGCATCGTTATACTGCCCGCAGGTAGGAAAAAAAGAAGTTTTTTTGTAGATAACCCGCGGGCTATACACAGGTAATTATGAAAATTAGCATCTTTTAATTTTTTTTTAATTATGAACTTGCTGGGTGTATTTCGAAGCTCTGAGATATTTAAAAATATGTATAGAATTTACAGATTTCAAACATATTCACATGTTTCGTAACGGTACGTCAAACAAACACAAAGGATATTTTGCAGGTATCCGATATCCTGCAAAATATTTGTTGGATCTCGAACAATGGACAATAGTACATTTTTATACGATGAAATATTGCTCTAATTCTTACTATTTTTTATTGATATGCATAATAGTTGATTCGTTAACTCATTAACATGTTATCATTGACCATATATATAGAGCTCATGGCAACTGGGAGATTTGCTCAAAACCACACACATAAAAATAAAGGGTGCTTTATTTATTGATTTATGAATATAGAATGGCCACCTTATCCTGCAAAATGCATACACAATATTTAATAAAAGCATCACGTGCGTCCCGAGCGCTGCGATTTAAGAATTTTCATCATCACTCATAAGCAATTATTGATAAACATCAATGCAAACTAAAACATTCTTACTACATTACTAAAGAATGTTTAGCATTTCACCATGCGTTTACCGGACAAATTGTGAACGCAGTAAAGTAAATGATTTAATTTACAACAAGACAATGCGTTGGATCAGCACTGTAAATTAAATAAACAAATAATTCGTCATTTATGCAATTTATAAGTAAGGAGAAAAGGCGGAGGAGTCTATATGCATCAATGCCTAAATATTTTATTGATCTAAATGTATGAAACCTAAGATTGGTAAAGCGACAAAATTCGCGAATGGAATTTCGCCACTTTCGATCATCCCCCCTCAGATCTGAACATATCTGCAGCTAACATGAAATAAAAAATCGTATACAATAAATTGTTATGTTCAATTATGACCTTTTAATAAGCTACAAATTTATACTTTTCAATATCATTTCTTTTATTTAAATATTTAGTTTGTCATTTCCAATGGTTATACGAAGAATTATTTGTATTTACAAAGTTACAAATGTAAAGAACTTTATGCCAATGCATAGGCATTCGAAAAGAAAGGGGTTCTTTGAAAAGCACGGTTCACCGATTCCAGACCGGGGAGAAAATGAGCGGGAATCTTAACAATACAGCAGCGCGCATCTTTAACGCCCACTGTCAATCAAGAACTCAGTCCTGCATACCCCAGAAGGGGAAAAAATTCTCGTGTGCAGCGTGTTCGGCAGAGAAGCTAACATCTCGGACGTAATATTACGTTACGGCCGGAAACCACATATTATTTTTTGGACGTAATATTACGTTACAGCCGGTTAAGTGGTTAAGAAAGGAGATGCAGTTACTCTGTGGGTGGGGATTAACGACGTCGGTAACAGCAGAAACGAGGAGTTTGTTAAGGATTGGGAGAACCTGTTGGATAAAGCAACTAACTTTTCGACAGATGTCCAGGTAGTAGTTGGTTTGCTTCAAAGGTATGGGGTGCATAGGGGCTTGTTAAATCAGCGGGCTAGGAGCATGAACCTGATTCTTAAGAAACTTTGCATAAAGCATTCAATCAGGTTCATTGATGTTTGGAGTTCTTGTCAGCGTGATTGGGTTGCGAGGGATGGCCTGCATCTTAGTTCTAGGGGTGTAGTTAAGGTTAGCGATATGATTTTAGAAGCTTCAGAATCAAAAAACTAATTTTGGATGGGGGGATTGGAGAATGTCATGGTGTTGACTTCTGTTCTGGAGGTTTTAAAAATGAGGGTAAAATATTAAGCAATAGTAACATTAATAGTAGTGATTTGAGGCATCATAAAATGTTTAAGGCAAGCAAAATGGGCATGCTCAGGTTTCTATATAAAAACTAATGCTCGCAGTATCAGGAATAAGATGGACGAGTTAAATAGTGTTATCGCAGGTGAGGAGTTGGATATCATTGGAATTACGGAAACATGGGTTACTGACGATGATAAGGATTTAGTGAGCATTGCTGGATACAATTTGTTTCGGCAAGACAGGCTGGGTAAGAAAGGTGGAGGGGTTTTATTCTATATTAAGGACACTTTTATTTGCAATGAATTGGTCATTAATAATAAGCCTAAGGATATTGAAATGGTCTGGGTGGAGTTGCTGAGCAATAAGGGGAAGAAGTTACATTTGGGGAATGTTTACAGGCCGCCTAAGTCAGGATCAAGACGAGGAGATGTATAGTGTTATTAGGGACATGTCTGGTAAGGGCTCGGTCATCATGATGGGGGATTTCAATTTCCCGGGCATAGACTGGAATAGTTTTTACACTTGCAATGGTAGGGAAGAAGATTTTCTGAAAGTGATTGGGGACTATTTTTTGGATCAAGTTGTTACCCATGGGACTAGGCATGGTGCTGTTTTGGATCTAGTTTTTTTGTGATGTCGGAAAGTTCTGTTCAGGGGTTGAGTATAGGGGAACATATTGGAGATAGTGATCACAATACTATTAGGTTTTGGACCAGCTTCGATGCTCACAAAGGTGAGCATTTCCGATTTGTACCTAACTTCAGGAATGTTGATTATTTTGCACTTAGGCAAGGTTTGAAAGAGGTTTTTTCTTCTGGGTTGGAGAATAGTGAAGCTGATCTTCAGTGGGAAGAGTTTAAGGGGAAATTGGAGAAAACAGTGATGGATTATGTTCCTTTTAGAAAGAAAGGGGATTACACGAAAATTTGGCCCATGTGGTTCTCTAGGGAGGTGAAAGAAGCTCTCAATCATAAGCAAACCACTTTTCGGCGACTTAAAGAGACTGGGTGCCATGCTGACAGGATTTTGTATTGTGAAGCTAGGCGTACTTTCAAGTATTTGGTACGGAGTAAGAAAAGGGAATTGGAGCAAAAGCTTGCAGATAACATCGAAAGGAATCCTAAGAAATTTTTTGCTTATGCTAATTCAGGGAAAGTTCGTAATACTCAGGTAGACCCACTAGTGGATGAGAACGGGAACTTGATTCAAAATGAGGGAGATATTGCTGATATTCTAAATAATTTTTTTTCCAGTGTAATTAACAGAAACTGTATCTCAACAGTTGACATAAGCGAGACGCAAGCTAATACACAGCTTGAGGATTTTGTATTTTATAGGGATGATGTGTTGTTTCATTTGAAAAAGATTAAAGCAAATAAGGCTCCAGGACCTGATAATGTTTATCCAAAAATTTTAGTAGAATGTGCAGAGGAATTAGTGGATGTTGTCTTGACTATCTTCATATCTTCATATAACTCGGGGACTGTGCCAGTGGATTGGAAGCTTGCAAACATAACGCCGCTCTTCAAGAAAGGGTCTAAAACTAAGGCAGGAAATTATAGGCCTGTGAGTCTTACTTCTGTTCTTTGTAAAATTTTTGAAACTCTGATAAAAATCAAAATAGTGAATTTCCTGGAGGCAAATGGAGTGTTTACTGATTTTCAGTATGGTTTTAGGAAGGGTAGGTCCAACTAATTTGTTGCATTTCTATGACAAGGTTACCATGGCATTAGATAATAAAAAGTGCGTAGATGTTGTTTACATTGACTTTCAGAAAGCGTTTGATAAAGTACCGCATGAAGCTCCTCTTAGCAAACTTGCTTATTTTGGTAGTGGTGGAAAAACTTTAATTTGGGTTAAAAATTGGCTGACTGGGAGGAAACAGAGAGTAGTAGTGAAGGGCAATTATTCTCGGTGGATTGATGCTTTGAGTGGGGTTCCACAAGGTTCAGTTTTAGGGCCAATATTATTTATTATTTTTATTAATGATATTACTCAGAGTATTTCTGGGAACATCAATATTTTTGCTGATGATGTCAAAATCATGGGAATTGTGAACAAGGAGGAGCAAGTCAATCAGTTTCAAGAGGATTTAAATCAAATTTCTAGGTGGGCAATTAAATGGGTTATGTCTTTTAATATTGGGAAATGTCAAGTGCTTCACTTTGGTCATGGGAATAAACATGCAACCTATTATTTACAAGGTTCTGTCATTAGGGAAGCAGAAGCAGTTGTTGATCTAGGAGTATTGATTAGTCACGACTTCAAGTCCAGTCAGCAGTGTAGCATAGTAAGTAACAAAGCTGACAGGATGCTTGGGTTTATCAATAAGGCTATTTCGAACAGGTCTAGGGAAGTTGTATTGCCATTATACAGAAGTTTGGTAAGACCTCATTTGGAGTATGCTGTTCAGTTTTGGTCTCCGTACCTAAAAAAGGATATTACCTTATTGGAAAGGATTCAAAGGAGGGCTACAAGATTGGTAAGTAGTCTTTCAGACTTAGATTATGAGGTTAGGCTTAAAAGGCTCAATATGTATAGTCTTGAGCAAAGGAGAGTCAGAGGGGACATGATTCAGTTGCTTAAATTCATCAAAACGGGAAATGTTGATGGACTACAGCTATGTGCTGAAAGTAGAACCAGAGGTCATTGTTTTAAACTTTTCAAATCTCAAGCTAATCTTGAAATTAGGAAAAACTACTACTTCAATAGGGTTGTAGGCGGTTGGAATAGTTTACCGGAAGCGACTGTTAATTGCAGTGGGGTAAAAACTTTTAAGAAAGCTCTTGATGTTCATTGGGGGCTGCTAAATTAACTAGGACCAGCCTAGCTGGGCCCTGCCCCTGTTGCTGGTCGTCACTTTTGTATTTGTATTTGTATTTGAATTTACAGATACCTTAATAATGATAATGTTATCTAATGCGGTTTTTCTCTCTAACCAAAATATGCATTTAAGTAGCAGGAATTTCAGTTTGCGCAATATTTTGGAGAACTATTGCAAAGCACGGAATTGCATGCATTTATTTCATGTAATATTTAATATAAATCGGTAGGTGAGAATTACCCTCTTTTCATATAAATCTGTACAACAATCAAGGCAATTGCACTTCCCAATGCATTTATGCAACACAAGAAAAATAAATTATCCCATTTGTTCGGTGATAAGCTTTTTATTAGTATTATTATTTCGATTTGAATTGCGAAAAGAAACAACCCACTGCTACTTCCTACCGCTACCTCACCTACTCTTAAAAATCCCGATGCAGGCTGATAAATTTCCCCATTACAATCGCTACGCGTTAAAGGTGCAACTTTATCTGTATTAACTCCATTTGATGCCTTTGTCTGCTAACAGAATGCATTGCTCTCAGTGGATTGTTGTTTTAGCTTCTCACAATCACCTTTAGCTGGAAGACTTTTTTGTTTCTCTCCAAAAGCGAAATCATTACTGTCTGGCTTTCATTTACGTTTTATTCATTGTTAAAATATTTTATTCTTCACTGAAATTATTTATTGACATGGTAAGTGGAAATTTATGTATCTTTGTTGCTTGTTTGTTGGAATAGAATATCAAACCTGGTAGATTTGGATAAAAAACTATAATAATTACTGCAACTAGAATCAACCTTTAGAACGGATGAAAAACTCATGCACAAATTTCTAAGAAATTAAATAGGTACAGAAAATATATTAGAAAATAAATTGGTGATAAATTCAAAAATAAAATACATAAAAAAATGACGTTAAATCAACAATGACGTTAAACAATGACGTTAAATCTCGATTAATAGTTTCATTCTGTTTATAAGATAATTTTTAAATTGTAAAAAAAAAAAAAAAATAGTATCGAATGCTCCTTGAAACATTATTAAAAGCTTCACACACACAAACCAAAAATAATAATTATTATCAGGGGCGGACTGGGAAGAAAATTCGGCCCGGGCATATTTCAAACAGACCGGCCCTTGGGAGGGCAGGTATTTTTCAGATTGCAGGAACTAAAAATAGTGTCAGTAAATATGTCGATATGTATTAAAATATTAAATGTTTACGCGACAGTTATTTTTCTTATTCAGCATGGAAGTGTAATGATACGTAATACAGTATAGGACCATAAATTCGGAATCCCAAAAGACCCAAAATCCGGAACTTCTTCAAAAAAAGCAGAAAATATTTTGCGCCGTTTTTTTTTTTTTTTTTTTTTCTTTTTTCTGGAAATATGTCATTTTAAAAAGAAGGAAAATAAAATGCAATGAACATGTTTAAGATCGGAAATGTGCAGCTCGAATTTATTTCTCGATTTTCTGAAAAGGGTTTGTTTTGCGATTAGAATTAGAGTGTTATTAATTGTTTCTTTAATTGTGAGTTAATATCATTAAATTTTGCTTTTTTTATTTCCTGTTGTTTTATTACATTTATTTTTTTAAGATGAGCTCTAATTTTCTCGCAATACAGAACATTCGCAAAATTGAAATTCGGCGCTTCTTGCATTTTAACGATCGTCTGATCTTTTACTGCAATTAAGTAACTAGAGAATATAAAATCATATCAGAAATTACCGGAATTTTTTTCTTTTATTGTTAAGAGATTAAAATAATATCGGGAAAAGTCTAGGTTTTTCGATGTTTTGCCTTCGAATGTAAGCCAACTCCAACTTCGTTTTTTGTGATAATTTCATGACTTATAGGTGGTATACGATAACCAAAAACAGTGGCGTAGCTAGACCCCAATTTCGGGGAGGGGGGGGAGGTCTATTTCTCGCAGTTAATTTTACGAAAACAGTTGGTGGAATTGATGATTGAAAAAATTATTATAAATGGAGTTTTAACCAGACTCATTTTAATGTGAAAATTGAAGGGAAAAAACATATTTATGAACTTAAAAGCAATCTGATTTACGTTTTTATATAATTTTCGCTTCAGACAGAATTTAACTAGAACTGAAGCTGTTTTAGGGGAAAATACAAGAGAAAAATACAATATTCTGTTAAAAATTAAACACTGATCAAGTTTACGTGCCTTGGAAAGGATGGTGATTAACGAACAAGACAATTTCTGAATCTCCAGTCTGAGTGAACACAATGGAAAGAATAAAACTGTTAAGTCAATCCAAATGTTTTAAAAAATTGCTAATACAGAAAGTTAAATATGCAATAAAACAAGAATACCTTTAACAAAAAACAAAAAACAAAAAAAAAAATAAATAAAAATAAAAATAAAACTAACCAAACTTAACGAATTTACAGGAATAAAGATTTGTGTCACATAGAACAGAGAACTATTTTTAATCTCAACTGATAACTTTTTTCCCATTATCATTTTCAGCCTACTTTCCCGTCAAAGTTTTAAACAAAGTTGTTAGCATGAAAGAATGCTAAATGTATCGTGAATAATAAAGAAAAAGTTAAAATAAGTGAAGTAATTAAAAAAGACTGAAAAATGAAAAATTTGAAAGTATGCTTTTGAGATGGAGAAAATGTGTGTCTGTCGGTCTGTCTGCCCCCCCCCCCCCCCAATAACTTTTGAAGGATTTGTCGGATTCGAAATATTTTATTTTTGAATCGAAAGATCTTGGGGCATCTCATTTCTACATTTGACTTTTTGATTTGCCCATTTTTTCGCTTAATTTTGAATAGTTCAAAAAATCTCAACATTAGCGCCTATGGGCAAATTATGTGAACTCTGGGCGTAGGATCCAAGCTCCTATGAACAAGCTTACTGGAAGAAGCTCTCAGAGTAAAATATTTTTTGATTTGAACAACCTTTATTCATTTTCGAACAGCTCAAAAAAGAAAAAAAAATTAACATAACCCTTACGGGGAATTTTCAATCTTATACAAATCATGATCTAACAGACGGATTTGCTTGAAACAAACTTCATCGGAAAGATTTTATGACGTAGAACATGTACAAATACGAAGTTATATCGGAACTAAGGGAGCCTATTTTCATATGAAATTTTTTCATCGGGATTTCTAAGGATATTTTTGAATGAATAAATGAGTGAATAAATTCTAAAATAAATAAATGAGTGAACGAATGGGAAAAATAAATAAATGAGTGAATAAATAGATTAATGAGTAAATGAATGACTGAATAAATGAAAGAATGAATGATGAGTGAATGAATATGTATTAACCGTTGAAAAAGGTATTTGAAGTAATAAGAACTAAAGCTAAATGAGAAAGAGAGATAGCTGGATTATAAGTTTGAAGTTGGTTTTTAACGGACAGTAGGCTCGTACAGTTCTGGACGGAACTTCTTGTTAGATAATGCATTAGTACTAAAAGCGGCAGAAATAAAATTACCTTCAGGAAGTGTCTAGTGAAACGAATTCTGATTCAGCAGATTGTACTTCTTCAGAGGACATCAACTTTCTCTTTTTATAACAATCATCATCAATTCTCTTTCGAATTAAAAAAGCTTGTAATAGGTTTATGCTCGCTTCAATATTGCCTCTCATTCAATGCACTTCCCTAAATATATTGGGTTGGAATTCTGAAAAAAAAAAAAAAAGCGCAGGACAGACCGACCCACCGATGCGTAAGGGGCGGAGGTGGTGGATACAGCTTTCACGAGAGGAAAGTGGGTGGGCTCGAGCTCATGGTAAAATATTCATATAACAACCTACAGGCAAAGTAAACGACCATTGGTTGAAAAAACCATTTAAATTAGAATAGTTTATGCTTAAAGAACGTGAGAAAATAGCCTTTTTATGGCTACAGTACCATTTGTTAGGGGAGAGGAGAGATTGAGAAAGAAACTATCATTTTATCTCCCACTATCTCCCCATCTTCCTGTTCTACGCATCTGTTTCTGTATATGCAGCTGAGGCGTTATTATTGAATGGTCAGTAGGGTTTAGTTGAAAGTGGAGAGCAATTAACGCAATTCCCTGTGGTGCTTGTAAAAGGAAGAAGTCATAAAAGGGTCTTTCTTCCGCTCTGGGCATGAAACGTAGTAAAAGAATGTTGATAAAATTGTTAAACGAAGGAGCATTGTGAACAGTCATGGGAAAGATTCTAGTTTAGATAAATTTATTGTTAAAAGTTCGGATTGCTTGCATTTGAAAGCTATTTCCAGCTTCCTTTTTTTTATTCTAATAATGTTTCTTTGCTAGTCTTGCGTATTCAACTTTACTTTCATTTTCAATTTTCTCCAGACTAGAGACCCATATCTAATATTAGTAGGTCTCATAACTGCAAGAGTTGCACTGAATATATTCTAGTTTTAAATTCTACTGCGAATCAAAACCTTCCCGAAAATGCTGCCAAACCAAATATTTTCCAAAATTTTTCATGCATTTTAGCTCACCGGAATTAATCTCAACTGGAGCATTTCATGATAGTTTAAAAATATATATATTCTTTGCTTAAAATTAAAAGAAAATCATTAGAACCTACATTTAATCGATGTACTATATAAAATCATTTCAGGTTCGGGCTTGCGAGGTATTTAGGGGAGAAACCGCTAGGAAAGTGGTACGATTAGGGGTGCAAGTTTGTCACTCCGTGAATTCCCTCGATTTTTAAAGCTATTTCCTAAAATCTGCGATTTTTAAAAAAATATCCCGATTTGTGCGCAAATTGTTTAAAATTTGAGACTTATTTTGTTTTTTACTTACACTTTAACGGCAATTTATACTGTTCTGAAGTTTTAAAATGTATAACAGATGTACTAAACTTTTAGAAGAGTTCATCAATAGAAAAATAACTATAAAACTAGTTATAGATAATTCCCCTCATGTTTAGAGGAAGTTTTTGATCCAAATCAATACAAATATTTAAATGTTTTTGACGAAGTTGACAGTTGTTCCATTGTTAGTTAACAATAACCCTATGATACCCCCCTCCCAAAATGAGTTACACGTTGAAGGAGGGCAATTCAACTCTGGAAATTCAAGAGAGAAAGTGTTCCCATCCTGTCCAAAATGGCAATCCGATGTTTGTCAGTTCCGTCTAATAGCGCAGATGCTGAACGGTCCTTTTCTACATATAAAAACGTGTTAAGTGATAACGACGAAGCATTAAAGAAAATAATTTAATCATATACAATATTTTGTACCAAAATGCTGTACATTTAATTAAATACCTAAAATACTGCATAAAATTGAAAGTATAGTAGAAAAATTATTCCTTTTTTATTTAAGAAAATAAATTTAATTGGAGATATTCTAGTTTTTATTACATTATATTTGTGTTCTCGCGAACATTTCGTGCAATTTGCCGCGAATTTCCGGCTCTTTTTTCTGCGACAAACTGGCAACACTAGGTGCGACCTAGTACGACCCTATAACCCAAAGGCCCCAAAATTGATTTTTTTTTTGCATTTTATCGCGCTTTTTTTTTTTTTTTTTTTCAGTGTTCACTCTATTTAATTGTTATTAAAAAACATATTTTTAGAATAGTATAAAGCGTAAAGAGGGTTAAGGTCTCAAAAAAAGTTTTCGGACACCAACATTTCGGTGGGTCCCTCTAAGTCTCTAAGTATCTAAGTCAAAATTTCCGGGGGGGGGAGGGTTGTCCCCCCCTTATATACGCCAGTGGCCAAAAATACTATAAATGAGCAAATGCTAATAAAAACTTCCAGAGCAAATTATATGAGCTCTGATGCTACTTACTACTTTTTTTGAAAGAGAACCCAAAATCTGGAAAATTCCGAAATCTGGAAAGATGGCCTCCCAGAGAGTTCCGATTTTGAGGTCCCATACTGTATATAAATTAGCTATTAACAGTCGCCGCACTTTAGGGCGTTGCGCAGTGAGACAATCAGCTGAGACAACTGGCCGGAGAGAATTTCTCTGGGGCCGCCCCTGAGAATTTGCATCACCTGGATTGAGAAATTCTCAGGGCCGTATTTTGTAGCTTGTAGGGATTAAAAATATTGTCAGTAAGTATGTAGATATGTATTTGAATAATATTAAGTGTTTACAAGATAGAGTAATTTTTCTTATTCACCATAGAGGGCCAATGATACGTAATATGTTAATTAGCTGTTAATAGCTGCCGTCCTTTAGGGTGTTGCGCCGTGAGGCAATCGCCTCGCCGCCTTAGCCACCCCGCTTGCACTGCTCATAATTAAAAACATCAATTTTGCGGCTCTCAAAAGTTTGCATAACAGACGGCCGCCCAGGTTTTCTATATGGACGAGCCGGCCCTGAGAATTTCTCAAGCCAGCCTCGAGATCTCGTCCATATAGACGACTTAGGCGGTAGCCTAAAACGCAAAACTGATGTATTTTATTTATTTATTTTCAAAATTTAAAAATAAAACATAATCATTTTTGCTCCCCAGGCAGCCGTTTAGTTTGTCTATAAGGGACCAGCTGGCCCTGAGAAATTCTGCCCCCTCCCCCTTGTGGCCCAACGGCCAGACCCTAGAGATTTTGCCCCATTGCTGCATTGCACTCTCTGAAGCCCAGGTTACGGCAAAGTTTTGGTCCCCGTTTTTTTATGAACATTGTAAAAGCTGTATACTTTATTAAAAAAAGATAGATATTTTACGACCGGCCCAGGTTGAACCGGCCCACCGGGCATTTGCCCGAATGCCCGCATAGCCAGTCCGCCGCTGATTATTATTATAACGTTTTAAGTGATAAAATTTTAAAAAGTAACATTAAGTTATCAATTACATTAAGTCAGGAATAATTGGAATAATATTTTCTTTCTTTTTAACCGACTTCCCAAAGGAGGAGGTATCAATTGAAACCGTATGTATGTTTTTTGTTTTTGTTTGTTTGTTCGTCGATCGCACTGAATGGTCCGATTTTGTTGATTCTTTTTGTAATCGATAGGGGTGGTCCGCCATAGATCCGGCATTTTGGTTTGACTATACTCTATAATTGGGGGGGGGGGGGAGAGGAAAGTTATGGAAGGAAATATAAGGAAAATGACCCGGTAGTGGACACTGTTAAGAAAATTTTCGTACTCTTTTACGTGGCAAAATTTTTTCAAGATACTTACATCAATATTTGCATATTTAGCTTAAACGCCAACTATTTCTCTAAAAATTAATTACCTTTAAAATGTCATTTGAAGAAAAATTAGAATTTTTACGTCAAATTTACTAAACGCTTAATTTGTATCTATAGTGGACATTTATAAGACACGTATTTGCATTAGTAGTGGACAGAAATTAATATCATCTATTTTATGCTGTTAATTTGGGGAAATAATTTTAAAAATGACAAAGGGACCATTCATAAATGATGTCACGCTTTTCCCCCATATATTTCCCCCAAATCCCTAACCTTCTTATTGATCGGCTTTAAGTAAAGAGCAGCAAATGTGACCGTTGTAGAGGCAGCTATAAATATTATGATCCACGTACTTTTGCATAGATGCTCCACGCCAACTTTAGTTCTATAACCAGCACTAGGAATCGTTCGCTATAGGTTCTGATAATTTCCTTCAAGTTTAATGTTACATTCGCTTATTTTAGAAGCTTAAAGATCTAAGTATCCACCACTAGAGCAGTGTCCAAGCACCATTCTGTATTGTCATTATGTTCTGTCTGAGATGTTGGTGACATCTCTAACAGGTGCTCCGTCCTAACGTGATTTGGAAAAAATGAACATTAAGGGTCCCATAAAATCCTAAATTTGAACGCGTGTTTCTCAGTATTTTGGTCACTTACATCCCTTTTCTTCTCACTGCCACATATATTCTTCAGAAAGAACGTTATGTTGAAAAATGTATCTACACTAAAAAGAGTGAAATAAAATATATATATATATATATATTTTTGGGGGGGGGGGGGATGCACCGACTTGAAATTAAAAATTGTTCTAAGAAGTAAAAAATAAATTCATTCTTTAATAAACATCGATACAACTTTTAAACATAATTTTTGAAGTCGGTGCGTGAAGTGAATTATGATGTATAAAATCTTTTGTAATCATGAATCCATTGCATATATAAATTGCCCAGAGTTTGCAACAGTTCCAATATGAAGTAACACGTAATTTGTAATTAGACAGCCATAATTTTGCGCCGATTTCGAACACTACTACGTTTAAAAGTCTTATCGATGTTGTTTAAAGAATGAATTTATTTTTTGGTTTTTCAGCACAATTTTTAACTTGTAGTTGGTTCTATCCCCCCCCCTCCTTCAGAATTATTTTATTACTAATATCCTTTTTAAATTGCAAATAAAAATACTATCGTATGCTCCGTGAAATATTCCTGATACGTTGGTGACGGGCTACGGAAATCTCCATGTTTAAATGTCCAGCTCTAAGTGACTCGCGGAAATTTCCGGTTTTATATAGGGGTTGGCCTTGTCATTTCTTGTCTTCGGCCCGTTTCCTGGATATTTAAACACAGAGAATTCCGTACCCTCCACCAGATGTGTTAAAATGCTGTGCGCACAGACACACAAGCACAAAGTTTTAAGTGATAGATAAAGTTTTAAAAAGTAAATTAAATTATCAATTGCATTAAATCATGAAAACTATTTTCATTCTGTCCACTAATAGTATTACTAAATAAAGCACACAACTACGACATGGAGTTTAGTGCTTAAGATTCATTTCAGTCACTCTGGTAGCTCATTGTCTCTCTACCTGGGGGTCGTTGAGCGGTTACGGGCGAAAACTGCCCCCCAAAAAGTAAAATTCATCATTTTTTTAAAAATGAAGTATCTTGAATTATAAGCAAGTATTACAAAAAACACTTTGTGCAAATAATATTGCAAGAATGGCAAACAATCTCGCTTTACTTGACATTTCCATTTCCATTTAGTGCGGTCGAATAAAAATAAAATGCATTATGTACTGTTTACAATGAAATTTTGAATGACAAGGAAAACGTATAAAAGAGAGAAAGACATTGTTTCGCCACAGTAATTTCATTGCTAAACGAAAAAAGTACCATTACTTAAATGACAGATTTTTTATTTTAATTTTTCTATTCTGTGTTTTTAACTAGTAAATAATGAAAGAAATTTTTTTATTCGCATTTTCTGTATTATTCGAAATTAACTCATTATTTGAAGTTACAAAGTTGTATTTAATTCTCGAAGACGCGCTCTGCTAATCATTATATTTTGTATTTCGTTAAAATATATTTTTTTCCTTGGAAAAAGGAAATAAACTTTCTAGCCTTATGGTCCTTTCCAAGATGATCTCATATTCAACTACAATGGACTTTTACTAATCTTATTGAATGGTCATTAGTTCTGAAGTAATTGGTCTAGCTTCTAGCATATGCCGACGCGCGTCTTCACTGGTTAAAAACGCAGCGTGCAAACTTATAATAGGCACACATAATTTTATGTGGATTTAGTAATTTTTTTTATAAAAAAAACATCAAGCTAAAAAGTGATTTCAATTTTATAATTGCATGCCTTTGAGAACTTTTTGGGAGATATTCTAAAATGCTAATCAAAGACCAACTATGCTAATAAATACATAGTTTTACGAGGTAAACTATCCCTTAAAACGATTCTTCTAATACCTTTGAAACTTTCAACAAAGAAATATATTTTTTAGAGTACCAGAAAATGGAACACTCTACAATTTATGGATGAAACAAGAGTGAAAAACGGGGGGGGGGGGGATAATGGATAATAACAATGATTAAATAAGGATAATAAAGGAATAAAAACAACAAACAAAGTAAATAAAGAAAAGAGCAAATAAAGGAAATATAGAACACCCAAAAAGGAATTAATTAATTTAAAAAAAAAATTCAGAAAGTATGCAAAAAACTTAAAGATTAATAATCTGAAAAAAATCTTTAAAAATATGCCACGAAATCTGATTCCCATTTGCTACATTTCATTTAGTGATGCACTAAATGTTATACCGGCTAAGTACCGGATGACAGACATTTGATGTGAATTAAAACCGGATAGCTGATTATCCTAATGTACGTATTTTTAATTTCTGTTTTTTTTTTTTTTTTTTTGTAAACATTTATTCTAATATGGATTTGATTTATTTTTATATTTTAAAACAATAATGTATTTTATGTTTGTTTTCACTTTCAGTATCAAAATTATAGTTGAAAAAGTGCTCCATCTGAACTATTAGCATTAAAATTTTTTTAACAGCATTTGTTATTTTTATCGTTTGGCGGAGGGCGGGGGGGGGGGGGGGGGAGGGGGCATGCAGGCAGAGAAAAGAAGCAATTCTCTACCTGCAAGCAGCATAGCATGCCTAGGGAAAGCTTAATTTATGAAAAACTCAGTAGAAATTCCACCAAAGTATGCAAAACAGAACTGCAGTTTATGACAAGTAAAAATTTTTCTTTGTGCAGGCAAATTTATGCAGCAAACCAACGTATTTGCTCTGCATATTGTAAAAAAAAGTTGCATACTGCATTTTGTGGTAGCCAAGGAACCTCCTTTGCCAATGCGTACAGTTGTGAAAAAAGTCTTCATGATTGCTGCTTAACGTTGGAAGCTAAAAAATTTTTCTGCATTGAAAAAATTATTTCTTGTAACCGCAAAACAAGTGCATGCAATACTTTTTTTTTTTTTTTACAGTTTTATGTTTTGCTAAGTTTGATTTTATCAGTTAATCTTCCAATGGTAGTCCAACGGTTCCAGTAGTTTAAAAAATAAAGTTAGTTCAAATCATCCAAACTGTACTTGAAGTGCAAACATTCGTAATAAAAATTGCAGTAATATAATTGAGAAAATATCGCCTACATTCTAGACAGAATAGAATTCTCGTAGCTGTGTGCCTTTTAAGAGTAGATTAGATAATGAATTATCTTATCTCTTCGGATATCTAAGGTAGAAAGACGTCACAGTCCTGTCATCCGGTGCATTAGAACGTCAAGCCGTTTGACTTCTGAAAGATTCTCTTCTCTTTTACTATTTCTCATTTAAAGAAGGAAAATGTAAGCAACAGCGTTTTAAATATTTTATATACGTGGGTGTGTTCGCAAGTTCGTTTAAGTAAACAATAAAGCTCTTAACTTTGAAACTTCAAGAACAGTATACCAAAAAAAAAAAAAAAAAGAAAAAACAGAAAGTACTTGAAGCACAGAAAATAACTCCAGCCTTAGCAATAATTTTCAAATAGTGAATAAGAAATACATTCAGAGTATAAAAACCAAGAACGGTTCACCCCACATTTCGCCTACTGACATTTTAACAGTCAACAGTAGATATCGGGAAAGTTGAGTTGACAATTGAGGGCTTCTCTGCCAACTTAGGGGAATAACTCTGCGGTAGTGATTTTTCAATGGATTTTACTTCGAACTTCGTATCGGAACGAGTTCGTCCTTTGCCCAATTTTTAAAATTTTGTCTGCGGGTTAAAGCCCAGCGCCGTCGAAATGTGCAAGGTCGTGCGGCAAGAAGGGCTCTTCCTTTGGGAAAAGAAAAACCAAAAATTAAGCTTTTCACTATATCTATGGTGATTCAGTGGCGTAACGTGACTTGCTTACTCCCTGAGTACAGCATGAAGTACAGTGGAACCTCGCTATTCGTACACAATTCGTCCCAGGAGGCAGTTCGAATGGCGATTTGTACGAATGATGAATTATTTTTTCTCATAAGATACAATGTAAATTGGATTAATCCGTTCCGGAACCACAGATGGTTGCTTATTTAAACCTATGAAAAACAAATGTACCAACGTATTTGTTCTGCATATTGTAAAAAAAAAGTTGCATACTGCATTTTGTGGTAGCTAAGGAAAATCCTTTGCCAGTGCGTACAGTTGTAAATTTCGGGATTTAACCAGTAACAGAAAAGTCTTCATGATTGCTGCTTAACGTTGGAAGCTCAAAATACTTTCTGCATTGGAAAAATGATTTCTTTTACAATTATATGGATATCTTGGATAATTTCATGTACAATACTGTACATGAAATTATAGATAAATAAAAATTTAACTGCACTTTGTTTGTACTGAGGTGAGCTGATGGCATAAGTGGAATGTTTAGAGGAGGAAGAGAAATGGTTGGAGGAGGAGTCCCCTTCCATAAAAACACCAGGTAATATCCTTTCAGGGTGTTTTCTCCCTTTCTGCTTCTTCTGTTCTTTCTTTTTTCTGTCTTTTTGCACTAGAAGAATCTTGGGTTTCTTGCTCTAAAAACCAGTCCAATTTTTTCTACCTTCGACGATTGTTCAGAATTTTTCTAAAATGGTCGATAGCATTGTCGTTGAACAAGTTAATGCAGTTGACCACAGCAGTGTTGGAATGCCATTTTCAAACCACTCTGTGTTTTCTCGCAGGGGTAACATAGCTCTTTAATTTCTGCAAAAGAAATGCTTAACTTAGAAAGTTAAAATTGTCAGTAAAATCTCAAAAGGTATTAAAATTTAAAAAAAAAAAAAAAATCCAAAATGCCAAACAAGTTATTTCCAGACGAGTTCAAAATGAGCATAATTTCTCGATTTTGTTGACTGTTACAATGTAAACATTTGCAAAATTTACCATCTTTTCATGAATTGCTTTTTGTGGTAACTAACTGTTTGTTGTTATTCTACTCAAAATAGCAAATACGCTGGAATCCTGCACTGGAAACTTCGTGTACCACTAGTGGTACGCGTACCACAGCCTGGGAAGCGCTGCTCCAGACCATCTTGACGCGGAAAAAGCGCATCGTAATATATTGTAGTTAAAATATGAATTAAACAGATTTTTTAAATCATAAGGCTTTTAAGTATTTGCAGACATTTTTCTTCTTCCTCCCACCCCCTATTTACAATGTTTTTTTTAACCCGCTTTCCTGTCTGTCCGCGGAATTTTGCAATCGAATTTTCGACCATTTCCCGATAAGCTATTGTTCCGAAACTTTACATATAGGTCAGAACCAGATGACAAGACAATAATATACCACTTTTATCATGATCTGATGAGTTTCTGAAGTATTCCCAATGAAATAAAATTAGAAATGGTGATTAGTTAAGTTCAGTAGCGGCGCTGCGATCGTATTTTCTACCTTTTTAGTGCGCAAGAAAAAAGTTGTTTTCTGTTACTGAATAAAACCTTTTTATTTGAAACACATTTGGAATTGTAGCGCTTGTGGTTAAAATGTTTATAAACGTTTTCGTCTTGATTCTTTTTATTACAGTGTTAGTAAAAAAAAAATTGGAGTTTCTAATAATCGCAGAATGATGGGAAACACGGAATATGGGACCGTCCATAAATGATGTCACTCTTTTTTCCCATATATTTGACCTACCCTTTGTCACAAAATGTCACACTTCCACCAAAGACCCTTCTTTGCTTCCACGGACTCCACTACCTCCTTTTGTCCCATGTCACGCTATGTTGCATCAGCATGATGTCACACTTCTTGTCACAATTTCACAAACCTCCTCCCCCTCGAAGCCTGACATCATTTATGAATGTTCCCTATATTGATTCAAGGGGACAATGCTAAACTGTAGTTAAAATACTAATATCACAGATTTTTAAAATCTTAGGGTTTTTAAACACTTCTGACTTTCTTCTTCCTTCCTTCCTTCCTTCCTTTCTTCCTTTTTCTTTCTTTCTTTCTTTTTTTTTTTTTTTTTTTGGGCATTTGGGATTATAGCGCTTGTGGGTTAAAATGTTTATTTCCTTTTTTTGTCTTTATTCTTTTTATTACAGTGCCAGTAAAAATCGGGATTTTATGATAAAAATGAAAAACTAGGGAGGAAATACAACTTCGATAAATTATCAAATTGCCGTTTAAAAAATCTTTACTCCATCGTAAAGATTCCTATATATTCTAAATTATCAGCTTATGTAATCTTATACATAAGCGGCTTAAGTGTCTGTCGCTGATAGCTTATTGGTTGCTTGCGTAACTGTAATGCAGTTGCCATTGTTGCAACACATGTCAAAAATACTAATAATCAAAACATTTCTCTAGCATTTTGAGTGAGGCATCGCGCTAGAATTGCAATCTCCGTTAAAAATTAAACTAACGCGAATTTTATTTAATCCTTCTTTCTCTGTTTAATTTATTTATCGTTTGCGCTTTTTATATATATTAAAGTGGCAGCGCTCTTTTTTCCAGTTTCGTTAAAACTATTGTTTTGACGATGATTATGTTGGATATAAATATAAATATTTTCCCCAAATAATTTGATTACATAGTAAATAATATATTTATTTTACATATTATTATAACTCATATGTTTTTTGCCGGTAAGAATATTTTTTTCCGAAATTATTATATGTTTATTATTTATTCATTTTACTTTACTGTTCTACCTGATAAATATCTCTTTGATTTTATATGCATTTCCGGTTACTGGGAGAATTGTATATTTATAATATCTAGAACAGCGGTCATTTCGTATGACCGCCGGGCTTACTAGTGCAGTTATAAATTAGTAAAAATATAAATATATTCGGAAATTTACCTTTGCAGAGGGAAGCGTGTTGATTGACGTCAAACCAATGGGGGAACGTTTTTTGATCACGTGTTATTGTTTACTTTTTCTCTGATTTTAAGTCAAATTTTAAGCCTGTTTAAGAATTTGTAACAGTTTTTAAGCTTGTATTCGTACTTTGTAGAATAATATCTTTCAGAAAAATATAAATTCAAGCAATTTTAGAAACCCATGCAACTTTTATTTCTATTTTCTTTGCAGGAGAAGGAGTGCAGAAAGATAAAATTTATGTATAACATGTAATTACAAATGCATTAAATTAAATAACTAACTCAATGGTTAATCAGCCGAACTGAAGAGCGATTGTCGCTATTTTGAATATTTAAACTAAACAAACTGTCGTCAAACAGATCAACTAAAAACTCTAAAAGTTATTTAAACGTTCGAGGTTGAACTTGAAAAATTTAATGAGGGTCGAATTTGCGAATTCTAGCATACATGTTTTTATATATACACTGGTGAAGTAAATTAAGAGAATTTGCATTTTTTATCGAATTGCATGAAAAGAACTGAACTGAAGGAGAAACCACTGCTTCTAGATAAAAATGCAAATCTTGTACGGCCAATACGTAAGCGTACACGTGTGTGAGGGCGGAGCCAGCAGAAAAACAGGTTTGTAGGCGCATGGAGGGTAAGACGAATTTCGTTCGCTAGCACACCTCGGCGAATTTTCTTGGTCTCATCTGGCAGCAATCTGTTAAATTCACATCAGAACAGTAAAAATGAGTAACCACCAGTATAGGGGGCTCTGGTTTAAATGATGGAGTGAGGTGGCGAATTGTGGGGAGGCTAGAGGCAGGCCAGTCGCAAGTCCAAGTATGCATTGTATTGTCATCGAAGATAAGCTTGTGTGCAAAGTTTGAAAATAATTTATGCAGTAATAGTGGTCGAAAACCGCGTAACAAACTTCCCGTGACAAATCAAGTAAATTAAACCGTGTAACAAAGCAGTTTTATTAGACTTAAATAAAGCTAATAAATGAGATTTTATTAGCTTTAAATAACATATGGCGACATTTCTAAAACCGCCAGGGTACGGCGTATAACTGATAAGTACCGTTAATTTTTGCAAAAGATGTTCAAAATTAAAGATGAGCATAAGCTGAAGATTGATTTCAAATCTGTTGACGGATATCACTCACACACCAGACTATGAAAAACTTCTCTTTCTTTTAGGATAGATTAGCTGTGGTCCAATTAAACCCAAAAGCGCCGTAAAATAAGTTGGCTCTAAATTAAACCGCCTTTAGACTTTTTATTTGATTTATGTATAAGTGACCTTAAATTTATTTAACGAAATACGGTTAAACTTGATGAAATTACTGGAAAAAGATTGATTGGTACATGAATGTGAGAGGAGACAAGCCTTGAAGATTATTAGCGAAGAAGAGAACATATTTTCAAAACGTTTGTTACCTCGTTTCTTGAACGCGGGTCTCGCGTCGTTTAAACTAATTCTTATCATTCGTAACAAACTACCATTCGTAAAACCATTTCGTCACAAAATTTGTTTAAATCAGCCATCAAGAATTCCAATAGCCACTTGACAGCCTCTTTTGATGATGGATTTAGAAAAATCTACCACGATGAAAGGTAAAATAAGCTCCAACCCTAATGTGAAAAAACAGGCAACTTCCCTGAAAAGTATCGGACGTCTTGTGATGAATGCCGTCCGAAAATGGCAAGGTGGAAGTGGTATGACTCTCCCTGAAATCAAGAAGTACCTTCGCACAAACAAGAACCTGGATATGGATGTGATAAGCCCAGATCTGAAGATGTTCATGAAAAATGCAATGGAACGTGGACTTCTGACTCGAGAGGGAGGCCAATACAAAGTAGGCGAAAGAGCCCGAAGGAGACGTAGATCTTCGAAAAGGACCTCGCCAAAAAGGAGATCTGGCCGGCGTAGGCGATCTAGGAAGCAATCCGGGGGTCGCAAACGATCCAGGAGATCCAGTGGTCGGAGGAAAAGGTCATCAGGAAGAAGACGAACCAGCAGGCGTCGCAGAAAGACAACCCCTCCTGCTGAAGAAGAATGAGCCATTTCTTTCAAAAGCCTTCGTTCCGTACACCACCAAAATTTGCTTCAGATCAGAATTGCTTGTGAATACAGAAATTCTTCAGCCAAATGACAGTTAAGTCCAGAAAAAAAAAAAAAAAAACTATTCTTAAAAATTTACCCACACTTTAATGAAGATATGCAGTACTTTTTCTTTTAGCTCTCAATAGCTCTTCCATCAGAATCTCATGAAAACCACAAGACTTTGCAGTTAAAAAGAAGATAATGCTCTAGATTCAAATGAGACAAAAATGAATGTTTTTAGTTTCAAGTATGATCTGAAATAAAACGATTTGAAGTTTAAGTAATGTGTATGATTTTGAAGAACTTTCAACTTTCAAGCTGAATAGTCGCTAGATTTTGTAACAGACATATTTCCAAAAATGGATTTTTTTTACATCACTACGTCAGTCGATATACTAATATAACCATTTTAATATAATAATGTTAATATTTGAGAATAGTTCAATAATTGAGATTTTGGCGAAGTTGCCAAGTTCTGGGAAATGTTTCAATTTTGGCTACATAACCAAGGCCGTAAAACACAAATAGCACCTTCGCGTCAAAAAGATTGGCGAAAATTAAAAACATTGCATAAAAGTTCGGTTATCGAAATTAATTAATCATATCTTTTTATCATATTCTCCCTGTAATAACATAGTTTTCCCTTCTTTTTTTTTTTCTTTCTCTTTTTTTTTGAAATAGGGACGGTTGCAAATTTGGGCAGTTTCTGATTGGTCGCCAATTTGACAAACGATCAAATACGGAGATTTGATTCATTAGAATCAAAACGTATTAAAATTTTAAAAATGAACAGTTAGTTGAAAATTTTACAAATGATTGTGCACCTTCCAACCAACATAAATAAGATTTCAAAAGATTTTTCTTAAGAATTCAGGAAAACGCGGCTCCTGACCGGAAAAAAAAAAAAAAGCTCACGATTTATTAAACACACATGGGGAAAGAAGGTACTTTTCCGTTTCAGGGAAGCTGGCGATGCTTAACTTTTTTCCGCTTAAGTCAAACTACTATAACATTTTCAGTTGCATTTGGCGGTATTTAAATATTTTCCCGAGAAACAAACACCACCGAAAAACAATGCATTAATCTAAAATGAAATATAAATGAAAATAATTTATTGAGGAGGTATTAAATTTTTAATAAGCTTCCAACATAGAAGGAAAATATATATTTTTTTCATTTATGTACTGAGCTACATGAACTCAGACAAATACGAATCGAGGTGTTGGCGAGCCGTGCCGCGATGCCGCTTATTGAGCCATTTTGCGCTTCACTTTTCCATTTCGTTACCCTTTGAGCATACCCTTCCACCTCTTTTCTGCAATAAATCAATTGCTGATTTTCCATCAAGAGGCATTCCCAAATTGTGAAATCCATGACAAACGTCAAAAAATTACCAGATCTAAACGCTTTAAAAATAATAAATTTACTTAGTGCAAATAAACTAATAAAAATTTTCACGTTAAGAAAGCACAAATAATGAGCATTGAAATGCAGACATATGTTTCGGGATTCCTTGGAATCCCTTTTTCAATGCAATAGTTGGAGCTTCTGGATGCTTCATTTGGGTGTTTTTGCATTCAGAAGCTCCACTATTGCATTAAAAAATGGATTCCAAGCAATCCCGAAACATATGTCTGCATTTAATGTTCATTTGTGCTTTCTAAAATGCGAAAAAGAAACTTAAAAGTGTACAGTTGCCAGAAATTGTTATTTGTTTTCTCGCGACACATGTGACACGACATGTGCATTGAAAATTGTTAATTTAGTTGGGTTTATCCCAATTAAGCGTCATGGATGGTGAAAACTGACCAATTTTCGTAAAAAATTATGAAAAAATCATAAACGTTGGCAGGTATGTCAATGTATAAATTCTAGGTTTCATCAACGTTTCAAAGCAATTGTTGGATTTTACTCTTTCAACTTTTCTGTTAAAAGTATAGTTTAATACAAACCTTAAAGCTTGTTAAGTTACAATGTAATAAATAGCACAGTCATTGATGACTGCTAAAATTAATCGGCGTTAACCGCTATAATAATAATATTGAGAAAATATTTCAGCCCATACATATTCCTTTATCAAATGAATGAGAAAGAAAATGAGCCAGTTTTCCGTTTGGTGGGGAGGGCAGGCGGCAGTAAAAATCGCCAAGCATTGACGTCATTGATACTTATATAATTGATCTCTTTTTGTATTTGGAGTTTTGTTTGGCGAAAATAAAATTTACCCTCTCCAACGTCCAAATGAAACTCCAAAAACAAAAAAGGGATAATTAAGCATGAATGGCGACACTGTTTGGGGATTTCTTAAGGCCGCCTGAAACGGAAAAGTATTATTTAGCTTTATTCATATTCAGTTACCAAAAGAGAAATGCAATGACACGCCTAATTCGTACTTAAAAAAATAAATTAATTAATAAACTACGGCGGTACCACCTCCCCCGTCTTTTTTTTTTCTCTAGTGCCATTCAATAGCCCCAAGCATTTCTTAGCTTGAAAAGAAATCTAATGACAACCTTAAAATAAATAATTAGTTTAATTCTAGCGAATTTATAGATTTATAGTACTCGTAGATTTTGATCATAATTCGCAACAGATATCAACTTCAGATTTGATGATGCTACTTCTGAAGCGCTTATCGTATTTGCTCTTGAGGGCATCTATCTGATTGGTACATCCCGAAGCACAGAAACTGAAACCTATGACTTGTTAACTTTTTTTTTCTGATTAGTTTCTTCCTTTTCTGCTACTACTATTTTGGTGTTCTATTTCGTATTTCTATAACTTCGTTGTGGGACGGACAAAGTTATGAAGAGTTGTAGAAAACAGTTGAATTTCTGTGAAAAAATGCCGGCTGTAATAACAGAATGCTTATACTTAATAGTTAACTAGGCTGTACTTTTGATCCAGTTAACTTACTGTACGGTAACGGTTACGATCAAGTTCAGCATTGGCTCATCAAGCAATGGCTGACTTCTAAAAATGTTTGAAGTGGCAGGATCTCTCATGCTTTTTCATTTCAGCATTAATGTTTCTCAATGAGTAAATAATACAAACTTGATCAAAGTTATATGGAATCATGCTTGTAGAGAAAAAATCCTATCTAATTTTGAAAAGAATTTCAACATTCACTTTTTTAATTTTTCTGTGAAAATTACTAGTTTTAATATTTCAAAAATTAATACTGTGTGGGTTGAACTATAAAATATTTTGAAATTATCTTCTTTGAATTTATCATAGTGAATGTGAGGAATTAGTACACAGCATTAGGCAAAAATTGCTTACCATAAATTCAGGTTATTACTATCTGTGTCTAAAGAATCTCGTTTGTGCGTGTGTGTGTGTTTGTATGTTTGCTATAAGAAGGAATACCTCATACCTTTGACGGGATTTTGGCACAAAATTCAATCCTCCCCTGAGAAAGGTAGCGCACAAGTCCCACTCGAAAATTCATGTGTGTGTGTGTGTTTTAAATTTTAACCTTCTGACTGCGTATCTAGCGATTTCCACGTGCATTGAGTTATTTACGTCTATTTAATATCCCCGCTGTAAGTATTTGGACATTAATTAAGGTTTCATTCATGATATGTGATTTAATTGCATAAAGCATAAAGTAAACAATTTTATGCCCGAAATTGATGTTTCAGAACATCTGTTCCTAAAATAATAATTGAAAAAAATCTTTGTTACAAAATAAAAAACTGATTTAAACTCCAAATCATATGTCGATTTCTAATATGTAATTTTATAAATATGTATATTTTGAATCGAGTTCGCTAAAAAAAGAAAAAAAAAAGATCAGTCAGGGGGTTAATATCAAGGTTCGTTTAGTCAGTAGTGAAAGGAATCGAGAATTGATAAAAAATAATCATCTCATTTTTTAATATTTTATATCACTTTGAAGCTGATGAAAAACTACGTCATGCAAAAATTGTTCGAAAACTGTAGAATAAATAGGATTTCTTTTCTCTTAAAAAGGATAACGCTAAGCCTTTATTGTCAAATAAAGGTTTTGCAAAGCATGAGTTGCAATAATTCATTTGTTGTAAGACTAAGCCCTCGAGTTTTAAACTTAATTGTTAATTTTCTGCTACCAGGTTTGTCATTGTTTAACATGTATGGGGCAGATTTCACCTAAAAGAAATGCAGTCATTCAGGGTAAATTTAAGGGTAACTTTGCACCACTTCATATTTTTTAATACATTTGACTTAGAAGAAAACTAGAAGGTGTAGTGCTGCACAGTGCTGGCTGGGTTTTCAAATCAGTTTTCTTTTCTTAGTTTTAAGAAATAAGTTTGCAACACTGTACACAAATACTTGTATCATAGAGTAATTCTGAAGCCACTGCTTAGAGGTTATTTTTGAATGCTTCTTTGAATTGTTGAAACCCTTGAAATTGATGAAATTCTTGAAGTTGTTCTATGCGCTATCATGAATTATAGAAATCTGCTCTGATGTTTTTGAAATAACAAATTTAAATATTTAGAAGTTTTATTTTTCTGGTTCAAAGTTGCACAATTATAATATTTTTATTAAAGTAATTCTTTTTAACATCATATTTTCTACATGGCACATAGTTACCCTAAGTGACAGGATACTTTTGAACCAGGTTAATAACTTATGTATAAGTAGGCGAAGACAAAACAGTTAAGTACCATGTTCTCCTCTGTTTATGAACTCGATTTTCGTACTTTATTATATTATTATTATTATTCAGTAGCTATTGATGAGTTTTAATGTTATCAATAAAAGTTTTTTGAAAATAGATATTTACTTTTCTTTTCCACTTTCGACATGATTCGATGCCTTTTTTTAAAGCCTTTATTCAAAATATTTTCATACTACTCCTTTTACAACTATAATCTGAAATGTTTATGCAATACTTAATACATTTTTTACAATTTATAGTTCGAAGAAGAAGAAATGTTAAAAATAACAGAGGAAATGTAATCCATTAAAGGAATGTCAAAGCAAAATAGTAATACTAATCCCTTAAGGTGTCAGTTAGTCCATTTGCAAAATCTACATCTATGATAAGTCAGTCAGCTTGTTCGTCCAGTACAATGTCACACGAAATACTATTGAAAGCTAACAATGTCTAATATAACAAAAAGTGAGATAATAAGTGCGGTGTGACGCGTTATTTTGCTTCGAATCAATGAAAGTGAGAATTTGTATTTCTAATTTATTCAATAATAAAGGTCACATGAAGATTTATTATTACTTATAATTACTTTCCTTTAGAAGAAGTGTAGAAAGATAAAATTTCTTTTTAATATGTGTTACAAATGCATTAAAATAAATAACTAACTCGTTGGTCAAACAGTCGCACTGATGGGAGATTATCGTTAATTCAAATATTTAAACTAAACAAATTATTGCCAAACAGAAAAAATAAAATGTCTAAAAGATGTTTAAACTTTCTAGGCTAAACTTCAAAATTTAATGAATTATGATCGATCTTCCACCGCTAGGCGAACTCTAGTTCATTTTAGATGGCTTTTATAATTATTATTTAATTTTGGTGGCTATATTACACTTTAGGAATTCTTCTTCAGTCTTATGCCAGTAAGTACAATAATACTATTAAAATATGGGTGAGGGCAGTTAAAAATGGACAAATTGGGGAACAGGGTTACCCTGATCGCTACCCTCATTGACTGTGATTGTATGGTCACCAAAAGGATTCCTTATGTTGAAAAGAAATGCAAAAGTCTTTTTAAAATTGAAACCAAGAGTCTGGTGTATGCTGTTTTGGATATTTAAGTTCTAAATAAAGATGAAATTCATTATGATGTTTAACTTAGATATAATATAATTCGTCATTTAATGGCTAATATACTGTTTAGCGGCACTTTTTAAACGATTTTCCATACTCGTATACAAGCTGTATAATTATTATAATTATTACCTTTAACGAGAATCAGCTTCTACACGTGTGTCATAAAACATAAATAAGTTTTTTCTTTCCATTATTAGATTTTCATTAAAGTACTGCTTGTATTGTTATCTACCATGTCACTTCAGCTGATATCTTTTCAAATAGAAATATTATCCTCCTTTGTAGTTGTTGTTCAGATAATGTGACTGACTGATAACTTTATTTTTATAGGCTTGGTTGTGACAAAATGGCTGTCATCAGAAAATGGGATCTTTTGGACACTCAAATGTATACATTTTCATGTACGTATTAATTATTTCAAAATAAGCAAACTTTATACTAAATTTATGATTAAAAGTACAATTTATTCATGCATGTATTAGCCTTTTCCAGTCTCTTCTTGCATACAAAGTAAATATATCTAACCATATTATAATATTTCAGGCTACGTAGTGGTTTACTTCTAAAAGTAGGATAAGTGAGCCATTCACAAGCGCAATTGATTTCCTCTGCTTTTTAAACATAGGCAATAAATAAAAAATAAATGAATAAATAGAATAAAATAAAAGTAAATAAATAATCAAATAAATAAATAAATGAAATAAAAATAAGTAAATAAATAAACAAATAAGTGAATGATAATAATAATAAAAATTATAATAAAAACGAGGAAAAAATTATACGGTCATCTTGAATCAATTACAGATATAAATTTAAACAGACACAGAGTTTAACAGTTATATAACATTCGCATCAGGGGCGGATCCAGAGACTCGAGTTAGGAGGGGCGATTCCAGGGCCGTCATTTAGGCGGGTCAGGAGGGGCAGTTTGTCCCTCCCCCTGACGAAGAAAGATGTTTATGCTATGTGTATATATATGTTGCTGCTTTTTTTTTTTCAAATGTATTATGATTAGGGTTTATTATACCCTCCCCCTTCCACGCCCCTGGAAAAAGATGAAATAATTGGCTTGGGCGATTCTATTCTTCCTCGTTAGACATACGTGTTCAAACATGTATGAGTATAGAATATACTTGTTGCGATTTCCATTTTTGATAAGTTTAATTGCGATTTACAAATAAAGAATATTAAGTTCATCATTTTCCGAGCCGTATCGGAGGAAGTTATTGATAAAATAAGCAAGTGAAATTGGAATCATAAAATAAAAATTTAATGAAAGTATCACTTTTTTTTTCATAATTATTTCATTTTTCTTGTCCCGCAGTGGACCAGTCGGAAGAAGCTCGGTTCCCGCAGATCACCGAAAGTGAAGCAACATTGACTGAGGTCAGTGTTTGGGAGGGTGACAACCTCTCGCGGCTGGTTGCTGCGATCCGTGTACGCTAAAGGGAGCTGGCGCACGTTAAATAGGTCGTGACTACAATGTCCACCAAGAGAACCTCTGGGGGTTCCAATCCCAGGTGACGGTCTCTCATCTGGGAGCTGATTCAAAAAGTTAAGAGACCTTCAAAAGGGGCGGAAATCGGACTCCTGCCTACAAGGGCTCCGTTAGACTCAGGAGCAGCGTACCCATTCTTCCTCGCCATGCGCGAGGACACGACAACATTTTATTCTTATTTGCTCAGGGGATATTATTGCTCCTCTCTTCGGTTTCAGTAGTTGGAGGAGCCGTAGGGATCTGCGACTGATTCGCATACATTAGATTGCTGACAACTTATTAGACAACGGGTAACTGTATTTCGTTCATAATTTTGCGCCGATTTCAAAAATTATGTTTAAAAATAGTCTCGATGCAATCAAAAGAAGCATTTTTTAAAAGCCTTTTAGAGCAGTTTGCATTTTGTTAAAAATTGTATAAGGTACCTATGCTTTATGCAGTGGTGTAGTTAGACCCAGATTTGGGGGAGGGGGGTGGGGGTTCTTCGGGAGACGTGAGCTAATTTCATTGTTTTACAGGAAAACTTGGTGAAATTTTACACAATCTTCACCATTTTAGGGGGTTTCTTCGGGAAAAGTGAGCTAGTTTCATTGTTTTACAGGAAAATTGGTCAAATTCTGGTCAATTTTCACCATTTCAATGTGGAGATTGACCAGAAACCCCAACTCCCCCTTATCTACGCCAGTGGTTTTATGTTTATGTCTATTTTTAAGCTCGAAACTGGAAGGAAAGGGAATGACCTCACAAAGGGACTCCTTTCTTAAAACATATTCCATAAGGTATGAGAAAAAACATCGGGGGATTATTGAGAGTTGTTGTCTATGTTTGCGAAGTTGTAATCAGGACCATTCTTCAAAAGCACGAAGTTCTATTTCGTACTGATAACGATGAAGCACCGAATCAGAAATAAATAAAATTGGAGAGCTACGTTAATTTTTTCTTTAAGGATTACTTTACAATGTTTTATTCACATGTCTGAGTGTATAGTGACCTAAATATTCTATAATGCTCAAATGCTGTTGAAGGTTACCTTGACATTTTGAGAGTGCTGATGCTGATAATTCTAAAACAATGATTTTTATCGGGAAATTCCTGTGTCTTCATCTTAATTATGTTATCAATTACATTCTACAAATGTATCATAAAGGTATCTCATCGATACCAGAAAATCATAATCATTTGAACATGAGTCAAATGATGATGGTGTTTGAGAAATTGTACCGAAACAGAGAAATAAGTTGGTATCATCAGTTACAGCCCTTTTCAGAGAGAGCAAAACAATCTTCGATATTAATATACAGGGTGTTTATTACGTAGAACTTTACAAACATAATTATTGCAGGAAATGAAATAGCAATTCAAACAGTTTTGTTTGTTGGTACGCGCACTACAAAGCCTCTGCGCAATACAAAATCTCTACGCATGCGCTAGAAAGCGCTGGTAACAAAAATGGCAACTAGTGAACATAAAACTTTTCTGTGTTCTGCAGTTTGCAAAGACCGAATCTGAAGTTACTGTGGAACGTGCATAACTGATTAAGTTCAGATGTGATTCTCCCAGTCATAATAATATCTGTAGATGGTATCATCAGTTTGCAAATACCGACTGGTTGAACATCACTGTACTTGAACACTGGATCAGCCGCAAAGGGCCCAGCTTGTTTCGCATGATCTCCACGCTCACCCGATCTCACGCCGCGTGATTTCTACCTGTGGGGAGTTTATAAAGGATCCTTGGTATGTGTCTATACTACCAACTGGCCTAAGAAACAGGATTGAGGCAGCTGTTGCAACAATTACACCACAAACACTGAACAACGTTTGGGAAGAACTGGACTATCGACTTGATGTGTGCCGTGTGACGAAAAATACTCACATTATACACTTACAAACTTGTACGTAAAACTGTTTGAGTTTGCTCTTTCATTTCATGTATTAATTATAATTTTACGTTATAAATACTACAGAGCGTTAAAACCCCGATATTCATTTAGAAACACCCTGTATTTAAGAGCCTGTTTCTGACCTTCTCAAGAGTTTTCGGATAGGCATGTCTATAAGACGGATGTCGCTATCCTATCCAGCAGCGAAGTATGACAAATCGGCTTCTGTAACAGATTTGTAGGGCTTAAGAGCCAGTACCTTCTTAATGTATCATTCTAGACGCAGTGCTCCCAAAACTGTGGGTTATGACCCACTAATGGGTCGTGAGTCGTTTCTCAGTGGGCCGCGACTTTCAAATAATCTGTTAACTTTTACACAGAGAGGATTGCACCTGAATTTTAACAGTAGTATTATATATAATAACTGTAACATACATCATTGCAAAGCTCAACATTTTAATTTTGGACTTCAAAGAATTCAGGTTTGAGTATAAGATGCACATTTTTTCGAAAAGAAACTCGTAATACGGTTTTTGTCGTTTTAGCAGTAAATGTTTGAAAAGAAATGCTCTTTTCCATTGTAAAAGCTGTTTTTAACTGCAAAACCTTCTTCGTCAAGAATATGCAATGTGCTGCTTTTCTGCTTTGTACAGTGGTGTAGTCTATGCGAATTTGCGGCGGGGGGGGGGGGGGATGCATCCCATTTTCATTTTGACTGAAGTGTCCCCCACCCTCCGTTTATTATTATTAGTATTATTATTATTCAAGCGTCCCTCCACTTTTTTGCCTACATTCCCGTAAAAGTTTAAAAAATACCAAAAAAAAAAAAAAAAAGTATGAAAAGAGGCTTAATGCATTATAAAAATATCGTTAAAAATAAAGAAAAGTCGAAAATAAGTGAAGTAATTAACTAAAGAATGAAAAATAAAAATTTGAAAGTAGGGATTTGAGATGGGGAAAATGTGTCTGTCGGTCGTTCTGTTCGACCTTAATATCGTTTGAGGGAATTGTCCAATTCGAAAAAAATTTTTTGCATTCGAAAGATCTCGGCGAGGACACTTCATTTTCATAATTTTTGAGTTGAACAATATTTAGTTAATGTTTGAACAGTTCAAAAAGTTTTAATATTAGCACGTATGGAAATGTGAAGCAAATTATACACCCTGGACATAAGATCGAAATTCTTTTAACCAAGCTTATTAGTAAGAGCTCTTGAGCATTTTGAGCTGAACAATTTTTGTTCAATTTGGAACAGTTCAAAAAAATTTAACATGGCCGCCTTTGGAAAAATTTCAATCCTATATAAATCCTGATGTAACTGACGGATTTGCATGAAACAAACTTTATCGGAACAATCTTATAACGTAGAACATGTACAGTTACTAATTTCATCCAGTCGTAAACGAGTCTATTTTCCAATGAAATTTTTTTATCTGTATGTTTAAGTATGTATCTGAAAGAATAAATGAATGAGTGAAAGAATGAGTAAAAAAATGAGTGAATTTAAGAATGAATAAACGAATGAGGGAATTAATAAATGAATGAGGGAAGAAAAACGTTATTAAATATATTATTAAAAAAGGCATTTCTGAAGCATTTAAGACCTAAGTTAAATGAGAAAGAGAGAGATAGCTGCATTAATAAATTTGATGTTGATGTATATGGGAAAGCAGGCTCGTATAGTTCCACACGGAACTTCTTGTTTATCTTTGCATTTATAAGCACTCCCTATCTTTTTCTCTCCAATACTATACCACTGGCAAGCACTTGAGAGTACGTGTGGCTCTCGGCTATCAGCCATTGTTTTCAAAACTTTTTTGTTTTGCTCAAGTAACAGCTTCTATGGTACATCATTAGGAGAATTAGCAACCTTCATTCTTCTGTATATTGTGACTTTACTCACAATACGTAGAGAATGAGGCAAAAACATACATTTTGGAAAACTATTTTTCTGCTCCAGCTGCCTTTTAAAATACATAATTATAATCTTATTATTCACTTGAAACAGATCTATTTTTGGAGGAAGCACTCTTTTGCTGTTCCTGATTTGTTTCTGTTGTCAAAAGAAATTGCAAGCTAGAACCCTTGCCATGGCGGACATAGCTAACTTGGAAAGTCAGCGAGCTAGACAGGTAATTGTAATACTTTGTGTGTTCTTCCAAGTTTTCATTATTTGATTACCAATTTATAGCGTACACCGTACACGTACAAGATATATTAATCATATTATCAAAATTTTTAGGAAACCGAAATGATCAAATATTTCTCTTGAAAATGTGATTTAGTTTTTAATTTCATGATTTTTTCTTAGATAAAAATGCTTAAAATTACATACATAAAAACTTGACAGAATGTAAGAAATATCTTATTCCAAGTTGGGCGTATTTGAAAGGGAGAGAGAAAGAAACCTAAAATGGCAATATCCATCTTGTCTTTTGAACTGACTTCGGAATCATGCTAACCAATTTAACTTTTTTAATGCTTGGTTTTTGAAAATCAATGCGGTGCTGCGCTACAAAACTAGGTCAAATGGGAAGGATGTGGAGGGCGCTGAAAAAGGTTTCCATTTCAAAATTAAACTCTCATGAAAAAATAATGCATGCATTTTTCAAACGAGAAATATCTGGTGATGGAAAATATTAACTTTTGTAGTATGGGGTACCTTTCTGAAAAGTAGACTGAAAAAAAAAAGTTTTAATAGTGAAATGTAAGAGACTAGCATCAGTGAAACATAAATCTAGATATGCATTTCCGAAATTATGGGGGTCAAGAAGTGATTTTTGTTTGGTCCCAACACTAATAATATAGTAAATCCCGCTATAACGAACTCTCAATTTACCGACTTCGGAGATCGCTATAGCCGAGGGTACGCTACATCCGAATTTGCAAAAAAAGTGTTAACTGAATAAGATACTTCTATATAATAAACATATTTCTAACAATAATCAGGGTAGAGGAGTAAAATATTAAATTTAAATATGGTTTTTAATATTAAACAAACAAATTTTAAACATTTACCTTATTATTTATCCATAGAGCAAAAAAAGATGTTATTATTGGCTATAATCTTCTGGATTTTATATACTCCACTGTAAAACATAGTGTTTGACTAGACTAGAACACTAATGGCAAAGGAATATTGCCGAGACAAATCGTATAAAAGTCTTAAAATTTTGGATCGCTGTAGCCGACTTTCTATCGTTTGTTGATCGTTATAAATGTTTGAAAATGCATTTATGACATAGGGTTTCAGTTGGGACCAGTTGGAAAGTTCGTTATAACCGGGGGATCGTTATATACCATGTTCCCTATAACAAAGTTCAACTGTATTTAATTTTATATCGGTAGAAAAATGTTTTGCAGCTGATTTCTTAAAGTGTTTTATCAAATATGAATATCATAAAACAAATATAAGTTCATGTTTCTTTTCAACCTCAGAAAGTTTTCGTTTGCTAATAAACTGAAGACAATCAATAAAAAATCATTACGTTTTTTAAGTTTTAGAAGTAATTATGTGCTAATGAGGACATGCTGTCTTCGTGTTGTTCATTGGAGTGGTACTTAGTATGTGTCGTTAAATCAAATGTGGAGTAAACACAGCAAAAATAAAAATAATGCACTGAGGATGAAGAGAATATTATGAGATTGTGTACCAGAACCGGTTGATCTCAATATTTTAAAGTATGAGAAACGCTTAAAGTAAGTTGTTGTTTGAGAGACATCGTCCCTTTGCTGAATATAAACAATACGGACTTTTGACAGTTGTGCTTTTATGTATTTTCAACTTTGGTGAAAAAGTCTGCCAAACTTTTTGAACTGTGCCGTCTGCCCTCGACTCTATCAAAAAAGGAGAAAAATGTTAATCTATTAGTTAAGAAATGGGAAGAAAAATTAATATTTTTCCTCCGATTTCTTTCACTCTATTATTTGCTTACTTGTAGCTGAAGTGCCCTGCACACCCACAAACATCCTACAGAACGTTTGCACTCCACTGCAATTTCCTCTTCCACAAATACGACAGGAAGTAAGGGGATGCTGCTTTTGGCGAAGGAAATAAGTGAAATGTGTATTAAAGCCCATGGCCCTTATGAGGCCAACCCCTTGAGAAAGTTTTAAATACGTAATTATTTCTTGGAAGAAACATATTTCTGCTGTCAATTTTATGGAATATTTCTCAAAGTGACCCTATGATGAGCGGGTTGGTAGATCTTGGCATGACCATATATGCGATACCAAAAATAAAGAATTCCCTATATTAAGACAGCCGGGACTTTTCAAAGGTGACCATATATGCAGAGTGGTCTTTTTAAGGGGGAGTCCTTGTAACGATGTTGACTCTAGCACGTTTCTTGCGAGAACAAAACAATTTTCTTATTAGAAACACTAGAAGCATAAACATCGTAGATTGTGAGGAGTTTCTCGAGATAAAAGAAAATATTCCACAGAATGATTTACAAAACATTAAACGCGGAAGAAAATGTCAGAAATCTCACAACTTTTCTGTTGCAATGCAGCCTTCTTAGACTCAGCAAAGAACGTCATAAAAAATGTACCTTTGATTACGGTCTTCCGAGACGATATAATGTATTAGCTCTTGCGCGTGCAGTAAAACAACCCTCAAAATACATCATAAACTTGCAAAATGTAACCTTGAAACGTTGTTGTGTTTTCTCGAAATTATTATTTTTATTACCCTGCCTATTTAGAATCAGTTCTACGCACGACCTTCAAAATGAATAGTGGATAAAATAAGTGCAATTGCTCTAAATTTTTTTTACTTGCACTATGAGAGAATAAATACATTCAGTCACTAGTTAGGCGGGAAGTTAGAAAATTTAACAAAAAAATTTTTTTTTCAAATGCAACGTCTTTTTCCTTTTCTCGCTTTTGCCGTCTTTTACATAGTAATTACCAACTGGATGAGGTTCTGATCTTAGTAGATTTTGTAAGCCGCTACCTTAACATCCCTCATTAAATAACATTAAATAGAAGCCTCAGCGTAAATTTAACCCTTGTGTGTGCTGCAACATTATCTCTATCTGCAAATGGAAAGAACATTCTTATTTATCAGGGCTCGTACTTGTCCTAAATTTCCTGAAATTCCTGAGAAAATCTCAAGTGTTGTGAAATCTCCTAAAATATTGTGATTTGTCCTTGAAATTTTCTGTTTTATCTGATGATTTCGAGTTTTCTACATATTGCCGAGGCAAAATGTCCAGTTGCTATTCATTTTTTACAACTTGATCCTCGAAAAGGACAGTTATTTGTAGTTTTCTGCTTATTAGCTGTGGTATAGTGAGGCCAAAACTGTATTCTGAAGTTAATATTAGTATATCAATTATTTTATTTTATTTGGTTTTTAGATCTTGACTTCCTGAAAACAATTAAATAATTTAAAGTACTTATACTTTAATTTTTTGGATACTTGACGTGATATTCCGGACCCAAGGAATAATATTACATTTTAAATTATGACTTCTTCATCTGCAGAGATTTGAATGCAATTATTCAATTTGTAATAATACGTTTTACACAGTATTGTGAAACGCATACTTTTTACGAAATTTTACGCGCTTCAGGCTTAGCGGGAGAAAATGCTCCGGCCTGTATAGTGACAGTCGGCCTTGGCAGGTCCCATCCTGTGGGAGTTTCGTTCCGCGAGCATCCGTTCCGAAGGGGTTATTATTAGTAGACCCGAATTTCATGAAAATCGGCCGAACGGTCTTGGTCCTACGCCGTACACACACACATACATACATACTTTCTGTTTTATTATTAGTAGAGATTTCATGAAAATGGGTCGAGCGCCGTCCCTACGCCGTTCACACACACACACACACACAAAGACATACTTGATTCTTTATTATTAGTAGGGATTAGACGTTGTTCGATTTAAATTGTATTTTATGTTGTTTGACATTGTACTGGTCAAACAACTTGACTGACTTCTCATCTTATATATATATATATATATATAGATATGTATACATATTTTTTTAACCTGTGCCCGTTCTTGACCTCTCGGTCGTAAGTTGACTGGCAGCCTAGAACAAAGAGGAACGATGAAAAAAGTCATTAAAATTATCATTTGAAACAGTATTAACATTCAAGAAGTAAAACAATCAAAAAGGGCAGGGCATATGCTGAGATGATCCCCAATCATAGGTCTGTCATGATCGTCACAAAGCGGACAGATATTAGAGTCCGTCACTTTCAGTCTAAAAAGGTGATTCTGCAGATAATCGTGGCCCGTAGCAAGTCTAAAGCAAGCCACCCCGACTGCTCTAGGCAAGGTACTAGGAATTTATGCCGACTTAATTTAACAGGGATTTCCACTTTTTCTCTATGTGTGTGTATATATGTATCTCTATGTGTGTTTCTCTATGAGTGCATATATACATGTGTGTATGTTGGAAATGGATTAACTGACACCTTAAGATTAGTATTATTTTACTGGGAACCACAACCCTCCAACGATACTCCTTAAACATAGGGGTATCAAAGAGGGCCAGGTCCACACCGCAAGAGGTAGGTAGGCTGGGCCGGCGGGGTTGTACGCATAAAACACAGCAAACCTATCTCGGACCCATACGAGCATTCGCCAGACTTCACTTATCGGGGCCAGGGGGAGGGCAGCCCTAAAAGGCCTCGAACTAACAGGGTAGGGGGTGTGAAGTAAAGAAGTATTATTTTACTCTGACATTCATTTGACACATTTTCTCTTTTACTTTGTTCTTGACATTTCTTCTTCTTTGTACTCTAAATAGTAAAAAATGTATTGAGTAATGCACATCCTCTGTTTACTCTGACATTCATTTGACACATTTTCTCTTTTATTCCGGTTTTGACATTTCTTCTTCTTTGTACTCTAAATAGTAAAAAATGTATTGAGTATTGCACATCCCCTGTTTACTCTGACATTCATTTGACACATTTTCTCTTTTATTTTGTTCTTGACATTTCTTCTTCTTTGTAACATTTCTTCTTCTCTAAATACTAAAAAATGTATTGAGTATTGCACAAATATTGTAGATTGTAGATGTAAGAAGTAGTATGAAAGTAAGTGTGAAACAATGACTTCTTAAAAAAGACTTGGAACCTACGTCAAAACTAGAAGAATAAATTAACTATTTCCAAATTTTTTTTTATTGATAACACTAAAACTTATCAATAGCTACTAAGTAAAAAAGGAAGAAAACTGTTAATTAATTAAAGGAAGAAAACCGGTAATTAATTAAACAAAGGAGAAAAGGATACTTAACTGTTTTATCTTTGACTTTATATATAGATTAAACAATCCGCACTTTTCTCTTCTAATCCCTCCCCCTGGGGCCCCGGATTTTACATGCACGTATCCCCAAGTGTTCATGTTGGATCTTCAGCGGGTATTGAGCACGTAACCTTCCAGGTGGAAGTCCGACATCCTAACCACTTGGCTACCACGGCTTGAAAAAAAAAAAAAAAATCCCGCATTGGTCAGCGCCTAGGACGAAATTACGATAGGAGCAGTGTTGTAATGCTAATTTTTTCCTTACCGGAACGTAAGAAAAGAGGCGGAGGGCGTGGGGAGACTCATTGAACCTAGTCGGATATGATGCTCTAGTCGTATCATATTTGGCTTAGGAACGAAGAAGATTTGTTATCATGAGTTCTTTCGCTGTGGCACCCTAGGGTGACGCGACATCCTTCTGTGTAGTAATAAAGTTGTAGGACGTGGTAGAGCCTAGTGGTTATAGCGTTGGACTTCCACCTGGAATGTCGTGCATTCGATACCCGCTGAAGACCCCCATATGCACTTGTGGATACGTGCATGTAAAATCAGTGGACCTAAGGCCTCGGCTAACAGGTAGGGGTCTGGTGGAGAGAAGAGTAATAAGGTTGTAATCAGTGGCGTTACTACACCATTGATCACATGAATTCTATTTTAGTCCGGTTAATCTGTTTTGGAGAAAAATTAGAATTTTCAAATCAAATAAGTGTTTTTGCTTAGAAGAAATATATCGGAACACCGTACCAGCAAGTTACGATCACACTACAGCCCTGGGCAGGAGTGCACGCCCATCATCGGAAGTTGTTTTCGGAAACAACTTCATAGATGTATTGAATTCATAACAGCCTGTTTTGAATATCAAGTGACAAATTTTGGTTGAATGTTATTAATATTGATAAAACAAAAGTTGTAACTAATTTGATTGTGTGAACTTACTTACTTTCATCTGTTTGCATTATATTTTTGCAGTGTCAAAATATCTTTTTTAATTGAAAGGTCTTTTCGGTAACCCTGTGCCCACATTCGCACAAGCAATACAGCCTAATATAAAAAGCGTTAGCGTTAGATTCAAAATTGTTTCGGAGTTCAATGCCACTGTAAGTTTGTTTATTTTGCAAGATTCAAACGAATACCGTAAAAACGCATTTACAGTGGGGTTGGATTGGAAGACTGCATTTTTACTAAATTCTTCTATGAATAAAGAAATGCTGTCATAGTCCCATTTTAATATCTTCTAATGAATCAGAAGGTACTACTGTCTCAGTTTACCCTAGATCCTAAATTTATTAGATGATTTTTTTGGCTGTTTTTGCTTTTAATATATATATGTATACAGCAGAACTCCGATTATCCGAAAAGCACGTGACCGTAACGTTTTCGGTTAATCGAGGTACCATAGAAATTTTCGGATAAGCGAGAATTATAAGCAAAGTCCATGTTTATAACCAATATGTTCCCCACTGCGCATAAAACTTCTTTCAACTGCAGAATACAATGGATTGCCAAGCAGATTAACCAGTTCTGAACGTGAATGTAATACAATTGCTGCGATAAATTCCATACAAAATATTAATATTTTACGTATATGTCATTTAGTATTATACATTTTATCATGTACTGACAATGTTTTTGATAGTTATGGAAAAAACGGGCCGTTTTGCCCTTTATGAAAAAAGAATTTAAAAAAAAAACGAAGCATTTTTCCGTAATGGAAAAAAACAAGCGACCCATGTGCCTTTTCCGTTAAGCCGATTTTCGGATAACCGGGGTTCTATTGTATTATATTTTGCTGGTTTTACCCCACTTCGTCATGTCATGCGACATTCCGTACAGAGTACATTCAGAATTTTTTGCAATTTGTTTGTTATTTGTTTAACACATTTATATGTTTTTGTAAACAAAAGAATTTGGAAATATTTAATGATGAATTGTTATGATGCGTTTTTTCTTCCTCAGAGGGCTTCTCGAAATCAGCGACGAAGTGATACCAATTCCTTGATTACTACCATTGTTACGCCTCCTCCAGACTACGCAACAGTGATAAAAAAGGATTCATTGTGCCCAGCGCCACCTACATACGAGGTAGCTATGGCGGAATTGCAATCTGATGGCTTCGTATGACGCAGCTCCGAAAAGAAATCTTCAAACTAAACCAGAAGAGCCATTCTCAGATAGTGCTTTAGCTATAACTGGGCGGAACTTTTCAAAAGATGAGAAAGGACATTACTTAAAATTTACAACGCTGTTTTTAACTTTTTCAGAGGTATAAAAGAAACAAACTGAAACAATTCATTGCATAAGCATTCCTCGACTCATTTTTATATCCTTCTAGCAAAATAAAATTTATAACCGTGAGATTTTATTCAATGTAAAGAAATGTTTCTTGTTGTTTCAAAGTATTATACTGGCTGCTTCAATGCTTGCATATTTTTCAAATGTAAAATTTAGCATATCATTTATTTATGAATTAGTAAAATATTTAGTAAAATGCAATTAAATTTTGACGACAAAATTAAAATACACCGTGAGCCATAACTACGTGTTTGGATTACAAAGTTTTTGTTCAGATTTTTATCAACCTGACTGCAGTCGCAGTAACCTCTAGCTATGATATTGATCAAATATCTGATAAATTTTGAGTTTAAAAGAGAAAAATTATCCTGTCCGCTGAAATGTTTCCAAATAATAAAATACTAACATTATTTTTTCTTAACATCTGTGCATGCATTGCATATGTGATTTTCACTATTTATTTTATCACTTAAAAGTTATCTGCTTTAATTTATTCATTTGCCTGTGTCAGTGACGGATTTACAATATCGCAAACGTTGCACCTGGAAAAAAAAAAAAAAAAAAAAAAACAGAGCATTGAAGGGAATTTTCAAAAATTCCCGTGAAACAAATTGTTTTTATTTGTTCATTTCATCTGTAACCAGTGTATTACATTGTGTATTAGTCTTTACGGATTCTGCTGGCCGTATATTAAATTTACTCATGGAGCCAGTTCTCCGGTAGGCTTCCCAGGTGTCCACTATTTTCACACGAGATCCACTATATTTTTTAGTTTGTCTTTTTACTTTTTATATGTAGCCCCAACTCCCCGCTTAGCTACTATGTATTCTTGAAATGAAAGCTTACTTCCTTCATGTGTTACATTTCACGTTAACTTGCAATTGATGGAAAGGGAGAGAGATATATGAGCCATTTTAGAATAACTGCATACAGAGCAAGGGTGACCAGCCAACTGATCGCAGCAGGATGTTTAGTTGATCTGCATGTTATTGGACGATTACCTTACTATATAGTGACTCTTCTTTAAATTTCGTATCTAAAAATAACACAGAATTAGCATCATATAATTCGAAGGTCGATGGCGAAAAATTGTTAGCGTATGAATTCGATTTTAGTGGCAGACAAGTTGACCCTCCCGGATACAGAGAACGATACTTCAAAGGATAGCAAGTACAACAAACATATTAGTACGTACGTTTCCATTAAACTTCTTCAAGTGTGCTTAATTGAAAAACTTTTTTCTTTTTCTTCAACGCAGAGTAGCTAACCTTACTACAGCTCCAGAAAGACAGATACCTCCCTAAGAAAATATAGAATAAGAAAAGATTATATAAGATGGAACGCAAAGAAGTAGTTATTCGTTATCATTCCATAAAACAGCGCCTAGAAAAAAATGCAAACGACAATAATTTTTAAATTAATAGTATTTCATAACTATAATTGTAAGTAAGAGAAAGAAACATTTTTTTAGTGACTTTCGACGAAGTTTGTTAAAATGATTGTCTTTATGTATGTCAGCGTAAAAAACACTTACAAAAAGCTAAACTAGCTTAATTAGTATTATTTTTTTTCCCGTATAACTGTTTCTTGGTTTTTTAAAAATGGAAATTATAGTAGTGATAACAATCATTAATTGTAATACTTTTTTCTTCGAAACACTTATTTTAAGAATGATAGACAAAGGGGCTCCCCAAAATTTCATATTTTCAGTTTAACTGCGTCCCCAAATGTGTAAATCCGCCACTGACTTGTACTGTATATGAAATGAATTTTTAAAACTATCTTTATGCAATTTAAAGCAATTTATTAATTTTCTCAATATGTTTGCCATACTTAATCTAAAATAAATAAGATGTTATTTATGACATATCGCTCACCGACTAGTGTTGACACACCTCACAAATTTTAGAAACATAACACAGAAGGTCATTCGCATATTATGGAAACGATTTTGATAGTTAAATTTTATCTAATAAATGCAGTATTTTTTGTGACGATTTGTTTGTATCTGATAGCCATGATTCTGGACAATATGGAATTTTTCATAAAAGTAAACTTTTCTTAATACTATCGTGCAAATTTTACTCCATTCTTTTTGGACCGTTTTCCAAAGTCTGTTTATTGTCCTTAATGCCGTTTTGTTAAGGCTCGTTTTAATAAACCGAACGCACAAAAGTCTGTTGGAGAAGTGTTAGGTGATTTTACAGGTATTTCATGTAATGGGATACACTTTATTCCTGTTTCCGATTCCTTCTTTGCTAAATTATAAGCAGTTGACTTAGATGTGTGAATAGATGTTTTATCCGTATTATGAATACCTTTTTTAGAAATGCAATAACCGATATTTTTACACCGCTTTATAATTTGTTAATACGAATCTTTCTTCTCGGAAAGCGCAGTTGTGTAACCTTAGAGCTATCTATCAATTTTAGGAGCCATTTTCAAAATAAATCTTTTATTTTGCATTCCAATCAAAAGGAAACATAAGCAGAAGGTTATTCTGAAGTTTCCTAAGTTCTATTTCAAAACGCAAACGAGAAAAAAAAATTACAAAATAATTTCCATAACGTGCGAACGACAGACTAATTAGTCATTCAAAAACTGAATTTAATGCTCTTCCTTGCAACCATACTGACACAAAGTCAGTTTACGAAATTGGTGTGTGGTAGCGTATGAACTTGGTATAAAAATCAATAGTGTCACATTAAAATTTCCCAATTTAGGAGAAAATTTTGCAATCTTTGCTTTTATATTATAATTTAGGTTAGAAAAGCTACCTAATAATATGCAAATATTTGAGTATATTGTAAATACCTAAATCAAATAAAATTAAAACACTTAAAACCTTGATTTTCTCCCTTCAACCCAATTCTCTGTTCTTTCTTTTGAGATGTGCCTTTATTAACGCAAGTGAGCCATACATACAGCAAAATTTTATGTTTGAAAAAATTAGTCTATATGCTAAAGAACTAACTGAAACTTCTTGAAATTAATTAAAAGTTTCTTCCTTGTTAAAGTTGAAACTGATTTCAATATAATTCCTCGAAATTTTTCCAGACATTGATTTTCAAGATTACACTAATATTTGTTTTAGATCTCAAGCAATTTATATCGGCAACAATGTACGTACATCTGATTTTTTTATACGTATTTAGAAATGTGTTGTATATATATATAACTTATATGAAAGCATAAAGATGATGTTTGTAACTGCAATGTTCTATTGATGTATTATGTTGGCGTGCATTGTCCACTGGCAGTACAAATAAAGTTTAATGTTTATGACCAATGAAGTACTTATTTTGCTTAAGTTTATTTGGGAAACTGAGCGTTTCTTATTTTAAATTCTGAATTCTTAAAAATACATTATTAGAGTGCAATTAAATGTTTTATTGTTCAAAAATTATTCATTTCGCTGGTTAGTGTACAAACTTTAAAATGACATATTATGTTTCACTACTGCACAACAATGGAAAATAGTGGACTTAATTTTACTTTCGGGGATTTTTTTTTTAGTCTCGAGTAGATTAGAGAAGTACCATCAACCAAAGCGATTTTTCTCATCTATTGAATCAGAATATGGCTTACTGAAGGAAAAAAAAAAAAAAAAACAACAGCTTCATACAGATGTTTTTTTCTGGGGTGGGGGTAAACCCTGGTTGTTAAAACCACTTTGAAATATTGGTGTGTAATTTTGAATATTTTTTTTTACCTGGGAAACTTCAATCAGGCACAGACTCAGCACATTGATTTGTAAGGGCGAACCCAACGGAATTCTGAGAGGATTATACTTACTTTCATTTATCAATTTCTTATTAACTTAAAAACTGGTCAACAATTTCACTGAATTTGCTTGATTGGAGTGTCTTTCTAAGTACATATGTGGCAAATTTTACTTTTTACACATTTTTTTTTACTATACTTGAAATGTATATATATCAGTAACTTTTTATTAGTCAGTAACTTTTTTCTTATTAGGGCTTTGGTTGAGTTTTCAAAGACAAAGGGGAAATTTGTTTCTTCTTTTAAGGAGAAGGGGGAGGTAGATTTTAGTTTACTCTATGGGACGGTTCATCATAAAATTGGATATGTATTTTACTTGAATAATCGCTGTTGTATAAGATTTAAAACAAACTTTTTCTATAAGTGAACGGAGGAATATATTTAAATTAAACATAATTGATGTATATCATCCCTGATAGCGGTGGCGTAACCATGCACGGATACATGATTTGGCTGAAGAGGGAGCAATTCCTGTGTGATTTTAACTATCGCCAGGAAAATGTATTCTACACATTTCCAGTGTGTATGTGTGTGTGTGTGGGGGGGGGGGGGGATGGGGTACACGTATAAATATGCACGGAGAAATTATAAAGCTTTTTATTTTTATTCATAAATCTTTAATGATATTTGATTCTCAGATGCGGGGAAGGGAAGAAGGCTTAATGTCCCACATTGCCACCCCTAAATTCGCACCTGAAGGTAGCAAGGGGGGGGGGGATAGATAGGGGGCTTATATTCCTAATAATATGAGAATTAAAATTATTTATATATATGTGTGGGATTTTTATCGGTATCTAGCAGTGGCGTAGCTAGATCCCAATTTCGGGGGAGGGGGGGGGGGGTGGAGGAAGTTCGATTTCTCGCAGTTAGTTTTTTTGCTTTACAAAAACAATTGGTAGAATTGATGATTTTTTTTAATAACTGGAGTTTATAACTTGACTCATTTTAATGTGAAAATTGAAGAAAAAACGTATTTATCAACTTAAAAACAATCTGATTTAACGTTTTTGTATAATTTTCGCTTCCGACAGAATTTAACTTTAACTGAAGCTGTATCAGGGGAAAATACAAGAGAAAATACAATAGTATGTTATAGATTAAACACTGATCAAGTTTACGTATCTTGGGAGGGAAGATGATTTAACGAATAAGACAATCTCTGAATCTCTATTCGAGTGCATACAATGTGACAAATATAACTGTTAAGACAATTAAGTTAAGAAAAAATGCTAATACAGAAAGTTAAATATGTAATAAAGCAAGATTAATTTAAAATATAATAAGAGGATTAAAAAGGATTTTCGAGTTGTGGAATGAATGACTTTATCATATCTCAACACTTGAGTAATTATATTAATAATAAAGATATTAAATTGCTTAAAAGTTTATTAGTATTCTCTGAAACGAAGCCTCGGCAGAGTTTCTTCACGAGAGCAAAGTTCTTGCCGATGTTGGCTGCTCCAAGAAGTTGACCCAGGGTCGCTGGGATGAGCACAGCCCACGCGCCAGAGCAAAGAGCACCGGCAGCGTAAAGTGCCCATCCGACCGAAGGAAAAGCCATTTGGAAGCCGAACGCAACAGTGAAACCGAAAACGGCCGCGGCATACTCAGCTGTCCGATCGAATCTGAAGTGAGGAGCCAATATACCGAATGACAGCCTCATAACCACGCTCGAGAGGAAGCAGAAGAGCTCACCGTAGTCGAAGCCAGTGAAGCCACTGTACGTCGAGATTGCACTTCCCATTGTCGGGCTACCTAGGCCAAAAAAGATAGCCGAAACCGAGACCAACCAGAACCGCCTTTCCGTCATCAATGGAAGGCCCAACTCGTCCGAAAGGCGATTAAACCTTTTCACGTGAGAAGATACCTGAGCCTCAGGTGCCGGGAATTGGACTTCTGCAGGAGCAGAAACCAGAGTCACCATTTTCATTTACATGTTTATTCCATATTATTGAAAACTGGGGTCTTTGCTACTTCGAAGCACGTGTCTGTAATTTTTGTTAAATTTATGCCTAATTTTACGCTGAATATTAATTTTTACTGAAGTACATTCTAGAACATCTCTTTCCCTCTCAACTACCCCCGTTTAGAACTTCTGTAGAGTTTAATTTTTATAAATTTAATGCATTATTGCAAATAGAGATAGTGAAAGTGTTACTGTTCTTCATAATAGTTTAGTGCAACAATGAGAATTCCCAATAAATTCGAGGTAAGGCTAAGCATGCATTGTTGTGAGTCGTAATGTTATGGTGTATGAGAAATGGAAATAAAGACAATTAAGTGCATTTGTTGGTGTATGTGTGTGCGTGTGTGGGGTTACTTTATTCGTTTCTGTGCACGCATAAGACATTATTTTATATGCGTACTTTTATTGTAATAGTCAACTGGCACCAGATGAACTATCATTAAGCATTCCTGGATCAGATAAGACTGGAGTGTGGTGCATTTAGCGCTATCCAGCCCGCACCACGAGGAGGCGCACCACATTACGGACCAATTGGGGTGGGACAACTACACCCCGTTTTTTTTTTTTTATTTTTTTTTTAATGCACACAACATCGACAAAAACACGTGCACAAGACAACATCGAACTAAACATTTAAATTTTGAAAAAAAAAAATGCCCACCTAGAGTGAGTAGAGGAAGAAGACTCCGATGAGTGAGTCCTCGGAGTTTTCTTCCGGCTCTGGAGATTTCGGCTCGGGCTTCTTTTTCTCCAGTATGTAAAGGAGTATGGCAGCTAAGGCGCCGACAACGCAGAATGCAAAGTCCAACCAAATGGATCCCTGGAGGCCTAGCAAACCCTTGAGCTCACTTTTCGGAAGCAACCAACAGGCCGAAACGAAGCCTCGGCAGAGTTTCACGAGAGCAAAGCTCTTGCCGATGTTGGCTGCTCCAAGAAGTTGACCCAGGGTCGCTGGGATGAGCACAGCCCACGCGCCAGAGCAAAGAGCACCGGCAGCGTAAGGTGCCCATCCGACCGAAGGAAAAGCCATTTGGAAGCCGAACGCAACAGTGCCACCGAAAACGGCCGCGGCATACTCAGCTGTCCGATCGAATCTGGAGTGAGGAGCCAATATACCGAATGACAGCCTCATAACCACGCTCGAGAGGAAGCAGAAGAGCTCACCGTAGTCGAAGCCAGTGAAGCCACTGTACGTCGAGATTGCACTTCCCATTGTCGGGCTACCTAGGCCAAAAAAGATAGCCGAAACCGAGACCAACCAGAACCGCCTTTCCGTCATCAATGGAAGGCCCAACTCGTCCGAAAGGCGATTAAACCTTTTCACGTGAGAAGAAACCTGAGCCTCAGGTGCCGGGACTTGGACTTCTGCAGGAGCAGAAACCAGAGTCACCTGGCGAACCATTTGGCTCTCGGGATCCCCTACGATGTAGAGGCAAATCGCAATCCAGAGAGCTGAACCCACCGCCAAGAAACCAAAAATCCCTCGGGGGCCAAACGCCGGTAGAGCCAACCTAAAGATCGTAGGCAGGAGCAAGTGCCCGATGCACCCACCCGAGAGAGTGGCGCCCAGGGCCCAAGCTTTGCGCTCTTTGAAAAGCTTCCCGATGACAAAAACGGTGTAGTTTGCCACAAATGAGAAGCCCGTTCCGACAAGAAGTCCCAGGCTGACAACTAAGTACTCGCCGGAGTCTGCACTTCCACTGACGATGAAGCCAAGCATACAGAGGCCGCCGCCAACCGCCAACATCAGTCTACAACCGAAGTTTCTTATCAGCGAAGATGTAACGGGGGCCCAAAAGAGGGTCCCGGCTGAAAAGATCCCCGGGATCATGACGAGGACGGAATGGCTGCAGTCGAGTTCTGCAGTGATTGCCTGTTTCACATCGCCGAATGCTTTACCCATTCCGGAAGACAGTATGAGCAGACAGCAGCAAGCAAAAATTGAAAACCAAGGACGAAATCCTCCGTCCGGGGCAGACAATGTAACTTCCTTCACCAGCTTTTCTTCAACAGGAAGCTCTCCTAAAGCAGCATCCTGCGATGAGGACTCCTTGGAAGCCTCCGGCAAGCCCACGATAATATCCGGGCGACTTTCTGAATCAAAAAATGGTCTGATGGACCCCTGCACGTTGACCCCAAGATAGGGTGGAAGAACTTCCACCGATATCTGAGGACATGCCTCAGAAAAAGTAGGAGATCCTGGGGCACAACCTACAGAAGCTATCAGACAATTTTCGTCTTCAGACGACGACCCTTCAATATCGTATACCTCGAACGGAGGGCATTGACCCCTTCGAGAGAGAGAAGGTTTGGCTAGGTCCATGACGACAGTCAGTCTCAATGCAATCCAGATGGGTTAAAAAGATCAAAAAAAATCAAAATCTAAAAATCACAAAAATGAATTAGTAAATGAACAAAAAAAAAGAACAAGTTAGTACAATAAAACACAATGAACAAACACTAAAAAAACAGCAAAAACAACACCAAAACACGTACCTCTAATCTTCTTCTTGATATTCTTCGCACGGGAAAGAGCGTCCGTTAGCACGTCCAATCGACCTGACCGCAAGCGATCAAGTGACGCTTCACAGCACCGGACTTCCGGTTGCGCGGGAAATAGTTACACAATCCCGCACTAGGTGGCGCCACTGCTGTTTTTTTGCGCGGTTTTTTTTTTCCCGAAATAAATCCTATTTAAACAAAAGTAAATAAATTATATATTTTATCCTATGTGCTTTTTTAAAAACGAATAGCACGGGGTTTTTCTCCGTAGGTGGTCGAACACTCTAATTTTTGAAGAAAAAAAAATGTTCTTAAACGAATGCTCAAAAAATATTTTTTATATTATTTTACAGACACGAACTAATTGCTTTTGATTTCTGAAAATTTTTCATTTTTAATGGATTTCTACCCCTTTTTAATATAAAGCGTATCCCTTTTGAAAAAAAAATCCATCTTCAAGCGTAATTTTTCAGAGGCAATTGCATTTGCAGTTTCAGAAGAAAATGTCGATGACTTTATTTAAAAGAAAAAAGAAAGAAAGAGACAAAGAAAAAAAAGAAAACCCACGAAATTTAACGGTAGCGATTAGGCTCTAGAACGCTTGGTACAAAGCGATTCTCTCTCACTATCACTCTCACCCCGCCGTCTCTCTCTCAACATTAGTATAAACAGTTTTTTTTGTTGTTATTTATTTCAATTTATGTCATTCAGTCAGAAAATGAACCAGATACTGGGAAAACTACTGTTTGCTGTCTTATTCAAGAATGAAAGAGCATGGAATTAAATGTAAACCTTTGGGCCACAAAGTAAAAATTTAAGTTCAACGTAAAATCAGGCATAAACTTTGAAAATTGCAAACACGTGTTTCGAGGTTGCAAGGAACCCCTTTTTAAATGCAAATGAATGAGCTTCCAGATGAAAATGGAGGTTTTTCATTTACATGTTTATTCCATATTATTGAAAACTGGGATCTTTGCTACTTCGAAGCACGTGTCTGTAATTTTTGTTAAATTTATGCCTAATTTTACGCTGAATATTAATTTTTACTGAAGTACATTCTAGAACATCTCTTTCCCTCTCAACTACCCCCGTTTAGAACTTCTGTAGAGTTTAATTTTTATAAATTTAATGCATTATTGCAAATAGAGATAGTGAAAGTGTTACTGTTCTTCATAATAGTTTAGTGCAACAATGAGACTTCCCAATAAATTCGAGGTAAGGCTAAGCATGCATTGTTGTGAGTTGTAATGTTATGGTGTATGAGAAATGGAAATAAAGACAATTAAGTGCATTTGTTGGTGTATGTGTGTGCGTGTGTGGGGTTACTTTATTCGTTTCTGTGCACGCATAAGACATTATTTCCTATGCGTACTTTTATTGTACCAGTCAACTGCCACCAGATGAACTATCATTAAGCATTCCTGGATCAGCTAAGACTGGAGTGTGGTGCATTTAGCGCTATCCAGCCCGCACCACGAGGAGGCGCACCACATTACGGACCAATTGGGGTGGGACAACTACACCCCGTTTTTTTTTTTATATTTTTTTTTTAATGCACACAACATCGACAAAAACACGTGCACAAGACAACATCGAACTAAACATTTAAATTTTGAAGAAAAAAAAAAAATGCCCACCTAGAGTGAGTAGAGGAAGAAGACTCCGATGAGTGAGTCCTCGGAGTTTTCTTCCGGCTCTGGAGATTTCGGCTCGGGCTTCTTTTTCTCCAGTATGTAAAGGAGTATGGCAGCTAAGGCGCCGACAACGCAGAATGCAAAGTCCAACCAAATGGATCCCTGGAGGCCTAGCAAACCCTTGAGCTCACTTTTCGGAAGCAACCAACAGGCCGAAACGAAGCCTCGGCAGAGTTTCACGAGAGCAAAGCTCTTGCCGATGTTGGCTGCTCCAAGAAATAAACTCCCACCGTTTTTTATAAATTTGTAATGCAATAGCTGGATTTCTGCTCATTGCTTGCCCGGGACCCTCGGACGGCGCAGGGCGGAACGCTCGGAGCGCCCTTGACAGCGTTCCGCCCTGCGCCGTCCGAGGGTCCCGGGCAAGCAATGAGCAGAAGAATTAAAGAAAATTAGAAAGAGAGGGAAAAATAAAAGAAGGCAGTAATACTTCGGACGAATGAATTGCGGATTTTCAGACTGACTAGACATTCTGGCGCCTTACGGGACTTTTCGGCGCCATCTTACTTTTTTTGTTGTCTCTCCTTTGCTAGGAATGAAAACTTTTATGATGTGCTATTCCATAGTTGCCAGATGTGGTTAAAATTAGCAACTGTCGCTAGTAGAAGAGGCTCCTGGCTAAAAGTGTTTTCAATTACTAGCCACAAAAAGTTCTGGATATTAAATTTACTTTTCCTTATTAACGTTTATTATTTCTTTTCCTTTATTTCAACCAAGATTTGCTTGCTTTGAGATTTATATACATTTACTGCATGTTGAGTTGGCATTTGTAATATTCTTTCTGTCAAACATTTGAATGATATTGCAACAAAAAATGGTAAAGGTAGTACATTAGAAGATGCGAAACTGACATGCAGCGAAATGCATTATCATAATAAAAAGTGTAGTGAATGCTGGCCCTTACTTTAGACACACCACGCTGGTCATATTTACATATATAGGGGCGCACCGATAGGGGTGGACTAGCGGAACCAGTTCTCCCTTTCTGAAGACGCTTGATGTCCGGTGTCCGAGCGCTTATTAAATACGCGGCACCCAATCCAAACCCTACACGAAAGAACTGGTGTGTAACATGTTCTTTTTTGACATTTATTAAGTAAACATGTTTTGAAAATATAACATGGTTTGAAACTGTGGAATGTTTTAAAATATGTATAGAATTTATAAGTTTCAAACATCAGAGACGGATCTCCGGTACTAATCCGTCAGACAAGACAAAAACACCGGATATCTGATATCCAACGAAATGAATATCCGATGTGGAGCTTAGGTATGTTTTAATTGGTATTATAACAGCAAGAGCAATAACAACAACGCTCGAATTTAAATTACTGGCTAATTTCGGCTTTATTGTTTCTCACGACTGGCAAAAAGTCGTCTGGGAAATCTAGCAATCCCCTGTGCTATTGTTAGACTTTCATGCGTATGTTTCTTTGGTCCTTTCTAAGTTGGAGTAATTTAAGTTTAATTATATTTATTTGGGTACAGCCCTTAATAAAGTGGAAATTCTGTCCTTAACTTGTACAACATATACTGCCCATATAATTTATATAAAATAATATAATGTAAAACAAATAAACATGTGTAGTAATCATTTATAAATGGTAATATTGTTAAAATTTAAGCAAAAAAACAGATATTTTATAAAATTGTCACATTGAAAATTTCGATTTAAAAATATTTTTATAAAGTTAAATTATTCCTATTTATAATTGATCAAGTGTGTGGGTGGGTGAGGGTATAATGTTTGAATGGAAACAATAAATGGATAAAACACTCATACCTTTAGGCAATATTGTTTATGTTTTTTAAAACACAAATTGCGGGTGCGGCGCTTACCACCGAAAATACGGAAGTCATTTTTTTTTAGGTTGGAAGGGGAGTTAGCACAAAATGGTTTAACGAATTACTGTTCATTTTCGTTTCGTAGACCTAGCAAGGTCGCGCGGTCCCACTTCAGAAAGGTACGTGATGGGCACAAGCGTGCACTTCTTATCTCATAGGTTTTTTTTCCTTTTTCTTCTTCGATGTTACTTTAATTTCCCTTTTTTTTCTGTTTAGTCTGTTTGGTTTGATGCGAGTCCAAATGCCTGGTGCTACCAAAAAAAAAAAAAGGTTTTAGCAGGGATTTTGAGTTTCTTTGCTTCATGCTCCGAGTAATTTTAATAGATAATATTTTTTATAATTTTTTTTTAAGTTATTATTTTTTAATGTGATAAAAAAATTAAAAGTGGGGGAAAAAATGAAGTACTGGAGCGAAACAAATTTCTTTGCTCCGGCTACGTTCCAAGTTGGAGCAAAATTTCGTTACATCACTGCTCCGTGCTCCTGCTCTACGCTCCGCCCCAGATCCCTGTTTTTTTTTTTCTGGGGGGGGGGGGGTTTACCTATTTTTCCCCATATGGAAGTTTTTATTGTAGTTGGAGAAAGGCGAAAAAGAAGGGAAAATAACGTAAATTTCTGAGAATAATAATCTGCAATCCCTTTAAAATTCTCCCCCTTCCCTTGCCTACAATTTAATGCTTTATGGAATAAAATAACTTTGTTTTTACCAACACGCTTCCATAACTTCTCTTGAGCAGAGACAGTAGTGCCCGCAGGGGGAGGGGGGGAGGATCATGGCGCAAGTTGCGCCATCAGAATTTTTTAGGAAATCTTTTTTTTCGGAGGATAATTATTTGCCGTGTGAACCTGATTCCTGATATCCGACAAATGTTTAAATAACTGGAATCTGATTCTGCCATTGCACGAAATATCCGGCAATCCGGCATGTGAAATTTGATTATTAAAATTTAATTAACTAGCATGATTTGAAAACGTATCTAAATTACGAACTTACTACGTATTTGCAAGCTGTGGGCTGTGCGGTTTTGGTATTAAAAATATGTACAGAATTTACAGGCTTCAAAAATTAGAACCGGTTATTCGGTATATGTTCGTTAGGCAATTTGATATTGAGAATACAGTACACGGAAAGTCATTGAACTTGATAGGAGGAGCGCAAGGCCGTAGCCAGACTTTGAAACACTTTTGCTGAGGAAAGTTTCAGGGAGGAATATATGCTAAATTGCGAAAAAATGTTAGATTTCGGGGGGCCCGTCGCCCCCCCCCCTTCTGGATAAGGCCTTGGGAGGTGGGGGACCGCTGATCAGGGATCTGGAGCAGCCTACTTTTTTGAGTCACTCCGCTCCAACTTATAAATATTTGATCCGGCACCACCACTCCAGGTCCACGATGCGCCGACAAACAAATTAAACAAATTGTATTATTAATCTCCTTTTTTTAAGTTAATTGATTTTATTGTCTAATAAAAAATTTAAATATTTTTTTTTAAAAATCGATCAGTGGAGCACAATAAACTTCTTTGCTCCTGCTCCATTTCTGTTTCCAAGCAAAATCTCGTTGATCCACTGATCCGCTCCAGATCAATGCTCTTGAGTAAATAAGAACAGTTTTGAAAAGATTTCAAATCATCATTGTCAGAGCGAGGGGCACGGGCCCCCATTATGCCTCCTTCTGGTTGAGCCACTGATACTCCGGTACAGTGGCGTACAAAAGGGGAGAGTTTAGGGGTTTAACCTCCCCTTTTGAGCCCTAAATAATAGTGCTTTATTATATACTCGAATTTCTTTCAGTAGTTTCAGAACATTATGAACCCCCCCCCCCCCTTGAAAAAATTCTGCGCACGGCACTGCTCCGGTAACTCCATCCAAAACAGGTCAGTAAAATTTCTGTGGTTTCAGTTCGCACCATTAAAAAGATAATAAATATTTGAAGTTCAAGTTGAAATTATTTATTAAGAAAATGCATCGCGGCAGCATTGCTGAAAAGTTTTATACAATTTTCCAAGATCCGCTTAGAAAGGGAAATAAAAAAATAGACCAATGAAAAAAAGAACATTCGCACAAACCCACGCGCGTTAGGCTGAATTAATATAGGAGAAAAAAAAATAAAAACAAAACACTCATCGTAATGTCTCATATTAACCTATCACCCCTATTTCGATAAAATCGAAGCAGACCTGACGTATGCGCAAACTCTTTCATGGCTCTACCAAAAAATTACGAACAGTACATATTCTTGAAAGCAATGTTATGTTTTCAGAAGTTTTGACGATCAAAGCTCCAGAAATTTACAGAAAAAAATGTCTTATTTCTTTAGACACTTATATTTTTGGACCGAAAATAATGTCTGGAGAAATCGATTTTGGGAAATTATCCTTTTTTAAATAGTGATGCATTTAAGCTCATCCTTATTCTGCAAAAAGCAACTCTGAAATACATAACCCAGCGTTTCTCAACCTTACAGTATTCGCAGCCCAATTTTCTATCATTATTTTTATCGCCCCCCCCCCCCCCACTTACCATAAAATGTATACAACAGTACATAGGGTCAGGTGGGGGAAAGTGGTCAATGATGTAAAGTGATCATACGCAAGAAAAGGCTATAGCTTTAAAATAAATAATGGAATTGGTGTATTTTTTTTTTTTTTATTTTAATAATCAGGAATTAAATTTTACATTCAAAATTGTTGTGATAGAAACTTTTTAGGTGAAGAAAACAGTCAATTTGTTTGTTTATACAACATTTTCAAATTGAAACAGCTCTTTTAACTTCTCTCTGACATTTTGTTTTAAAGAATTTTCATCTAATTGACGGTGCAGAAAGCTTTGCACAGATCTCAAAAATATTTCCTCAGTAACCATGAAGCTAGATTTAGTTTACATATTACTTTACAGTAGTTCAAGTAACATGGGGTAAAGTGGTCATATAGTATTAGGCATTACATGCACTGATTCTCTAAAATTACTTTAGGTTAATTTATGAAGTAGACTGGGACTTAACTTGCAGAAAACTCACGGGAGCTCAGCTTCCATATTTATTTTCAATTTTATGCGAACTTTTAACTATTGGAGGGAATTCAGGTTTAATACGTAATAAGGTAAATTTTAAAGACTACAGAGCTCCGCACTTATTTTGTTTGAAATTAATCCGTGAGGCAGATGTTAGTTAAACATTAATGTCACTAATACTGTATTATTTCTTAAAAAATAACTTTTAAATTTACTTTTAATAAAAACGATTAAACACAACTGAGCTCAAATGCAGTACAGATTGAAATTACTATACGATAGTCTTCTTACAATGATGTGTCTAGTATTGACAAATTTTTAGAAACACCCTTAATAAAACAATTTTCAAGTTATCCCAATAGAATAATTCCTTTCAAAACAGACTTATTATAAAGATCATTACTGCAAATGTTTGGAACTAGTTGTACTTCGAACAAGAATAATGCAGTAAACGGAGAGAGAATTAAAAATAGCTAGGTTAAAGTATGTATTTTTCTCCCATTTTTATTTTTACTAAGCAGTAATTTTCTCAGAACTCTCTTAATAGCATTGTTTCCTTAATATGTAATTTAAATAATTTACTCATTCATTAAAAGCTATTTTAAATATTTTCACGGAAAATTTTGAATTTCATATTTATGTTTTATTATATGTATTAAATTAAAGGGCAGACATACAGTCTAATATTTAGGGATTAAAACCTAATAATACCTGTTAATTATGTATTCTAAAATAATTTGGTACATAACTTTGTTTTATGACCATCTATGCAGCTGCTGAAGAGACTGAAATACCTTACCGGACGTTACAAAGATGAAGCCAACTTTTGGCCAGAATAGAGAGCCTTAATAAAATCAGTTGGGTGATAAATAGTTGTTTCCTTTCTAAAAAATGAACCTTTATTTAGTATTTTGTAATATTATGATTATTAATACTTTTATAGGGTCTTTTTTCAACTATGACCACTTTACCCCATGCACTACTCATTTGACCCCACGCCATGGGGTAAAGTGGTCATAAATACATCCCAGAAAGAAGGCGTTACAAAATTATTTTACTTCATTTTTTCTGCTCAAAATTTAATGCAAGCTGTTCTTCAATAATGTAATGTAAACTACCAATCAAAAAATCTGAAGGTTTTGAACAAATTCTTATATTTATTGGCGACGAAAGTTGAAATACGTGGATTTTATGACCACCACCTGACCCTACAGAGTCAATACTCAATACTGTATATTGAGTACTGATTCTGTTTTTGAATTATTTTTAACTAACTGCCAAAGCAAGAGTAAAAACGAGTTATTTAGTAATAAAATTAATTTAGTAATAAATCATAATTTCAATTTTGGGCAGGAGTAGAGAATGATTTTTCTGCACTAAAAACAAGAGCATTTCGCATTCTATTACCATTTTCAACATCTTACTTTTGTGAAACTGGATTTTCTGCTCTGGCTTCTTTGAAGACAAACTATAGATCTCGGCTAAATATAGAAACAACTCAGAGGTGGCTATTTCTAATATTAAGCCTTCCTTCGAAAACCTTTGCTTTGAAAGACGGGCCCAAGGAAGTCAGTAATAATTATTAAATTTGTTTTTAACTTAGTATGTTTTGATTGAAAAAGTTTTTATTTAGTAATTTGTTTTACTTTAATAAGTTATTAAATATATCGAAATGTATTTTGTTTTCTATGTGTACGTGTGCTTTCCTTTCAGTCAGTTAATCAATTTTTTAAAGCAATATTTTCTCTTGGATATTCTCGCGCCCCCCTTCTCCTGTGCTCACGACCCCCAAGGGGGGCGCTCCCCACAGGTTGAGAATCGCTGACATAACCAGAAACTAATTATGGGAAGAAATTGGAAACACACAGTTTCATTATTACCGATCTGATTGTTACAGATCTAACGAATTTCCTTTATTATATTCATTAAACATCGCTAATTAATGAATTGAAACGAAAATGTGTAGTATCATCTGTTCACAACATTCAATTCATTTTTTAATTAAAATTTTTAAATTAAGAAAATAATTAATTTGGGTTTAACTTGTGTTTGGGTTTACCTTGCGTTGGGTTTAACTTGCGCTGATCTTTCATTTGGTAGACGCAGTAAAATAAAGATTGAAAAAAAAATTGCCTGTAATTCTGTTGAACTGAAGTTCAAACTTTCAACTGGTATTTGCACTTCACAAAAAGGGTTTTTAGCATACGTAGTTAGTTGGTGCTACAGAAGTTTTTTTGACCGGAAATAATATATCGGAAGACGGTGAAACCGATCTGATACGAAAACTTGCGACAAGGATAGATTTTTTTTTTTCAATGTATATTTACGTTTACTAAAACATGAAAGTCAATTATTATAAATAAACATAAAATACGCTGTTTCCGCTGGTAGTCGTTTGTCTCGCGATGTTTTATAATGCACAGGGTTATTTTTAAAGATCGCGATTCGTAACTGGGACACATTACCGATCGGATTTTGAAGAAATAAAATTCTTTTGCCATAAATTAAAGTAACAACTAGGAAATTTTCCCATGGATTGAATGTAAGACGAAGTTAACACCATTAAAAAAAATATTTTTTTGGTATTTAATAGAAAATGTTTCAGTAACTTATTTGGAACACAAATTGTCACTTTTCCTAATATTCACCCTTAAACACATCTGACTGCAATCATAATATGAGGCTTATTTTCATTATAATATGCAATCATAATGTGAGGTCACGTTTTTTCCCATATTTTTAACACTAGAATTACGGAAGGGGTCATTTTGACCCCAAGCGAACTTTTTTCCTTAATAATTCTTCCATTTTTTCACAAAAATCTTAATCCTTTCATGACTTTTCCTAAATCATTCTACTTAGTGATAAAATGCAGTTTTTAAGAAAATCACATTTTATTTTTTGCCTTAAAAAAGGGATATACCTAGAAATACGGACAGGGGTCATTCTGACCCCTTTGATAAAAAAAAAATATGTAAAAACATTTCGTTGCATTGTATGAACGCTGTTTCTTCTGGAATCTATTTTTGTTGGCAGCTATTTAACAAAACAAAAAAAAAAAAAAAAAGAAGAGAAGGAAAGGATGTTTGCATATTCTCACCCCCCCCCCCCCCCCAATTATGTGATTTGAAATCTCGGAATATATTTTCTTGTGAAAGATTCAGCGAAAGGATGTTACAGCTAAGAGAACGATTGTACTGTTTGAATTTTGCTTAAGTATTTTATTTCTTTATTTTTACGATTTTTGGTAAAATATTTTGCCCATTTTTTTGAGTATTTTTCACAAAAAAATAAGTAGATCAATAGACTAACGCAAGAAGAAACCATAAAATTTTTGCAAGAACTTTTAGATCCCAATTTCAGTTTTGAAATTGATTACAGTCTAATAGATAAAAATGGAGATAAAGCCCATAGGTGGTTCGGAATTTACTGTAGTGAGTGATCCCGCACCATAATAATCTTCCAGACGGGAAATTAAAAATGGATGAGCTTCTGCGAATTCAAGTTTTTACATAACTGGACGTCAATACAGAAATTAGAGAAAAATCAAAAGCAGACATGAAATTCAGCGTAATGCAGATTTTTGAAAATTCAAGCTAAAAGAAATAAATATGGTTATTCTAAATACACTCCATTCATCAATGGAATTTTCATATAACGAAGAGAATACTCTGGATGATTTACAATTTCATAAAATTTGCAGTAGACGTTCTGGACCAAATAGCAAGTCAATTCAGTGGCCAGCAAATGTTTTCTACAACATTTTATACTTACTGGTATAAATAAATGCGTGGATTATATATAAAGAGAATACAAATGAAAGTATCAGTTGAGGGGATTTATTATTGTGTGGAGGAAACCTCAGAGAAGACTATGTATATGGAATAAAAAAAATACAAGTGCTGTCTCTGCTAGTGGTTCATGGATTTACAATATTTAGTAAAATCCAAAAACGGGAAAAAGTGTCCAAAGAAAACTGAATACAAAGGCAGCAAGACTGCTAATATTTGCGACAGTTGTGATAGATTTGTAAGTAGACACTGTACGCAGATTATTAGAAAAATAAGCTGATTGAGGTGCTATAATCCATTTTTTTTTCTTTTTTTTTTTTTACTCTTTGTGAAAGGTGTTTTATACTAAATTATTTAAATATTTGGGTTAAAATTATTTTTCTGCAAAAAATTGTTATTAATCCTTCATTTTGTTATTTATATTTCTGAAATATAACTCAAGTTTCCTGAAACGATGTTAAATATTTTACAGATTTTTTTAAATATTAAAAACATTATTACCTATTCTGAAAATCCATATATTCCATAAAATACACTTCTGTTATTATAAATTAGCTTATTTTACTTTATTTATACAATATACATAACATTATGTAGGAACTAAGCAGTTTTATCCCCGAGGGTCAAAATGACCCCTTCCGTAATTCTAGGTATACGAAGACAGCCGTAATTCTAGTGTTAAACCCTCTACCACCCTTTGTCACACTTCAACATGCCTCGCTCCCCCCTCTGTCACAAAATGTCACACTTCAACATACCCCTTCCCCCCTTTGTCACGTGTCACGTTATGTTGCCCAAGCATGATGTCACACTTCTTGTTACCCCCTCCCCTCGTCACACTTTGTAACAATTTCACGAACCCCCCCCCCCCTCCCCCTCCAAGCGTGACATCATTTATGAATAATCCCTTAACAGATTATTTCATGAAGTTTGTTAAATTTCAAAATTAAGTAATAGTATTTTCAGGTTGAAAATGAGTCAAATGCTTTCGAAGTCAAAATCAATGAAGATGAGTCAAATGAATCTTGACTTACTTTTTTTGTTTGCTTCAAGCTTTAGTTGGCAAAATATTTAAATTAATATTTTTAATGGCAGCATGCATGTCCTAAATTTGTTATTCCGATACCACATAAAAAGACTTCAATTCCAAATGATCTGCATATTTTACCATAAATACATTAGGTTGCACCAAGTTTGCTCCATTTAATTCTCATATTTTAATATTAAATAAGTAGAATCTATGATATATGCGGGCCGTGGTAGCCTAGTGGTTAGGATGTCGAGCTTCGGATCGGAGGATCTCGGGTTCGAGACCCGAGCCGCTGAAGACACCACGTATACTTGAGGATACGTGCATGCAAAATCCGTGGACCCTGAAGTTCCGAGGGGGTTGGATCTTAGGAGAGCCCACTCCGTTGGCGATGAGTACACCATCTTGGTAACCCTGATTTGATTGTAACCCTGCTTGTATCGTTCGTTCTGGGAGATGGCCGCCAATTTGGCGGTTTTACAACGGGGTGAGCTCTCCTATACTCTGTGTAATTAGAATCGGCGTGTAAGGTCACACAACTCTACCTTTTCCCCTTCTGGTCGCCATGGTTTACGTGTTAGAAATTTTTCACCCACTTAATTTGGGGAACATAAGTCAGTTTGTTGTTTTAGTTATAATAATAATAGACGGAAAAAAATGAAATTTATTTCTCAATGGCAAAAATAGATTGCGTAAGATAAAGTATTCTAATATTTTGAACCAATCTAAATCTGATTCTAATAATTAGATGTGTTTCAAAAAGCTATAGTATAACTAATTTATTGTATTTTATATTTTGTAAACGTTAAAATCTTATCTAAACATTCCAGATTTAATTTATGAGAAATTTAATTGCATTTACTTTAATATCAAACATAAATAAATGGAAAATAAATTCTTACTTATTACTTTTTCTCAATTATTCTAATATGGGACCGTTCATAAATGATGTCACACTTTTTTTCAATATATCTGACCCACTCCCCCTTTTGTCACAAAGTGTCACACTTCAACATACGCCTTCCCCCTTTTTGTCACATATCACGCTATATTACATTAGCATAAAATAGATTTAATTTGCTGATTTTAAATGCTTTTATAAAAATTAAAATGTACGTGTCACACTTCAACATACACCTCCCCCCCCCTTTTGTCACATATCACGCTATATTACATTAGCGGAAAATAGAATTAATTTGCTGATTTTTAATGCTTTTATAAGAATTAAAATGTACGTGTCACCCTTCTTGTTACTCCACCCCTCCCCTTGTCCCAAACTGTCACACTTTCTTGAACACCCTCCCCCCCCTGAACCGTGACATCATTTATGAATGACCCCTATTTTTAATCGGAGGTGTAGTAAGAGACCGTTCATGAATGATGTCACACTTTTTTCTCACATATTTGACCCCCCTCCCCCGCTTTGTCACAAAATATCACAATTCAACGGACCCCCTCCCCCCCTTTGTCACAAGTCATGCTATGTTGCATAAGCAGGGATGTCACACTTCTTGTTACCCCCTCCCCACCCCTTGTCACATTTGTTCACAATATCACGAACCCCCCCTCCCCCCTCGAAGCGTGACATCATTTATGAATGATCCCTAATGCAATTTCCATAACTGCAGTGCCAAAAAAAAAAGTCTGGCTCTGTTATCTTTTTCGCAGTTCCCATGGTAACGCAGCAGGAAGCACACCCTTGACGCGCCTATTCAAATTACACAGGCTATAGGAGTTTACTAATTTTTATAATGTTCTTTTCATGCAAACCTTTCCTTATTTTTAAGAATATTTTCCTACGTTTTTGTTATTTTGCTCTTCCTAAAAAGTACTTAATGCATGGATTTTCCTGCATCTCATTCCAAAACTGATCCGGCGCCATGTGTCTATGCGACCATCTTTTTTTTTTCCTGTTGACTAAGCAAGAAAACGAACAATCGAATCGCTAAGTAAGCAAACAGACTCTGCTCTTGAGAACTTTACAGTCAACTTTTTATATTTCCTACTTTTTGTATTTATCATTTTTGCTAGTAAAAAAAAAGGAGCCTTTTAAAAAAAACTCGAACAAAGAAACGAAAGAACCTTGTAAGGTGCTCAGCAGGAATTCGCACAACGATGGCGCCGGGTAGGTTTCGCACGGGTCAGAATTTAGGTAAGATTTTTTTCCTTTTTAATAATGTTTCAAAGTTCTATTACGACAGTTGATACATTATATTGCTGTCGAGGCGGAAATTCCTTTGTTATTTTTCCAATTTTTCGATGAATTATGCTCCAAAGGCAAAAAAAGTTTTTTTAAGATGTTTTAGTTCCTTATTCATGTGATCCTCTGACTAGTAATGACTCTCAGGCGCCCCACGAGGGGGGGGGGGGGCATGGCGCAGCCTGCGTCATTGACATTTTTTGCGGAGATTGTTTTTAGGGGCTTTGGGGGTGCTTGTTGGAATGCTTGGCCAATTGGGGGTAGATTCCATAGTTTTTAGGGCTGCGCCGTCGCTCTGGGGGTGGGGGCACGCCCAGATTATCACACGGGAATCTGGTGCCTGTGAACCAAAGCAGGAATTTTCTAAGGGGCAGGAAATTTTTTAATAATATCATTTAAATTTCTTTTTAAAAATTGTAACATAAAATAACCGGTTTAATTAATAATAACCGTTAGTTTTTTTCATAATAACAAGTTGTTCTTAATAATAACCAATTTCAAATTGACCCTAGCACACACACATGCCTATATATCATCATCATCATCACCTAGATTTGCAGATAGGCGATCAGGCCCTGAAGGGGCCTTTTACCCGGATATCCTTTGGGAGGAGTCAATGGTATGGTCATCAAGTGCCCGAAGGCATACATCTTGGTCCCCGAAGGGCAGAGAAGGGAAAGGTAGGAGAAAAAAGATGAGCCGGGGCTCGGTGACACAAAGATCGTCAATTCCTCTCGTTTTCGTACTCTTGAAGGGCTTTCTTCAGGAGAGTCCGTAAGTCATTTGATCGTTTGTGGTTGGGGTCTTGCATCTGAGTGGATCATTTTCTGGCTGGCGCCGTTTTCTTGGCAGCTCGGTTCTGGGGGTGTCTTGGGCAGTCTAAACTCGTCGCCGGGTGCGTTGCGTGGCAATTTGCGCACTGCGATGGGCCTTCTTTTTTCTGACAGTCCTTGGAAATGCCTATATATATATGTATATATATATATATATATATATAGGCAGAAAAATTGAAAGTGACCTGGGTCCAATTTGAAATTTCGGAGAAGTGTCGAAAGCGCCCTCTGTCAAAAAATGAGGACACCAAAGCTGTATGTCATTTTGAAGAAAATAATTTAAAAAGGACTGATCTACACGCAAAACGCAACAAAATCGAATAGATTGTTCAGTTCTTATGAACATTTAAAATCCGCCCCCCCCCCCCCCATACCTGCTCACAGTTCAATTTTACCTAGTTACGATCCCAATGTTTTCGATTTTGGGCTTAAAATTTAAATTAAAGTTTAAACTTTAGAATAATTTTAACTCCATGCAAAAAATAACGGTAAAAGTAGTTGTTCGTAACTCTAAAGTCTAAAACGTCCTCTATCGACATTTTTTGAATTTTGATTTAAAAAATCTTTTTGAGGGAAAAGGTGATATAAATAATGATTTTAGAGAAACCCGCAAATGAATCGACGTATTTTTCTGTCTTTAATCATCGTTTGAAGTTTTTGACCTTAAACTTTAGCGCCTCCTAGCTCCTACAGAAGACGTTTGTGAATAATGTTTGTCTTCTTGTCCCCTACCTCCCCTTAAAGTTTGTCCCAATATTAATGAGACACCCTGTATATATATATGTATATATATATATATTTTACGTTAGAATAATTAACTTTAAAAAAGTCTAAAGAATGTAATTTAAAATTTAAATGCCACTTCAGGTTTTCCAACCAATCGTTATTATATTATAACCAAAACGAATATCTCTAATAATCTTCAGTTATTTGCGGCTTCATCTTGTTTTATATTTTTCTTTTCGAAAAATATTTTATGAATTACAGTGAATTATAAATCAATTCTCTATCGGTAAGACCAAACCAGGCCCATCATTCCGAATTTTTTCGGGAGGGGGGTGGCAAAGTGTATATTATCTTTATATATTATACTGAGGAAACAAAACACATGCGCATTCATCAAAATACATTGCATCCTCAAGGCAATTGCCCCCTACTGGCCGCTCTAAATAGCGGGCCTGGAATAAAAACGTTAAAATATCGAGAGCAACAGAAAATTGACATTATTTATACATGCTTTTAAGTTGTTTTATTTTTAAATAATAGTTTAGCTTTGTTTAGCGAACTGCTAACCTTTGAATTCAACTTGAAATCCCGTGCTTAGTACGCATTTCTTTTTAAAATAAATTTGTAATAATTGGGCAATCAGTCATCAAATATTCCAATCCTATTTATGTGCTTGCAATTGCTAAAACAATCACGTCAATAAACTAGAAAACCCCCTTTTTTAAAAATAACACAGTAAGCCCCTGTGCGGTTGTGCTCGTTACGGCAAATTTGTGAGAACCCCAATTCGAGTGGAATTCGTAACGCTCGCTTATCAGCTGTAACATCTCCTTCTAAGCAGAGATTAGCTTTTCCTCTTGAACACGTGAGGCAGACGGAATCCCGCCCTTGTGCCACTGGAAAACCCCCAAGCGGTGTCTACGAGTTTATAAGGTCTATGAATTTGTCAAGCAGGGGGAAGAAATTGGAAGAATTATGTACACTTTATCTTTCGTGGTATTCTTATCAAATCGCATTTTTTTGTGTGTGTTCATTCTTTACACAAGCCTGGTAAGTATATTTATAAGTTTCGTCTGTATTTTGAATTCCTGCTTTTTTAAAGATAAATTCCTACTTTTTCCTTAAATAGTACGGAACCTGTATACAGTGTTCCCTCGCCACTTCGCGCTTCATGTTTCGCGGCTTCAGTGCTTCGCGGGTTTTTCAAAAAAAATTCATCAAAAATTAAAAATGAAAAAGTACAACCATGTCGGCAGTTACATTGCAGAAAGGAGCGTTGTTTCATGTTGATGCGCGAGAAAGAAGGATCTCTGCATGTCAAACAAAGAGATGAGTTGACTCAGAGTACATACCACGGGCTCTCAAAAGCTCCACCAACACAAAACTCTTCGCCTCTCTCAGAAAGCAGTGTTGGTTAATGTTTCTTACTGTACTATAACGTTTTGTAATTAACTTTATCAATTAGCACCGACACGTTTAAGTAAATACGTATACTGTTGTAATTTTTGTCTTGAATGTCTGAAGTATAAATACTGTTTACATATTTAAAACATTCGTGTACCTGCATACACAAAAAATCTTAGGTGCAAATTCTACTTCGCGGTTTTTCAGTTTTCGCGGAAGGTTCTGGTCCCCATTAACAGCGGAAAACGAGGGATCACTATGTGATAAATGCTTGATTAAATGTCATTCCGTTACTCGTGGAACGGTCTTATACAGACCGTTCAAGGTCACGTACTTTTTCGAGTTTATTTGCTATCTGATAGACAAGCTTAAACTGTCGTCCAATATGGTAGATAATACAGGACAATACGCGATAAAATATCACAATACATAGAAGGGAATGCACCAAGGACACCGTACGGGAATCGAACCCATCACCTCCTCACTGCATGCCGTCTGGTACCGGAACCAGTCATTTAGACCGTTCAGCCACTGACGTCCCAAATCTCGCAATATAAAACTATAATTTGTATTTCTTGAAAAATTAATACTGAAAGTGAGAAATTATTTGGGAGCTTAGTTTTTATCCACTGCTTTTTGAATGTTGAGATTTTAAAACAAAATACAGTTTCTAATATACATGAATAGAGTGATAGTATTTCACACAAGTATTTTGACGCAAAAACGATACGTAAGATTCCAAGCTGTTTCTGAATCCAACCCCACTGCAAATGTGCTTATTTCATAATGTCAAGGACTGTATAATACAAATTCACAGTGGAGTTGAATTGAAAGAATGCCTTTTTACTGAGGCACTTTTCTGTGTCCACTCTAACTGAAAATATAATAGTACTTGGAAAAGAGTTAATAGACCCTAATGGCGAATAGTGTTGTTTAGTTTTTGGGTGATCCCGTCCAGAAAGATGAATCTATTGAACGTTTTTCTCGCTATACACGTAACTAACCTCAAGAAATAATTGGAGAATTTAAGAAAAGAACATGAATAAAAGTGAATTTTTCTTTTCTTTTGGTTTTGTTTGGAGATTTTTGTAAATTTGTCAAATTATTTCAAATTGACATCATTTGAATACCTTTTATTTATTATTTGAATATTTTTCTGTATTACTAGAATATTTTTCATACATATTTGCTTTCTTTCAAATAGTTTTGACGGATTTTATTTTGCTCGGATATAAAAAAATTGTCACATCATTAGACAATTTCTTTGTAATTTATGCCCTACATAAAGTTTGGCACAAAATAAGTGAAAATGGTGTTTAAGGATCATTCATAAATGATGTCACGTTTCGAGGGGGGAGGGGGGTTTCGGGAAATTGTGACAAAGTGGGACAAGGGGAGGGGAGGGGGTAACAAGAAGTGTGACATCATGCATTATGCAAAATAGCGTGACATGTGACAAAGGGGGGAGGGGGGGTCCGCTGAAGTGTGACATATTGTGACAAAGGGGGAAGGGGGTTCAAATATATGGGAAAAAAGCGCGACATCATTTATGAACGGCCCTTTATTGTAAGAAAGAGTGATTTTGTCCATGTGGTAAATTTCTTTTATTTAAAATTTGAAATTACGTCGACCCACATGTTGGGAACCCTGTACTAGTAGAACCAATATGGCATACTTACTTTTCGGAAAAATAAACTGAAGACCACGAAATATAATAAAGTCAAATTTATTTCATCATTTATTTTCCTTATTTTAAAAAATACATGAGAAAAATGTGATTCTTCTGCGAAAAAGATCCACGGAAAGTGTATAATTAAATAAATAGTTCAAAGAAATGGCTCGTCATTCACAAATACTGCATGAAGGTAATTGATAATGAATAGAAAGTGCAATGAATTCGTGGTTGTTAGTCCAGCTAACAAAGTTCCTTCTTCATTAATGGGGAGCTTCTTCAGTCGACTTCATTACAGACTTGATAAAGGGATTTACAGTCTTCTCCGCTGCGACCTTTGCGAGAAGCAGAATAATTTTCTTGAAAGGCGGCGTTTTTCTGATTTTCTAAAGCATAGCTCGCAGCGTATCTAAAACAAAGAAAACATTTCAAAGTTGAAAACAATTATTGCTGGATTGACAAAGATGACATTTTTAGTTGCGCTCAAAAAGAGAGACTTTGCAATCTGACTGACTAGTCCGATATTTAATTGTCTGACGTGATTTTTTGTAGTCAAAATTATAAGACAGCGATCCTCAACCTGTGGGGCGCGCCCTACTAGGGGGCGCAAGCACACTAGAAGGGGGGCGTGAGAATATCCAAGAGAAAATATTACTTTGAAAAATTGATTAACTGACTGAAAGGAAAGCACACATACACATAGAAAACAAAATACATTTCGACATATTTAACAACTTTTTAAAGTAAAACAAATTACTAAATCAAAACATACTAAATTAAAAACAAATTTAGTAATTTTTAGTGACTTCCTTGGGCCTGTCTTGTAAAGCAAAGTTTTTCGAAGGAAGGCTTACTATTAGAAATAGCCACTCTTAGTTCATGTTTTTATATTTAGCCGAGATCTATAGTTTGTCTTGAAAGAAGTCACAGCAGAAAATCCAGTTTCACGAAAGTAGGATGTTGAAAATGGTAACAGAATGCGAAATGCCCTTGTTTTTAGTTCAGAAAAATCATCCTCTACTCCTGCCCAAAATTCAAATAGTAATTTATTGATAAATTAATTTTATTACTAAATTACTGGCTTTTACTCTTGTTTTAGCAGTTAGTTAAAAATAATTCAAAAACAGAATACAAAGTACTCAATATACATTATTGTTGTAAACGGGGGCGCGATGAAAATTATGATTGAAAACTGGGCCGCGAACACTGAAAGGTTGAGAAACGCTGTTATAAGAGCAAGAAGCTTTAAGAATACAAAATGTGAAAGTTACTAAAATTCTTCCGTACTAAACGATTTCATTATTTTATTTTCCTTTCTGTTCTACTACTAACGATGATAGAAACTCAAAATCATGGGTTCAATGCTTAAGCACAAGGGATATTGCTGATGTCACCGATTTACCCATTTCATAATTTCATATGATCCGCTTGAGCTTCGGAACTAAAATACGATGTATGGAAATATATTATAAAACTTAAAAATAAAGAAACACTTGAAGAATACATACAAACATTAATTTTATTTCAATTAATAAAAGGACTAGAAAAACTACTAAAAATTCAGATGCTTGTAATCGTCTCAGAGACTAAAATCCAGACTTAGCTAAAAATGATATCGCAATTCATGAGTTCATAAGAGTCATTGCTCTTGTCGTTGGGAGCGGTTGACCTTCGTCCATGCTGTCGGTCAGTTTAAAACTCGGGACTTACGTGATGGTAAACCAAAGCTTTTTTGCTTTGGCAGAAGACGTCGAATGATTAGGGGGACAGTTGGATTACATAGCACCCAAACGTACTCTACAATGTGCATATTTTTGAACTTCTTATTTTCGAAACTTTGTATCCTGAATCCAGAAGACTGTTGATTATCTACTCGTCCATTCTGTTTTCTCTTTTGCTGAGTAAGACGAATTAATCATCTTGTATTCCGAATCTTCTCCGAAGAGACAGACCGCTCAAATTCTCGAATCGTTCTGACGTGTTGCACGGTAAATAGTTCTTTAATTTTAGCACAAATACCGTATCATTGCACTCTCAGAAAAAGATCTCTCACTTTTGACGATTCTTGAATCGTCAAGAAAATTTCGTCATTTACAACGATCCTTTCCTTGTACTACCACGTGACTTAAAACAGTTACCGCACAAATTTCGCCAACTTGACGAAAGGTTTACTCGGAGCATTTTTCACGAAGCCATTTCGTCAAATACGACGAAAGTTTCGTGAGATTTAAGCATGCGTTTCTGAGAGCTGTGCTTTGAAAAAGTAATCGTTAAAACAACAAATCCTATATTAGTTATAAACGTAAAAGGGTTTGAAAATGATGTCACGCTTCGAGGGGGGAAAGGGAGGATCGAGAAACTGTGACAGTTTGTGAATCTGGGAGGAAAGGAGGTAACAAGAAATGTGACATCACACATTTTAGTTTCTGCAAAAACATTTAAAATCAGCAAATAAAATTTATTTTGAAAGTTTTTTTTTATTATTATTTTAAAGTTTCATTGATTTCATTTTCTATCGTAAACAAAGATGCTGGTTAAGCTTTAAATTTACTTCTGGTTCAAAGTTCAAAAGGAAATCTTCTTCGACATTAGCACTTTTAAGATAAAAATGCGCGGCTCATTTTTTCAGAGCTCGAACAATTAATATTTTTTACTATGTACTAATAATCTTTCTCGTTATCAACCTGAATTTCATTTTATACAAATCAAGTACACATGTAATCATCATTATTGTTATGCTCACGAATGTCATTAAATGCTCCAAAATAAAATTAGAAACCTGATCTACAACGTAGTTCTTTGTTTCTAAACTGCAACACTGCAACCCCGTTTTCTCCAATTGTATAATGTTGTATAATGCACTTCTATTCATACCGCCCGAATCCGCCCGTGCCGTCCTTAAAGAGTTAATGTTCTAGGGCGGAAGTGCCTGGTATAAGGAATGTGCCGTTTTTGTTCCCGCTATAGTTCGTTTAGCATACTTGATTTCTTCCGAACTGATGATATGTGCCAGTTTATAAATTTAGTTGCTTTTAACAAACAAAAAAGTAAACATTCTGATTCGTGTACTAAATAAACGCACCTGCAAAACAAACTTCCCTAAAACTCGAACGGATTCGTACTTTCTTGCCATGCGCAAAAGCGTCCAAATGTCAAAATTTCGTGGGCGTACTAAATCATTGTCTGTGTGGTGGGGGGGGGGGGGGGATGAAGCTAATTTCCGTCGAGGTTTCTTTTCTAAACTCATGTTTATGAAAATTGCAACACCATGAAGGACTTACGCGAGTGAGCTGAAATTTTCAGGAAATTCAAAGTAGCGCATGATATGCAAATTCCAAGTTAATTGTTCCAAGTCAGCGTCTCTTAAATTGATTAGAATTTCAAATCCGTAGCGCATGCGTATGCTGAGCAGCGCCCTCTGAACGGCGGATAGATCCTAATAAATAGACGGCTGTAGCGAGGCGTGTATGGTTATCGGTGGTTATCTGCTAGTGGTAAACGTTAGCTCAATCTTTACTTATGCCTCTTCGACGAAAGAGAGCGAGATTTGAACAACTTACAGAGTTTTAACGGGGGAGAATCATCGGCCTTCGTGAAGCTGGATTGTCGTATCGTGCAGTAGCCGCTGGTGTGCAGTGTAACAGCAGCACAGTGATGCGTGTTTGGAAGCAGTGGACGGACGAGGGTCGGACAACTCGGAAATCCGTTAGTGGACCCCGAAATGTGACGTCAACTCGCGATGATAGACACCTGGTCCGCATGGCGCGGACGGACCGTACAGCTTCCTCTAGACAATTGGCAGCACAGTAGTCAATAGCTACAGGTGGTTTCATTGTGTGCTTCATCAATTCGTAGACGTCTGCTGCAGCGTGGACTGCGCGCAACGACTCCTTTATACAGGATATCCCTCACGCTGAACCATCGCCGCCTGCGGCTACAATGGGCCAATCAGCATAGAGACTGGCGTGCTGATTGGCAGCATGTCGTGTTTTCTGACGAATCCCGCTTTAATTTGTGGTACCATGATGGCCGCATTCGTGTCAGACGCAATGCCGGTGAACGCCACCTTCCGGAGTGCATTGTCGAACGCCTCAGTGGACGAACACCCGGAGTTATGGTCTGGGGCGCCACAGCCTATCATGGGCGATCTCAATTGGTACGAATTGTGGGCAATCTGAACAGCAACCGGTACATCAGTGAAGTTCTACAGCCCTAAGCTGTTCCCTTCCTTCAAAGCTTTCCAGGCGCTGTATTTCAACAGGACAATGCCCGCTCTCATATTGCTAGGACTGTTCAATCCTTCTTTGCAACGCAGCAGGTACAGCTTCTTCCTTGGCCTGCGTATTCCCCGGATATGTCACCAATTGAAGATGTGTGGGATTTCGTTGGTCGGCGTCTCGCTCGTGATCCTCGTCCTGTTGCTTCTGTAGACAAACTTTGGGTACGCATACAAACAATATGGAATGCTCTTCCTCAGGCAGATAATCAAAATTTGTTTGACTCCATGCCACGTCGTGTAACAGCACTTATTGCGGCGCGTGGTGGCTACACAAAATACTGATTCCGATCTCTTGTTATTGTTTGTTTGCTTTGAAAATTTAATCATTTACTTGTACCACTACCACTCAACTGTGTATTAAATTTCATTCAATTATGACTATTCCTTCATGGTGTTGCAATTTTCACAAACATGAGTTTAGAAACGTGTGTAATTCCTGTTCTAATTAATTTACAAACTTACAATAAGCCTTATTTTGTTCAGAGGAAAAAAAGTTATTTTGAACGATATCTAACGTCAAGCTCTTCAATAATTATTTCGGCTGTGAGAAAAGAATTAATGCTAATTATCGTGAAGAATTTTTCTTAATGTTATAGCTAACTTAGAAGCTTAAAACAAACTTTGTCTTTTGCAGAAAAATATTTCTTTTCAACGTCTCAGTTTAAATAAAAACTAGTTAATTTATTTATTATTTATTCTTTCTGAATTATTAACCCCTTAACTGGTTTGCCCGCACGGCGTGAAAACACATGCCATGGAAACACATTTTGCTTTCACGGCGGTCACGGCAAAACCACGTGATGCGTGACGCATTGTTAAACCTTTGCTAAAAAAAGCCATGGAAATAATATTTTCCCGACGTGTGAACGTAGACACTACGTATACAGTAAATAACATTATTTCTTGACTGACATTCAGTTAGGTATAATGTTTCTGTAGAAGTAATTTATATAAGGAACTATTAAATGTGTTGTGTTTGACTTAGCTTGCATTAAACGATAAAAAGAAAACAATCGGAAGCATATTACTTGACCTTTTCTTTGTAAGGTAAAATACTGAAATTAATTGTTGCCTTTAAAACTTTTTGTTAGGTGATTTTACAACTCCCCCTCCCCTAAAATATAGATAAATAAAAATAATACCAATAAGTTGTCATTAATTTTTTAAATGAAAAAATTCCTAATTTGAACATTTTGGTGCGTAAGGACATGCAGAAGAGGGTGAAAACAAATATTTTATGTCACGAAAAATCTCCTGATTTTTCAATTAGTAAAGTTGGCTACTCCTGGTCATATCCCCCTCCCCCAACATACACCTACTCAAATCGTAATCAAAGATAGCTAAAAACTATATTTAGAATTTAAGGTTAGAAAAGCTTTTTGAGGAGAGCAACTGTACCAAGACAAAGTTAAATGGAAATACACCTAGAACTGAACAACTACTTTGTTCAACAACATTATTTTTATAGTTTGAAAAGTTAAATCCCGCGGCTGCGCCAATTGCGCAAAACTGCGCCGAAACGATTTTTCTGCTACATGCTGCTACAAAATGCATTTTTTTTGGAAAATTTGCTCCAAATCGCCATTTTCGGGAGAAAAATCGAAAACTTTTTAGATATTATATTTTTTTCGCCTTAAAATCGACATTTTCCCTCTAGTCAACAAATTTTTTTTAACCTTTGAAGCAGTTTATTAATGAATATTAGCTCTACCCTCTCTTAAGAACATCAAATATGGATGAGAAGATGAGAAAATTGAGCAGACTGAGTGATGTATAACACGCTTGTAGAAGAAACAGTGAGACAATTTCTAATGTTTTGTAGTATTATAGAGAGAAAAATCATTCCTTTTATCACTATTTATGTTGAACATTTTACTAAAAAAGTTTTTCTTTTAGATAAAAAAGTTTACAAGTTCATGGAACGTGAAAAAAATAAACTTAGCGTTTTTCCTCAGTGTACTTTGTTTTCTAATGTTTAGGAAATACTAATCAATGTGAAAAATCAATATCAGAAAAGATGTTAAAAAGATTGCTGCTCCATTATAACAATTTTTTTAAGTTCCTTAAGCCTACTTTCCACGTGCAAGCAAAGGAGCGCATATGTTCTACAATCTTTTTGCATTCCCCACAAAAATCGGATTTTTTTCATTTCAACTCTTTATAATGTTTCTTCTCAAAGTAAATAAATAAAATGTATTTTTATTTTAAATAAAAACATTGTTTGAAAATATATATTTGTTCCCGAAAGTTTTTAGAGGTAGACTTTCAAACGCTGTAAAATTAAGCATTGAATTGCAGCTTTTTACTTTTCTCATCTTTAAGCTCTGTAATCTATATTATATTATAACCACAAGCAATTAAAAAACATAAAACATAAATATAAAGAACAAAATAAGCAAAAAAAAAATAGTTAAGTTAGAAAATCATTAAAAATGCATGTATATCTAAATGAATTGATGATCTTTAGCAAATATGTTAAGCAATATTATTAGAAATTTTGTTGTGGATGAACGACCTCATAAAAGTACTCTTGCTTAAAGTTTCAATTTTTTAACTAGATTCGAAAGTTATGAAATTATCACGCTTTTCCTCTTTCTTTTACTTCATTTTAGCTTCTTTCAGCATCCAATTGCTGTAACCCTACCTAGGACTCTTAAAATGTAATTGTAACTATTACACAATTTTTGAAATATGTAAAGATAAATTGTTAAAAAAATCATTAGACATTAAATTATCAGCATATAATAAGAAATACATTTGCCTTTCTATTATAGAACTTAAAAATATAATTTGGTTCTTGAATTTTCTTGCTGCAAAATTATGAAACTCGGCAATTTACTTTTAGTGCCATTAATAACTTCCAAAGCATCTAAGTGAGCATTTAGGATTGAAATTCAATGGAATATTTCTTAATCAGAAAAATAATAAATATTACTGCAGGTGGAAAATAGGATCGACTTCAAATATATTTTTTGATAAAATATGAAATTATATTTAATTCATTCAAAATTTCACTGTTACTATAATCACAACGGTTATACCTAAATAAGTACCATTTAAAAAACAAATTTTAATTAATGATAAATAGTTTAAAATAGTTGAACCTTTCATATTAGTTAGTTTTTGCTTATTTTCTTGAAAGAATAGTTTTTTAGCTATTAAACAAAAAAGAGAGAATGCAATGATTTTTGAAAAGAAGAAAATTTTAAGCTTTCTTCCAGCTATTCTTAATCATTAGAAGAAGAAAAAAACAACAAAACATTGTTTTTAAATAATCTGTTTCTTGAGGAAAGTATTGATAAACAACTTTATAAGGGTTATAGGTTTAATTAGTCTTACTTTTTGAATAGGTTATGAATACTTTCTTAAGAAAGATAAAAATAATCCAGTTTTTCAAATAATCTAATCCAGTTTTTGAAGGATGACTGACGTTCACATTTCCTATCATTTTGAAGACTTGAAACTGCTCTTACCCTTGATGTATGAAAATGACATTGCTTTAAAACAGCCATTTAATATTTAAAAAGTAAAGAAAAAAAATGATACTAAGTTGATAACAACACAACAAAACAACAAAGTTGATGACAAAGTTTTTCGGCTCCTAAACTGATAGAAAAGTCAATTTCTTCTGCTCCAAACTGATACAAAAGTTAAATTCTTCTGCTCCAAACTGATAGAAAAAGGCCATTTTACCTGCTCCTAAAGCTGCTACAAATAGTGTTAAGGCAGTGGAAGCCCTGAATGGGGCTTTCAAAATTTATGTTTTTCACAAAAGAAAAAAGAGAAATCTTTTTACGTCATATGGCATTATTTTCTTTTTACTATAATGAGAAAGGAAATTCTGCTACAGTAGATCCTCGATTAACCGAGGTCTCTGTTAACCGAGGCAATAACGAAGTCTAATTTTTTTTTTACCTGTTTTTTTCCTCCTTTCCAAAATGAGCTTGAAAAAATTATACACATTTTAGTTCGTTGTCCATGTTACAGGCACTTTTTCTCCACAAAAGCACGCAAGTTAGAAGAAATATGACACACTGAGAAGACAACATCCATGAATGCTTCGTTAACAGGGGTCATGTGACCTTATTGAATACCAGGTGCAATATGTTATCATTTAAAAGACGTTCTATTGTTTTCTACCTTAAAAGTAGTTAAATTCGCAAGCATGGAAGGTTTTTATACATGGTTTCTATTAACCGAGATTTCCGATATCCGAGGTACTAGCGGTCCCAATTAGCTCGGATAATCGAGGTCTTACTATACTTGTTTATTTTCTTAGCCAAGACTTTCCTCGAATTTGCGCATGCGTCAGGTCTGCTATTTCATCGAAAAGGGGTGAGAGGATGAATGAGGATTAGGATGTGTTTAATTTTTATGAAGAATAAAACTCTCTCTGCGTTTTTTGTTCTTTTATCTTTTGTGTTAACGATTCGGGTAAAAGCAAAGAGTGACAGCACAAAATATAATTTCGAAAAGTTCTTATCTCAGCGTATCACCCCCTCTGTTGGAGAGAATCTTCTCGCCGGATAGTCTCGGCTTTTGTAAACGAACAGTATAGTAATTTGTTTGGAAAAAGTATAACTTTATTTATTTAAGGTTAATTGTTTATGATACAACAACTTTCCTTTCTGAGTTAAATCAATAATAGTAATCTGAAAAATACTATGATTAATTGTGCAAAATGTGCTTCCTTCTTACAAACTATTTTCCAATGTGGGATCATTCATAAATGATGTCACGCTTCGAGGGGGACAGGGGGGTTCGTGAAATTGTGACAAAGTGTGACAAGGGGAGGGGAGGAGGTAACAAGAAGTGTGACATCATGCATTATGCAACATAGCGTGACGCGTCACAAAGGGGGGAGGGGGGTCCGCTAAAGTGTGACATATTGTGAAAAAGGGGAGGAGGGGGTCAAATATATGGGAAAAAAGCGTGACGCCATTTATGAACGGCCCCTGTTTCAAACCTGTAAATTTTATGCATTTTTTTTTTACCCATAGCTTAATTTAGCAAATACGTTTTTAATTTACATAGGTTTCCAAAATATGCTAATTAATTTTTTGAAACTAATTTGACATTCCGGAAAACTGCATCTTTTGTGCAGTGGCTAAATATTGGATTCCGGATATTTCAAAATTGATCGGTTTCCGGATATCCGGCAACCGGAATCGGATATGCAGTGTCTGGCCGATCTACCCAGTACAGCAAGCACCGGGCCGTGGTAGCCTAGTGGTTACAGCTTCGGACTTCCACCTCGAAGGTTGCGCGTTCGATACCCGCTGAAGACCCACCATGTACACTTGGGGGATACGTGCATGTAAAATTCGTGGACCCCACCACTCCGCCCCGTGCGCAAGCAATCCTAAGGCCTCGGCTAACAGGTAGGGGGCAGGTGGAGAAAAGTATAGCAAGCACCCTACTCAGTTTTTGTTTTATTAATAGCTTGGCCAATGCTTTTATTCTGATTGTTTTAGCTTTTTTCAAACAATTTTAACTTTTACTTAGTTGAGGGACATCCAGTGGCGGATCCATAGGGGGGACAGCTTGCAACTGAATAGTCCCCAACTGGAGTATGGGACCGTTCATAAATGATGTCACGTTTTTTTCCCATATATTTGGACCCCGCCCCCCTTTGTCACATGTCACGCTATGTTGCATAAAGCATGATGTCACACTTGTTGTTACACCCTCCCCTCCCCTTGTCACACTTTGTCACAATTTCACGAACGCCCCTATCCCCTCGAAGCGTGACATCATTTATGAATGATCCCTATTGGGTAAGGTGACCAGATTTGAAAATTGGCACGGCGGGAAAGCATACCGGACGGGGGGAGGGGGAAATGTTCTTTCACTGAACCTCTCCCCTCGTGCACGGGTCAGCAAATATAAATGTAGCCTCCCCCCCCCCCCCTTGAGAGACGATAACAAAATGTTTTCGTCGTGGCCTACTCCAAAAAAAAAAAAAGAAGAAAGACATTGTTCATCAAATCCAAAGTTTAACAACTGATCAGCAATGCGAACTTAGATAAGCAGTTCTCAATAGTTATTTGTTCTGAATAATTATTTGGTAACATTGAAGTTTAACATCGTAAAAATAACAAAAATGATATAAAACTCATATCTTGGCGATATAGTCACATGGCACGGTGCCCAATGGTTCATTTCCCGTTCTCCCATTGTTCCTTAGATTCTCGTGCATTCTTCCCAAAAATCGGGATTTTTTTTAAACGTCCAGGGACAGAGGGACATATTGTTAAAATAGGGACTGTCCCACCTAAGGCGGAACGTCTGGTCACCTTACAATATGAGCCTAATAGATCTATTCTAAAAATATGAGAATGAAACAAAAAGTGTTCAAAGACAAATGAAAACTAAATAATTACTTAAATTCTACAAACCCAACACAAGTTTTGTCGTTCCGCTGATAGATTCGTTTCCACTCATCAAAAGTTGTTTGGAGTTGACCTTGATGCGTAAAAAGAAATCAGCAGATTTATATGCGTTTTATTCGCTGACTGTTGATACATTGCCATGGGAAGGGGGGGGGGGGGGGGGGGGGGGACATGTGCTTACGCCATGTAGATCTCATATAACTTATAGTAAGGTCTTTGTGGCGAAAAGTCACAATTGCTTTCCCCTTCTATTCTGTCATCATTTTTTTACATTTTCAATAAAGGATAGGAGGAGAAAAAGAAATCAACCTATTACAATTAGAGGAATTCTTGTTATTTCATAAAATGCGAATCCTACCACGAACTTCTCGAAAACCTAGTTGCTACCGGGAAAACGACTTTTTCTCCCAGCGTGACGTCACATTCAATACAATTTAAACGAATTTCAAAGATTTTTACTGAAAATTAAACAGTTCACTTGACACTGCTATACGAAAAAAAAATCAGTCTTTAATTAACACTAACCTTTTACATAATTTAATGCTTTTCCAGCACCTCAACCAGTTAAACTTCCAAATAAGCTATTTGGAACAATAAGGCGCTTTTTGTTTCAAGTAATACTTTTCTTTTCATTTCAATTTTAAATAAATTTTAATAATATAGGTTTACCTCTAAAAGTTATATAGGTTTACCTCTAAAAGTAATATAGGTTTACCTCTTATATGATGTAAAATCTTCTGGTTAAATGGGGAAACTGAAATCATAAAATTAAATTGTTTACTTCAGGATTATGAGAGACAACACCTCCGCCTTTCCCCTCTCTATTTGAAATCCTTGCTCAACCTAGATTTGGAGTAATTTATTAAACTTATTACTGTTTTCGTATTGCAATGCAAAGTGTATATGCATGATATTTTTAAAAATATTCTAACATTTTCTATATTGTTTCCAATCATGAGCTTCACGATCTGGGGAGGGGGAGGGCGGACGAGTACAATCTGCTTATTCAGCTTCTATAATTAAATAGCCTTTTGTGTCATTAATAACATACCTTGGGGTTTTATGCTTTCTTAGATCCAAAAATTTTGAGCTTTAAAAAATCATTGTTATTTATACCATAAAGTGCGATTTTTAGAATAATTATCAACCCCCCCCCCCTTGCCTCGTCTATTTTCAAAGTTTGCTAACGGTAGCCTTTTAATCTTCAAATATTTAAATTAGTTTCATGTTGCAAATAAATTATATTTTTATCATCTGCTGCAAATGTTCGAATTTCAAAACTTTCTATTGTTTTCAAATCATGTACCCTTCAACAAGGAGAGGGGGGGGGGGCGGAAAATTATATTTCGGCCCACCTTTGTATATATTAAAAATTAAATTGTTTATTACTACTGCACTAGTAAAACTATAAGCCCTTCTACAAGCGGCAAGTAAAATCGGAAAGATTTACGATCGACAAGAAACACGTGTATGCAAAATGTAATAATGACAACTCTGAAATTTACTTAAAACTTATTTATTCGGTACTAAGAATGTACTTAAAAATGTTGTACGGAGTTTTGACATTTGGACACTTCTGCACACGGCAGAAAAGAACGAATCCATTCGGGTTTTAGGGAAGCTTGCTTTCCAGGTGCGTTTATTTAGTACGCGAATCAGAATGTTTGCTTCTCTGTTCGTTGAAAGCAACTAAATTTATAAACTGGCATATAACATCAGTTCGGAAGTAATCAAGTGTGCTAAGAGGACAAGAACGAACAATTTAACAAAAATCAACAGTGGATCTCTTAAAGAGTCAACTGCTGGAGTTTTTACCCCAGTCAGTTTTCAACTTTTTTTTTTTTTTCATTCAATCTGACGTATAAAGGATTAACAAATTTTATTCACGGCTTTGAAACAATAAAATGGTGAAAATTTCAACCTAAAATTAAAATAAAAATTGAAATAAATAAATAAAATAAATATCTTGAATGACTGCGTTTGTGAAAGTACTAAGTCAGTCAGGTTTTTGTGCCCTATTAACAACTTAACGCATTTGCCCGTGTCTGACACTGGCGAAAGTTACCGGAAAGTTTGCCCATGCCCGTGCGTTATCTTATTTCTAATGCCCATCTGGGAACCTTTAACACTTTGTTTGTACAGTATATTTTGTCTATGTAACTTTTAACCGATCCTCCGCTTCCTAGTCATTTTGTCTATGTAACTTTTACCCGATCCCCGCTCCCTAGTCATTTTGTCTATGTAACTTTTTCCCGATCCCCGCTCCCTAGTCATTTTGTCTATGTAACTTTTACCCGATCCCCCGCTCCCTAGTCATTTTGTCTATGTAACTTTTACCCGATCCCCGCTCCCTAGTCATTTTGTCTATGTAACTTTTACCCGATCCCCCGCTCCCTAGTCACCCCGCACAACCTAAAATTGCAAAGAATAACTTACACTATACTCGTTTTTCAGAAAAATGTGAGGTGTGGCTGTGTCATGACACGGCCGTGTGTTGTATATGAATACATTTATGTAACGGGTGACATTTTTTATTATTATTACCATTCGATTGTTCTTGAGTAGCCCTTTCAAAGTATACGATCTCTGTATTTGGTTTTGGCATTTCGACGCGTATAAGCCGACATTATCTTTATATTTTTGATATTTTTTTATTCTAACACCTTATTATATTCACTGTCACCACTTTAAACTAATGTTTTATATACAATCGATATATTTTTGAAGACAGCTGATGATTAAAACTTAAACGAGCATTGTAGCTTCTCCGAGTCAAAAGCTATACTAATTGGAAATCTCGAAACCCAGCAAAATAACTTCAAAATGTAGGCGCTTTCCCCTCCACCCCCCGCGATGAATCACTGTTCTCGCTTATCTTAATGAATTCTTTGATTCTTTAGTTATCCAGTGGTATAATTTAATTTTGGATGTAGAGGATAGATTCGAAACTACAATGCCAAACTGTATCGCCCGATTTTGTTATCATTAGATTTTTTTTTATTGCCCCCGTATGGTAGCAAATTTAAAGATGTATTCACGTTAAAAAGTTCGGGAGTTAAGGGGTTAAACCAAATTTGTGCTTTCAATGACACTGCCTGAATAATATTAGGAGAAAAGCGCTTACCCTCCGATTTGTGCAATGAGGTATCCAACTTCTCTCCCGTCGCTGACAGCTTCCTTGCTCGCTTCGCACAGATACTTCTGGACACAGCTGTTGTTGTTGGTCATGAAAGCTCTAATGTAGCCTTTGAGGAGCGAAGCACTGGCGATAGCTGCGTCATCGAGAACAGCACGTGAGCCACGAGACGTAGCAGATCTTGCACGCTGACCCAAGCTGCTCTTCAGCATGTCCAGCACGCTGACAAAAAGGTTAAGGATCTGCTTCGAAGTTGCGGCGCTTTCCTCATCGTTCCCGAAAATCAGTTTCACGAGTGTACGAATGACATTCTTGGACGTCAGAAATTGGGAAACTTGCTTTTTGTTGTTCGTATCCAGGTCATTGGATGTAGCGGCCACTTGCTTGCTACCGCTGCTGAACTTCCGTTCGTCGTAACGAGCCGCTCTGGAAGCAGCAGCATCCGTGCTTGCATTCTCGAGCTCGGAATCCGGATTTGACAAACCCGCGACTGCAGAAACCAGGAACAAAACGGCGAGAATCCACTTCATTTTATTCACTGAAAAAGGAGAAAAACTGTTAAGTGAAAACTTATTTCACTGTATTAAAAAACACGTTTTAAGTGTTTCACAACAGAGGCAGAAAGGAAACCCGATTTTTCACCTTCACCCCTCCTCAACCCCCATAAAAACAGAAAAATTTTCAAAAGTGTCAGAAGTACATACCACGTTTTTCCGGTATACTTTTTAGAAGAGCTGCCGGGAGAATATGTTTCAATGTTCCAAATTATTAAATTCTGGACAATCTGGTAAGTTGACAAAATGAAAAAAGCCATATTTGTCGGTCTATTATCCCTCGAATAGAAACTTCATAACAAAATTGTTCTACTTAAATTTAAACCTTTGTTAAACTTCTAAGAAAAGAAAGGCAACTTTCCAAGTCAAGAGCTAAGTAATTTCTGCTCAAAGTGCATGTTCCAAATGGTATTTAAAGAAGGGGGGCTTTCAGTATGGATTAATTTCTGATGAATCATGACTAAAGACCAAAAAAATAATAATAAACATAGATTGCGCGTTGCATTCTGCGCAAGATAGAAGTCGGCTGCCAGCATGAAAATGAATCTTGCAGTCAAAAACGAAAGCAGGGAGTGGTTCTGTATTTGGTATGTAGGGGCTCATGGTGAACTTCAGTTACCTCAATTTAACGAGAACTAGTACGCGAGAAACACTTGTCTAAAAGGTAATTCGTTCAAGTCCCCAAATAATCACATCAGGAGCTTACTAAGCAATAGGCGGACCTGGCGACCACCACGGGCCCCTTCGTTATTCCAAATTTTCTTGTTTTCCCTTATGTTTTAGACCACATGGATTCTGAGAGGGCCTCAAATAATATCTCATGCAAGTTTTATAGAATATGGATGAAACTTGATGAAAAAATGAGTAATTCAAATGATAGGTCCACACATTAACGTTTTCAAGAAAGTCTTAAGATGGCCGAATTTTTATTTTACCGTCAGGTGCCATCAAAGTTCTTAACACGCTCCTGGGTCGGGTTATTGTATTCAAAAACTCCTACATGTTCACAGCTCAAATGTAATTTTAAAACTCAGTCTGGTTAAATATTTGTCTGTAGCCGCGACTGATTTCGTCCATTAAAGCATCCAGTGGGGTTAGGGCAGACTAGCGTGCCTTGACGCTAGGGCAGCTAGGCACGCTAGGGCAGACAGCCCGGCAGATTATGACGGGCAGATTGCGTGGTTTGCCACCTGACTAATTATAAAGCTGGACCACGGGTTCTTTTGTACGCAAAGTAGAAACCTCCTGCCAACAAATCTTGAAATTACAAAAAATAAAAAGGTGGGAGGGGGAGCAGTCTGCATTTGGCAATTTTTTCCCTATATAGCAGTGAAATTAACTTAACGTCTGTGTAACTAAATTTGTGATAAACACCATTGTTCAGTAGCACCAAGGATTTGTTATTGTCAGTGTCACGTTCTCTTAATGTTATTCATGACCTTATTTGATTAATGCACTTACGATGGAAGTTTTCGAAAAGATGACCTCGGTCTCAAATAAAAAGTATTAACAATGGTTTCACGGCATAACCCCACCCGTTGTGCTCTATTTGAACTTTCGAAATGAGAATGATGCATGGACCATCAGAAGCGTAAAATGCGGAGAGAGGTTTCAGAATGTAAAACACATCCACGTTTGAACGGTTCAATAGATGTTTTAAAGCAAACCATTTCCTCGAAAGTAGCGAGGGAACAATAATAATTCTTCTTACCGACGCTAGAGTTAAACGGAATAAGCTTAAAAATCTAATTTATCGTCATAATTTAAACTTCACAGCAATTTCAAATTTTAAGAAGCGTTGAACTACAAGAGAAAAATATTTAGTAAAGCGCATTTGAAGTCTTTTATAAATGAAAAAATATCTATGATAGCTATGAAAATATCATGTTTTACATTATTCCAAACTTTCGACAGCTGTGTAGTCCTTACGACAATTTTCCTTATGCTTAGTACCCCTCGTCAGAAAAAAGAAAGAAAAAATATGTATTTTTACCATTTTTAGTGCATAAAAAAACAATAACACATGAAAAATAGAATTCGATCATAGCAAAGCATAAGTAAAAAATAAAAGTTATGTCATGTATAGGATACATTATTAAATTCATGAGAAGGGTGAAAGTTTGTATGTTGAGAAAATAATCATTAGAGTGACCCGGGGTAATCCCCGATCACTGTGTTTCTTGGATAAATATTGATCACTCATTTTGTATGAATAAAAAATTAATCTTTGTGTAATTTGAGATATAGTCAGGAATTCTTGGACATTTTGCTAAACTATAACTACATTTACTAAATAATTACTTTACATTAAGCAATTTCTAAACTGCACTCAGAACTTGCCGTTTCAAAAATGGGTTCCTAAATATGCACCTTTTTACAAAGATCCTTCTCCTCTTTTATTAGAAAATATTTTGTTCTACTTTGTATTCATATTATTTAAAAATAGTGTAAGGTTTTGATTGGTTGTTTCACATTTTCTGTAAACATTAATTGTTATTATTTAAATTATTATTATTTAATAGGGCTGCGTATGGTCATTAACCCTTGCAGACCTAGTGCGTACCCGGTAATCGGCATCCATTTTTTCAAGTAGCACCATTGTCGGTAGATGCCATTGCCACTGAGAATTTCGACGCTCAGTTTCCCCTAGATAGCGGCACCTGAACTCTCATTTGATGCGACTTGCACTAGGTATTTACTTTAGCCGACAGTATCCAAGCCAAACGGATACTCAAGGGATCATTAACATGCCGCACAATCATGCGACATGGGCGCAAACGATTTTCTGCATCTTGAAAATCCACCGACTTGGGCCAGGTTCGAACCTGCGATCTTGGGCGTACGAGACTTGCGCCTTACCACTACGCCACCCTGTCGACAGATGGGGTAAATATTGATCACTGGGGTAATTCCTGATCACTTGCTTTTTTGGCATAAATTTCATAAGAAATAGCTAAAAATAATTATTTTATATCCTTTTAATGACAGATCACCAAATGTCGAAGACTAATGAAAAAAAGAAAAAAAAAGTCATAGAACAAGTTATGAGCAAAGAGAATAGGAAATCATTAGTGTAAAAATACAAGTTGATCAAATAAATAAAACCACCCAATTAGATGATGCTAAATACTCGTTGGATGCTATTCACACGAATATACCTATAGACAGCTATTATGCAGTTAATTATGATAATGATCCAATGTACATTTGAAAAGCTTTAAATAGAGAAGATCTGATTGAAAATGTTTTGAGAAAAAGGTGCAGGCAACTACAGATTGCCAAAAAGGAACAAAATTGAAAAGATAAATGTGAAGAACATTTTTCATGGTCCTGTGACCCCTAAATGAAGGTGACCCATGCACAGTTGATGACACTGCCATAAACAGTGCATATAAGTGTTACAAGAAATTTTGCAAATATTTTCAGAAAATATAGTCATTTTTTAAAAATAAATCAACTTGTCAGCTGCTAAATTATGTTTTGTTTATTTATTTATTCTTATGTATTAGTCGTTAATTACTTTCATATAATTATTTATGAAATGCCTTTCATTAAAAGAAAATTGTGTGATCAGTGTTTGCTCCAGAAGTGATCGATAATTTCTCTGTTCTATGAATAATTTCTAATCACTGAAAATTTTAAATATTGCAAATTCTCTTTTTTATTTTCAGAAGAAAAAAAAGTTGCATAGGATTCAGTCCATGTCATCAAATTTTCAGCAAAAATTAAAATTCTACCGCAAATGTTTTTTTTTTTTTTTGGGAAAAAAAAATTTTTTTGTTTGTATTATTTGATCGGGAATTACCCCAGGTCACCCTACAACTTTTCAGGACTTTCTTTGTTGAAACTGGATACACATGTTCAATTTGCAACCACAGTGATGTTAAAATTGCAATACTTCTACTTATTTTTCAAGCATCCGTCTGAACCTAATTCCTACTCTTCGTCCGACCGCATATGATGAACCTTCTATCGTAAATGTTGTATTAAGATAAGAATGGATACCTTAGCCACACACCATTTTTGTTAAAATCAGGGAAATCTTCAGATATAATAAATCACTAATTGTAACCTCATTAATGCTGACAATAAAATGTATTTACGTTGAATTTTCTCTATTTTATAAATACCTGCTGTTATATGGACTGGCTGTTTTCTCATAGTAAGATACAAGCTAAAATGAACCTTTTAGCTGTATATTTAGATCCAAACTCTATGAAGGATGTTTTGAATTATTTTTTAAAGGTAGTTATAAGAATTGTTTTGCTTTTCTATGTACAACCTTTACTCATTCTTCTGAATTTATTCCAACTTTTTTTTGTGTGTGTAACTAATATTTAAATTTTAAAATTTGTTTATAACACAATTAAAAGTTGCTGTGAAGTCATTTTTCTTATTCATTTGTTAGTTCAAAAATCAAAATTTGCTTTTTTTTTTTCTTGAGGGTTAACTGTTTAAAACCAGAAAACAAATGCTTGAAAAATTGAACTTCAAACACACTTATATATCCTGTTTTAACTTGGAAACTTCAAAAAAGTCATAGTGTTCAGAGAAAAGGTATTTCAATTATAAGATGTGCAAAGTATTTTTTGTTCCATGATAGCGAATTTATATGAAAATTTTACATAAGTAGTACGAAAAAAAGAAAAAAAGAAACGAGAGACAATAATCTATTTAAAAAAAGAAGATGAAGATGAAGTTTTTTAATGAACATTTGTATAGCATAACAAATTTCGAATTATATCGGTTTCAGTCCCTTTTTTTTACAACTATAACTAAAAAGGTGAAGGGAAACTGTTGATGTTCACGTATTAATGTAATAGTATTCCGAAAAACTCAAAAAGTTCGATGTAATCTTTGTATCTATACATCAAATCGTGCAATTTTCTGAAATCTACTTTTTTTTAAATTTGGTTTTCTCTGAGAAGAGTTTTACCACATTGCGCTCTTTGATGTGGAAAATAATTGTATACGAAGTGGACATGCTTTTGAGTTGAAAACAATGATATGGACCATTCGCACGTTTCAAATCACTTTCAAAACTGAAACGCGATTTATATATTTAAGCAGCGGGGAGGGGTTTTTTTTTTCCTTCAACTTCTTCTTGAAGTCTCTAAACCGAAAACCTAATCTTCTCTGACCTAAATAGCATTGCATACGGAATCAGTCATCGTGGAAAAGGTCACTGCGCGACCCACCAGTTGAAAGAAAAGTATCTTCTCCTACAGGCAAATCATCTTTGTGTTCTCGCCAAGGCACGCACCACTAACATAATCTTGAAAGTCGAGTTTTGTCCCTGACCTACAACGAAGGCAGGCCAACGACCCGCTCTTTTGATCTCAAAAAACCGGACTCGCGGGCGAGGTTATACTAGATCCTGTTTTGACGAAATGGCGTAATTGCTGGTGCAAGACGTCTTCCCGTTTTCATGAATATGAATCTTCAGCATCGTTTAATTTGATAAAAGATTATAAGTCGTTGGTCAGCAGCAGCATGACATTCTGAAAGACACAAATTTTTAAAAAAGAAGAGGAAAACATAAAATTGTACATTAGAATGTATCTGTTATCTTATTGAATTGAGTTTTTTAACAGTGTCTTTACAAATCATCTTTACAAAGTAAATGCTGTAGGCAATTGCGATAATGCAGTGAATCCCAAAACTGGGTGACACGAGGCGCTTATAATATCAAATCTTCGTTTCCAGGAAACAAACAAACAAACAAACAAACAAAAAAATGATGGGTACAATCAGGGAATTTAAAATTTGATTTATATTCAATGTTTTTTAATATTCCCACCAATTTTTCTTGTGATTTTCGTACAGAAAAATCACTTCGTTATTCAAAATCGTACAAATATATAATTGTATTTATGCATACGTATATCAGGTATATATATACAGCTGAACTCTCTTAATACGAAATACTTAAAAAAGAAGAGCAAAACATAAAATTGTGCATTAGAATGTATCTTGCTGAATTGAGTTTTTTAACAGTGTCTTTAAAAATCTGAAGTAAATGCTCTAGGCAATTGCGATAATGTAGTGGATCCAAAGTGGGTGGCACGAGGCGCTCATAATATCAAATCTTTGATTCCAAGGAAAAAAAAAATGATGGTTACAATAAGAGAATTTAAAATTTGATTCATATGCAATGTTTTTTAATATTCCCACTAATTTTTTCTGTGATTTTCGTGCAGAAAAATCACTTCGTTATTCAAAATCGTACAAATATATAATTGTATTTATGCATACGTATATCACGTATATATACAGTGCGTATCGAAATGATAGGTCCACCCGCATTTTTCAATGTTTCGACTGTTAATTGATAATAATTCCTTTTTTTTTGGTACAGATAATTCAGCAATAATCGTTATAATTATCTAGAAAGCATTTTGTTAACAATAAATAATTCTTTTTTATTTTATGAAATTTTTTATTTTGAAGCCGTTTCAAAAAGATAGGTCCGCCTTTATAAATCCTTGTACCAAAACGTTTTTTTCCATTAAATTTGCATAATCATCATAGTTAAGTCTTACTGCGGGACTACGCGGGCTGCCGTGGAAGTATTTAAATGGAGTTGAACACCACATTGCAATCAAACGAAATGGGTCGTCGTTGCAGCCTTTCGCTGGTTGAACAGGGGAAAATTGCCGCATTTAAGAAGTGTGGAAAATCGAATAGAGAAATAGCTAAACTTTTAAACAGATCTCATAATGTCGTAAACAATTTTTTGAGACTTAGAAGTGCTTATGGTAAGAAAAAATCATCTGGCTGGCTGTCAAAAGTGACACCCCGACAAAGAAAGACTATTGTAAAGGAGTTAAAATCAGGAAATACGAGCTTATCCACTTTGACCAGAAAACAAATTTCTCAAAATCAAAATCAACGGTCCATAGAATGATAAAGAAGTTCGGCAGTTTAGTTTACAGGAAGAGGAAAGCGGCTCCGAAATTGTCTAAAAATCACAAAGAAAAGCGATTGAAATTCGCACAGGAAGTGATGTGCTGGAAAGAAAACTGGCATCGAGTGATATTCAGTGATGAAAAAAAATTCAATCTGGAAGGTCCAGATGGCTGGCAATAGTACTGGCATGATCTGCGTAACGATAGAGAGATATTCTCGAAGAGGCAAGCTGGTGGTGGTTCCGTTAGGGTGTGAGCCGGCTTCGGAAAAACTGATATAACATTTGTATACAATCGCTTGAATGCTGCAGGCTATCAACAGCTGCTCGAACAAAATTTTCTTCCACAAGCAGAGCACATTGGAGGGCCGTTCTACATGTTCCAACAGGACAATGCTCCTGTGCATACTGCAAAGTCCACTTTTTAGTGGTTCCTGGATAATGCTGTGCATATTATCGATTGACCACCTTGCAGCCCGGACCTGAATCCGGTAGAAAACATGTGGGGCATACTCGCAAGAGCAGTATATGCAGGTGGAAAGCAGTACAACTGTACTACAGACTTAAAAAGATCTATTTCCTCCGAAAGGGTAAAAATCGAGACCAGCTGTTTGCAAAAACTTGTAGAAACCATGCCGAATAGGATTTATGAGCTCATTTTGAAAAAAGGTGGAAAAATTTCTTATTAATTGATTATTAATTTAATGTTTGGTTCAGTGGACCTATCTTTTCGAAACAGCAATTTCACAAATTTTTTGTTTCGTTTATCATTCCTATGATTTGTATATCATTTAAGCATTATTTTTTCATTGGTTGAACTAGAGTATATTATAAAATAGTACTTAATGCATAATAAAAAATTTTTTCCTAACATGAATTTCGTTTTTACTGATGGACCTATCATTTCGATACGCACTGTATACAGCTGAACTCGCTTAATACGAAATGCCAAAAATTTGCGAATTTGTTCGTATTAACGATTATTCGTAACAACCGTGAATAAGTAAAATTGTGTTTAAAAAAAAGTATTATAAATGCATGTTTATATTTTAAAAATAATTACTACTATTTATAATAAAAAGTAAAATGAATAGTGAAAACAAATGATTTATTTTTACTAATGTACACTTTTAAGTCTTACTGGTACATTGAGGAAAAGTGAACTTACGTTTTAAAATTTAACAATTTTGGAAAAAATCCTTAATAGTTAGTTGTTTTTTAGGTACATTAAATTTTATCAGGCAATTTTTTCGTGAATAGGTCAGAGATTTTATTCGTCTTAGCCGAAATTGGTATTTTAGCCTTCGTAATATGCGTGAGATATTTAGTATAATCAAATAGTAAATCAAACTTAGTGAACACAATATTCGTTTTAGCCGTGATTTCGTATTAACCGTGTTCGTATTAAGAAATTTAAACTGTATATATATTATATGACTTAACTGTTTGAAAGTTTTTGTTCTTTCAGGGGTGACAGGACTTGGAAAAGTTTAAGAACCCCTGTAATCCATTACTTAAATCATGTTTTCATTTTATTTGCTGAGCAAGAATGTAAACTCGCAATGCAAATGCAGAAATTTTTTTTCGATGAACTTAAAATCCAATGCTTATTATTTCTCAACATTTCAGTGAGATGTAAAACAAGCGAATTTTTCCTGTGTAGCTTACGACAAAATGAAATGTTTTGCAACTGAATTGAGCTAATGATACACTCTATTATTCCAAAAGTACAAAACTAAATTCCTTCAAGAAGAATTAAAAATAGCGAATCGACGCCGTTAGTAAAATAATTTGAATTTTTAGTTATAGAGATACGTCTCTTTTGGATTCATTTAAAATAAGTCAATTCATTACTTTAATATAAATATTAAAATGAGTTTCATGCCCCAACGGTTAGGCTAGTGCAAATCTATATATAAATAGGCAAAGACAAAGCAGTTAAGTACCATTTTTTCCTCTGTTTGTCAATCGATTTTGCTACTTTTTCTTGTATTTAGTAGCCATTGATGAGTTTAGTGTTATCAATGAGCATTTTTTTAAAAATAGTTAATTGTTCATTTTTTTCTCATATGTTCGACGTAGATTCGAAGTCTTTTTTTATAACATGTCTTTATTCGTCATTGTTTCATATTACTCCTTATATCAACACTCTACAATATTTTACAATATTTAATACATTTTTTTTACTATTTATAATTAAAAGAAGAAGAAATGTGAAGAACAAAACGACAGAGAAAATGGGATCTATTAAATGAATGTCAAAGAAAAATAATACTAATCTTAAGGTGTCAGTTAATCCTTCCAAAATTTTCTTTAATATATGATCAGTCAGTCGGTTATTAGTAAAGTACAACGTCAAACAAACGAAAAAAAAATTTGAAGCTAATAATGTCTCATATAATATAAAGTGAGATAAAGTGCAGTGACACATCATATATTGTTTCAAATCAACGTTTCGTAAGTTTATTTATTTGCATTAGCGTTTTGAACTCTTGATTAAATAAAAGTGAGCGTTTGTATTTCTGATTCATTCAACAATAATATGGTTGCATGAAAATTTTTATATCTATTTTCTTTACCGGAGAAGTAATGCAGCTAGATAAAATTTATGCTCTGTCTGTGTTACAAATACATTAAATTTAATACCTAACTCAGTGGTCAGTTGGTCGCATTGGGGAGAGATTAACTGATAATTGAAATATTTAAACAGAACAAACCGTTGTCAAACAGAAAAACTAAAATGTCTGAAAGTTGTTTAAACGTTCTAGGAAGAACTTTAGAAATTAAAAGAATTACGGTTGAATTTCGACCACTGGATGAACTCTAATAATAAATAAAAGAATGGCAACAAAAATATGGTATCGAGGTGAAAAAAATAAATAAATAAAATGAGCTTATACGTGATGAAATTTACTTTCTGCGATGCAGCCATATTAAACGGTACCGATTTCTTTTCTCTTTCCTTCTTTTTCTTTTCTTAGGCTGGCAGATAGGAAATTTAAGAGAAAAAAAATAGCGGAACTTGCCCTTTTATATAAAAACAGAATTTTTGATATTCGCTTGGAAAAAACATGCAGAAGTTATATTTCCACTACTGAAGAATTCTTGTTTCATTTAACAGACATTTCAGAAAGTTTTTTGACTCGATTTCTGAAAGCTTCTTGCAGTGTGGAAACCTGTTCACTTCAAATAAAGATTCGCCAATTTATATCACACATGTCTTGTGTAAACATTTTTCCTCTTACTTTTGCACATAAAGAAATCTGCATTAATCCTGTATGTGGATTTCGTTTATTTTCGACAATGTGCGCCTGCGAAGTCTGTTTCACACACTGTACATATTTCTCTAAAAACGTTTATCTAGCCGAAATTTATTGACAATTCAAGGATTAATTTCGTGTTTCACGCATGATTTTCTTGTTACCATACCCACCCCCCTCTGAGAGTCGAATACTTTTAAAGATTATACAAATAACGAACAAAAACTGTATAATTTTCAACTTTTGAGCAAATTTTCCGGGAGATGGGTAAAATCCAGGGTTGCCAGACGCCCCGGATTTTCTGGAACAGTCGAACAGCCCCGTTTGTTGAGAATTTGTCCCTCGTCTCGAGAAATTCCAGCAAAGTCCCGTATTCTTGCCAGGATTTGATTTTGCCAGATATCGGATGCCTGGCAATCCTTGTAAGACGGGATATCCGGTTCTGATGTTTCAAATCTCTGAATTCTGTTCATTTTTTAAAACATCCAACAGTTTCCACATACGTAACAATTTTTAAATTTACATATGTTTTCAAAATACGCTAACTAATTAAAATCAAAATTGACTTACCGGATAACCGGATATTTAAAAATCGGTCGGATACCGGATGCCCGGCATTCAATACCGGATATCCGAATCCTCCCCCCTTCCCGTCTATGCGCCCCTGCTGCCCATTATTTGCAATTTTTAAATTTGGCAACCTTGGTAAAATCGAAGAAATTGCCCCCGTCTCAGAAAAATTCTACATAGTTGCTGCTAAAAACTAATTTAACGACGGATTTAAACATCTTTTATTCAATTTACGCTTAAAAAAACGCTTGAAATTATATTCTCAGAAACTTTTCTGCTTAGCATACATAATAAGTTGAAAAGTAAACAGTTTTCATACCAGCATGCGAATGAGTAATTCATGAATAGAAAGAACTTAAGCAGTTTGATGTTACCTTTACGACTCTCGTTTAGTTACGCTTGAGTACAAGTTGCAATCGTTGCCCCTGCAATACCAAGAATTAAAAACAAAACAACTTCTAAAAATTTTTCTTAGAAGCCGTTTTCCACAGCTCGCTTAGCACAGTGTTCGAAAGGCGGTATTTCGGCCCTGACCGAACTTTTCTTTTTGCTCGTGAACTGCTCCCAATCGCAACTAAGAGGATCGTAACCTTACGAATGGTTCAGTCAGAGCAATGACTTTAGAGAAAAGAACTAAAAATGTCATTCGGAACTAGCAGGAAACGTAACTCAGTGCAACATCGGAATGATTTTAATTAGATCTCAAAGTATGTAACGCCTTCAAACCGTATGCGTGATTGATACTGTTTTAATTAGAATAGTCTTAGTGCAAAAATTAAAACTAAATAAAATTCGCCAAAAAAAAAAAAAAATCTAGATAAGCATTTTAAAAAATAATTTACAAATATGGAAAAATTCATAAAATTATTCATAAAGTACAGATGAAAAGATGAGTGAAGAAATAAATGTCATTGGGATAAGAGAGAGATTAAGCCATAATTACGCCCAGGGTCAGACCCCAGGACATGGGGCCCGTGTCCTAGGCATGGAATTTCTAAAGGGCGGGAAATTTTTCAATAATATCTGTGACGTCGACAACTCAGCTGGATAAAATACACTCACTCTTTCTTTAAATATAAACATCTTAATTTTATTCTCATCACATAAATTTCTCATGCTACCTCATGTAGCAGCGAACTCTACAACCGCCATTGAACACACACTTTTTCACACAGCTTCGAAAATATTCTTTTATACCAAGTCACATGATATATAGAGGGCGCTACGCCAACACAGAACAATATCATTTAATGTGTTTTTAAATAATTGCAATATTAAATAACTGGTTATTGTTAATTCATAACAACAGGCTATTCTTAATGCTAAAGAATTCATATTAACGTATGCACACAAACACAGTGCACGCACATATATAAATGTATAAATTTATATGAAGTAAATTAACCTTTTTAAAGGTGCATGAAAAATTGAAAGTACCCTGGACATGAAAACTTCCGGCCCCCCTTGCCAAGTTGGGGCCCCCCTAACACTATTGGTTTCTGGGATAATTAAATAATGAAACGATAATATAAGTTACTTTTAGAATAGCGTTGAGATGTTGCATAATATAGCATGTCAAACTCCGGAAGGTGGACAAACTTTCAAAACCCTAGCAGTGCTTGAAAGTATTTAAATTTGTTTCACGTCAGAAAATAAGGCTGAATTTACAATTAATTTTAAGCTATACAAAGTTGTTATTTTTTGTTTTATATTTTAAGGTTATTCAAAATTGAAGAGCAAAATACGACAATTGATTCTAAATCAGTCGACACATCACTCACATCATGGAAAACTTCACCTTTTTAGTAGAACATATTTCGATAATCAAAGATTATTTCCATTTATTTATCTGTTTATTAATTGATTCTGAAGAACATTTCAGGAATGCGGTGGCTCAAGAATCAGGGAATTTAGAGATCACAGAGACATGCGTTTGCACAAGGATCAGGAAATTTACTGATCACAAGTTGTGAACAAGTGTTGTAACGTATAAAAAAAGAAGAGGAAATTATTTTGAAACTAATTTATTCCAGTGGCTTTCCAGTAGAAAACGAGTAAATAAAGTGACTTGTCCCTACGACAATTAATTAAATGTATGCTGCCATTTCTTTAAAGATAATTATTTAAATATTATCCCTTGAAAGAAGAGCTTATTGTGAATACATGTGTCTAGTATGTATAAACCGCACGAGTTTTTAATGCGAGTCTGGCTAGAAGGAAAAAAAATTAATCTTAATAAAGAAAAAAGATGTAAGTGATCTTGAGAGGAAAATCTTAAACATAATTTACAATACAATTTTAGAAAGGAAAAGTATCATGGGTATTTCCCTTTAGGTTTTATACAAAGCAATATATAATACATAAACCTATTTTTAAAAAATCAAGAGTCGGTCACAGTTATATTGTCAATTAAAAAGATAAACTGACTTGACTTCTTGACTTACTAAATGCGCTCAAATAAATTCGTAACAAGTTACCCAATCTCTCCTTTCAACGAATTTTCGCGAGGAACATCCCACCGTCGAGAATAATAAGATCACATATCATTGGCAAACGATCTAAAAATTCTTTAAGCAAACGAAACAAAATAAAACTAACGATAAAATACAATTTTAAAAAATTTAAAGACGTACCAAATTGTTAAAAGAGAAGTGAATTCCTGTGTTCGAAGAATAGAAACTATATTAGTAGTATTACTATTATTATTTATTTATTTATTTAGTTTTATTTTATTTTATTTTTTTAATTTTAACCTTTGGATAGTTTTAATGATTTACATTATTGTTAATATCATAATTATTTTTTTTTTGACAATGAACAGTTTTATTGAAACTATAATAACAACGCGGGATTTATTTTCTTTTACGAAAATATTTCAATTTAATTCAGCGTGCCCGTTGATTCTTTTTCTTTTTTTTAACCTCTCACGGATTTTTTTCTTTTTTCGATAGTTAACAAAAAAGACAACTTTCAAATCATAAAATGACGTGATTTTTTTCGGTTGGGAACAATTATTCCAATTGTACTAATTGTCGAACCTATCTTGAACAATTTTAATTTGCTAACTTTTTCACGCGCTTTAAGCAATAAGGAAATCGAAATAAATGCAGAAATATTAAAGTTCTAACGGTTTGGAGCTAATTTAAGCTTTGGCAAATTAGTAAGATGCCATCACACAGTAGGTTTCTGAAATCTTCATACAAGTTGTTAGTGTCTAAAACTTCTTCCAACAACATCAACTGCATGCCTTTCATATTAGTTCTCATGTTCTCAACAGAAATGAGCTAATAAAGTGGGCTTAGTTAAAGCAAGCTGATGAAATCTGAGAAACGAAAACATGATAAATTGATATTACCATAAAATCATGAATCTAAGCAAGAAACTTTGAAAAGACAAATGTATTTAAAATATACATTTAAAGCAGGAAAGTTGCATAAAATATACTTTCCGAGGAGAGGGATGGAGTTGCAGAAGAGAGAAAAATAGGTAACTGCAGCATTGTGCATTGATATGCTAGCTTTACGTATTCAGGGCCGTCGAGAGCCAAGGCGGGGCGCTGAATGTCAGTTTGTCACTCCATTGCGCTTGCCATCCATAGAAATATTTTACCCTCTGCACTATTCCGATGCCGAATCGGGCTCCCTTCAAAGGCCCCATGAATCAGCCATGCCTCACAACCCCTCTCGATGGCCCTGTGCGTATTCCATCATTAAGCTTGGTATAAATGTTGCCTTTTATTGATCAAATATTTATGATATTTGAAATAAATCATTGAAATGCACATTGTGATTCCTGTGCAAAAGAACGCTTTCTTACGAGGGCAAATTGCTTCGTAATTCAATTGCCAGAAGTTCAAAACTAGTAAATTATAACAATTAATCAAACACATTTTCGGGCTAAATCTAAAACATTTTTTAAGTCCCTCAGGGGCACGGCCGGAATAATAATATTTAGAGGGGGCACCAGTGAATACCAAGTGGTTTTCCCTCAAAAAACTTTTCATAATCGAGTTCTCAAAAGAGTATTTATGATTTTTTTACTATCCCTTGAAATCAATTTATCTACTAGCAGAAAAAAATTAGTTAATGGGCTAATTGCACATTTCTTTTACTGATTTGGAAGGCATGTGCCCCCTAAAATCCGTCATAGAAATCCATTTTCGAACATCGTCTTATATTACGAACCTGTAGTGGATGGAGAAAAACGTCTTACCTTGAGGAGCAAACCTGTGGAGAGAAGAAAAACAGGTGGATGCTGAGATAATAGCTCTTTCCTAAGCTAAGCAATCGTTTTATACGAGCAGAGGAATCCCGCGGTCCCACATTCGCAACCAGTCACGTGATGCACCCGGAAGTCGGCCCACCTTGAAGTCATAGCCCGAAGAATGACAGAAGGAACAGGACACTCGGCAGATGGGCGGGGCACACCTTGCGTGAAATAGGCGCTTCTTCAAGGTCCTGCCTGACAGACTTTGTGACATACCTGGTAGTTCTCATATTAGAGAGTAATGGATTTGAATAAAACAAATGCGAGTCCAAATACATGAAAATTCAAAGAAATATGGAATATGTAGAAACAAGATCGTTCAAAACTATGCGGGCTTATTTTTTCCGTATTGCCTTACCAATAGCTATTTTCCAACACGAGCAAAATCTTTTTCTCTCCCTGTTAAGTTGCATATCATTTCAAATATAGGATTTAGATGATTTTCTGAACACAAGATATGTCTTTTTAAACGTGAAACGAAAACTAAAATCACTGGTAGATTTACACCAACGCAAATTTCGCAGTTGCGATAGGCCTCCGTTACCCAAGGGCGACGATGGAGATAAAAAAACTGCTCGTGACACAAATTATTTTCTTTATTTCAATTTCCCAGTAAACAGTAGAGATGGAACGAAGCTTCGGCCTGGCGAATAGTCAACTGTGATTCGGCTTATCTGCAAATATCTTGTGAATATTCTTTTATAATTATTATTATATGAAATATTGCCTAGAGTTATGCACAATTGTACCTTATAATAAAACATAGTAGAAATTTATATTTAATTTTAAAATTTGTGCTTATGTAACGGTTTGTGTGTCCTTGTAACCTCAAACCATTCAACAATTAATAATATATTTTATCAATTTGAAAGTTGCTATGAAATGAATAAGCTATATTAGATTATCTTTAGTTAATATTCATATAAATAATTTTATGAAATCAGAACAGAATTTTCCTCACTCCCATTTCAAGCTAACTAACAACATGAAGACATTCCAATCTTGGGAAGCATGAGGAGATGTTTTTCACTTTGTTAAAAAGCTACGTTCAGATCCACAGAACAAGTTTGTCCTACCTCTGTCTACCTCTAGAAAAAATCCACACCTAAGTAAAATGTGTTTTTTTTTTTTAAACTTCAGTTACTATATTAATATTAAGAACTTAAAAAAAGCTGAATTGAAACTGATAGTAAAAAATTAAATTTAATTATTAAATAACTTATACAATGAGTAGTAAGTACTATAATTAATAAAATATAACATAGTCTTTTTACTACATATTTACACGAGGGACGAAAAAGAAAAGGCCTACATTGTAGTTCCTACTATCAAGGGCGGGTCCAAGAGAGAATTTCGGAGGGGGCCATTCGAATAAAATTTGTAGTTTTTTACTGGGTAATAAAGCAATTTTAAGGTATTAATAATAAGAAATGTTTAGGCATTAAAACACACACTTACCTTATTTTTTACACAAAATAACCTATTACTTTACATTAATAAAACAGCATAAAATTTAAACACTTTTACTCATAAAAATACAGAACAAAATTCGCATTTTTTTAAATCCAGGGGCCAGGTCCTCCCCTTCTTCCTAATGCCCTTATAGAAGAGCCACGTGTCTGCCTTCTCGAACGACACTTACAAGCTCCCTCCCCTCCGCCTCTTCTTCCTAAAAGGGTGCTTTGAAAATTTGTAAAAGAAAAACTATTGTATTGTTTAAGCATACATGATTATGCTATTTTTTAATTTTGACATTTCAAAATTTTGCGCCCCCGAAAACTGCCTTCTAAAGAGCCCTTACTCTTCTACAAGAACCAGCCGAATGATCAATGACGCAACATATTTAAAAAACCTCAATTTTAGTTTCCGACAGTTTATACATGTAAATAATTCTATTGATCAATTTTAACTGTTAGTTTAAATCGGAGCACCGAACTAGGATTTTAATTCTCTCTTTCCAAAAGTTAAACTTTCTTAATTAAATATTTTTTTTCTTCTTTTACTTTATTTTCTTTCTTTCTTTCTTCTTCTTCTTCTTCTTCTTTTTGTGCAACAGAGTTGAACTTTCCACCCTCCAGAAGTGCCGCCCCGGGCGGCACTAATTTTGAAACTCAAGTCCTAGAAACCCAATCCTTAGCTATCTTTGGTGATGTTAGAGGAAGGAGTCTGGACTCTCTCCAAGAAATATTTCATAACTGACCGCCTAAAAACGAAATTTTAATCTATGATGGGAAGAAAAGGTTGGGGTTTTCTCTTTTTTGTTTTTTTTTTATTGAAGTGAATTTTAGACCATCTTAGGTGACTCTAGGGGAAGGAAGAATTCGTATACTTACTCTCGGGAATCTCTAAACATAAATTTAGGATATCTCTGATGACGTTAGAGAAAAGGTGGGGACAGGGGGTATCGAAGGCTCTTCCACCGGAAAAATTTCAAAATTGAAATCTTAAAAACGCATTTTTAGATCTCTTTTGGTGAAGTTATGGAAAGTAGGTTCAGAAACGTTGCAGGGTACTTTTTGACATTGAAGTTATAAAAGCGTAATTCCAAGCCACCTCTCCCTGGACATTTTTCAAATTTGAAATTCTAAAGGCGCCATTTTTTGGTGAAGTAAGGGATATTCCTCAAATACTTCTGAAAACAAAATTTAATGAATTTTTCGTTCGGTGCTTTCCCGCGGATTTTTTTAAAAATTAACTTTCTAAGAAGTCAATTTTGCCTATGTTTGATGTAACTTTAGGGAGGTGCCCCAGGCTCTTCGTCAGAAATTTTTCGAAACGAAACTTATGTATTGATAAAAGATCTATGCATTGATATCCAGAGAGAGCAGAAGCACTCATCAATAACCACCGGATAGCAACGAAAATGAAAAATTAGTTTTTGTTAAGGAGTAAACTAAACTTTTAAAAAACAAATATATCTTTCCTTTCTTTTCTTTTTATCCCGGCACCATCTGTAGTGACCGGGCGACAACATCTCGGCACTGAGCGACAGTAATGTCGCCCACTTTCTACCTTACTTTATGAACTTGGTTGTAGTTGTAAGGGGAAATAATTGCTGATGGTATTTTACAAGCTGTTCAAAAAAATTTTGGGGTTGATAATTTGGTTTTCGATTTTTTTATTCCGGAAAAAAAAAAATTCGGAATTTTTCTCGGAGGGGGCCATGGTCCCCATGGCCCCCTCCCTGGACCCGCGCTCTAACATTACATCCCAGGCCATGTTCAAAATCCTGCTGCAAATATAAAAGGAAAAATTTAGTTTAAAAATCTAAGTAGAAGGCGGGCAACAGTCCCTAAAAATCTTATTTAAATAGTAAACTCCTTAAAAATACTTATTACATTAAAAAAAGAAGCCTCTAAAAATTCATTTTAGACTATGAATGATAGTCCATAAAAATCAACATTAAAATACCAACAACCGTTTTTAAAAATCGTCATAAGACGTGGCAGCGACTAAAATACGCATATGCATTAGGACAATAGTTCCAAAATAACATCCTGAGTCCGTAAAAATCTCAGTTACTATATAGTCAATACTGCATCTAAAACTTCCCAACAGAATAAGAGCCCGTACTCTCTTTAAAAATCCCCATCAGATGAAGAACAGCAAACAGTCCCTGAGTATATCTGTTAGAATGAAGATAACATTCCTCAAACCCTACACCCCCATTTGAATAAAGACAACAATCCCTGAGCATATCTATTTGAATAAGGACATTAGTCCCCAAAATCTTCATTAGAATAAAGACGTCAGTGACTAAAAATGCCCATTAGACCAGATTTTTAAGAACTGCTGTTGCTGTTGCCAACAGTCCATCTTAAATTCCCCATCAGAATGAGGACACCAGTTCCCAAAAATCCCGATAGAGAAATTCTCAAAACAAATCCTAAAAATTCAAATAAAATAGCGCTTTTATCAAAGTCGGCAATAACAAGCAGAAAGAAAGCAACATTTCCAAAGGCAAATAAATATGCACATTTAAGTTAGAAAATATTTAGTACTAAACTAATACTGAAGTATGAAATATAATTTGATCGAAAGTGATAAGAAAACTCAGTCCAAATGGTGCCAAACAGGCAGTTCAAAAAATGAATGAATTTTGCAGAATAAATCACCCGAGTAAAATATAGAATTAATCTAAATCAGCGCTTCTTCATTTCTTTGATACGCGGAACCCGTTTTTGGGTCAACTTCTACTGCCGAGCCCCTGTTTTCTTCATTAGTGTGGTATTAATGAAACATTCTGGAAAGTAATAGTTAATTTGAAATAAAAATGACTATTGTATCAATTAATATTCATTATTTTCAAAAAACAATTTCAAAAACTAATAATTAAGGAAAGAATTCTTTAAAATAACTAACTTCAAACATCAATAATAATATCTAAAATTTTACAAAATAATATCTACAGGTTTTAAATTTCAAATCTTGAAACAACTTGGAGAGAAAGAATATACATTTTAAAATTTTTTGTTAATTTCGGCGTCCCAGAGTAATTAAAGTGTTTTAAGGGACAAAGCATTAAAAATATACAAATTTGGGGACTGTCTCCGAAATTCAAGGGCGTACGGTCATGATAACTCCATTTCGCACACATAGCTCGCAAATGACAGAAATGCCGACACGGTCATTTGTGACAATGAGAAAAAATATTTGTCTTTTAAACGACGCCAGAATTCTTCCACTGAAGGCGTTAATTAAACTTGTTGTAGCAAAGATGAAGGATGAATCACGTGTCATTTCATGTTCCTTGTATTTACATAGTCGAAAAGCGTACATTTATAGCAAATGTTTTTAAATTTCAATTCATTTTCATACTTACTCTGCTTTTCATTCGAAAAATTTAAATTACATGTTTCAATCAAACCTTTCAATGGCTCAATAATAGGCCGGATGAAGGTCTCTTTTATTTCAAACTCTTCCTTTTCTGGCCAGCTTTTAATTGTTGGGAAGAAATCAAAACATTTGAAACACGCTTTTAAATCTTTTATCGTTAAATGAAATTTTTATTTTTTTTTTGAGCATTAAATACACATGTGCAGTAAAGCCTCTCAATAAAAGACACTAAGAGGACTGGAAATTTTGTCCCTTAATTAGAGGTGTCCCTTCCTCGGTGGTTCATAAATTGATACATACACATAGCATATTAACTTATTTTAACTTAATAATAAACATGTGTTATCGTTTAAGCTTAAATACTGAAATGTTTCATGCATACTAAGTAGTCTAAATTATTGAAATTAAAAAAATCTTTCTTTGAAAAATTAAAATCTTAGCAAAAATGTCGTATTGGCAAAGTTTTGTAACTTACAGAAATATATTTGAAGTAATATATTTAATTTTTTGTTTTAAAAGATGTAATTTGCAAAAAAGTATAAATTAGGTTTAGAGTACTTTTCCAATCTTTGCTTAAAAATCTTGTTGGTGGCCAGGTATTGTCTGTCAATGCTGAGCCCACATGTATTCCATAGTACGAAAGAGGGAAAAGCCGTCACAAGTAGGGTTCGGCAAGCACTTTAAAATACACTTGTTTCTTTTTTCATGCTTCTAGGACTCATACCAACTTTCAGAAGTTACTATTTAGAAGAAAAAAAAAGACCTTCAGCTTTCAGTAAACTTTTCTTATCTATATAACTTGATTTTTTGAAATTCTTCTCTGTGAATGCCCCTTAAACAGAGTGTCCCTTATTCAGAGGTAAATACATTGCGGTCCCTATTCAAAGGGACTGGGACCAGAAAAAGTGTCCTTAATTAGAGGTGTCCCCTTTTCGGAGGTGTCCCTTAAAAAAGGTACTACTGTACTTGTTTTCATTGAAGGGTCTAATTACGTTTATTGATTTTTGTGAAAATAAAACTTAAATAGTAGATAACTCTAACCAACTTATGTCTGTCAAACAGTACTTTTCATTCGAAAATGGCATATAAAGTATAGCATGCCTCCTCGTGATGTGCACTGGATGAAGCCAAATTTCTCACAACGACCACTCTGTATGCCTATTATATCATGACTTCTAAAAGAAACCCAGAAACTGAGAAACTCATCGTAGTATGGCTGAACAGTCTCGGATAAACGTACAGAAAACTAAAATGTATTATCTCAAAATTGTATTCTTAGAAAAATGCACGCATCTCGTTCTTAGCTAAACATTTGCAAATAGTTGGCATTTAAAGCACTTCTTCGCACTGAAACAAAATTTGCAAAATAATTTTAATATAAAATATGGTGACAGTATTGTTAACGAAATTTGATGCTGGCGCATACGGGAAAGTAGGTTTGGATAGTTCTAGGGGAAATTCTTGTTTACCTTGTTAAATTAGTCCTTGTTAAATTTTATAATTTTTTCTCCATTCCCCTGTGAATTAGTCGTTTTTGTCCCTAGTTAAGAATATAAAATCAACTGCCGAAGCTCTGTGTTATATAATATTTAAAATTGTTCATTTTCTTATTGCCACATTTTCGGACATACAATCCGCGTACACTTACCTGTGATATTTTTATAAAGGATGCTTTACAAAATGAAACTTAATTTTCAATTTATTTGTCAGGAAGCGTAAAATTTTTCAAACTGAAATGAATAAGTTACATATACTGTAAAAATAAAGAGGGTGTTACGCTAAAGTACTTCTTTCAGAGAACAAAAAGATTTTTGACTTCCCTTTCTCTAAAAAGCCCGGTTATATTAATAATTCTTTCATTAAAAATAATTTTACACATAATTAAAAAAGGAGTTGGTGGCGCGCAGCTAATTTAGGATAATATGACCGTGTATCAAAACTGTTAAATATTTATTTATAAATTAAAAAAATATGATTTATTGTTAGCACATAAGCGGATAAGTGTGCTACGTTTTGTATTTAACACGTACTCACAAGATCTGAAATTAATTTATGACTTTCCTTTCGTTATAATCATATGTTCGCTGCAAGCTGATGCTAAGAAACTCTCAGCCTAAAAAAAAAAGAGAGAAAGAGAACACTGCACCTGATTAAGAAATCTTAGTGAAAGCAATGCAGCCGGCAAAAGAGCTCGTCTGCCGATGACGCTTCAGCGTTATTTTTAGAACACCATCGCCCGTCTTACTTGTTTGAATTTCAACTTAGAGAGCTGCACTGCAGCGACTAAGAACAAATTGGATATGATCCTCCGGAATTTCTGAGCTAATTTTCATTCCTGAAAATGACTTGTGTAAGTGTATGGCTGGAAGCAGTTTGTTTGGACCTTAGAAAACTATTTCCGTCGAAAATCTAGTCTGGAAGTTCGATCCCTTATGGCCTTGAATTAAAGTAGTGATGAAAAGAATTTCTTGTCCGTAAGTACTTATCAGTGTCTGAGAGAACCGTTGAAATATACTACATAATTTCTGAAGTCTGCATATAAATGACTTACCAAATCATTTCGTAAAATTATCTCAAAAATATTAAGGATTGAGTCTGCAAAAATCTATATCACCGAAGATTTGAAAAGCGGTAAAAAAAAATTTTAATCACTGTATAAGAGCAAAACTGTGAAAAATGACAAAGAAATAAATGAAAACTTGAAAATATCAATAAATGTAAGAAGAAAAAGAATTTCACGAATTTAATATGCATTGTTTTAAGAGAAGAATTTGTTGTATTCTTGAAAAAAAAAATGGTCTCGTGTGTCAAAATTACCTAGAAAAAATTGACATTATTCTCACTTGACGTTTTGAAAATACAAATGTTAAACACGATTAGAGCGTAGTTAAATTGTGAGGGAAGTGCACTTTGACGACCTGAGAATTTAATGTCTCCATACAATGCTTTATCGTCTTACACGCCAAGAACTCTTCCTCGAAGTCCCTCCACGACGAAATACACCGACAATAAAATCACATCAAGCTACTCCAGCAATGCATACAGGTCCCCCTCGAGTCTGAGCTGGTCCTCGAAATATTATACCCCGAGTTCGTACTCGTCATATTCGTCTCCGAGCTCATATACATACCCGAGCTCTCGCTCATCGTACTCGTCTGTGTATTCCTCAACTCGGAATGTGGGCCTCCATTCTTCAACAGTTCCATCTCCAGCTCGATTGCCGAAGGTGACCAGCGTGAGCGCGTATGCAGACGCGCTGTCCAAGCCTCTGGACTTCAAGAGAAGTTCGATCGGCAGCGGCGATCGTCTCTACAGGAGCCCCTCCCTCTCCTTATCACGCAGGAGCTCTACATCTTCTTCGCGGACACCCTCATACACAGTCTCATCCGAACTGGTAAGCAATTTTGTGTATTGGAATAACATCAACAAATCTGTGCAACCAATCCATGTCACAGAAAAAAATTAAAATGGCTATAAATCCAAAATTAAGTATATTTTGCTGAAGTCTTTATATCTTTATTTTTTTCACTTTTTTAAGTCATTTCCAGATAATTCGAATTATAGCTGGAACTGAATTATAAGATAATTCCTTAATTATTGCAAAACATTGTGGCTACATTTAAAAATTGTAATAGTATCCACAAAAAATCATAATAGTCCTAAACATAAATCAACCTGAGATAACTACATTCAAAAGAAAACTAGATTTTTAAAATTATGGTTCAAATTTTCAAACCCTTGTGGCTGAAAAAATAGAACGTTTTGAGTTGTGGGTAGCTTTAACTGGAGGTGCAAAGTGTTCACCTTTGCGCAGCAAATGAAAATGCAATATAACCGCGATAATCGGAAGTCATTGAGAACGATCGGCCTTCGGTGAATCGAACTTTTCGGATAAGCAAGAATGTTTCAATTTTCAGATATTGTACTATTACAAATTCTATTTCCCCTTACAAAAGTCCCGTATAATAATCAAGATCTGTCAAAATATAAATAAGAATAAATTAGTATAGTAGTAGAACACACAGTTAGGGGCCGTTCATATCGGATGTCACAGTTTTTTGTGCCCCTTTCCCATTTGTCGCAAAATGGCACACTTCATCATACCCCTACCCTCCTTTGTCACATGTCACGCTATATTACATAAGCATATATACTTGCAGTTCATAAGCAAAGCGCTGTGCTATAGATCACGTTTCTAATTTTATTTTTGAACATTTGTGAGCATAATAATAATAATGATTACATGTGTACTTAATTTGTATAAACTGGGTTCAAGGTTTGCAACACAAAAATGAATTAGTATAGAACATTAAAATATATTAATTGTTCGAATTCTGAAAAAGTGAACCATGCAATTTTATCTCAAAAATGTAAATGCCTACGAAAATTTCCTTTTAAACTTTTAACACGATGTAAATTAAACCTTAATCAGCATCTTTGTTTACGATAGAAAATTATCAATGAAACTTTAAAATCAAATCCTGAGAATCCAAAAAAACTTTTAAAAAATTTAATTTGCTGATTTTAAATGTTTTTATAGAAACCAATATGTGTAATGTCACATTTCTTGTTACCCCTTCCCTCCACTTCCCTCGTCACAAACTGTCACAATTTCTCGAAGCGTGACATCATTTTTGAATGACCCCTTTCATGAACTGCAGTGGAACCTAACAATAAGGGGCTTTAAGGGTGCTGGATTCTTTGACAACAGGGGCGTTCCTTCATAGGAAGTATGTAAGTTCATGCATACATATGCTTTAGCATGTTGGCTTCGTTTAATTTAGCAATAAAGGTATGAATACATGTAAGCTTAGATACTGAAAATGTTCTATTTATGCAAAATTAAATTCGTTTTATTATTTTTTGATCTTAAAATTTTAGCAAAAATACAATAAAGGCAAAGTTATGTATCTTATTCGAAGTAATCCGTTACGTGGGTTTGTAAATTCATTATTTCTTATCTATTTAATGTTAATTCTTGCAATTGTTCTCTGCGAATGTCCCTTAAATGGAGTGTCAAAACAAAAAAAAGTCACTAGGGGGCCCGACGCCCCTCCTCAGCTACATCACAAGAACGATTGTTCTCCCTTTCTCTCTGTCTCCAGAAAATTTTGTGATGACCATGAATCCGTCATTTTTAATACGCTACACAACTCTAAGCAAGAGAAATCGGACAGAAGAGCGAGAATTCTCGGGATTCTAAAATTAAGCACAACGAAGCCTATTTCTGTATCTGTGAATTTTATGCTTGGCAGTGAGCCCGTAACTTGGTTCGCCGCTTGTACTTCAGAGCAGATGAGGAAGACAAAGCGTTTAGCAAGAAACCGGAGACATGGCGTGGATCAGAAATACCTACTTAGATTTTTAACTTTCTTTCACGAAATATTGAGGGATTTATACGTGTTATTAATTAGTTCATGGAAAACGTCGTCTTTTATTTTTATCATAGGAGTCCTTTTTATAACAGTTTATGTGTTCTACTCGTCTAATACGCAGGTAAATGTGACCTGCTCTCGAAAGGTAAGAATAGAATCTTATTAACTTGTTTAGTAGATGTATTTTATGAGTAGCATTTTAAAAGAGTAGTCTCTCCACTCTTTTTTGTAATTGAATAATGAATGTTCACTTGTACGATTCGCGCTATCAGGGCAACAAAGAGACAATTGTTGCCAAGCCGTCAATAAATGTCGCCAAACTCACATGGCCGAAAAAATTTGTCGCCTGAACTGTTATTAATTTTATACTTTATTAATCAGTTCGTGTTTATACTGACTTAAAATTAAAGTGTTTGAGCTTTTTTCGCATAAAAGCAGTTATATTCACATTAATCTGATTATGTATATAAAAAGTGTATCTGCGTATATTAATTATTTTATCATCACCTGGGGTGGTAATTTTGGAAAACTAAATTATTTTTGATGGTACCTGCCCTTTTGTTGATTTAAGCATATTTATGTAGCATAATTACTTCACTACCGAAATGCTTAAATATTTGCTTTCTTTATTTCAGAATTAAGTTACTTTCTTTCAGGATGTTAAGATTTTCATAAGTACAGTAAAACCACGATTATCTGAACTCTCTATTAATCAAAAGTACTTTTTTCTCCATTGTGAAATTATTCTTACATGCATTTCAAAATTTAAGTGTACTTACAGGTATTTCAAATTTGAAATACTCTGTAAAAAAAGGAAAAAGCCCTGAAAATTTACAGTACTTCGTTTCTTACAGCCAGGACTTCGTACCATAAAAATGATTTTTACTTAAGGTAGAAAAAAAAAAGTTGGTCGTAAATTGTACAGTAAGCCTTCTTTCCGTAATTAAAAATAATTTTTATTCTAAAAAGTACTGCCAACATGGATGCCAGTATTTTCTACCGGAAATTTTCAAGGTTTTGTTTTTTTACAGGGCAGATGTATGCTATACAAGTATAATAATTTTTATATGTTTCAATTTTGCTTTTTTTTAATAAAGTGTTCTTGTAACAAGAAATAACACATGAACTTGTGCGTAATCTGAAAGTTTATTTTATTAAACTTTCAGATAAGTTCATTATTCGAAAATTTTGTTCTACCGAAGGCGATCGGTTTAATTATTTCAGATAATGGGGATGTTCTACTGCAGTGGTTCTCAACCCTTTTTTCTTTGCAAATCCCTTCTAAAATGGGAAAGAAACTAGCGAACTCGCTTTCTGTAGTCGCTCGTAATGGGTCAAAAAATTATAAAATTTGCTAGCACATTTATTTTACATGTTGCACAATGTTTCATAACAGGAAATGCAAATGTAATTGCAAAACATCTTAAGTTTAAATAAAAACTGAAATTACTGTTTTTATGACTTGTTCTTTGTAAATTATTGGTAGAGCATTAAACACATGTATTCGCTAAAAATATCTGTGAAATTTATTTCCCCGGTAGTGGAAATTTTCAAAAGTATTAAACTTACATATTTTCAAATAGTTCCAACAATTGTTGGGTAAACCTTTCTTTTTAGAGTCAACCGTATCGGAGTAGCTCGTTATTACAAACGCATTCTGACGATGAAGATGACAAGACAAGAGCTAAGGTTGGCCTTAACAATCTTGGAAACACAGTAAGTTTTTGTATTCATAGTAATTCAATTCCTTTAGTTATTTATTTTATTTAGTCATTATTATTCGCATTATGTAATTTAATTTAATTAATTAATTTGTGGTTTTTTTTTTAATGTTTCGAGTTTATTTGTTTTCGAAGTGCAATTTTAAAACTTCATATTTAAAGCGATATACAAATACAAATACAAAAGTGACGACCAGCAACAGGCTCAGGGCCAAGCTAGGCTGGTCCTAGTCGATTTAGCAGTCAATCCCCAATGAACGTCAAGAGATTTCTTAAAAGTTTTTACCCCACTGCAAGTAACAGTCGCTTCCGGTAAACTATTCCAACTGCCCTACAACCTTATAAATTCTATAACTAACATAACATGTTATGCCAAATATTTTCCCAACATAAGTGATTAAACTCACGAAAAGTTTAAATTTGTTTTTGTCCTTTTTCAAATTCTTGAACAGATTCTGCCCTTTATCATGAATTATCGCTCGAGTGAGTGATTTTTTCCCTCTGAAATTAAATTGTACCGAAAGACTTTAAATATCATTTATCATACAACTGTCATTGGTGTCTTATTTGAAGGCTGGCATTTAATTTCTATTTTGGCTATGTTTTTGAAAAGTAATAATTTGAAATTTCCACTCATTTAAAGCAATACAGAAAGGATTACCTGCCTTTCAAAAAATTATATTTTTGTATTTTTTTTTGAGTTCAAAATGAAATGTTCACCGATTTTGGCGTAGTTCTAAGAGAAGTGCTCAATCTGAATGAAAGTAGTTTACGTCAGATTCTATCTGTGCTTCAATTTTTTATTTTTTCTTTGGATGAAAAGATTTGGATTTGTTGATGATTTAATTTTGCAGAATATAAATGCTATATTCTTTGAGAATTGCCAAAAAGGTCACTAAGAAAAAGTCACTTTCAGAACTCCTAAAGATCAAACTGGCGAAGACTACCCGTCCTAAATACGCCACAATGGTTTGAAAACAGTAGTTTCGAGAAAAACGTGTTTGAAAAAAAGAGTGAGAGTGAAGGTAAATTTATGGCAGTAATGAATCAATTTTTTTATACGTATAGATACTAATACTTATAGAAATTTCTATCCTAGGTCTCAATTGTTAAAAGAAGCAAAAGGACCTCTGCTAACGTTCTTCTGTCTCTCTAATACAATTCAGGTCATTCATGAATGACTGACTACCTACTCGACTGCTCCGAAAGGGCGCTCTCTCAAATGCTTATAACGTTTAAACGTCTTGAAATTTACTTTGAAATTTTCAGGCTATATTTTTGAATAATTGTAGAATCGATTTATGAAGAGAGCATTTTTTTTACATTTTTTTTTTTGACCTCTATACCTATTTTAAGAGACAGATCGATGTGTATGCAGGTCGTCAGATAGGCATTCGGTCAAGAATCAAGGAACTAATTTTGCATCATTGGTTGAAGATACCGATTTAGAATATTGGTATTAACCGGAGCTGTAACACGTCCATATAGAGCAGCAAGTGCCATGGAGAGGTAATACTCCAGAAAAGAGGGCCCCCGTCAAATTGGCGATAAATGCACCGACCTGTTTTTCCGTGATTAGCTCTCCTTCTCTAAGTTTGTAACCCTGTATGAATAAAAATCGCCAAAAGTCGCCAGGGTGCTCCCGATTCTGGAGTCAACCCCCATGGAAATTATGATGTAACATAACTATTCGTTAGATTAAGAAGAATACAGTCATCCAAATGAAAATAAGGAAAAAATCGAATCAATTGGCCAGAACGGACTAAAATGAAATGCTGTAGCCCACTTACACCCCCCCCCCCCCATTTCTTTCTTTTCTCAAATTTTGGAAATTTTTATTTATGTATTAATACTAACTCTCTTCTTCTCAAAACACTAACTACTGTAAAAATCTTATTTGCAGTGCTTTATGAATGCAGTTTTACAGTGTCTTTGCCATACTCCTCCTCTAATGGATTACTGTCTTCGAGGTTCTCATTTAAATGACATCAACTACAGAAGTCAGACTCGGGGTGACTTGATGAAAGGTTAGTTTCAGTACAAATTTTTAAAAAGTTTGTTTAGAGTGCTTTTTACCCAAAATTTCAAACTATCCAGCAGTAAAGTTGTTTCCACCTTTTTCAAATAATGTCTGTTTTTCGGACAACATCAGTAAATAAAAACAAAATATTGTTATTTTGTTTTTATTTACCGCGGTTGTACGAATAATCGGTACATAAATAGATAAAGACAAAACAGTTACGTACCATTTTCTAATATGTTTGTCAGCAGACTTTTTATTTTAGTAGCTAATTTTAGTTTTATCAATGAAAATCTTTTTAGAAATAGCTTCCCCTAACTATTCTCGTGTAACCTCTGCTTTCCTCAATAGTACGGTATTGATGCCACATACTGAAAATAGACAATTTGTTATAGGAATGGCAGTTTGATTCAAATGATATTTAGAAGCTTAAAAAGTAATTTTATAAATTAATAGTTAAACAAAATATTCTTAAACTGCAATAAAAATTTTCACGTTAAGAAAGCACAAAAAAAGCCTTAAAGTACCCCCTCCCCACTTATTTACATGTGTGCTTTGTTTTTGCATTTTGTTTTGGTCCTTTCTGTACTTATTTATATTTACATTTTAATGCTTTGTTTTAATTTTATTGTTTTTGCAATTTTCATGTATTTTCGAATTTTTATGCATGTTTTGGTCTTTCTTGCTTTGTTGTAATTCATATTCCTTTTTTTACTTTGTGTACTTTAACTGGGCTCGTTTGGTGCTTTCTTATTGGTGCCTTCCGTGTTACTTCTACTTCCGCTTCACGCTGACTTAATTCTCATTGGTCTGCAGGTGAATCTTAGGCTATATAAGCTGTGTTTTTATTGTTTTGTCTGCTTCGTTTGTATATTTTTGCATCCAGAAGCTCCACTAACTTGTGGAAAAGTTAGTGGAAGAATTTGGTGTAAACGCGCCTTATCATCACATTATAAATAATTATGCATAAAATCTATGCCACGTACAATGCGTTAGGGGTCATTCATAAATGATGTCACGCTTCAAGGGGGGAGGGGGGTTCAAGAAAGTGTGACAGTTTGTGACAAGGGGATGGGAGGGGGTAACAAGAAGTGTGACATCGTACATTTTGATTTCTATAAAAACATTTAATATCACCAAATTAAACCTATTTTATGCAAATGTAATATAGCGTGACATCTGACAAAGGGGGTGGGGCGAGGGGTCAAATATATTGAAGAAAAGTGTGACATCATTTATGAACGGCCACTTACATGGATTAAACGATACCTGATTAAAACCAATACAGTTCTGCTTCGCTAATTTTTCGTCAAAAAATGCAATATATTTTTAAACAAGGCAAAACTTTGAAGCACATTGTTACATAATTATTCCTAAACATAAAACAAGTATTTTTGTTTGACATATCTGCGAAAAACATGCTAAAATAATTTTTTTTTTTTTTTTTTTTTATCCCCAGTTTTTGCAGATTTTATGAAGAATATGGCTGAATCTAAGACTAAAAGTGCCATTAGCCCGTATCAACTTCGCCGCGAAGTACAGCGTTACGCTTCTCGCTTTTGCGGGGACAGGTAAATTAATTTTGCTACTTGTCTGCATGGTGGTGACTCAAAATTATGCTGAGAATCATCCGTAACTACTCCCGATTTCGTACTTTCTTGACCTAAATGTTGTGAACCTTGCTTTAGACCATCGGTTCCCAAACTGTGGTACGCGTACCACTAGTGGAACGCGAAGCCTCTCCAGGTGGTACACGTGCAGGCAAAAAAAAGAGGTTACGCAAACTCACGATATAAAACTGAATTTGCCCGAGTTTTTTTAGACTTAGGAGAATGATGGCTCAAAGTTAAAAATGAATTCTCGTTATTTTTCAATAAAAGCGTTGCTGTTCTGAAACAGATTTTCCCGATATAATAAATATAAAAGCAAATTAAATGTCGACCCAAATTTCAGGTTAAAACTAACTTCTACTGAACGAGATATCACCTCGCTTGTATCTACCATGCAGTACCAACCTTCTCATTAATTTTGTTTTTTCATTTTTTACATGATAGTTATTTTGTACTTAACTACGTATTTGTAATGCTGTTTTGGAAGTACGTATTAAAAATACATTTTATATATTTCATATATTTTATTTTATGCATAATGCTTTATTTTAATAAACGCTTTTCTCTGCATAACTATAAAAAACGGTGTGAGTGAAATAACCTAGTCGTCGTAGTATTTTTTATAATCTATTAGTGTTCTATTCTGTATAATAAAGTTACATTAGCAATGGTACGGAAATGGCTTGCAAGAAAAATGGTGGTACGCGAAAAAAAAATAGATTGGGAACCGCTGCTTTAGACGCTACTTTTCGTCTAACATATTTTGTTCGACTGTTACTGGCAAAATAACATTTTTACAACTATATAACTATAACTTCGTTTTATTTCTGATTATAGTCCAAAAGAATCCTTGTTTTTCTGTAAAAATAACAAAAACTGAACATCTGTCTTGCTTTCCACATTCTAATTTCTAATGAAAGACCCGCTAAAAGCTCATCCATTGGTTCCTGTATAGCGTTTCTTGTGTAAATTTCTCTTTTTGTGTTATTTAATAACTACGTTACGAAACTTTGCTGTAGTCATCACAGTGACAGAAGGTATACAATACAATGCATAAATTGAAAAAGTTAAGAAGGTATCAGCCTAAGTAATTGAAAGTTAAGAGGGAAGACGTCGGGTAACGTTTTATTAAAATTTGTAAAATAGGTAATGATAGTTTTTATTTTTCTGAAAATGCACCATGTAACAGAGCAAGACCCAGATTCGTCTGGCCTTCACCCTGTTTTGGTTTGCACGTCAATTGCAAAACGATGGATGATGAAAAGGACATAAATAACATATTATAATCTAATAAACATTAGTAGTGGAAAGTAAAAACTTACAGAATATTTTTTTTTGTTTCCAAAATTCGTAGGTTTAACTATATCGTCCAATAATCAATCAATCAATCAATTACCTTCGTCAGTGCTTCCAAGGATATATTTGTTTTCTACTGTTTACTTTTTCCTATTTTTTCGAAATGAGAAAATAGAAATATATTCAACTTCTCTGCATTTCTTCTATTTTTTGGTTCATATTTTAAAAATTTCTATTGTCCTAGAAATGAGTTTAAATTTCTTTCATAGACGTAATGTTAATGTCATACATTTTTAACTAATAAAACAACATTCTTGAAACAATTCTATCAAGAAATCCTTTTGTTTACATATTCTGCTTCAAAAGATCTTTTCTATTAAGTTTGTCCGCAGCAAATATCAACGTTTATGCGGAATTGACATTTTTCACACAGCCTAAAGTTACTTTAGCTGTTCAAAATTTAGCGAAAATTGTTCAAACAAAAGATAAAAAAATCGGACTGAAGTGTCCATGCTCTAACGAAGATTCAAAAAAAAAAAAGAAAAAAATGTAGGACATGTATGAATTGGACAATTCCTTTAAAAGTCATTTGAGGGTTCAGTCACATCGATACACATTTCGCTCAGCTCATAAGTAAAATAATTTCTTCCTTCTTTCAGTACTTATAGAATTAATTTATTTATTTCTGATTTTTTGAAAATATATTTTCATGTGACGTTAAAAATCTTTTTAAATGTTTAATTTATTTATCCCTCTCTCTCTTTTTTTTCAAATACTTTTATGGAAAAGTAATTTAAAAGCTGCGTACTTTTAGATTGATTAAAAAAAATATGTAAATATTTTAAATGCATAATTTTCATTCAATCATGCATATTAATGTGGCAATAAATTTGTGTGCGTGTTTTGTAATGTTTTAAAATCAAAATCTAATATCTAAGATTTCGAAGAATATTAGTTTACAAACCCTTTTACGCATGAAAAAAGTGAAAAGCATTTAATTTCTTATTACTCATGCGTTTACAATAGTCTTCATGCGGTTAAACATTCACAAACTTTTAAATATTAAAATTTAAGCATTCTTAAATCTGTGTTTCTTTTAGTTTTCAAGCTAGCCCAGTTAAATGTAAAAAATATGTATATTTCTCCTTTTTTTTCCCATCTTGAAAATACGTTTTCAAATGCAGGTATTTGATTTGATGTCAATCTCGGAACAAGTGTTTAAATTCCAGTTTTGCATTTTCAGTTTATTTTACTCATTCATGCATTTATTTTTTGTGGTAATCAAAATACTGTTTAGCCAACAGGATGCTCAAGAATTTCTGAGGTATCTTTTACAAGGTCTTCACGATGATATCAACCGTATAAAGTACAAGAATAACACAGTAAGATCGAGCTTTAAGACAAGGTATAATTACTATTTTTCTTAAATAAATTCATTTTATTGATCCTGTTCAAGTTGTCTGATTTCATATTTATTTCTAACAGCGATGAATCAGTCTCTTGGAGAAATTACAGAGAAGGAGATGATAGCCTAATAGTTGGTAAATATGCCGAAATAAATTTCACGTTTTCTCATTTCGCATTTCTGCAGACGTTGAGAAAGTATTTAATTACAATCCAAATATGGCAAACTGGTGTTTACATGAATACACGTATTGCTGTTTGATAATGTCGGTTCTAATAAGTGTTCGTGTTTTACGAGCTATTTACGTGAGTTAGAATTGCATAACTTCGGGACTATAGGTTAATTATATTTTCAAGAGAGGACATCTCTCGCCTACCTACTTGTGTTTGAGTGATGTTATTTAAACAGCGCCATCGATGCGGGAAAATAAAAAAAAAGGCTCGAAGTAGACCTGTGGTCAGGGGAAAAAAAACGCATTTTTCGAGAACGATCACGAAAATAATTTAACTGAGATTATTCTCTATCTATATAAATGTTGACAGACAGCGTACCAAAAGAGAAATGGTTAACAAAATGTATCAAAAAATTTTTTTTGTAAGATGTGAAACCGAATGCCCTTGTAATAAAAGTTATTGATCAAAGTTCATTCTAAAATAATTATTAAATCTGCGCGTTTTTGATACAATTTCAGTAGTAATAGCAGCAAAATAATTCAAGCAAAACATCAAAGGCTCGCAAAAATGATGAAATGACGCGTAATGGAAGAGCCTCATTTAAAAGTTTAACCAATGCAATCAAGGTAACTATAACGCATTTGTAACTATAACTCAATCAAAAGGCTCTACATTATCGGAAATACTTTCAACTTTTTCATGGGACACATAACTACTTACCCTTTACTTTTTTTTATTTTAACACAAACATCCTCCACTTATAGCTAATTTTAACATAAGCATTCTCCCCCTTTTTGATGTTCGTATGTATAAGCGCTCCCCCACTTTTTTTCTCCAGGACTACGCTGGCTTGTACATCTCACACAGGTCCTTTCCGTAACTGAGTCTCAATTTTCCGACTTTATGAGCTTCAATTGCCAATTTTCAACTTTCTAAGATCCATTTTCGTTTCAAATAATATCTTCCTCACATATTTACAAGTGTTTATTCATTTCTATTAAAAAGTGTTAGTTCAGTATTTTGACTTAAAAAGTGCTTTCAAGCCTCAAGATCGTCCAGACAAATTTTTGCACTCTCAAATTCGCTACTGTACAATATTAGAATGGTTTTAGATACCTGTTAACAAAGAATAGAAATGTTTAATTCAAAATTGATTGAATAAGGCTACTTTTGCTTCCAGGAAAAACGTAGAAAGCTCGTTTTTTTGCTGAAGTGACATTTGCTTATAATAATTAGTTATTCATTGATTATTATTCTTAATTATTACTTAATGATCATTCTTCAAAGGCTAATAATTAAAGTCTTTGTCTATTTTCGATCAGTCACATTTGAAATGTGTAACGTGATGTAATTACTAAAACTAATTTTTAGGAAGAATATTCTCGAATATCCTCCGAAAGATTATTGCTGAGACATTTACATCTCTATCATATATATATATATATATATATATATATATAACAGAAATGTAGTAAAATATTTTTGAAAGGTTTACAAATAAAATAATAATAATAATAATAAGGTTTGAGAATGAGACAAGGACTTATCTGTGTTGGTTTGTCTGAAAGAATGAGCGATGCAGAGCACCTCACAAATCCCGAGCAAAAACACACTAGAGCCGACAGCAATATAGGCCAGAAAATCTTCAAAACAAGCATAAAAAACGAAAATTGAAACAAAGAATGTGGGGTTTCGTCCATGCCACAGTCCTAAGACTAAAATAAGTGACACACCAACAGACCCTCTACCTAAAATATTTTACTACATTTCTGTTATATAATGGTTTACTTAAATTATTGCTGCTTAGCGCATGTTTAGGTTATAAGTGTTTTATTTTTCCTTTTTAACTTTATTCAAATCTGTCTTCCTGTATATATACAGAGAGAGAGAGAGAGACTAAATAGGGGGCAGCAAAAAAATGTTGATTTCAGGAGGTTGTCCAGTAACCCTTCCGATATACCCGGTAGGGACATATAATATTTTATTGGCTGTTTTAAATGTTGCCTGCTTTGAAATGTAATGGCACTTTGCTCAAGTCGCGATTGATGATTGATTGGATTTGAAATATTAAGCATTTAACGACTCCTTTGATCACAACAAAATACTAAATTTTGTAGATCTGGCTCATATTTTTTGCGATTCAAATATTTTACAACGAAGTTCGTATTCGATGCATGGCAATCAAGTTAAAAAGATATGTGCTATGTGAAGAAAAAATGGCAAAACATTTCTGCGTTATGAATATTTTGAATTCTGTCGCAGATCTCTTTGCCGGCCAGTTAAAGAGTACTTTGAAATGCACAACGTGTAACAATGAATCGATCACTTATGACCCTTTCTGGGATATATCCCTACCGATTCCTGAGGTAAGTTCAATTTCATTTCATTACAACATAAAAATTCGTTACTCTTACATTTTAAAAAATTTTAGCATATTTTATGTGTAGGTGTACTGAAACATTGTATTTGAAAAGGTTCATATTGTGTTTGAATGTTTTTACATACATTTCCTCTTTAAAATGTTGATGGTTACAGTCAATTGAAATTAGGCGAAAAATAAATTTTGGAAATTGGTTAGATTTCTTTTCTGAAACGGTTCTTTCATTTCAATTATTTTTTAGGTTTAATTAAGAAGTAAACAAATAAAATTTCTTCTTATTTTTACCGAAATCTTTCCGTGTATACTTTCATGCAAGTAGATTTGCATGTAAGTCGAACCCCCAAGTTTCAGACAAAAAAACCGAAACCCTCGTGTAAGTCGACCTGTCCACTTTCAGACAAAATCTGGAATGTTGATGCAGCTGATTTTTAGACATAAATGATTTAAAAAAAAGGACATGAAATGTAATTATAATCGGAAATTGTAGTTTCATTTTTACGATCGCGATTTTTGTACAGGGTTCGTTTTTGCAATTATGTTATGTTTCTTGATTGTTGCTTTTATTCTGAATTAAAAAACCAAAAGTTTCTGCTCTTTAATTTCTTGTAGTATAGTTTGATTTATTTTTTAAAAACGAGCTCTTAATTTCCACTCGATCAATTACGCAAAAATTCGCGAATCCGAATTTCGGCGTTTTCTGCACTTTTCTATAGGAGATAAAGGAAGCAAAAGACTTCAAGCAGGATTAAAACGAAAAATTATGCAAGATATTGCAGCAACAAAAGCTTAATTGATGCAGGATATAATAAACTGAAGTGTGCAAAACGGGTGAATTAAATGCATGTAAATAATTTTAACAACGTTTGTTTATTATTCTGATATCATTTAGATATTGTATTTTATCGTAGTTAGTATTGAAAAATTATTATTATTTCTTTTAATAATCCACATATTTTATTAAAATAGCTATGACAACCTTTATAAACAGTACTTCTAAAGTATAAATGATAGACTGGGGGATTTAGATAAAATTAAAATTTTTACTATATTTTTGCCTAGGAATATGCCCCAGGATTCTGTGAAATGGATGCAGTATGGTCGGGAGGGAGTAAACTCGAAGTATAATTTATTGTCTCAAAATGCTGCTCTATTTTTTTTTTTTTTTTTTTCTGAATCAGACATGTTTTTTGAATGGGGATTGTTCAGACATATGTTGTTGCAAAGATGCAAAAACCTGACCTTCAAGGAGTTGCTTGCATTTTTGCATTCAAATATGTCTGAAGAATTCCCAATAATGCTCTTATTAATAGAATACCATGCAACTATTCCCATGCACACTGTTGATTGTGAAAGAGGGATCAGCTGCCTCAATTTAATTAAAAATGGTGTTAGAAACAGATTATCCATTAATAATGTCAGTAATTTCATGGTGATTAATATTAAAGGCCCTTAAAGTTATTTCAACTTTCATGAAGCTTTCGTAAACTGGGTTAATATGAAAGAAAGAAGAATTTTGAATTGTAAGCCTAAATCATTTGAAAAATAAGCAAGTTTTAATTGTTATCTCTGTATATATTTGCTAAGTTTTTCCTTGTATGGTTTTTTTTATATTAGTGGGTAATACACAGAGTGATATAAATTTTTTATGTATAGAAATTATCCTCTGAAAAATGAATCAGCTGAATTTTTAAATTACTACACAGTTTAAGAATGTGGTCATAATGGGCATTATGTCTACCCAATCAATGCACCATTGAGGGGAGGGAGTACTTGTACCATTTTTAAAACATGTTCTCTTTCAATTATTTTTCAAATATCAGTCATTTTTCTTAAGTGCTATGTATTCATATCCTTAAAAAGGTCATACAGCAAAACTCCAAAACCTGAAACACAATAAGGCATCTAGGAAAATGCGTGAATATTCATCACATTTTAACGTTTTGCTAAAGCATTTTTGCTCATTTTAGCTTTTTTGCTAAAGAAGTTTTAAACTCAGCTTAAACCCTGTATCTCATGAACATGCCAATTAGATTATATATATATTTGTTCAGGTTAGAAAGAACCTTTTTTTTATGGCAAACGATGTGTGTTTAATCCATGAGTTACAGTGGTGTCGGGTTTTAAAAATTGGTAGAATGCTCAAACCCGGTGGCCAAACAAGGGGGCGGGAAGGGGAAGGGGTCATAACAAAAGTTAAATTTGAAAAATTTCCCCTCATAGGAAATGTGTATGCGGTTTTTTTTTCTAAGTAATATTTTATTTTATTTTTAAGGAGGGCTTGAAATCAACCGTTCTGCAGGGGAGGGAGATAAAAAGTAAGAATACAGTTCGGGAGAAAACTAAATGTTTTTGTTATTAAACCTACACTGTTAAAAATGTCATCATAAAATAACGGTTAAATAGCCTGCAGCAGTCTGTCCATCTAATTAACCGTTAAATTTACAGCTTAGAACATTTTTGTGTCTTTGCGGGTTCTAAACCATTTCCAACCAGCTTGGTTAAAAAGCCGTAAATACAAAACTTTACGGTTTCACAGCCATTTAGTAGCACTTATGATAACATACTGCAGCTATGGTAATTAACTACATGCGTAGAATCTTCGAAGCGTAGAAACCATTCATAGCTATCACGTTGTGGCGGACGACAAGGTGCGAGGACACGGTGGAGTAGGAGGTCTGCCGGAGACAGGGATAGAACCCGGGACCTCCACGGTGCAAAGCCAGTACTTCCATGTTTTCCCAAGAGGTACTTACTGAATGTTCAAGATTTTGAGAAGTTTTTTCATTCTGACAAAGATAAAAATGCAATACCAAAAAATAATTATATGGAATATGTTTCGTCCACAACCAGTTTTATGACTATTACTAACCTCATCTTCTCTTCATTTCCCCCCTTCCGATGAAAAAGGAACTATACAATATTATGCGATGGAATTCTGATCTTCACACTTCTTCGATCCACAACCAAGATGGACGCCCGATTCTTATTGACTACGAGACCTAGGTGGCGCTCGTAAATTACGGTTAATTAAACGTTCCTTAGGAGAAACAGAAAATAGACGATTTTTTTCAATCAGCGGTTTGAGTACGATCTTTTTAATGGTTATTCGACTGTTGTAATTAAATATGGTAAACTAACAATCAAATAAATTGATTTTACTATTTTTACGAAAATTTTTAACACTGTACCAGAACGGTCAACTGACCGCTTTTGGAGACTGAAAAATTGTTACATTTTAGGTTTTCATTCTTCTTAAACTTTCTGCCTGACATTTTCAATAATGTAATGGCTACTTAGATGGCTATATATTATAGAAAAAGTTGCACAGTAAGTTCAAGAAAAATAAAAACCTTGAATTTGACAATTTTGAAAAGCTGTCATTTGACTGTTCTGGTAAGTTAATCGTGGAAATATCAGAAAGAATTTCACTTTAGAGAAACATAAAGATTTAATTTGTTCTCCTTAATAATGAGACAAATAGCCAGGGTCCGACAAATCCCGGGCGCCAGGTCGCCCGGGCGACTAAAAAATGCCTTGTCGACTAGTTTTTTCGGTGGCGACTATGTTCACAAATGAAAATATTATAGCTGGCTCCTAAAAGTTTTCCCTGGCTCCTAAGATTTTCGCATTTTTGTCGAACTCTGCAAATAGCCATCCCGTCGAATTTAAAGTACACAGAAATTTGTCATTTTTGGTTTTACTTTAATATTATGGTGAAATCTCCTCTCAAACCAAACATTATATTTTTATTTCTCGCTTGGTCAAAATCGACCTCGAAGCTCGTTAAATTTTCTTCCCATACACGAAATAGGAAGAAAATTCAAGATTTAAAAACTAATTGTTTCTTTTTCCTGTAAGCTTTATTTTGGTGAGAATTCCCAGAAAACTCACAATATTTTTTAAGGGGGAGGGGGTCTCGAGCACCGCTGCACGAGTTACGCACTGTCTGCAATTTAAAGCTGACAAGAAGTTCCGTCTACTCCTACTTTCCCGTATACACCAAATTCAAATTTATAATCTAGCTATCTCTTTCTCTATCTTTCTCCTTTAGCTTTAGTTCTTAACTTTTTCAAATATACCCTTTTCAACGGATAATACATATTCATTCACTCAGTCATTCATTCTTTCATTTATTTAGCCATTCATTTATTCATTCATTCGTTTACTCATTCATGTGTTTATTCATTCATTTACGCATTCATGTATTTATTCACCCATTTCTTTATTTTTTCATTTGCTCACTCATTTATTCATTCTTTTCCTCATTCATTTATTCATTGATTCATTCTTTCACTCTGTCATTTATTCATTCTTTCACTCCTTCATTTATTCATTGAGAAATATCCTTAAAAATACCGATAAAAACATTTCATAGGAAAATAGGCTCGTTAGTTCTGGGTGAACTTTCTATTTGTTCATGTTCTACGTTATAAGAGCTTTCCGATAAAGTTTGTTCCAAGCAAATCGGTCCGTTAGATCAGGATTTATATCGTATTGAAATTTCCCCGTAAGCGCTATGTTAATTTTTTGAAATGTTCAAAATGAGCAAAAAATGTTCAAATCAATATTTGACGCCGAGAACTCCTTTCAATAAGCTTTCAATAGGAACTTGGCTCTTGTGCCCAGAGTTTACAGAATTTGCTTCAATTTTGTCCATAGGCGCTAATGTTAAAATTTTTTGAACTGTTCAAAATTGAACAAAAAATTGTTCAAATCGAAAAGTAAAATATGGAAATGAGATGTACTCGCCGAGATCTTTCGAATGCAAAAAGAATTTTTCGAATCGGACAATTCGTTCAAAAGTTATTACGGGGGACAGACAGACAGACCGACAGACAGACAGACAGATCGACCGACACACATTTTCCCTATCTCAAAACCCTACTTTCAAATTTTTTATTTTTCAATCTTTATTTAATTACTTCACTTTTTCTTGACTTTTCTTTATTTTTAACGATATTTTCACGATACATTAAGCCTTTTTTCATGCTTTATCATTATTATTTTTACTTTTACGGGAAAGTAGGCTAATAAAAATCGGTGCCACTCACCTCATTAAAAGCTTACCTTTTAAAAACTTGTTTGAATGTGGGTTTTGAAGTCATTTAAACAACTTTTATCTCAAATGTTAATTTTTGGATTTTTTTGTTTTTATTTTTTTAAGCTAATAAATGTTAATTGATGCAGTTGACATTTTTATGCTGATTTAAGACATCAGATTGTTTGAAATATAATTTTATACTTTTAGAGTAGTATTTGCATATTGCTCAATTATTTACATAGTATGAATGTCACCAATGACAGAAGAAAAATATCTGAATGAACGAATAGTATGATTTCAAAGACATTACTTTTATTTTGCAGAAGTTTAAGAATGTGACTCAAAATAAAAAGTTTTATTTTCAGGTTTCCAGAAGCACCTCTTTAAGGCAATGTTTTCAACTATTTTCCTCTCCAGAAATTTTGGATGGCCCAAATAAACCGGTTAGTACGTCAGCTTTTACAATTAGTGCAGCTATAAATTAAAATGGGTAATTGCAACCACTAAGGCGTCAAAATATTTGAAAAAACAATATCATTAATCTATCTTCAGTACAATTATTCTTCCATCAAGGCACTTCAACAACGTCGTGATTTCCCAGACAACCACCTATCTCCACACTACATCCTGTAGATAGCCAACGGATTACGAGTTGGATATGAACCTTATCCTGTGGAAACTGTGGCATGTCCAACTGATCCCGGAATATTCAAAAGTGGTAGAAAAGGTTGCAACGTTTGGACGTCCAAGGACGTCTGGATGTCCAGACGTGCATAGGACACGCCAATCGATGACAAATCCTTCACTCTCCTTTCTCATTGTAACTGCATTTCATGTGTTTAGATTCTTTAAAATAAAACTGTTATCTTGGAAGGTTTTGAAAGACTGTATTACACGAGGTAACTGAATTGGCAATATTTGGAGAAACTTCTTTGTGCTTCCTGAGGAACCACATTACTCTTATTTTTAAAATAACAAAACAATTTTTTTGAAAGGTTTGCATTCAGTCATATTTGTCAATAAAATTTAAACTCAAAGTTAAAACTATTGGTCCCTTTTTTTCAACAAAAATTTTCATTTTTCTAAACGCCAAGACTTATTTTATTTTAGCCCTCATTTCTTTCTTTGCTTATTTATTTTTCTGCAAAATGATCACCGTTATCACCTTTACTAGTTTGAGCATTCCTTTGGCTATGTATATTAAGAATGCATTTTTTAAATTATTTTTCCTATTTGAGCACAGAAGTGGAAGTTATTAAATAAATAAACGTATTTTGTAGTTTAACTCAATACAAAGCTGAACCAAAGAAAAATTACTGACATTATACATTTTTGGAACACATTACAAGAAAAGTCCCGCAGTGGACCAGTCGGTTGAAGCTCGGTTCCCGTAGAACACCGAAAGTGTAGCAACACCGACTGAGGTCAGTGTTTGGGAGGGTGACAACCTCTCGCGGCTGGTTGCTGTGGTGCCCGTGTACGCTAAAGGGAGCTGGTGCACGTTAAATAGGTCGTGGCTCCAATGTCCTCCAAGTGAAACGATACCTCTGGGGGTGCCAATCCCAGGTGACGGTCTCTCATCTGGGAGCTGGTTCAAAAATTAAGAGACCTTTCAAAGGGGGCGGAAATCGGACCCGCTTAGACTCAGGAGCAGCGTACCCATCCTTCCTGGTTACGCGCGAGGACTCGACAACGACGATTAGAAGAAAAAAACTGCGTGAAATTTTATATTTATTCTTGTGCGAAACAAATTAGACTATATTTGAACTTTTACTCATTCCTTGGTGTGAAATTTTCACTGTATTTTAAAATAAAACATAGCTGTCACGCGTGAGACATGAAAGTATTTTTTTCCTTAATGGAATGACCAATCCTTTACTTTACCTTTGTCAAAAAAAAAAAAAAGAAAATTATTCAAGAAGATTCGATTTCCCCAAAGTTCCCCCTAGAATTTTAGTGGGCATCAAGAACAAGGGTATCAAAATGAATGGTTATCAACCAGAGATGATATTTTGACTCGAATAAACTTCTCTTCCCGTTGTCAAAAATAAGTAACATACCTTTTTATTGCCAGTTAAATAGTAATATGTATTCACAGTAGTGCAACCAGGATTTTGCTTTGGAGGGTGGGACCAAGGTCAAAATTAGGGATTAACCAGATATTGTTTTCCCGGAAACCGGATATCCAGAATCCAGCGTGTCCCGTGTGACGTATCAGTATCGGATATCCGGTTCTGGTGTTTGAAACCTGTAAATTCTATGCATGAAAATCAAAATTGACATGCCGAATAACCAGATTTTTCATGCAGTGACCGAATCAGGTTCAGGCTGTTTTTTTTCTTCAAAAGTTTTGCTTTTGATTTATGGCGTTCAAGCTATCATTTGCTTTTAAAAGTATTATTTAAGTACTTGAAAATTGCATAATTATGCTATTTTAAATCATTATGTGCAATGAGAGCAATTAGTATTACTGATTGTAACAAAATAAGAGTCTTATAAATAACTGCGAGGATTAATGTAATTTCATTTTACTTTTTTAGCTATGCGAAATTTGCAAAAAGAAAACCAGAGCAAGTAAAAAGATTGAAGTGAGCAAGTTCCCAAAGGTACTAGTCATTCGTATCCTTTTATTTTTTTTACTTTATGAATGAAACCTGGGATTGATCGACGATAATATAGACCAAATATTAACTGCTACCGACTATAAAGATAAGAAAGATTTGAGTTCGTAATAAGATAGTCTTATAATAATGTGAAACAAAAAAAAATGCTGTGGAATTCCTTGTAGGCAATATTTTCATTGGTTCATAAATGTGGAAAATGATTGATACAATTTCTATGTGTAAAACACACGCCTGAGAAAATAATCTTCCAATATCTGCGTTTTATAGATTTCTCTTCTTTGCAGAATTTTTACCTCATTTTACCAAAAATGTGAATTTTTTTTTTTTTTCTAACAAAGTGCTATTTTCGATAGGAGCAATGGTTGGAAAAGTATTTTAACAAATATTTTTCTTTTAACTCTTAAGAAGTGAGTATAGGATATAACTATTGGTAATACTGGTACAGAAGGTTGATACGCGTGCGCGGATCAACGCTCTGTATTTTAATACTGAGAATTTGAAGATTACTTAGCAGAAGCAAAGTGTGCCTAATAATAGTACAAAAATTCAAAATAAACTAACTTGTCAAACTTAAATAAATCAGATAAAAGTATGATCGTAATAGACCGACATATAAAAATAAGTACACCCTGAACTGACCATGTTACTTAAATAATCTTTAAAATCGCAAAAGGCGTGTGGAAATCTGTTGTACATGCTTTGTGTATGTTACTTCAGACGGGGATCCACGATTATTTTGCCTCTCAAAATAGCCACTGTCAGGTCATGATTTAGTTACCGCACGATCTTACGGGGACAAGGCCCTAGGTCCCAAAATTTTAGGAACCCCATACTGAATACTTTTCCCATCAGATATAAGGTGACTTTAGCAGGCATGCATCAAAAACATTGTCTGCACGAGTAGTTTTGTTTGGAAAACTACTTCTACATTAAAGTTTTTTCCTATGGAAAAGACTCATATTGTGTGAGTTTGGGATATTAAATATTAATAATTTCGATGTTCATGAAGTGGAACTAATTAATTTTAAAAACACTGCCTAATAAGCTGAATTAACGAACTTTGGGATTCACATATATTTCTCTACTTTACTGACCTCAACTTTGATTCAGACTTAAAACGCTTTTCTGGAACTAATTATGGCCATAAACTGAGTACAGTGGTGGATTGTCCAATGAAAATTGTGAACATGAGCGACTTTTCTTCATCCAATTTTTTAGGTAAGTATTTAAATTTAATCTTTTCATTGCCGAATGTACTTTCTGTCAAAATGAGGAGGAAGAGTATAATACATTATAATAACTTGCAAACACTTTTCAGCACTTAAAAAAAATTTTAAATCATAACTTTATGAGCCAGAGGTGTCCCAAAAAAAAAAAGAAAGACCAGTTGTACATTGTTTCTGTAATAAGGTAGGCTTATCTATATATATATATATATATATATATATATATATATATAACAGGACCTTGTTATGTATGACGTCGCTAATGTTGAAAACTACACGTCTGATTTCGCTAAAAATTTCACTGATTTATTCTATTAGCACGGAGAAAGTTTATAGACCCGTTAGAAAAGAATCCGACAGATAGATCTTTTTTTATTCCAATTTTGCGCAAAATTTTCACATAAATTCCATAATATTGGGAGGGGAGGGAACATTACACATATTAATATAACGTCGATCGAAAGCGCTGATTTTTCTGCGCAAGATGGTATTTGTTCGATATTTCTAAGTCAATGAGATCGCTAGTTATAAGCTTTTTAGTTCAATTTCTTAAGACTTATCTTGACCCAAAAATAACAATTAGCAGTTTGCTCAACTCCGTATGAATAATGTTATTATAACACTTATTTTTCAAAACAGCGAAACGTCACCAGTTTTCAGCGGAAAAACAATAATAAAGCTCTGCCAATTGCCCCAGAAGTGGTCATAGAGAGCCCACTACCGGGGCACAGGTTTCTCTTTTGCAAACAGTTTTACGATGCTTAATGAAAATGTTGTCTGAAAAAGTCGTTTTATATGGTTATTTTTTAAGATACTTTTAATTTTTAACAGAATCAGTGGTGGGCCACTTAGTCCACTTCTAGTGCATTAATGGCCCACTACTGGAGCACAAATAGAACATTTTGACAAAGTGCACAAGCCTGAGATGTTTTTGTGTTTCAGGTTTTGCCAACTGACATTTGTGTATTTTACAAAGAAGACAAGAAAGAAAAGTTGCGCTGAGTTGGAATTTTTTTTTCCGCTTACGCATTTTCAAAAATCGTAAATTAATCCATTTGTAAAGAATTGAAAAAATGCCCCCTTAAGGGGGGAAATAAGTGTAAAACGGCGTATTAAGAGCAATTTTCGTGAATTTTTTTTATCGTGTAAAGAATAAATATATTTTATTTAGATTTTCAGGTTATTTTACAGATATATTGAAGAACATTTACTGAAACTTTCAAACATTTTTCTTGAAAAATCCCAGAGATATCGGCTGCTGCACCTTGTACGTCGATACCCGGGTCGGCAGTTTGCGTACATCCTGGAGGTCACAATTTTTATCTGAAATCAATTTTTTTTTAAATCTACTTTTTTTATAAGTGTCTCTCTTAGTTGAACTAAAAACATCACAAAAAATTGAAAATTTCTAAATTTTTTTTAGAATAAGAAAATTAAATACGATTTTTAACCGTTTTATTTTGTTCTTTTTTTACAATAAAAAAAGTAAAAATAAAGATATGTTTATGATTCTAGTTCAACTAAAGCGTGTACATACATAGAAAATGTGTGCGAAATTTGATAAGGATTGATCAAAAATTTTGTGAGCGAGAGTGTACACAAATTCGAAAAAGGTAGTTTCGAGAAAAACGCGTTTGAAAAAAAGGAGTGTAAATTTAAGGCAGTAATGAATCAATTTTTTTTAATACTGATAGACGATACTAATACTTATAGAAATTTCTATCCGAGGTCTCAATTGTTAAAAGAAATAAAAGGACATCTGATAACGTTCTCCAATACCCTTTAGGTCATTCATGAGGGAATACCTGCTGCTCAACTGCTCCAAAAGGGGCGCTCGCTCAAATGCTTATAACTTTTAAATGACTTGTAATTTTGCTTTGAAATTTTCAGGGTATATTATTAAATAGTTGTAGAATCTATTTAGGAAGAAAAAAATTAAATTTTTTGAGACCTTTACACGTATTTCCCCCTTAAAAGATTCAAATGTTTGTTTATCATTTACTATTATTTTTTTGACAGATACTAAGCATTGTTATATGCCACCAGAAGTGGAAGAAAATCGCAACTTAAAATTGACTATTTTCTCAAGAATTTTTTTAGTATTTGAAAATTTTAACAATAAAATTAAAATTTTTAACTTACATCTTTTTCGATTGCTTTAATTTTATATGCACGTTATTATTATGTATGTAAATGTGTGTACAATTTTATGAAAAAATTGGAATCGTCTCATATTTCTGTTCCATCTATGAGTTGAATAATTCACGAAGAACTCAATAAAACGTACTAAAATTGCTCATTTACTGCCATTTTAACTTCTTTTTTTTTAAATATGGCTATTGTTGGTAATAGAGATGCAATGTTATTCTTGTAGTACATTAAAAATTTGCTATGCTCACTTTTGGTATGACACTACTGGGAAATCAAAATTTCCTATCCCCACTATTGGTATTCCAAGTACTGGCGCATTCAAAAAATTGCTATGACCACTTCTGGAGCATCTGACAGATCCAAGTTTTCATTTTTTTAAAGTTATATTATTATTATTTTCATATTTCATGTGATTGTTATTCTAGATAAGAGCTCAGACAAGCACAAAAAAATATAGATTAGCCAATGTTCCCTAAAGAGACGACCCTGATAATATACGAGGGAATACGAAAATAGCTTAAATCGCCACTATTGGTACCTTTACCGTACTGTAACTCGATCACCACTCTCTCCTTCTCAGTTCCCAGCAAAAAGGCCGCTTTAATATCAAGTCTGAAACAAAAACCTTTTTTGTCTGCTCAATACAGCTTCTGAACTAATATGCAGCTTCTGAACTAATAATTCTAACTAATATTCTGAACTAACGCAACTAAATTGCTTTGAACATTGCTCAAAAATAATAAACTTACACTTTTAAAAATAAATTACGCTGTTTTGCTCTTTTAAAAGTATAAAGAAAAATTTGAAATCATTTTCTAGGTGACGATTTCTCATATAACTTGTACGGTGTTGTGGATCATGACGGATCTAACAATTCAGGTCACTACACAGCGAAATGCAAAAACCAGCTCTCTGAAGAATGGTACGAATTCAATGACAGCATGTAAGTTTCTTTCCTTTTTTCGACAAAAGCTTTCAAAATTGAAACAGTTTAGTGCTTAAGAAGCAGCACGAAAATTTATTCTGAAAAATAATACAATTTCTAAACAAATGCTTGCTCTTTAGAGCGAGGAAGAAAACTAGCGTTTTTCATTTAAAATACATTAGAATCATTCCTACAATTCCGGATGTCATGAGAATCCCGAAAGAAATTAGTTTGGTATATTGTGGACATCAGTTTTGGTGGGTACATAGTACAAATGTTGCCAAAAAAAAAAAAAAAAAATTCTTAATTACGATGGGGGAAAATATTCCGATTTCTGAATGAAGAGTGATATGCTATTATATATCCCTGCCCCACTCCAGGGGTGCTCCTGAGCTCGAGCATCTTTTAAAATGTTCGCGTCGGTACTGTATTTCTTATATTTTCACTTTTAAGTTTTAATTTTGACGTAGGTTTTTTGTTTTCATTTATTCATTATTATAGCAAACAGCACCTATTATGGCAATATTTAATAGTTTCCATTAATTATTTCTCATTAAAAGAGCCAAATCATATTTTCATGAGAGATAAATTTTGAAACCCCTATGAAAATATTCTCGTATGAAGGTATCTCGTAAAAATATCTATACCTGAGAGCAATAGGTATCTTAATCCATTTTTCGAGTTTTTGAGATGAATTTTTAAAAAAATAACGTTTTTAGTACTACTTTCTCGTGCGAAACTTAGAATAAAGATGTCCGATGGGAGCTTTAAAAGTTCGGATCCCTCCTGTAGCTGGCGGTTTTGTCGTCGGTACTCTGAATGTCCTTAAGATACTATGGCCTGTTTCAGGTACAGATACATATTCATAAATGTGTATATATTCGTTTTGATTGCATACCTTCGAATGTTTAAATTTAATTTTAATAGAAAATTGTACTTTCAGAGTTTCCAAAGCAAGCGATATTGTTTCTTACAAGACCTACATTCTGTTTTACATTCAAGAAAGAAATTTCCGAAAGTGAGCAGATAGTTTGAACGCTGTTTGAAGTCTGGGTACTGTAAGAGAATTATCAGGTGGATGTTACAAGCCAAATTAATAAAATATTATTTTCACAAAACATCAATCACCTTATTTTATCTAAATGGCACAGGACTTTATAGGGCCATTTTTTGTAGCATCCATATATGAAAATATTTTTCGAGTTTTGCTTCGTTTCAAAGAAGAAACTCATATAGGACATTAAATAAGATTAACATGATTTTTTGTACCCCCCGCCCCCCTCCCGGGGGGAATGCTCTAATATGGGAATATTGATGCTTGTGGTGGTAAACATGCTTCCGAGCGTCTTTGAAAGACTGTACCAATCAGAAAGGATAAAATAACTTACTATAAACATCTATAACTTGATGAATTAGGTGAGAGGCATACTTCCCACCGCCTTATAAAGGGTTAACTTATGCATTAGTAACCGAAGTATCCGTCACTTGACGGGTTACTCCGCTTTGAGTCCTCGTTGTGTAAAGGAGGGAAAAAAAATATATTTCTTCTTGTACTACACTCTTACTAATTTTGAAACTTTCTTAGGAAAATGCTTATATCAGAGGTCGCGCCAGAGGAAAGTTGGGTCCGTATTCGGGCATTTCACATAACTGGTACAGTCAGGGGGGGGGGGGGGGGCAGCCCTTCGTATTTGGACACTATTTACACTAGAGACATGTCATTTTATCCAGATTAATGTGCTCTATAAAATTGTGATTAAAATTTTGTTAAGGGGTCGTCTTTATATTAAAATGGATATCAACTTAAAACTATTGAATGACAACTTCCTTTTTGCGTCACATATTCGTATTCAGCATCAAAATTTGACTTTGTATACACCGTTCACCCGTTGTTTCAGAATTATATTGAGAAAAACACGTATCGTAATGTTAAGTTTTTCTGGCATTTTTGCATATCTGAATTACCATGGATATGGATAAGAAGTTTTTTTACATAAAATTATGAGCTAACCGAACAATAAAAACGTGTTCTTCACGGTCGAAAATATTAATTTAATATTTTTTACGACTTGCGAAATTTTCGAAAAAAATATGATTTGAAACCACATTATACTTAAATGAAAAACCAATCTAGATGAGCTTTTATAAGGGTATCCCTAATTTCATCTCCAAATATGTAGTACTTTGTATGCTACACTTAAAAATTAATTTTACTGCCGTATAAGAGACCGAAGCTGCAACTAAAAGCATAGCGTTCTGAAATGAAGCGAATTGTGAAAATAAAGTACAAAACTTTTGGGCCACAAATCAAAATGTAAAATACAACTCGCAAACGGGTTTATTTTGAAAATAATGTGGGAAATTATTTCACTGTTTCGCTATTCATTTTCGTTTCTCCCCTGTGCGCAAGCGCAGAGCATATTTTTGCATTCAAAAAATGCTCTGCGGTTGAGCAGACAAGGCAGGAATATTGTGTTTGTCGCCTTTGGTGTGAAAACACCCTAAAAATAGTAACATCAATGTGGCCCTTAAGACGTTTTTCCGTTAATGCCTCCTGTTCTAATAAACAAAAGGCAATCGAATATGATGTATAGACTGATTTGGAATACGGCCCCTTATTGCAATTTTATTCCAATAATTCAAAAGAAGATATTAACCGATGACCATTGATATATTACTTGTGTTTCTAGAGCATATGATGGCAGAGTATTTTTGAGTGTTTCATCCCCCCCCCTACCCCCCCCCCCCCCAAAAAAAAAAAGTTCTTTCAAAGATTATTTCAGAAGTTAATGTGAAACAAACTGAGAAAAAAATTTGCAAGTAATTATAGCACAAAATGAGCATTAAAATGCAGACATGTGTTTCGGGATTGATTGGAATCCCTTTTCCAATGCAATAGTGGAGCATCTACATGCAAAAACATTTGGATGTTTTTGCATCTAGAAGCTCCACTTGGCTTCATTTGGATCTTTTTACATCTAGAAGCTCCACTATTGCATTGAAAAGGGACTACAAGCAATCCCAAAACATGTCTGCATTATGCTCCCTTGTGCTTTAATTACGTGCAAATATTTTTTACAGTTAAAAATAATAAAGGAACTTTGTGCACAAGTTAACTTCCAAAATAATTTTTTAAAATAAAAATATCACGAAACCAGGCGAACGGGAACTTGTTTCTTGACATCCGAAAACTTCGCTCTGCATGCTAAATGAATACAATTCAAAAAGGAACTTTAGACTTCTAATTTTCTGAAATAAATACTCAGATTTTTTTTTTATAATAAAGTTCTCTTTTAATATGAAACATCTCTCGGAATATACAGGGTGGGGCGGAAGTAATGACTCGGTTTTGAGAATGTATAAAAAAAATGATACAATTTGAGACTTGAAACTTTATTTTATTTTGATCTGTATATAATCCCATTTTTTAGATTAAGGTTTCATAACCATTTCAGCAAGGTGGCGGCCTTTAGCAGCAATTCACTGTTTCAGTCCATTCCTGAAGTTTTGGGAAACGTTTCTGCACATTTCAAGAGGGTATGGCGGATATTTATTCGGTCTTTCAGCTCCTCTAAAGTATGGGGCGATGTAAACAATCCCATTTTTTTACATTAAATTTTGATCATCACTTCAGCAAGGTGGGGGCCATTCAGCAACAATACACTGATGCAGTCTATTCTTCCACCCAGAGAGCTCTTCGTGTGCATTTCAATATTCGCGTTACGTTACGGTCCCTAGCGGAAGCCTTTTTCTGTAGGGTTATTTGAAGGCGAAAGTTTGGAAACATCGCCTCCATACTTTGGAAGAGCTGAAAGACCGAGGAAATATCCGCCATACTCCTTGAAATGTGCTTGTGCAGAAAAAATTCCCAAAACTTCAGAAATAAACTGAATCAGTGTATTGCTGCTAACGGCTACCACTTTGCTGAAATGGTAATGAAAAAAAACTTAATGTAAAAAAATGGGATTACATACAGATCAAAATGAAAACGTTTTAAGTCTCAAATAGTATTAGTTTTTTTATACCATCTCAAAATCGTACCCTTACTTCCGCCCCATCCTGTAATGTGCTTCTCATTGGAATGGCGTACACAGCGATTTTTTTTTTTTTTTTTTGTTCTCCTACGTATGCTAAAAATATCACGGAATATCAGTTTCTTGTTGGAACCTACATTTTCCACTTTAATTTCAGCTAAAAGTACTTGTAACGAATACCAGGTTCCCTTGATTTTGCTACGGCTCCATTAGACTATTACAAGAATCAGCCCTGGGGGAAAGGCTGTATCTTCCTTCTCATTTAACTACAATTTACACTACAGACATATGAAATACTTCAGTTTATCAGGAATGATGCACAATATAAAATGATAAAGGGTTGTCTTCATGTTAAAATGAACTTTAAAGTTCCAAATGGAAGCTCATTTTTTTTATCAGACTTTAATTAACAGTAAAGCTCAATCTTGTATACTGATTTTTGTGTAATTAGGTTTAGCCATTCCTTCACAATTAAATTTAGAAAGTTCTACCTTATAATATTAAAATATTTTTCCATACTTTTGCTCATATCTAAAATTACCATCCTTACAGCACCGTATGCTTTTCATATGGAACTGTGCACAAACCCAGCAATAGAAACATGTTTTGAGTGGCTGAAAATACCAATATTTTTTATTAATTAATTATGAAATTAACTGTTTGTTGAGGACTGTGTAATAAGCACTGAAGTTATTCACCTCATTGTGTTCTATATTGAACATTTTTTTCCCTTTCTTTCATTAAATTACTAAGGGAATCCTTCACAAAATAGGAACAACTACATATTTTTTGTAAGCAAATATTTATTTCCTTCAGAATATAAAGAGATTGTTAGCATTAAAAAAAAATAGCTAAAATTATTTCTGAGAATCTAATATAAAGCATCAGTATTGCGATAGTAAATTAACAACAAGATCATAAATACTTGATCAAGCATAACCTTGAAAAAATATATATTAAAATATAAGTAACAGAAAGTCAACAGCAAAAGAATTCACACAAAATGATTATTCTTTTAACACATAAAAAGCCAGAAACTACATCTATTTTTCAAAAACGTTTTGTAATAAACATGTAAATAGCAAATAAATGGTAAATGTATATTATTGCACAGAGTGAAAACTCCATTAATTGCAACACAAATGAGGCACACATTTGCAACATAAAAAGCAAAGGCATACTTGGGACTTTTTACTTTGAAATGAGAATAATTTTAAATGGCAATTACTTTGTTAGCGAGTAAAAAAGATAAACTTTAGTTTCGATAATTAGTTCAGTTTATCCTCATTTTATAAAATCAATCTAGAAATGTTTCCCCTTATGCATAAAAAATTACAAACCACGTAAGAAAAGTTGTTTTAAGTATATATATTATGTATTAAACTCCAATGCTCAATGAACTGAATATTGTTGGTACCTATAAAAGATATAACAATATTAATACAACACAAACTCTGTGAAAAATTACAGACAAATGTTTGGGGTTGCAAAGAACCCCCTTTTTAACACACATAAATGAGCTCATGAATGATAAACATCTGACAGAAAGACTTCTGTGACAGTTTTCCTTCATAAGCTAACTTCTTATCAATAAGAAAAGGTTGTTTGTAATCCAGAAACAGGTGTGTGAAATTTGCAAATTATGTGCTAGATTAGTGTTGTTTTATCTTTAAGATGGTTGGCGCAAAGACATGCCATTTTTTATGCTATTGCTAATAAAAACTTCAAATGTTAATATATAGAATATTTAAATGTCTTGATATACATATTTGCTACAGAATAACAAGACACAAACAGCATTACAATTCAGTATTATTAACTGATGTCTTTCTAGTAAATTTTTCAAAAATATTGTTGAAAAAACTCACATATTCTGGATTTTTGTTCTTTTCTGCCATACATATGCATCTCTCTTCGAAATTATACAATCAATATATATTGCTTTCATTTTCTTTTGTATACAACAATTTCTATACAAACTTCATTAGTTCCATAGAAAAATTTGGAAAATTAAAACTTTCTATGCATTAAATAGGAACATATGGTGTGAATTTCTCATAAGTGCACTTCAAATTATTTAGTTGTGACTTGGTCAACTGAACAATTAATAGAAAAATACTTTGCTCAGAAGTAATACTTTAAATTTACAAAAATTTCTTTAAAATTAGTTAAGAAACATTTCTTTAGGGAAAATAATTAGACATTAGATTTTTCACATTTATATTGATTCCTTGCATACATTTTGTTAAGGATAGAGATTAAGGGTATACTTCTTAAGTTTTATCCCTATCTCATTCTGATCATTAATAATTTCCATTAATACAGTGAGGAATTTTAAACTAAGACCTGTATTAATCTGAATAAATTTTAATACCTTAAAAAACATAACAACTTATTGTACAGTAAAAATACTTTGTATAGTGAAAATTGTGTTTTTAATCTTCGATCAAATGTTGAAACTTTGTTACGTCTCTTAATTAGAATGATTCACACAACAAAACAATTTTAAACAGCTATTCAAAACAAAAACAATGATGTAAGTAGTTTGTTATATTCATCTAAAAAAAAAAGGTATACAACACAGATAATTTTCTATAATGATCTAGAAGAAAAAAATAATTAGATTTGGGTGAAAACTGATTGATAAATTAATCTAAAAAGGTATAAAATATAGATCAGTTTCTAGAACGGGCTGAAGCATAGAAATAATAACAATAATGATTAAGCAATCGGTTTGATTTAGTTTAATAAAATAAAATTACAAATATATATTAGATTAAAAGATAATAGTGGTTTGAAGTAGAAATTGAACGAAGCTTTGGTCGATTCAGCTTATAACAATTATATTATAACATGTTGTAAACAAAAAATGCAAGATTATGAACTTTTTTTCTTGTTGTTGTTATTTGTAAATTATAGGAACAAACAGAAATAAAAGGCGGCATTGGATCAAAAGCGTATATAATAAGAAGGAATAAATCACTAAAGCCAATATTTTGCACATATTTTCCAAGTCTTTCTATTCTTGGAAAAGAATACCATGTAAGTGGCAGGGGGGGTAGGGGAGCTTTAGCTCTGTTGATGTTCCAATTCTGAATATCTGGGCTTTTACATTAAAAATGGGTAGATATCCATTGTAGTGTTAAGACACAATATAAACAATAGCTCATTTATAGTTAGATAATTGTGTGATATAATACTTGGATCATAGATTGGTTATAAAATTCAACGTAATTGCAGAAAATACTTTTAATATTTCAAATAATGTTTCTTTTTTTTTTTTTTTTTTTTGCAATAAAAAATTAGAAATATATGCTTTTCTGGTAATACTAGTACAAAGCAAAAATACCTTAAATGGCAGTATTAATTTTAAAAGCTTACACAGTAAGTTGAAAATGTTGTACGAAAGTAAGAATATTAAAACATAGAGCATAATATGATGTTATATACATTTATTTTGTGTTCAACGTTAAAGCTCAATATGTACAGCAGGTGAAGCTTCGGTATTCGTGCCTCACTAGTTTGAAGGTTTACATTTATTTGTTCCATATAAATTTAAAATATTTTCTTCAAGATCAAATCAGGACTTAGTTGTATTGCACACACATGCAGAAACATACACATAATCTCATGTAAAAATAGAATAGAATAGAATAGAAAATAATAGAATAGACAAATTACAAATCGTTAATAACATTTTTTAATGTCCTGAAAATTATATAAATAAAATTGTGCATGGAAAATATGAGATTGCTAAAATAAAAGCTTTCCTTCAATAAACAATTAAACAAAAAATCTAACCACATTTAACGCAAATAAGGCAACAATGATTAAGGACAACTCTTAGTAACTGCTAAAATTATTATTCATAATCAATATATGTTAATATGTGCTTTAAATTTCCCAAAAGCTCGATGTGTTGCAGCCACAGAAATTATGTACCAAATTATCATTTTGAAGATTTCGTAAACAGTTGCATACATAATTTTACAACTTAAAAAAACATAAAATTTAATAATAGCAAAAAACATGATTATTTTGAATATTTAGTAAAAATATAAGGGTATGATTTTTACAACATTAAGCATCTTAACAAGTAAATAATTGTTTCTTCAAGGCACAAATTGTTTGCTTAATATTTATAAATACTGAAAATTGCATAATATATTTTCAGTACTGATCATCTCTTTTAAGAAGAAAAGGAGGTGGTGGTGGTGGGGGGGGGGGGGGGGGGGGGGGTAAATCAAAATTTTCTGGGCAGAAAAATTTTCAAATAGAACTTTATGGTTGTCATTTGCTAACATATAAATTTGATGATCTCTAAATCATTCATTCTATTTTCAAATATTTCTCTGATAACTTTGTTTTACCAAGAATAAATAATCTAAACACTGTTTCACACAAACACAACAGCACAAGACAGGATGATTAGTAAGCATAGCTACAAAATACCATGAATTATTATTTGTAATAGAAAACTGTCTAGTTCCCATAGTTACAAAATATTAATTCTATACATATGTTCATTGTATACCAAACTTTTTTTTTTTCATCACAGATACAAAAAACAACTCAAAATAAATAAAAGTAAAATAAAAGAAGTTTTAAACAAAAGCAATAAGAAAAAACAGTGTAGAAAAATATGCCAAAAAATTATAAGAAAGCATAATTCTTCAATTTAAAACAATAAGTTTCATAATATTAAATCTAATTTCATTAACCTTTCTTACATTAGTCATCTCCTCCTATAAAACAGAAACACAAAATGTGCAAATACTTCATGTTAGAAAAAAAAGTATTTCTTTAAAATCACAACCACTGATTTCACAACTGAGGTTTAACCCATTTATATGTTCCATAAAACTTGAATCCTAAGCGTTGAGTCAATTCATCAGCTTCAGCAGGACCTCGGCTATTAAAAAAAAAAGAAAAAAGAAAAAGGTATAAAATATATGGAATTACATTGTCTTTTCAGTATCCTTCCATGATACTTGAATTAAATATTAAATCACAAATTGAAGTTCCATCATCTCCAAAAATGCTTCTTTGCTATGAATTATAAACTTTGGCATTTTTTTTAATATTCATATAATCATATTAAAATCTCTCAAAAATATTATATTCTGTTAATTAAACCGAAATCATTTACTCATTACGCCATTTTGAATTATTTATTATCTCAATCATATATTACCTCATTTTAAAAATTCACTTCAGCTTTTATTTTAGGGAAGAGTTTGCAGTAAATGGAATCCCTGTTTGCACAACATTTCAGACAAATGCACTTATTTCTCGAGTTTAGAAGCATAAAAATAAATTTCCCAGTTTTTATGACATAAATAATGCAAACAATTTTCCATTTCACATAACATTTTCCGATTTTCAAAGATAACATGTATTTTATTTAAGTTTTCGTTAGCAGTACAGTCAAACCTTGTTAATGCAAACTCGATGGGGACATCAGAACTTTCCCCTTAATCAATTTTCATGTTTACTGGTATTCCGAAACCTGGCCTCTGACCCACCATAAGAATTCAACTTCCACATCTTCATTTTTCGAGGTTCTCATTTTCTTTCTTGCTGGTTTAAATTGGCTCAAGTCCACGGCAAAAGCCTCCCACCCTCCTGGTTAGATTTCATTCCGAATTTTATAATCATAAGTAATAAGTGCTGCTGGCAATCCCATACTTTGCATCAGTCTCCATCTGTTTCAGTAAAAAAAATTTAAATAAAGTTGCTGATGAAACTTCATTTAAAACTTTTTGTTTTTTTGTTTCTAATAAAGACTGCTGGTTACAATTCATTATTGAAATTATTCTAAAAACCAACTGCCCAGGACTAAGTTCCTTCAGCATTTACTCTACAGGTGATCAAACTTGTTCTCCTTCAGCTTAAGAACTGATTTCCGAGAAACAGAATGAGTGTTTAGCTCTGTGCTAAAGGGGGAAATGATTGGAAACAAAGAAAATATGGTTCAATGACACTCCTCTTCTTGAAAACTAGCAGGGATGGAGTACCTGACCTACACACTTTTGAAAAAGGTCTTTTTGAAATTCTTCCTTAGAATAATTTGTGATAAGCAATTTAAAATTGTCCATTCATGTCAATTCATGCATGTCACTGATCCTATCCAGGCCCGTCATTTCAAAATTTTCCACAGGAGGGGGGATTTAAAGGGTATATTTTCAGTGCATATTATAAGGGAAAATCAACAAAATACATAAATTAAATCTATTTCTAAAGTCAAGGAGCCTAATCCTATCCAACAAAGAAGTTGGCAAAGCGTCTGCTAGAAATAGGATTAGAATAATTGAGCTGCAGGCATTTCACCTGTTTTGCTATTTTTAAAGAATTAGTAGAATCGAAGTGCATATGTTTCAACCTCCCAAAGTTAGAAGGACATTTCAAGAGAAAGGATGTTTTTCCCCCTTAATTCTCCTTTTCTTTTTTTTTTTTCAACCTTAAAAATTTGTTTTTCATTTTAAGTGGGATTTCGTCCAAATCAACTTTATCTTAAAACAATCAATTTAACACTAATTTTTAGCTTTATTTGACAGGGAATGGCATTCATAAAATAAGCGTTAACGGGGTTTGACTTTACCATTTTTTTTGTAATATAGAAAAATAAAGTTCAAGAGAAACCAATTATAAAAGAAGCCAAATGCATGTACTTAACCATTTCTGTCATTTCAAAATTTACCGAGGGGGGTGGGGGGTGGTAAGCAAGGGTATAAAGTCAATACAGTAGATATTCAAACCGCCAACGTATAAAATGAAATTCTTTAAAAATTGCACAAGTTTTCAGAAGTAATGCAGGTACAAAATTCCTAACTTCTACATTACCAAGGCCGTATGCAGAAGCCCCCCCCCCCCCCCGCAATCCCGAAATTTTTTGCAATGTAGCATATTTTCCTCTCTGAAACTGTCCTCAACATAAGTGTATCAAAGTCAGGGTTCAACCCCCCCCCCCCCCTCACGAAAAAGATTTCTGGCTACTGCCTTGTACATTACAAACATAACATACATTTCTGTGATTTTGAGCACTTTTTGCCTCACAGATCCCCAACTAATTGCGTCCGAAAAAATATTTTTTATTGACCGAATCGTAGAAGATCCAATTTTAAATGCTAGAAATTTTTTTTGGAAATGGAATAATTTTTATATTTTTATGAACATTTTCAAAGTGTTAAAATTCTGACATTGATTGGCACTATATTTTGTGAGACATCGCAAGACCATGGTCAAATGCCAAACAACTGTTTACAGGGCACAGTCTGCAATATTAGAGGGTATGGTATAAAATTAACTTTTACAAACATTGAAACATACAGAAAAGATGTTTCAAGCAAGAAGAAATATTGAATAAAAACATAATAGGATTTAAAACAATTCTTTAAAGAGAATTTCCTACATCATGTGTAATCTTTTAGAGATACTTCTTATACATTCTAAGGATTTAAAACAATTCTTTAAAGAGAATTTCCTACATCATGTGTAATCTTTTAGAGATACTTCTTATACATTCTAGTCATCCACAAATTATACTGTACCTTCCATATTTGTACAATGTAGGCTTTATTTTTTCTTTCTCAATTGTGTGCAGAAGTGGGGTAAAAATTCTCCAAGCTTCTACTAATTCATCACTTCGGACAAAATTAATTTGACTGCCACAAAACACATCCAAAATAAGTCTTTCATAAGCATCAGGCATAGTCAAATCCTAGAAAAAAAGATTGATATGACAAAATTAGGGTAAATATTTGATGAATACGTAATGAAATAATTTTTATTCCTAAGTATGTACTAAGTACATAATACCTGCCAATCCCTATTTTGAAAAATGCAGAAGATAATCTAAAAATTTACAGAAGAAATTAAGTAAAATGCAGACAATTTTATGTGATGCTAAATTAAACCATGGATGTTAAAAGTAAGTAAAAATCAAATTTTATTATCATTACTGAATATTCACAATTATTTTATGTTAATATTTTCAACGAAACACATATCTATAGAAAGAGGGGTTTGGTCTAATTATATTATGGAAACAAATTTTTTGCCATGATTATTAATAAGGCATTTCAGCACCTTTGATTATCTATTATGAAACAAAATGCTGAAAATTTAAAAAGTAAAGACTAAGCTAATGAATTTTTTATTTCTTTTGCAAAAAAATGTTAGGCTCAAATATATCATCATGATGGGGGAAATATCGCTAAACTATAAACCAGACGGCAAAGTGCCGACGATAGTTTGATTTCTGCGCCAAATGGTTGAAGCTGAAGAGGGCACACTGAGCATGCGTGATCATTCCGCGGTCTATGGAGCACTTGTGAAACGTACGTGACACACCTGGCAAAAAGTCGGCTCTGCTGTGCATCCTAATATGGATACGACTAAAGAGTTGTGTGTCATACTTTTAGCAAAAATGCAGAAGATGTGATCATTATTGTGGAAAAGCAGAAAATGGGGAATAAATGGGGAAAGCTCCTGCAAAGTGTTCAAGGGCTAGCAGCTATGCAAGTGGGAACATAAATAGCCTTTGCATTCTAAAACAATAATAGCAAAATGCTTTTGTATCTCTTTACCAAATGATATAGCGCTTTTTAAAGTAATTTTACAAATTATGTACTAAAGAATGTGTGTATGTTTAACCACTTAACGGTCGGATATTTTTCAAGAGAACAACAGAAGCGCCTATTTATTTCAAGAAAAACATTTAAAAAAATGTTTAATCTATAATTATACTATAACTAGTTTGGTACTATCATATAGTATGTAAGAGAAGAAAAAAATTAATTTTCGGTAATCCGGAGTAGATTTTAAAAATGTTTTGGTGTGCTACTTTTGAACACTCCAGCCCGTGATTTTGATGGGAGCGAGAGGGAAGGGGTTAATAGCATAAATTCAGAAACAACATACTTTGTATCTGCTGTTATATGTCAAGTCGAGCTCTGTTTCTTCCAAGTTGAATGCCATGCCAGGAGTTTTGTTCATAAGTTTTACATACACAGCTTCTCCAGGTTGCACTCTGATAACCAACTCATTCCTTTTGCATTGTTCATTAAAGATATCACCTGGCACCTCTCGAAATTGAATTCGAACTTCTGCCTTCCTTTCATTCAGAGCTGTATGATTTAAAAAATAACAATTAGTGAATAAATAAGTTCTTCTCACATAAAAAAGTAAGTAAATACTCACAGAACAAACAAAACAAAGATTAATGTTTAAAAATAACACTTTTTCCTTTAATTAAAAAGGATCTTTTATTATTTTTTATTAGAACAATTTTCACCTTGGTTGAAAACACTAATATGCAGTAGAGTATCGTTTATTTGACATTTTTTGCGTCTCTTTGGCATCGTATAAACGATACGCCACTGTAATTCATTTAACCTGGGTCCTCCTTTGAGCGCTTTCAAGTTTGCTATTCCTTGCATCATGCCAAAGCTAATGACATTTCAGCAACAAATTTCCAGCATTTAGTTTGGGTCTACAAACTGAGGAAAATATTTTTATCTTCTTTTTAAGCAAACTTTTGGTTCTCTTAATTTTAGATGTTTTTGTACTGCAAAGTGGACAAAATAATTGAAGACATAAAAGAGCCGACTAGATTGTGATCAAAGGCGATTAGCACAAGATGACATAAATTTTTAAAATATATAAATGAAATGGTTTCCAAAGAGTATTTATTTTACAGTGAAAGAAATGTTGATAACTTTGAAACTCATTTTTATTAGCTCACTTTCAAGCTTTCACAAAATGTAAGAGAGTTAAAAACTTAGAAAAAGAAACACCATTCTATTACATATTATTAACAATCTACGGCTGCATGAATGTCTTCTCTAAGCTTCTTGAAAAGTTACCATCTGTTTCTTGTTACTTCATCATTTCCCAGAAAAATTCAAAATTCTGTCACACAATTTTGGTCGCTTAGTTTTTGGGACACTCAATGATAAGATCTAAACCGATACAAAAAAGAGGAGAGGTCACCTGATGTTTTTTTTTTTTTTTTTTGAGGTAATGCACACACAAAATGCAATTAAAAATGTTTGAACTACCATATATATATTATGCTGTCTTTTCGACAACGTTGGTTTGTTTTAGAGCTTTTAAGAAAATGCTCAGCACCAGCAGCACAGGGTTTTGAAAATCAGTGAGGGTGCTAGAGTATGAAATGGAGGGGAGGGGAGGGGGGCAGAAAGAGCGAAACATTACAAAACTTAACCATCCTGAACATGTGCTTAAAGAAATTTTGAATGAGAAATACTAGATGGAAACTTAAATATTGTTCTACTAGATGCTTTTCTCTACAATGGGACAATTCATAAATGATGTCATGCTTTTTTCCCATATATTAGACCTCCCCTCTCCTTTTTCACAAAATGTCACACTTTAATGGATCCCTACCCCCCTTTGTCACATGTCACGCTATGTTGCATAAGCATGATGTCACACTTCTTGCTACACCCTCCCCTCCCATTGTCACAATTTCCCAGACCCTCCTCTCCCTCGAAACATGACATCATTTATGAATGATCCCAATGATGAATAAATAAAAACATGAAATCTAACTAAAACGTAGTACAGTAGAGACCCGAAAAATCTGTCGAATGTGGACAAGGTCAAAAAAGTATAAGTACAACTTGAGTCCTCAGAACATACAGTACTGCCCTTGTATGTATTGTTAACTTGAGGATACAATAGAGAATAAACTGGCCAAATACCCTCAAAAAAAAAGTACTTCATGAAAGCAAGTGCTCTTACTGCACTAAAATAAAAATTAATGAATATAACTTATACAGTAATTAACCTGATAAAACAGACCTCAGAAGAAAACTTTATGAAGGCACAAAGCTGTCTATAATAAAAATTAACTAGCTGACTTCGCAAAAACTGGCTACATTTCTTTTCTTTTTTTAAAGAAATGCGTAAGGTTCTGTTGTCTTCCTGTCAGGGTGGGGCTGAGATAGCCAGACTGCCGAGTAGCTTCTGATAGTGTTAGCAGGGTGCGTACACTATTCTCTGAGTAAAAATCAAGCACTTTCCAGGACTCTTCATAGCAAAAATTAAGTGTTTCAAATGAAGTAAATCTAACTACTTCGAATACATTACAAGCCAGAAAGATTTCTTTAATACTATTTAATTTAGAGCACTCTAACTGTAATAAAATAACTTCATATTCAATAGTATAAAAATTTATCAGATCGCACATTAATTAGATTAATGTGTTGTATCGGCTGTGTATGTAACGAGCCATAGCTTTATTGCTTGTCAGGTCAGACATGTGCCTCACTGAGAAAAAAAATACTGAAAAATCACGACATAACGCTTTGTAAAAGCTTATTAAAAAGTATATTACAAGCATAAATTACTATGCAATAGAATTATTAAATACTAAGCAAGTCAACTCATTACTTTAATATAAAAAAATGATTGGGGCATTATGTCTAACCAAAATAAGGCATGGAAGTGACATGGCATTTTTTAAAGAAATAAACATGTTTCTGAGCAATAACTTCTTAAACTGAAATAACTACTTCATACTTGATAACTATAAAAATTTCAATGAAATGAAACAACTTCAAAATTAGGTGTGAAGAATTTTTTACATGTTTTTATACATTGAATTAAAATAGAAAAAAATATTATTTATTTATTTTGTAACAATGTAAAATGAGTACTTGAAAGGGGGGAGGGACCCTAATGTTAAAGACGATCTAAAATTTAAACACATTTTAAATTACATTTGCATGCAAAATTACATTTAACATGCAAAAAAAAAAAAAAAAGAAAGAAAGAAAAAACAATTTAAAAAACGAAACATTTTTGGCAAAAAAAATTTTAAAATAGATTTTCAATAAGGTTCTAATATTTAATAATTATAATCAACAGAAAACTAAAACTTAAAAGCTAAAAATTCCTTGATTATCGGCGACATTTAGAGTGGGCGTGACAAAATGACGTTTCTGCAAGTCCCTTACAGAAGCTAAAACTTAGGAAAGATTAAAAATAATGATAAGCTCAAATTTATTGATGTCTAAGGGGAAGAATCCGATATTAAACGAGAACTAGGAAGTTTTGCCGAAACCGATGCAACCAGATTTCGAAGTGCTGAAAAAAAATTGGGATTGACACTTAAAAGCGCCAAAAACGAATCGAATGTGTAAATTTTACTCGTAATTTGTGAAACTTGGTAGGATTGTACACAGGCTACTTTCAAAAATGTTCATAGGGTTAAAAAAAAAAAAAAAAAAAAAAAAAAAAGAGAGAAAAAGAAATCCAAATTACGAACTTTTTCGGAAGCGAAATTTTTAATTTCCAAAATTACCAAAACTACGGAATTCCGTCAAAATGCGGAAAAATCACATGTCTGCAGGTAGGAATTTGAAGAAAGGTGAATTTTCCTGTTGATAAGCTACAAAGAAATAGTAAAAATGTGAAAATCAAGGACTTTCCAGACATTTTTGTACATTATTCCAAATTTCCAGGACTTTCAAGGCCTTGAAAAAAAATTATGTAATTCAAGGACTTTCAAGGTTTTCCAGGCCGCGTACGCACCCTGTGTTAGTCATTTTGCCAGCAAAATGGGATTTTGGCAAGGACAGTGGCCAAAGCAGCACAAAAACTAGGAAAATCATACATCATGTAAAAACTACATATCAGCATTATGAGGAGATTGGTCAAAATATAGCAGCTCATGTATGGGATTTCAACCTTATCTACAAGTGAAAGACCTTCAGCTAGTGCTTTAGATCTTCAGGAGAGTGATCTGTGAGAATTGCCGATTCTTGTCAGATATGGCACAGTTTGTTAAACTATAATAAATTGAAACCCCTTCTGCTCTGTAATGAAAAAAAAATGTTTGGGAAAGCAATTCTGCATTGGCAGATCTTATTGCTTATTTCTTGCATCCTAAGTACAGAAGGGAAAATCTCCATTATAAACACACAGAAAAGGCCAGAGAATGGCTACGAAAAATTAACCCTTCATTTATAATATGTGCTTTGAATTGAAAGAAAAACCTTTTACAGGTACATTTGTTCAAGATCAAGCGATGGAGACTGTTAATGCTAATAAATGGTGGAGAGTAGGGCTTGACCGATGGCATTTTTTGGCCGATGGGCCGATGTCGATTGTTGGCCGATTGTTCAGAGATCGGCCGATTGCCGATTATCCTCCTCTTCCATCGGCCGATGGCCGATGGAAAAAAAAGTTGCTTTAAACCATTAAAACGTGTAAAATGCTTGTCAAAAATGTCATTTAAATCATTTACTATTTATTTTTATGTTTATAAAAGCACCAGTAAGCCCGGCGGTCATACGAAATGACCGCTGTTCTAGGTATTATAGATAGTGATTAAAATGATTTGTGCAAAGGTGTCTGCTCATTCAAACTGAATGACCCAGGTCAGGCTGCGAGAAAGCCCCTTTGCTTACTGCCCCACACTACTATATATTTATTCACTATATAATCAAATCGTTTGTGAAAAATATATATTTATCGTTGAAAGAACTTATTGAAAATTTTATTATGCTCTTCAAAACAAAAGTTTTAACGAAACTGGAAAAAAGAGCGCTGCCACTCTAACAAAAAAAAAATATAAAATTACAATACATAAATCAATTAAAAAGAAAGAAGGGATGAAATTAAATTCGCGCATACATTAATTTTTAACGGAAATTTCAAAATACAGCGAAGCCTCACTCAATATGCTAGAGAAGCGTTTTAATTATTATTAGTATATTTGTTACATTTTTACAACAACAGCAACTGCGTTGATTTGTTTGTTCACACGGCAACTGTAATTATATGGTTGGAAACGACGGCAAAACAATGCAAAAATTAAATAAAACGGGTCAAGAAAATCATTGAAAAATTTTTAAAAAATGAATTAAAAAAAAAAATTAATTGAGTCACAACTTTTATTTTTGCGGCGATGAGTTTCTCGGATCGTAAACATTAACCGTACCGAATGTGGTCCCGATCGGTAAAACGGCTGGGATTCTATAGCGGACAGACAGACAGACAGAATAAGCCGCTTATATATAAGATAAATGCATTATTCAAGCACCGTAAAACTGTTTGGGGGAAGTTTACATAATAATTAAAACTAAAAGAATCTCTCGCGATTCTAGTAAAGTAATTAAACTATTCGGGGGTTTAAAAAAAAAAAAAAAAAAAAAAAGCTATACCAGAGGATTTTTAATTCTTTTTTCTTATCATTGCAAAAAAACTCAACAATTAATGGATCAGATCGGGTCTAATTCCCTTTCCTTCAACATTTTCTCTTTATAACACCTGCACCACAAATGCCAAGTGCAGCTGCCTTTATTTTCTTATTTTTTCATGCAGAAGAATGCAGATGTTATAATACAGACAAACAAATAATGTGTGTTTGTATCTTTAACGAAATTGTCAACCCCCTCCTCTCAGATTTTTTTCATAATTCCCCCCCCCCCCCCGTTTTTAAAAGAAAAGCGGGAACGATTATATGTTTATTTTTCATTAAAAAAGTTATTTTAAGCTCTTTTTCTGAAATAAAAATAAAATATTTAAAAAAATTCGCTCGCAGTATTATCCCTTGTATAGTATATCCCTTGCTCATAACCAAGAAATACTGAATATTGCTTTAAAAACATAGACGTGAGATTTTTTTTGTCATTGCAAATGAATGGTGGGTCTTAAGAACTAATATTATTGTTTTTTTTCTTGTGAGTTGAAAATTACACTGAAATACTTGACATGTTCTTTATATTTTCATGAGCACAATGTAAGGTCACCGAAAGAAACCAATATTTTGAGCACCCGCAGTTTTCTGTTGACAAATAAACTTCTGAAAACACGTGATCGTTTATAAAAATTAAGATGTATTTTGAAAAGAAATATATATATATACGTTGGCAATTTTTTAAATTAATGAGATTGTAGTATTTTTATTAAGGTATTGTTCCACCCTCTATCCCAAACTCATTTTTAAAGAATTAAATTTTTGAAAATTGCAAGTCGAACTTGGACACATAAAATTTCGATCAATAAACATTTATACTGAAAAATTGATTCATATTTTTTATCAATATGTTCTATGTAGTACAAAAAATATCCTAAACTGAAAGCAGATGCAACGAGATTGTTGTACAATAGCAGCAAAACTGTCAACTGTTTAACACGTGGCATCAAAGAAGCCAAAAAAAAAGCACTAAAAAACGAAGTATGAAAAAAAAAATATGCATTGATCAATCTGTGAAAATAAAGAAATATTAGCATTTTTATTAAGATGTTATTAAATCCTGTCGCGCGAACTCGCATTTCGAGAATTCAATTTTTAAAAATTGCAAGTCGAATTTGGACACATAAAATTTCGATCAATAAATATTTATACTGTAATTTTTTTTCTTATTTTTGACCAATCTTTTCTATGTTGTAAACTAAAAATGAAATAATGAGAACAACCGCACACTAAAAGCAGATGCAACAAGATTGTAACACGTGGGATCGAAGAAGAAAAAAAAAAAAAAAACCGCAAAGAGAAGAAAGTTTATGCTGGTAAAAATTAAAATTATTATCGTACTTTGATTGAGTTGACTTTTTATTGTTTACAATTTCGGAATAAGAAACATGACAAACTAAAAGCAGATGGTATAATATTATTGCACAATGACATCTAATGCACTAAGTCATTATTAAAAGAAAAACCGACAAAAATGAGGCAACTAACCTAGTGCGAAAAACAAATAGCACTCATAAGACGTCTCTATGACTTTTACTTTAACATATTCTAACAGCGAGCATTCTGCTCAAAGAGAACTATTTTAATCATGAAGGTTTAAGGGCAGCAATCGCTTAAACTAGTTTTCCGAAAGTTTTATCAAATACTTTTGTAGAATGACATTTTTTTTTGTGTTTTTTTAAACTTATGTGCTGCCTGTTATTGTATGGAAATAGAAATTGATCTATGGAGAAAAAAAGAAAGTGAAAGACAGAATGTTTTCTGGAAAGTTGTCCCTGCGAAAAACATCGGCCTTGCATCGGCTTTTAGATGTTTTTTAAGCCGATGGGCCGATGTTTTTCTAAATTTAACATCTGCCGCCGATGCCGATGGCAACTTTTGAACAATCGGCGCCGATGCATCGGTCGCGCCTTAGTGGAGAGGTATAGCAACAGCATGTGACATTTCCAAAAACTTTTGTAAGTTACATCTCCAAACATGCCTATCAACTAATGCTGCAATGGGGAGAATATTCTCTGCTTTTTCATTTCTCCATTTAAAAAATAATTCTAAATAGGTTAGAAATATATAATGATTCAAAACTTGCCTTTTGTTATGCATTGTTGAAAAACAAAAAGTGTTCTGATGTAGAAATTTTAATTGAATTTGTTGAGATTTAAAAATTTTATGTGTGTTTCTTCTTGTTATTAAAGTTATAGTCTAATATGAGTTACACTTTTTTTAACAATCTATATTACACCCTAGTTAAAATTTGCATTGCTTCAAATTTTTATTGTTCTGATAGGACAGCAAAATTGCTAATACTTCTCTATTAAAAATCAACTGAAACATAAGAATTAGTTTTTTTAATAGCATTTAGTTTGTTGTTTCAATGATGCATTGAATATTCTAAGTTAAAAAAAAAGTCAAAGTTATATATTATCATATTCGAGTCAAAATTGGTTAAAATTAAAATAGTCACAGCCCCAAAAATAAAATACATCCTTTTTTGCCAGGACGGATTTTACTGGTGTTTGTCATGGTGTTTCCACTTTCATCAAAAACAAACCAAGTTATCAAATGCCAAGTTTTTGGTATTCTACTGTACAAGGTTTAATTCGTGAAAATGCAAAAGAAATTAGGAGCTGCTGGCTTCACTACAAACATTTCGGGGGGTGCTCAAGCATAGAAGCACACCCCAGAGTCGGTGACCCAGTTGCTGAATTTTTGTTTATTTTATATTTTATGATAAAAAATACTTTCACTAGAATAGTCAAAAAATAAAATTTCAAAAATCAGTGTTATGACTAGCACAATATTTTAAATATACATTTTTCCCCCTGAAATTTTATATAACATTAAACATTCAAAAAGTAAAAAAAAATTTTTTACCCTTTCCACAACGAAGAAAGAATGGAACACCATCCCATCGTTCATTTTTTATGAAACAAGCAGCCAGTGCATATGTAGCTGTTAAAGAACCCTTGGGAACTGTAGGATCATCCAAATAACCTTCTTTTGCTTCTCCCTCCAACTCAGGATTTCCAGCATACTGACCCAAAACTATATCCTTCAACTGAACTTCTTCCATACAGCGCAATACTTTTACCTGAAAAGGGAGTTTCTGTACAGTCAAACTTGCAGGGATGTGCCAAAGGAAATGCACTTTTGGAGCAGGAAAATTAAATTTGGAGCACTTTGGAGCAGCACAAAGATTATTGAAGAAATAGTTAAGAATTTGTATATACATACATGTATATGAAGTTTAGAACATCTGTCACAAGTAGATGAATTTTTTTTTTTTTTGGAAAAAAGCATTTATTTGAACTAAAATAATTTCTGAAGGTTAAAATTGAAGACTGCATTATTTTAATAATTCATTAACTAGTTAACTAGATATTTCTAGTTAGAAAAACAGTTAAGTACATTATTTAGGTTTTGCATTTTTAACATTTACGAAAGTATAAACTGAATAAAAACGCAATGTCAAACTTTTCTCTTCTTTCTTTATCATTTATGCAATTAAATTCATTTATCTCATAAAAGCATGAAAAGAAATGGAAATACCTGGAAGAAAATAAAATTAAAATATTGAGCTAAGTTAAAGCTACCTTGAAAATATTTACAACATTTCAATTTAATAGTTTTGCAATATGTTTGATATGAAATAACTTGTTTGAATAACTTCAAATATGTAAGGCTAAAAATAATAAATTGAAAGTGTCGTGAGTGTACTGAACGTTTGAAAAATAATTCATTATATGTCTGAAGTACATTTTAATTACTGCACAAATTCTTAAATTAATTAAAATATAATTAAATAAAAAGTTATCCTCAGAAAACAACAAAAAAAAATCTGAATTTTAATATAAACAAAGCAGCTGACATTGCGACATTTTTGCTTTGCTAGTTTATTTTAATTGACTTCAATGTCTGAAAACTTTGTCCATTTAGCCTTTTGCTTCTTTCAAATAGCACTTGACCATTTTGTACAGTATCCAAGTCTTTTTTCTTCAAGCCTGCATCAGTGCCACTCTCTGCATGATCTAGCATTTTTTGTGCAGCAGTTAACTGACTTTTTAAGTTTTTTCCTGATCTTTTAACTTCTCGTTAATTTCATTCAATTCGTTTTTTCTTTTTGGCTCCCTATGTTAACATCATTTGCATCATACCTCTTACGAGCTTCTTTTACATTTTTAATTATTTTACTATTAATTTCAAAATTTTTCAAGCCTCCAATTCTTTTAATACGGCCCTTAATTGTTCTTAAACCATTGATGCTATGAACACTTAAATTTGATCTATTCTCTAACATTGATTTATTTACACTAAATTCCCTTTCACGATCTGCATTACCATGTGGCAAACGCAGGAGACAATTCATGACTTGGGATATACCAAGGTGGCTACAGAATATCTAAAGTAAAATTCCCCGACTTTTCCCTGATTTACAGAAATTTTTCAGATAATTTCTCTGCTTGAATATTTTGTAAATATAATATATATATATATATATATATATATATATATATATATACACACACACACAAAAGAAGACCAATTTAAATTACAAATGAATGCTAGATTAAAATATCAGAAATAACAAAATTTACAGCAGATAAAATTTTTAAAAATTTAATTTTGTTATTTTGAAGAAGAAGAGCTATTGTTACAGTAGTAAACAAATTTTACAGCACAAAAATAAAGCATCAAATTAGTTTTATAGTAGTTCTAAGGAAAGACAAAGTGCATTTTTTCACCACTTGATAATTGTTAGCAATTTAATGTTCAACAAGCAAAGCATTTCTCTTAATTTTGCTTCTTTTTTAATTGAATTTTATGCTATTCAACAAAATAATTAATAAATATTTGGTGGGTGAAAGATTAATTGATTGAAAGAAGAATGTGAACATGCATAACTTTAAAACTTCTTTCTGGAAATACTTAAATTTTAATAAGAAAATTATGCATTTCTTAAAGATTAAAAAAGCATTTAATTCTATTAGGAAATGCCAAGCTCCAGAAAAGACTTTTGATTGAAGATTAAGCATTTTAGGATTAATGCTAGTATAACAAAAGATTGAACTGTGCACATGAAATAGAAAAATCTCTTAATCTATAGCATGAGAATTTATTATGAAATAAATATTATATTAAATTAATGTGTTTATTTTATTACTTATTTATTTATTTATTTGAAATTAATTGCTGATATTTATTCTATATAATGTGCATAGGGTGAATAGTAAGAATTATAGATAATAATTATAATATAATAAATAAAATTTAGAAGTTATAATAATAATATAAGCTAAAGCTTTATAAAAAGGAAGTATATCACTCAATCATTCTGAACATTCGTAATAAGCCATTTTACCCTGCAAAAAAGCTTTACAATTTAATGGCTCTATTGAAAGCTTCAAGTTCTGTATCTCACTAAGAATAAAATTAATTAAAATTGTGGGTACTCAACAGTTATACAACCTACATCACATCGCCAAACTTTGCAAATGAAATATATAGAAAGCAATATCACTGGATTTAAATAGTACATGATATTATTGGATTTAAATAGCATGTTGGTGATATTTATAAAACATTTGCCAATGTATGGCATATAACCAATAAGAACCAAATTTTTCTTTTGAATCATGTATCCCATTTTACTCAAAAACAACTTACTTTTTCATCTCTTATATCTTCTCCTGAAGTAGTAACTGGTTTCTCCATTGCTACTAAACACAGAATCTGAAGTAGATGATTTTGCATAACATCTCTAGACAAAAAATTAAAAAGAAAGAGAAAAAAAAAAAGAAAATTACACCTGAGATTAAACATATATTTATGAATAAATATATGTTGTAGCTGTTACTGATTTTCACCATACATACATATCACATTTTACATACACATCAGTGTACACTGCTGATACTCAACTTGCAAATTTTACAAGCTCTTCTGAGTGATCTGGTAAAAGCAGTCAGAAAACTTGACAAACTGTGATATAAAGCATTTTTGAAAGCAGTTACATAAAAAAAAAAAAAGAAAAACTTTTCTTTCTTACTTGGAAGAAACTGAAGTATGGTTTGATACGAAAGAGCACTACTTGTTAGATTAACACAGTAACGTCAAAATAAAAAGCATCATTTTCATTAATTTTCACGTCCGACTTCCTCAAAAGTTGTCTGCAGACTTCCTGAAAACTACTGTCAACCGGGGTGAATTTGCCCACTTTTCAAATGTGAGTTTGTGTCATTCCTGACAAAATTACCCTGATAAAAAACATAAGGGATAAACCTTTAATTTAATACAACTAGCAACATTTTATAGTGATGTTGTCAAGCTTCAGAAATACAATTTAACATTTGAAAAATGGGCACAATTACCCCAAAAGTGGCAAAGTCACCCCAGTTGACAATAATGTGTTTCTGTGGACTTAGGGGAAAAAGTTGAGTACTGCTGGTGTAGACATGAATTTAAAATAGGAAAATGAAATGTTGCACTTGACAGAACAATGTACAAAATACAGAAAAATAGCAGTTTAAATGTAAGACAGCGACTTGGTTAAATGTATAGGACAGCATTTGAGACTGAATGTCCAGTCTAGCATACACAATGCAAAATGAGATTCAAGTTAAAAGGTTTTTGTTTGCATTAAATCCTTATACTGTAATCATTTCAAACAAATACTTAAAATTACTTTTAAGTCACAATAATTTTTAAAAATTTAAGTGTTTTTAGAACTTTATTTGTTGGCTGATGTGATTGAAAAATGTAAGCGAAGGAATACTATTGCCAACTTCATTTTGAAAAATTTGAACAACGATCATATATATATATATGTTGAAATTTGAACAAGGATTTTATATATATTGTTATATATATCTTATTTAAGCTCTAAAACATAAATAAAAAAGAAGTTGAGCCTGCTTAAAATTAATGTCTGGTACATTTGACAACATGTCTGCAAGGGTTAAAATTACATCAACATGTCTGCAAGGGTTAAAATTACATATGTCACTAAAAATATGATGCACTGCAAAATCCTAAAAGTACACCCTCTTTTCTTGCCAAAAGTGTAATCATTCCAGAATCCTGAATATGACCCCCCCCCCCCCCCCCAATGGCTGACAATTTGACAAGATTAAATATGTACAATTTCTTTTTTTATATTATATTTTATTATATTATATTTCTTTTTCGTAAATATTCATGGTTTATATGATTAAGAATAAATTTCATGGACTCGGCGTTAATGTTTTCGTTAAGCCGCCATTTTGGAGATTTTTTTGAAATATGGCATATTGCTGGTCCCGAGCATGCCAAATTTGAGTTCAGATACTGTATTTAGTTTAAATTGTAAGGATTTCTACTGATTTAAGTGCTAAATCCTTTCTTCGATAAAAGATGGTGCCCCCATGCAATTAATTACTATTAGAAAATAATATTACACATTTTTGTTTATTTTTAAAATCTTGTTTTATGTTAATGTTTTTAAAAATAATTTTAAATGGTTTATACTTTTTTTAAACCTTTATTAGATAATCTTAATTAATACTAAAAGTAATTTTTTTTGGACAATTTTTTCCGAAAATCTCAATTATACTCCCTCATCTGAAATTTGCCAGTTTGGCTTTGAAAAAGAGGGGGTTGCTTTCGGGATTTCACAGTACTACAAGAGTGAAATGAATGAACAAATAAATAAATGTAAATCAATAAATAAAATAAAAATGAATTGAAAAAATATATTAAAAATAATGGTTTTCTTGTTTGATCAGCAATGAGAAAAGCCAATCAGTAATATAATGGCAAAAAATTCAAAACACTCTGCTCAACCAAAAAAATCCACCCCCCCCCCCCCCATTACCTAAAAATAACCTCTTTAAAAAAAATTATTACTGGATGCCACAGAATTCATAACAGAACTTTTGGAAGGTATCATTTGCATAGATTATTTTTTGAATGAATTTCTTAAGCAACATTTCTTTTTAATCATTGTATGACAAAACAGTATCACAACTATTCTTGAACGAAAATGTGGCAAGAAGAAAAATGTAAAAAATGTTTTGTTTTTTCGTAGCCGACTTTCTATTTTATACAATCAGGGATAATCCTAACACGCATCGACTTGCAAAAACTTTTTCCCAAAAATAAAACTAATACTAAGCAAGAAAAAAAAGTTCACAATGCCCAAAACACAAATAAATTATAAACAATACATAGTTCAAAAATTTGTCAAAATTTAAATATGTTCCTGCCTTTTTGACATTTTTTTTCCTTATCATTCAATGTCCAGAGTAAAGGAAACATATAAATTGAATGTGATGCCAGAACTGTCAAAACAATTAAAATACTCTTTGCTATCTTTATAACTGTCACAGAATTTAAAGCTTTTTCCCAGCACACTTGTTGCATAGAAGTTTGTTTAAACCAAAAAAATTCAAAAAATGATTTTGTTTTTTACTTTCTTTTGATTGAAAGAAACTTTTGTTTTGTAAGTTTTTTTTTATTTATTTAACATCTTTAAAAATATATAGACAAATTATACATGAATTTTAAATAAATGGATGATAAATTTAAAATTTTAAATCATGGGGAATGCAGATAAAGTCACATAATTCTTAAAATGAAAGAACCAAAATATTTTATTTAACTCTCACTGTACAATAAATAAATTAAAAGAAAAGGAACTAAAAGGTGCTTGTGGTATATGCAAATTTCTTGTGAATTTTGTATAAAAATAATGCAGTGTTAATTTCAGTAAAATTTTCATTAGAATAAAACGTACTCAATAAAGAATAAAATTGAAATGCATTGAAGAAATTTAATTGGTGCTACTAATTGTGCAAAATATGTGAAAGAAACGAAAATTTTAGGACTTAAGTTTGTAAAAATGAAAGATGGTTAAAACCACAAATGGACTAGTTAGTCGCAAAACTTAAATGTGCGTATGGAATCATTTTCAAAATCAAATGCTTGACAAAACTTACAAGTTCAATATTAACTTTTTAAAAAGTCTGTGATCACATTTTCAGAATCTAGAGAAAATTGAAGATTCTACCATTGAATTCAAAAATCCTGCATCAAGTAACGAAATCACAAAAGTCACTATAAAAATTAGGTAATCATTCTAGGAGATTACAAAAATTAGTTAATCATTCTAAGAGATTACAAAAGCTACATGCTAGTTGAGGACATAAAATGGATATTATTGTTCTTAAGTCTTTCCTTTTTTTTTTTCCCCGTTATAAGTTTTTGTATTTTATAAGTTTGATGATATATAGACTAGATTCCCAAATTTGGTCATCTTAATGGAGATACGTTTAATATTTCTGTACATAGAAGAATCAGGGGGGGAACATCGTTTTTACTGTTGGTGCTTTCTTCTTTGATTACATGCCATCAAATGACCCTCTACAGCACTCATATTTAATTAAACAAGCCAAGCACAGGGCACCCCTTTAAAAACATTAGGGGAATTAGGAAGTAAAAGTAAAATTTAAATCTTTATAAAGATAATTGATAAAGACAAAATGAGCTTGTTGTTTTGGTCAAAATGGATAAAGATTCAACACTATTTTAAACAAAGTTAATAATTTAGAAACCAAGCAGCATAACCAAAATTGCGAGCAACTATTTTGAAAAGATGACAAAAATACACCAACATATATTGCAATTAGTTTTTACTGAAATAGCTGTGACAGTCTCAAATAAAATGGATGCGTTACAAATAGAAACATAAAGTGCAGTAATAGTAAGGGTACAGCTAATACAAAGCAGTTGAAAAAAATGGATTACTATAAATGGCACATCATAGGCTGGTATTAGAAATAATCAAAAATTCTAAAATGCTAATTAAAGTTTTTGTTACTTTTTAAATTAATACCTTATTATTCCAAAACTATCAAAATAGCCTCCTCTTCCTTGAGTTCCAAATGGTTCTTTAAAAGAAATCATCACACTGGCAATATTTTCTCGATTCCAGATAGGACCAAAAATACGATTTCCAAACCTGAAGAAAAATGAGAGCTTCAAACACTAAAATAAAATTTTACCAAAGAATTCAACAGATCAATGTGTTCCAGATTGATAAATTAAAAAAATAACTCCAAGCATGCTCTTATTATTCAGCAGGGTCAGGTGGGGTAAAGTGGTCATAAAATCCACGTTTTTCAACTTTCGTCGACAGTAAATGTAAGAATTTGTTCAACACATTCAGTGTTTTTTGCTTGCTATTTTACATTACATTATTAAAGAACAGATTCATTAAAATTTTAGGCAAATAAAAATTGATTGAAATAATTTTATAGGCCTTCTTTCTAGGATGTATTTATGACTGCTTTACGGCATGGGGTAGGGTAAAGTGGCTGTAACTGAAAAAACATGGTGGAAACATAATCCAAGAAAAAAATCCCCGATATTCCCTGATCGAGCTCCAAAAATTTCCCTGATTTTATTATTTTAATATTGAGTTACACAGCATCAATTTCATATGTAATGACAGTATCACAGTGGTAGAACCAGAAAAATATTTAGGGGAGAAGGGGGATATTTTTCCATCTCAACTTTGTGGGGGGAAAAATTTTGAGCGGGTGAAAGAAAAGAGAAAATATCTTACTTTTCTAATTCGCAGAGTAATATTATCTGCAGAGTCTGGTGAGAATTTTTAATCTAAAGGATTTCTTAAGAATGAAGATAAAAGAGAGTAATGTAAATCTCTATTGCATTTGAGCTCAGTTGTGCTTAATCCTGTTTAATAAAAAATAAATTATAAAGATATTTTTGTAAAAAAAATAATACAGTATTAGTGAAATTAATGTTTAACTAACATCTGCCTTGCGGCTTAATTTCTAACAAAAGAAGTGTGGAGCCCTGTAATCGTCAAAACCTATTTCTATGAGTAAATAGCCTGAAGTCCCTCGAATAGTTTAAAATTTACAAAAAATTAAAAATAAATATGGAAGTTAAGTCCTAGTCTCCCTAAAAAATTAACCTAAAGTAATTTTAGAATTTTGGTGCATGTTAAGCCTAATATTATGACCACTTTACAGTCTTACAAACTACTGTACAAAAAAAAAAAAAAAATATATATATATATATATATATATATATATAGACGAAATCTAGTTTCACGGTTAGTCGGGAAGTATTTTTCAGATCTGTGTAAAGCTTCCTGCATTATGAATTAGATGCAAATTCTTTAAAACAAAATATCAGAGAGAAGTTAAAAGGGCTGTTTTAATTTTAAAAAGTGTTGTAAAGCTTTTTTAATTTCAAAAGAGTTTGCAATAAAATAATTTTGAATGTAAAATTTTCATTCTTAATTAGTAAAAGCTAAAACTGAAAAAGTACCACCAATTCTTTTATTTATTTCAAAGTTACAGATTTTTTTTAAAGTGCTAAATAATATGACCGCAAGTGACTAAATAAGTAAGAAAGGTTTTAAAAAACTGATATAACCACAAAATATGTCTAACATACACATTTGCATTTCAAATCTGTATCTGAGACCAAAGAGCAGAAATGTCTCATCTTTTCAGTAGTACTGAGTATAGGTGAAAACTGGGATATTTGGTAAGTAGCCAGTTAACCAATAGACTCAGTTTTGTTAGTTACCACTTTTAAAAATTGCTAATAAGAATTGAAAACAAACTCTAAAATCATTCAGAAAATAAATAAATTATTGAAATAAAACAAAAATTGTGCAGATTTAATCCAGCACACGCTAAAATGTTTTAGAACTTTTAAAATGATTTAAATATATACAGGATGCTGAAGGATTGAAACTTGAAATATGGCATGAAATTTTTTGCAAAGAATGTGTACAATATTGGCATGCTTCAAGGAGGGAAAAAAGTTATTTGCTCACACACAAAAAGAACTTAAAAAGGGATTAAATTAAATGTGCTAAAAGGTGACTGTGCTGGAGTGGCGATCAATAACACATTTCTTAAACTCCACTGTTACTACTTTAATAGTACTGAAGGAATTCATTTTTTAATAGTATGACTATATCAGAGCTGCAAACGTGGCAGTTGGACAGTAGTAATGCTTGAGAGCAAAAGACTATGATGGTGACCAGTGGCGAGTAAACCCAAAAAAGTTAGTTGCCACATTGACACTGTTGGTCGCCACTTAGAACCATGTTTCAGACTAATCCTCCTTCCCGACAAGGGCTTCATTTTGCATACAAACATGTACATACATATACCTTGAACTACACTTTGTCACAAAATTACACAAAAGTTGTATTAAAAAAAATATATAATAAATTAAACCTTTTCTAAAAAATTAAATTTTCCAACTCTGTTGTTTATACTACAGCTTGAAAATTGTCTTCTAATATTAAAAATTCAAATTCTTAACTTTTTCTTGGTTTATTTAAAATTTCTGAACATTTCCATTTGCCACGTTAGACGGCTACTCAATGTATACTTATAAAAATTGCCAAAATGTCTTCCACATTTGTACCACTCAAAAAAAAAAAAATTAAATATGATTAATGGAATTTTATTTTATAAATATAAAATAATTAAAATTTACCACTTTAATAACTTAGAGCAATCTGCGAACTAGAAATACTGCATTCATCTAAATCAATCTCCAGCAGGATTTTGTTTCCAAACAGTTTAATCAATACAATTTTAAAAAACAGTTAATGCAGCGATCTGTCCTGCCTAATCATCCCTAACTTGTTCAAAGAAACTTTTAATATGGTACAACTCGTGTATTTCAGAACGGATATTTTCATTTCAGCTAGAAAATTTGAAGAGTGATATACACCTACAAAGTCGTCATGTAAAGTAAAACGACACGTGCTATTTTGAAAACACGTTGTTTCAAAAATAGTCCAGATGTTAAATCAAATAAACATTTTGAAAATAATGAAAATAAAAACTAATCAAGGAGTTTAATAGCGGAAATTTTCAATTTTCGTTCTTATAGAGAGGGTCCATTAAGATTGTGATAGCGATTTGTATAAAAGGTTTGTTTTTGCGTTTGTGGCTTTAATTGAGGCCATTAAATGGCAAAGCAGTGATAAAAAATCTGCAAATTGCCAGTTGTGGCAACCGACATGACATTTTGTGGTCTCCCAATAAAAATTTTTAGTCGCCAATGGCAAGTGGCGACTGCTAGTCTCGACCTTTAGACATTAGTATAATTTCCATTTAAATTCATATAATTTATGGAAAATTAGTACAGTATATTTTATAGAGAAATAAAATGTACTCACAAAACTTTTATTTAGTTATAAAATACATATTATGAATAATAATAATGAAAACACTTTTTCTTTTCTTCTCAATAGACAAAAATATTTTTAAGAGCACATGCAAGTTTTTTTTTTTTAAACTGAACATTTAAAGTAATATATGTTATCATATCCAAAATGACATTCATATTGTTCCCATATTACAAAATACGGTTTTATCCTGTTCAGCAGTTAATTTCTGAAGGGTTTAGTGCTTAACAAAGTTATAATTTAAAGGGGGGAAATCCTGTTTGTACAACATTAAATGAAAAGAACTATAAAAGGAAAGCAAGAAAAGAAAAACAAAAGAAATAACATAAAAAATACCTAAGAGCCATAAGATTTTGAACCATTTCCTTTCCAAGATAATGGTCAATTCTATATATTTGTTCTTCTTTGAACAATGATGATAAATGTGCAGACAAAAGTGCAGAACTTTCACTATCTCTTCCAAAAGGCTTTTCTATTATAATTCGGGTCCAACCTCTATAAAAATGAATAAAAAAGATAAATATTATTTTGTTACGTTTATAGTAAAAACATTTGGACTAAAAGACTTTGCTGCATCTATAGTCAAAGGCATAGTTAGAAATTTAAGCACCCACGGATAAGTAAACAGCAAATTTCAGCTATATCTATATTTGTAGTTAAATCAATTATGTGTTTCAAAAACTTTTTCTTTGTTTAAAAATAACATATTAAACATTCATTATATTATGTATTGAAAAATAAAACAAGTGGATTGAAACCCCTTTTTTTAGATGCTACAGTTACTAGCAAACAAAGTGCTCTTAAACAGGCGATGATATTTAGATATGATTTTCACAAATCTAGATTAATCAACTCTTGGTCATATGAAACATTGTTTAAGAGTTACAACTGTTTTTCCCTCCCATCTTGAAACATCATAATGGCACCTTTTATGACAAAAACTCGTCAAACTTGTCTCAGGCTAGAAATCATTCTGTCTGCAGTTATCTTAATCTGTTATGCCTTTCTAATGAAGTAAAAATACTTACCTAATCGACATGCATTGCTCTTTGATGTTGGATGTTACAGTAGCAAATACAGTAGGTGGAAGTGCTAAATAATACAGTCTGTTGGCAGAAGGCATTATTTCCAAGGATGATATGACTGCATTTAAATTTTTGAAATCCTCCAGTGCATCATAAGCTCCGGGAACATATTTATTCAAACTGAAAAATTTGTCTATCGTCTCAGCATGATCTTTTACATCATTTCTCTACAAAAGAAGTTAAATTTCTATTTTAAAAATAAATATGGAAACTATACACACCAACATTATTTATGGTACTAGACTGGGGTTTAATGGGACTAATTTTAAAAAATTATTCTGTATTCCAGTAACGAAAGACACGGGTAATGAATGCTGCTTTGCATTATCAGTTAATATTATCAGTCGTTTAAAATGTTATCGTTATCAAAATAGTTAAATCCGGTCTGCTTGTATAAAAATGCACTAAAGAAGAATCTCTTTTTTGTAATCAAAACTTTGTCTTTGTTATCAATTTACAGAAATTATTTTTCTTAATTTGTCAAAAACTAGGAAAAAATCTACTTTTTTTCTCTCTCTTCCCGTATTTTATCATCAGAAATTCGATCAAAAATTTATTCACCTCTGCTCAGATGAGGAAGCTACTTTGAATCTTCAAATATGAAAAAGGATCTATTAGCTTCAATTATTTTATTAAACATGAGCAAATAACTAGATTAAATGAGATTTGTATTTTCGTGTGAACCAATTTTTATATTTTTAAAATGTTCGTGTTTATAATAAAAATTGCATTTAAGTTTGAATTAAATTTGTATTTTCGAATGATTATGTTATTTTTTTAAGTTCCATTTCATAATTAAAATTGCAAATTAAAACCTGAAACTTAAATGAGCATTAATGTGTACTAAAATTGTAGAGACGAAACCAGAGCATATCTAGAGCTGGAACTATAGCTTATTATCTAGGTGTGGGGCTGGAGCATTGAAAATTTTTGCTCGCTATGGGTACCTGATTTTCTATTGCTACTCTTTAAGTTAAGAAACTGCAAGTTGAAAATAGCAGGGGTTGTCCCAGAGAAAATTCAGGTCTGTTTTCGGACCCTTCACAAAATTCCAATCAACCAAATCGTACTTTTTACAGAATTATTTCTTAAATAAGTGGCAAAAAAGAATTTAAAAAATTTATCACTATGTTTTAATTAAATTTCACAAAAACATTTGATTTTTCACAAAACTGTTTTTAAAATTCACAACAAACACCCCCAGTTAAAAATGCTGGATGGACCCCTGAATAGTAATATTCTTAGTCACTTTAAACCACACTGTTTCATCCTTGAGTATACATTAAAATTCATTTATATAATATTTAATATTAGACACATATTATGAAGTTTTACATTTACCATGTTGTGTTATTAAGTCAGAAGAGAAACAGAAAAATTAATTAATGGAACTAAAACATTCTGAAATAAACTGAAAAAGAAAGAAAAATGTAACAAAACCAATATTTAAAAAAAAAAAAATAATACAATAATTTTTCTAATTTAAATTAAATGATTCATTATGGAGTAATGGAGTAGAATATAATTCAACAGAAAGTATAACTTTAGAACTAGTAGTTTTTTTCCTTTCAAATATCATTATCATACATTGGATATCAGTTTTTAAAAAAATCTTGACAATTTACATGTATATAGAAACAAACACATTACCGGTAGATAAGGTGTTACTCTTGATCTAATATCAGCAACTGTCAAATTACTTCTTGCAAATCCAACAATGCTTGTATGCTTTGGGAGTAACTTATCTCGATACAGTGCCCTATAAAATATCAAAATTTTGTAGATTAGTGTAAAAACACTTCTTTTAACAATAAGAATGCAACTATGAGAGTACTCCGTGAATGACATTAGTATTACTAAACTATTATATATATTACTAAACTGGCAGATGACAGGAAATTTTAACAGATGTTAATTTTAAAATTCAAAAGCTTTCCTTTTTTTAATTTCTAACAAAGAATGCCAAAATACATTAAAGGTAACATATCTTTGCAGGAGTCAAATAGAACTAACCAAAATTTTAAATTTGAAAATCTTGCTTTTGTGCAAACATGTCTTCGTTTAATTTTTACTTTGTATGGGGAAAATGCTAGTTACTTTCATTCACTGTAATATAGGGGAAGATGGGGCACAATGAAACCAAATTTACTAATTATTTTTTCTTATTCACCACAGTAAAACCCCCCAAATCCAAACCCCGCAAATCCGAAATCCCGGGAAATTCGAACGAGTTTTTTTTTAACAAATCTAAATTTGAAAAACACATGCAAAAAGAGAGAAACTTATTTATTTTGTCACAACAAAACAATTAAAAACTATTACTTATTAAATTTATAAAATATCTATTATAACAACACAAACTCGCAAAATATCAATTTCACTTGAAGTCGGTTATCTTCAATTGTCGAAGTGACGAAAACCTTCCAGAGGAGACAAATGCGCACCAGCGTCACATAAACATGACATCGTTTGGCGTGTGGGTGTTGTTCTATGAAGCGTGATGCGACGTCAAGAGCAGAGGCAGCATCAGTATAAGTCACATTGACTGTCGGAATTTTTTCTTCATCAGTGTCACTAGCAACATTATCGTCATGTTGACTTAGGACCCGAGTCACTATTTCATGTTCACTGCATTCTTCATCGACATCAATTCTTGCCCACTCCTCTAAACAACCTTCTCCAGGATCCTCACAACCTGGTACTACTCGGTGAACAAGATGAAGTAGCTCAGTGTTATCGCCTTGTGTGACAGATGTAGGGGCGAGCCAAACCAACCTGCCTCGTTCAAAGTTAAGTCCTATACCGTAACGAGGGTTCGTTTATTGTGCTATGAATAATTTTTGGCTAATCTGAACAAATTAAAATCCGAACAGGCTACAGCCCCAATTAGTTCGGATTTGCGGGGTTTTACTGTATTTTGCATGCACAAAAATATAATTAATACCTGTTTTTAACCTTTTATTTTTCCCATGTAAATAAATTTTTATTAGGTTTATAAACAATATTTTTATGCTTGAACAATACAAGAAAAGTATGGTATAACCGTGTCTCTTTGTATCCCATACATTAGTGTATAACAAAACACATACTGAGGTACAATGAAACTCTCCAAATGATGCAAGCAATTTTTGCATAATATATAGTTAATTTTATGAACAATGAGCTAAATGCAAAAATACTTGATTAATGAAATATAAAAAAGAAGCTATCCATAAAAATATTACAGTCTTGAAGAGCAGGCCGGATTTCGGAAATTCAAATCCACTAACCAACGTGCTGCTCTCTTTAGTCAGTACATCAAAGAGGTACTTGACAAGAAATGCATCATCAGAAATTGTCATTAAAATTATGTCCTTCGAATTTTAAAAGTTATTTAGCCATTTTAAAAAAGTTCAAAGCAAAAACTTTAAAAGTTCATTCTTACATATGAGATTGCAGGAAACTATGCTGCTGCAAATTTTTTGCAGTAATACTTTAAACATTTCATCATCAATTAGACAAGAATGGTGAAAAAAATAAATTTTTCTCAATTTCTAATTTCTTTCATGATGAACTTAACTCTCAGTGCAAAATATTTCTTATTTCTCTTTCTTTGATTTCATTTCCGCATATTCATTTATTCCTTTACGCGTACCAGTGCAGCAGCCAGTAACATGACAAGTGGATGTGTTTTTTATTAGTTTTTGCCTTTCTTTGAAAGGGCAGAAGGTAATTCTTTCACCTCTCCTTCTCTTCCATTAACTACCTTTCGAAAACAGTTTATAGCTACCGCTTCACTAAGAAAGTGTTTCTTAATTTTTCTGATACGCAGAAACCCTTTAAAGGATGACTTCTACTATGAAAACCTTGTTTCTTCATTTGTTCAGCATTAATGAAATTCTGTCAGTGAATAAATTGCAATAATAATGGCAATTGCATCGATTAATATTTATCAGCTTCAAAAAAAGTCCAAAAATGATTAATTGAGAGAAAAATATTTTAAATAACTTCAAATATCATACTCAAAAAGTAAAACTTAAATGAGATGAATAGCATTGATTTTTATTGTCTCAGATATACTTCATCATATCTAGGGTGTTTAGGCTTTATGAATGAAAGTTGAACTCTGAGTGTGTGTTACAGCCTTTATTCTTTGTCAACATATGAATTGATAACTCCATTTTGCACTGATATGTAGCTCTCAAATGGCCAGCCTTAAGATCTTTTGTGACAATGAGAAGAAATATTTGTCTTCTAAACTACAACAGAATTGCACTACTAAAGGCATTAATTAAAATTTGTGTAGCACAGATGAAGGATGAATCAGGTGTCATATCATGTTCTTACATTGACGCAGTTGAAAATTATGTAACATTGACGTCAAATGTTTAGTTATTTTTCTTATTCACTCTGCTGTTCATTTGAAAAATTCCGATTAGAAATTTCACTCACACTTTTCAGGGTGTCAAAAATTTCTCGAATAAAACTCTTTTATTTCAAACCCTACTTTTTATGATAAGATTTTCATTGTTGGGAAGAAATTAAAGTATTTGGAACAAGTTTTCAAATTTCGTCTTTGAAGGAACTTTTTATTTTCGTGAACAGTAATTATACATACCTGTTTACCTTGAAGTGTCTAATTAGGTTCATTGATTTTTATGAAAATGTTGCTTAAATAGAAAATTGAAATTAGCTTATTTCTGTCAAATTGTCTTTTCAATACAAAATGTGGTAGAAAGTAGCAGGCCTTCTCATGATGTACGCTGGGTGAAGCCAAATCTGCTACAGCGGCAGTCTGTATCAAGACCTCATCCTCCAACAAAATTTACAAAATAATTTTAAAGTGAAAACGGTCACAACATTGTTAATGAGGAGCACAACGAAGGCTGTTTCTTTAATGCAACCAAGAGGTAATTCTTTTATATTCATGTATAGAGAACTCTCCTGTATTTCCTGATTTTTGAGATTCCCTATCCGCAAAAAACTGCAGCGTCTCACAGTTGCATTTGCACGGACTTTTTATGTAACTAATTAGAAGCAAGGATTATTTTACATTTTTAATTTTGAAGAGACACTTCTTAAAAATTTTATTTTATTTTAATGACATTTTTAAATATGAAGGAGGGAAAGACAGCAAGTTTAATGGCAGCTTTGAGCGATGTCTGCGGAACCCCAGGTTTCCAAGGGTAAGACAATTTCAGAAACGCTGCACTAAGCAATACATTTTCAAATCTGTTATTAAAAAACTAAGAATGTGCTTTCTTGAGATAATTCATTTAGAGTCATTCTTTTAAAAATGAGAAAACACTTACCATAATGTTGGATAGATTTTCTTTTTAGCTAAGTCTCCCTAAAAAGTAAAACACATACTTAATAATTCCCCAAATTGAAAATTGTTTAACGCCTGCACACACTAAAAACATAAATAGATAAAATAGAAGTTCAGAAAAGAAAAAATTTCAAGTTTTGAAAATGCACTTAGTGTAAACATATACTCTACCCCCCCCCCCCCCCCCAAAAAAACGAACAGGGAAAAAAAATTATTATTTGAACTGCAGAAAAAAAAGTGGAAAAACTATTAGAAATAACAGGAAATGTTGAGCAGAAAAATGCAAAAACCAGTTTCTAAGAAATAGGAGAAAGAAAGAAAAGAAAAGAAAAAAAAAACTTTGGCTGAAAACCAATTTTTTTTTTTTTGAAAAATTGTTAAATTTATCAGTATTACTCAGTGCTGCAGAGTAGGAAGGTAATGTGACTGACCCCCCCCCCCCCCATGGCAGACTGAATTTTGAATTAAAATACATTGCCCCTTGTCTAACAGATATGCATCGGATATCTAACTCTCATGCTTATAGGCTGAAAATTCCAATACACATTTTTAAAAATTCTAAAGTTTCCAAATACATTGCAAGCTTTTAATTTACATATGCTTTCAAAACATACTAATTAATTACATTTTATGAATCAAATTTGACATACTAGACAACCAGATCTTTTGTGCAGTCAACGGCGGATCTAAGGGGGGGGCGATGGGGCGATCGCCCCCCCCCTTGGGCTGATTCAAGTGGATACTACAACGACACTCCTAAGTGAGTTTTTACTCTTTGTGCCCCGGGACCAGCCATTTTTTTATGTTCTTGGAATCCCAGCCTACTAGTCCTTCAAGTTCTATGCTTTCCCCCTGTCCTTTTGTCCTTTAGTATTGTTGAGTTGCTAATCCTCGGAGTAATGGGAAAGAGATTCCCTGCTCTTTTCTTCTACCCATCAAACTGGTGACAGCTAGCCAACCCTTAGCACGTGGTGTAAATTCCTGCAGCATTTACGCTACAACCTGGAGTCTGAAACATTTTCATTGAGCATTCATAATTACAGATGTTTATATAAATTGCACATACTCGTTGATGGTTTTTTTTGTACATATTTAGTATTACATTTTGAAAATTTTAGAAAATATATTACTAATAATTGCTATTATTTTGTAATTTAGACATATCAATTCAAATTTAGAAAATGTATTTACAAGCCTACATTTTTCTTGAGAAAGCTTGAAGGAAATCCTAACTCGGTTAAAACTTGGCTAAGAAGCAGAATGAGTGATGATGGACTCACTGAATTAGAGTTATTGCATATCCATAAAGATATTACATTGGACGTTGAAAAAATTATAGACAGATTTGCGAAAGCAAAAAAACGTCAGCTTGTGTTCCTTTTATAAGGGCTTTGAATAAACGTATATGCATTGAAAAAATGTGCTAGTAAAATTTTAAATATCACTACACTAGCAATTTTTTGTTGTTCCTGCTGTTTGAAAAAAGGGGGGGTGGGGCGGAGGGACTGTTGAAAAGGAATGAAGAATCTCCTCCATCCATCCTTACATTGAACCCCGAGATTTCCAAAATCGCCCCCCCCCCCCTTGAAGATTTTCTAGATCCGCCCTTGTGTGCAGTTGCCAAATCGAATTTCAGGTATTTAAAAATTGGTCTTATACCAGGTATCTGATGACTTCGGCACTGGCCCTGCTTGTCCTCCTTGAAAGGCATTGGATGTTTGATATCTGACCGATGTTAACCATCCTGTGCCCATTCTGGCCACTGCACAAAAGATCCTGTTCTTCAGCATGTCAAATTTGATTTTTTAAATTGCATCAGCATTTTTTAAAATGCGTGTTAATTAAAAACTTAATATACATATTTGTCAAAAAAAAAGAAAGCCCCTTTTATTCGTTTAATTAAAACTAACGCTTGCCAAATCCGGAGCAGCTTACACAATTCTTTTGAGTAGCTTCGCGATCTAAGCTCGTTTCGCTCGCTTAGTGGACACTAAAATATTTAAGTATAGCTTTATCACTATTCCAGAAAGAATTAGTAATTTGTCTGAAATAAAGTTCCCAAAAGTTTGTATCAGATATATTCTTAGAAATGTTTCATTTATAGATTTTTAAGAGAGAAAAAAAAACTTTTTTAAATATAAGTTGTGGATTGCATAATTTCTAATTGCAAGGATGTTTCTTTACCATTTTCCCAATATCAGTATGCAAGAAAACCTTTCTGCATTAAAGTTAGGGAAAGCTACTTTTAGATTTAACTTATAAATTATATAGTTTCATGTTGCATTAAGTGAGGACTTTTTCGTTTCAAAAAATCGTAAGAAATCGCGAAACAGTGGAGCCTTTGATGCTGAACTGTATTAAATTAGAGTTTGATTTGTCAAAAAAAAAAAGATAATCATTTACAACGTCTTTCCAAAATTTAAAGGCAGTAATTTGGTTAGTGAAAAAATGTTTACCATTGTCAACGGCGAAAATGGAAAAATACCCGTGGGTGTGCAATTTATCAATTTCTGAGAAGTGTGTACTATAGCTCACTGCTGTGAGCACTTGAATACTCTTTTGTCGTAATATTAGCTATACATAATTAAATTTTGTTATCTTCACACATAACAAAATACAATAACGCCTCGTTATATCGCGCTTTTTCTATGTCTCCGAAAATTTTAAGATTAAGTTCTCGAAAGTAAAAATATTGCATTTTTTGAGAAAAGCCCTTTTCCCCAAAGCCATCGAACAGGAATGCTTTCCTTTCTTCTGAATTGAATGCAGTTAAAATCTGCAACAATTCTTCTCCCACTACCCAACTTACATGTATGCAGAATGATTCTACCCATACCAGTTGACGTTTTACTTGTTCTTTTTGTATTGATCCAACGCCCATTAATAAATGAAACAGACAGATCTTTACTGCTCAAGGAGAAGAAATGCACCCATTTCTGGATACCTTTTAGTGCAGAAAGGATTCGCACTTGGCTGCAGTAACTGATTACCGCACAGGCCAACTAGGCCGCAGCCTTGGCCCCCCAAATTGTTAGAAAGATTTCTGAAAATATCTCTTAAAAGATAATTTTTTACAAAATTGAAAAATCTTAACTCATTTACATAGCGAACTAAGTATTTGCGTAAACAAGGTAAACTATGCACAATCTCGGAGGCATCTCGACGTTTTTTATTTATTTAATATTATAAACAGTAAAATTTGAAAATGCAATATGTGTATTCAAAAAGTTTGCTTATTTAATGAATAACACAAAAATTAAATTGAATAAAAACAATATAGAATGCAGAATAGTAGGATGTCGTGTCAGCAGGTGATTCCCCCCCCCCCCTTGCCAATTGGGTATGAACCCAGTATTAATAATCTCCAAGCTTATTTAACTTTATACATTATACCCTATATTTTAACTTTTCGTACCATAGGGGGCCCCAAAATAATGTTGCGCCTTGGGCCCCCGACTGCCTTAATCGGGCTCTGCTTGGCTGAACAAATCCAAATTAATTATATTTATACAATCGCCTTAACCAAGAAATGGAGAGTGATAGTTGAAGGAATTTTCTGGGAAGAAAATGGTTATCTTTATCTTTGACATCGTTTTTACACCATGCTCTGGTGACATGCACAGGTTCACTCAATTTACTTGTACGTTTTGACTTATTTCTAACGGCATCGATTATATCGCGCTATTTTGCTGTCCCCCGACAAGCGCGATATAACGAGGGGTTACTGTATATGAATTATGATCATTTTACATCATATCAGCATTAAGTAAACAGTACATTTACTAAAAAAAAGAATTCACTTTGCGCATAGCATATTTCAATAGGAGTAACAACGTTAAATGGCGCGTCAAAGATCAAAACGGTGCCGATCTGCCGTTTTAATCTTTAACTTGCGCCATTTAACGGTTTTTTTTTTTTTTTCATTTTGAAAAACATTTACATTAAAAATTATGTGAGATAATATCACTAAGATATACATGGTTTAAAAAAAGCCCTTATCCTTACACGTTGCAACTTGTGTCATTTTCTGGTAGAAATGATCTTGCAAGAATATATTTGCAGCAGTAATTTTATTTTAGAGTTAAAAAAATCCTTACCTATATGTACTTGTTTCAAACAGCAAACAAACGGAATTTTGCCAACTGAGAAAAAATAATAAAGGACCTTTTCCCGCCACGTAGTAGCGTTTCATATATATAGGTAATATTAAGCATTAACATATGTAGCAATAACTTCAGGAATCTATACCGCTGAGAACTGTTACGTTTAATGATTCTTAACGAATTCGATGCGCCATGACTTTTTCATTCTGAAATGAAAATTTGATTTAGAGCAGGGAAAAAGCTCGCTCTTATTGATTACTTGAAATAAATAAAGGGGGGGGGGGGATTAAATTGTTGCTTGAGGAAGCATTAAAAATTTGTGCTAAAAAACAATTTTCTGTTCCAATTAAATTAAAAGTTTTCAACTAATTGCAACTTGTGAACAAATATCAGTTTATGAACGGAATAAAAAAAAAATTCCTCCATATTAGAGAATTAATTGCTTAAAAAAAAAAAAAAACTGAAGAGAAAAAGCACTCCAAAGAAACATAGTGCTAAATGTCCTGAATGCAGTTGACAGGTTCGTCTGGGCATCGCAAACAAATACTTAGACAAATGAATGGACACTATCTTTTATATGTGCAAAGATAGATAAGTTACTTAAACAAAAACCTAAAACATCAGATTGCAATTTGGATAGGCAAAAGAACGTATTAGTAATTACAAAATCTGATATGTGCACCACATGACTTTCTTGTACGACAAATAAAATATACATATTTTTTAACAAAATAAAAATAATTTGTATTTTTTTTTTTCACTCTTACTTTTCTACACTTATAGTATAGTAAATATAGGGAATGGCACTTACAGAATTAAAGAAATTGAATGGTATCTGATATCTGAAATTCAAACACCAACTAAACGAAATGTGTAAAAGGAAGAAAAATTCAACAAAAACGCGCCTTAGAGTGAGGAGAACATTTTACATACTTAACACCCTTGTTTGTTAAGAAATTATAGAAGGAAAAACAGTTTGAAAAGATACTTAATTCTCGCAAGTGCTTTAACATGGGAGCTCCACGGAAAAGTCATCAAATTTTGCATACATCCCCAAACTGACACTGGATTTTCTTTCTCTATTGCATCGTAAAATTTGGCGAGATATCGCCAAATTCACAAAAGCAATATGCTTAACTATGGAATAAGTTTCGGTAATGTTTTACGGAAAATATCTTCACATGAAACACGACAAGAAATACGCATAAAATTGACACAAAATCGTAAAAAAGACCCCTTTTGGGACATCCAAACGCAAACAAAAGGAGAGGGGCAAAACTAGCACTTGTACAGGTCCTACATACGAAATTTCAACCTTCTACGATTAACCGTTTTTAAGTTATGCGAGATACGCATACAGAGGACACGACAAACACGTCAAAACGGACTCGGGGATGGTCAAAATATTTCAGTGGTTAATATGTACGTATGTATACACGAGCAGACGGATATCGATTTAAAAAACAATAAACATTGATTAATGGGTGATTAGTATGGATATTTATGCTGAAATTTGAGTGGGAAATTTTCGCGCAAGCAATACTTTCTGTATGTGCATGAAAGTAAAAATGACTTATTTAAAATTCTGGTAATTACAACCACTTATAATCAAAGGATTTACACTCCGTCTGCTTCCTATAAGTCCTATAGCTCCTCAAAAGTGTTGGGGACTACGCTAAGTGAAAGAAAATTGCGCGAACTCAAACACTTAAATGTTTAGAAAATTTTTCACTTCACAAATAACTCAAGTCGAATTAATAAATAGGATCATTTATACTTTTTTCGTCAGGAAATAAATTTTTGTGTCTCTTTATTATTGAATATCACATGCATACATATTTTAGGGCTGCCCGCCCCCCTTAAAGCGATGTTACACCCCATAAAAAAACTACGGACCCCACCTCCCAAATCTCATAGCGCAGTTTGCGCCATGACCCTTCCCCCCTGGTGGGCAACCCTGCATTCAAAATTTGCAATACTGGCACTCCCTACAAGCAAAATTCCTGGCTGTAATTTCGAAAAAAAAAGCGGTGGGAGCATTTAATGCACAATTATACGTCACAATTATAAACAAAACCAGGTAATTAGAAACTGCAAATGACAAGCAAAGAGGGCAGTTAACCAGGCACATTAAGTACTAAGTTCGTCACGCAGTCCAGGCGTAAAAATGAACTTGCGGGAGGATTTGATTGGTTTTTCTTTAAGAAACGAACTCTCAGTCGAACATGACACACATATTCATCGACCCACATCTCAAAATGAAAGGTGGACTTGCAGTATCTAGATCGCTCAGAAGGGAGTAATAAAACAAGTGTTGCTTACTGGTTGACCTTATGAAATATTCGATTCCGCAATGAAAAGCAGTCAGGTTTTTGTTGTGGAGTAGAATAGAAAATATATGTGCTGAAGAGATTTTACTTTAAATAGTTTAAACGAATCGTTTTGTTCAGAAATAAGTTTTGTTTTTAACCGACTTCAAAGATGAGTGTATATATATATACAAATATATATATACACATTCAGGGCTCGAAAATTATATTGCCCGACATGCCCGGGGCATGAAAAAATTCCGATTGAGCATGAATCTTTCATTCGTGCATGCCCGGAAGGGCATCTATTTTTTTAATCAAATATTCCTTTTAAAAACTTTACTATTTCGCATTTTATTTATTTGATTGAAAAATCACCACATCCTTACCAGAGCTCAAAATTCACAGCTTGACGGACATGCACGTCAACAATAAAATTGGTAATACAATTTAAATTTTGCAAAGTTAAAAACCTGTTACTACTTATTATGTAATATTTTATTTGTAATGTAATCTTTTAATGATTTAGATTAACGTTAAAATAACTCTTGATTCAGATGTCGCGCTGTTTATTTATCTTTTTTTTCTTTGTCTGATTATTGCTATACGACAAACTCAAATGTTTTTATTAATGTACAACAGGGTTTCTTAACATGTGGTTCATGGACCCCTTGGGGGTCCATGGGTCATATTTTGGGGGTCCGCCGACTGATCCTAATTTTTAAAATATTTGCATCAATATTTAGCCAGCAGTGGTAACCCGGAACGTACTTCATCCTTAGCGCGCTCTGTATGGCAACCCTGTTTCTTTTTCCGCTCCTCCGGAGAAGAGACTTAGAGGCGCTTTTTCGCGCATACTCATTTATTTCTCTTCTGTTTTAGCCTTTTCATTGGTCGATAATTTGTTTGAGTTTGAAATAGCGGTATAATTTTAAACTTGATTCCCGATTTTATTTCCGTTGGATCTGCCCTGGAGGTAAGACGTACGTTTATTTTTTGTCTTTCATCTGTTTGTGAGTAGCATATTTTTGTGGTGTTTTCTTAGCTTATATTATTGCTAAGTGCTTGATTTCACTATGGAATTAGCTCTTGCTGAAGTTTTGAATGCGAAAAATAAATATTCAGTTGGCTATTTTAGTGTTTTACCAGTCATGGGTAAGAAAGCGTTGTTAGAATAATGTATGAAAGAGGGAATGATTTCATCGATGTATAAATGTCCAAAATGTGAATCACAAATGAGTTTGAAGCCGAGACATAAGGGTACATCCTCCATCGATACAAGATTCCTTGCCGCTTTTTCAAGTGTTTTTTTGTGTCTTAATGTTTGTTCTTAATGTTTTATTTGATTATTTGATATTTTTTGTAGCCCAAAATGTCCAAAAAAAGGAAGTATGATGAAAATTATGTAAAATATGGATTCTGCTGCATGAAGGAATCGGACGCTGTTGAAAAGCCACAATTCTTTCTGTGTGGAAAAGTTTTGGCAAACGCCAGTATGAAACCGGCAAAATTGATAGAGCATCTCAAATCTCTTCATCCTGAAAATGCATCCAAAGATCTAGAATTTTTTACAAAGAAGAAAGCCCAGTTTTCGAAATCTGGAACATTACCAAACTTGGATTTGGTATTCCACAAAAACCTTCGGTTGAGGCATCTTTCAGAGTTGCATATCGTATTGCCAAAAGTAAGAAACCGCATACTATTGGAGAGACATTAATTAAGCCATGTGCGCTGGAAATGGTTGAATTAGTTTGTGGAATGGAACAGAGAAGAAAACTTGAGGCTATTCCATTGTCCAAGGATGTGATACATTCAAGAATAGTTGAAATTTCTTGCAATATCTTGAAACAGATCATCGATGAATTGAAAGCATCGCCATTTCCCTTTAGTATGCAACTGGATGAAACTACAGACATCTCGAATTGTAGTCAACTTCTTGTTTTTGTTCGTTACGTGTCTGCTGATACTATCAAAGAAGAATTCTTATTTTGTGAGCCTCTTTTGCAAACTACAAAGGCAGTTGATGTTTTAGCGATTTTAAATGTTTTCTTTTCCAAACACGACTTCGACTGGAAATAAAAACTTCATTCACTTTGTACGGATGGAGCACCTGCGATGCTTGGCAATAAATCTGGTTTTCATGGAGTTCAAAAAATTTTTTAAACTAATTTTAGAACATTTTTTCCCTTTTTTTACTTTGGAGGGAAAACGTAAAATGCGAGGAATCCGATAAATAAAAAAATTTAGAATCTGGGTTATCTTAACATTAATTATAGTAATACGGAAAAATAGAGACCTGATGAAAAAAAAAAAAACATAAAATGCCGAAAAACGTAGATCTAAACTTTAATCTAAATCATTTAAAAGATTACATTAGGGGGCATTTAATCGGGGTTTCACTCTCTCTATATATATACATATTTGAAATGTAATATATAGGACGATCCTAAGAAAGTTCCGTACCTTCGTACTTTTGCTTAGCCATATATTGATTCGTTTGAAAGTTGTATGCAAAAAATGTAGGAAAAGTAATTTTCACATAAATTTGCCAGACTTATGCACTAGATATCTTACTATTAAGTTGTAAATAAGTGATTAAAATTTAGAGGAAAAATTTGAACATCATTCATATAATTGCGCTGATAAGCAAAATAAAGTCATTCTCTAAACAACATCAATATTACTTTTAAAAATAATTTTTGAAGTCGGCGCGAAAATTATGCATAACATATTATTAACTATGAATGCATTACTAATATAAGTTTAATTAGATCCAGAGTTAGCAACAATAACTTCTTAAATCAAAAAATATTCCGCATAAGTTAAATTACTAACTACCCCATACGGTAAAACAGTATTTAAGCTGCGTTCAAAACTGTGAGCCATAACTGAATAATATGTATGAAAATAGCACTTTGTACTGGTTAGACATGCAATTACTTTTTACTTGACAACGCAACTTACATCTCCCTCCTCTCAAATTTTATTTTTATTTATTTATTTTATTTTTCCAGGTTAAAAAGTTGAAATAGAAACTCATTAGTTAGAACGTGCTTGCCATTTCTAGTTTCCGACTGAAAAAGGAAGAAAAAAAACAACCTGACACTCTTATCTTTAAAAGGAAATAAATACTTTATATGAATAAAGGCACGTCACTCATTTTTATTTTATGTGTCATTTGAAGAGATAAAAAAATATTTCCAACTTTTTAAAAGGTATAATAAGTATGACATGCAACTGGGTAAAAAGTAAGAATTTTCCTGACATATATAACGTCACTATTCTGGATCAACTCATAAGTCATAACAAATATTTTCTTTTTGTATTGCATTTCCTGCCTCCATCTTTCATCGTGTATTTCACACTAATATTTTTAGAAACATTTGGCAGAATACATATAGTAGACAAAGCTGGGTTGGAGCTGGGGATTTCTAAGGAATTCAAATGGAGTGTGAAACTACGAATTTATAACATTTTTGGATATTCTTGTTATTATTATGCTGTTAAATTGTACTTTCTACAAGTTGTTAACCTGTTAAAGATACATTTTAAACGGTACTCCAAAAGTGCATAATTTGTCAGTAGTTGAACCGAATAAGGTAAAAGGAAGAAAAAAAGGGGTAAAATTGGAAAAGGGGTTTGGGGGGGGGGGGGGACTTGGCAAGATTTTTTTTTCTTCTTCTTTTCGAAAGCTTAAAATATTTTATATCGATAATGAAAGATAAAAACGTTAAATAATGTTCAACGATTTTATTTTTCATCATCAATTATTAAATTATCGAATTTTAAGTTTTTGCTCCCGAAATACTGTCCGCAATCAAAATTTCTAGCTATATAATTTACTCCCAAAATAGTGACCATGCGTGTCCGTTAGAGAGGTTTTAATACAGTAGACATCTGCTTTGATGCCGGGGAATTGAAAACCGTCCGCGTAGAGAGATGTCTGTTTAGGAGAGGTTTTACTGTATCCAGGTGAGCCTTTTAGAATTCAAGCACAGCTTTTTAAGAATTTCTTTTAAAAAAAAGAAGGAAAAAAAATAAAATTAACCGTTTTCTAAGTGTTGTAAGATTTTCGAAAACAAGTTCAACGTATGTAGTTTTTACTAACTTTTTATGTGCTGTAAAAATCGAAAAGGTGTGGTGACCTTTGCTGGTCTAATAATGTGCAGACTAAGCCCCTTTTCTTTTCTCCATCGAACACCCTTGCACCTTTTAGCCGAAGCCTTAGGTAGGGAGCCGATGGCAGACTAACCCCCTGAGCGAAACTTCGATCTACCGAAAATTTCTCCGCGAGTTACCAACAGCCCGCGAACGACGGTTTGCGACCACTGTATTAAATAATCTCAAACACAATTCTGCTTTAAAATGGAGTAGATATTGAACAAATTCGAGTGTTTAAAAAATGGCTTCGAGGTGCACTAGAACTTCGTCCAGAGTGCCTGTAATAAAATTTCATAATTCTGGTTTTCTTGACTCTCAGACGCCCTTTGGTCTTCGCCGCCCTTTCTTGGCCCATGGTTTTCAGACGACCGACAGATTGCTAAACTTCTTTCATCTCAATTCAATAAAGCAAAAAGTTAGCAAATGCAAACTGTTTTATTGGATAGAGATGAAAAAGTTTTTTCCTTTTATCTCTATTATTATTATTACTACTACTGATATTATTATTTTAACAAATATTAAATGACGCAATCTAAAAATATCGAAACTTAAGAAAAATAGTAACTGAATAAATCATTTAATCAAAATAAAAGTGGTAATGAGCTTTACATATAGGCGGAAGAGTTCAAATTTTTAGGAGTAGGGGAAACCCATTCAATTGTGATGTGCAGAGGGGCCATATTTTTGGAAGGGGACAAAGTAGCAAAATATTTTTTTATTTCAACGTTTAGTGTATTCCCACATTCTAAAATTTCAAACTTGATCTCTTGCTTACGTTTTTCACAAACCGATCCGCTTACGTTTTCTACAAACTATATCAGAATTCTTTAGAATTGGTTTTTACGTTTATTCCATTAAAATTGCGGAAAGTGTTAAACACCATGCACCCTTTAATAAATATTTCGCGGACGGAACACTCCCGCACGGACTGTTATCAAGAAGGGGATCTTTAACAATTTTCGGCAGGAGTCCTACCATCCTGCCCCGAACTTTAGACACTGAGTAGAACATAAGTTTCAAAAAAAAAAAAGAAAAACGAAGAAAAAAATACGATCCGACGATTTCGTAATCTAAGTCTAAACACATCCGGTGATTTGCAATCCACATCAACTAGTTAATGTCACCTGTCAAAATAGCCTTAAAAAATAAAAAATGTAATCAGACATGAGGTGGAACTTAAGATACCATTAAGAAATCTATATTAAGAAACACTATTTAATGCGATAAAATTGCACTTATCAGACAAAGATACGGATGAGCTTTTTATAGTGCTGTCGTAATGAAGAGAACAATTGAGCAACGCTTTTCCTGATAGCATTAAAAAAATAAATCGCAAATAGTTCCGCGACAATTAAGTCAGGTTCGTAGAAAGTGATTAATGATTAGTGTTTTGCTAAGTGTTCTTCCAAAAAGAAGTGGATGGGGTAGGAAGTAAAAAAGAAAAGCTAAAAATGTTTTCACAATTAAATTATATTTTGGTTGCAGGTAATTTAACACAGATTAAAAAAATCCTTTAAACAGTTATTTACTTCATCATTGTAACTTTTGAAGGGGGGGGGGGGGGACAAAAAAGACCAAACGCAATTCTCTGCGAAAATTAATCGCACTTGAACATATCATTTCATCACGAATCGTTCGGATGGGGAAAAAAGTGCACAACTCCCGCTACCTTTCAAAAAATAGTAGATTTGATTCTTTAATGTGAATTGTCCACTCAATTAATGGATACCTTGCAACCATAATAAAGACAAACTGACGACTGCAAAATCAGACATCCGCTTATATATTTTTTTAAAGATTCCAAGAATTTGTGAATAAAACTTGTGTATTAACAAATCAAGTTTAAATCAAGAGAAGTGATGATGACTTCGACAAACTTCACGAAATTAAGTAATATAGAAACTTCATTTCTATTTCACTTCGTTTAGTGACTTCAATAAATGAAGTGAAATAGAAAATTAATAAATGAATGTACTAAATGAAGGCGACTTTCCTATAAAATACGTTGCAGAAGAAATCGATCAGCCGATTTCGTTTATCTCATTCGCACATCGGGCGACTGGAATCCACGTGAAATGCATGCATGCAGTAGAAGGAAAACAAACGAACAGGAACTGAACATTTTCCCTGATGTGTCGCATGCTAACAAAAAGTTGCAATACACTGATAACAAACTTCCTGCTCTCAAGGTTAGAGCTGCCAGACGATGATTATTTCTTCAAACGATATTGTAGTTAAAATTTCATTACGTTAATTAAATTATTTTAAACCATCTTCACTAGTTAAATGCAAAATTGATCCATTAAAAATCTTTTATGGGTCAAAAAAACCACTTTATCACAAATCAGAAATCACAGCATAAATGCACTGAATGATTGCAAGCACATGCGACTAATTTGCGAACATCCCCTAAAAAAATAGCTCTTTTCCAAAAAATGTTGAAATACACCTGAATAAATTGCTGATATCTTTCTGAATTTTCGAGACATTAAATTAAATTTTTTTTATAAGTTGCCTTGCGCACTTGGCTTTGAAATTATGATAATTAAAAATTGCTATCTTTCGCGCATGTGCAGTAAAAAAATAATTCTTTCAAATGTCCAATATTAATCAAATATTCAATATTTTTATTTCAGATTTCAGTATAATGCTTCACTTGTACACTGTCAAATTTTCTGAAAGTTTGGTAACGTTTTGAGAAAACCTTTGTGTGTTATAAACTAATACGTGTGAAGGAAATTAGAAATGCCTATATCTTCCGTAAGTATAAGTATAATTTTTACGAAAATACACAGAATTATTTTACATGGCAGTGAAACTGTGTTCTGAAATTTACAGCTTTTTACCATGCAGGATCATTTAAAACATTTTCTTCCTTTTTACCCCACTTTCCCACAAAAGTAAAAAAATTAATAAAGTATGACAGGTGGCTAACTGTATCGTAAAAATATTGTTAAAAATTAAAAATAAGTGAAGTAATTAAATAAAGATTGAAAAATGAAAAATTTAAAAGTAGGGTTTTGAGGAGGGGAAATGTCTGTTGGTCTGTCTGCTCCCCCCCCCCCCAAACACACAAAAATGAAGCAAATTATATAAATTCTGAGCATAAGATCAAAGTTCCTATGAGCAAGCTTATTGGAAGAAGCTCTCGGCGTGAAATGTTTTTTCATTTGAACAATTTTTGTTCATTTTTGAACAGTTAAAAGAAATTTAACGTAGCGCCTACGGAGAAATTTCAATCCTATATCAATCCTGATCGAACAGACGGATCTGCGTCAGGGTTGGTAAGGTTTCGTACACTATGGTAAAAACCATTTTTAAAATTTGAATGAAGTATTTATATAAATGATTCAAAAATGCTGATATTATAATAAATATTGTCATATGCATCCCACTTATGAATGAAATTATCAGTTTATTGTACTCGAAGAATTGGAAAAATGCATTAATTTTAGATATTTTTAAAATTTTAAACAAATTTAACTTAAAGCATAGAAAAATACTTAACTTGTCATTACTTTTAAATTTAACAAACACTTTCAAAAACAATGAATTTTGAGAACTTTATTATTTGGCCGCGGAATATCTGGTATTCAGCCAAACCACTATTCGTTACAGCCCAAGTTTCCAGTATGTGTTACCTACTACCCCTCAGGGTTCGTAATTTTTTTATGTAAATTGGATTTTTTTAATTTTTTAAAAAATATCTTAAATATTTTGGATATTTATTATGTTACATTCATAGAAACAATATGGCATGTTAATCAATATGCAAAAACACACTTTAAGCTATTTTCTCATAGCTTTTTAAAAATAATAATGATAAACAAATTTTAATGCAAATGCATGCCTCAAACGAAACTTCACCCTACCCGGAATAATAGTACACTCGTAAGTACAGAGAAAATGGACAAATTTAATCTGAATTATTTTGCTGTTGAAAGCTGAAAAAAGGTAAACAATTGTGTGTACTTAATTTTTAAATTGAGTAGTTTAATTATTTTTCTATTTTATAAATCAAAAAGCTAGAATATTTTTCCCCATTTAGTAAAATCTTATGCTCATACTATTACTAAAAAACTAAAACTTTTTCTTTTAATCAAATAACTTTATTGAAAACTTCTATGATAAAAAAAAATATTTTAGAAGGAAAAATCTTAAGCTATAAGGGGACATAAATTAAACCTTAAGGGTACATATTCTAAATTCTAACAATTGTAGTTTTAAACACTATCATTCTGAATTATTTATTGTGTGGTATTTATTAAGTTGAATCACAGAATACTTCATGATTATTATGAATTCTAATTTGAATGATTGAATGAATTATGCTCTGCTTTTAAGATGCTTGAAGAATAAGAGTAATATTGTAAAATTTAAAAAATAGTAATTAGTTCTAAACTTATGAAATATGTAATGCACATACAGATGGACCTAGGAAGTTTTGTTTGAAACAGTGGTTGTAATTGCAACATATTTCATTTTACAACACTTTCTAACATTGTAAAACCAATGATTTTTTTAAAAAAAAATCACTTGATTTAAATCAAGCTGATTTAAATCCACAAACCCTGCTACCCCTCCCCAGATTATTTTAAAAATATATTTTTTGAATTTTGCATAACACCACTGAATAATGATAGAGTACCAATATGTGTGACAGTGTTGTAACAGGACACAAATATAGTAGCAAACCATTCAACAACAGCTTTTCACTTATTTATTTCTTAATTGAATAAGAGCATTTGAAACATGAAAGCCTGTGGAACATGAGAATTTTAGGAGGCCCTACAATCCTTAGGTACTTTTATTCCACTATTCCTTACATCCACTGGCACAATTGCTGGAACACCATACCATCTAAAGATACATCTCTGTCTAAGTAGGTACTTAATAATGGCCCCATGTAGTTTATGATTTAGAGTCACTTTCTTCCACCCAGACGACATGGGTGTGATCTTGAGCATGGAAAAGAACCTGTCACTTCTCCCAGAGAAGGCTTTAAGGCTTGTGGGGCCCTAGTGGGAGTAATTTAGTTCGATGACCTGCAATTTTCCACCCAATCATCATTTAATGCAACTAACTTTGTATATTATATGATATATGTATATCTATTATACCTATACAGTGAAAATACATCCACTATTAAACAACCTATTATGCTCAACAAACGACCAAAATTTGTTGGAGCAGAATTTCCATACATTAATTTAATGCTAACCTGCCCACCATTAAGAGACTACACTTAAACTTCTCTTCGCTTGAAACAACCACATTTTTTTCTAGGAAATAATTTTTAAAAAAAGCTACTGTCACTTTTATTACTAAATCATACAATTGTTACAATCAGTAACACAGTGCTTTATTGTTTGAGTTTGTGTAGTTGTCGACACCCCTGGGGGGACATGCACTGCTATAATCCAGATGTGAATTGGCCATTTTTCCAGAAATTCCTCCAGGGAGTTAGACAGGTAGCTCGCCGAGCACAGGTCCATTGAATAACTACTTTTGAGCAAAAACACATTAGCCCAAACAAGCCCTTCTGTCACATTACCCCTGGATGAGACAGGGATAGTATGATATCGCTGGTCTCTTTCGGACACCCACAGGGGTATACTGTTCTTACCCCCTTTCCAAGAACATCTACCTCCCTCTCAGAACCTTTAGGTATTTCAAATTTGTAAACAATTAAGAAGTGATTGATGTTGATAAGTGTGGTGGGAACATGGGCCTTTTCTTTCAGTGGAGAATTCATTTTGATAACCAACAGCCAATAATGAAAGAATATTTTGCCAACATTTTATAAATGGCATCTAACAAAAGAGAGATTCTTTACCTATGAAAATAGGATAAAGTAGTACAAAAGTTGTAAAATCGGCAGTGGTAAATTAATTGCAGAAAAACTCAAATCCATAAAAATTTAAAGAAAAAGGATATGCTCATTAAACAGTGAGAAGATCACAGATAAAAAAAAAAAAAAAAAAAAAAATCAGAATTTTTTTCTTATGTGAATGAAGTTTCAATAGATTCGTCTACAGCTGTGAGATCAAAGAAAATGCCTATTAGTGAAATGCTCAAATGCAGAAGCCATTGGAATTGCAGATTTTGTAATAAGGAATGGCTGGCTTAAAACAACATTGTTTTCAAAAAACTTTGGGACTTTGGAGAAGGTGCGGACATGGATGCAAGCTTATGATAGGACTGGAATATGTGCATGTGGTATCTTGTGTCTTATCGTAGGTTGTGATGATAAAAACATTAAAACCTTGATGAATATGTACTATTTTTGCATGTTTAATTGACGGAAAGTTCAAAAGAACACTTGCCTTTAGTTTTTTTGTGTGAATGCGTTAGGAGAGAAAGAAAAGTACTTGTGATTGCAAAATCATTAAAACTATGTTTGGAAAAAAAATCAAGACGAATATAAATGCAAGCATAACCTACAAAAAATGTTTTTGAAATTGTTATGAACACCATTATATTTATAAATACTGATGGAACAAAGCACAGTTTGGCTGAAGCTTCGGCTGCTGTACATATTGAACTTTAAGATAGCATGCACAATAGATTTATATAATATCATAGCATACTCCATAGCTTCTAATTAAAATACCGATTAAAGTTTTTCCTTTTTCAATGGAGAGCCATGGGCTCTCCCTGAAAAATGGACTCCAATGCTATAGCAACGGTAGCAGACTACGTGGGAGTCAGGCATATATACACACGATTCTATAGGTATATAGTTCCAATGCCTCATGGACACCCAATCAAGCGACACCCCCTTCCCCTGGTTACACCACTGCATGCAATATTCAAGTTTTGAGACAGCAGTAAAACCATTTCATATTTAGGCTAAGCTAGTAGTAATAAATCTGTCTATTTATACTCTATTTAGGATAAATTTGTTTAACTATTATAATTGCGGCTTATAATACATTTAAGGGTACTGCATCTATTATACATATATACACATTAAGTTTATCTCCTTTTATTACTGTGTAACATTATTTTGGACTTCTATTAATTCAATAAAATAATACTGCTTTTCCTTCTACATTTTTTGCTACGACGTATTTACTTTTAAACTAAATTTTAATTAAAATAAAATGGAATTTCATTTATGCATCTCTCTCACTTAAGCACTAGTTAGACTCTTGTCCTGACCTATAAGTGACAGATTACCCGACATTACATACAGAAACGCAGAGGGGGTATAAATTCAAGGGGCTCAAAAAGGGTCAGCCAAAAGAATAAATTTGGATTGTGCCTACATGTCCCAACAGTTTGCCTCGGAGGCAAGCAAAGCTCTAAGCGGCCCTTTTCAAATATTTATGCATACATTTAATTTACAGCAAAAAAAAAGCAAGAGAAAGGAAAAATACATTAACAATAATTAAGTGCTTTCTCAGTCCAAAATGTTAGTTTCTTTAAAAAGCGCCCGTTGCATTGCTCTACTTCCAGAAACATATTAAAATGAAGAGTAAAAGGTAACAACAAGTTCATTAACAAATGCTTAATATGAAACTCATAATGAAGAGCACTTTGGAAATTATTCTCCTTATATTTTAATGTAAGTTAATAGCTAATTGTAAGCGAGAACTCACGGAAGCACCAAGAATGATGAAAGTGTATCCAGGTTCCGAATGGTCTTTTGTTTCCAACAATTCAATTGTTTCTCTCAATAACGCAATGCACTGGGGGGATGCGGGGACATCAGAATTTCTTTCCATGCTGTTACGAAACAAGTAGTTATTACTAACAACAGCGGTATCACAGTAAGACACTTCTCCTTTCCCAACTCGAAAGGAGCGCGAAGACAAAATACTGTTTACACAACCCAGGGTGACGGTTGAATGAAACATGCAGTTAAGTTCAGGCCAAGCAGTGCAAAATGTTTTTTCATTATATTAGATTAATAGGCTCAAAAAGATCAAGAGACTTCTCAGAAAAGGTTTCTCCACTTCAATACATAGGAAGTATATCTCTTTAAACCTCTCTGCGGGTATTTGAAATGTGGATACACGAAGTAGTAAACGAAGTTCGTCTTGTTTACAAGACCCTTTGAAATAAGAATTTCCTTTTTTCAATTTTTCACTGTAGTTGGACCTTCTTTAACATTAATCATATGTATATTTTGGCTAAATTTTAAACATTAAGACAATTAAAAATATGTTTGACTAAAAAAGTTTCAAAATATAGAAAAATATGACAAACACAAAACTTGGCCCTTGCGTCTGAATTATTGAGTAATTTACTAACAACTTTTTATACAGTTTCGTATGGGTGTTGCAAATATTTTTTGGCATTACTTTTTATGAAGCAGTTATTTAAAAACTTGTTGCACTGGTTTAACTGTAGAGAAAAGAAAAAACAATTGAAAAAATATGCTGGAAGTTAATTTTTATTTTTCAAAAGCTTATGCGATTGAACAGCAAATGTTTGCCATACTACAGTGCTTACATTATTGTTACTTAGTGCAAATTTTTATGCAATTTGGATGAAATTTCAAACGCAAATTTTTGCAATTTTCCTATTTTTCAATAATTTTGAATTTTTTTAGTCAAAAATATTTTTATTGATTTACTATTTATATTTATAACCAGTGCTAAAATAAGTCCAAGTGCAGCGAAAAATTGAAAAAAGAAAGCTTTTATTTCAGAGGTTCTGTGACCCCTGCATGTAATTATATTTTCATGGTTTTCAAAGTATTTCTTTTATATATGAAGAACGACATTTCAAATGTTTTGGGAGAAAAATGTCTTTAACCTAATCTGAAATGAACAGCATCTTAAAATATAAAAGCAATAATTCTGCAACGTAACAATTTTAAGACAAAAATTTAGAATTAGGCTAAAAGTGCGTGTAAAGACAGCTGAGCGGTCTGCAGCGCCTGAATTAGGGGCTTCCAATTCTTTGATGTTTGATCAGAGTTTGAGTGGTATGGTCCAGATATGTTAACGTCTGTTCAAATCTCGTTTCTTTCCAGGCCCGCGTTAAGACTGTTCGGCGCCGTCGTGCGAATTCCTACTGAAACAACTTCAGCAAATATCACGAAAAACAATTAAATTTAATAGAAATAAATATACAGAAGTTGTTTGCTTTCAACAAAAATATTTGATAGTCAAACGATAAATCATACAAATCCTACACAAACTTGTTACAGTTCCCTTAAGGCAAAGCAATTTCTGGGCGAGCGAAAATAAATATATTATGTGAGAAAGAAAAAGGAGTATTCCTTTTCGGGTTTTTTTTTTTTTTTTTTGAAAAACACATCTTGGTGTTTTTTCGGGTTTTATTTAGGTTTGTTTCAGGTTATTTTATTGTGTGTGTGTTCTTTTGTTAAGGGAACCTTTATATTCGGTGGCCCGATGCCTTTTTGAACCCACGAACGTGTCACACACCGCACGACCTTGCACATATGGATGGCCCGGGCCTACTTCTGACACAAGATTCTTTACACTTTTTTGGATTTCAGACAAATATGTTATTCAATCTGTTTGGTTTATAAAACAATCTGCTTGTATCGGGTTGGCCAAGAGGCCAAGCGGTCTCCCGCGCCCAACTCAAGGGTCTATGTGATGATCGATCAGAGCTTGAGTGTTCTACTCCACGTTAGTGGGCATGGGTTCAAATCCCACTTCTCACACAAGGCTCTTTTTTTAACAAAAAATCTCTGGCAAATATGTGCTCTATTGTGTTTATAAGACACTCCGCGTGTACAGGATGGCCGAGCGGTCTAAAATGCCAGTCTAAAGGGTCTTCTTTTTTCTGCTGTTTGGTCAAAGGTTGAGTGTTCTGCTCCATGTGTATAGGCATGGGTTAGGACGACACCCCCGGGGTGTATTACCGGGGGTGTCGGTTAGGATCCCCCTTCTGAGAGAAAGATCTTCTTATCTTTTTCTTTTTCTATTATTCTCAGGCAAATGCGTTCTGTTGGGTTTGTAAGACAATCCGCGTGTATCAGGATGGCCGGGCGGTCTAAGTGGAAAGTCTCAATTACTTCCATTATGTGATGTTCGATCAGAGTTTGAGTGTTCTGGCCCACGTAAGTGGGCGTTATTTCGAATTCCCCTTCTAGCAAAAGGCTGTCTTAAATATCAGACAAATGTGTTCCTCAATCTGTTTGGTTCATAAGACTACACGTGTGTGTCAGGATGATCAAGCGGTCTAAGGAGCCAAGCGCAAAGGTTTCCCCTTTTTCGATGTTTGGTCAGAGTTTGAACGTTCTGATCCACGTAACTGGGTGTGAGTACGAATCCCACATCTGACGCAACGCTCTTTTACTTTATTTTTTTGTCTGCGAAAAACGTGCAGCCCATTACTCTGCCAAAATGGGTAGATGGATTTCAATCGGTTTCGCCACTTCACTACGTAGAAAACGTATATGGTGACCTCCAACAGAGGGACGTCATATTGGAAACTCCCGCATCGCACTTCTTGATCACGTGGGGTAGCGGGACCAATGATAGTCGATGGCGGGAGTGGCCACGCATATGAGTACCCAGCCTGATCGTAATAACGGAGGGGTTTCATATTTTCTACAGCAGCTTTCCAGTTTTTATTTGACTCACCCTCGTAATATCTCACTGGGGGAGATTATTGACTGTCTTTCGAAAAGAATAAAAGAGTATTTGAAGTTAGCGCGTTTGTTTCCAGTTCTGAAACCTGACATGATAATTTAAAACGAAGTGAAAATCCGATATAAATGAACTACGTTGGTAGCGAAGTTGCACGTCCTTTGATTACTGAATCGATGCATATCGTAATAAAGAGGCTTGCAATATAAAGTATTAAGTAGGTGATCTCTGCTAATAATAAAGCCGCAAGTATGCCTGTCTCTGTGCGTGCGTGTGTATGTCTGTGTCCGGTATGTCTGTGTTTTCATAAAATTTGGCAAGAAATTAGTTTCGAACATGAGAATGTGCGCTTCGAGGGTTTTTTTTCTTTTGAAATTCAAATTTGTTCCTTGTTTTATTCCAGTTTATAGCTGTACAAATAATAAAGCAGCAAGTATGTGTGTGTGTGGTGTCCAGCGTAGAGTCAAGACCGTTCGGCAGATTTTCATGAAACTTGGCACGAAAATAGTTTGTAAGATGAGGGTGTGCACAAAGAGTTTTTTTTTTTTTTTTTTTTAAATTCGAATTCGTAATTTTTTTATTATTCCAATTTTTCGCCGAAAAGTGCGTAAAATGGTTCTTTTCTATTAGAAGAACCTATCGCAGCGTTTCGAGCTTGGTACCATTGAAAATCCCGTAAGAAACTGTCCCAGTAAGAGGCTTACGGTGCTAAAATCTGAAGCCTCTAAATTAAATAGAAAAGACGTTGTAAGCGTTTTTCGCGCTAGTTCTAAATTATTTTTTCACGGTAATTAACTTTAATTTTATTTTCCATAGACGATTAATAGAACGTTTTAGTTTTATTTTATTTAGAATGTTACGAATTTGTCTACATCCATACTTGCTTAGTTACATTTCTATTTGCAACGTTATTATCATTTTGAGGAGGAACTGATTTTTACTTTATCTTTTTCGTTTTTCTGGCTTTTGATTCTTTTTCCTTTTTAAAACATTAAAAATTTATTTCCTGCAGCATTTGGATGATCGATAACTTAATTTTGATTTCCTTATTTTGACAGGCATTTTTATGGGACTGCTCCATATTCTATAGGATCAGAATTGTCACCTTTACAGCGATTTTTGTTATTCCCAATTATTATTACTATTTATATATTAATTAATTAAATTTTTTTTCGTTTAGTGAAGTAGCACATATGTTATTTGCCTATTTGAGCTCGAATACTGGGTTTTTCCGGCTTTCAAAGTGTAGCTTGCTGCTGCTAGTTTCTGCGAGCAACAAAATTTCGTCTTTGTGTTTAGCTGTCAATGAATAATAGGTAAAAATTAATTATACTAAAAATTCATGAATTTGAACTATTCTGATGGCTTTAAATCGTTCGTTTTGTGTGGATACTTGAACTAAATAAACAAAATGGGTTGGTTCTCTTTAAATAGTTTCTTTTCCGTTTCTTTCTTTTTTCCCTATATAAAAAAAGTTGAATAAATATATAGGATTGAATAAATGATAGGATATTATTGCTATGGGTAGCTAATTTTTAATTGTGTGGAATGCTATACCTTTTAATAACATTACATAATTAACACATAAAAAGTTACCACTATTTATATAATGGTGAACCGACCGGCCTTTCAACTTTTTAACATGGGCATGGCCGTGCGGGTACGGCTAGTTAAACATAATAATAGTTTTAAAAAAAAAGCACTATCTAGGATAGGGATGGCAAACCTTTTTGAGGAGCGGGTTAAATTTTATTCATAGTTTTTTAGAACTAGCTCGTGGGTCACTAATGTCCATTTGCACAAAAGCTAAGTTTAAAAAATTTTAACTGAGCTTTTTTAAAACTAAGTATCTTTAAAATTCAATTTATTTAACTGGTAAAAATGAGCGTGGTTTGACTATTCATGAATTTTTAGAAGGGTTAAAAATTCTTAAGTGTTCGGTGCAAATGGCAATAAGTGTTTGAATGAACAAGGAGGAACGAAAATTACATACATTCTAGTTGCAGAATTTTCTTTAAATATAGTTATTTGCTTTGGTTTGACAGTTTTTGTTTTCAACAAACAAAATGTAAGTAAAATTATATATTTTGTTTGATATTTTGTAAACAATTTTCCTATATTTCAAACACTACAAGCGTATTTGTCGTCATTTGCGTAACTTTAGAACTCTAATAATCAAACTGATGGTTTTAGACAGCATTTAAATTGCTTTTATCTCTATGCAGTGATTGAAAAAATACAAATAGAATATAAATCATCCACACAAATTAGAAAATCTAAATAAACCCTCGTAAACAAATGGTTGCCTATCAATCGTGGGTCAGTTAAAAATCTTGCGTGGGTCAGTGTCTGACCCACGGGTCATAGGTTTGCCATCACTGATCGAGGAGTTGAAAGGGGGAAGAAAGAGTGAAAGAAGGGAAAAGAAAAAGTGCCAAAGTTTCACTGGCTACGTTCATATCATTTTTGCAGTGTTATCAGCATTCTATAAAGTCTTGAAAGTAACAGGAAAATGCTAAACTTATTTTCTTAGAGGGTTTTATGGGTGATGTCTCGTTTCAGTTTTTCCCTATTGAGTCCGTGGGGGAGTTATTGGAGACAACTTCGTATTCACGTTTGACTCGGTGGTTCTAACGTCGCAGTTTGCCCAACTGACGAAACTAGAGAAAAAAAAAAAAAATCAATTTGCAGGATCGCCATCTTAGAAATAGAGTTATTCCTCGTTGCATTCTGCCGCACTTTATGGGTGTCAACCATACGAGATCTAACTAAGAATAATAACGCTTAGAAAGATCTATGTGGTGTCAAGACACAAGAACTACATAACGTAAAAATCATTAAAAAAAAAAAAAACTCTATATAATATAGAAGTAAATCATGTGTGCACCTGTGACAGACTTATTTCTTTTTACGTCAAAATAACTTCTTAATAGGAACAAGGAAAATTTAATGAGTTGCAGAATATTGAAGATATTCTACAAGTAACTGAAATTTTTTGTGTTGCCTTGAATTTTTGTTGCCTTGTTCAACCTTTTGAAACCAATTGATTGCTTATCAATTAAGTTTTAGAAGATCGAAACTAAATTTAAGAACACTTTTAATTGTTCTTTATTGAGTCAAGAATACAAAGTCAGATTTTAAATTGCAGTAAATTCTGCTTTTTCGGAAGTTCCGTTGGGGAAGCAGAATATATCTCTTGATCTAAATCATCTTCAAACCGTATTATATTAAGCTTGCGCTTCATTAGAAATTAATTGTGCGTATATCTATTTTTATATTAAGAAAAGCTCGATTTTATATCACTGACAAGTTTTCAGCACTATTAGAATGTGACCGGCAGAAAAACTCTTTTCCGACCTACCCTATTGGGGATCATTCATAAATGATGTCACGCTTCGAGGGGGAAAGGGGAGTTAGTGAAATTGTGACAAAGTGTGACAAGGGGAGGGGAGGGGGTAACAGGAAGTGTGACATCATGCTTAGGCAGCACAACGGGACATGTGACAAAGGTGGAGAGGGGGGTCAAATATATGGGAAAAAAGCGTGACATCATTTATGAACGGCCCTTTATTCTTATGCTAACAATTTGCATGAATAAGCTATGTCCCATTTCCCTATTCCCTTTTCAATTGTAGCAAGCTCTGAGCGTTTACTATTTTATAATTGAACTAAATGTGCATGTCTCTACGATTTTCATTATAACAAAGGGAGGAAAATTCTTGTTGAATAAGGCTATGTTGTTATTTACATTCACTGAGTATCGTTTATTTCTTAAATATTTTTTGATAAGTTTTGCGAACAAGCATCATTTTGACGTATGACGCATCACCTTACTGCAAAATGGGTCTTTTTCTAACTACTGACCCCTTAACATAATTGCTAGAATTTTACTATCAAAATAATTAAAAATCTTTCGCAACTGAAAAGGAGCACTTATACTTCCATTTACTAACAAAGTAGTAAAAAAAGTTTATATTTATTCTTTATTAATTTATATTTTCTTCTATCAATCTCCCCAATGGAGGAAAAAAGATAAATCCAAGAATGAAAAAAATATATATTTCATAGATTTTTCATCATTTTTTAATTAAAACTATTTTGTAAAATATCGTCAACTTTATTATGACAGGAGCTTCACCATGACTGCATTATTTAATTTTATTTTCAAAAGAAGAGTTTTCACGGCAAGTATGAGTTCTTTACAGCCGATTGTGGTAACCTAAAAAATTACCGACTAAAACAGCAACAACTGAATCTGCACACTAAGCCGTTTTAAGACGCATTCTAGCATCAGTGAAAACAAAATGGTAAGACTTCTTGGAGAAGTATTTTATTATTCATCTTGACTATAAATTGACAGATTGAGAAATAGAATAACGGACAAACGTCCTCCATTGTTTTAGTTAAAATACATTAAAAATAAACTTTCTTTCACTACCCAGTTTTTCATATTAAATTCCATTAAAATTTTAACTGCATTAGATTACGTTCAGCTACAGTAAATCATAGATGTTTATAAACTACGTTAGACTAATACTGTGCTCCTTACTTTTGGTATTTCTATTTACCCCTCTAAAATACTCATTAATTAATAGGCATTCATTGATTAAGATAATATGAAAATGTTCTGTTATTTCGCACACTTGTGTACACATACAAATATAAAAAAAAAACAACATGGAAAAAAAGGAGAATCATTTTTGTTAATTTTAAAACCTAATTTGATAACTTATTTCTTCGCAAGCTTTTTGTAATTGAAAAAAGTTGAGGGTCGGGAGGAAATAATTCCTTGTTTTAAAAGTGAAACATTTAATGCAGTAGATCATTAAGAGTTGCACAGAACTATTTAAACAACTGGACGGAATCAAAACACATATGGATAACTGTTCTCTTGGAGCTGAAACTAATAATGGAAACCTTCCACTTTCTGCCAAAATGTTCCGAGTTTTTGTAAGGAAATATTAGATTAAGTTTTGCACTTGGATTTCAGATGAAAATATGAAACTAAGGACTAAAACAACTTTACTGTTAAATATTTTAGGGACTTCTTTTCATAAATAGTTTTGACTATGAGACTTTTTTGATAGTCTAACGAAGGCTTATTAAAACAGGATTACGTGTTCGATATTAAAAATGCGAGATAATAACGTGTTTTCTCTTATATCAAAACATCAATTGTGAAAATTCGCATCAAACACTGCATATGTGTGTTTTGGAGCTGCTGCGTAGAAACGGAATTCTAATCAAATCATTGTGACTATCTCCATGCATTGAGCGTACACGAAGTGAGGAAAATGTGCCATGTAAAATGTAAGTATATTTTTCATGAATCCTATTTCAAAGACCTTTGGCCCCTGAAAACAGATCGATTCGTTTGTATTTCAATTATATTAAGCTCAGTTTCCATTCGACACATTTGGGCAACGGAAAAATGATGCAAATAAGATATAATTTGATAATTTTCCTGCGACCCAAAAAATGTATATACATGAAATTAAGTCACGGTTGGGGATATTTAAAAAAACTTTACTGTAAACAAACATCTGCACAAAAGTGAAGCATTTGAATAGGGAACTCAAAAGTTATCCAGGCTTTCTTAGAAATTTATGAAATAAATATTAGCTATTTTTGTAAGGTAAAATGTTTATAAAAGAAAATGTTCTACGCCATTTTCAAAGCCAGAGATACCTTTTTGAGTGTAAATACAAGTGAGAGAAATGTCAAAAAACTAATTACTGTTTTTTTTTTAAAACCAAATGAATACTTTTATTATTGCTTACGCTTTGTTTTAAACATTGGTCCTGTTACGTCTGTAGAATCTAAACTGCTTCAACTCTTGAATTGAGTGCACATGAAATAATGGAACATTTGTACATTTTCTTCACATTTTAAAAAGTCACTGCAGAATGAGAAGAGGATGGATTAACTCGGTTGAGGAGATTCCTAGCTTAGAGTTATGGATTAAAGACAGTCAATAAAAGTTAATTTTTAATTTGCTTCCAAGCTCTTTTACACTTACTGCATCCATAATAAAACAATCTAGTTATATCTTTATTTAGTAAAAATGCTGAGCTGATACAGACATCGCATCATTCAATGGGGAATTTTCGGTTACGAAGGTTTTTTGAAGGTCACCAGATTTTAGTGATCTCATTTCAGTGGGACAACCCTAAGGTATGGTCACATCCAGGTCTTAATTTACAGTAAAAAAAAACACCTGACGCTATATATTCTACAGAACTTATTTTCTTTCGTAATTAATCTCTGGTTGCCGTTTAATGTGTGTAAATTTACATAAAATTGAGCTGAAATACTGGAGCTGAGCTCATGAAGCTCCAAGGTAAAGTAAACCTTGGTTACATTTTATGGCAACTCTATTACTTCGCGTCTTATTATGTTCAGCACTTAGCATTTTTGTTCGTGAAGGCTACGTTAGGATGATAAAACATGGTTGCTACATAAAGCAAAGATTTCAAAGCGCACCTAAAAATAGAAATTAAACAAGTCATCTAGTGCTCAGAACCTTCATAGCCGAGACTCCCCAATCAATTTCTGTATTTTTTTTTATTGACGCCTTTAACTTTCCTTCGGAATGCGAATTGGACAGCTTGGTTCCGTAGTTTCGTAGTCATTCGCCGTCATACAACCAGATTAAGAGCATTTTGACATCATCTCATCTTTGCTAAGTGCTCGGGACTGTGCTCTTTCAGGGATCGTGCGAATGCTGCGTGGGGTGGTTGGAGTGTCGATGCTGGCACTTGTGGAACTAGGAGTCGCCGTCGTAGGGGCTCTTTCGCATCTCTGCCAGTACGCCTCCGTTCTCTTGGGGCACCTCCAAGGCCGCTGGCACGTAAGTGGTGCCGGGAATGCACTTGGAGCACTGGCGACGAAGCGCTGGGCGCTGCCTGCTGGCACGGCACTTGACGGCAAAGCGCAGCTCTTCCGCCATCTCGGAGCACAGCGACTGCTGCGTGGAACAAAACACCAAATTCTACTTTCAGTTAGCGAGTCAACATGAAATGTATGAATACTTCAATATGAGAAAAAACAAATTTATGTATCGAAGCGTTTTGGTAAAAGTCACACCCTGTTTTACGAAAAGTGATCGAGGTAAACAAAAAAAAGTTCTAAGACAGCGTTTCTTGATTTCTTTGGTATGTGGAACCCTTTTTACCACGATTTTTACCGACTGATTTTTACTGCGGAACTAATATTTTCGTCAATTGTATGGTATTAATGCAGCATTTTGAAAATAGATAATTTTGAATAAAGATGATGTTGCTTCTAAATATTTTCAGTGGCTTTGAAAAATACGTTAAAAAATTAGCTGTTAAAACAAAATATTATTTTATAGGGTGAAAGTAGGGGTTGTGCCAAAGGAAATTCGGGTCTGTTCTTGGACCTTTTACATAATTCCATTCAATCAAAAAGAAGAGTTGTCAGAAGCGAAGTCAAATTTTAAAGGCTTAAAGAAAAAAGAAGAGAAACCTCGGTCAATTAACCCTCATTTGAGACAAGCAGAATCGCCCATTCAGCAAGGAACCTTTAAAGGTGGCAAATGTTGCCGATAAAACTGCAATCCTCTATGTTTGCTTTAACTGTCACTTCTCGTGAAAAAACAAGGTGTAAGGATCATTCCATGTCAAATAAATTAAAAAAAAAAAAAAAAAGAAAAATCAACCTGACCATTGCAGATTTTTATGAAATTCTCAGGAATCACCCTTCTTTGACATCCTAAATTTATACATAACGTTTGAAAAATTCTATCTTTTATGGTGATGACTTATTAAGTTTTGGAACTTTTCAAGGTAACACTTAAAAAAACCAGCTTTCGGGAAACGTTTTAAAATGTTATAACTCTAGTTCCATGGAGTGTAGAGTTCTGTAAAAGCTCATTTTAACGAAAATTGCATGATTTCCTCTATAATTTGGGGGGTGGGGTGGGGGAGGCGGTGTTCGTGAAATTGGGACGGTTTGTGACAAGAGGGGATGGGAAATAACAAGATGTGTGACATTACAAATAATAGGTAAAATAAGAAATTTAGAATCAGCAGATTATATATTGTTACATTATTTATTATTTTTTTATTTCCATTTTGCGTTGATATATGTAATGCTTTTGTTTAAAAAAGTAAAATAGTTTTTGGCGAAAACAATAGAACCGACTTCAAATCAAAACAAATATAAGTTACGCGAAAAGTAAATATAAATTCATTCTTTAAACAACATCGATACTATATTTAAACATAATTTTTGTAGTCGGCCCAAAATTATGATAGATAAAATGTTTTGTAATCATGAATCAATTACAAGTATAAATGTTCTACAGTTTGCAACAGTTGCAATATAAAGTAACACAGTTGCAATATAAAGTATGACAGTCCGATTACTATAAAGTGCAATAGTAATCAGACTATAATTTTGCGCCGTCGTGAAAAATTTTGTTTAAAACCCGTTTCGATGTTGTTCAAAGAATGAATTTATTTGTTTTGATTTTTAGCACGATTTATAATTGTTCTGATTTGAAATCGGTTCTATTTGTTCCCCCCAAAATTTTTATACCATCTCACATAATTTCCTTGTCATTATAATAAATATCACTCAACAGCCAAGTAAGCGACTAGATACGTAGCTGTTTCTATAAAGTAATAACTGAAACCAAAGATAGAGAAAAATAGAGATATCTAGATAGAGGCTTTTGGAAAGTGATGTTTTTATGAAAATAAATCCTATTGGGGTAACCTAGAAGTTCTAAGAAAAGCTGCTGTTACATTGCTTGAATAAAAACGGTATTCACAGCGAGAAATAGCTAGAAGATTATGGATAATTTTACAGAAGCCCAATCAGACTCTAATTCTAATGAAAAATCTAGTTGAATGTAATAATTTTAAAGACATTTACAGTAAGAGCAATGGTTTACAGGACACATTTCATATTCATTCATTAATATGAACGTTAGAAAAACACATGCATCTCGAAAATTTCAGAAAGGGCTTTTGATATGAGCAATTCCTTAAATGCCTGCTGTAAATTCGAAAAATGTGACTTATGCCATTTACATTCATAAAATGAACGATTCAATTCTAAAATTGAAATCTTACTGGTCACACACTTTTATATTTCGATTGTTTTTCATACTCATTAGGACAGAAACGGAAAAGAAGAAAGGTAGAAGAAGAAGAATGGTGTAATTTTAACAAATCGCAATCTACCGCAGCTTTATCATTCTACGAACGAATTTCAGAACTTCTCTCAGATGAAATTCTTTTAAAATTGAGTTTTAGCTTTGTGCTCAACGAGGTTCCTCTAAAATAATTTGTCTTATCCAACCACACATCTATCTTCAGTCTCAATATCAATTTTAGAACTTCTGCAAGATTTGTTGTGTTGATATTAGAATTGGAAGAAATGCAGCATTTGAAAGAAAAAAAAAAGAAAAACAAAAAAAGGCATAAAAGGCATGTACTAAATTAATATAGCCATCCCCCCCCCCATCTCGTTTAATGGAGAACAACTAATGGAAACAGCACTGCTAGATAGTTCTGATATCGACTTGTTTTTTTATTTACTAATCAAGAAACTAGAAGACATTTTGGAAATTTTACAATCATTACTTTTTGGCGTTCCTATTCAAGTGAGAGAAAGAAAAGAAAGTAAGTGCTTATTAAGTACTATTGGCGGGGGAGGAGAGGGGACGGGAGGGTGATATCTTAAGAGAATATTTCATTTTCATAAAATATCACGAAGTAGAAATCTCATCTCATTCAAACAACTAAATGGAGTTCTAGAAATTTCTCAATCGCAACGAACTTTTCTTCGCTGTTGCAAAGCGTGTTAATCCACTGTAAGAAACTAATTTAAGATGTCTGCTTGATCTGCGCTTAAATGAATGAATTAAATGAGATCCATTAATAAACAACACACTAAGGGAAAAGAAAAAAACAAAAGCATACTGCATAGAAAGTAAGAAATATGTAACCTTATTTTGTATACATTTTTATTAAAGTACAATGCAGATAAGGGAAACCATTCAAAGTGCTAGAAGAAGAAAAAAAAAAAAAAAAAGGATAAGTGAAAATTTTGTAACGCTGTGCAGATAGAATCAACTTAGCGGAACATAGGCAAACCTGAACCAGTAACCGTTGTGTTTGCTACATCGACCATGTGTAATTAGAAATTATGATAAAGGGGTCATTCCATGTCAAATTTAAACACTATCATAAATTAGCAGTAATATTAGTGCTAAATATGATATTTTCAATGTTTTTCTCAATGAAGGCATAATTATCTCAAATTTATATTTTTCACTGAGATTTGCAAAACTACTAAGCATTTGTTCAACTAAGATGAATATTTTTAATTCTGGACTTTTAGAAAAAAAAAAAACTTAAATTTTTTATTAGACTCTGACATTTTGCTTCTACATAAATGGCTCTTCATTATAAAAAACGATGCACTAAAGTTAAACCCATGAAATCTATCCCAGCATTCACTGTCAATTAAGAAAGCTTCCAGAGAATTCAAAATTTCCCATTTCCTGCTTTCGGTCAAATTGTTCGGAATTTCACAGCTCCTTAAATATATATGTATATATATATATTCTAAAAAGGTTAAATACACATATCTTGGTAAAAATTTCATATTTTCGAAAGTCTATACCAATAACATACCAGCGTCCAATTTCAAGAAAATTTATGACAGTGAGATTTAGACGCTGTGTTAAATTGACATGGAACGCCACTATTCCACTGCATAAGAAATAGGATTAATTGATTACTGATTCATCATCAGTTTGAAATTGAAATTACAGTGCGTATCGAAATGATAGGTCCATCAGTAAAAACGAAATTCATGTTGGGAAAAAAAAATTATTATGCATTAAGTACTATTTTATAATATACTCTAGTTCATCCAATGAAAAAATAATGCTTAAATAATATACAAATCATATTAATGATAAACGAAACAAAAAAATTGTGAAATTGCTGTTTCAAAAAGATAGGTCCACTGAACCAAAACATTAAATTAATAATCAATTAATAGAAAATTTTCCCACCTTTTTTCAAAATGAGCTCATAAATCCTATTCGGCATGGCTTCTACAAGTTTTTGCAAACAGCTGATCTCGATTTTTGCCCATTCGGAGGAAATAGATCTTTTTAAGTCTGTAGTACAGTTGTACTGCCTTCCACCTGCATATACTGCTCTTGCGAGTATGCCCCACATGTTTTCTACCGGATTCAGGTTCGGGCTGCAAGGTGGTCAATCGATAATATGCACACCATTATCCAGGAACCACTCAAAAGTGGACTTTGCAGTATGAACTGGAGCTTTGTCCTATTGGAACATGAAGAACGGCCCTACAATGTGCTCTGCTTGTGGAAGAAAATGTTGTTCGAGCAGCTGTTGATAGCCTGCAGCATTCAAACGATTGTATACAAATGCTATATCAGTTTTTCCTATGCGTCTGAAGCCGGCCCACACCATAACGGAACCACCACCAGCTTGCCTCTTCTCTATCTCTCTATCGTTACGCAGATCATGCCAGTGATATTGCCAGCCATCTGGACCATCCAGATTGAATTTTTTTTTCATCACTGAATATCACTCGATGCCAGTTTTCTTTCCAGGACATCACTTCCTGTGCGAATTTCACTCGCTTTTCTTTGTGATTTTTAGTCAATTTTGAAGCCGCTTTCCTCTTCCTGTAAACTAAACTACCGAACTTCTTTATCACTCTATGGACCGTTGATTTTGATATTGCAGGAATTTGTTTTCGGGCCAAAGTGGATAAGCTCGTATTTCCAAATTTTAACTCCTTTACAATAGTCCTTCTTTGTCGGGGTGTCACTTTTGACGGCCGACCAGATGATTTTTTCTTACCATAAGCACTTCTAAGTCGCAAAAAATTGCTTACGACATTATGAGATCTATTTAAAAGTTTAGCTATTTCTCTGTTCGATTTTCCACACTTCTTAAATGCGTCAATTTTCCCCTGTTCAACCAGCGAAAGACTGCAACGACGACCCATTTCGTTTGATTACAATGTGGTGTTCAACTCCGTTTAAATACTTCCACGGCAGCCCGCGTAGTCCCATAGTAAGACTTAACTATGATGATTATGCAAGTTTTATGGAAAAAAACGTTTTGGTACAAGGATTTATAAAGGCGGACCTATCTTTTTGAAACGGCTTCAAAATAAAAATTTTCATAAAATAAAAAAGAATTATTTATTTTTAACAAATTGCTTTCTAGATAATTATAACGATTATTGTTGAATTATCTGTACCAAAAAAACAGGAATTATTCTCAATTAACAGTCGAAACATTGAAAAATGCGGGTGGACCTATCATTTCGATACGCACTGTATATTACAATCCTATTCAATAGGCACTCAGAAAAGTAGTGAGGAAATATAGAACGTAACACTGGCAACACTTTTATTATATGTACCTAAATTTATACAAAAGTGTATTCGCCTATTCGACTTTCACAAGAAGCCGCCAAGCATGTCATTGCAATGGAGCTTCTCTCAATATTACATTATTTAGGTAGCCTGATTATAGGGTAGCATTCTTTTCCTCTGACGATAAAAGGAACAGATAATTACCCAGAAACAGAGAAAAACTCGAATCATTGAGTGGATCTCCTGTTTCCCGTTGATCGGATCTCGTATATCACTGACTCTTTTTCTTTCAACGCAAGGGAAATCTGTTCCTTTTATGCCGCTTCAAGTAAACCGAATATCAAGGCAGAAATCTTCGCGTCGACGATGCAAGAAGCACTTAGAGAAGTAGTAATTAGTAATAAAAATCCTTTTTTATGTGTAAAATTTTGAGGGAATAGAAAAACGTTTGAAATAGAATAAATCATGATGTAGCCCTTTGGGTGATTTTAGTTATTTTCAATATTTTTTTTCCGAGGATATTTTTGTGCCTTGTATAAAATTATCTATTCATTACGAAAAAAAATGCATAAATTAAAAGATTCATATATATATGTATATATTTTCAATTGCGAGTTTTATTTACTCTAAAATTATATAGAGGGTCTTAAGCATTTGTAGTCTTTTAAACGAAGAACGTGTTCCTCTTGCGAACCCACGAAGAAGTGCAAAAGTTAAGGGCGTCAACGACACTGCTTAAAACAATCAGTTGTGTACCTTCTCTAGCAAAATTAATAGCAAACATAATGTTTATTTTCTGCTATTTTCATATCAAAACATATATCTGTAAAATTACGATATTCTAATATTTTTAGGAAAACAAATCCTTTTTGTCTTTTTTTCCCCTTTAAAAATTTGAATTTATCTTAAAAAAAAAAAAAAAAAAACTAGGGATCTTTCAATGTAAAAAAGCTGCCATACTAAGCCATTGCTTGAATAAAATCGGTATTCACTGCGAGAAATAGCTAGAAGATTTCGAATTTTACAGAAGCCGTATCAGACACTAATTTTAATGAAAAACTTAGTTGAATAATATAATTTTTGCACCTGCGTAATATTAACGTTTAACAATTCAAAAATTCGTACTATCTAATATTCATTGGGCAATTTTTACGTTAGATCAATTTTACCATATTGAAAGGATCCTTTATACGTGGTTGTTCAAATCTGAGTTAAAGAAAAGAGAAAACAAATTCAAGGATGAGCGAACTTTTAAGTCGGATAACTCAATGCAAAATATATGATGATAGAATTACTTCGTCCTATTGAACTTTGAACTTTTTTTGACAAGTAAAATTTACTCAGATCGGAAACTTTCGTGAGGATTGATAATTTCATTTTAATAGCATAAAATGCATAAAAATTATCCCTTTTGAAAAATTTTGCTATAAAAGAAATATTATTCATCCAACTGATGACTCTTGAGATTTAAATTTACAGTGGCCTTCTCTTTAGATCTGCTTATTTTATTGATTTACGCATTGTGCTTACTCCAGATTTTTCTTTTGTTGGATGTATGCGTTGTGCTGCGATTATAGCTTTCATGTGTTGGGCTTAATTAGAAGAAATTCATTTAATTTTACCAATATTTAAACTTTAGTTCTTTGGTTCGTCCGCTTCTTGAGTATGAATCTTTAAGTTATGCTTCTCAGAAATATTATGTTGAAAGGGTTCAATTAGATTGAACTTCTGTTTTTTCGTTTTAAACTTGCTTCTAGTTTCTTTTGGTTACGAAAAGTCTTCTTTGAATCTCTGAATTCGATATTCCTTATTTTAAACCAATTTTCTATACTAGTTAATGTGTCTATGGACCTATTCTATTTTATCTCTGCAGATATGCTTCATCCCAACACACAGTATCTTATTATTATCTATTGTTAAGCAATTTTACTTGATTTGTTTCTTGAATTCATTTGTCTGTAATCTCTATTGTAGTTCACTGCAATGCTACTACTGTAATGTTTATTTTTCTCTAATACACTAACCTGAATGATTATTGCTGGCTATATTTTCAATGCTGTGTTGCCAATAAACAAAGACTTAATTAATTAAATGAATATTAATAATAACAAGTGGATAATTTATTTGCTTTGATTAATTTTCTTCAAAGTTTAATAGTTTTTAACTAATAACAATGTTTCTTTTGATAAACAACGACAGATACGTCGCATCATTTACGCATAAGTTCACAGATTGTTTCTAATTACATTAACGGTTAAGAGAACATTGTTTAGAAAAGAGAACTACGTTAAAGTAGGACATAAAAATGAGAATGTTTCCTTATAATCAGTGTATTTTAAACAAGTGGTTCAAAAATAAATTAGAATGGTCTCAAAAACGCATGAACAACTTTGAAGTCAAAACAAATGTATTAATTAGACAGAACAAATAAATCACAAAACGCAGCGAAGTTGTTTTGGATTGAACAAAACTAGAAAAAAAACCCCACCATTTCCTAACCTTCTATCTACTTTAATCGCTGCATTTTAACTTCTTTCAACACGATTAAATTTATCCCAGAAAACGGGAGAGGCTCTGATCTTCATTACCACTCAAGTACTCTTTGATCCTTGGAAATTACCTTTTAACTCCAACCGGGTTTAACAACAAACAAAGCTTCTTTTCGCACAAAAAACAAATTCATTCCATTAAAAAAAAAAGGAATTCAAGCGAAGTAATCTGCTCAAATAATAAATAGAACGCAGCTCTAATAAAAGATAAACTTTTTTGCTCATAAATAAATTGCTTTACCAAAATGGATCTGTACAACCTCATTTTTTTTCTTCTTTCAATCAGTCATTCAATAAAGGAGCAAGTTCTCATTTCATAACTTAATACTTATCATTTCCAGTCGCATTTTAAAGCAAAACATTCGTAGATAGTTTACACTAATGAATGACATTTATCATATGTTCTATTCGTTTTTTTTTGCTGCTCTTAAATATGTAAATGTAAAAGAGGTTGGACTCGAACTGGGAATGAGTAACTTGAGCACGAGGTAAAGAGAGAGAGAGAGAGAGTAAAAAATAATATCAATAAAATAAATAAATAAATATAAATATAAATATGAGACAAAATGCCACTAATCTAGAAGTACGAAAATAAATAAAACAATTACTTAAGTTATAAAAAAATGTCACCTCTTTTTTAGCCTGCTTTCCCGTAAAAGTAAAAAAAAAAAAAAGCATGAAAAGCTTAATGTATAGTAAAATATCGTTAAAAAAGGGAAAAATTTTTAGAAATTGAGGGGAAAAAAAACCGCGAAGTAATTAAATAAAGATTGAAAAACAAAAAATTTGAAAGTAGGTTTTTGAGATGAGGAAAATGCGTGCTTGTCGGTTCCCCTAATAACTTTTGAAGGAATTCTCCGATTCGAAAGATTTCTTTTTCATTCGAAAGATCTCGGCAAGGACATCTCATTTCCATGATTTGAACAACTTTTCGTTCAATTTTGAGCAGTTCAAAAAAATTTAACATTAGCGCCTATGGGCAAAAATGAAGCAAATGATGTAAACTCTGGGTACAAGATCCATGTTCCAATTAACAAGCTTTCTGGAGGAAGCTCTTAGCGTGAAATATTAATTTGAACAGTTTTTGTTCATTTTTGAACAGTTCAAAAAATTAACATAGCGCTTACGGGGAAATTTCAATCCTATACAAATCCTGACTTTATTATACTTTATTTGAACAATTTTTCGTTCGATTTAGCACAGCTGAAAAATCTTAACATTAGCGCCTATGAGCAAATTATGTAAACTTTGGGCGTAAGATCAAGTTCCTATGAACAATCTTATTGGAAGAAGCTCTTGGAGTGAAGTATTTTTTGCTTTGAGCGATTTTTGTTATTTTTGAACAGTTAAAAAAAATTTAACATTAGCGCCTACATGGAAACTTCAATCCTATATAAATCCTTATCAAACAGATGGATTTGCTTGGAGCAAACGTTATCGGAAAGATGTTATGACGTAGAACATGTACAGATACGAAGTTCAGCCAGAACTAAAAACGCCTATTTTCTCATGAAATTTTTTGATTAAGGTTACTTTTGAACGAATGAATGATTAAATGAATGTGTGGAAGAATGAACAAATAAATGAGTGAGTAAATGACAAAGTGCATAAATGGAGTGAATGAATGAAAAATAAATGATTGAATGGATAAATGAATGACAAAATGAATGAATGAATGAATGAATAACTGAATAAATGAATGAATGCATAAATTAATGATCAATAAATAAATGAATGACTGTCGTAACAGAAATATGGGGGGTCCCAAATTGATGGGCATGTTTATAACCGACGGTGACAGTCCGTCTGGACTGACAATAGCGAAGGATGCTATGAACACAAAAGATTATCCACGATATTAATAAAGGCGATATTAATTTTATGACACGGGTGGCTGCGGAGGAGAAAACACCGGGGGAAGACGAGGGCACCACAGACAAGAGTCTCTGATTGCATGAATCCTAGCAACGCCCCACTCATGACTAAATAAATAAATGAATGAATGAATAACAGAATAAATGAATGAATGAATGAGTCAGTAAATGAATATGTATGAGCCATTGTAAAAGGTATGTTTGAAGTAATTAAGAGCTAAAGCTAAATGAGAAAGAAAGAGAGAGAGAGAGAGAGATAGCTAGTTTATAAATTTGAAGTTGGTCTATACGGGAAAATAGGCTCGTATAGTTCTAGACGGAACTTCCTGTTTATCAATTGAAAACAGACGATTTTCCTTTCCTTGTAAATAAATATTAAAATTGCTTTTACTTAACTTTTTTAATTTAAAAATTTCAAATTTTGCTTAATTAAAGTTTTAATGCATTATCTGTTTCTAACTTGTACTGTAAAATATCACGAACTCGTCCATAAAGGAGCAAGATCACTTTCTAGTCCCCCAATTTTGATTTACTACAATATTTTCAGATTTACGGAACTATTTCATTCGTTAATTTAGCGGTTATTAATTGTTTTCTCTCACTTTATTGGTCATCAAATTTCAACAAGTCCTATATAAATGTTTAAGAATTTTTTGAAAAGGAAAATAATGAGATAACAATACTGTGTTTGAGAAGTAAAACTGATTGGCCTCCTAAATTCAGTAGTTAATTACATTATTTTATGTTCACAACTTTCATTTTTTTAATTCATAAATACGTATCCCCTTTTAAATATTTTTCTTTTTATTTCCCAAGTGTGGCTAAACACTGTAACAGGAGTTTTAAAATTATATGAAAAGCGGACTTGAAAACGTATTTTCTATAGCAGTTGTGGTTTTCGTGAACTCATTACATTCATATAATGTTTAAAAACACAATAAAAAAATAAAAACGAGGTTCAAAGTTTAACACTTTTAAATTTTTGGTAGAAATTTTTTTAGAAAACATTATTTAAAAAACAAATGCTATTAATTCGTACCATTTCTGAATTTTCTTTAACTGTCAACCGTGTTTAAACTCTCAACACTTTAAACGAATTTTCTTTTTCCAGGAAAAAAAAAAAAAACTTTTTTTTTTTATTTACCTTCCTGAAAAACGAAAATTCTTAAATTGCTTCAAACATCTAAAAATTATGTTTTAAAGAGGAGACAAATTTAACTGAGGAAACACAAATGTTAGCTCAGTTATAAAGTAGGGATCATTCATAAATGATTCCACCCTTCGAAGGGGAATTGTTCGTGAAATTGTGACATGGGGAGGGAATAGCAGGAAGTGTGACATCATGCTTATGCAACATAGCGTGGCATGTGACAAAGGGGGAAAAGGGTATGTTGAAGTATGACATTTTGTGACAAAAGGGGGAGGGGTCAAGTATATGGGAAAAAAGCGTGACATCATTTATGGACGGTCCCGTATTAGGAAAGTGGATAATGCCAAAAAATATTTGCAAAACAACTGTATAAGTTATCAAAAAATCCTACACCTCTACAAATGAAACAGTCCCACAATTTTCTTTTAACTAGTTTCAAAATACATTAAGAGGAGCCAGCACCCAAAAATGTCGAAAAACACCGAAAATGTTTTTATTAGCTTAAGTAGTAAAATAAATCTTGAAAGGTTCAGAAAAATTGAAGCAATATTTATTGATTTATCATTGATTTTATTGTGGTGTGATGTGCCACCTTTTCATTCCGAAACCGTAACTGTGCTGAAAATAAGCCACATATTTATTTTTTAAAATAAAATAAGCGAGAAGAAGCAATTTCATCGTGACTGTAACTGAAAAAAAAGTTCCTTACTGGAAATTTGTATAAAGAAAGGATTTAAGTTTTTGCAAGCCGAAAACGTAAAATGCTGTTTTCTCTCACTTGTTTTTTGTGCATTTCATCTGAATCAAAATGCAAAGGCTTTTTTAAATTTGTATCTATGATGATGATTTTATGATAACTTAAATACTTTTTTTTTAAATTCTTCTTGAAGATTTTTTGAATTTTTCGCTGTTTTTTTGCGTTACTTCAGTTTTTTTTCTTAAAAAGTATTTGACTTACAAAAAAAATTAAAGCATACAAGTTTTGCTTTTTGAGTAATGAATCAATAAACAAATTTTTGAGACTTTACGCCAATTTTTAAAAAAGAAAATGCATTTTTAAAAATTGCTAATTTTCTTTAAAAAATTAAATTATGCAAATTATCGTAATAGAAATATAATTTCACGTTAATTTAAAGCACAAATGAGCATTAAAACGCAGACATATGTTTCGGGATTGCTTGGAATCCCTTTTTCATTGCGACAGGGAGCTTCTAGATAAAAAACATCCAAATGAAGCAGACAAAACAACAAAACAAAGCTTATATAGCCTAAGAATTAACTGTAAACCAATGAGAATGAAGGCAGTGTGAAGTGGAAGTAGAAGTAGCAGGGAAAGCACCAATAAGAGAGCAACAAACGAATCCAGTTGAAAGCTCAGGAAGTAAAAAGGAATATCAATAAAAACAAAGCAAAAAAGACGACAACATGCATAAAAATGTGAAAATACACGAAAATTGCAAAAATAATAAAATAAAATACAAAGAATAAAATGGAAACAAAATAAGTATAGAAAATACCAAAACAAAAAGCAAAACAAAGTACACATGTAAAGGAGGGGGAGGGGGGGGGGGAGAAAAAATTACAAAATAGACACAAAAAAAAAAAAGGAAAACTAACAAGAAAACCAGGAAAGAACAACAAATTAAAGGAAATTATGCCAGACCTGTGAAAAATAAGGAGTTGAGGAAGAATCATTAACCAAATTAGAACTATTCCTGTTAATATGATAAGCTTCCCAAAAGCCAAGCTCTAAAGGGGAAGAACATTTTCGAATAATTTTCCCAGAATTGAAATCAAAAGAGTGGTCGGAATTCCAACAATGTTGGGCAATGCTAGACTTATTTAACTCTTGCTTTCGTACATAACCTTTATGCTCATTTAACCGAATTTTCAGAGCACGTTTTGTCTGCCCAAAGTGTAAGAAAGGCCGCAAAGGCAACTAATTTGGTAAATACCCCAAGTGTTAAGTTGATCGACAGGATCTTTAAGAGAAGAGAAGGAAAGTTTGTTGCTAGGAGCAAAAACCGAACCTTTTTAATTCGTAGATTAGAAAATCTGTTAACCTGAGACATATCCAAAATCAAAACAAACAAAACATAAGGAGAAAAAACAATAGCAAAACCGTTCTATAAACAAAAATAAACAGAAAGAACAAATTTCAAAAACAAATGCAAAACATACACGACGTAACAATATGCGGAACAAATGACAGAAAACAAAAAGCAAAAACAAACACAGTCAAGAAAGGCAATGAGGAAAGAACAAAAATCAAAAACTCACCAAGCAGCGAACAGATGGAAGAACAAAACAAAAGAAAGAAGAACAAAATTCAGGAACGTTAAGCCTAACAGATAATCCCGAAACTTTGTCTGCGTTTTAATGCTCATTTGTGCTTTAAATTAACGTGAAATTTTATTTCTATTACGTTTACTTGCACAAAGTTAAATTATTATTATATGCAAATTATATTTTAAAAATCCATTTTTTTTCATATTACATTTCTTATGAAGTGATGTAACATGAGATAAAAATTGTAAATTTAAACACCATAGAGAAAAAAAAATGGTCTCATGGTACCCGCTCCCCTTAATCATTTTATGTAATAGAAAACAATTTTTTTTGTGTACTATGACTTTACTTCGCTATAGAAAGGGAGAAATTAAAAATATTTCTATTCTTCTTTTTATTATTTTTTAATTTGTGAAAGTAATGTAAAAAATACAATTGAAAAAAAAAAAAAAACACGTTAATGCAGAATTATCATGTCTTTTTGTTTAGTTATTTTGTGTTTATTTATTCATTATTTTTAGTATATCGACATGTATTTTATTGTTTTAAAACAGTACGGGGAAAGCGTAATGAAACAAATCATTCAGGGACACTCATTAACCGATAATATTCCGTTTAAATTAATTAGCAAGGAGAAACGAAAGAAGCTAAAATTACAAAGCTGCCGATTTAGATTGGATCCAAGGTTTGGGAACGGCCAACTACACTGTTAGAAATTTCATCATGAAATTACAATTAAAAAGCCGGCACCAGTCTGACCATCTAATTAACCATTAAATTTACGGTTTGGAGCATTTTTGCATCTTTACGGGTTCTAAACCATTTCCAACCAGCTTGGTTAAATAGCCGTAAATGCACTCATTTACAACTATAGTCTGTGTAATTAGAATAGGCGCGTCAAGGTCACACAACTCAACCTTTTCCTCTTCTGGTCGTCATGGTTTCCGTGCTAGAAACTTTTTCCCCACGTAGGTTTGGGGATCATGATAAGCAACTTTGTTGTTTTAGTTCGAATAACAATAGGCGGATTCAAATCAGATTTATTTCTCAATGGCAAAAATAGATTGCGCCATATAAAGTATTCTAATACTTTGAACCAATATAAATCTTATTCTAATATTTGGATGTGTTTCAGAAAGCTATTGTATAGCTCATTTATTGTATTTTATATTTTGAAATCGTTAAAATCTTATCTAAACATTCCAGATTTAATTTATGAGACATTTAATTGCATTTACTTAGTATCAAAAATGAATGAATGGAAAATAAATTCTTTCTTAGTATTTTTTCTCAATTGTTCTAATATTTTGAATCGGAGGTGTAATCATGCAATTGCCTTAACTGCAGTGCAAAAAAAAAAAAAAAAAACTCTAGCGCGGTTATCTTTTTCAGAGTTTCCATGGCAACAAAGCAGGAAACGCGACCTTGACGCGCCTATTCTAATTACACCGACTATAGTGTGGTTTCAAAACTGTAAATGTAAGTTTCCATAGTGAAAACAGACGAGGGGGGGGGGGGGGGGGGGGGGGGGGGGGGGGGGGGGGGGGGGGGGGGGGGGGGGGGGGGGGGGGGGGGGGGGGGGGGGGGGGGGGGGGGGGGGGGGGGGGGGGGGGGGGGGGGGGGGGGGGGGGGGGGGGGGGGGGGGGGGGGGGGGGGGGGGGGGGGGGGGGGGGGGGGGGGGGGGGGGGGGGGGGGGGGGGGGGGGGGGGGGGGGGGGGGGGGGGGGGGGGGGGGGGGGGGGGGGGGGGGGGGGGGGGGGGGGGGGGGGGGGGGGGGGGGGGGGGGGGGGGGGGGGGGGGGGGGGGGGGGGGGGGGGGGGGGGGGGGGGGGGGGGGGGGGGGGGGGGGGGGGGGGGGGGGGGGGGGGGGGGGGGGGGGGGGGGGGGGATGTATCGAAGAAGTTATCTTTTTCAGAGTTTCCATGGCAACAAAGCAGGAAACGCGACCTTGACGCGCCTATTCTAATTACACCGACTATAGTGTGGTTTCAAAACTGTAAATGTAAGTTTCCATAGTGAAAACAGACGATTTTCATTTCCTTAAATATTAAAATTGCTTTTACTTAACTTTTTAAATTTAAAAATTTCAAATTTTTCATAATTAAAGTTTTAATGCTTTATGTGTTTATAACTTGTGCTATAAAATATCATGAGCTCGTCCATAAAGGAGCAAGATCACTTTCTAGTCCCCCAATTTTGATTTACTACAATATTTTCACAGATTTACGGAACTATTTCATTCGTTAATTTAGCGGTTATTAATTGTTTTCTCTCACTTTATTGAGCATCAAATTTTAACAAGTCTTAAATAAATGTTTTTGAACCATTTACAATCCGATTAGTAGCACTTAGGATCACATACTGCAGGCTTTGGTAATTAACTACACGTGTAGAATCTTCGAGGCGTAGAAACCATTCATAACTATTATATTGTGGCGACGACGAGGTGCGTGGAAACTGTGGTGCCGGTGGAGCAGGAGGTTTTCCGGGAGACGGGGATAGATGTATCAAAAAATAATTAAATGGGTTATGTTTCCACAACCAGTTTTTATGACAATATTATGCGATGGAATTCTATATCGTCACACTTTTTTGTTACACAGCCAAGATGGACGCGTGGACCTCTACGGTGAAAAGGCAGTACTTCCATGCTTTGTCAAGAGGTACCTAATGGTCGGGACCTAATGGTCGACGCCTTCATAAGCCAGAAGTCGGCTTATGAAGGCGTCGAATCGTACCGCCACGATATGTAAAAAAAATACTTTTGAATTTATTAGATTGATACATTGAACCAGGGTTATAGTTGATGTCCAAGATTAGGAGAAGTTTATTTTATTTTGAGGAAGATAAAAATGCAATATCAAAAAATAACTAAATGGGTTATGTTTCCACAACCAGTTTTTATGACTATTACTAATATCATCATTTCTTCATTTCCCCCTTCAGATAAAAAAGGAGCTATACAACATTATGAGATGGAATTCTAATCGTCACACTTCTTCGTTACATAGTCAAGATGGACGACCGATTCTTACTGATTACGAGACCTAGGTGGCGCTCGTAAATTACGGTTAGTTAAACGTTCTTTAGAAGAAACAGAGAATAAACGATTTAATCAAAATCAGTGCTTTGAATGCCATCTTTTTAATGGTGTTTCGACTGTTGTAATTAAATATGGGTAAATAACAATCAAATGAATTGTTATATTACTATTTTTTACGGAAAGCTTTTAACAGTGTATTTATTATGTACTTTTTTTTTCTTTCCAATGGGGCTGCGTATGGTCACTAACCTTTGCAGACCTAGTGCGTACCCCGGTAATCGGCATCCATTTTTTCAAGTAACACCACTGTTGGTGAATGCCATTGCCACTGAGAATTTAGACGCTCAGTTACCCCTAGATGGTGGCACCTGGGCTCTCATTTGATGCGAACTGCACTAGGTATTTAATTTAGCCGAGAGTATCCAAGCCAAACGGATACTCTTGGGATCTTTAACATGCCGCACAATCATGCGACATGGACACAGACGATTTTCTGCATCTTGAAAATTCATCGACTTGGTCCAGGTTTGAACCTGCGATCTTGGGCGTACGAGACCTGCGTCTTATCACTACGCCACCCTGTCGACATTTATTACGTACTTGATATTTACGAGTATCGTGAAATTTTACTTCAGTGCTTGCAGGCAACGCCTCCTCTTAAATTTTAAAAAATACATGGAAATAATATGCTGTTTCCGTCTGCATATTTTGTCTGCCTCAACCTGTTGTAAGAAGAGAGCGTGATGAAACCGAAGACAAAAACCGATACTTACTCTTTCAGTCTGCGCATGCTTGCGAGAATTCCAGAAAAACTCTACGACTGCTGCAACGACAGCAACGGCTAGTCCGCACAGGAGCACCACGAACACCCCTCCGATGTTACCAACCCCCAGAGAGTTGGCCTTTCCTTCTTTGTTTTTGTCCTCGCGGGCGCACGAGACACCAGAACTCTTCCACCACTTGTTGTACAGCATCTGGATAACACCTTTCTCCTGGAGATCTAAGATGGCTAACGAAATTTTGTCTCTCCAAGGAGAACCTGGAAAAAACGAGACCTTCGTTAATAGGTCATTCAGAACTCTAATGCTATTAATTATTGCCATTTTCAACTATAATGCATTGCAAGATCTCAAGTGGATGTACTAAAGTCCCCGTCGTAAATTGCGGGATTCTCAAAAATCCAGACATTTTTCACTTGCATTTGAAATTTTTTTACATTACAATGTTTATTTTTATTTGCTTATGTTCTATGCAGTTTAAAGACCCTACGACGTGATATTACATGGAGTCTTCAAATCGTTATTTCCTCTTGTTGTGAAAAGATGACAGTAGAACTGCTTCACTCATCAAGGAAATCAAACAGCACAGGGCTTTGTTCTGGATACAGAACTGACGACTATTTATAAAATCAATGGGAAAAAATTCAAACGAATGAAGGCCTTAAGACAGTGCAACTTGATGAACATGTTCGACTTAACAACCTTAAAACATGTGTATAAGCGTTACAGATTTGCAAGCAAAGATTTTTATACTGTGGCACTATTATTACACATGCAGAAACACGCATACACACATACACACACATATGTGTGTCTATAGATAGATGGATTTCATATTTTATTAAAACGTACTTAAACACATTTATTTAGCTACTGAATGCATCAGCACAAAATAAATAAATAATATATATATATATATATATATACATATTTCAATAAATTAACATACAGACAAAGGCATTTGCAATGACTACATACGTGATTTTACATTTTAACAGAACAATTGGGATATTATACCTTAAGATAGCAGATTATGTCCCCCACGAGAAATATTTACATCGCTACGAGATATATGTATACCGCGTTTAGGTGCTATCAACACAGGAACAAATTAGGGAATAAGGGTAGATAAGTTGTGTGACAAGCTTATGTTAGAGATCTAAAAGTCAGAAATTCGAAGTTGCCGATGCTCAGAGTATTCCGGATTTGGAACATCGTACTGTGTTATTGCTATTTACGTGGGAAATTCTGTTTTAAAGATATGCAATACACATCACTGGCATGTATCACTTTAACGAAACAAGAGAAATAGCGTTTTATTTGTTATATTGTAATATTCAAATTTCTTATTTATGATAGGGACTGTATTAGCTCACATTTTATTTGAACGAAATCTGTGTTAAATAATGCACACTCATTGTTGTAAGAATAAATTTCAATTGATGATATTTTTTTATTTCATATCTTGTGAAAATTTGACTATTTAGAGTATGAGTGTTTCTTGTAAAGCATTTGATTAAACATTTCATTGAGACAAAATTTACTTGATGATCATAGACGAACACGAGCATATATCGTTCAAGTAAAAGCAAGGCTGAGCTTGATCGTAACCGTTTACCGTACCAGTTTAACGTACAGTAACAGTAAATTGGATCAAGTTTAGCCTTGGTAAAAGTCACTAAAAGGTTTGGTTTTTAAGCATACATCGCGATCCATCGCTCCGTTTCAAGCCACGTTCTAACCGTTTTGGCGCACAGGAGAATCTCATTCTCATCATTCTCCAGTGCGCCACACCTCGTAATGATGTTCAGAGCAAACGCATATAGGCCAGAAAATGGCAGGTGCGGGGGGTTTCTGGGCGCACTGTGACATCAGCATGGCCTGCGCCGTCGAGATCGTGCATAACGTAATCTTAAAAATCAAGCCTTAAGTCCAAAACTATAGTTTTAGCGTAGTTTGTCGTCATCCTAAACTTTCGAATACTTATGAAAAGTGCTAAGAGATTAATTTACAGATCCCTTATTCTTATCCCGTTCATCGATGTAACTTTAAATTGCATAATTGGTTTATGTCATTAACTAACTAAAGAATTTGAAACTCTGATTGTAGTAACTCGTCAAACTTGTTTTGTGGACTTAATCATTCTTACTTGAGCGCTGACATTAGACGAAATTAAATCACAAAATGATGCCAGAATGATGTTTATTTTCACGTTAAAGAACATGAGTGTTTAGATTCACATTTTTCATATTTATAAGTTACCGTATTTTTTAATTTTTCATATTTAAATATGATCTAAACACTATGCTCTACAATTATTCATATTTCTTTCAGGTTATTACGCTACCTCCTATCAACGCTCTTTTTATGGAGGCCGTTAGTCGATGCCAGGAAATGGGTAGAATCGGATGTCTCCAACAAATATTAGTTTCTCTCCTTTTGCTCTCCGATAATGAATTGCTCCGAAAAGCAGTTTGAGTGAATTTAATTAAGTACTTGTCAGTGGGAGATGTCACGATAATAAACTCATTGCGGATGAAATTTCATTCCTGCTCTTCTAAATTGGAATATATTTGCAGAGCAAAAATTGGGTTCCTTTTCCTTTTTTTACTTAACCGGATGGGTGATATGGAAAGTTGAAATTAAATTTTAAATTAAATAAAAGGAAATCCTTGACACTAATACAGGAACACTAATTCATTTTCCTTACATTTAATAACTTTTGATTTTCTTTGAGAAATACCCTTCAAAACAGTTTTCGCAATAATTATATGAAATTACTAGTTATTAACTCACAAATTTTTCGTTTATTTCAAATGTACATGTATTCCTTCAGTCTGATTTTCTTAGTCGAGCCTTTCCTCGAATTTGGGCATGCGTCAGGTTGGCTTCTATTTCATCGATATATGGGTGAGAGGATGAATAAAGATTAGGAAATGTTTACTTTTTATGAAGAATAATAAACTCTCTGAGAGGTTCTTTTTTTTCTCTTTTGTGTTAAAGATTCAAATTGGAAATGGAATATATCATCATCGGGGAAAAGAAAAAAATGACAGCATAAGATATAATTTCGAAAAGTGCCCATCTCAGCGTATCACCCCATTTGCCGAATAGAATCTTCCCGACGGATAGTCTCGGTTTTCGTAAACGAACAGTATGCAGTTTTACTCTGAGGTTATTGAGCGCCAATGTATGAGTAGTATTCTAGAACTGTCAAACACTATGGCTTCACCCTCATGTTTTTGATTTATAAGGGATCTTTCAAATAGTATAACTGCATTTGATCTCGCTCATCAAACTTCAGAATAACATTCCAAACTCGAATTTGAATTCATTGAACTCCCTTAGTAAATCGCTTTGTTAAGGCGATGTTGTTGCTGTCGTGTCCTCGCGCGTGGCGAGGAGGAATGGGTACACTGCTCCTGAGTGTAACGGGGTCCTTGTAGGCAGGAATCCGATTTCCGCCCCTTTGGAAGGTCTCTTAATTTTTTGAATCAGTTCCCAGATGAGAGACCGTCACCTGGGATTGGCACCCCCAGAGGTATCATTTCACTTGGAGGACATTGGAGCCACGACCTATTTAACGTGCACCAGCTTCCTTTAGCGTACACGGACCGCAGCAACCAGCCGCGAGAGGTTGTCCCCCTCCCAAACACTGACCTTACTCGATGTTGCTTCACTTTCGGTGTTCTGCGGGAACCGAGTTTCTACCGACTGGTCCACTGCGGGACTTGTTAAGGCGATAAAATAATTAAATTGAATTACATTTCACGGTTGGTTTGCCGTCTATAAAATTTGGTGCGAAAGTAGAACCCGGTTATGGGGTTAATGAAGTGGCTTGTATTAAGTTTCGCTAACTGATTTTATTCTTGGACATTATGTAAATATTACGTTACGTTATTAATAGTGTGCACGAAAGTCTAATAAAGAAACAGAAATCGGTTTTTTAAAACTTAAACCTTTGCAGTAGATTTTTGTTTTTACGATATACTGCGCAGTAAAAATCCATTTTTTTGAAGTAAGTTTTCTTCTTTTGGAGAAAAACAGGTAAGAGGTTTTTTAAGCTCCCTTTACCACCATTTCATGGCGTAATTCTTTTCGCTGACATTTACTTTACAAAATTTTTAACTTTCTGTTTTGTATTTAAAATTTTGGGTTCCTTTCTTTATTCGTATACTTAGAAATGTTTTACGATGTCTTTAATATTTGGACCCAATGGGTACAAAAATTGAAGTACAATACCTATTTTTGTATCCAGAGTTTCGATTTAGAATTTTTTACAATAATTATATTATTTAATTATAAGAAATAAGAAGGAATATTGCATAACAATTTATTGAATCTTAATTTTTCACCAACAATATTTATAAAAAGACATGTTGTTGAAAGAACAAGCAAAAAAGGCAACTTAATTTAATGTTCAGTTTAACTTAGTCTTTTGAATAATCTATACATATAATGTTTGTATGTGTGTTTGTTTGTTTGTGGTCCGCATCCCGAAAAAACGGTGGGGTATAGAAAGATGAAATTTGGTATACAGATGTAGCTTTTGCCGTAATTGTGCACCTTTTATCCAAAATGCAGATAATTTATTTTTTAAAAAAACTTATTAATTATTTTATGCTATTTTTAGGAAAAGTGCCATTTAGAGGATTTTTTTCAACTAACCAACATGTAATTGTTGCACGTTGCAACAATACTTTAAAAGTGCAGCAATGCTTTAAAACTGTAACAATGCTTCAAAATGCAGCAATGTTTTCAGGAATTGTGTAAGCATTCACTAAAATTGTGTCGTGTGCGCCCCAGGTGGCAAGCCGAAATTGTGTGTGATCAAAGCTCCACTAGCTACAGGCTAGTACATATCTAATAAAATTTCAAAGTTTTGCATGCTGCTGTTCGATTCTGAAATCAACAAAATTTCGTCTTTCAGTCTAACTGTCAATGAATAATAGATAAAAGTATATTGATTATACTTAAAATGTACGAATTAAAACTATTCTATTGTTTTTGTGTGCGTACTTGAAATAAACGAACAAAACACGTTTTTTTATATAGCTCCTTTTTTCTTTCTTTCTTTCTTTTATTTTATTTCCTTAGTGTGTCTGTTTATATTACAAAAAATAAAGTTGCTTAAATGTGTAGGAACGCTGGTCGATTGCCGTGGATGCCTAATTTTTAATTCTGTGGAATGCTATACAGCTAAATAAAATAACATAATATACATATTTAAAAAAAGAAAAACATACCAGTGCATATATGATGAATGGCAAACCAACTAGTTTTCCCCTTTTTAATACGGGAATGGCCGCGTGGGTATCACTAATATACTAAATAAATAAAAATATATATATAACTGAGACTGACCATGCTTGTTTCTTACCCATAGGCGTGGCGATTCCGTATCCTTTAGAATCGAGGAGTCCCCCGACTTGCGTGAGGTTGCAATCTCTCTGGACGCTGTAGTCGAGAATAGTGGACTCCATGAGAAAGGCATAATTGCCCTCAAGAACACGTCGCACCCCCTCCTCGTATGAACTCACAAACACGGACGGACGATTTTCCATGAACCGCCACATTTTCTGATACGTCTCAATCTTCGAGTCCTGTACAAAAAAGAAAGTATTTATTTCCTTGTACGAGGTACAAGAGTTATTGCATACGCGAAAAATTTCAAACTCAAATTTCGGACTTAAATTTTCCCCTTGACATACAATGACGCCTCGAAGACGTCAAAGTCTGCACCGGGACAGGAAATGAATAATGGCTCGATACATTAAAATCTACAATGGCACATGAAATGAATGACGCCTTGGATACAGGAAGGTAGTATATAATAATAGCACATGAAATGAATGACTTCTCCTAGAGGTCATTGTATGTCAAGGGGTTAAAGTTATTTTAAAGTTATTGGAACTGTAAGATATTTTATTTGTATGCCAAGGGGTTAAATCAACCATGAATCAATTTTGGCTCGTTTTATCCCGATGCCTGCCCGTACGTACGTACATACTTAATTTTGTCGCCAAATGCTTCGTATAAAATTTATGAATAAAAATTGATGAACTTTGTAAACGTTATTTCTCTGACGGTGTAGTATCAGTGTGGGAAAATTCCCTTGTCTACTCTCTACAGCCCCTCTTTTAGAGGCTGTACATTCTCACGCAGCTCCTCAGATTTAATCTCCATAAAAGAAATTTAAGTTCTGTAAGATTACATTTTTATATAATGCTTGCCAAAGTGCACTACTTTGGTCTTGCGCTTAGTGATCTTTGGTTACGAACGGCGACATTAGCACTTGTCACAGTTATCTATCGCTCAAACTGCAATCAAGTTGGACGAGCCTTATACCATACAAAAGCGATAGAATAACTCCACAGAATCCATTTATCTTGTTTGCGAATTCATATACAAGTACCCTGGTGCGAACAAGGGACTGGTGACAAAAATTTGATCTCAAGAGAATAACAATCCATGATGTTGTATACCCCCCTCCACACAAGATATTCAGTGAATATCTTCCAGGATGCTCTGCTTGAATCAGAATTTGTTTGAATCTGTTTTTCCCCATCGATCAGGATTGCTTAAGATCATAATTCAATATAAAGTTTAACAAGAAGTTCCGTATAGAACTATACGAGCCTACTTTCCCGTACACACCAGCTTCAAATTTATAATCTAGCTATCTCTCTCTCTTTCTCGTTTAGCTTTAGTTCTTAATTGCTTCAAATATGCCTTTTTCAACGGTTAATACAGATTCGTTCAATCATTCATTTATTCAGTCATTCATGTATTTATTCACTCATTTATTCATTCATTATTTTGCTTATTCATTTAACCTTTCATTAATTCAAAAATATTCTTGAAAATCCCGATCAAAAAATATCATAAGAAAACAGGCTCGTTAGTTCTGGATGAACTTTTTATCTGTACATTTTCTACGTCATAAGAGCTTTCCGATAAAGTTTGTTCCAAGCAAATCGGCCCGTTAGATCAGGATTCATCTAGGATTGAAATTTCCCCGTAGGCACTATGTTATTATTATTTTTTTTTTCAACTGTTCAAAAATGAACAAAAATTGTTCAAATCAATATTTCACGCCAAGAACTTCTTCCAGTGAGCTTGTTCATTGAAACTTGGATCTTGTACCCAGAATTTACATAATTTGCTTCATTTTCGTCCATAGGCGCTAATGTTAAAATTTTTTGAACTGTTCAAAATTGAACAAAAATTTGTTCAAACCAAAAAATAAAATATGGAAAGCAGATGTCCTCACCGAGATCTTTCGAATGCAAGAAGAATTTTTCGAATCGGACAATTTGTTCAAAAGTTATTAGGGGGGGGACAGATCGACAGACCGACAGACACTTTTTCCCCCATCTCAAAACCCTACTTTCAAAATTTTTATTTTTCAATCTTTATTTAATTTCTTAATTTATTTTTGACTTTTCTTGATTTCTAACGATATTTTCACGATACATTAAGCCTTCTTTCATGCTTTATTATTATTTTTTTTACTTTTACGGGAAAGTAGACTAAAAAGGAACTCATATATTCCCTGTTAAAAATTGTGACTCAGCACATAGCGGTCAAGTGCTTTATTACACTTACGGAGTTTCCATTGCAACTGGCAAAAGTTTTGGCATCCTTCTAATGTGCTTTTACTGTAGCAAGGTTTATAACATGTCCTACACTGTTTTTGATATTATACCTCGTCAGTGTACCAGAATCTGAAGCAATTTCGCCATCAGTTGCTTGAGATTTTAATCTCTTTTAAATCGGGAAAATAGTCAATTTGGGAATTTCAAACATTGTACTAAATTTTCACGCACGGTTTCAACTTTCATGTTTAGAGTGAAAATACTTTTTAAATAGCAAAAATTGCTCTTAAAGCCCTTAGCAGACTTTGTTTTTCAACTATGTTTAATTCATCAATTGTATACAAAAGAACATAAATGCAAACGAATAAGTACAACTGCGATAACTATATTAGATGAATCTATGAGCTCCGCTTATAGTTAAAAAACGAACTAAAGCGCAGGCGGGGCTGCGTAATATCACATAACTGGTATGTGCAAGTTGTTTCGTTTGATAACGGCGCGCAAATTCTGAGGGGAGATTTGTTTGGAACTTTCGTCTTGATTACATGTTACTGCAATGAAATTCCGTGGTACAAAATAATGCATTGTGTAAAAATAATGCATAGTAATTGTCTACATGAAATAATTATTTAGATCGCTGAATAGAGTAAAAAATACAAATTTTACCTAATGAGCTATTTAGAAATTCCCTGCAGCTTGTTATATATACAACTCAACTCAAGGTCTCGTGCATTAACTTATATAGAATTAACGAGACATAAATAGTAAGATTCAGATTTTGTCTTATTAAAGTTATGCTTTTATAATATCTGTCTCTTAATTTAAAGAAATTAAAATATGAAAGCTCATTAGAGCGAGGTATGAAACATGGTGGTGGCAGTTTTAAAAACAATTTAATCCGGTAGTAATAAATAAAAAGTAAAATAATGAATAATTTTATAACTCTCGAACAACTCTCGTTCCAAGGCAATTTGGCCTAAAATTGACGACGGTGTGAAAAGAAAAGGACACCATTAACATTTACTGTGAAGGAAATATAACCACTATTTAAAGTTTCCTATATAACTGAAAAGCGGGAAAATGCACAAAAACTTTATTCAGACAAATAAAAGAGATCTCCTCCCTAGTCAAAGCATATTACAAGAAAGACAGAGGAACTTTGAACAAGCAAAAGTAATATAGAAATATTCTAATTCAAGCTCTTATATTGTGGAAACACCATATGGAAAACCATGTCGATGGAACAGAATACATTTGAAACAGAGAGATGGATGATATTTTGAACAAAAAGGAGCCACATACGACCACATTAGCAAGTGAAGAAAGAAAGGAAAATCAGGGCATCCTGCAAAGTCTCAAGAAAACCCTCGAAATTCAGCGAAGTCCTAAAAACTCTGTACAAAATACTCCCGAAAATAAAACTCCACAAAGGCCTGTCAAAACCTCAAAATTTGGTAGGGTGATAAGAACTCCCCAACGCTTAAAGCATTGATCTTGATTTTTGAACTAATTTTTATTTAGAGACTCTTTAATAATACATTTATAAAAAGGCATGTTAAATATGCAACTCAACTAAAGGTCTCGCGAATTAACTTACATAGAATGAAGACATTATACATAGAAATTACATAGACATAATTACATAGAAATTAACTTACATAAATAGTAAAATTTGGATTTTAACTTATTAAAGGTATGTTTTCATATTATCTGCCTCTTAATTTAAAGTAATACATACCACATTGATTTTAATGATTAAAGCTCTTTAGAGCGTGGTATGAAACACAGCTCACTCAGACAACTATACTGTCTTTTATTTTCCTTTGTATAAAAACTAATAAATAATGTATCTATACATATTGTACACAGTTCATTTTTTGCTGCATAATTTACGACTTGTTCTTAATGATGGTTAGAATAGCGGTAAAATTTATTTCCACATTCATATGAAATAAACAAATTTACTGCGTCTCTAATATAAGATAATAAGCTCTGAGCCATCTCAGAAAATAAGGTCACATTACCGCACTAAATAAACAGCTAAGACTGATCACAATAAACACTTTACGTCTTCTTAAGAGCAAAATCAATTTTCGTTCTGACAAGAGCACCGAGTGTTCTTCCTAAATGATTGGAACAAGGAACAAGGGAATACCGCCCTTCCTTTTAAAACTGAGCCCCAGCAGCAGACTCAACCTTTGGCAAGTTGCCCTCTGATTCTTTAATGCCTAATGAAGATTTATATTTCCCATTGAAAGAAAGCGGAAAATTTCGGGAGAGTGGGATTATAATCCCATAAATAAACTCAGATGTGATGGTCATTATAATGAGCAGTTGAAGCCTTTGGTATGGCAACATGTAAAGATTTTAGTATCGTTAATTCCTCCAGGATCAAGTTTCGAGTTCTATTATTATTATGATTATTTTTGCTGAACAAGAATAGAAAGAATAATTTTCTTTCAAAATCCAATATTTTTCTCATTCCAAATATTTAAGCAGTTCGTTCATTTTTCTTTATTTGTAAGCGTAAAACATTCACAGTAAACATCATCACTATACATTTATTTAATAGTAAAAACTCTATTTTTATTTTACATGTTTTTTAAAGTGTATTTAAAACAATCAAAATGGCTATCTAAATTAGCTGCTCTCTCAACTTATCTCATTGTAAAACTCAACTCTCGAACTTTTCCTTGCGCTAGCATATCACTAAAAATATATAAAACTGTTATGTGTTTAACATTTTAATGTTTACGTAATTTGCATTGAATAATGTTTTTCGAATGACTTACTTATGGAATTCAAATAAGCCTTCATCCTATTGGAGAAAATTGATGGCATTCCTGAATGCTTCTATTGCAGACTATTTCGTTTTATGAATTGTGCACCTGTGCCATTCCATTGTAATTTGAGTGATGTGCATAGCAAGTTTGGAGGTCAAAAACTTTCCTTTTCAAAAAATGCTTTTCGGAGGAAGACTCGCCCTGAAGAAGGTCTTGTGCGGGGGAATCATATTCTAGCAATTTTCGAGATCAAGACACACTTTGAAGAAGGTCATGGGGAACCCACCTACTAGCATTTTCCGAGATCAGGATTCACCCCGAGGAAGGTCATAGTGGACTCACCCTGAAGAAGGTCATGGTAGACTCACCCTGAAGAAGGTCATGGTGGACTCACCCTGAAGAAGGTCATGGTGGACTCACCCTGAAGAAGGTCATGGTGGACTCACCCTGAAGAAGGTCATGGTGGACCCTCCTTCCAGTGTTCCGTAGGCGATCTTGTTCTGCTCCGCCAAATCCTCGACACTCTCGATGGGTGTGATCATCCGCTCGACGGTCAAGAAGGCCGCCAGATTGGCCGTATACGACGAGATCATGATCAGCGTGAAAAACCACCAGATGGCGCCGATGATACGCGTCGACGTCGCCTTCGGGTTCAGATCGCAGCCCTGGAATACATTAAGTCAGGACAGAACTCATAGAAAGTATACCAGTAAAGATAATAAATATTCTCTTTTAGAATCAAGAGAAAAACATTTCAAAGAACCGTCACTTTTTTCATCGTCATGTGACGCTCTTCCCTTTCTCATTGGATCAATAAGTCATTGGAGATGAATTTAATTATTTTAATATGAGTTGTCCAAAAAATAAATAAACATACTAAGCACTTGGACTCTATTCAAGCACGCCGATGCGACGGAGTTTTAACCGAAGGATTTAAGCTCCGTACCTCGTTTGTAAATGAGAAATGCAAATACAAGTGCAAGAAGTGACGACCAACAATAGCCTCTGGGCCCGTCTAATTATTCCATGTCAATCTGTCCATGTCAATTTATCTAATTACCCTTCCTTAATACTAGTATTTACTACTGTCAAGTGCGCCAACGTTTTGCAACCACCTCAACTTTGTGCCACAGCATTTTTTTTAGATACCAGGACTGCCTAACGGTTGCTTCGAAAAATTTAGGAACTGAAAAAAAAAATTCGAAATTTGATTTACACCTCGACTGCTACTAGCAAGTTCTAGTGGGGATGAAAACAAAAAATATTGTGTCACAAAGTTGATGCACTTGACGGTAGCTATTTTACTGGACCTTCACTATTTTAATCAAAGTAAACCTAAATCGAGTAAACCTGAACATCTTACGTTACTTTTTTGAAAAACTAATAGATAATATAATCATTTCTTTCCCCCTAAAACGGTTGAAGCGGGCTTGCTTACCTGATGCATCAGGGTAACGATGGTGAACCAAAAGCTGTTGGCGAGGCTGAACTGGTTCTCGACAACGTCCGTCTCCCCGCCGGGCCAGTAGGAAGGGGGGCTCTGCCACTCGTAGGGGCTGAACCGCGCGACGATGAACATGCAGAGACTCACCAGGGCGTAGGCAGCCAGCACGTACAGCCAGATGTCGACTGCCAGAGGACTCATGAACGAGAAGAGTCGAGACGGCAGCGATTTGGGCAACTTGAAGAGGATGCCGATGCCCAGGTTCATGTAGGGCTTCGTGAAGTCGATGACACTTTCTCTGGCATAATTGATGGTCATTGGAGCCATGGCCAAGTCAGCGTTCTGGAACAATAATATATTTGTTGCATTTATAAATGTTTAGCAAGTTCCACACGTGGATTACACTGAAAGTGAAATTTATTATGGCATTAAAACTTTCTAGAACAATATAACTACATTGACTCTGTATTTTTTTTAATATATTTCACCTTAGTAGTTAGATAGCTATTTTACATTAGTTATAATCAACTAGAATCATGTTCTCATACGACTCACAAATGTGATTATTCTGCATCGAAAAGGAAACTTAATATTATATATTATTTTTAGGGGCATTTGAGTTTCTTCCTTTTGTTCTCTTTCCTTTTCGCTTTTTCTTCATCTTGTTTTTTTTTTCCATTTATACGTTGTGAGTTATTTTAAGTGATTTAAGAATACTTAAGCATTTTATCTTGAGCAAAACTTCCAATTGAGAGGGCACAAAAACTACAAAACTTTCTCAATTCTTCCTACTCTTCAGTTTAATTTTATCGTGAAATTATATAACATTTATATACATTTTAGCGTGACTCGGGAATTTTAAGAACTTTATTAAAAAACGTTGTCTGGCGTATTAAATTTCTTGCAGGTATTATCTGAATACCTTGAAAAAATAACAACCATGAGCACGGAACTTAACTGCCGTTTCCTAGACAAAAAGGTTTATAGATTAAAAGTTTAAAAAGCAATAATCTCAAGTTCTAAACATAGTAGTATAAATCACTTGAAACAACAAGTTTTAAATGCAGCATTGATGCAATATATTTTTTGACTTAAAGCAAATATTGCGGATATCATTTGTGTAGTATAGGTTTATCTAGCCTCTAAAGGACAACGTTTTATAACCTGGGAGATCTTTCCCCCTCCTCCACCCAAAACATAAAACCATATCTAAAACATGCTTTTATTAAATAAGGTAGTTTCAAGACATCAAGTGTTAAAAAATTCAATAGTATTGGGCAAATAAAATATTGCAACGACGTTTTTTAACATATTTTACAGCAGCTCAGTTTTTTCTGGCCGTTAAGGGGGTTACACCATTAAAAATATTGAGAATGCCGTAGGAAAATGCGTAGTTTTTTCAAAAATTAAAAATAATAAGAAATCAATGCTGCGATGTTTTACTAACTAATTTAATGTTTCTGAAAATTAATATGTTACAAAAATAAAAAGTCATTAACACATTTTTAAATTTATATAACCCAAAAAGGGACGGATTTTGATATAAAAACTATGGTTGAAGAACTAATACCTAATTATGCTACATATAGGATTTTTTAAAAGAGTTTCCTCTTCAAATATCATGTCAGAAGTAACTAAAATATTTTTAGCTTAGGGTTAATTCCATGCAAAGCTTTGCTAATTCGTGTATTTAATTATGCTTATTTTTTAGCTTCATTTCAACGATAATAAATGAGTGCATACCTAAAAAAAATTGTATTTTTGACATAATTGTTAGTCACAAAATTATTGATTAGTGGAAATTCATAATTGTGGTGCCTTTTAATAGCAGCAGTTGCCATTCTACATTATGAGACATACTCCTTTCCTTCGCACAATTCTAACTCCTAGATGGGCTTAAAACATTTTGAACTACGCCGAAGTTATCGAGCAAGGACTTTATGCGAAATCGTTTGCAGCAAATGCTTGCAGATATGTATTTCGATGTCAGCATCAATTAATTTCTGAAATAGAAAGTAGCTCAGAATGGGTACTATCCAATCGATGATGCCATCCATAGAAGAAATTAAGCTCGACGTTGCAATAGCCTTGGCTACTGTTGCGTATAAACTGAGAATCGTTTATGCTTTGTGTTTTATTGTCCTGTTACAATTGCAATGCAGACGACTGGTTAAATGTAATCCTGCATCGCAGTCAGGGAGCAAACGCGAGCAATTTCTTCATAATTATCTGCAGGGATGTTTCACATTAGCAGCAATAGAAATAGAGAAAGATTTTAACGCTTGGAAACTAATTCAAAAGCATAGTCATTGAACAATTAAATAATGTTTCATCTCAATATAATTTAAAGGAAAATAATAAGCAAGAATGACAAAATCGTGAAATGAAATTTCTAATGATTTGTTTTTCTAATTCTACACTACAACTTTTAGTGTAAAACACTTTCTTTTTTTTCGGAACAGCATTGATAACTACTTTCATTCACTGTAAGTTGTTTTAGGTTTTTATTTAAAGCATTTTTTTTCTATAGCACAATTCCATATTGTAGAATTTATTAGCATTCGCTTTAAATATTAAACATGGGCACTTGTACACAATTTGTTCCTAAAATAATTATTAATAAAATAACTGAAATACTTTCAAAACATGCACTTTTCATTAACACTATTTTAAAATGATATTAATTTTTTTCATAATTAATTTACAATTAAATCGTTAATTTAGGTGAAATATTTTTACGAAAACATGTAACGAAATTGTAACCTAAGTTACATGTATTAAGGATGTTAAACACATTTTCTAAAATTTTTATTCGTTTGCTTTACTTTAAAACAGTAAATTTTGTTGCATTTTTATACAAATAAAGTTATATGTTGTCTGCAAGAAAGTTTTGTTTCGCTGGAAACCCGTTCAATTCACTAATGGTCTGCACTTGATTGAAATACTTTGTTATTCTGTATTAAAATATAAAAAATGTGTTTGCATTTAAATCAGGTTTTTAATATGAATTGTTAGGCTTTTTTGACATAAATCAGGAAGGTGCAAGTTGTATGCTCTAACACTTAACTGAATATGAATGGTTTGTAAAACATGACAATGGAATTGAATTAATTTGAAAACTTGGCAGTGATGGTAACACCACATAGACGAAATTCAAAAGCAATATTTTTTTATGCAGTACGTCATTGTAAGTGTATGGTAATACACTTCGGTTGCGTCGAAATTGATTATAAATGGGGCTACAAAGTAGAAGTAACAAATCAGTCGTCGAAAAGGACTCGTACCAACCTTGTCGATGATCTCCCGGACGAGCCCGTTCCATTCCCCGGTAGTGGTGTTCTCTGCTCCGAACTTCTTGTCAGGCACGATATAAAGTTCGTAGCTGAACCCGATGAGGTCGGCAATTGTCTTGAGCAGGTCAATGCAGAAGCCCTCGAAGCGGTCGTTGCCGGTCAGGTTGCGGTCTGCTCGCACCATGACGTACGGTGTCGACTTTTGGAAAGGAAGAAAAACAGAATCAAGGAGTTTGCTGGTGAGATGAACATGTGCTATTACTTGAAAAGTTACTGAACACTCAGACGAATTATTAGCCTACGACGAAGTTCATTCGACCCTCCAACCGTGGGAGGATTTGCATTTTTTACGTAAAATAACGGGGTAGTTCTATCCGTTATTTAGAACCTGCGTAATTGTTTACAAATTGTTTTCAGATTCGTATTTGTCCGTTCCCAACGTCAGTGTGGTTTTTCAGAATGGGACAAAAGGGATTTTAGATGTACTAGTGCAAGCGAAAATGTTTTGGCTGGCAAATAGCGTAGGGAAAGAAAAAAATCGCCAGAGTATACACAACGCGATAATAGTATGCCCGTAGAGTAAGTATACTGTCGAGAAGAAAAAAAACCAGTGTGGAAGTCTACCAGTGGACAGAACAGACCGTTTCGGAATCAAGAAAAAGTTGCTCAAATACCTGGATTTCTTATCTTAGACCTTAAAGAATAAGACACCACAAGTGGGCGGAGTCAATGAAAACAAATAAGTTACTCAAGCAAGATCTGAAGAATCAATCTGTGCGTGAAAAGTTTGAAGAGCGAGCGGCTAATGGTCTGGCAATTCTTTCTTTCCATAACCAATTCGTCACAGATGAAAGGTCTTTGTCACGAGATCTATGTTATTCGGTCATTTGCAAAACCACTTAATCGTGGTTATTCCGTTTATATTTGAGCTATATAAAACATTTCTCTCCAAAAAGCAATAAATAGCATTTTTAGTCAGTGAGATTCAGTGAAGCAACATTGTCTTGTGACAATCAAACACAAACCGATTTCGTGTTGGCGTCTGAAATAGCAACCATTAACTTTCTTCATTGGAGGATGTTTACTCTAAGGTCTGGAGAAAAACTTCACGAAGACTTCTCATTGTCCTCAATGTCAAGCGAAGGTTCTTCGCATTCCCGATGGCGCAATAACTCGTTAACGATCATTGATTAATACAGGTTTAATCACGTTTTGAATCCTCTCACTTTGCCCCCATTCAGATCTAAAATTTCAGCCATACAAAATAATGATGGTCCACTGACCTAAAAAACGTGGTTGACATGACAGGTGGCTACTGGCGAGAGCATGTGAAGGAAAACATCTAGACAATATCCTCCTTTAACCCCCTGAAAACCTGAGAGTGTTGCTCTAAATCTAAACAAATAGCAACATCCCTTTATAAGATGGTAGCAGACAAAGTCCACCATATCTATGTCATTTCATTTAATGCTATTTGAAAATAAGTATATCATTACACTGGAACCCGCATTATTTGATAAAAAACCCCTGTAAACTTATACGATTTATAAATGCTACTCACGAAATGCAATGAATTATTTTAATTACTTTTCAGAAATATGTATCAAAGTTCAATTTTATTTCGAAATTACTCTGATTGTTTCATTCTTTCCACTTAGTTTTAGTTCAACTACCTTTCAAAAGGATAATTTTTCTGTCTGAAAATCGATTTTTATTGGGAGAAAGCTTTTTTGACTGCAGGGGAGAATCATAAAGATTACTTTGCATTTAAATTACCGAATCACTCAAAACTTTCTTTCATTTCTAAACCATTTTTAAAATTTATAATTGGAAAACGTCTCTTTATGTTTCACGACAAGATCCGCCTTTTCCTACTGCGAAAAAAAGAAATGAAAACATACGAGACATAATAATTTGCTACGTTTGTGGTTTGTACTACAATCGATATCTATTTTTTTTTAATGCTACCATTTTCTGCGGAGATAAAAATAATTTAAAGAAAAGTAACACTTCACTTGTTTTCGTCATAGAGAAACTGTTCTCGGAACGTTAGAACGAAATCTCATAAAGTTACTTAATTTTCGTAATTGCACAAAATCTTTGGTTTATCAACATAATGATAAGTGATATATAATAACAACAACTGTCAAATATGTATGACTTCCAGTAAGAACGATTTTATACGAATTTTCGTTTAAAATCTAAAGTGTAAGCTGTATGTTATTAAAAAGTAAGCTGAATGTTAATGTTATCCTTTGTCTACAAGAGAAAGTAAATAGCTTTTCAAGCTGAATTTTATTTGATATTTAGTACTTGATAAAACTACAGTAAAAATTGCATTAAAAAGATCCTTCAAAAAAATGCAATAATCTTACATTCATAAAATATTTTACGCTGCAGAAATTGCTATTCATTGATTCTTTCACATAAATATGAGACCGATATTTAAAAGCTATTATAGCAAGAAATAATGCAATTACGGTTGCGAAAAAGACATTAGTTTGCACAAAAATATTATGACGCCTCTTGTTTGAAATGCGGTTGCTTCAGAAATACAGAAACTTTTCCTCCAAAGATAACATTTTAAACTCTTAACATACTGAATGACTCCAGAGTTTCTTTTCAAATCTTCAGCAATATTCTGGTACGTAAGTTATGCCATTGATTAGGTCTAGAAATTTTGTATCGATACATAACCTAATTTCATTCTATTGGTTCATTATTGATGTATGCTTTGAAATAATAAAAAATAGGAAAATAAAAATAAGCAGCATGCATGCTGTTTAATTGTGTAGTTATAGGTTGCTTAAGTAACTAATTTACTTTGAATTAGGATTTATGTTCAATATCGAAATGGAATACTATTTTTTGCAATTAAAAGAGAAAATAATTTTTCAAGCATTCCAACAGTTAACCTACAGCTCGTTTTCTTTATGAACCGTTAAAAAAAGGGTGGCATATAAACACAAAAACTGGTGACAATCAGGTTTCGTTAACTGAATATATATACATAAATAAAACATAAACTAAAACAATAAATAAATAAATAAAGGTAGAAAGAAAGAAAAACCATAAAACTTAGATAATTTACTGTTAAACACAACGATAATTAGGTAATTAATTTTTTCTTCTCAAAATTTCTGAAGAAATTGCACGACATATATCTTAGTGATAAAATCAATTTTCTTTAATTATTTTACTTAACGCTGTAGCCGGAAATAAAAAAAGGAGAGAGAGAAACTTCTGCAGACTTAAAGCAAAGAAACTGTCATAAACTAAAAAATTTAGCTCATTTTAATCACCCTTTTTTTGAATTTTATTTTTTATTTTTCAAAGGAAGAAACGAATAATGGTCCTTTAAACGCAGAAAACCATAAATTCCGCTCTAATAAAAATTGCATTTTACTTACTTCAATTGTAGTCACTTTAAGACTTATATTAGTTGTTCCGAATTCATGGAATGCCATGTGGTTTGTGATGTTTAGCCCAACAGACGTTGTCCACTCTCCAACCTAAGAAAGAATGAATGACTGATGTGAAGATCTTTTCTTTCACTTAAAGTTATTCTCCTGATACACTAAATGTTTTAAAAATTGTATTAGTGACTTAAAATTTTCACGAAAATATTTCACAAATATTACTTGCGCGGAACCAGTACAAAAAATTTGCCTCTTAACTCCAAATTTAAGGAAACATTGAAACGTGAAATATCAATCAAGAATGAAAATATTTCCATATTATGAGTCACATAGGAAATTAGCTACGCTTTCTATAATATAAAAAAATGGAGCAATTACTTCATACAATTTATTTTTTAAAAAATAAATAAAATACACGTGTACGTAAAACAATTTCTACTTCTTTCTTTTTTTTTCAGGTTATATTACTAGTTTGTATTCAAATCTGAAAGGAATTTCTCTATAATAACAATTGTAGGAAAGTTCATATATGTGGCGATGTAATTTGTTTTTAGGTTTCATTTAAATATAACTTAGATTAATAATACTTAGAATAGTAAAAAATAAATAAATAAGTGAATAAATAACTCAAAATTTAACATCTAAAATTTTTTACGTTCATACCATTATCTTAAACCTGAAACGCCCACTAAATTCCAGGTATATCACTTAATGTAGTACATTAATGGAATACTATATTTTGATTATGTTTTGCCTTTAAAGTTTTACAAACATAATGTTTTAAATGATGGGTCAATTTTTTTTCAACACATTCCCATCAATATTAATTAAGACGTCTAAAGGAAAGGAAAAAGCTTTTATAATGAAGTTTTATGTCGCCATCAATTCAAATCATACCCATTAATATCTAGATGTACCTACTGTTACATTCGACCCTAATGTAAAGTGATTTATCTTTCTAAAATTCAGCATAAGGAAGGGGAAAAAAAGTATGTCAAAATCCCGTTAAATTATGGAATATAATAAATTTGGAACTTAAAAAATAACTTGTTTCTTTTACACTTCGAACAATACCTTATCTTCGACTTTGCGCGTAATTTCTTAATTTTTTTTATGCAAACGTATGATTGCATTTAAAATTTGCCTTTGCATTTTATACGCACATACACTGAAAATTTTGAGAATTCGTAAAATTTTTTGTTGACACCTTTTTTGTAAATTCAGTAATAATTTAAAAGAATATATTTATTCAACTAAATTTTATTGAGTAAGTTTTTAATACAACTTTCGTGAAAATATCTCAGGAAATAAATAGTATAATAATATTTCGAAAACAAAACTTTTCGAGCTTTCAAAGTTGCGAATTTCAACCTCTATTCTTTATCAGTAATGGCACTTTCAAACAAAATCATGGCCAAGCTTTCTAATCTCAACATGGATCTTAAGTTTTTAGTTACTTGAAGTTTTGAAAAACTTAGCTCCACAGTAGCAATTGTAACGGGCCGAGTTAATTTAATTTTTGACGCAAAATATGTATTTATGTAAATTTTATCCGAATTCATACGAAATACGTGCCGAAAAATATTTTAGATAGTTCTCAGGACTCTAGGCCCATATCTTCGTTCGCCCACGACGCAAGGGATTGTTGTTCTAACAATACTAAAAATATTAAATATCAAAAAAGCTCTTTATTATTTTATTACTAAATTTTTGTGAGCTCTAAATCCTTATCTGGCATTAAAAATTTTCTTTCGTTGTGCAAGACATTTAAAATGCTTTAAATCATCCTATCAATGAAGTAAAAACCCGATAAAACACTTCATTAAAATCGTGTTATTTATGCGACTGAATCAAGCTTAAATTTAATATTAAATATGGATAGGAGTGGAGAAAATGAAATGATGATAAATCGAATGAGATAAAACATCAATTTAAAAAAAAGGCTTATACGGTAGTACGCAATGTGCATTCGAACGTGAGTTCTGAGAAACGTAAAAGTATGTTGCAAAAGAAAATAAAAGCGTTAAGTAAGACATAAGGCAATTTGAATACGTATTTTTTAACTTTTATAAAAAACAACACAAAAAGTATGTATTTATTCAATTAGAATGAAGAAAAAATCCTGCAGATTTGACCGCTTTTTAAATTCTTTGCATTTTATTATCTGCGGGAATCTTGCACATTGTACTCACACATAGCTCTTATCCATATGCGGAACCTACCTCCGGAAAGAAAGGAACCCTTTTAGTTACACTTTACAATTAAAAGCAGACTATTATAAGCACCAAATATCCCCCAAAATACACATCTCAGTTAAAACATTTTTTAAAGCTCTTCTAAAGTTATATGGTCTTGAGTGCCACCGGTTTTTGTCTTAACCTCCTCTACGCCCAATTTTAATTCAATTTTATTTTAATTCTGAAACTTTTATCGATTTTCAACCAAATCTTGTTCTTAATGATCTAACTGTTGTAATTTGGTAGATGTATTGCTTAAACATATTGTTCCCCGGCAACAAAAGTGATACAACTCAAAAATAATTGGAACAATCTGTCGTATAACAAATCAACAAATAAAAATATCGTGAATATGTAATTGTATATTATAACCGATTAATAAATATTTCTCCTAATATTTTAGCTTCGTTGCATCCGTTAGTGTTTCCAGAATTATGTTACATTGTTTTATAAGTTCTTTTTTAACGATAGAGACTCGCAAACCCAAATTTTTGAGTTGTGTCACTTTTGTTGCCGGGGTGCGATATGAGGCACTGCGGATAAGAAAGGCAAACTCAAAAAAAAAAAAAAAAAAAGGCGGTTTTACGAAAAGGAATTTAGAAAAATTGTCATTAAAGGTGAATTCAGGTAAAAGGGTAGTCAGTGGCAATTAGATGGCTATGTGAGTCCAGAAAATCGCCTTTTGTGGAGTTCACCCTTCATATCCGCAACACCTCATATGCATTAACATTTTGCATCTAAATTAAATTAGAAATTATAAAATTGCGTCTTAGTATTTACTTTTTCAAGATTTGTCTCCCTGAGTTTTAGGAGATCGAATTTCACGCTGCTTCTTCTACCTTCTTTAAACTGTATCTTACCCGTCAGGCCTAAAAACTCTGCCTGGAAATTAAAATAAATAAATAATTATGTACATAAATAAGTAAATAAATAAGTAGGTATAAGTCCCATTGAAAATTAATAATTTCACATAGTTACTTTTAATGTGAAAAATAAAAAAAACAAGACAATTTCATCGCATCCAAGTTTTATCGTGTTTCTTTACATCGTTTAAGTTTCGGGAAATAATGGGTGGAACAGCGGCATGAAACGTCAAGAAAACTAAAAGGTTCAATGCAATGTAAACTAAGCACAAATTTTGTAAAAGATTGCAGAAAAAAAATTATGCTTCATTTACTTTGTATCTAACATCATAAGTTTGATATTCCCATGTTTGCATGCGATATTCAATCCCTACCTTTTTATTTTCGATCAAATTTTATAAGGCTTATACAGGGCGTCTCTGAACGATCCAACGATTTCGATCACCAGTTTTTAAAAAAATGCTCTTTGAAATCATTTATTTATTCATACCAAAATGTAAAAAAAGAAGGAAATTTTACTTTTTAAATACTACATTAGTTAAATGACGAATGTTTGTTTGACGACTTTCATCAAACCTTGTGCGGACGTTATTGAAGACTTTTGTAAGAAGTTGTTGAGGAATCAATCTCATCTTCTCTTCAATATGTCTATTCAAATCTACCAAAGTTCGTGGATTATTCTCGTATACAACATTCTTAAGATAACCCCACAAGAAAAAATCAAGTGGGGTTAAATCAGGGCTGGTGGCCATTCAATGTCACCTCTTCGAGAAATCCTTTTTTTCGGGAAACAACTCTTGCAGGGCTGCTCACGAGTTGTTAGTGGTATGATTCGTGGTATCTTGTTGGAACCATGTAAGGCGGTTGTAGTGCCCACTTTCTCGAAGTTTTGGACAAAAAAAAAAAAAAAAATGCGTTAAGTCAAAATAGTTGGACCGTTTTACGACACCCTGTATTACGATTTAACTTATGACTTTTTAAATTGGAGCATTTATTAATAATAACAACAATAAATCTCCTTTCATGAAATTGCTTAAATGTGCATAAATAACTGTTGAAAAGTCTTAACTGTTAATCTAAATAGCTATGGTATTAAAAATAAAACACCCGAGTGTTAGCCCTACTTGAAATTACAAATTATTTTAATTTAAAGTTTAATTTAGACTCGTGTACAGTCGAGGCTCATGATTTTTTGCTAAATCCTTAACAACATTCTAAGGAAACTCTGGGTAGAAAACGCTCCCTTAAAATATTGAATTCATTCAATTCTGTTGCTCAATATGGACACATTGAATTTTCCATTAAGCATTAAAAAGTATTCTAGGTAAAATTTATCATTTTCCTGCCAAAAGTTATGATTATATGTAATTACATTATTACATCCACTCATTTCGAGAGTGTAGCGAAAGAAGAATACCGAATTGATGTAATTGAATAGGCTGGATCCATCAGTCCACGGCAATTCCTCCTCACATGATACATTCGCTGGACGCAAGTCAGTTCCTTGTTGCAAGGCGTGAAGACCACGTGCAAGAGCGTACACTGAATCGAACATTAAAGCTGGCTCGACCTAGAATAAAGGAAAATATTGCATAAACGCACACGTTCTGGAAACCTCCAGGACGGATTTATAAAAAAGAAATATGCGTTTTAATACGAGTAACATTCCGTTAAGCGTTTTTCCTTTACAAAAGCTCAATGCAACACGTATTTTGCTTTTTTACATCACTCGCTCGTAAGTAATGAACAAATGCCAATACAGTGGAATACAATAAACCCCCCCCCCCCCGTTATAACATAACCGTCTTAAGTAAAACTCATTTCTTTAAAAAGTGATACATTTACTTTTCCTCGTGTGTAGCTTTAAAGAAAGTGATAGATTACTGGGAACACCAAACCAACAAGTAGAATATGCTACCTGATTTATTGGCAATTACGCTTTAGGGTCGTTGGTAGACGGACAATTTCTTGATGTGCCGTAAATGTAGGGTGACCATATTTTCGAGCGTCAATTTGGGGACACGGCCCCAAATCTAAGGACAATTTGGGGACTCTGGATAAAACTTTTGGGACGTCTTTGGGGACATAGCTAACTAGTACATAGACACCTCGATTATGAAAAAATAATCTTTTTTTTTATTCCAAAGGGTATCTAAACATATTTTCTATAAAATTTATGCATATTTTCTAAGTTCATTGCCTGTTAGAAATTGAAATACTAAGACAATAATTTTTTAATTGCCATAATATTATCCAAAATTTTACAAAATACTATATAAAAGTTCAAAGTTGCAAATCTAGAAGCAATTTGTAGAAATTCTTAAATTTTTTGACTTTCTGCGTCTCCAAAGAGTGAGAGTGTTTTTGGGGACAAAGCATTAAAAATTTACGAATTTGGGAACCGTCCCCGAAATTCGAGGACGTATGGTCACCCTAGTAAATTCGTTAAAACTTTGCCCAAGTAATTCTTTTAAGCAAGTTTCTTTTTTAAATTTATTTTCATTATGGTTAGTACAGAAAAGGTGTCACCGATGAGGTGACAGAAAATGTCAGTATGTTCACGTTAAAAATTCAATAAATTGGAAGTGTGTAGGAAATTCCTATATTTCGGGCCGAAATATTTACACATTTCCTGCACGTGAAGGAACCATCTTATGCCTTAATAGAAAAAACGTTATTCATTATTTAGGATCATGGTGAAGAATAGCTCAATAAGTTTCTCTAGCATATTAACAGCGTTCACCCTGCTATCACATTTACAATGGAAATAGAAAAAGACTCGAAGATTTGTTTCTTACTCATGTACTTATTACTCGTAAAGAAGATCACAGCCTGGGACATGAAGTTTATAGGAAACCTACCCATACTGATCGGTATTTGAACAAGGACTCAAACCATCACCCCCAGCAGAAGAGGGGCGTTATCAAAACTATACTTGACCGTGCAAGGAGAATTAGTGAACGCGAACATTTAGATGATGAAATTAATCTTCTCACTGCAGCACTTGAAGCCAATGGTTATCATAAAGCTGAAATCAAAAGAGCTTTACGACCACGTGTCCAGCCTTTCGACGAGAGCTCAAAAAACATAGAGGTCAAAGGCAAAGCTCTTTTGCCATACATCGAGAAAGTTACTGACCGCATTGGTAAACTTCTGCAGACGTATAACATCAAGACAGTTTACAAACCAACATCAAAATTACAACAAGCCCTTCGGTCAGCAAAAGACACGAGGGACCCCCTTTCTTCGGCAGGTGTGTACAAAATACCTTGTAACTGTGGTAAGGTTTGCATAGGCAGCACAATGAGTAGTATCAATACAAGAATAAAAGAGCATGAGAGACACTGCCGTCTTAAACATTTTCAGATGTCAGCCATTGCTGAGCATAATATTGCTACGGGACACCAGCCCCTGTTTGAAGAAACTAAACGGCTCTCTGCAAATAGTCATTATTACTTTGCTCGCCTTCGTAGAGAAGCTATTGAAATACATAAACATCCTCACCACATAAATAGAAAAGAAGTAATTTTGAAAGTGAACAAGTTATGGGTTCCACTGTTTCAAAAAGCAACAATCAATGCCAAGAACAAAAATGAAGAACCAATCAGAATCATTCTCAGCAAGCCTGAGATTGGTGGCTTATCCAATGAGGTTTAAGCACATGTGTTGCTTCATATATAAGGACCAGACCTTTGCATTGACTTCATTTTCACTCTGAAGAAGCCTGAAACATCTTGGTTGGACCACAGCCTATAAGCCCAAAAATAGGTGAACATTGCAACAATAATAACAATTTACTTTAGTATTCAAGAAAATACTCATGCAGCAAAATTCACTTTTAACTAATTATAATTTTTTTTCATTGACGATACGTTTATATGATCAATAGTGTCTAAAACAAAATCAGTTCTTTGTTTTAGTTCAGAACTTAAAACTTCCCACGCCAAAAAAAAAAAAAAAAAAATCCAAATGTTATTCAAATTGTCAAATATTGCAATAACTTTGACAAGGTTATTAATTTTAATATGAGGACTAAGTTTGAACTTTTAAGCAGAAACCACACTGTTTTTATGTTTAAATAAATATATGGGACTCTTTCCGAAACTAAATGCTTAAACATTTCGACGTTACGCGAAGAAAATATTGTCACGGCAAAATTTAGGTTTAATTATACTTGTCATGTGTGGCATGTGACATTTCTTCATACTCAATTTGTATATTTAAAAGTGCATGAAAATATTTACATATAACAACGCGACAGAAAATTTCTTTACATTAGAATGTAAGAAATGTCATGCATCTCACTGGAGCTAGGAAAATCCATTTCCGTTATTTCATATCTCATTTCTACGTCGTCTCAGCGAAATGTATTTTTAATCATAGTAAATGAAAAGAAAACATGACCATCTCAAATTTTTAATATTTAAAAAAAGTCTCCTTAGAGAAGTTCTTCAGCAGCACAAACATGGTATATCCTATCTTAAAATATTATTTACGTAATTTTCAAATCAATTTTGAAAACATTAAATTGAGGAAACTTTTACTGTTAGATCGTTTTTTATTTTATTATGAGTGGCTTGCTTTAACTTGCTTAATATAAGCATGACTACGATGGGAAATGCATTATAATGCGTTTTCAGGACTGCATATGCATATAAATTGGGAAGGGTTGTTCCCAATGGAGACTTTGATTTGGCTGGTCAGTCGTTGCAGAAACTGTGGGTTGTAACACAGTCGAATTTTAGTGCTTCGCGTTAATCTAGTAAACAAAGGAAATAATATTTATCATCAAATCCTTGTTTCTACATAATTAAGAATAAACTAATTTTTCTCGAATTGTGTTCATTAAATAAGCAAAGCGAAATTTTCTGAAATTAAGAAACAAATTTTGATCTTCCCCTACTGGCTTCTTGATATTTTTAATTTAAACAACAAAAATTTTAGAAATTAGTTGCAAAATAATCTTCCAATGTTTAAAAGTTTGCTAACCACTGGTATAATAAAAAATTACCTTTCCCAGAAAAGCAAAATATTTTACCTTGATTATGTTCGTCCTGTTGAGTATATGTTGCCCAACTGGTTGAAACTTTTCCATTTCTTTAAGAGCCAGCCGCACCCACTGTTGCTCGTTGTCTGTTAACCGAAAAGAAGTCATGTTTACGAAGTTGTACTTGAAATCTTCCAGATTGTAAGTTTCCAGGTCCTAAAATTTAAGTAAATATCTTAAAAGCACAACTAAATCAAGAATATTTTTTTTGTCAGTTCCATATAAGCAATGCGAATCAAATTATTATATTCATTATTGCCTAATGCTCAGGTAACCCGCGGCTACAGTGCTCTCGGGTGCAGCAAGTGCAAGCGAAGGATATCAGAAAATATTTCTCCTAGGTGAACCCCAGCTCAAGCTAGTTGATCAGTGTTCAACTAGCCCCGGTATTGCTGGCTCAAGGCCGTGGTAGCCTAGTGGTTAGAGCAGCGGACTTCCACCTGGAAGGTCGCGCGTTCGATATCCGCTGAAGACCCGCCATGTAGACTTGGGGATACGTGCATGTAAAATCAGTGGACCCCACTACCTCGCTCCGTGCTCAAGCAATCCTAAGGCCTCGGCTAACAGGTAGCGGTGTGGTAGAGAAAAGTACTGATGGCCCTCCGTGTTGTTCGTACCTGAATCACGTGTCGCTTTTTCTGCTCGTTGGTGACTTTTATAAACCGAATAAGCAGTTGCTCTGGAAGCCTAGGCATTATTTTTTTGGTGTAGCAAAAATGTCCATGATTACAGTTAATTTCAAGCCTATGTTATTATTGTACTTCAAGTGGCTCAAACATGTTTTAAATTTATCAAAATAAATGTTGATTGAAGAAAATTAGCTTAAAGATGCGATACGGAAAATTTTATGTTTTTGTACTTTAAGGGGGGTTAGCACACAAAAATGTGAGGTACGAAAAACAGAATTTTTTGTTGGCTTAAATACTAAAATAAATCTTCAAAAATGTTCCCTGAAAGTTTCAGAAAAATTGAAGCAATATTTATTGCTTCATCATTGATTTTATTATGTTGTGATTTGCCACTTTTTCATTCCGAAACCGAAATTGCGCTGAATATAAGCAAGAAGTTCCTTGCTTGAAATTTTGATAAAGATATTGCAAGCCGAAAACTAAGAATGCTGTTTTCTTTCGTTTTATTTTTTGCGCATTCTATCTCAATTAAAATACAAAGGCTTTTTTAAATTTGTATCTATGATGTAAATATTTTCCCCACATATCCCTGAAAATATACACAAAAAATATATGCATGACTTTTATGATGACTCAAGTACTTAAAAAAAATCTTTTCGGAGGTTTTTTTGAATTTTTCGTTGCTTTTTCTGCGTTACGTCAGTTTTAATTTTTTTCCCACAAAAAATATTTTACTTATAAAAATTCAATGCATAAAAGTCTTGCTTTTTGAATAATGAGTCAATAAAATTCTTTTTCAGACTTTACGCTAATATTTGAAAAAGACGACGTATTTAAAAAAAAAAAAGTTTATTTTTTTCCATTCAATTTTTCAAATTATATTTTAAAAATCCAGTATTTTTTAATGTTAAATTTCTTATGAAGTTATAGATCATGACATCAGACAGTTTGTAAATAAAAACACCATAGAGAAAAAAATGGTCTTATGGTGTCGACTCCCTTTAATCGTGTATGTTCCGTTACGTTTGCGTCTAGCTTCTATGGTGAAGAAAATTTTGAACATAAATATTTCCCTATGCACCTCCAATCAAAAGCAGATTTAGAATAAAAAAATAAGGAAATAAATGACTAACTATTTTCAAATGATACTATGCATTCCCTAAACTTGTTTTAAAAGGAAGCGTTTTAAAAATACAATGCAAACGTGAAGTTATTATTTCGTTTCAAGTTCAGCTTCTTTCAGGGCAGAGTTTATGATTGAAATTCTTTTGCTACTATCAATAGATTAATGTCCCCTGTGTTTATGCATATGTATATATAAAGCGAAAGGAAAGAAAACAATTGAGGTAGGTAGCATTACATATATATTTGTCGCTGCATATTTTAATTTTCTGACATTCCTTGTTGCTCCGAAAAATGTGTATGCGATTTTTGTTTCAAATCGTATCCTATTAAGCTTTTTTTACATTGCGCACAGATTTTTTTCCATTGGACTGAAGTCCTTCTTACCTTTCCTTAATCGTACAAAACACTTTTTTATTAAAATAAAATAAAATTTAACAAAGAAAAAAGCACTGAATTCAGATAATTTTGAAAGAAAAATTTAACCATCCAGAAGCTAAAAAGCAAAAATAAAATATGAAGATAACTAGTGCAAACGACAGGAAGAAAAACCAATCTGTTTTGTGACACGATAGGTTAATACTGTTCCGACAAGTGCTGCTATCCACCGTGGTTCAGAAACACTTTTCTTCTGAACTCTCGTAACATTTGAACTTTTCCCTCGTTTTACTCAATTTCATTTTAGCCTACTTTCCCGTAAAAGTAAAAATATAATAATAAAGCGTGAAAGAAGGCTTAATGTATCGTGTAAATATCGTTAGAAAGCAAGAAAAGTCAAAAATAAGTGAAGTAATTAAATACAGATTGAAAAATAAAAAATTTGAAAGTAACGTTTCAAGGTGGGGAAAAAGTGTGTCGGTCTGTCTGTCCCCCCTAATATTTATTAACGTTTTACGTTTAAACGAATTGTCCGATTCGAAAAATTCTTTTTGCATTCGAAATATCTCTGCGAGAGCATTTCATTTCCATACTTTACTTTTTGATTTGAACAATTTTTCGTTCAATTTTGAACAGTTCAACAAAATTAACATAATGCCTACGGGTAAATTTCAATCCTGTATAAATCCTGATCTAACGGACCGATTTGCTTGGAACATACTTTATCGGAAAGCTCTTTTAACGTTGAACATGTACAAATAGAAAGTTCATCCAGAACTAACGAGCCTCTTTTCCTACGAAATTTTTTGATCGGGATTTTCAAGAATATTTTTAATTAATGAATGATTAAATGAATAAGGGAAAGAATGGATGAACAAGAGTGAATAAATGATAAAAAAGAAATAAAAGAGTAAATAAATGAGTTAATGAACGAAAACATAAGTAAATTAGTGAATAAATAAACGAATGACTGAATAAAGGAATTAATGAATGAATATATATTAACCGTTGAAAAAGGTGCATTTGAAGCAATTAAGAACTAAAGCTAAACAAGAAAGAGAGAGAGATAGCTAGATTAAAAATTTGAAGGGGATGTGTACGGGAAAGTAGGCTCGTATAGTTCTAGACGGAACTTCTTGTTTTCTCTTACATTCCTTTGTTTTACGTTGCGTTAATTTCCCATAGGTATCTCCTTGTTTGTCACTAAATACGTCTTTTATGACTGCATGACTGTATATAAATAAATAAATTAATTAAAAATTTAAAATGAGAGAGAGAAAAAGAGAAAGAAAAAAGTTTGCTGCTTAACCTTAAAACAATGCATTGTTAACTTCCTCCGCATCATTAACTTTTACATTTTAAAATATCTATGTTTCAAGATCCTTTTGTCGATTTCAAAATTTGCATTTATTCAGCAGTTTAAGACTGAAAAATCTATAGAAAATTGGAAACCACATTTTCATTGTTAGAACAATAACTAGCCGGAGTTGATATTAAGTAAGCAAAAACGTGCCCAGATAGAAATACCAGAGTCATTTTTCTCTACAAAGTTCAATAAAGTTGATTCGATTTTGCTCCTAAAAGCAATTTACCTAAATGCATTAGGGAACCTCCAGGAGCAAATAGTTTTTACTTTAGGTTCATTTTACTGCGGAGGTGCATCAATCATTCGAAGAGAATGAGGAATATTCCCCAAACTTTGATTGAAGGCACTGCTTTTAGAATTCCGCAGTTCGGAGACGTGACTCCTATACGAAATATTTTCAATCTAGAAAGTTTTCAAACGAACAGACGATAAATTTAAAACTTGCAAGGATATTGTTTACCGAATAGTATCTGTAAGCTTTAAATTTACCCTACTTTATAACAACTGCATTTCATTTAGAATGGGAAAGGAAATGTACGAACAGTATTCCCCCCCCCCCCCAAATTAATATCCGTAGTTGATATTTCAAATTCCTTGGATTTTGAGGTTTGGGGCGAGTGGGAGGGGATGTCATAGTGAACACTGGTCTGATGACAATTTTGTACTGTAGAATGTAAATACAATTAAAAGTAGAAATTTTAGAGAGTTTCTTGAAAACATTGCATCATTTTATTCTGCACTTAAGAGTAGTTTTAAGCTTTCATCTTTTTCTTTCTGTGGCTTCCGACTTTCATAAAGATTCACTGCGTTTTTTGAACCTTCTATTTCTTGCACTGAGTGTAAGTAGAAAGATACATATGCAAAGGAAGACGAAAAAGAAACTAAGACACAGTTTCAAAAACAAGTTGTACTTACGAATGTGGTAAAGTGGTAATAATACTTATAGTCATTCATTTGAATTTGGAGAATCTGTAAAATAAAAAAACAGCGTTGATGAATAGAGAAGGAATTAACATCACACTAACTCAGTAAGAAACTTGTTATGCTTGCATTTATTTTTTGTATCTAGGTAACTTATTCCGCGTATTGTGTGTAGTGGCATGTTCGTATTAATTTACATTTTTAAAGACTAGAATACGAGACTGATAATTAAAGGAACTTGTGCTATGTTTAGCAAAATATTGCATTTTGAGTTATCCGTTTTGAAGTTATAGTAAGGCACTAGTATGAAAGGTGCTCAAATTTACGAGCTATATTCAATATCAGACAAGAAAGTCTTTTAGACAGATGATATTAATAAAAATGTTAAATGAGGGGGATGCAAAGTTTTTAAAAATAAATCATCGCCTTCTATGATTGCTCTTTTTTCTCATTTTCCTTTACCAATTCGTGTCACCTTTCAGAATGTTTAAAACAGCAGCTACATGCTAAATTAATAATGATTGAGTGGAATGCCGAATAAATTCCTAAATATTATATAAAAAAATCAATATATCTTGTCAAATTGCTTAGACTTTGTCTACATTTGGAAAATATCTTCAGTTCAATGGCAGAAATAACCATTTGGGGAGGGAGGGGGATGGGATTTCTTCAAACATAAATATCTGTAGTAGATAATTTGAAAAAAAAAAAAAAGATTTAACTGTAAAATATAATAGAAACTTGATTCTTTTTGCTCTGTGAACATAACATTGCATTTTGTAGCGCATTTTGAATTGTTTGCCATCTATCAGATGAAGAAGCTTGGTTCAAATGGCATCAGTTATTTACAACTGGAAAATACTCAGCAAAAATGAGGCGAATGGGTTTTTACTAATACATAAAGCAGGATGTATCCTTAACTAGATATTATTCGGGGCATGCAACTCTTAATGAAGGCTCGGAATGCCATGGAGTGAGCGGGTTTTCCATTCAATTACGAACAACATTTTAAACTGAAATGAGAAAAGTTTTCTTCTTCCTCCGTTCCTCCAAAACATTATTCCATGCCTTCTTTAAAATTCCGAATTCGAAAGGAAGTCATTGTTTGCCGGCAACACCTCGAAGACCGGAAGTGCTCGCCCCATTGTCGAAAATGATTTCCTTCTACGAGTTCGATTTGGATGCTTCAATTAGTTCGGATGTAATTAGTTAGCTCATTAAGAGAGATTAGCTCCCGCACGTTCTCGCTCTTGTTCTCTGGAGATGACAAGATTGCCCTATCGATTCCATGCTGGTTTACGAGGATAAGCAAGTTTGGTTTCTTTTAAGCCGTTTCTTTTTTGGTTCTTCGTTAGTGGTTGCTGAATAAATTAGATGTTTACTATGGCAGGATAATTAAATATTTTAAAACAAAATTTGACATTACTCAAATTATTAATCGTTTTCATTTCCTTATTTTATCCAATGCGTTGATTGATAAAAAATTATGCTAGATATGAGCAGAAAAATCGCAAAAAAAGAACAAACCATGTATACAAAAAGTGCTGACGTGAAGATGCGGCAGACTTAGAGGATGTTGTGGGCGTCCGAGGGAACAAAAATCGCCGTAGGGCATGGCAGCGCACAGTGGCGTACGCAAGAGGGAGTTAGGATTTTAACCCCCCCCCCCCTGAGCCCTAAACAGTAGAGCTTTGTTTTATACTCGAATTTCTTTTAGTAGTTTCAGAAAATTATGAACCCCCACTCCTTGAAAAATTCTGCGTACGCCACTGGTAGCGCATGGTACGTTTATTGGATGGAATTCGCAGTTATACTGATGAAAGTTGTGACGACGATGAGGAAAAAGGCCAACAATAAGTGGTAAGACCATTAGTTTGACAGCCGCGTTATATTAATCTCTGTGATGCACAAAATACAGCAAAATAATCAGTTTAAGAAATAGCAAGAATAATTAAAGGATTTTCTTTCTTTGTTAGTTTTCTTTTGTCTTTTTAAAAAATTCTTTATTTTGATGAAACATCCGAATTATCAACGATCGAAACACAGAATTAAAATGGCAGGCGCATCTTTAAGGGTAACTAGGTCCATCTTTTTAATGCAAAAATAAAGCGTTTACGGGCACAAAGATATTTTTAATATTTCAGCATAAAGGTGAACGTTTTACTTGTTTTTGGTTAACTAGAATTTTTCGTCGAAAATGCGAAATAGTAAAAATATTTCAGGAAAACAACACATTGAAAAATGAAAGAGAGGAAATTCGTCAACTTCACCGCTTGCAAAAGATGGGGCAGATTTTGCGGTCGCGTGTCCACGACAATGCTGAAGATTCCTCTACTCCGTATGTCTTTGAGGGTATCACGAAATGTTTCCAGGCTTGTCTTTCTAAAAATCACTTGCAGGTCACGTGGCACAGGTGGGCGAATCAGCTCTTGTAAGCTTATCAACGCTGAAGATAAGAGAAAAAGAATTCTTCCGTTAATTAAAAATATGTTCACTAAGATAAATAGAGAAACAGTATTACATAAAAATTTCAATGAAATTGCAAAAAAAGTAAGCACCAATGAAATCAGTTGAGCTTGGTCATTTCAGATCAGTCTGAGCGTAGACGTAACAGATAAAATTTAAGTTAAAATCCGAGTTCTATGATCATGGCTTAAAGGTAAGTAATTTGTCATATAAATTGGTTCATTAAGCCCGTATATTAGATTTCACAGTTTTAATGAGCCAGTGAAGGAAATAAAAATATTCATAGAAATCCGGAGGATAATATTTCAAATAGTCGATTAATTTATATATAAGCATAACCTTTACAAAGTTTACATATAATTTAAACAGATATTTATCAATAGTGTTTAGCCAAAGTTTGGAAACCGTCCAAGGCGTTTTCTTTGTGCATTACTCTTTCAGCATTCTGAGTTCGCTTGTGCTAGAAGAAGTCACACGTTGACACACACACACAAAATGTAACAAGATTATACAAAGTATACATTTAACGTTCTTTGTATCATATTGTGTCATTTACTTTTGTGTATTTATAGTTTTGGGCTCTTAATTTCTCTATAAGAAGAAAAAATTTTCGTATCCTACCCCCTTGGAATTGTTATTGTATATTATATCAGCTTGTTATTACACAGTATTCTTTCAAAAGCAAATAAAGGTATTTACGCTTATACTAAATCCCAGTTAAGGTTTTTAAAATTTTAAAACTCGACTTTGTACTTCCGTAACGGTCTTTTCATGTAGCTTTTCTTCATTGAAAAACACACACACACACACACACAAAATGTTCATGTTGCTAGTAAGATTCAAGTTTATTCCTTTCCAAATCTTCCATTGTAAAACTACAGTAAGATCTTATCATTTTTGATAGATAGATGAAATTTGAAGTTTTGCAGACGAAATGTTGTAGAACATTTACCTTATAGTTGGTCCCGTCACCTGCCCAGAAAAGCAATATACGATAAAAGAAGAATAAATAAATAGGTAAATTAATGGTTCAAATAAATAATCCCACATTCCGTAGCCAGTAGTTTTCTATTATTCCCCCTAGAGAAAAGTTCAAACTTTTCAAAGTAACATTTATTTTCCGTAAACAAAAACATAGGATACGAGAAAACTTTTATCATGAGGTAACGAGGCTCAAAAAAAAAAAAAAAAAATCCCTTTTTATCGTTAAGCCTAAATTTAAAACACTTATTTTTGTTAAAACTTTTCATTAAAAATTAGTAAAGAGAACTTATATTATTATTTTACTTAGTTATATGAACTAATTTTGTTTATGAAAAATGTGTTATTACGTTTTTATGTACGTTTGCAGATAAAATATGCAGTTTGACTTAATGCTCCTCACAACGTTTTCATAAGTCAAAGACAATTTTGCAATTCTTAAATTTTAGGAAAAATACGGTTTTTTAAATATACATGAAAATAGTAAATCTTGATTTATTTTATAAAATCTTTGAGAACGCATTTATATTATTTTCCCTGTAAAGAAAAACTATTCGCCTTAATAGAATGGTATAGCGTTATATGTTTCGTGTTGGCCAATGATATAATGTGTATTTATTCACAGATTAATCAAAAAAAAAAAGAGAAGCAATAATAGTAATAAAATGGTCGGCAAATGAAATTAAGAGTTCCCAAGCTATTGAGGCATTTAATTGTGCTTTCACCGATACGCTGCAACCAAGACCACGTAACTACTAAATAGCTTTGACCTCCTTGCTGACCGATATGTCTGTTCGACCAACTCGCTAATGGAGTTTCGGTTTTAGGGTAACTCACGATTGTGAATAAAGGTCGTTTTGTATTATCCGTTCAGCCATTGAGTAGTATTATAGCGTGTCCGTTCAGACAAATAAGGGGTTATAGTTTATCACTCGGCTCCATTCATACAAATTTTGCATCCCCTCAGGCACTTTTGCGATCAGTTACTGTATTGAACTGGATTTCGATGTACAGTGATCGTTCTTCACGTATCAACAAATCATGCACGATTCTCCACCACTTCAGACAAAACATTCTTTCGAAGATTGTATAAAAATCAGAGTCTAATGCGCTTCGTATCTGAACAGAGGAAGGAAACGCTAGGTCTAAATACTTTCTTTTAGAACCCAAGTAGCATTATTTCAGTAGCAGGAAACGCTACGATACCGAGTCGCGTATAGCAGAGTAACATAAAACACCCGTACGATTGTAAGATCTATGCTATACTATAAAGCACAAAGGTCCTATCTGGATCATTCCATCGTGTTTAACGTAACATTTTCAGTGACGAAAGGCAGTTATTTTTGTCGTTTTTATTCGAAGAGTTGAACATATAAAAGTCATTGCTACTTTTGTAATATTCTAGTAAGTCGAGAAATTGTAAAAATAATGGTAAGATTATTTTTTGAAAGATTAGTAATTAACATTTTCTAACCAAAAGTTAATGACGTTACTTTTTCAACTTTATGTTACGTTAATCACTGCACCCTGATTTAGAGAATAGTCTTACAAAAACAATTCTGACAAAATTTAATCTTAAAAATATTTCTTTTAATGATTTCTGGATCTAATACAATATTATAAGAGTCATACAAATTGTTCAATGTACAACTCTTAGGGTGCTTTCACACCGAAGGCTACGAAGACAAAAAACATGTCTTTTCCTCATCTGCGCAATCGCGCAGCATTTTTTTAAATGAAGAAAAAACGTGTTTTTTGTCTTTGTCGCCTTTGGTTTAGCGACAAAGTTTGGCTCCACGATGTGGAGCAAGAGCGCAGATAAGTGGAGCTGGCGTAGAAAAATTTGTTCTGCTCCACTGCTCCGATTCTTTTTAAATTACCTTTTTCAATTTCTTATCACATAAAAAAATTAACTAAAAAAGAAGAAAAGAACTGAAGTAAATAATGTCTATTGACATTATTCGGAGCATGGAGTGGAGCTAAGGTGGAGCCGAAGCAAGTATTCAGAAGTCAGAGTAGAGGTATTCAAAAACATGTGACTCATCCAAATCCCTGAAATTTACTGACTTTCATTGCCGAAAATATTGCGATAATCACGATGGGATGACATATCGGCACTTTTTATCAACATTTAGTTACTGTCAAAAGTAAGTACAACAGTATATTCTTTACAACTTATTTTACACAAATATAAAGTTTTATAGCAGTAGGTGGACGAACAACATTAATAAAAAGTTCAGAATAAAATAAGTTAACGTAGAACCAATTTCTCCGTTTTATCCCATTTGCATACTTCTGTGCTCAGGATTGCAGTATGGGGAAATGAAGTAAAATACTGCTGTTGATGTAAGTTGAAGAAGATAAATATGTACTTACAGAGGTCCTCTTCGTAGAGGATAGCAACTCGTGTCCAGTTGAGGTAGTGAATAAGATCCCTGATTGCTGCTCCTACGATTCGAGGTCCAGGATGAAGGTTTATCGAGAATTCTTTCTGCTCGGGTTCTAGAATGCCGATTCTTGATTCCACGTGAGGAATGTCGAGGGCGTCACACACGCTCTGCACTTGGCTGCTCAGTAGGGGCTCTTGCGGACCGAAGAGGGCGTTCGCACCGCCACTCACTTGCTGGCAAGCTGCAATGAAGACAGAGGAGGTTTGTAAACACAGAAATTTTAAGGAAAGAAAACTTTCCGGAGCAACAGTTGAATGTGCTTTAAAAATGCCGTGCTTAAAAAATAAAATACATTTTATCTAAAATCTATGTAATTTCATTTTGATTTTTAAATCGAATGAACTTCTTCTTTTAACAATGTCTCTGATTGAGAAAGAACTGAAATGGACAAAACGTAAAATATGAAATTCTTCGACATTATTTTTTTTTTAAATTTATTTCCCACGTCAAATTATTTACAAGAAAATAGTTGAAAAATACTTCAAATATTTATTTTGAATGACACTTCAAATTATGATACTTTTGAAACATTCCGAAGAAAAAAATAGCTGAAAACTGTTAAATAAGGATGCTCCATCACGAATTACAGAAAAATCTACTCAACTAAGTGATTTAAAATAGCTTTAAGGAACTACAATCTACATTACTGGTAAAAGATTCTTTTTAAAAAATAAAACAAGAGAATAAATTGAATAAAAATTGCTAAATGTAAATACATTAAGAGACTCTTTAAAAATAAAGTTTCAGAGTGCATAAATGGACATAACATAATTTCGTTTAATTTACTTATTTATAATCATGCAGAAATATGTTTGTTAAAATATCAAACAAGTTAGGTAAAATACAAAATTAAAAAAAAATTAAAAAAAATAAAATAAAATAAATTAAAAATAAATATTAAATATAAATAAATAACTAAGGCGAGTAAATGAATAAATAAAAAAATAAATGAATAAATAAGCAATTAAATGAATAATAAGCTATTTAAATCTAAAAACGCTGAATAGCAAAAACGAAAAACAATGGTTGAGAGTTTTTTATGTACGACACTTAATTTGCTACGAATTCAGGAAGTTAAATAAACGTTGTTGCTAAAATGAAACAGCATTAATAAAGTATAAGCTACGAAGTCGTGCACAAAAACAATTGCTTGCAAACTTCTCGAATACTCTTCTGGGTATTGTAAATAATTATACGAAGCTCTAGAGAGATTTATAAGTGAATTTAGAATAAGAAACGAATGAATTGAGAGGATGAATAATGGCCGATGTTCTCCCAAAACTTGCTAATGGTTCAATTTTCTGTATTGAAGAGCAAAAAAGCAACCAATTAGTGTTGAAAGACCTACTTTTTATTCTTTTTATTACCTTATTTTGTCGCCGCTTCATTATCTACTTTATATACTAGCACAAAAGGTTTTTTTTATAACGATTATTGTGAATTTAGGTTAGTAATTGTTTCCTTTTTGTGCGGGGAAAAGAATTATATTGTCAATTAGTATTGTATTGAAAGCTCAGAACTTTTCATCAGTACATGCAACCAACACAGAAATAGCTTTAAAATTATAAACTATCCTATCAAAGATACAATTATAATAAATGCTTGATAATTTTACCGTCATTTTAATTTTTCTAAAATGCGTTGACTTATCAATTTCAGTATCACTGTAATACCGATATTAAAAATAAAATAAAATCAATAAATAAATAAAAAAAGTTTCATTATACTATTTTTTTTTTCAGAATACAGTATTTTTCATAGAAAGAAACATATTCAGAGAAATTATAGTAGTCCTTCATGAAAAATGTATAAAATAAAACTAAAATAGGTTTTTCCCCCTCCTCCTTTTTGTTTAAATTTCATTTATTAATTTTTTTCCCTTTTTTATTGTAAAGTTGGAAAACCTTGCGGTTTGACAAGTTACTATAGTAAACAATTCAATTTCTTTTAATATGTATCATTGAAGTTGACTGTTCAACTATAAAATAGAATCACAGTTTTGGTAAGGGTGTGGGGATAGTAAAATTTATCGAAACCCTGAACTGTACTGAATTGAAACAGATTGTATGTTTAGTTTATGCCGGCAGGGCGGCTTACTGGTAAGGCACTGGCCTCGTACGCCCAAGTTCACAGGATCAAACCTGCCCCAAGTTGGTGGATTTTCAAGATGCAGATAACCGTCAGTGCACATGTCTTATGATTATGTGGTATGTTGAAGATTCCTTGAGTATCCGTTTGGCTTGGATACTCTCGGCTAAATTTCTAGAACAGTTCGGCATCAATTAGAGCTCAGGTGCCGCCTTGTAGGACGAAACTAAGCGTCAAAATGATCAAAGTGGTAATGGCATCCGCCAATAGGGGCGTTACTTGAAAGAATGGATGCCGATATCCGGAAAATGCACTAGGAACTCCCTGTTAGAAAGACAAAGAAAAAAAAGTTTAATATACTCGTGATATTCAAGTATCCAAATTAATTTTCACCAGTCCCGTCATTTACGGGAGACAGGGGGGGGGGGGGTCGCAACTCGCCCCTGGTTTGAGACATATAACGTTTTAGATGAAATATACATTGAGTTTGCCTCTTTGGAAAATTTTGAAATGACTGGTCCGGTTTTCCCTCGTGTGTTAAAATTGCTTTGCAGCGTTATTGTAGGAGTGGTCTTAGATGCTTAAAAAGGTGAATACAGTATTAGGAGGAAGAATGATTAAAATTTTACTAGTATATTTTTATATTTTCCTCCAAAAAGTTGCGCAGCGCTCTTAAGCCCTGCTCCATTTAGTAAACATTTTACTGAGTGACTAGTGTACCAGAAAGATCTTTTTCTTTCCTAACGAACTTACGACTCATTTTCTAGAAAATAATTTTAGGCGGTTACAGGTAGTTTACAAAATAGGGCGTGCCTTAAGAGCGCCCTACGTAACCTTTCCAGCATATATCTTCAACACAAAACGCAGCTTCGAGTAACTGAATTTTCATGCATAAGATTTTCGTAAAAGTCACATAAGTCTGGAAAAAATAAAATAGGATGCATGTATGACCTAAACCTGTTAAAAAATAAATGCAATTTCTTTGATGTCCGATAGCCTTCCGAGGGAGGACAGCTAAATGTTGTTTGAGCTACAGACAAGTCATCTCATACTAAACAACTCCTACAAGCTTCTAGCCTCCCTCTATTTAAATGACAGTCCATTTTAGGAATATCAGTAGTTTAAGTGACGTGAACCGAATGATAGTAATCTCTGAAAACGTAGTTTGGAGCCGTGATGTTTGGTAAGTCGTTATCGATTTGGCGAATAGATTGCAGCGAGGGAGAAACTAAAACATGGAATCAATGTTTGTTCTCTCATTTCTAAAATACTTTTGTTTTGTTTGAAGCAATTATCATTTTGAGAATAATGAGAATGATAGTTTTCCTTTTAATTGAAAGCGCTTTAAAATAATTTGGCAATTGAAAAACTTAAATATTAAAAAAAGAAGAAAGAATTTAAAGGATTAGGAAAAGTTGTAATGGGGGATTCCCCCCTCAACTGCGGCAGCGACAAAAGCTTATTTGTACATTTTCAGCGCACGGCATTTGTTCTACATAACTAGAAAAAAATAAGTCTCTTGTTTTTTTTATAATGCAGACAGTTACTGAGTGGATCTAGATCGAAACTTTATCAATTACGAGACCGAAAGCTTCAATTGATTTATCGAAAGTAAAATAATTTAAACTTCGAGTCAACGATACTCAATTTAACTGTTTTCTCAAATTAGAGATAGATTTTAAAAGTTCCAGTTGGGTTTGAAAAATGTTACATTTCCCCGAATTAACAATATTCTTTATTTAACTATAGTGCTAGAGTCTTGGCTTACTGTCAGGATGGTCCGAGCTCTAACCCCAACGTTGACGGCGGTTTACCGTTCCCAACGTCGATGTACTCTTTGTTCATACCCGTGTGTTATTTCTGATATAGTGTTGCCTCAAAAAGGGAACAGCACCTGTTTTTGTTTTGAAAATAAATATGTTTTTGTGTATAGTGGTGTCTCAAAAATGAATTCAAACCGAATCATTTTGAGAAAAGGTTTACTTCAAAAATAAGAACTGCAGTTATCAAATCTAAGTGATTCTAGCTCGGAGCTATTACAAGAATACGATATAATTGAAAAAGAGCCAGTTTATCTTAATAAATAAGAACTTAGACTTAACAGAGTAACGAGAGTCTGTCATTTGCCATCTGTTCTTCTTCACTGATTTTCAAAGTAAAATGTAAAATTGTTTATTAGAACATTGTCATTATATGTTACACTAGTAAAGAAAATGAGTCTGAAGTAAAACGTCGTTTTAATGAGACAATTAAAGAAACAAATATCTCATTATCATTAAAAACTTTATATATTTAATGAAAAATAGAAACAAAATAACATGTTAGTAACACATAAATTATCAAGCATTAAAAAAATATTTACATAGATTTATAATATATCTACAGGACGTAAAACATGAGTGGCATTGGATGGAATGCAGTAGTAAAAAATCTTTTTCGCTCAGAAACCTAGCTGACGATTTCATTGTAGTAAATATAGTGCAGTTTAAGGTTAGTGGGGTTATTAAAAAACAACAAAATAAAAAGCATTTTTGTAACTATTATAAGCTACGTAGGCAAAACGACGCATTTTATTTGTCCAGTTTTACTTAAAAATGATCACAAAATCCATCTTTTTTATATTTTTATAAAATAAAGCTTAAAAATTTAACGTTTTGCTTCATGTCGCACTCAAATAATTCTCATATTGGCTTTAATTGTACCTTTTTTAAAAAACCGAAAGTGTAAAACCTTACAATCTATGTTGTACTTTCTGCAATTACAGCATTTCGTCTACAATAACTTGATTATTTTTTTCTGGACTTAACGTTTAGACAACCATTGTTTAACATGTTAAATTTTTAGAAGGTTTGTGCTCGTAGTGTCAACCTTGTGTTAGTTACTTTTACTTTCTTTTCTCTTAGGAGCTTGTTAACAAGATTAATTTTTCCCTCAAGCACCTTATTTTCCTCTTAATGAAATTCTTTTCTCAGAAGCAAAATTTTACAAAGTAAAGCTTTGCTATTAAAATTCACTATTTATTGAGATAGGAAAAATAAAAGTAAAATATATATATATATATATTAATAATAACAATAATAAATTTCAAAAACTAAATATTAGAATTTAACTGCAATGTGGCATTTTAAATCAGATTGTATCCAACTCATTTTTTAAATTATTGCTTTTATTAAATGTGATTAATGCCTAGATAACACAAAATTGTCCCTTGACTTTCTAGTAACAGCTTTGTACGACTTGCGAAAGTATATATATTGTACATTACTAACTTGTAGATAGGTCCTGCAGAGTAAACATATTTTGCAGTCCGCAGCATGAATTATGTTAGTACTAACTGGTACCCACAACTGCATTAGCGCAGAAATTTTGATGTGCATGTGTGAAGACTTATGGCGTGACCAAAATGTGATCAATGTGGGCGAATATTACTAAAGGGTCCCTCTGGGCACTGCATTTCAGGGCGGCAGAAGTCCTAAACCAAATTAAACTGTGTTGAGGCGACGATGGCTTAAAGACGAAAACATTATGACTCTGTGCGATCAAACGCCCGTTCAAACCCTACGGTCGTTTTCTAAGAATAAAGAACAATAACAAATTATAACTAACCTAACTACAATTAAATTACAAAAACAAACTAACCTAAACACAATTCATTTAATATGTGTACCTGAACTAAAACAAAATAGCAAACGAATAGACCAAAATCAAGTCCAAATTTATCGATCGAGATTGATATTTTTAAAGACAAAGGAGGAATGTGAACAAAAGGTCCTGAACTAAGATAAGTTCATGCAAAAATTGCTTGGAAGGTCATTCTTCGCGAGAAAAATCTTAATACTAGCAACATTTAGAAAACTTAATCTTTACCGTAAAGCGCCACCTATTGGCCAGAGCGTGACAATCGAACTCTTACTACTTAACCACACTGGAACCGTTCATTTTTCCGGGATAAAACGTAGCCTATATGCTAATTGAGACTATAATCTATACTATAATCTATCTCTGTAGCAAAGTCTATCCAGATCCGTTCAGCCGTTCTGGCGTGATTGAGTAACAAACATACATCAAAACTTTCGCAGCTACATAAATAAAAATGTAAGTGTTCGTTTGTTCATAACCTCAAATCTCCGAAAGTCCTTCACGGATTTTAATGCGATTTTCATCAATAGATAGAGTGATTCAAGAGGAAGGTTTATAGACCCGTTAGAAAAAAAATCCGACAGGTAGTTCCTTTTTTAATTCCAATTTTACGCAAATTTCCACATAAATTCCCCAATATGGGAGTGAAAAAAACCTTGCACATATTAATATAATATATCGATCGAAAGCGCTGATTTTTCTGCACAAGATGAAATTTGTTCGAAGTTTCTAATTCAATAAGAATGCCAGTTATAAGCTTTTTAGTTCTATTTCTTAAGGCTTACCTTGATCCAAAAATAATAATTAACAGTTTCCTCAACTCCGGGTAATTTAAGTTATATAAATAAAAATGTAAGTATTCGTTTGTTCATACAAGGCTGAATTTGATCCAGTTTACGGTTACGATCAAGTTCAGCCTTGGTTCCTAACCTCAAATCTCCTAAGTACTTCACCGATTGCTTTGAAATTTTATCAGAACATGTGTTTTTTATATCACTTTTAATTTATTTCACCTTTGATTTAATTATTTCGTTTTTTAATGTTTTATTAAGGATAATGAGCCACTGCAACTATTGGCAGGGTACAGCTATTTTCATTTTGATTTAATAATTTTTTCTGTTTGTATTGAAGTATTTTTGCACTCGAAGATTAAGGGGAACTTTAAAACAAAGATTACTTATTTTGAATGGCAGCAGTTTAAGTTAGCTATTTTCATTTTGATTTAAAAATTTTGTGTTTTTTCTGTTTTATTGAAGTATTTGTTAGTATTTTTGCACTCGAAGATTAAATGGAACTTTAAAACAAAGATTACTTATTTTGAATGTTAACAGTTTCATTTAGCCATTTTCATTCTGATGTTAAAATTTTGTGTTTTTTCTGTTTGTATTGAAGTATTTTTTAAATATTTTTGAACTTAACGATTAAGGGAATTTTAAAACACAGATCATTTATTTTGAACAGCAATTTTTTAATTTAGAATTTCTGTGTTTGTGTTTCTTCTGTTTGGATAAAGCTTATGTCGGAATTTTTCAATGTGCCGAGCCAGACAATATCAAAATCTTCACGGACAATGGAACAATAAAAAAATTGCCCGCAAGCATTGTGAAAAAACATAAAGCTCAAGACCAATCAATCAAATTGAGCAGTTTAGATCTTCACATGTGTACAATTATATATTGCGTGTTCTAGAATTTGGTAAACCAGACAATCTATATTTTCAGACAATGAAACGGCACGCATTGTCAAATGAAACATATTTGAAATATGTGCTTTTTCTTGCTTTTTCATCCAACTAGATTGAGCCACAGCAACGCGTGGCCGGGTACAGCTAGTTTATAATAATATTAAGATTAAGATTAAAATTCATAATTATTGTGGAAGTTCGACCTGGGTATATGGGTTTTTAGCATCTGGTGTGTTATTTGATTAAGCCTTAGAATTAAGAGTATTCCTGTTAGTTGTTAGATAAACTTTGTTTTAGCGATGATGTTTCTTTAAAATTTTTGATTTGTGGCCCAGTACGACAGATCTCTCGTGTCAGTAAGTCATTAATTACACTGTGCAAGCATAGATTTTCCAAAAATCTTTCCATTTCACTCAAGTAAATTAGAACATGACTGATAAATGTTTAAAAATAGAATTAACGTTTTTTAAGCCATTCCTTTAATTTTAGCATAATTAACAATTTTATAAATGGTTGTTTGATTTACATACTCAATTATGTTTTTAAGTCTGTTCTAACTTTTTATTTTTTTCATAAATATTAAGAATGAGATGAACAACAAACAAATGCCGTAAATGTTCCCAAATGCTCTATGCACGGGTTAATGAAAGAACAAGTTTTAAAGAGAAAAGTGTTCTAAAAGTAAAGAAATAACTAATAAGTAAGTAAATAAATTAAAGCGTTGTGCTACGCATTAAAACTTTATATTCTTTTTATATACCTATTTTAAAAAGAAAAATAACGTAAAAATACATGAAAACACACGCAAAACACAGACACAGATACACCCACGAAAGATCATAATAATAGGAGTTTTTGATTTAACCCAAATTTAAATAATAAGTAAGTAAATAAATTGAACGGTTGTGCTAAGCATTAAAACTTTATATATTTTTTTTTATAAATCTATTTTTAAAAGAAAAAGAACGTAAGAATAGGGGAAAGTTGGAGAAAACCGAGTCCCAAAGTGTTTTTTTTTTTAATCTTAAGCAGTTAAGTGAATAAAATTGCTTAAATTTCTATTTGAATGATAAATCAGTTCTTTAGTTACAGAAATAAATATTTTTCAATGTGAAAGAACAATATTTTGGAGGGTAAATAATTTTTTTTTGGAAGTATTAAAGTACCCGGTTTTATCCAACCAGATCGGATAAAACCGGGTATGTTTAGGAACACTTAAAAAATGCTGTTGTCTTACTACTGAAATATTTATTTATTACAATAAATTGGTACAATAGCTATATTATACTGAGAAACATAGGTGAGTTAAAAAGATCTCTTCGAGAAATTGTATTTTTGAATTCTTTTTTCTGTGTAGACTTCTTAAAAGATGCCTTATTTTTAATTAATTTCCTGAGGAGATATTTTTAAAAATACGAATGCATCACATGCCCATAGACTTAATATTAGTGAGCTGAATTCGGAAATTGACTGACGAGCAGCCTTAATTTTTATAGGTGCAATTTTTATTCTAACAACATTATAAATTTGTAAAAGCATTAATTTTTTCATTCTACACTACTTAAAAAAAGAAGAAAAAACATTTTTTTGGAACAAACTGACAAACACGATTTAGTTTCTAAAAAATAATTTTTATTTTAAATGTTAATTTTAATTTTATATTTGTACAAAGTGGGATACTATAATATAGTGGCCTATATTCATAGGAAGTCCCTCCTAAAAAGTAATAAAGATTTAATTTTATACGATTTATGAGATGATTCTCTAAGATTTATATTTTACAAATTAAACTCTTTATATTTTACACAGTAAAAAAAAAAAGGTCGTCCAAAACCGGGTACTACCCGGTGTTGTCCGACTGCCAAGGTCCCGGTTTTACCCGACAACGCCATTAATCAGAAAAGACGGCTTAGCACATTTCAAACATGATGCAAAACCTGGTTTGATAATTTAAAATAACTGCTGAAAAAGGTGTATCAAATGTTGTACTTACCTAAAATAAATCTCTAAGCAATTAGAAACTACAAAGTGAAATCGGCGGTGTAAAAATGAAAACTTTTCCACTCGAAGTTTTCGAAACATCGGCGTTGACAAACAAATAAACAACACTGCCTTTCATTGAACTTCAAATAACATGGCGTGCAACTAGTTTCAACTAGTTTCAAGCGTTTTCCGACAAATAGCAATACTAATCAAGCTAAAGCTGCTGGGTCCCGGTTTTATCCACCTACCCGGTTTTATCCAACTTTCCCCTACATGAACACACACGCAAAACACAAACACACACACACACACACACACAAAATCATAAAAATAGGAATTTTTGATTTAACAAATTTAAATAATAATTAAGTAAATTAATTAAATGGATGTGCTAAGCATTAAAACTTTAACTTCTTTTTATATATCTATTTTTAAAAGAAAAAGAACGTAAGAATACATGAACACACACTCAAAACAAACACTCTAAACAAAACAAAATCATAAAAATAGAAAATTTTGATTTAACACAAGTTTGGCTGTATTTTTATATCCCTTCGTAATCATTTAAAAATTTGTAAGCATAATAACACAGCAGCCTAGCTATCAATCAAAATACAAACGTTAGTCCATCATAACTTAACTAATCGGGCGAAAATTTAGGAAATTTTTGTGCGCTGCTCTTGTGAAGTTTTTCTTTTTTTTTACCTAATAAGCCTTCGGTTCATTTCCTAGACAGTATTTGAGCCATTTCCCGCTTTTTGATGTCAGTGAAATGCATGTGTATTCAATCCATCCCTTTTTTCCAAGCTCTTGTGATTATCCCTGAGTTCGATTACTTTTTTAAAATTAATTTAAATTGCTGGTTCTTTTCTCGTGGAAATAAAAATATAACTATGCCACTCTCTATTCCTAATGGTCCGGTACAGAAAAGCGTCCCAATTAGAAAGATTCCATTATTTTAAATTAAGAACTTTGATTATATGCTGGTCCTTTTGTGAGATTTTCCGGGTTTCCCATGACAGAAGATTTGATCAATCGATTCAGGTGTTTCACCACTCCCAGTTGACAAGAGCGATGTTAAGTATCTCGCTCGCGTCATCTCTTATTAACGGATCAGAGGATTAAACGCGGAATTTTCCCTGGTCCCGGAATTAGTGTCCTTGACTGGAGTGGCTCTCCCGGTGCTTGACAGCTCTATACAGAGGCAGAGAGTCGTTTTCGTGGTTTATTCCAATCTATTCGCGCTGGACGAGATCGATTTTGGCAGCCAATCACGTAAAATTATTATGTACACATTGTCCACAGTCCATTCGTTAGTCATCCCATTGGGAAAGTGAACTGGGTTCAGTAAATTTGAATTGCTGTTCGCAGTTAGGATAGGCTTATTTTCTACGAATGGTTCAAAGCTTTGCAGCTTATTACTTTCTCGTGCTTTTCAATGATTACATTGTATTACTGTGCATTAATTATGACTAGAATACCTTATTAAGCAAATATTCATTTTTGTTTTATTGTATAGTACTTTGCCTTTGTTACACGGTTTTGTTTAACTTGATTTGTCACGGAAGTTTGTTACGCGATTTTCGAACACTATCACTGCATAAATTATCTTCAAACTTTACACACAAGCTTATCTTCGATGACAATATAATATTCCATCATTTTATTATTTATTATAACGTTAATTAGGAAAAAAATGAATAATTTTTGCTCTGAGGAAATTATCAGAATTATTATTTGTCGAATGGCAACGATAGCTTTGTTTGGAATCGTTTGGATAATGCAACGATGTTTTGAATTTTAAAATACTCAAATCTTGTTGAAAAAAGAAGCTGCGACGCTGCGGAAGAGGTTACCTGGAGAAAAAAGGATATTATACCATGAAAAATGAGTAAAACCGTGTGACTTAAAACATTTTACCATTATACCATCTAAAATTTTCAAGGAGTTGGCTCTGATAGATTAAAATCGCATTTCGTACATTATAGTTTCTAAATATACTAGTTATTAACGAATTAATATTTATTTAATTTTATCTTTTCCTTTTCTTGCATCACTGTTTTGTATTTTATATTGAAAATCATTTTACTTTTGGCATTTTAAACACATTTGGTTTTGGCGGGAATTGGAAAATAAAAGCATGCTTTGGGCATTGTATCACTATCTATTTTTTTAATGGAAACCTCTCACAATAATACAGTAGCACTTGGTTATTGTAAGCTTGGATTCAACTAGGACTTTAACGAGGGAAATTAAAGTAAATTGTTGGCTCAATGGTAAAAGCCCTATACATGAAACATTGTAATAAAAGCATAACTCGGATTCAGAATGCGTTTTTATTTTGCATAAGGACGTCTACAAAATTTCCTCTTTGAGCACAAGTTTCGGGAAATTCAAATTAAACTTCAATGAAAAAAAGGAAAGAAATTTTAACGGATAACGGAACAAAAAATCTAAGATTTATAGCCAGTATAGCGTATTTTTATCCTTTCACTACAATTTCAGTACTGCTAACTCGAAAAGCAGAAACTTCAAGAAACAATTTCCAACAACACCTTTTTTATCTTGTATAATAAATGGTAAAACATATATAATGAATGTTTGAAACTATCGTTTTTATTAAATTCATTTTCATGCAGTTATTGTTTGAGTTTATAATAAACTCGCTTATTAAGAGCACTCGGATTTAACAAACGACTTGTGTCAGTCAAATCAGTCGCGTTATAACTGATTTGGACTGCACTAATAAAATATGTTTTTCCTTGTACTTTCTTGTACGAAATAAAGGAAATATACCTCCCGCGAAAAGTTTTTCACTCAAGTTTCAGTTTGAATTAATAGTTTAATCACTCATAGATATGTAGGATACAGCCGGTTAAAATGGGGCACAACTGGAAAACATGATAAAAAAGAACGAAAACGTTATTTTGGTGAATATTACAGACTACGTTCCATCTATATGCATTTCCATCACTATTTCTTTGTTATGTTGCAATTTAAAACGACAGCAGGAATAATGCTAAGACAGCATTTCTCGCTTATCTTCTTATAGGGCGGGTGAGATTGCGCACGTGGGTGATTCACATGCATGTGAGATGGCTTTCGATAACAGGTAAATTGTCAAAATAGAGGTTAAAACGCTTGCTTAAAAAATGCGTTGCAGTACCCTTATCACACTGAAAATCAGAGGAGCAGTAATGAAAATTCAAGCCCTTACATTTGCAAAGCAAAGCAATGAAAACAACGTTGTATAATAAGCTTTCAGAGAAACAACTTGTAAGCTCGAGTAGACACTGTGCTGTTGTGCCTGTACAACTACCTGAAATCGCGGTGCACTCACACTCCTCCTCCCCAGAAAAAGTTCAAGTGCGCCATCTCTCCAACCGCGACATGTTACCAGATTTTACTTTACTGACTTATTTTCACGATCAAATTTTCCACGTCCGTACTTATGTACACCCCACCAAAATGGGGGGATTTGATTATTCTCGAATCCGTTTTGACAAATTTAGTCGTGAGTCTGTACGTCAGCAAGTATTGGGATAAGGTGCAAAATTCAGAAGAAAAAAAAAGTCGAAATATCGCGGAAAAGTTGCGAATTTGGAAGACTGAAAAGGGGTTTTAAATATAAACAAAATCAGTTTATATCTTCCGGTCATATAAACTCTACAGCTAACATTTGTAAAAATTCAGATTTTTAAGATGATTTTTAATATTTTTAAATTGACACCTTAGTTAATGTAATTGCTAAAATTCTTATGTTTCAGAACTAGAAAAAATAATGTTCAAATATTTAAAAGTTTGTCGACATACCACTGAATTTGGTACCAAAAATGACATGCCAAATAATTCAGTGTGAGCTTGAGAGTATTGGCGATATTTGGAGAGTTTCCTGGGTAGAACTCCATATGAAATTCTACAGTAACAGCATCGTAAGGAAAAAATAAGCAAAAGTTCAGTTAAAGCATTCGTAAGAGTACAAGGAAGTAATGAGATGTCCACAGCATAGTATATTTTACTTTACTTAATATAAAGAAATTTTAATTTTGAAAAATCTTTAGTCAAAATAATTTATTCAGATAAATGTCAGATGTTCGATGTCAAACTTCAGTTATTACTTAAAATAAGCAAATAGAAGAATGGAATATTTATTTGAGTTATTCATTAAAACAATAATTAATAAAGAAAATACATAAACAAAGGAAATCAATTTTGTCATAGAGCTACAGAATTTTCTGCGATATTGTCATGTGAAGCTCAATAAGTACAGCAAGGACCAGGGAGTTTCATAAAATGCAAATTTCAGTTTTTTCCCTAGACATACTTACAAACAAAGTGCGATATAGTCGTTTTTTATTTGGTGCGTGTCATTCCTGTCAGTTTGGTTATAACTGAAGAAATTTGATGTCGAACAGAATAATGTTTCAGGAATTTACGAATATTGACACTAATTTTTATATGTTCTTAATAAATAAATTATAGTCGTTTAATTTACTCTATACATTTTGGTTTATCAGCAGCAACTACTACTTCAAACATGTAAATTTTGTTCTTTACGTTAAAACGCAACAAAATACGTTTGAAACAAATGTTTTATTCACCTAAGAATTGATTACATTTTGAAAGAAAAATTGAATTCAAAATCACCGTATTTGTTGTTTTTATATTATGATGTAAAGAAAAGCAAAAAAAAAAAAAAAAATTCGAGCAATGCATTCAAAAAAAAAAAAAAAAAAAAATGAAAAAGAAAAAAAAAAACACGTACATTAATAGCAAAGTATTTGTTGAATTGAATAGTATTAAAGCTTCTATCAAAATGCAGCGAGTATATTTTGAAGCAAAAGACTCATTACATAAACGCATATTTCAAGTCGATGGCACATCCTTGTGACAGGTGGTATGAAAAAAAGTTGAGTTTTTTACCTTAATGGATATTTTGGATGCAATTTTTTTTAAGCTGATGATGATATGTAAGCGGCAAGACCATTACCTTCGTTACAGATTGTCCTTTTTAAGAATTTTTAACGGCTGTCATCAAGATAAGTGCCACATTGCTATTGGTGCACTTTTTGCGATAGCCATTATTTTGATGACATTAAATATATATAAGTAGATTATTCATGACTTAAGATTTTGGAATTGCAATAACTTTTCCGTTCTCATTGATTGCAATCGGTTGCGTTTTAAATGAATTAAGAACTTCATTTCTCACTTTTAGAGTCAAGTCATTATGCTTATCGTAATCTCATTTGTTACAATCTCATCACAATTAAAGTCATATAAATAGTTACTTTAATTGATGAGGTTGCATAAATTAGCAATAGTTATTAAATTGTTGCTTGATGCAAAATATGAAAAGGTATTTCATTAAAGTAATAATAACAATAAATATGATAACAGTTGATAAATAAATAAAAGAAATAAAAAAGGGGGCGAGTGTCCCTTGGTACTTGCGTTATAAGTGACATTTCTTACATTCATATATTTTTAAATGCATTTCTTTGTTAATGAATTTTTACGCGACAATATAAATTTTATGCAATGGAAGGTTGCCTTTCTTACATTCATATATTTTTAAATGAATTTTTAAATGACAACATAAATTTTAGGCAACGGAAGTTGTGTATGAAGTTAGTTTCTAATTCGAACTTTTGCCGATAGAAAGTTCAGTGGTGAAATGAAAAAGAATATTTTGAGAAATACAACCAGTATTTACAGCCGAAAGCATAGAACCTGAAGCGGAAAAGCTGCCTTCCTGGAGGACTTCTAAGGGCGGCACGTCGTGCATTTGCGCATTGAATTGAGCAAATAGAATAAAGAATCATATGAAAAAAACACACATTCAAACAGTGACGTCTGCAATTGATGGTTTCTTACAATGGCAGGCAGGAATGCATTTATTGCATTTAGTTACAGGATTCGGATCTTAATGTTTATTAAAACTCATACTGAAACAAATAAATGATACGGAGAATTATGTAGAAACTCTTTTGTAAAACGTTTTAATAGCTGGTTTAGTACACTCCCTGCATTCATTTGATAAGAAAATGATTCTAGTTTAGAATTAACAACATGTTAATAATCATAAGAAGAAGAAGAGTAAGGAGAACAAGAAAAAGAATTTAGCAAGTCCGAACCGCAAACTAAATTGTTCTGCAATAATAATTACCAGATTCACTCTGATTCTATAAAAGATAATGGCGACATTTTCCTTTGTAAAATAAAAATGTGTCGTCTTTTTGAGTAGCGAATGAGTTTAAATTTGTTTCTGGGTTCAAAACTGTCGGTGCTTGCATTTTTTTTTTTTTTTTTAATTCTTCAAAACTCCTAGCAAGAAAGTATAGGGCTTTGGATGCATTTTAACCTGTTTTTTAAAAAATATCTTCATTTTTATGTTTTCTTGTGCCAATTATTCGGGACCGTTCCTTTTAACTCCATCTACACCTGAATAAAACAGTTTATATATTAATTATCTTTATTGAATTCGAACACCTCAGAAGGGCTGAAGTCAATCTACAGATCAAAGTCAATTACTACTCAAAGGCGTTCAATAAATCATCAGAAATCATCTCTGAAGCCTAGAGAGAGATTCATTTTATTAGGAAACTAAAACACGCGCATTTTTGACGTTCTGCTTAAACTAGATGTAAGAAAGATAAAGGTTAATAATTTTGTATTATGTTTTTCTAAACAAGCTGTCCATAAAAGCGAACCTTTCATACAAAAAGCAGAGTTTAAATGAAACAACCATGCACAATTACAAAACTTAACAAGAAGCTCCGTCTAGAACTACACGAGCCTACTTTCCCGTATACACCAAATTCAAATTTATAATCTAGTTATCTCTTTTTCTCTCTTTCTCATTTAGCTTTAGTTCTTAATTACTTCAAATATACCTTGTTCATCGGATAATACATATTCATTCACTCATTTATTCTTTCCTTTATTCAGCCGTTCATTTATTCATTCATTCGTTTACTCATTCATGTGTTTATTCATTCATTTACTCAATCATGTATTTATTCACTCATTTATTCATTCATTGATTCATTCTTTCACTCTTTCATTCATTCATTCATTCATTTACTCATTCATGTATTTATTCACTCATTTATTCATTCATTCATTCTCTTCCTCATTCATTTATTCATTGATTCATTCTTTCACTCTTTCATTTATTCATTGAGAAATATCCTTAAAAATCCCGATAAAAATTTTGTATAGGAAAATAGGCTCGTTAGTTCTGGATGAACTTTTTATTTGCACATGTTCTACGTTATATGAGCTTTCCGATAAAGTTTGTTCCAAGCAAATCGGTCCGTCAGATCAGGATTTGTATAGGATTGAAATTTCCCCGTAAGCGCTATGTTAATTTTTTGAACTGTTCAAAAATGAACAAAAACTGTTCAAATTAATATTTCACGCTAAGAGCTTCCTCCAGAAAGCTTGTTAATTGGAACATGGATCTTGTACCCAGAGTTTACATCATTTGCTTCATTTTTGCCCATAGGCGCTAATGTTAAATTTTTTTGAACTGCTCAAAATTGAACGAAAAGTTGTTCAAATCAAAAAGTAAAATATGGAAATGAGATGTCCTTGCCGAAATATTTCGAATGCAAAAAATTTTTTTTAGAATCAGACAATTCGTTCAAAAGTTATTAGGGGGAGACAGACAGACAAAAAGAGCGACAGACTGACAGACACACTTTTTCCCCGATCTCAAAACCTTACTTTCAATTTTTTTTTTCTATCTTTATTTAATTACTTCACTTATTTTTGACTTTTATTTATTTTTAACGATATTTTTCCCGATACGTAAAGCCTTCTTTCATGCTTTATTATTATTTTTTTCACTTTTACGGGAAAGTAGGCTAAAAAAGAATAAATAAATAAAAAATAATCTAAAATTAACTTTAAATATCCAGCGTGTATCATGTCAGCACTCTGGTTTAAGTTGGCAACTCTAATATTTGCCACCTGGAATTGCTAAAGTTATTAAAAATAAATCACTCAATCAAAGTGCTGTTATTATTAAACAAAATTGTTAAGTATTTTTGAAATTCAAATACGGCGGGCCCATTGGGACAGCTGTTACTTTTCGATAGCATGTTTTGAAGTATCGTTTTCTTATTGAAATCAAATAATCTAGATGCGATGCATCTGTGAATTTACATAGATATAGAGCTATTGTTTTCTGCTCTCATTCATATTTCCAATAATTTCTCATGCAAAACAACATGTTTGCTCAGCTTCAAGAAAGAGAAAGCACCTGAAAGCATGCCATGACATTTTTGAATATGAAAGAAGACGAGATTATTCTTTGATATTAATGTTTAAAGTAAATATTGTTAGAGAGACAATTTCATAATTATGCATTTCTTACATTTATTTCAAAGCAAGCTAATTGTTTTTCCTAAAAAAAAAGAATGGCAGTAATATGCAAATTTGGAATATTCATGTTTACATCAAACAAATAATGCTAAGTTTTCATATTCCACAAAAGTCTTATATGGCTGTCATTTTTAAATACGTACTCTTCGGCTGTGGTGAATAGCAGCGGTGATTGTCTACGAGTTACTCATAAAAAATTAAGGGCTCATTCACTTAATGTCATGTCCAGAGCTTATTGAAGATCATATCATATGTAAGCAGCATAAAAGGTTATAATAAAATATTCCATGATGTAAAAGAATGACCATTTTTTTTGGTCATTTAAAATGGTCAATTTCCACGGCTTCTGCAGAGGAAGTTGGGACAGTATGTGGTATCGAGGAGGAGCGAAAAGCTCTATTTTATTACAGCAGCGACAGTACGGGAGGAGGGGGGGGGGGTCCACCCAGGGTGACACTTTTTTTGGAGAGTGTAAGGAAGGGGATGATATCCAAAATGAGAAAGTTTTTGAAAAAAAATGTATTCTCGAATTAATAATTTTACTGATGCATTTTCAACGTATCATAACTGAAAATAAATGTAGTTTACTGTAAGTTACACCCTTTAAAGCGTTTTATAGCGCAAGGGGGAAAATGCTAAATGTTCGGACTATCTCTGTGCATGCCGAACCACACCAAATCAACAAAAGAAATTTCTAGAGATTTTTGTTTCACTAAAAAAATGATATAACTAGAAAACTACAAGTGTATACGACACAACATTTTTTTGGGGGGAGGGGGGTGGACGGACACCACAAATTACCGCCTCAGGTGACACCCATGCTAGGAACGCCACTCAATCTATCCAGCATTTTTATTGGGTCGCATTTATGTGAATTTAATTCTGTGAAAAATAAAAAAATATCGTGAAAATTCAAAATTTAAATGTGTAGTAATAAAGAAAAATCATTATTTACCGGTTATCTCTTCATACTAAAAAAAAAAGTAATTCGCGCTGCTGTCGCTGGATTAGAGAATTTCTGCCCTGCGTGCTTCACACTCTTATAAGTCAAAAATTACCCAATGAATAATTCTGAAAATTTTATGATTTATAGAGAACTTTCTGGCAACCACGCTGATGAAAAACATTTATACATTTGAATAGTAGTTTCAGAATTATTAAATTTGAAAGTCAAAAAATTTATTTTCTCTATGTTTGTGTTCCCCTAAGGGCTCAATTTTAAATAAATCTACACGATTTCTGGAATGTTTATAATGCTTATTATATTTTTACCTATGAAATTTCACAATTTACTTTAGAGCACGCATTTCATCTCAGGCTCGGTGAATCTTGTTTTAGAATTTGCGACCAGTTCTACAGCTGTTAGATGTGTTCTAATTGTTGAATAAAGTGCAAACACATAGTGGGATGTGAAATTCTTTACAGGGTTTAAAGCTCAAAAATCTGAAAGTGCATGGTGTTCTTTAATTAAGTAGTGACAATTATAAATTGTGCTTAAAATCGAAACGGAAAAATTCAAATTCGAATTTGTAAAAATATGTAAACAAACAAATAAATAAATACATTAAAAAATTGATTAAATAAACAACTAGTTAAATCACTTCTTGGTTTGTTAAGACCTCAACTAGGGTACTTATAAAAAGAAGTTCGCAGTTCTGGACCACTTGATCTGAATTTCAGCTGACCGACACACACACAGGCAAACGTTTTGCTTGGTTAATACTGAAGTATTTCTGAAATTTTCCTATTCCTCCAATAATAATATTCATTTAGCATTACAATAGTATACGTTCCCCTCTCTCTCTCTCATATATATATATTCGAAAATCTACACTGCATGCATCATTTTTACATGGTTTTATTTAACTTGATTTGTGGCGGAATTTTGCAAGGCGGTTTTCGACAACTATTACTGCATAAATTATCTTCAAATTTTGCACACAAGCTTATCTTCGATGACAATACAATAATCCATCTATTTTATAATTTATTATAACGTTAATTAGGAAAAAAAATTTGGCTCTGAGGAAATTATCAGCATTATCATTTGTCGTTCGGCAACAATAGTTTTGTTTGGATAATGCAACTATGTTTAGTTTGTTACATGGTTTTATTTAACTTGACTTGTCAGGAACTTTGTTACGCGGTTTTCGACCACTATTACTGCATAAATTATCTTTAAACTTTGCACATAAGCTTATCTTCGATGACAATGCAATAATCCATCCATTTTATAATTTATATAACGTTAATTAGGAAGAAAAATAATAATTTTGGCTCTGAGGAAATTATCAGAATTATCATTTGTCATTTGGCAACAATAGTTTTGTTTGAATAATGCAACGATGTTTTGAATATAAATAAAACCATGTAACTTAAAACCATTTTTGGCGATTTAATATTATTTCATTTTAAATGTATTTCTTAGTGGCAGTAGGAATTAATGTAGATACTGATGCTCTTCAAAAAACGGGGGGGAAACATCTTCAACTACCTCAAAGACAAATAAAAGTTCACCTACATATTTCGACAAACTTTGAAAATACAGGGAGTTATTGCAAACAAGTTCAATATCTTGCAGCTAAACCAACAAGCGTTATTAAAAGTTAAAGAAATTATTTTGAAAATTAAGTTATGTAGTTTATACACTTCATTTTAAATTTTAGCATTCATTTTAATTGGAGTTTTTCATTTACATTTTAGATTAATTTTTGTTTACGGCGAAAAGTGGTTAAAAGTGCAGTAATTAGTTAAGAATAAATTAAGACAAAAATTAAGTCTTAAAAAATCCAAATCGATCTGGCTGTTGTAAACCAGGTTTGTGAAGTTCTTCGGACATCAGAACTGTAGCGTTCTGCTATAGAAATTAAGCATAGAAGACGTAGCATTTAACATGGAGCTCATTGTTCCGAGACAAACCGGTAGCAGCAGAATTGCGTATTAATTTATACATCATATCATCATAATCTCAATCATAGAATTGTCTGTTAAACTGAATATTTCAGTTGCAAAATCCAATAGATATTACGTAAATCGATAAAATCCGTTGCTTTTTCATTTTTATATCATACGCGTGGAAAGGTGATTGGTTCTTTCTGAAACGGGCTCTAAATTGTTATTCTTTGTCAGGGGTCGATTCAGAATTATTTAACAGGATCCGTTTTTTGTGAAAATTCAAATCCTTTGGTCAAAATTAAAAATTTAAAAATACAGTAAAGAAAAATTTTATTATTATTTGCCGGTTTTATGGTGTAAAAACACGATTCAGAAGCTCGGAATTTTGTGAAGGGTACGTTTTAATTGATTTGAGTTTTGTGAAGGGGGTCCGTTTCAATTGATTTGAATTTTGTGAAAGGTCCGTTTTAATTGATTTGAATTTTGTGAAGGGTCCGTTTTGATTAATTGGAATTTTGTGAAGTGTCCGTTTTAATTAATTGAAATTTTGTGAAGGGTCCGTTTTCATTAATTAGGATTTTGGGAAGAAACACCAACCGGAATTTCCTCTGGCGCAACCACTGTTTATATTAAAAACGATACCAGTTGCATTAAACTGCCAATTTCTGCCACATAGAGGAATCTTAAAAGTATTTTGTTTATTTTTGAGGAATATTCTCGGATTGGTTTTCCTCTTTTCTTTTGCAATATGCTATCTCGTGAAAAGATAAAGAACAAAATAAAGGACCTAAGCTAAAAAAAAAAAAAAAATATTAAGTCATTATTTACCCCATACATGCTAAGCAGCATGAAACCTAGTAAGAGAATATTAACAATTAAATTAATTAAAAATCAACTGGCTTATTTTTACAATAATGAATAATTAGAATTCATTCTCTCCAAAATCTTCATTTAACAATAAAGCTTAGTTTAACCATCGTTAGAAGAAAAAAAGAGTCTGGTAAATAACTCACATTATATTCATTTATTCTAGAGTTTTTATGAAAAAACTCTATTTGACGATTTTTTTTATTATCAACGACGAATATTTTTATGATATATATGACGATTTTTTTAAAATCAGAGTTATATAAAATTTTAGAAAATAAAATTATGTATTATCCATTGGTGGTTCCCAACCTTTTTTCTCTTGCTAACCCCTTCCAAGATCCGAAATAAACCCCCTCCTGTAGCTATTAGTAGCGGATAACAAAACTATAAAATTTGCTAGCACATTTATTTTCCATGTTGTTCAATAGTTCACAAGAGTAAATGAAAATATAATTGCAAAACATCTAAGGATAAACAAAAACTAAAATACATCTACAAGAAAATTAATACATTTTTTTAATTTTTACTTTTTTATTATTTGTTAATTTTGAATTACTAATAGGGCAGTATAAATATATTTGCCAAATATATTTTTAAACATTTTTTTCCCGATAGAGCGAAATGTGGAATGGCATGAGAAATTACACCTACAAAATTTTGAAGCAATCAATAAATATCTTTCGGGTTGAATTCGTAAAAGCTGCTGAAATTTACAAAAATGTTAAGATTTACATGTTTTCAAATTTCTCGTTGCGATAATGCAAAAAAGTAAAAACAAAATTTTACATTTTATTAAATTTACATATTTTCAACTCTTTCTTCACATCTAACGAGGAAATTGGAAAATGGTTGGAGAAATATACGTTCAAAATTTATAACAAATCAATGGATATCTTTCGATACCACTTTGAAATTCAAATCTCGATATCTGGTAACAGTAGAAATAAGTGCATTTTAAATTTTACACGTATGCTTTCTATGCCAGTCCACAGCTTTTGCGCATTATCGGGCACACAATTTATTTTTATAAAAATCATTTTTACACTCCTTTCTAATTCGTATAAATTTATTATCTAGCCTTTTTTTAAATGTCAACAGTTAAAAATTCCGCTATTGAAATATCATTTTCACGAACCTAATTTCTACACCAGCCGAGCCCCTGGGGGTTCGCGAACCACCGGTTGGGAAACGCTGCCCAAGTTGTTCACAATGAAAGGACCCTGAATTGTAAATGCATTTGCAGGACTATTTTAATCTTCCGAGTTCTTCAAAAAACATAAAATCAGTATTTTACTCCATATTACTGTAGATGAGCCAGAATGTATAGACGCGGGAGTTAAACTTCAACGTTGAAAAGAAAGAAGAAAAAAAAGTGATGTCTATACTTATTTGGTGCGTATATAGTCAATCCAATCTCGTTCGATGACGGGTAGAAAGAGAAATTCCTTCAGAAGGGTCCCTTTTACCGATTATGGTTTCCGATAGGACGCTCCGCATTGTGGTTTCTCCCATGGAAAAAAAGATTTCATTCCTACGCTCCTGCGAAACCATTTGCTTGAATGGAGCTATTCGTTTTACTGACAGCCTGTTTCCGATAACTTCTCGACGGAAAAGGACATGCATGCAATCTGTTGAGATTCGAGGCGCATAAGAAAAGAACGTTAACCTAAATATTCGCGTTCAATAAAGAAATGATTTCGCCCGCGAATCTTCTTCTTAAGAATAAATATTTTAAAATGAACTTATTTGTGTTGTCACACTTGTGAAATTGTTGAAATATGGTGACAGTTTACCATTTTCCTTAGAATGAAACTAAAAATAAAAGAAACAAAACAATCCATACAAGTAGGAAAGTCAATATGTGCAATACAAAGTGATCCGCAAAATAGCATTCGACTATGATACGTCAGAAACTGGTTTTGTGGAAGATTGTTTTAGAAAAAAGTTGCAAAAACCCTTCAAATTGTTAGTAATATAAAACTTGGCGAATTCATTTGTTTGTATTTGTTCCTGTTTAAGTTACACTTCTTTTGCAAATCTGTTGGTTGATGAAGGTAAAATTTAACATGAAACGGAAGTAATATTCAAACGGAAGTGACATCATTTGTTACCAAAAATGAGATGTCAAATCCAATATCAGCATGACCATATTAGCGATGCTTGGCGAATTGCCCGTAGAATTACATGTTAAGCAATGGGCGAGATTTAATAGACTTTCACTGTAAAACTGCCTTTTCTGCATTAGTTCTACGGCAAACTAGGAGGTGTGGGCATTTAAAATCGCCCTGTTTTCATGCTGATAGGGGTGTAAAGAATAGTGATTAGGCCGAATAGCCGAATACCGAATATTCGGCCATTTCTTCTAGGCCGAATAGGCCGAAACCGAATATTCGGCCAATGTCTTAGGCCGAATACCGAATATTCGGCGGCCGAATATTAAACTTTCCAGAAAATCATTCCAATAGAAAGTATTTGACAAATTTAAAATTATTGACAAGGTCAAACACCAATGAAACACAATCTATGATGTATGATTTAATTATGTTTGTTAAGAATTTAAAACTATTTTAAATTAATCTATTTTCTCTATTGTTTTGAATGTAATAAAACTAAGAATTTCACCCACAGGTGGAATAGAAATGACAGGTTTTATGGTAGTAATCGTTAGCATTATTTTACTAATTATTTAATTCAAATGAAAGAACTACTATTGGTTAGTGAACTTTTACCTTGCTCAAAACTGTTTTATGAAGATATTTATGTTACTGTTTTAAAAGTTAATATTTTTATCTTATGGGGTTTTTTACATACCCATATTTAAACGATCTATTAAAATTTAATACACTTAACTGGAATATATTTTTATTTTCAAAAACCCCAATAACTCATGCTATCTAAATATTCATGATATATTCTAGCCTTTGCACATTTCTCTCTTACCCAATATTCACAGTAAATCAGTCTACCCAAACAAAATCTGACTTCCATTTTGTTGATAATAACAAAATTAATTTTTCATATATCATAGTTAACTCTTGCCAGCTTTGGGAGCAAATTCAAAATATAAAATAAAATACTTTAAAATATGTTTTTGCACAGTCACATCTGAAACAAGGTTTAAAAAAAGCAGGTTTTTTAAAAATTATTTTTACTTACTAAACTATATACTAATGTATTATTTTGCAATAATTACAATATAATTTTTAATATTTAAAATCTACTAATTTCTTTATTTTTTATATTTCTACTGCAGCAGAACTATTCGGCCAAATAGTCCATCAATATTCGGCCAGGCCGAATATTGACCTTACTCAGTATTCGGTCAGGCCGAATATTCGGCTTGGTGATGAAATGATTATTCGGCCAAAGGGCCGAATAGGCCGAATACCGAATAGTGGCCGAATATTCGTTACATCCCTACATGCTAACGCATTTTATTTTACATTTATTTTAACACATTCAGTTTCATTATTGTTATAGTAATTTCGAAATTTCTGGCGTAAAAAAATCAGTTAAATTCTGTAAGCTTGCAAGTACATAATTACTGTACGATCGTCTAAAAACAAATTAGAAAACGAAAATGAAAAATGTATTAAAATAATCAGGAATTTTAAGAAGCGTAAGTTCTAACGCTGGTACATGAGTACACGCACATATATCTGTTTTTAAAAAGTTTAAAATATCATTTCAGTATTTAGGGATTTAATTGCATTAAAATGTAGCAGAATAACCGCGTGCTATAAACTTAATCGATTATATACACATTTTATAGGACATGGTAGGCATTACTATGACAAATATACTTGTGCAGGATGTTAATTTCTTATCTCTGCGTTGTTGATCAGTAAAATTTCTATTAATAAGACTTTCTTTTTATTTAGTTTTAACATAATAATTGAGATGAAAACCTTTGAACGCACAGTAATATTCCATCTTTAAGTTCCTAGAATAACAAATTGTTACATGAATATTTAAGGCTGCTTTAAAAGCATATTTTACTAAGATGTAGACTAAAAAGCTCCCGTTTTTCTCAGCTGTATTTAAACGAGAGTTAAAGCCATTTGCATACACAGAGTAATCTTGTACTCTTTGGAGAATGTTTCAAGTTGAACCGTTTGGTGAGCATATGGGATTTTTCGTCTTCTGCAATAAAATATTAACTCCCGCCTCCATATAATTTTCGTTTTCAGTTTCAGAAAGAAGCATAAAAATTTATTCTTCCTTATGTTTATTTAAAAACTCTGCTGAAGATATCGTACAACATTGTAGGATCCGATAAATAACAGACTATAACCTATTCTCTGCTATGTATCCGTCCATAAATCTAAAGAATACATTTTAAATTCCTTTCGATTTTCTCCTTCGTTTAGTTAGAAAATACGGTCACCGTTCTGGGAAGAGTTACAAAGTCCAAAACTCCAGTTTCCAGCTATTGAGTCAATGAAAGCTACAAATCGTGAAAATAGAAAAATTCATTTTACAGACCCATAATTCCTGCAATAGCTTTACTTATGTAACTTTTAAATTGCGTTATTTCATGAAATTACTAACTGCAAATTTCAATTCCCTGAAGTAGTCAAGTAGTAGTAAAAAAATTTTTTTTTCTAAAATTTTGTTCCACTTTAAAGCAGTTAAAAAACTAATAAATTTGGTTATCACCAATAAATACATAGGCAATTTCTTTGAAAACATGAAAGATGTTCTTTCACTAATTTAATCTATGATAAAACGGAAGTTTTGAATAACCGTAAGTGTAGGTGACAAGGGAGAAATAAATTGCTTTCACATCATTTTTTTAAACCCGAGTAAGTTACGTCGTTTTAGCTTTTAATATGTTGCAGATTGCGCCAACTGCCTCACCAGACGGCGTGACGTCAAGGCATAAAAAAATAGAAACGTTACTAACCAGATGCTCATCAGAACTGCCCGGAGCGGGTTGTGCATTTTGAAGCACTCGCATAGTGCTAATGTTCCCTTTAGTTTTAATTCAATGTAAATAATTCAATGTAGATAGTTAGTTTTAATTAAATGTTAATTTTTTTTCTTTCCTCATGAGTAGTTATAATTGAATACTTGCCTCACTGAGTTAGCATCAAAACAGAAGAAGAACTAAGGTGAGTCGAACCTTTGTATTTTTCATTTAGTACATCTCAGCTCGAAAATTATTTAGACTGAAATATTGCATTTTGTGTAACAAATTTTTTGGTGCCGAAACCCGGGACATTTCCTAGGACTTTAGATGATACACAAGTTTGATTCAGTTTATATAATTTAAATTTGAAAATCTAGAAATAATTATATTTATGAAAATGGAGATAGGTCGACTCAAAAGTTCTAGAAAAGGTGTGAGGCAAGCAACAACTAAGTTGCTGACTAATTTAAAAGCAGAAATAGAAAAGGGAACAGAAATGTCTACAGACATTATTGAAGAGTATCTCGCACAATTAAGTATCAAAGAAACAAGATTAAATGAGCTCGATACAGACATAGAAAAGTTAACAGAGGTTGATAAATTAGATGAAGAAGTCTCTTCTACAGAATCCTATAATGAGAAAATCCAAATGTGGAAAATTCGCGCCAATCGAATTTTGAATCAACCAAATACAACAGCAGCTCAGAACATTGTTCCTAGTGATTTGGCCTCTGGCTCAGAAAACAGAAGTCCTGTACAGTGTACTGTCAAATTACCGCGCCTTCAGTTGAATAAGTTTGATGGCAATATTTTAAAATTTCAAGAATTTTTTGAGCAATTTAAAGTTGCGATCGATGAAAACAAAAGTTTAACGGATGTGGAAAAGTTTAGCTATTTAAAGTCATACTTAACACATGAGGCTGAAATAGCTATTCGCGGTTTATCTCTCACTGGCGATAATTATAGAACAGCAATTAATATTTTGAAGGAACGTTTCGGGAGAAAAGAAATTGTTATAGATGCGCACATGAGCAAGCTTTTATCTTTAGCACCAGTACGAAGATTGAATGACATTTTTGCATTACGCCGTTTATATTCTGAATGTGAAATACAAATACGTGGGTTACAAAATCTTGGAATCGATTCCGATGAGTACAGTCGCTTGTTATACCCGATTCTCATTAAAGCGATACCGCGGGAATTAGCTTTGAATTTCACCCGGTCAATGTATAACGAAACAGAAGGCAAAATTTCTGATCTTTTGCTATTTTTGAAATCTGAAATAGAGTGTCGTGAAAGAAATGACGCGTTTTTTAAAGGAGTAGAAAGTAATGAATGTGTAAATAAAAATGTAAATAAATGGAATCATCATGATAATAAATTTTCTAACAAGTATTATTCTAAACCCCTGCACAGTAAGAAAGATCCTAATTCAAATCCCATAATCCCAAGTGCAGCTACTTTCCATACAGATGTGATTAAATCACATAAAGAATGTGCATTTTGTAATGATGAAAGTCATGAATCAGATAATTGCCCTCTTAGTATATCGGAAAGAAGAAATAAGCTTAAGCAACAAGCTAAGTGTTTCGTGTGCTTGCGCAGAGGTCACAGGCAGATTAACTGCTTCAGAAAAACCACATGTGTAGCCGGCAAAAAACATAACAGCTTAATATGCGATTGCTTATGTCTAAAACCCAACGAGAGGCGATCGGAACTTCCCAACAACAGACGGAATGAAAAGGGCTCAGCGCCTACGCTTTCCCCTCCCCCACCGGCAGACAGCAGTGAAACCATAACTAACGTATACACCACTAACTGCGAAGGGAATCAATTGAATCCATCTGTTTTTCTTCAAACCATCACCGTAGAAGCAATAAGTAAAAATGGAGCATATCCCATTCGAATTTTGTTTGACCTTGGAAGTACCAGATCCTTTTGCCTTCGCAAATGCGCGAAGATTTTGGAATTACCGATTCTTTCCGACGAACCTATGAAAGTTTTTTCCTTCGGTGAAACTGCTGCGCGTATTGAGAATAGAGAAAGAGCAAAAATAAAAATTCAGAATCCATTTGATCATGAAAAATGTCTTACACTGGAAGCTATTTTGACCGATGTTATAACTAATGCTGAAGTACCTATTCCCGATAAAGAAATGAGACTTTTGTGCAAACAAATGGGTATTAAACTATCAGAAGGGTTTGATGAATCTCTGTCAAAAGAAATTTGTTTGTTAATTGGAAGCGATTATCTGTGGGAAATTTATACAGGTAAAGTCCAAAGAATTTCTAAAAATCTGGTTGCAGTTGAAACAATTTTTGGACATTGTTTAAGTGGGACACAACATTTTTATGCAAAAAATGCGGTGACTTTGCATGTCATGACAGAAGATAAACTTATAAAAGAAGACATAATTGTCTCGAATCAAATAAAGAAATTTTGGGAATTAGATTGCTTGGGAATAAAAGATGATGCCATTGAATTGTCTAAAATAGACTCGGAAATATTAGAGGAATTTGAGAGAGGGATCAAATATGAAAATTCGAGGTATGAAGTTAAACTGCCATGGAATTCCAACTCACAAGAACTGTCAAATAATTTCGCGATAGCTAAACGAAGATTAATAAATTTATTTTCGCGATTTAAGTCAAAAGACCATTCTTATTTTGAAGATTATAACCAAATTATCACAAATCAAATTTCGGAAGGTATTGTTGAAGAAGCTCCCGTTTTTTCCGAGGATGAAGAACTAACTAATCGAGTTTATTTTATGCCACATCATGGGGTAAGACGTCAGGATAAAGATACATCAAAATTAAGAATTGTTTTTGACTGTTCATCTCATCAAAATGGGTTTTCATCTTTGAACCATTGTTTGTTACCGGGTCCAAACCTTAATCCGAATTTATTGACCATTCTTTTGAAATTTAGGATACATAAGATTGCGTTCATTGGAGACATAAAAATGGCCTTTTTAATGGTAGGAATTTCTCCGGAAGATCGTGATGTTCAAAGATTTCTTTGGGTAGAGAATCCGTTTAGTGAGTCGATGAAACTGAAAATTTTAAGAATGACAAGAGTTACATTTGGTCAGAGTTCTAGCCCATTTCTTCTTGCTGCCACGATCAAGCATCATTTAAAGAAATTCAAGGATAATTTTCCAGAAGCCGTCTCAAAACTTGATGAAGATTTGTATGTTGATGATTTTATTTCAGGAACTGAAAATGTAGAAGATGCATGCAATTTGTCACAACAGGCGAAATATATTATGGAAATGGCTAGTATGGAGTTAAGAAAATGGCAAACAAATTCAAAGGAGTTGAGGGAATATTGGGAAAAGGAAAATTTTCACCTGAGTAATGATGAAGGTTGCGCATCGACACTTAAAGTTTTGGGAATTAAATGGAACAGCGAGAAAGATGAATTTCAGCTAGAACTGTCTACTGCTTTAAAATCGTTAGAAATGAAATCATATACTAAACGTAAGATATTGCAAATTACTTGTACATTATTTGACCCAATCGGCTTTATTTCCCCGTTTATGATACGAATGAAAATTTTGTTTCAAAGGTTATGGGAACGCGGAATTAAATGGGATGAAGAATTACCCTCAGATTTACGAAAGGAATGGGATAAATGGACGGATGAAGTACCGAAATTGCAATCTTTGACCATAGCACGCCCCTATTTCCCTCAAAACTTCCAGATTATCAAGGAAAATATTGAACTGCACATATTTTGTGACGCAAGTGAGTCTGCGTACGGAGCTGTTGCATATTTACGTTTTTCGTCAGAAAAGGAATTTTACATCACATTTCTTGCTTCAAAGGCTAGAGTTGCTCCGCTTAAGCGTTTGACGCTTCCTAGATTGGAGCTAATGGGATGCGTCATTGCAGCCAGACTTGCCAGTTACATGCAGCCAATTTTTGAGATCGAAACGCAAGGCATATTCATTTGGACTGATTCCAATATTGCGTTAAGCTGGAATCGAGCACACGCCAACAATTGGAAACCATTTGTTTCGAATCGTGTTGCAGAAATCCAAAATTTCACTGATCCACAGAACTGGAACCACTGTAGCGGAAAAGAAAATCCAGCAGATTTGTTGACAAGAGGATGCAGTGCCGAAAAGTTGCTGAAAGAAGAAAAGTGGTGGAAGGGACCCAAGTGGTTAATGCAGGAGAAGAATTTGTGGCCCAAAAATAAAATTATTCCAACTGTAGAAGAAGTAGTCGAAGAAAAAAGATCAATCACGAAAAAATCAATCCAGTTATTTTGTCAGACTACACCAGATGAACCAATTTTTGATATTAATAAGTATAGTGGCCTTCTGAAAGTCTTTCGTATCACTGCTTGGTGTTTCCGATTTATCTGCAATATTCAGAAGAAGAATCCAAAGAAATTTACTACTGTAACAACAGAAGAGTTGACAACTGCAGAGAATTATTGGATCAAAAGAGTCCAGAGTGAGCACTTTACTGGAGAATTATATGCATTAAAGAATAAAGTTATTTTACCTTCAAGTTCGAAGATTTACAAATTTGATCCTTTCTTAGATGAAGAAGGAATATTGAGGATAGGTGGAAGACTGCAAAATTCTAACTTGTGTTTCAATGAAAAACATCCTATCATTTTACCGAATAAGAACAGATTTGTTAAACTACTGATTATGCAAAATCATAAATGTATCGGACATGGAGGAGTGGCAGAAACGTTAACACAGTTAAGAGATAAATTTTGGATTATCAGAGGAAGACAAAGTGTTAAAGGCGTCATAAACGAATGTCTGACTTGCCACATATTTAAATTTAAGCCCGCGATGCAAGATATGGCACCTTTACCACTTGATAGAATTCTAGAAACCTTTCCGTTCGAACACTGTGGCATAGATTTTGCAGGACCACTGTTCATTAAGGATGAAGAAGGGAAGGCCTACATAGTCCTGTTTACGTGTGCAGTAACTAGAGCGATTCATTTGGAAGCTGTATCGAATTTAACAACTGATAAATTCTTATTGGCATTTCGGAGGTTTGTAGCGAGAAGAGGATTATGCCGGAAGATTTATACAGATAATGCTAAAACATTTAAGAAAGCAGAGAAATATTTAAAGAAGCTATATGCTATGATAGAAGAACCTGAAATCCTCAAATTTTTAGGGAAACAAGGAATACAGTGGAGATACATAGTAGAAAGAGCCGCTTGGTGGGGAGGTTTTTGGGAAAGAATGGTTAGGTCCGTAAAAACATGTCTGAAGAAAATCATTTGGAAGGCTTGCTTGAAGTTTGAAGAAGTAGAGACCGTTTTGACTGAAGTTGAAGCAATATTGAATTCCAGACCACTAACATATACATGCACGGATAGCAAAGAACCCGAATCTCTTACACCAGGACATTTTCTGATAAGCCGAAGACTCACCACGTTACCTCATGGAAGACGAGAGACAGTTAGCTCTACGAAAGATACTTTAACTAAGAGATACAAGTACAGACTCTTATTCATTGAAAGATTTTGGAAGAAATGGAAGCACCATTATTTGTTAGAGCTCAGATCTGCACATGAAACTCGAAGATTCAGGAAACCATCAAATCTACAACCTAACGACGCAGTCATCGTAGCGGACTGCGACCAACCAAAGATGTTGTGGCGAATGGGACTTATCACAGCAGTTCATCCTGGCCGTGATGGAAAAGTTAGAAGTTGCACAGTCAGATTGCCAAATGGAACTTCACTTAAGAGACCGGTGCAGCTTCTGTATCCGCTTGAACTTTCCTGCTCGGCAGCTAGCACGTGATTTGGAAAGTGACTTTCCTGCTTCTTCGGGGCCCGGAGGATGTTGCAGATTGCGCCAACTGCCTCACCAGACGGCGTGACGTCAAGGCATAAAAAAATAGAAACGTTACTAACCAGATGCTCATCAGAACTGCCCGGAGCGGGTTGTGCATTTTGAAGCACTCGCATAGTGCTAATGTTCCCTTTAGTTTTAATTCAATGTAAATAATTCAATGTAGATAGTTAGTTTTAATTAAATGTTAATTTTTTTTCTTTCCTCATGAGTAGTTATAATTGAATACTTGCCTCACTGAGTTAGCATCAAAACAGAAGAAGAACTAAGGTGAGTCGAACCTTTGTATTTTTCATTTAGTACATCTCAACTCGAAAATTATTTAGACTGAAATATTGCATTTTGTGTAACATAATATCTCTATCCATTATCGCTATGTAGAATTGTGAAACGTATTTTTCTTTGATTTCTGTTATGTTTTAGGGAACATTATTTAATATATATTTTTTGAAAATTTACCGCATACATATTTTGAAGCTATTTTATGTAAAAAAAAAAAAAAAAAACTAAACTAACGATTAATTTTGATTGTATATTTGCTTAAATTAAAGTAATATTAGAATCGTTAAGATCAAGTGCAGCAATTCCTTAAAGCTATATTAAACGGATTGTTGCTCTATAAAATAAAACATTTTCTTTTGCCCAAAATTTGGAAAAAATACGCCAAAATGGAATATTCATTCTGACTATGAAAGAAAAGTATTCTCATCAAATTTTTCATTGACTTACGTAGTGACTGGGCAGAACAAATCTTCTTATGTAATGTTGCACAAAATGTAAATTGCATATGTTTTCGAATTTTTTTTTAAAAATTTATGAGTTCTTTCGCATTTGGCAGTTTTACGGAAGTTCCGTGGTTAATGCGGCTGTGCGCATTAATGACACTAATCTTAAAATTATAATATTCATTTTCAATTTTATATGGGCATGATTAAACTGTGGGTATAAATCATATACTATAAAACTACCACGAAACTTTCCATGTAGATTCTGTCCATTCGCCTCTCAACAAAATCAAGTGAAAATCTAAAATATTCTTTTTTATACGGAGTTTTTGAAGTGGCCTCCTCTGAAGGAGACGAAAAGAGTCGCAGATTATTTTATCGTTGCGGGCATAGACCTTGTAAAATCGTAGACACCGCTTGTGGGAGATCCAGTGGCAAAAAGGCGGGTGTCGCTCTGGCTGACGTGATCAAAAGCGAAAGCCAATCTCTGTGTAGAAGGCGTTACTGCTGCTGATAAGCGAGCGTTTCGAGTTCCACTCGCATTGGGGTCCTCTCGTTCGGTGCAATTGAAAGCGCAGCAGACTCCTATCTTGAAAACTTCGCGCCGTAGGACAAAACTAAGGAAAACGCAGATACGACGAAGCGAGATTAGACAAGAGACGCTAATTGGTCGAAACTGGATCTTACTCTCTACTTCACGTGACCTGTTCACCCTTCGGTCACTCGCAAAGCGAAGGAAAAGCCAGCGTTTCTCCGTCTATGCTAATATCACAAATCAAATTTCGGAAGGTATTGTTGAAGAAGCTCCCGTTTTTTCCGAGGATGAAGAACTAACTAATCGAGTTTATTTTATGCCACATCATGGGGTAAGACGTCAGGATAAAGATACATCAAAATTAAGAATTGTTTTTGACTGTTCATCTCATCAAAATGGGTTTTCATCTTTGAACCATTGTTTGTTACCGGGTCCAAACCTTAATCCGAATTTATTGACCATTCTTTTGAAATTTAGGATACATAAGATTGCGTTCATTGGAGACATAAAAATGGCCTTTTTAATGGTAGGAATTTCTCCGGAAGATCGTGATGTTCAAAGATTTCTTTGGGTAGAGAATCCGTTTAGTGAGTCGATGAAACTGAAAATTTTAAGAATGACAAGAGTTACATTTGGTCAGAGTTCTAGCCCATTTCTTCTTGCTGCCACGATCAAGCATCATTTAAAGAAATTCAAGGATAATTTTCCAGAAGCCGTCTCAAAACTTGATGAAGATTTGTATGTTGATGATTTTATTTCAGGAACTGAAAATGTAGAAGATGCATGCAATTTGTCACAACAGGCGAAATATATTATGGAAATGGCTAGTATGGAGTTAAGAAAATGGCAAACAAATTCAAAGGAGTTGAGGGAATATTGGGAAAAGGAAAATTTTCACCTGAGTAATGATGAAGGTTGCGCATCGACACTTAAAGTTTTGGGAATTAAATGGAACAGCGAGAAAGATGAATTTCAGCTAGAACTGTCTACTGCTTTAAAATCGTTAGAAATGAAATCATATACTAAACGTAAGATATTGCAAATTACTTGTACATTATTTGACCCAATCGGCTTTATTTCCCCGTTTATGATACGAATGAAAATTTTGTTTCAAAGGTTATGGGAACGCGGAATTAAATGGGATGAAGAATTACCCTCAGATTTACGAAAGGAATGGGATAAATGGACGGATGAAGTACCGAAATTGCAATCTTTGACCATAGCACGCCCCTATTTCCCTCAAAACTTCCAGATTATCAAGGAAAATATTGAACTGCACATATTTTGTGACGCAAGTGAGTCTGCGTACGGAGCTGTTGCATATTTACGTTTTTCGTCAGAAAAGGAATTTTACATCACATTTCTTGCTTCAAAGGCTAGAGTTGCTCCGCTTAAGCGTTTGACGCTTCCTAGATTGGAGCTAATGGGATGCGTCATTGCAGCCAGACTTGCCAGTTACATGCAGCCAATTTTTGAGATCGAAACGCAAGGCATATTCATTTGGACTGATTCCAATATTGCGTTAAGCTGGAATCGAGCACACGCCAACAATTGGAAACCATTTGTTTCGAATCGTGTTGCAGAAATCCAAAATTTCACTGATCCACAGAACTGGAACCACTGTAGCGGAAAAGAAAATCCAGCAGATTTGTTGACAAGAGGATGCAGTGCCGAAAAGTTGCTGAAAGAAGAAAAGTGGTGGAAGGGACCCAAGTGGTTAATGCAGGAGAAGAATTTGTGGCCCAAAAATAAAATTATTCCAACTGTAGAAGAAGTAGTCGAAGAAAAAAGATCAATCACGAAAAAATCAATCCAGTTATTTTGTCAGACTACACCAGATGAACCAATTTTTGATATTAATAAGTATAGTGGCCTTCTGAAAGTCTTTCGTATCACTGCTTGGTGTTTCCGATTTATCTGCAATATTCAGAAGAAGAATCCAAAGAAATTTACTACTGTAACAACAGAAGAGTTGACAACTGCAGAGAATTATTGGATCAAAAGAGTCCAGAGTGAGCACTTTACTGGAGAATTATATGCATTAAAGAATAAAGTTATTTTACCTTCAAGTTCGAAGATTTACAAATTTGATCCTTTCTTAGATGAAGAAGGAATATTGAGGATAGGTGGAAGACTGCAAAATTCTAACTTGTGTTTCAATGAAAAACATCCTATCATTTTACCGAATAAGAACAGATTTGTTAAACTACTGATTATGCAAAATCATAAATGTATCGGACATGGAGGAGTGGCAGAAACGTTAACACAGTTAAGAGATAAATTTTGGATTATCAGAGGAAGACAAAGTGTTAAAGGCGTCATAAACGAATGTCTGACTTGCCACATATTTAAATTTAAGCCCGCGATGCAAGATATGGCACCTTTACCACTTGATAGAATTCTAGAAACCTTTCCGTTCGAACACTGTGGCATAGATTTTGCAGGACCACTGTTCATTAAGGATGAAGAAGGGAAGGCCTACATAGTCCTGTTTACGTGTGCAGTAACTAGAGCGATTCATTTGGAAGCTGTATCGAATTTAACAACTGATAAATTCTTATTGGCATTTCGGAGGTTTGTAGCGAGAAGAGGATTATGCCGGAAGATTTATACAGATAATGCTAAAACATTTAAGAAAGCAGAGAAATATTTAAAGAAGCTATATGCTATGATAGAAGAACCTGAAATCCTCAAATTTTTAGGGAAACAAGGAATACAGTGGAGATACATAGTAGAAAGAGCCGCTTGGTGGGGAGGTTTTTGGGAAAGAATGGTTAGGTCCGTAAAAACATGTCTGAAGAAAATCATTTGGAAGGCTTGCTTGAAGTTTGAAGAAGTAGAGACCGTTTTGACTGAAGTTGAAGCAATATTGAATTCCAGACCACTAACATATACATGCACGGATAGCAAAGAACCCGAATCTCTTACACCAGGACATTTTCTGATAAGCCGAAGACTCACCACGTTACCTCATGGAAGACGAGAGACAGTTAGCTCTACGAAAGATACTTTAACTAAGAGATACAAGTACAGACTCTTATTCATTGAAAGATTTTGGAAGAAATGGAAGCACCATTATTTGTTAGAGCTCAGATCTGCACATGAAACTCGAAGATTCAGGAAACCATCAAATCTACAACCTAACGACGCAGTCATCGTAGCGGACTGCGACCAACCAAAGATGTTGTGGCGAATGGGACTTATCACAGCAGTTCATCCTGGCCGTGATGGAAAAGTTAGAAGTTGCACAGTCAGATTGCCAAATGGAACTTCACTTAAGAGACCGGTGCAGCTTCTGTATCCGCTTGAACTTTCCTGCTCGGCAGCTAGCACGTGATTTGGAAAGTGACTTTCCTGCTTCTTCGGGGCCCGGAGGATGTTGCAGATTGCGCCAACTGCCTCACCAGACGGCGTGACGTCAAGGCATAAAAAAATAGAAACGTTACTAACCAGATGCTCATCAGAACTGCCCGGAGCGGGTTGTGCATTTTGAAGCACTCGCATAGTGCTAATGTTCCCTTTAGTTTTAATTCAATGTAAATAATTCAATGTAGATAGTTAGTTTTAATTAAATGTTAATTTTTTTTCTTTCCTCATGAGTAGTTATAATTGAATACTTGCCTCACTGAGTTAGCATCAAAACAGAAGAAGAACTAAGGTGAGTCGAACCTTTGTATTTTTCATTTAGTACATCTCAACTCGAAAATTATTTAGACTGAAATATTGCATTTTGTGTAACATAATATCTCTATCCATTATCGCTATGTAGAATTGTGAAACGTATTTTTCTTTGATTTCTGTTATGTTTTAGGGAACATTATTTAATATATATTTTTTGAAAATTTACCGCATACATATTTTGAAGCTATTTTATGTCAAAAAAAAAAAAAAAAACTAAACTAACGATTAATTTTGATTGTATATTTGCTTAAATTAAAGTAATATTAGAATCGTTAAGATCAAGTGCAGCAATTCCTTAAAGCTATATTAAACGGATTGTTGCTCTATAAAATAAAACATTTTCTTTTGCCCAAAATTTGGAAAAAATACGCCAAAATGGAATATTCATTCTGACTATGAAAGAAAAGTATTCTCATCAAATTTTTCATTGACTTACGTAGTGACTGGGCAGAACAAATCTTCTTATGTAATGTTGCACAAAATGTAAATTGCATATGTTTTCGAATTTTTTTAAAATTGATGAGTTCTTTCGCATTTGGCAGTTTTACGGAAGTTCCGTGGTTAATGCGGCTGTGCGCATTAATGACACTAATCTTAAAATTATAATATTCATTTTCAATTTTATATGGGCATGATTAAACTGTGGGTATAAATCATATACTATAAAACTACCACGAAACTTTCCATGTAGATTCTGTCCATTCGCCTCTCAACAAAATCAAGTGAAAATCTAAAATATTCTTTTTTATACGGAGTTTTTGAAGTGGCCTCCTCTGAAGGAGACGAAAAGAGTCGCAGATTATTTTATCGTTGCGGGCATAGACCTTGTAAAATCGTAGACACCGCTTGTGGGAGATCCAGTGGCAAAAAGGCGGGTGTCGCTCTGGCTGACGTGATCAAAAGCGAAAGCCAATCTCTGTGTAGAAGGCGTTACTGCTGCTGATAAGCGAGCGTTTCGAGTTCCACTCGCATTGGGGTCCTCTCGTTCGGTGCAATTGAAAGCGCAGCAGACTCCTATCTTGAAAACTTCGCGCCGTAGGACAAAACTAAGGAAAACGCAGATACGACGAAGCGAGATTAGACAAGAGACGCTAATTGGTCGAAACTGGATCTTACTCTCTACTTCACGTGACCTGTTCACCCTTCGGTCACTCGCAAAGCGAAGGAAAAGCCAGCGTTTCTCCGTCTATGCTAATATGTCTCTTGTTGCGGGAGTAAAATGAGTAAAAATGCAAGACGCTTTATCCTTTCATCTAATTATAGAATGATTTATAAATTTGAAGAAACGCTCCCTAATACGTGAAAGATTTAAACTGCAAGAATGTCAATAAAACTAATGGCATTTTTGCATTCAATATTATACACTTGTTTACTTCTTATATCAATGTAGCAAAAGAGCAGCACAACTAGAGCCCTGCTAGAAATGAAAATTTGAGCTCAAGAATTTTCTGTAAATCACGAAACACAACCGGCAAGAAAGGAAAAGCCGAAAGAATTTCGAAAGCAATTTCAATCTTCCGTGATGGATTCGGTTGTTTTTCTTTGACGGAGCGGGAAAAATCCGTTTTTATGAACTATTCGTGGACAAAGGAGTGAACACTTCATGGACTCCATTTGCGCGAGATAGGAAATCTAGAGATTTAAGGGAAGATGGGGAGCCGTCGTTCGTAATGCGGAGTCATAAAATGCTGGAGTTTACTCTTTCTATTCTTTTAGGTGATGATCACTGTTGCACAGGAGTGTTTTACGCCTGGGGTAACTGGTAAGAGAAAGATTTACTAAATTTATGGTTTCATGGGCGAGATGATATGTCTGAACTGTATGATTTTTATGTGAACCGTAAAAAGATTGTATTTGAGTGAAAGGCTTCTTCTTAGTTATTTTCACGTAGTTAAGTTATGTTCGACTGATAAATTCTCAGTAAATTTCAAGTTTTTATAGTTTGCGGATAAAGAGAGCTATTTTTTAAAGTCTGCTTTAAAAACGCATACAAGATTTTTTAGTTAGGACATTACACAAATTAATGAATCATTACTTAGTTACCCGTTGACATGAATTGAGAGAAATGATAGTTTAAATCGCAGCGAAACTTTTTCTGATATTTAAACTAGAAGTTGAAAATGGTGTTAAATACACACGGTAAAATAAAAGTATTATAGATGACAAATTATAAATATATTTTACTGCTAACGGGATGCACAATATTACAAGTTCCATAAATGCGCTTTTCGTTTGAAAAATGAAGTTATTGTTACCTCAGTTGGGGGTAAATTAACCTGGAGGATATGTGGTTTCATGCGACAAAATTACTAGTTCTCTAAACATTTTGAGGATTTTCGAAATATAGTACAATTTAGTTCATACTGACCGTTATTCTATATTTTGAGGCTTTTTTTTTAAACACGTATCACACAAAGCATTTAATTTGATGATTAGTGCCCAAGTTTTAGACGAAATTAATATAAACTTTATTAACATGGTTAACATTTTAAACTTAGTGAAATGTATGCAAATAATAAAGTGATCTTAAATCAATACGATTAGGCACGTAACTACAAACTACCACTATTCTATTGATAGTTTATAGCATACTGATAACCTACGAATTGGTACATTCCCTGAAAATTTGTTGAGGAAAGTTACAACATACTGTCTTTTCGTGCTCCTCTCTTTTATTCTTTGAAACTCTTCAGAAGCTCTTAATCAAATGGAATGTGTATACGACTCTATTTTGTATTGAGCTACTTTCATAAAATATCATACGTTATATTCTTTAACGAAGCACTTGTTTTACAAAGCTGAATAATAGTAAAATAAAGATTTTAAATAGAAGTTTTTATCTCGAAACATTTGCAACCACCACGAATCAATTCATTCCCGTCCAACACTAAGGATAATTCAAACACCCTATAATTTGCCACAGTTGATAAGTCCTTGCTTTCCTCAGTTAGGTTTTATTGAACAACTGACGATGCAAATAAAACCCTTGAAAATTATACAGGTCATAAATGTAACGTCAGTTGCTACTGTTCTTACCAGTATTTAAAGAGAAAAACATATACTCAGACAAAGGAACTTGCATACCTTTTTTCGCTGCATGGAAACTGTCATCCTTGGGCACGTACTGGATATCATAGACTAAGGTGGTATTGGGCAAAAGCGTCCGATCCTTGTTAATCCGATACACTGCATACTTGAAGGCCAGTTCCGTTGGACTCTCGCGCTCATCTTCGGTGAAAAGCACCCCTAGTAGCAGAAAATGAAATATCACATTTGGCTCTTCAAAAAAAAAAAGTAAATAAAACAATAATAAAAAGCACCATAAATAAGTGAAACAAGCACAGTAGAGAAAAACAAAATGGAAGAAAATACCTTTTCAAAAATTAAATCAGCTAACTGTCATTAAACAGAAACTGACCTTGAGAAATGTATTTCATTAAAAATTAATTTTAAAAGAATTAATTGAAAACACTTATTTAAACATTGTTTTGGGTATTTTTTAATTTTTTGAATTGTTAGTAAAAATAAATAAGATCATTTTGAATAAACTAAAACTCACATTCGAGACTATTTTTTTCCTTGTTGCAAGAGTTATATCGCGTAGTTAACCACAATTTATTGAAATACTTTTATTTTGGGAAGCACGCGTAAACGTTTCCATCCGTATTGAAGCGTGTTTTTGTTCGGGACTCCCCGAACGCAGTATAAATTATTCTGTTATCAAGCTCCCAAAAATTTTCTAAATGTGGCAATTCCACGTATGTGTCAACCCATACATGATCTTTCAACTTTTAATATATATATTATGTTATACATCATTTCAAAGGTAATTTCTCAAATTTTTAGAATTTAACTTCAGTTTTTACAAAATCTTACTCAAAACCTATAAAAAATAGCTGTCAATACATTTAATTACTCAAAATGTCTCGCATTTTTCTCACTTTTCATAATTATATTTTATCAGTAAAACTGCAAATAACAATTTAGTTTTCTTTTTGTCATTGAAGCATGGTCCTTTTTCTTTATAACAAAACATAATTTTTCTTCTTTGAATTAAAATTAATGCTTCAAAGGTAATTAGTGTTCAATCTGATTTACTTGTTATGTTAGTCGCAAAAACATGAATTGAATTAGCTATTTGCCTGAAAGTAGTATATTTTATAAACTTTCCCCCCTGATGTCTCCTATGTGATGGGTACGGTTAGATTGATGAGGCTGAACATAATAATTTTCTTTTTTTCTGGTAGTAGTACGTGTGACAAACATAACATCACTGAGTGTGACTAACATACCATGATTGCATATGAACTATCTAAATTTTAAACAAACATTAGAATTATTTTCAGTACAAAAAAAATCCATTAATTTTCTTATTAATAATAATTATTTCTCTCATTTTATTCAAAGAAACATTCTGCTTATAAAGTAAACAGTTTTATTGAAAGACTTATAAATGACTTAACTGTAACTAACATGATTACTGTGAAATCTATGATTGTATGGACAGATGGAGTTGCTACTCATCTTAAAAATAAATGTTCCTTGTTGACATTAGCTTACATTGGACAGGTGTTAAATAATTAGAATTATAGCATCCTATATTGTGCAAAAGGGCTCACAATCTAATCGACAAGTCATGGAATTTTAGTGTCCTCTATTATGCTATGGGCCCACTCAATGGAGTAGATGCTATTGTAAAGCGCACCGTGTTTTAAGCGAGCAAGCGGTTGTTAGTAATGTAAAAGAAAAGTTCTTTTTTGAACTAAACAGGAAATGAAGACAAAATGCTTGTTTGTTGGTGAAACTGACATGACGTAAAATAATTGGAAATGTTATTTGAGAAGGTTGATCCAGTGGAAGGCATTGTCATCACAAAATGTTATAAATATGGGAAAATTTAAAATATACTTATTTCAGCATAGAGGATATAAGTTTCCCACAAAAGAAGTATACTCTCAAAAGATTCTTAAAAATAAAGCTGGTTTGATTGTCACTTATTTTAAACTAGATTTTGTGCTGTTCCCAGAGACAAACATTGGATGATTTTGTTGTCATGAAATTTACAACTTCTAAGTCAAAAACGATATGTTGGGCCTGTGCTAAATATTCAATCCTAGATTATTAAGCTTAAAGCTTAATTAAGCTGAATTAAGCTTAAAAGCTTAATAGTAATAGTCTCAAGCAAAAGAAAGTCAGTCCACTCCTGACAAACGTTTGGGCTGTGGTAGCCTAGTGGTTAGCACGTCGGACTTCCACCTGGAAGGTCGCTCGTTCGATACTTACTGAAGACCACCATGTATACTTGGGGATATGTGCATGTAAAATCCGTAGACCCCACTACCTCTCCCCGTGCGTAAGCAATCCTAAGGCCTCGGCTAACAGGTAGGGTAAAAATAATTTAACTTTGTGCAAGTAAACAATAATAATAAAATTACACGTTAATTTAAAGCACAAATGAGCAATAAAATGCAGACATATGTTTCGGGATTGCTTGGAATCCCTTTTTCAATGCGACAAGGAGCTTCTAGATGCAAAACATCCAAATGAAGCAGACAGAACAACAAAAACAAAGCTTATATAGCCTAAGAATTATCTGTAAACGATAATTCTTAGGTTTACAGATAATTCTTAGGCTATATAAGCTTTGTTTTTGTTGTTCTGTCTGCTTCATTTGGATGTTTTGCATATAGAAGCTCCTTGTCGCATTGAAAAAGGGATTCCAAGCAATCCCGAAACATATGTCTGCATTTTATTGCTCATTTGTGCTTTAAATTAACGTGTAATTTTATTATTATTGTAACAGGTAGGGGTTTGGTGGAGAAAAGTGGGGAAAGGATTCAGCTATTTAAATTTACTAACATAAAAAATATTAATGGGCTACAATTAATTTTTAGAAAGTAGAACCCGAATTCATTGTTTTTTTAAATAGTAGGCATTCATGAAGAAAAGAACTGAAGCAGCATTATGGTTTGACAGCGAGGACGACAAATGTTGGATGGAAACAGCACAAGATTTGAAGGTTTTGACGTAAGTGACTAAATTCTCGAAGACACTATCGATTCAATTATAAAGTCGAAATATAAATTTTGTTTACAAGTCAACATACTTGTCATACACATGTCAATCTTTAATAAAATCCTTTTTGTATACTCAGGGGTGCCAACCAGGAAGGGGGCATGGCACTGACGTCGTCATTGAAATTTATAATTTTTTGGGGGGGGCGGGGGCATTTAGGGGTGACTTGGATGACTGTTTAGCTGATTTGGGGGCTTCTGTAGCTTTTTAAGGGGGTGGGCACTCCCAGCAATACTTATATTTGTGTTAATATTACCTATACCATGTTAAGTTAAATGTGAGTTTGTATGTTATGTTAGTCACAGGTAAGCTTTATTAAAACACTATTTTTTGTAATGTATTTAAAATATGTGTCAAATTTGCACATGATAATATAACAATAGCCTTTCAGATAGATAATATCAGAGGAAAATAATTAGTTTATTGTTTTAATTTCAGAGAATTATGTCTCTGAATGTTACACAAAATCTTTAGGGTTGCAAAATGGTTATGTTAGTCACATTGATAAAAATGCCCTCCAAATCTCAAAAATCAAAATAATAATATCAATTTTTTTGTATTTACTTGAACAACCTATCGGTGCAAAAAAGATTAACACCCTATTTATGGTATCATGATAAAGATTAAGCTAGGAGACAGAAAATTATATTAAAATATTTGTGCTCCTGTTATGTTAGTCACTATGGAATTACCCATGCGTAAAAAAAATATTTTTCCAAACAAAATTGTTGTTTAAAAGAATAATAATATTTTATCCCTTTTACTCCTTTTATGCCAAGTTATATAACGGCTTGGGGCCAAAAAATTTGCAAATGTTACATTAATTTGGCTTGAAAGAATTTGGCGACAATATAAACATGTCCAAAAGTCTCTCATGGAAAAAAGAAGCTAAGTGGTAGAACTACTTATGGTAGTCTAACGTTACCGAATACTTCAATTAGAGTTTTTTAAAACTATTTATGAAATAATCCTAACGCAGAAGAATATTGAAACACGTATGAAAATATTGGCATATTAATTAAGGACTCTAAATTTACTTATTCGAATTCAACAGCTGCTGTAAACAGTCAACTTTATGAATTAGCCTGAAATTAATTGTACTTCACTAATGCTAAGCATATGGTTTAATGTCTTAATCAAGATCTGAATGTAATGAAACTGAACGAAAATACTCTTTAAGAATTAATTAAATTTTAAAAAGAAAAGTATCGCTACTCAAGTACTAAAAATGACTAAGAGTGAAATCAGTTATTTTGCTACTAGTGTTGATAAAAACTGTTCTTCAGTGTTAAAAAAAAAAAAACTGGCAGAAAGACTAAATCAGTTGATACTTCTACGGATGAAATTGAAGTTGTAAATACTGTAAATAGTATCAAAAAATGAAACTTCTTAATGACAAAAATGTTAATGATTGTAAAAATCTCAGAAATGGATCACACTGTGATTCAAGTAACGACTCTGATGTTCAATCATCAATGATTATGACTTTCACTAACATTGATAATCAATCTAGATAAAGAATCTAAATTTAAGTTGCAAAAACTTAAAAAATGTTAACTCTCTCCTATGTGGATTAAGAACATCGAAAACATGACGAAAAACTAAAGTTGTTTTACTGAGCTTGTGTTAGAAAGTATTAGAGGTAAAATTTTGCAAAGCGACCAACTTATGTGCAAAAGCTCTACCTTGGAACAACATAGGCCGATCACTCATCATCTTGATGAAGTTTACATTGGGTCTCATACCCTATTATTCTGAAAAAAATGATCAAAGCTGTTATTAGACGGTTTATCTGAATGCCACTTACGAATGAACATAAAAATAACCGAATAGAAAGGGCTTCTTTCCCCTTTTGTTAATCTCAAATTCATAAAAGTTCACCTCAAGAACGAGACTTTATACATTATTCATACAAAAAATGACAAAATAAATAATAAAGTATGGACAGTTGACAAACTCGGGAACTTGACGATCAAATTTGTACCTTTTAAGCATAGTAAAATTAATGTTGCAATTGCTCAAATGAATTTTCATTCCACATGCAAATGCAACAGACCACCAGTGCGTGTCATATACTCGGGAGCTCCTAAATCCTCCAATTGCTATTACGGAAAATATCTGCCTCCGAAACACAATAATCACGACTAGAACTTATTCTAAATGTTTAAAGCCCTCTTATTGACTTGAAAAATATCTTACTCAGGTCACTAAACAATCAGAAAACCTTGACACAAGATTCAATAAACATCCCGATAAAATGTACGAGAAGCACTTTCAAAATCGTAATAATAGAATAAATCAAAGAAATTTTACTCAAAAAAAAAAAAAAAAAATAGTCGTTTCAGAATACTAAACACCTGTTAGATAAATTAACCCAAACTCTTCCTGTCAAATCTATTAATTATCATTATTTTTTTGTTTTTGCTCATGTGAAAATGTTTTCATTTCTATATGGCCCGAGAAGAAATCAAGTAGCATACGGCTGGTTTAGGTCTTTTTCTTTATCATTTGGTAGTCTATTAAGATTGACATGTTACATTTAAAATATGCCCAACGGTGGCTATGTCATCGAGTATGGCAGTAAGGATATAACGCGTTATGTTTGCCAATTGAAATTAGAATTCGGTTGCCATGCCAGATTTTCAAATTTTCATAGCTTCTTAAGACTTGCACATTTTGTAAGCAAATGAGTTAAAAAGCATTCCTTTCCCCATTAAAGACAATACATGTATTTACGATGTCATTTAAGAACTCCATTGAAATAAATGTTATATTTTTATCTTTTAAAATTGCTTTTAAATTTCTTGTTATATCTCCATACCGACGTTAAAAAAACGTTCCGCGTTTAAAATGGAATGGATGATACGAAAGTTATTTAGTTTATTTTAAATATATATTTGTAAAAAGCTAAAACATAATAATTGTTTATAAATTGTTAAACTAAAAAACTGCAAGCAAATTTATTTTAGAGCATGATTTATTACCAACATTGTTTTCAAAATTACGTCCCCATGCGAAACCAATCATTAACACCGTACAACATCCATTGCGGTGAACGAGAGTATATTTTTTCCTATTAGGTAAATATTTTCTCGAATTCTGTAATGAGGCAGCCACGCTATTAAGTTCGTAATCCCCGGCCACTAATAACCGCAGTCGATCAGCGAGCACACTCATTAAAGGAAACGGCTCGTTTCATTGTAATGGGGAAAGACAGGTACTTATTTAGGGCTACAGAGATACGAAAATAACTTCATTTATGAGGCAATTTTAAGGGTGCTTTATCATAAACAGAGTGCCGTCATTTACATGGGGAACACGGGCAGTTGTGAAAATTGAACATTTTATGTGGAAACGTCCTTCCAGAAATCATTTTCCATGCAATGGCGGATAATTTAGACTTCTCTTCCTATATAGGCCATATCTAAAAGCGAACAGATGTTAGTTATTTTTTAAAAATTCTATTTCTGCACTTTAGTGGATAGAGTTAATGTTAATAATTCGAATTTCAAATAAAGTTAATAGAACGGGTATTCAAAAGTTGAAAATAAAAAGTAAAAAAATGATGACAAAAGAATAATGAAAACTAACAAAAATAATTAATTTGAACACTAACAGCAAAGGAAATGTTAATAGAAGGATATATTAGCTTCAGTCGGTTAAGATTAAATACTTTGAATTTGTATACGTTCATTGCCAGTATGCTTTTCATGTCTTTCGGCAGGAGGAGCTAAGCTGTTACGTATTTTTAACTTATTCTGATTTTCTCTTCTTTTAATAAGAATAATAAATACTTCATATTAATTATTAAGCTATGTATTTCAAATTTAAACATATTACATGCAGCCTTTACAAAAACTCAAATAAATTTAGAATATTATGCACCGTTAACCACAACAAATACAATTCTAGAATGAATCCTTAAACTATTTCCAAATACCATCTACTCTTGATTTCCAATTACCTCCATTGAAGGTCCTTTGTTTGATTAACCATCTTAACTGCGTACGCTTTCTGGGACATTTAATGTATAAGGCCTGCTAATTTCATTTGTTCGAGCTATGTGGCCATCCGTACAGCATTTAAACCGCTGACACTGTTTCTTTTGTTTTGTATCCGTTTAGCTCCTCAACTAAACTCTTTATTCTTTTTCTACTCCTACTCATTCCCAGTAAGAACATCTGCATGCATTTTTCAAAATTCTGAAGCCTTTGTACTACTTTAATGATTTTACACACATTAGTTGCTGGTGTAAAGAATACGAATTAACACTTTCCTTTTGGGACAAAGTTTCAAGTTGCTCCTCTATACCTTGTTATCTTCATTAACACAACAAGTATTTTCTGGACTTGTAAGCCCAAGTTCTTCCAAAATGTTTTCCGCTAAATTTTAACTTGGCATGTCGCCGACTTCTTACCACGGACCACGGCCAATATTCCAGGCTAACAGTTATATTATTGATGTCTTTCCGTAAAAGTCACTTTACTTATATATGTTGTTGCTGTTTTTTCTTTTCATATGTGCTACAGACCTGTTTTCATAACGCCATTGGTATCATTCACTTAGAAACAATAAATTGTAAATGACAAAATCGAAAATTAGGGGGAAAATTTCGTGCAAATGCATGGAGAAATATCTATCTGTTATGCGAAAAGAGATGTTAGTGGTAAACATAACAGGTGCTGCTGTTCGGCCTATTTTCAAAATAAGCAAAAAAAACTACAAAAAGGCTCTCATATAATTCAAACTTAGTAGCATTCTACTCAAAATTTTATTTTGTCACTTGCATTTCTTTGCATCTTACTGCATTATATAATATTGAGCAAGATCAAGCAAACTAATTAGAGCCCCAAAAATAAAATACGGGAACGGTGCGGCGCTTTGCTTTATGTTCGCTTCACTCAACGGATAATGCACAGAAAACAGTAGAGGTTAAACCCGCCTTTCTGCGTCCATTGCAATGACCCCCTCCTAATAAGGGAGACTATACCCCACCTTTTAATAAGTATCCATCCTCATCAAAATGTACACACGCCCAAACATTGTCTTGAACAATTGTTGACAAAGTTAATTCTGACAAGAAGAATAACAATATTAGTAATAATAGACTTCTTAATAAGAAAATCAGTTTTTGAATTTATTGTCTTTTAGATTCCATTTCTGGGAATTATAACAAATAATCTGGTAAGTTTCTCTACATAAAATTTGAAACAAAAAAAGGTTTTTGGAAACATTAAGGCCGCACTTATCATATAATGTTTTACAAACTACAAATAAGTAAAACAGACATAAAAGGAAATTGGTTTTTTACGTATATTTTGTACCTTGGAGTAATATTATTAGAAAGGAAATCAAACGAAAATGATTTTCCAGGATTGATGGAAATATATATAAACGTATGGCAACTAAGAAATAATAACAGCCTCTGAATAACAGCATTTATGTTCATCATAAAAATGCTCGTAATTCATTTTTACGGATTCGAATCTGTTTGATTTATGGTTCTCATCTTAATGTCATGACATATTGATTGAATAGAAAAAGCGGAAATGGCGGTCAAATGTTATACTGTTAAAGAATTCTCTCTAGTTCTGTTTTTTCAATTCTTGAAGTTTTAGGATTTTTCGAAAAGCTAAATGAGCCGCCCCTTCCCCCCCCCCCCGAAAAAATAGCAACATTAAAAAAAATATATTATTTTATAGCAATTTTACTTGCTTTTTTGCCAGTTTCCAAAGACATTTATGAGTTTTTTCTAGCAAGAGTACTACTTAAATATGCTTCCAAAACGCATACTAAATGCTTTATTATATTCTAATATATCATAGAAATCATGTTTCTAAGTTGTTTTATAAGTTATAGAGTTATCAGGCAGATATTCGGAATAAAATAAGGATACACAGGGGCGTGGATACAGGATTTTGCAGAGAAGGAGGCAATTCCTTTGTGTTTTCACCTATTTCTCGAAAACATTATCCCAAAGGGAAAAAAAACTGAAAAAAGTTAGTTTGTTATTGATATAATTCTTAATAAAACTTGACTTTTAAAGAGGGGTAGTAGCCATTACACCCCACCATGTCTTTATCCGTGCATGAGGATACAAACATTTGAGAAAACAAATTCATATTAGTTTAGCTTTAAATATATTTTAGATAACTGCTATAAAAGCGACTGCAAAACATATTCTTTAATGACTTGAAAATTGTTTTGAAAGCCATTAAACTTCCTTCTCAGCGTCAAAAAATTCTTTCCGTCGAAAGAGCTTTTTATGAGCATTTCAAAATAACTTCCTCTTTGGAGGCAATTCTATTCGAAGCGTATAAATAAAGGAGAGTACATTTCTTTGAGATTTTGATTAAAGTACTGGAATGTAATCGTGTAAAATAAGTAAAATATTACAACAAACATTCTTATGAAAAATTCCTTGTATCATTATGTTGCCTGTCATAAAAAAACATTTTTTTTCAAGTACAATATTAGATATATTACATAGTGAAAGTAAATATAAATATAGCAATATGTAGTTTTCTCTGTCTTTTTCTTTCTTTCAGAGTATTAATGTGGTAAAGTGAAAATTTTCAGTCAGGAATCGGTACGAATACTTTAAAAAATGAATAAATAAATAAAGTAAACTGAATTCAACTAAAATAAAACAAAGTAAATAAATGCACGTATAAATAGTGTAAAGTAAAATAAAAATTAACACAGCAAAAAACATTTTTGTAGAAGGTTTTTGGTATTTTGAAAATCAGATAGTGTGTGAAGTATGCACCGTTTTTTTTAATCCTAGTTGTTTCTAAAATAGCTGCCATGTACTTAAGGTAATTGTAATTCTGCGCATATAACAAAACTCACATACCACTAAAAAATCATGCACCACATTTTTATTTTCCTGTCATTAATTTTATATTTTCGTGCCATTAATTAGTTAAAATACAGCCCATTTGCATACATGGGCCTCTCAATATTTGTCAGATTATATATTACAATTTAACCTATTTTCGGCTAAGCATAGAAATTTTATAAACTGTAGCATTATTTTCACTGAAATATGTTTAAATTACATTCATAAAAAATATAAAAGAAAAGCACTTGTCATTTGAGACACAGATAAATCGTGCGGTTTTTAGCCTACTTTCACGTAAAAGTAAAAAAAATAATAATAAAGCATGAAAGAAGGCTTAATGTATCGTAAAAATATCGTTAAAAATAAAGAAAAGTCAAAAAAAAGTGAAGTAATTAAATAAAGATTGGAAAATAAAAAATTTGAAAGTAGGGTTTTGAGATGGGGAAAATGTGTGTCTGTCGGTCTGTCTGTCTGTCTGTCGGTCTGTCCCCCCCTAATAACTTTTGAACGAATAGTTCGATTCGAAAAATTCTTTTTGCATTAGAAAGATCTCGGCGAGGACATCTCATTTCCATATTTTGCTTTTTGATTTGAACAATTTTTTGTTCAATTTTGAACAGTTCAAAAAAATTTAGCATTAGCGCCTATGGGTGAAAATGAAGCAAATGATGTAAACTCTGGGTACAAGATCGATATTCCAATGAACAAACTAACTGGAAGAAGCGCTTGGCGTGAAATATCAATTTGAACAGATTTTGTTCATTTTTGAACAGTTCAAAAAATTAACATAGCGCTTACGGGGAACTTTCAATCCTATATAAATCCTGATCTAACGGACAGATTTGCTTGGAACAAACTTTATCGGAAAGCTCTTATAACGTAGAACATGTACAAATAGAAAGTTCTTCCAGAACTAACGAACCTATTTTCCTATGAAAATTTTTTATCGGAATTTTTAAGGATATTTCTCAGTGAATAAATGAATGAGTGAAAGAATGAATCAATGAATAAATGAGGGAATAAATACATGAATGAGTAAATGAATGAATAAACATTTTAATCAGTAAACGAATGAATGCATAAATGAATGGCTGAATAAAGGAAAAAATGAATGCGTGAGCGAATATGTATTGTCCCTTGAAAAAGGTATATTTGAAAAAATTAAGAACTAAAGCTAAATGAGAAAGAGATAGCTAGATTATAAATTTGAATTTGGTGTATACGGGAAAGTAGGCTCGTATAGTTCTAGACGGAACTTCTTGTTATACACTTTATATTGTCGGAATGATCGCCAAACTAAAAAAACCACAAAGCAAACACGCCGCTTTCCAAATTTTATCAAGAGCTATTTTGAAAATTGCTCAACAAAAACTTTTTACTCTAATTGAATTACAAATAATTTATAGATAATTTCTAAACCGTTATAAATCGCACAAAAATAAAATTAGTAAAAAGTGCGTGTCAAACCAAACAATAAAAAAATATGTTATTGAAATATTGCGTGAACGCACCTTTGGCCGAAAATCGGTAAAGTTATAAAGAAGAAAACAACTTTTTTTATATGTATCCTATGGATGTCCCTCAAAAATCAGAAGAACTACGTATTATGCATCTTCATAAACAGAAATGAGCAAGAAGCGTTATTCTACCATGTCAATTCAATATGATTCATTATTCTGTGCCTTGTAATATGAATTGAGAGAAAAGGACCCGGAAATGACAAACGACAATACGAGTGAGAAGGCACGACGTTTGAGAATGATTTTCGATGTTACGCCTTCCTCAGACGCCTATTTTGTTTTGAAAGGTAATAACGATAGTAAGATGAATGATAATATGCTTAGTCACATCATTCATTTTGAAAGATGCGGATGTTTTACTAAGATTTAAAAACGTTTTCTTGTCTCAACGAAACTGAAAGTAGCATTTGGGTTGGCTGATTTGATCCATAAATTGATATTAATGTAATAAGGAGCCTTTTCGAACCAAATTATAGAGATGGAAGAAAACTTCTATGCTTTTCTTATGGACTGAATATGGTATGTAATGGGGCTAAATAAATTATAATGGTAGAAATAAAGACAATTTCTGTCAAACATCCATTCACTATTAAAATTTCTGTAAGGACTCAAATTCCGATCCACTGACTTATACCTTTTTTTTTTCTGTTAAAAATGTGTGCTTATGTTTTATATCTGTTGTTATATATGTCCGAAAAATCGTAACGTAAAATTAAACGTAAAGAACTTGGGCGGTATTCAATTGCGCAGTATTGTTGGACTTTTGAAAAAAATCATTGTTTGGAATTTTTTTCTACTACTTAACAGTAAATGTTCTTCGGTCTAAGACCTTGATTTTTGGAAAGCTTACCACATTTGTAAAATTTTTCATTCTTTAGTAAATGATTTTTCCAATACTCCATTTTTTCCCCTGATATTTGAGAAGGCTTTTTGTAATTTTTTTTTTCCTACATGTGTTTCCCTCTATCCTTTTATTTTCTTCGTGTTTCTGCCCTCCGATTGGTCTTCGTCATTCCTTGTTTTTTTTTTTTTCCCCCTATTGGGTAATCTCTAATTCGACCACTTTGGTCGGCTGTCTCTTTGTTTGTGTGTTGAGCAATTTTTCTTTCTTGAACTGATGAAAGGGCTCTATTGTAACCTCAACATAGCGTTCTTGTTTATTGTTTTGAATACTTGTGCTTTATTTACGTTGTTTTTTTCTTGCACCTACATTTTAGCACAAAGCATTTTGATTATTTTTCTTATAAGTTCATTATTGCTACCAATTCGTTTAAGGGCAGTCGGCACCATAAGCCTATTTTTTTCTATCATGTTTTTATCTCATGTCATGTTATTTTACATCCTAAAGAATTTAATATTAAAAAAACTGGGTTTTTAAAATATAATTTGAAAAATTTTATTTCTTTGAAGAAATTCAGCAATTTTAAAAAATACATCTTCCTTTTCAAAAATTGGAGTAAAGTCTCAATTTTTTTTATTAATTCATTACTCAAAAAGCAGAACGTTTATGCATTGAATTTTTTTAAAAGTCAAATACTTTCTGAGAAAAAGAAATAAGAACGGAAGTAATGCAGAGAAAACAACGAAAAATACAAGAAAAACCTTCCCTATTTTTTTTAATAAGTACTTACGTTATCACAAAAGTAATGCAGAAATTTGTTATGTATTACTTTTATGTATTTTTATGTATACAAGGGTTATGTATTATTTGTTATGTATTTTTATGTGTACAAGGGGCAACCAAAACTATTAGTGTTCTAATAGTTACTGTGGAAATAGCAGAACATAAAATTATTAGTAGTGGCGTGGTTCACACTTGGCTTAAAAAGTTCAAAGTGTATTCGTTTCGGCCTTTTCTAGAAATCTTCTAATATCCGTATGAGTGCAATATTCTGACGGAAAATTGTGTGTTTCGCCAGAGTGTAATCACTTTGAAATTCATGACGACATGTCCACTTTACATAAAATATTCTTATAAAATATCCCAATACTGCCAACTGCTGATCTTTACCTCTAAACTACTAACATAACACTTTAAAAATAAATAAATAAAAACTGTACTCGATAAAACACGATTTCCCAAATGATTCAAAATATATTATTCTAATGAGACATACATGAAACTTGTTTGTTAGATAGTTCTTTAATAAAGTGTAATAAATTATCAAAATACATATTTGTCAGGCTAATTAATAAATTAGAAAGTGAAGAAAGTAACACAACTTATGATCTAAAAGACAATGTATATAGTTTGTAATATGATTGTTCTAACGACAATCTGTAGCTGCAAACTCTGTATTTATTTCTGTTATATATTTAACTTAGCCGTTTACTTGTAACTTAGCTTTTTGCTCGAGCTATTTATTACCCACTCGAACCATAACCCATTATCATTGACGGATTGTAGGGAGCAGAGGGTGGTCCTTATTCACTCCAAAAGAAATAAACGGAATTTCAAGTTATACTACTAAATAATTTTTACTTATTTTTCGGTATTTTATAGTAGATGTGTTTATTTTATGCCATAGGTTAAAAACTCGTGAAATAAGTAAAAACTCTTATGATAACTTAATTATGAAATATTTTCAAGAGAAAAACCATTCTTTATATTCCCTAGTAACCCGTCCAGAAATTCTTCCTGAATGCACTCCTGGTGACTATGCCCTTTTAATTGAAAGTCACTTTTAAGTTATTATTCTATAGTTCTTCAAATTTAAAATTTATTTAATCGCACTATTATGCTCCTTGAAGTGAAGAGATTTAAGTGACAAAGCAAAACATGAAACTGAAAAGTGATCGACGGTGTTAAAATGAAAATGTGGTATATCCATTGGTTTAAGAAAACAAATAGCGTATGTATCTCACCAGGTACGAACATGAGGTTTGAAATGAAAAGAGGGAGGGTGACGTTTGGGTTAAAATATAAGAAATTAGAAGAGCGTTGTGTTAAAACAAAAACAGGCTGAAGTTGTCGTTTCCGGCATCTTTCCAAGAATACACGAAAAGATTCTTTCATCGTAAAATGTTGCAAAAATGAAGCAATTCAAAGCTTAAAAAGCAATAAAAAGTTTTTTGTTCTTTAAATGCTTCCCTTCACAATTCTGTTTTTAAATTATATAAGTTGAAAAAAGTTCAAAAAGCTTTTATTTTTTTCCTTCTGTCTGTGGAGAAATCCGTGAACTATTCTTTTGAAGTGAAAAGATCCATTGTAAAAACATTTGTTTTAAAAAGAAACTGTTTTTGAGAAATCATCTTTCAAACAAGGATTTCCTGAGCTGAAGGGAAATGTGAAGAAAAAATATGGGATTTGAAACTTTATCGAGGCAACGTGTATATATAAACTGAAGTAAAAAAATTATATATACATGTACATATATAACTTATATGTATGGGAAATTTACATCATAAAACAGCTCAATCAAAATGTATCCCCTCTTTTATATAATAAAACATCTCCTTTAAATTGTAAAGCTATTAATTTACAGCTTAAAGAAATCCACAATTATTTCGTTATAACTCCGGTTGATAACTGTTCTAATAATTTTGCTATAATTTGCAAAAAAATGTAATGTGAAACCTTGCTTAAAGAAATCAACAATACTCCGATCTATAAAACTCATACTGCTTCGTTAAGCGAAACTATAAATAAAAGTATTAAATAAAAAAGTTTAGCGTGGGAAACGGAAAATATCAGGGAATGGTCATTTGATTAGCAGTAGATATGGAACGCAATTAAAGCAGCACGATAACTTTTATGCACTTCATCGTTACAACTACGGCCTGCATTGAAAAGTAACAAAACGATACCAATATCTTCCTGATTGAAAAGAAAACATAAGCGGAAAAAAAGAGCTGCCGTTGCTAAAGCAACATCTTGAAACCATATACATGCTTTGTGTGCTATTACGCATGTACTGCCTTTCCAGATAGGAAAGGTGAAGCAACGACGATGAAATTGATGACGAACTTAAAAAGCGGTAATTTTCCCAAAAAACTTCAATTCAAACAAAGAGGAATGTCGTAGTAGGTTACAAATGTTAACAACAACAACTACAACTAATATGTCACCTATGAAATATTAAACCCTCTCACCAGCGCATTAAATGTCATCAAAAACTATTTGCTTTACCAAGAAGAAATACAAGCAAGCAGATAAAGGATTGAAACGAAAAGGTATATATACCTTTGTAGTTCCCTGTTAGCCAAAGCGATTTCGACAATCAAGGTTTCAGAAAAAAGGTTTTTTTCGAACGACTTAAAGAGGCCCTTCACCTTTGAGAAAGCAATCAGCGTAAAGTATTTGTGTCTCAAACAATTAATGTGGAATTAGCAGAACACAAAGTAATTATCAATGCTATAGTTCGAGTTTGACACAAAAAGTGTTGCCTTAAGTATACTGGCGTGCTTTTTCTGAAGAAAACTATCTAAGTCTGCCTTAATTTCGTAAAAAAAAAACCGGCTCGTAATTCTGAGATATGAATTTATTATCTTAGTTTTCGCCAAAATGCTTGCTACTCAAATTCTGTATTCGTGCAACTTTAAATGCAGTAATATTAATTAAAGCACATGTAATGCTTGATATATAAGGTCCAGACCTCTGCCTTGACTCCATTTTCACTCTGAAGAAGCCTGAAAAATGTCAGGAAAACGTCAGCCAGAAATATCTTGGTTGGCCTATAATCCCGGAAAAGATTATGTTTGATATGGACGCCGGCCATTAAAGCCTAAGTTCCTAAAGCAATAATATTTATTTATAAATTAGGTTTTGAGACTCAGATTGGTATTTTAAAACTGAGGAATACAGAGACTAAGGAATATTTAAACTTAGTTTATTGCTTAAAATAATTTTTGATTCGTACTTGGCAGAAGTTAATTAGCAATATGTTGGAAATGAGAAGCATTATGGTTTACCCTTATACGAAAACGATAAATAAATAATAAACAATAAATCAGCGTTATAAAAGCACAAACTGTAAAAATATTGCAGACTTGTGTTATAGGTACGTTACTCGGATCACGAGCATTCCGAAGCTCACAACTTTATGCAGTATCATTTATGAATGGTCTAAGCTCCTTGAACTCGGAGTATTTTTGTAAATTGCTCCTTAATAAAGCATGTTTTTTCAATTATTTAAGACTTTTTTTCCTGAAATCCAAAAGCAGAAAGTAAGGAAGGTTTAATGGAATAGTTTCTTAGACATTTAACGGAAAGAAATCCAGTATCCCATGAGAAATGAAACATGGTTTCTTTGAAATATTATTCTTGATTCTTGTATTTTTTCCCCCTTTAGATTGAAGAACGTATTTCTCATAAAATCAAAACTTCTTTTTTTCCCTTGAACTATCAGTTTTTTTTTTCTCAAAAATCTAGAAAAGTCGATTACTTTTTTTCACTCTTTGAATGTATAACATTATTTTATCTGACAAGCTCATTGCTTGCTTATGTAAAAGTACAGCTATTTTTGGGAAGAGGCGGTAAACTTTATAAACGAAAAACGCATCGAATGATAAAAAAAAACATTTTCCAAACTTTCACAGTTGCCTCTACACGAGGTTTTCAAATTAAAAAGGGAAGCTTGAATAATATCCAAGAAAGAATAACTTTTCCTTCAATGGACAATAATTATTGTTGTCCATGGTAACTGAAATGTGTACTTTATGCAGTCTCATAATCCGTGAAAATCGCTTAAAAATTTAAGAAATTTTTAAGCGATTATAATATGTTAGTACTTTTTATTTAATGGTAAACAATTGTTCAACTTATACATCTTTAGAAAGACCTGTTCCTAATCTTTTTTAAACGGAAGAGACGGGTGTTATTTTAATTAAACAATAGTGTTAGTTCCGCAATCCTGCACGGTATTTGTTGGTTATCTATTTTAAATTAAAAAATAGAAATTATCTTTTCTCAAACATGAAATGAATATTATTTTATTCTCATGTGTGAACGCATTTCAAAATAAATTCTGACTGAACATCTCTACACTGTGAAAAATTCTAGTTCAACTTTTCACCAAAAAACATGGTGAAAATGGTGAAATTTAGCTGCAACCAACATTTTGGATAAAAGTTGAACCATTATAATGGTGAAGTTTTACCTAGTTTCACCATAAATGGGAAACAAGGAACCTTTATAATGGTTCAACTTTCATCCAAAATGTTGGTTGCAGCTAAATTTCACCATTTTCACCATGTTTTTGGTAAAAGGTTGAAAAAGAATTTTTTACAGTGTACAATACAGGACTACTTCTTCGGAATTATGTAATATTTTCGTTTATTTCACTCATGTAATGAACAGTTTGAATTTATTTACTTTAACGAAACAAAAATCATAGCTGTCATTATGTTTTCTTAACCCAATAAAATACACAACAAAAATATTGAAGGAAAGGTAAATATCTTGTTACAGCACTACTAAAATGTAATAAAATATAACCTCAGAATGTTGATTAGAAAAATTTGAGTACCAATATTCCCTAATCTATACAGTACAGGCATAAAAAAACGACTTTCACGTTCATCAAAGTTAAATATCTTTTGTTTGTATCTGAAACTTGACATTGTAATACAATAGCTATGACGATAGAAATAATAACAATATTTAGCAATGGATTCTATGGAAATATGGATAATATCCTAAAACTGACACTATATTTGGCATCTTATTTTTGGCATCAAATGTGCTTCCAACTTGGCGATTGTATCACCAAATAGTCTCATTGGGCTGTATGGGAATATCGCCAACATCCCAAACTGACACTAGATTTGGCATCTTATTTTCAGCATAAAATGAACTGCCAACTTGGCGATGTAGTCACCAAATAGTCGCCTATTTGAACGGCAAAATTAAATCATGACGGCGTTTTAAATATTTTCCCTCTCCATTACGCATATACAGTTCATCTCTAATGCCGAAAAACAATCAGCAGTATCTTTTATTGCATTAACCAAATAAAAAATAAAAGAAAAAAAAAAGGAAAAGAAAAGAAAGAAAGAAAAAGCACTGGTTAAGACAAAATAAGATCGCTAAAGTTCAGATGCAAAGTATTTTCCAGACACCTCATTTATGTCAAGGAGAGACGAGCAAACACTATGAAAAAATGCTGTCCTCTCCCGGATCATTTCGTTGCAAATTTTCCAAAGTTTAATCAGCGGAAAGGAGTTTTAGTGGGGAGCAGTTAATTACAAAAAGCAGTTTTATTGAGTTTTTTGTGTTTGACTTTTAGGAGACTTATCAGTATAGTGGGATAATTAAGGTAAAATCAGCAAAAGATATATAAAACAGAATGATCTTTATAATCAAGTGGAATGAAAGAAAAGTTTTATTCATTAAGCTGATACAGATATTATACTCTTTTTTCTATTCTTTGTGAATACTCAAGTTTAAAAAAGAAAAAAAAAGTCCGAATATTTGGAAATATTTTTGTGTTTTTTATACATTCGCATTAGCAGTAATAAGTGATAAATTTTTAAAGTAAAAATTCGGCAATAAAAATAATAAGAGGAAAATAAAGAGATAAAAATATAGTGGAGATATTTTTATGGTTTTGCAATCTTTCACACACGCACAATATACATACATACATACATGTATATATATATATATATATATATACTCGTATATAAAACACACACACAAGAGTTTGCTTCTGTATTCGGAAACTAATCATACAAATATAAATATGAAAACAGTTATGGAAGAAATGAAAACAACAATAACTAAAAACATGATATAAATTGCTGAAAATTTCAGTAGACTTGTTAGTAATATTAATGCTCTGAGTATTATTATTATTATTATTATTATTATTATTAGAATTGTCGGAGTTTTCGCCGTTAACCCTAACTTTATGGTTAAGCAAAAAATCTGACCTAACAAATTTTTTTTGCCTTCAGACAGTTGAGAGAGCACGAATCGGACTTCCATATCAACCAAGGTTGAACGTTGGTTGTAACTCAGTTCTACGGTTGTATTATTACGTATAAAAAAAAATTCTTAAATAAAAAAATTGTTTAATTTTTTTGTTTGAAAAAAAAAAAAAAACATTAATAATTGGAACAATTCTTTAAGATAATGAGTTTAACATTGTTTTTATCTTAATTAATGGTTTCTTTTTCCTCCAGGTTTTAGTTCCCTTATCTAACCTTTTAGCACAGGAGGTCATAACTATTATTTCAAATAATATAGTCTGCCTATCTACTTACTTTTCTGATTTTGGATACAGCTATAAATGTCAGTAGCAGATTAAGCCATGGTTAACGTTAATGGAAATATGCTACCAACGGTGTGGACAGCAATAACGCATCTGTCTCAAGAACAATAGAATAAAGTTAATAGGTAAAAAATGTTTTAAGTCACACGGTTTTATAAAAAAATCCGCTGCGTCGCAGTTTCTTTTTTTCGCCATGAATTGAGTATTTTAAAATTCAAAACATCGTTGCATTATCCAAACATTATAAACAAAGCTATCGTTGCCGTTTCACAAATAATAATTCTGATAATTTCCTCAGAGCCAAAATTATTAATTTTTTCCCAATTAACGATATAATAAATTATAAAATAGATGGAATATTGTATTTTCATCGAAGATAAGCTTGTGTGCAAGGTTTGAAGATAATTTATGCTGTAATAGTGGTCGAAAACCGCGTAAGAAACTTCGGTGACAAATCAAGTTAAATAAAACTGTGCAAAAAGGAAAACTAATTTGTTGAATATTTTTACAGCTCAAGAATAGAACAGTATAGCAACAGTAACGGAGGAAAGCTTAAGTTTCCACTTTACGAAAGGCTTAAATCAATTTTCCAGTCAGCACGATAGCGTAGGAAAAAACAACTTTTCCTTAAAAGTAGAATTGAGCAAAAGGCTGCGATGTATTTCAAAATTCATCAGTAATTCAACAACAAACTTCAAATTCAAAAATAACATATTTAGAAACATATAACACTAATGTCGTCGAATATCTATGTACTGTCACATAAAGCTTATAAAGTTTATTATTATTATTTTATTTATTTATTTTTGCATCAATGCGAGCTAAATCATTATTTAAATCCTGTTAACATTAAAGTTTTTGCAAAATCTAGCAAAATATTATTAAAAATAGCATCATGCAAATTTGAAACGGTATTGTTCACCATTTTCAGAAGATTTCTTTAGTATCAAAATAATGCCAGACAACCTTATTTCTGCGTTATAATACAAAAACCCCTTTCTGGATGCAGGCCAAGTACTGAGAGCCAATTTCTAGAATTAATAACTGGATAATTTTAGAAAGAAATAAGAATATATCAAGGATTCTACTCAGAAGATATGGTTGGATGCTCGGCATGACATTTGTGAATATCTTGGGAGTATAGTCATTAATTTTTTTCTTTGACTACCGCCTTTTACTGAATGCGTTTTTTATTGAAATGAGGAGTTTTTTCGATGCTTTCAAATGTCACATTGTCAGACTAAAAACGCATTTTTCAGAAGTTTCTAGATAGATGTTTTTAAAATATTTTTGAAAACCTAAGTCAAAATAAGAAAAAGGTGAAAAGTTTCTGTCCTTCTGTAAGATGATTTCCGCTAATCATGTTTGTATGATTTCAGGAATTGCAATAAAAGTCAGTAGAAGCTTACATTAATTTCACTTTTTTCCCTTTTAAAAGTTATATTAAGAAATATTGAGAGAATGAATTAATTTGAACGAATAACCTTTTAATATGTAAATATCAAGGTTCTTGAGGCATACTAAAATCTTTATAATGAACGGAGGTATTACATTTAATATTTTCCCTCGATGATTTCTGGAATCTTTAAAAGAGCCTGGGATGTCGTAAGTAAATCAAATGAACTTTAATTTTTCCGTTGATTTTTTTTCTTCGTTGCTCATTGAGGTTCTTCCAGTAATATGCTTTAAGTTGAAGCTGAAATCTCGGTACACTCGTAAATTTTTAGTAAAAATTAATTTGAAGGTTCTTTAATATAAATTCGAGAGAAACATACTTATTAGCTCAAAGTTATACAATTTTAAAACATGATCACTTATTAAGAATCAACTGGAATTAGTAGGATATTAATGAAATGGATATTGACTGATTATAAGCGGAATGCAATTATTATGCAATTACTTTCAATTAAAATAAACATTTTAGAATACATTAAAAAGCGTTCGTGTCACTTTGCGATTCAATGTCGCATCGAGTATTAATTCAAATACCTGATGTAGTCACAGTGCATTTTCGCATTTTTATTTTAAATCTTAGACCTAATAAACTAATTTTACTTCATTTTTCGCATAAAAGGTAAACTTTTTTGCTTGAAATTGTACTATTCAATGCTTTTTTTTAACCCGGTACATTAAGAATAAAAAAAGAAGAAGAAATCTTAGTTCAATTGACAAAATAGACGTTTTTAACACTATATTAATTTCTACTCGAGAAATATAAAGTTTTCTTTCTAACGCATTTTTATTATATTGCTCAACCCATTTTTGCGGTTGTAACATTTGTACGTAAATATTTTCACTACAATTTAAAAACTTTTAACTTCAGCTTTTATTGTTTATAGTTTAGAATTTAACTAACCCTTGCATCTTAATACAAATTATGAAGCTTTTAAGACAAAATGTTTTGTTTAAAAGATGTAATTTTTTAATGTGCATTTCCGAGTGCGACATCAATGTCACACCCATAATATGCACACATTATCGTTTTTCATATAAATGCTCAATTTACGGTTGAAGTATTAAAAACATATATTTAGTTACACTGTTAAAAATTTTCGTGAAAAAATAGTAAAATAAGAATTTATTTGATTGTTATTTCACCATATTTAATTACAACAGTCGGATAAAAAGATGGTACTCAAACCGCTGATTGTGGAAAAAATTGTTTACTCGCTGTTTCTACTAAAGAACGTTTAATTACCCGTAATTTACAAGCGCCACCTTGGTCTCGTAGTTAATAAGAATCGGGCGTCCATCTTGGTTGTAGATCGAAGAAGTGTTAAGATTAGAATTCCATCGCATAATATTGTATAGTTCCTTTTTTATCTCAAGGGGGGAAATGAAGAAAAGATGAAGTTAGTAATAGTCATAAAAACTAGTTGTGGAAACATATTCCATATAATTATTTTTTGATATTGCATTTTTATCTTTCTCAGAATAAAAAATTTCTCAAAATCTTGGACATCCAGCAAGTACCTCTTGGCAGAGCATGGAAGTACTGGCTTTGCACCGTGGAGGTCCCGGGTTCTATCCCTGTCTCCGGCAGACCTCCTGTTCCACCGTGTCCTCGCACCTCGCCGTCCGCCACAATGTGATAGCTATGAATGGTTTCTACGCCTCGGAGTTTTTACGAATACATTAATTACCATAGCTGCAGTTAGGTTACCATAAGTGCTACTAAATGGTTATGAAACCGTAAACTTTTCTATTTACGGCTTTTTAACCAAGCTGATTGCAAATGGTTTAGAACACGTAAACACACAAAAATGTTCCAAACCGTAAATTTAACGGTTAATTAGATGAACAGCCTGCAGCCGGCTATTTAACCGTAATTTCAGGATGAAATTTCTATCAGTGCATGAAATTTTATGTTGGTGTACTTCCCGTATGTTTACGTGTTGAAATACATATTTACTACCATACAGTCCGTTTTATAATGCCAAAAAAAAATGTTATTCCTTTAAAAGAAAGCAAAAATGTAAAAACAGGATTTTTTTTTTTTTCAAAAATATGATTTTTAAATTCTAAATTGATTGTTTAAGAGGACTCGGCACCATAACCCCATTTTCACAATTTTAATCTCATGCCCTGTTATATGACTTCTTAAGGAAGTTAATATTAAAAAAACTGGATTTTTAAAATATAATTTGAAAAATTTAATTTATTCAAAGAAATTCAGAATTTTTTCAAAATACACCCTTTAAAAAAATGGCGTAAATACTCATTTTTTTAAATTAATTCATTACTCAAATAGCAAAACTTTTATACATTGAATATTTATAAGTCAAATACTTTTTGAGAAAAAAAGAAAAATTCAAAAAACCTACAAATATAATTAAAAAAAAAAAAAGTACTTCAGTTATCATAAAATAAAGTATAAATTTGTCATGTGTAGTTTCAACAACATGTGCGAAAAAATACACATTATAGATACAAATTTTAAAAAGCCTTTGCATTTTAATTGAGATGAAATGCGCAAAAAACAAAGCGAGAGAAAACAGCATTTTAAATTTTCGGCTTGAAATATCTTTATCAAAATTTCAAGTCAGGAACTTTATTTTTCAATTGCAGTCACGATGAAATTGCTTCTTCTCGTTTATTTTATTTTAAAAATAAATATGTAGCTTATATTCAGCGCAGTTTCGGTATCGGAATGAAAAGGTGGCAAATCACACCGTAATAAAATCAATGATAAATCAATAAATATTACTTCAATTTTTCTGAAACTTTCAGGGAACATTTTTAAAGATTTATTTTACTACTTAAGTCAATAAAAAATTTTTCAGTTTTTTTCGACATTTCTGGGTTGACTCCCCTTAAAGATTTTAAAATTGTATCATTCGTCTTGCATTAAAATTAATGTTTTAAACCTGTGCAAAATTAAAATTTTAGATTAAAACTGTCTTTAAACTCACTCTATAGTCTATAGTTGAACTGTACAACTAACTGTACGCTTCTTCATGTTATCGTACGAGTATCGTGAAAAGTAATGTCCGAAGCAATCAATCACTTCTTCCGCTGGTAATTGCGACGATTGTAAATTTCTGAAACCGTTTTTATCACCATTCAGAAAGTTTATATGAGTCGCCGAAAATGAAGGATTTCAATCGTACAAATCGTAGGGTAGCAGACAATTAATGAATCTGTCACTTTTTCTCTCGTTTTTAGGTTAGTTTATAATATAAGAGCTATAAAATCCCACTTTATGTTCACGAGCTAGGTTATTATTTTTTTTTGCTGCAGATAATGAATCAAAACGAATTACGGATACATACCTTTAAAGTTAATTTTGATACAAAAAGCGAAATTAAAATGTAATGTTCCTTTAAAATGTCTGTTTTTTTTAAAGGATCATTACATTGCGAAATGATTATGAATACAAAAAGGCGATCTCTTTTTATAAAGCAGTTTGAAAACGGTATTATAATGACAAAATTCCTAAAAATATCGGAGTTTTCAATTCTTCAATGCTGAATCATTTAAAAGAAAATATAAAATGTACACAAATAACCGCACCCAAAATGACTAAACAGCTAATGTAAATCGCACATGACAGTCAAAATAAGATATACATTGTTTTGCTTCAATTAAGTTACGAGTTGTTTTATTTTTTAAAAAACTGAAAAATAATATGAATAAAAAGACGCAAGCAGCAGGATGGATCGCTGCAACGTGTTTCGGGATTACAAGAAAACCCTTTGCCAGAGCAAAAGAAGGAAGCTCATGAATGAAACTACATTAGGGTCATTCACGAATGATGTCACGCTTTAAGGGGGAGGGGGTTCGAGGAATTGGGACAGTTTGTTACGAGAGGAAGGGAGGGGGTAACAAGAAGTGTGACAACGAACATTTTGTTAAAATAAAGCATTTAAATTCAGCAGACTATATTTTAATGTAACTTTTTTTATTTTGTAATCTCATTGATTTCATTTCGTAATAAAAACATTGATGCAGATTGAGGTTTAAATTAACTTCCAGTTAAAAGCTTCAATTTAAAAGGAAGTCTAGCGTTAACAGTTTTTAAATAAAATGCGGTAGGTCAGTTTCAGAGAATTCGAGCAATTGCTATTTTTTACTGTCACATACTAATCATGTTTTTTGTCGTAAATCTTAATTTTATTTTATACAAATTAAGTGCACATATAATTATTACTATTGTAAGCCTCACAAACGAGTTACTGGTTTAAAAGCAAATTAATCCCTTAAAGCACGAGAATTTTTCTGAAAAACTAGTATCGTGCAAATTATTCTTTGCAATTTCCGGTTTTGGGGGGGGGGGGGGGTGACTAGGGAGCTGGGTGGGTAAAGTTAAATAGAAAAAATACTATACAATCAAAGTGTAAACGGATCTCAGACGGGCATTATAAATAAAAGAAAGCACGGGCCCGTGTCAGACACGGGAAAATGCGTTAAGGGGTTAAATGTGAGCTATCGCGTAGAGCTGAACTGCAAGTACATTGCTTACGTAATATAACGTGACATGTGACAAGGGGAGAGGGGAGGGGCATATTGAAGTGTGATATTTTGTGACAAAGGAGTGGGATGTCAAATATGTGTAGAAAAAAAAAGTGTGACATCATTTATAAATAGTCCCATCTGAGAAATATTGTTTGTAATTTTTGTTAACCTATCGCAATTCATTTTTATTTTTTAAGAATTTTTTTTTAGACAATTTAAAGAGAAGTGGTACAATGAAAACTATTGGTGTCTTTGTAACCCTTGGGTTCTGGGGAATCATCCTGATTGAAGAATTCTACTTCTACAGCATGGCGACACCCTTAAAAAATGTAAAAACCAGTCACAATATTTTTTTGTAAAATATTGCTTTCTTTAGTAAAAATTGGGAGGAGGGGCAGATCGTCGTCCCTTTTTATTCGAACGCGGTCTCCCTAGAGGTGGTAACCTTCAGGTCGATAAACGATAGTCTAGACTCTAGACTATCGTTTCTCGACTCTAGACTCTAGAGCAGTGATCGCAAACTTTATAAACTAAAGAGTCAATTTCACCGTTTAAAGAGTCAGAAATTTTTTGAAAGAGCCATAATTATAATTGAATCCATATTTTAACATAATTCATTGAATAATGAATACACTATCATGCATACGTAAAGAAGATCTTCATAAACAACTCTCTTGCAAGTAGTAAACATGTTAATTAATGAGAGCAAGGATTTTAAGCTACTTATAGTGTTTAAAATAGTACATGAGCAACTAATTGTTGTTAATTTCAAACATCAGTAGAAGTCCAATCAGTTTGATTTAGTAATGAAGATAATTTCATTTTTATTCTATAAATTTTGATAATTTATAAAATATTTTTTGAAAGCAAAGTGCATTTCTCGCTTTCCTAACTCTGAATTTCCGTCATGTAGTTCTGAAGAGTTGCATTCAAGTAGCACTAGAGACAAATACGGCTCGCGAGACACGCTTTTCGACCCACGGTCTAGAGCAATAGTCGGTAAGCTTAAGAAGCTAAAGAGCCAATTTCACCACTAAAGACATCAAATCATATATATTTTTTAAGAGGTATAATTATAGTTTAATAAAACTTTTTAATGTAATTTTTAAAATAATAAGTACATCACCATATATAGATTTTGAGGTAAGTAATATACTCATAAATTCGGCAAAGAGACATTCAAATGAACAAAGAGCTGAAGCTGGCAGAACCCATGCGTTCAAGTATACACTAATAATTGCGTAAATATAATCCAGAAAACAAAAGTGTTAATTTACAGTAATTTTCAAAAAAAGAAAAAAGAAAGAAAGAAAGAAAAAGCGGCAAGCAGAAAAATAAACGAAATTATAAAAGAAAAAGGATTGATTGGAAAGAAACAATATTTTCACCGATTGTGAAGCAGAAAATGACGCAATGCCATGCAAAATAACAGAGGAAAGCAACAATGAATTTTTAAATAAGCAGTATAAACAATAACATCCCTAAATTGAGCTAAAAATGTTTTGTTGCAAACATTTATGAGTATGACCTACTTCTACTGGAATGCTGGCTCAACAACAGCGATTCATACCGTTAACACTGTGCAACACGGAAAATGCCCTTTAGATGCAAATATGTGTTTCTTAGGTATTTTTGGCTGCAAATTACGAATCTGTAATTATTTTTTGCCTACCAAGTACCATTTTCCTAAAATTCCTCATTTTAGCTTTTTACGTACTTTCTACATAAATATGCATATTTTTGTAACTTATTGACTTAATTTATTATAAATTATATTTTTCTCATTAACAGTGAGATCGTTGCTGTTCTGAAGAACTTTTTTAACAAGTTTGGTTACTTTAGATACATTTTTGGCAACAAAAGCTTTATCTACTTTTTCGAAGTTTCGAGTCATTTACAAGACGACAAAAGCATTTTGTAGACTATTTGCAGAAAAAGAAGAAATAGCATGTTACCGTGATGTGAATGTCCTATTTCAAGCATTGGGACATGAGCCCAATTCAGCAGAGTGGAGCTTGTTTATCAGTGCTCCTTCATCTAAGGATTTTTTCCTATTTATTACTGTATCATATTTTGCAAACACAAAGGATATTTCAAAATTATGGGTGGCGAAAATATATAAAATGAGCCACTTGTGAAGCTACAATATGACTTTTTTCCACAATTGCACATTAAACTTGATTTAATGAAATATTTGTAAAAGCGCCGGACAGAGAAGGAATGGCTTTCTTGCATCTCAGGAACAAATTCAAAAGTGTAAGTGACCCACACAAAAGTTTAAAAAAAGGGTTTTTATTGGCCTACAACTTTAGGAAAATTCGTTCTGCAGGTGCGTTTCTTAGCATGCGAATCAGAATGTTTGATTCTCTATTTGTTGAAAGCAACTAAATTTATAAACTGCCATATGAAGTATGCTGAACGAAATACAATGAGATCAGAAACGGCACTTTCCTTATATCAGCAGTTCCTACTTTGAACAGTAACGGATTTTTCTTGGAATTCTGACAGGCAGCTTGCTTTGCTGGTGGTAGAACTGTATGCATGAATTGCAGATTTAAATTTCACCGTGAATGAAGTACATTTTGTTGTCACGAACATATTTTTGTCATACACATTCTTGCACCGTGAATGAAGTACATTTTGTATTCACGAACATATTTTTGTCATACACATTCTTGCACCGTGAATGAAGTACATTTTGTATTCACGAACATATTTTTGTCATACACATTCTTGCACCGTAAATGAAGTACATTTTGTTGTCACGAACATATTTTTGTCATACACATTCTTGCACCGTGAATGAAGTACATTTTGTTGTCACGAACATATTTTTGTCATACACATTCTTGCACCGTGAATGAAGTACATTTTGTATTCACGAACATATTTTTGTCATACACATTCTTGCACCGTGAATGAAGTACATTTTGTTGTCACGAACATATTTTTGTCATACACATTCTTGCACCGTGAATGAAGTACATTTTGTTGTCACGAACATATTTTTGTCATACACATTCTTGCACCGTGAATGAAGTACATTTTGTTGTCACGAACATATTTTTGTCATACACATTCTTGCACCGTGAATGAAATACATTTTGTTGTCACGAACATATTTTTGTCATACACATTCTTGCACCGTGAATGAAGTACATTTTGTTGTCACGAACATATTTTTGTCATACATATTGTTACTCCGTGAATGAAATTCATGTTAATGTCACGAATATATTGTTGTCATACACACTCTTGCACTGTGAATGAAGTACATGTTCTTATATGAAAGGTGAACATTAAGGATTAGAATACATAGTAGGTGATTTGACATATTGGTTATATACATAGAAGTGCGTATTTTATTACGAATAACACAAGTTTGAGCTATTTTCAGAAATGATATTTAAAGCTGAAATCTCCAAACATTTCTGCCTAGCATCAAACAATAACTCTTCCCGAGAATTCATATTTCGGGGGCAGTGATGGATGAGGCAGTTACTCTTTACTTCAGATAAAGCGCATCTTTCAGATATTGCTGCAAAGTATGAAAATCCTTTTCGGAATGGAAATGGATCCCGGCTCGGTCCACCGCAGTTTCGTTGTCCGGCAAAATGGACGTGCCTCTCAGAAAATTTCATAAGGATAAATTTGGGATAGATTCCGCTTCGTCATATATTTCGACTCTGGCAACATTTTATCAAGAAAAGAAAAGTTGTGGGTAACGTGATAAAAACATGTAATGGCTATTTGATATTTTCCCTTATACCTCTCTCTCTCTCTCATTTGCATACTAACATAAACTAATAATAAACCACAGCTGAAAAAAAGAATCCCTTACATTCGTATGTATATACACGCACGAGTGCATATTTAATAAGAGATATAGCTTTCTTGAAATTAAACTATTGTATTCGTAGCATGAACATTATTTTATTGAAAACATATTTCATATCGCGTAATTTATGCAGAAACATCAAGGACAGACTTCTAGTTTACTGACAATTTTTCAAAAGGCCATCCTTTCTAACACGAGCAGACACTGGATTATGCCAAGTTGAATTAATCAAACATAGCATTGTGCATTTCAAGCTAATGCATAACTTGGGCTTCCATGTAACATTTTAAAAATACATCCTTCAAAATTTGAGACTTTAGAATTTTCTGTAATTGTTTAGTCTTCAAAATTTGCGAGTGAAAAGTATACGCGTTTCTCTTCGAAAGTAATTCTTCTCTTAAGATATCTTGAATGATTTTACAGAACAAGAAATGCCATTTATGTGGAAAGATAATAACAGCTCTACTAGAAATGAAGCCTTTGTTGAGCTGTTTTTCTCAGAAATTAAAAACCAAATTGAAAAATGAAGTTCCATCTAGGACTATACAAACCAACTTTCCCCTATACACCCAACTTCAAATTTATAATCTAGCTAGGTCTTTCTATTTCTTTCTCATTTAGCTTTAGTTTTTAATTACTTCAAGTATACCTTTTTCAACGGATAATACGTATTCATTCACTCACTAATTAATTAATTCATCCATTTATTCAGTCTTTCACTTATTTATTCATTCATTTACTCATTCACTCATTTATTTATTGTATCATTTATTCATTCATTCATTCTTCCGAGCTTTCATTCATTCATTCATTCATTCACTTTTTCACTCATTCATTTATTCATTGAGAAATAACCTTAAAAATCCCGATCAAAAAATTTCGTAGGAAAATAGGCTCATTCAGTACTGGATGAACTTTCGGTCTGTACATATTCTACGTCATAAGAGCTTTCCGATAAAGTTTGTTGCAAGCAAATCCGACAGTTAGGTCAGGATTTATGTGGTATTGAAATTGAATTCCCCGTAGGCGCTAATGTTAATTTTTCTTGAACTGTTCGAAAATGAACAAAAATTGTTCAAATCAATAGTTCACGCTGAGAGCTTCTTCCAATAAGCTTGCTCATAGGAATTTGGATCTTGTGCCCAGATTTTTCATTATTTGCTTCATTTTTGCCCATAGGCGCTAATGTTAAAATGTTTTCAACTGTTCAAAATTGAACGAAAAATTTTTCAAATCAAAAAGTGAAATATGGAAATGAGATTTCCTCGCCGAGATCTTTCGAATGCAAAAAGAATTTTTCGAATCGGACAATTCATTCAAAAGTTATTAGGGAGGGACAGGCAGACCGACAGACCGATAGACCAACGGGAACACATTTTCCCCCATCTCAAAACCCAACTCTCAAATCTTTATTTTTCAATCTTTATTTAATTACTTCACTTTGTTTTTACTTTTATTTATTTTTAACGATATTTTTACGATAAATTAAACAATATTTTAAGCAATGCTTAACCTAAACACAGCTTTACCTATCGAAAATATTTATTGCGTCACATCTTTATTTATACCTCATCAATCACCACCGTACCTACCCTGACGAGGGTTTAACCGGATGTGGTGATTGAGAGGAAAGAACAGATAGAACAAGACAGCACAACAGATTTTAATATACAAAGAAGGAAATACACCCATGGCAAAGGTGGGACTCGAACCCACGCATCTTTCTCTCCGCGCAGGGAGGCACCGGAGCCAGTCGATTTGACCGCTCTGCCGCTGAGGCCCTGCGTCACATCTTAGTATACATTGAATTATTTATTACATTTGAAGTTATTTCTAGTAAAAATACATTGTGAAAATGCGCTCGTCTGAGAAATTACATTATCGTGCTACGGCATCTGTTTTAATGTCAATTTTGGGAAGAAAAATACTAGCCACATACGTATCATTTCTAACAGCAGGCTGACGCAATTGCTTCGATTTGGCCACAAATTGGTAACCATTTTCTACAGCCGGGTCAAAAATACTTCTGTGATGCAATAAGTTTGGGGCATGAGGGGAACAATAATACTCAAAATGGCATAAAAGATAAAAAAATTTGAGACAAAAAGAAAAAAGGAAAAACAAGTTTCTCCAAACTCTTAGCCAGAGGTTGCCAATTTCGGCAAAAACTACATTTGTATAACAAATTTTACGATTTAGGGTCTTATTTTTTTCCGGAAGGCGCGCAACAAACAAACGTTTTATTTGGATATATGCATATGGAAATAAACAATTCCACAAATAAAATATATGTATGAAATACTCGTATGTTAGTTCTTTATCACTTTTTTTTTCCATTTTATCTTAACTCAAAAGCTATCGGGGTTGTTTTGAAACATTAAATTCCCATTAAAGTTGCCTCCCCTAATTATTAATATTATTGGCTGTACCACCTCCACTCTGGTAAAGCAAATCTAAAGCGATATGCTAAAAAAAGTGAATAATAGGGAAACGTGGAAAAGTATCTTACAAATCATGTTTTATGAATAACTTCATATTTTCACAGCAAAAATAAGGAACCAGACTGTATGAAAAATTTTCATCGTTGTTATTTTTACATTATTTAATCAGAAACCAGATTTTTCTCCGTATTTACCATCGTCCATAAGACCCTTCATTTTTTAATCGGGAAAAGTTATTCAAATCTGGAGCATTAAAATGCATTTGGACTAGGCTTGAAATCTGCCAAAGATCATTTGAATTGATATCTTGAGCAGGATGCAAATTGCATTATTCGCGTAAACCTCATTATCTACTATGACATCTAGTTCGGAATAATCGAAAGGATTTTTACTTTAGAGCATCGATGCTCCCTTTATCTCACCTGCGTGTAAAGTACCGTTCTTTGCATTTTATGCAACAAATATGAATAAATAATTGTAAATACATTCTTTATGTAATATCTACAGGGATAATAATTTATCTTCAGGGCTATAATGTAAAAGAAAGCTTAGATAAAAAAATACCATTATACAGTCAAACAGATTGGACTCGGCAGTTTCTAGACAGGCAGTTCCTCGAGGGAAAAGCTTTGCTACCAATAAACATAAATCATTGTACATTCAGAAACATTTTAGTCAACAATTTTCAGTTAAACACTAAATTGAAAGATTAGAAGTTTCGCAAATAGACGTACGACTATGCACGATTTAACGTATACATAAGTTTATATGTATTATATATGTACATATATATATACGAGGGAAGTCAAAGAGTAAAAGAACTTTTGAAATTTGTCGCACTAGGGTTTGGTGCGGCACTGAGAGTATCGAGCGCTATATTAGGGTCGTCTGCAACACTTCTATGGAAACATGCAGCTTCATTGCCGATTTGCACCGAAGAGGTAGTGAGGGCAGTGATTCGCTTTATGTTTGCGGAAGGTGTTAAACCTGTGCAAATTATTCGTCGAATGCCAGTGGAAGTATGTTGACAGCTGTTCGTTGCAAAGCAAGATCTACAAATGGATAGAGCGTTTCAAACAGGGAAGAACTTCTTTATGTGACAAGGAAAGATCGGTCAGGACACGGATGTCAACAACTAAGGACACTTTGCGAGTCGTTGAGGATATGGTGATGGAAAAGACGAATCAAAGTGGACGAAATCTCCAATGCCTTGCATATTAATCATGGCTCAGCGTATTCCATCTGCAACCGATACAGTAGTCATTGATGTGGAGCAATATGGGTTACAGGTGCAACAGAAAAGCTTCTCTCCCCCCCCCCCCCCAATGGAATTAAAACAAAAAATTTGTGAAACGTTGGGTAAAGTACGTTGAAGTGCAGGGGGAGAGGAATGTAGAAAAGTGTATGTTTCACTTTTCTCTCATTAGAATAAATACTCCTTTTCTCAAAAGTCTCTTTACAATTTTGACTTCCCCCTTATAGCGGCCAGGTTCGCGTCATAAAGGCGTATGAATGTATGAACGCGTAAAAAGGTATTAAAGCTAAAGGCAGTTCAGGGGCCAATAAAAGTTTTTTTTTTTTTTAAGTTACATGGTTATTTTATTCAACATAAAACATATCAAGTATTTTTTTTTTTTAAATCGCTCATTCGATTCCATGAGACTAGTTTAAGCTAATTGAAACAATAATAAAAAGACAAGGCAAACGTACAAGTTACGAACCTTAGGCCTTCAGATCCAGTTGCACTGTAAAAAATTTCAATAAAAGTGTAGAAAGAAAACTGAGTGTTTATTTAAATTTAATAAAAACTTGATTGAAATCAAATAATCAAGTTTCTTGATAAAATTCTCAATAAAATTCTTGTTTTTCCGCACTCTGTAAAAATACAGAGAAAGATTTATTAAATTACGTAATACTGAACACTTGTGACTACTAGTCTTAGGGAGCACCCTGCTAGCCCTCGGCGGCTAGCATTTCGTATTCCGGCTGCATCATTGACCAAGCGGCCTCGAGCACAGGAATCTAAACAGTGTGGACTCATTTGAACTCATCTTCGACTTCATTTACCACGATTAGAAATTCGGCGCACTCAGAGATGGCGCCACTGCTGCGGCACATTATCGGTTACAATCAATTTTCAGGATGTTCTCTTTTTTATTCTCTGCAATTCCCTTTTTTGAAGTCTTTGAAACTTCGTGTTTTAAGGCCTCTGTAATTTTACGTTAGACTCCGGATAAATGATTTCCAGGAGATTCTCAAGTAATTTTGGGCTAAATTTTTTTAAGTTTACTGCATTAGATCTATCACTTGTAAAAAATAAGCCAAGCTAAAAAAAAAAAAGAATATGTCTTCAGACATTAGGCTTTGGATGCTAACTACCTTACTCATCCAAAACGCTATTGGAGGGGAAGAGAATATATAGTGATCAGCAATTTTGCTAAAATGTATTTTCGGGTTAGTTTTTTTTTTTTTTTTTGTTAGTGTGCGTTCAATTTTATTCCTATTTTTTTGATGTAAGCCACAGTTGCTTTGGTTTAGGATCTTCGCGTCTCCGTTGTTCACTGGAGTGTTATACGGCGGTTGGGCTTATCTCATCATTGTGACATCTGGTGTACGGACATCAGGACCCGCAGAAATCTGCCGCGCCTGCAATAAAGACGGCAAATGTTGATCATCTTGAACTTCTGTTATTTTTTTTATCGCTCTTAGTAGCGTCTCGCCAGATCAGTACTCGAATGTTTAGAATCATCATAAATTCCTCTGCGATTTTTAGTTTTTTTCAAACTTCCTCCACTTCTTGATTCGCTGAGACTAATTAACCAATTCTGGCTCAATTGACCCACTCTTATTCATGGTTCTCATCCAAACATAACATCCTTTCGCTGTAATTTCATGATGAAATTTCTAACAATGTAGCCAAAACTCTTGAAGTTACCATAACCTGGAAATCATTAGGTTGTGCTTTTGGACAGAATATTTTAAACTGTATAGAAAATACCATAATAAATGTATTTAGTATGTCTTTATTAAACTCATACACTCATTTACCATATAAATATTCTCTTGAATTCATCAATATATATGTTTCTATGGAAAATAATAAAAACATACATTGTGTTTTACCCACGTTAGATTATTTCTTCTTGATTCTTCATTTTACTTTAGCAATCAATAAAACCACCCATTTAAGCCAAAAACAGAAGAAAGCGAAAATGTTAAATACATATCAAATGATAAACAACTATTCAAAATTTCCTCTAATTTATTACGAAACCAACACTTTAGTTCAAATCAATACATCCCTTATACAATATCTTTCCAACTGTTTCTAAGAATCTCTTGGGTAATTACAATAATACATGTGGGATATCAATTTATTCCCGTGGCGTTTAACTGTACGATCGCTACACATTATCAAAGGACAATTAGGTGCCCTTCATTTAACTTAAGAGTTAAAGGGGAGCGTCAAGTGCTTAATTGCTGAATAACCATGCGTCACTAATTACAAACTAATATGCGCAATATGCTCAATGCGACGAATATCCTTCTAAATGACACTTAGTTTAAGCTTACGCTGCATATACTTCTGGTTAGATTTTCAGAACGTTTTTCTACTGCAGAAATCGTTTCAAATAGAACGGCGACCCATCAAGCAAATAGAATGTATTACTGCGTATCCATCTTCTGCAAGGAATATTGCTGCACTCGCATTTGAAATTAAGTGTGTTTTTCATAGAATACATATCCATGAAATGAAAAAAAAAGACGCAAACAGTTTCAATTTAAACTAACTCAGATAGAAGTAGGAGACAAATGCTGAGTTTTCTATCGATGGATAAATGGTTTCCCAGATGTAATGAAATCATCAAAACTGCAAAACTGTTTAGGCGCTGTAAAATATCTACAAGATATAACTGACAATTCTGAAGGCACAAATATATGATTCATCTCAACAACTATAGTCATAATAGTTGATAAGAATAGGAAGACTATAGTAGTATTTACTACACATGACCGTAAGGGTCTACTTGGGGGACGTGTAACGAACTACATGGAACAAAGGTCCCTTAAAACTGTTTTCGTGTGGGTAACGTTTTACCATTCGAAGGTTGATAAGTGCGTACAATTTAAAAGGTAGACAACAAAAGTATAAAATGTCCCAAGAATGGAATATGAACTGATTCGAACGCCTGTGCTAGAACTGCATATTATTTATTTGTCCTCCAAAAATCGTACGAAAATTTAGAAAGTTAAATTTAAAGTAAGTGTTTCCGCTAAGAATTGAGGGTGAGGAAAATAGAAAAATGTTGAGCTATTATTACTGATATAAGAGTAAAAAGAAATTTTCCCAATTATTTTCGAATTTTCTAAACCGTTTAGGAAAAATTGTGCTAAATTAAATATTATTCCCTGCACGTATCAATTTTTAATTCAATTAAAAAAACACTTTCAGCAAAAAGGATTATAACTTTAGTTCAAATCCTCATAGTTCAACAAAACTTGAACGAAGAATGTTTTAAATGCCATTTATCATTTAAGGAGAGAAACCTAGCTTGAGTTTCAATTAAAATAAATATTCATTTTATGAATATACTAAAGAACCAGTCAAACTCATTAATTTAAAATTTGAAAGATTTTTATTAATCTTCAACAAATTGTAACTTAAATCACTGTTTACAATTTTTGTTGTTTAACTTTTAATACCAAGAATGCAAAAAGAAAAAAAGAAAAAAGAAGGAGGAGAAAACAAAAGGAAATAAAAGAAAATACACCAAACTAATTTTAAAGAGCTTTTTGATTGATGCTGTTATACAATAACAGTTAAAAGTAATGTAAAATTAATTGTTTTCATGAAGCACTTGTTTTAAAACAATCTACTTTTACTATGCACATGAAAACTTTCGAATGAAGCAAATGCTGTGAATTCAAAATATCGCCTTTAATTATTAACAATTTATCTGAAAAAAATAGAATATCTTTAAACTAAAGAATTAATTTCTTTTTCTCGTTATTTTCATTAATAATTCATCAAAGCGTAATTATCGACGCTGCCTTAAAAATGACTGTTGAAATAAGCAAACAGCTGATGCTGATCTGATTTTCTAATGAGAAAAGAAAGTATATTAATGGGGAGCAGGATGTTTTATGTATCGTTTAACAATGGATGCTGTAATCAATATGAATGCGTAATAAACTGACGTTAGGAAATTTTTGAATGCTTTAAGTCAGAGATTCCCAAACTTTAAACATTGTGACCCACTTTTATAAATTTAGTCTATTTGCGACCAACTTTAGTTCCGTAGTACTTAGGTTTCTTTTTGTTTCTCTGTTGGAGTGGAGAAGAAGAAAGGGGAACGGATACTTGGAAACGACAACGAAATAAAGAAATGTTAAGAAATGTTTCATTTTTGCTTACTTAATGTTTTTTTAGCGTCACATAAGAAACATTATTCGAATGAACAGCACATACTTTTCCTAAAGGAGGTTTTTCGGTTCAAAACGGAGATTTTATGTATAAAAGTGCATGTAATGCAAAACATTTATTTTTAATTGTGTTAGTTATTCCCATTGTTTGTTCGTTTATATAATTTTGTTATTGCGCTAATTAATAAAAAAAAATAAAGATTTCTGAAATAAAAACAAAAATCGGATCTTTGTATTTGTATTTTGCAAAATAATTTTAGAATTTCGTTACAAAACAACAATCTAACCATACTATTAATTTTAGTTTTTAATCATTAGAGTATCCAATTATTTAGGAAAGAAAGGATGTTTACAGATAACCTATTGGAAGTAAATGCGCAAATGCACAGATCTTAATTTCTTTAGTCAAAAGAAAACGCATAAGGAAACCTTCAATAAAGCTTCACAAATATTGGCATAACAACAAATACGAGTAAAAATTGACTGTAAGTTAAAATGCCGTGAAAGCTTTTCAAAAAGTTTTACGAACAAATATTTTTAAAATTATTTTTGACTTTTGAAAGTATAGTAAAACCAAATAAGTATAACTCAATGCATGATTTCCAAATAGGAAAATTTATTGAACGTATAGATTGGACAAATTACCGATGTTTCACCGATGGTTTAGGGACAGTATTGTATCATTTGTACCCAGATAATACAGAAAGACTGACATATAGTAATGATAAAATTAGAAATACATCACCATCTGTACCCTCCTAGTCTTTGCAATTTTTTGATAATAAGGAGTAGAAGATGATTCAAGAACTTCATTCTGCATATTTTTCTTTGAGTAGATATATACATATGTTTCAAAACTATGTATATCAGTGCAATAACATGATATTTGATGTAAAGTGTGTGAGTTTAAAACTAGCAATTGGAATGAACAGAATAACATGCAATTAAATCACGGTGGCTACACTTTGCGCAAGGTGCTATTTAAATTCTAGGAAGGTTAAGTACATTTAGTTGTAGTAATTATTCAACAATATAGTACATTTCTTAATATAAATTGATTAAATCTTAAATTAAAACGATTAAGTAAGAACGAGTTTGAATTCCTGGTTTTATGAGAAACGCACAAAACGCCATTTTAAAAAAATCATATAAAAAAATCTCTGGAGAAAAAATACACAATATGATTGATAGCAGCTTGTATAGGCACTTAAGGGGCATCAAACGGGCGTATTTTTCGATTTTTTTAAAAATGACTTTTTTAAGTAATCACATTTCAAAAATTGTAATTTTTGAACATTTTTTAAGTTTCAAACTTAAAATTCTCAGGTGTAATGCAGCTCAGCCTTACAAAAAAGATGGTATAAAACTTCCATATCGGCACTTTGTATTGCCATTTCTGTTTTGTTAAAAAAAAAGTATTTTCACACCAAAAAACAAAAATCTAAAATCTGTAAAAATGCAAATTTTAAAGGTCAAAAACACTTTTTTTTCGTTATTAAAAAAGCCAACTAGATTTTCAAAAATAGTGTTCTAATAAAATGCCATCTCTTAATTATTTATTGAAAAAAAACTTTTCGAATCGGTCAAAAACTTTTGAAAAGTTTTGACCGTTTAATAAGTGAGTGTTTAGCTGATTTTCTGAAAACGGCCAATCTTGTACTAAAATTTAAAAGAGTAATTAGAATTTTTTTTTTTGAAAAATCCTTTTGGGGTATTTTATATGTCCCTTAGCTGTAACTACTGTAATTAAAAAAAAAAACTCTGAGGTCATGTGATATGTTTTAAATTTGACTTCTGAAATGGAATCTTGATGATTTGAAATGGAATGACTCTAAAGGACGACTCGTATTTTAAAAAAAATATGAAAATGGTTGGACGTTCCAAGAATAAACTGCTTTAAAGTAATTATAAGCATTTAACTTATAACATGATTAAAATTTTCGAGGAATAAGCTGGAACCATTAACAACTAATAGAGGCATCCGCTTCCCTTTAAGAACAGGATGCTAACTTTTCTGACAAATCAGTCGTAGAACAGTTAGTTTAAATATGTTAGTAAGAATTTCTTCAGTTGTGCAGTTGTATATATTTATCTTTGTGTGCGTGTGTGTGTGTGAGAGAGAGAGAGAGAAAGAGAGATGTATATAACGCAATATCAGCTGAAAACTAAATATTGGGGAAAGAAAGAGATTATTATTTCGCCTTTGTATAATTTAAAAAAAAATTATATAGTGTAATGCATGCAATGGAAAAGTTACAGCCAAAGAAAAAAGAACTACCATAAAGAGAAATTTAGAAAATGAAGATTACACGCGCAGGATATAAGCTAAAGTGAGAAAAAGTAACAACTCAGTTAAGCCAGAACGTTTCTCGTTAAGGCCAATGTTAATTATTTCATTTAGTGTGATTTGGGGAAAAGGTTCACGTCATAATTTTGAATATAAATTCACAGAAAAGTTATTTTTCATTATGTAATGTCCAACGAAACAAAGCATTCCGGAAGCTTCAGGAGAACTTTTCGACAACCGGGCACAAAGTTGGAATTATTTTAGAGAAAATTACGAAACCTTTTTCTTCTGAACAAGTTCAATTTAGCAGTTACATTTATATTTTTTATGCAATATTATAAAAACAACAACTTTTGCTTATTTATTTGACTTTTATTTATTTTTTTTATATTTGTTTTTATTTTAGATTGTAACATGTTAAGATAATTCTCAGCAACATGTACTTCCTTTATTGTCCAAATACCCTTCGAATTTCTACTATTATTCCTGATTTTCCTTTAAATAACAGATTTAAAAATATTTTCAATTGAAATCGTAAAACATTTTAAAACAATTTTTGTCTGCCATTTTTTCTTGTGTAAGCAATGTATATTTTTACTTAGTAATCTCTGATGTTATTTATCATTTTACTCATGTGTTTCTTATAAAAATTATTTTTATATACTATATATACATACATACATATGTATATAGTTTATGTCAATTCCATACAATTTAGTGCAGCATAGCGTGTAGGGTGAATTAAGGTATTGCTGATTCGTATGATGATCCATTCCGCAAGGAATGTGTGTTTACAAGTAAATCTAAGTTATACTTTAAATAAAATATTTTGAGACTTTAAATATTTATTCTTTAATATTTATTTTTTATTATTATGTTTTTATTACTGAGAAACACAGTTTGTGCTGAGAAGACCACATAAATGTGAAATCTACAAAAAACGAGCAATGATATGAGAATTTCTTTATACTTTTGACTGCAAGTATTCACTAGAGTGCAAATCGGAGTAAACCAATACGCAAGAGGACACGAGGAGCGTGAAGGAGGTTAGAAAAAATAAGCAAAAATGTTGGCAATGAAAAGTGCATGCATGTATTTAGGTTTTACACGGGAATCTTTAGTGAAAACATGAATGAAGCTTTCATTGCAAATTTGTGCCTTAATATATTACTTTCGCACCCGCATATTACATTTAATTATTCAAGTAATTCAGTTAAAGAAATTCTATCCCTCAGCTGGAGCCGTAAGAACTCACAAGTAACCGTGCGAAAGAATAAAATAAATAAATAAATAAATAGGTGACAATTCAATTACTTTGGAAAACCTTGATTAATTAGCATTGGAGTCGGTTTATACAAGGTTCGCTACAATCCCTTAATCTTGATACACTTGAACAGTTCTCAAAACAATTGTTCCCGTGGGGAACTCATTAGTGTAATGTTTTGCATTTATTAGAACATTCCAGAAAGGGTGTGGCCAGTTGCAGTAGCAATGCAAAGATAAATAATTCCGTGATTGTGGTATTCCAAGAAATTATGCTAAATAATATTTAGCTGCTAAATATTTTTACTTACACACGGATGCATGACGTCGCGTTGTTTTTTTTTTTTACATAGTATAAAAATAATACAAATTGATTGCATACTTACATCTGTATTCCTGTGTATACCATAATTTTGAGTTACTCACAGATTTTATTGCTTTCAGAAAGCAACAGTATTAACAACAAATTAAACAAAATCAATAATAGTAATTACTACAAAGGGAATAGTTTAGAGCAGCGGTCGGCAACCTAAACTGACTGAAGATCTACTTTCCAAATTCGGCGAGCACCAAGATCGACTCGGAGGACAGGGGGGGGGGGGGGGGAGGAGGGTTATACATTACTAATAGGGCACGTTGGGTTTGCGCCTGTCTTCAAATTGTAGGTTAATTCTTGTCAAAACAAGTTCTGATGCTTATAAAACACCTACTTTAAAATTTCTAAAATAATGGTTTGCTAAGGCCGTTAACTTGCATCAAAACAATACAAATATATTATTTCTTTTGAATTTGATAAAAAAACTGTTAGTTTTTGTTTTGTTTTTTATCTAAAACACAAATGTGAAATGTATACATTCTTGAATTAACTCTCACCAAGAACATAGTTAACGTGACGACTGACAATCCATATTATTAGGAGTTTTTTCTTGGTCCGATGAATCGTCAGACAAACAAATAAACATTTTCTAAAGGAAAAAATAATAATACACTCGCCATCCAACTTATTTTATTTATTTTTTAAAACTATAAACTGTCCAAAATGCTATCGCGATCGACCGGTCGATCGCGGTCGACGGGTAGCCGACCACTGGTTTAGAAAAACATGAAATCTTACTAGGTTCCGAGGGAAGATTTCTAAATGTAACAATAAACATAATAACCTGCTCTTAAATAATTCACAGATATCTGCATTCACTTTGGAAATTTCACACGCTTTAGACATTGAACTTTTTGAAGTGAAACTTCTTTATCGGGGTTGGAAAAAAATTTAGTGTAACATTTTTTCGTTACGCGTCACATTTTTCCGTTACGCGCCATCTTTTTCTTATCCCTACCGCGATTGCATCCCTGGTGGCGATTGCATCGACTTCCATAAAAGCCCATGACCCGCTTTGAGTAGTGATGACTTTGACCACTAGGTGGTGTCGTGCAATTGCCATTTACCAATAGCATATCGTTTTAACGGACTTACTCCTACCACTATACTTGACCGTTTTTCTATTGCACGTTTATTTATTCCCAACGCTCTATAGTGACGTAATAAATATATATATATATATGTTATATTGAAGTGATCAGCAAAATCAAAGGGTTTATTTTAATTCTAATTCCAGTGAATTTCTAAAAAAAGTAAGTAATTACATCTCTTTTTCTAATACTTAGGTGTAATTATGGTATTTATTTTTCCACGTTATTTAAAATTAACCTCAGTTTTTTGATTGTATTTTTCAATACACTAACACGTGGGTGTAATTATGGTATCAATTTTTTCTAATACTTGAATGTTGATTGTGGTATTTATTTTTCTAAAATATTCAAAGTCAACCTCAGTTTTTGATTGCATTTTTCAAAACACCAACACGTGGGCGTGATCATGTTATTTATTTTTCAAGTTTTCAAGTTTTCAAGCCATTAATAACACAAATATATAATAACGACATCAATGATAGTAATAATTCTATTACAATTAATGAAATTCAATAATAATCTTTGTAGTAATAAGCTAAAATGAAATAATTGTAGAATTTGTATTTATGTCTATGATAATAAAAGCCTTTTATTAAACTTTATCTAATTTAACTTTATTTAACCAATTTCTGTAAAGTTGCATATAGTAAATTATTTTTTGCAAAATAACGTCATAAAGAAGTTTCACTTCTTACGAGTGTACGCTAGTAGACGCACACATTTTTTTTTTTTTTCAATCCCGATTCCACTTTAATAAATTATTTCAGTACTTCTTTTATATTTCAAGTCAGTTTTCCCCAGCATATACATATACAGTAAAACCTGTATAAATTGGCCACTTGCGGTGCAGCACTTTAGTGGTCAACTTAGGCAGGTGATCAACTTATAGAGGGTGACGTAGAGGGTGAAAGGCTAATTCCGTTCCTGACAAAAGTGGTCAACTTAGACAGGTGGTCAACTTTACAGGTTTTTACTGTATATGTATTTAGTTCGTGCTTAACAATTTTCATTATCGTTTGTTTTTCCACTTTCATAATTTACGAAAACTACTTCCGAAAGTATAAATGAACTTTCAAGTTAAGCAAAATAAAGCTATTTTTATTGCCATCCAATAAACTTTATAAAATTATTATTTTCCCCATATACTAACAAGGGGGGGGGGGGGAGGTGAAACTCTCTGTATCTGTTTTTTCCCCACTAAAACTAAAATAATATATGATCTTGATGAAGTGTGATGTTTCAAACTCTCCAGGACACCTGTCACGGCAGCAGATATTTGAATAAAACTTTATTCCTCCACTTTTTTCCTTTCTCGGCCAACGACTAGACAAGCCGTTATTTCCTTAAGCCAATACAGCGATCGCCATTGTTTGAATGACAAATGGCGACACCACAGAAATTGGCGGAGGGATCTATCTGTCAGCAGTTCCGTTGACATTGCGTCAGCGGCAGAACAGCGCGGGCGGTACTCAGTGATGAATGGCTTTCGCTCAAGAATCTTCCTTTGCGTCCTCGGCGTTCTCTCATGTTCCGCATTAACTAAACTCGCAATTATTGCAAAAATTAATCGTCTGTGGTAACGAACACAAAATGTAATAAATGTATGCAAGAATGTTTTGTAAGTAGGGTGAGTGCACCAGTGATCTACACCTTTAGAGCAATTTATCGCATTTTAAAGAGTTCACTCATCAGAAATTACTGTCACATAGCTTTTAAATTAATACATGTCTTAATAGACATTCAGGACGATATATATGTTAAAGTGTATCGATTCGGCAGTTAAATGTTTTGTAATGAATTTTTATTTTATATCTACTCAATGCTTCAAGAATTGACACTGCCAATTTTTCATTCTACCAGTAATTGACACCCTAGCTTCAGTGTTGGACATATTGTATTAAATTTCCAATATGTAAAGTATTTGCTTAACATAAACTTAACAGTAATTCTTCTTATCAACCTAAAAAATTTAATTTTTAAACATTGTTTTATCATATTTTCTCTAAAGACATCTAAAAATGTAAAACTGCATCGTAAATTTTTTTCACCTTTTGTGCCGGTAGTTGGCATAGCTGTTATTGTTATTGACACCGTTCTCTTAATGGGGTGTTGATTGCTGGAAAATCTGAATAAAAGAAATTCAGAACTGATACAAATTTAATTTACATGCAAACAGCCTCAAATTTTATATTTAAATTTAATAACAAAGAATATCAATTAAACCACAAGCGTTTGGAAACCCTATGATAATCACTGGTGCATAGTCTAATGAATGACCCAACAAGTGACATAGCTTATTAAGTCATAAAAAATGAACATGCACTCAAATTTAATTTTATGAGTTAATTATGTACATCTAATGGATTTAAAATTGTAACTACTTGAAAATATTGCTGAACTTAATTAAGGTGTAACAAATTTAAAACATTAATTTCTCTGAAATCCCCAAGCAAGCTGAGCTCAGAAAGTGGCTGTGCTTTTCGCTTCATATGTTTCACTTACATTTCTGTGAGAGAAATACCATCCGGTGAGCAATGTAATTGTTTTTACAAAAAATCAGCAATTTCATGCATAGTAAATATAGATAGGCAACATTTATGTTCTGATTTATTAGTATCATTATTAATTAATTATTTTGGGGAAAGGTGTTAATCACTGGTCCATTCTTTATTAAATTATTTATCTAGTACCTCATTGCTTCATTTGCCCATAGATTCCGTCAGAGACTCAACAGTGATTGAGGAAAACTAGAAAACTTTCCCGAAGGAAATTAAACGGTATGCTCATATGAAAACCATGATTTTATGTAAATGTTAGATAAAGACAGAACTAAAAACTTCTATTTTTTGAGCATACTATTATTTTATGAGAATAATGAAAATTTGTGTGGGGAAATGTTTGAAAGCAGTGCTTTAGTTCAGAACAAAAATTATGATAAGGAATTAATATCTTAAATAATTGTATATTGGTACTTAATTTACGTATTTTTTACTTAGAAAGTTCTATAAAAACCCATTTAATTCAAGCAGCTCATTTGTTTTGCCGTTTTCGCTACTTTGAACTTAGGAAGCATCGTGATTTAATTGCCAGTAGGAAAATTAACTGCAGTCAACAATGCACAAGTTTGTGAACATGAATGTTAGATTCTGTTTCGAACCACTTTAAGAGAGGACATTTAATCCCATGATCATTTCATTGCATAAATTTAATAATAATAATGAATATATTAATCGAACGCGATAAATATCGTTACTATACCAAACTAAACATTTATCGGAACGGCGTTTCCTCACAACTAAAGCACTGCTTGTAAGACAAAAAAAATATTTGTTTTTAAAGAAGGAATGTTTTACATTAATCACTTTTTTTCTTGAATAACGTGTATCTTACTAAAAATCAGGAATAAAAAGTGCAAATTAACGCTGAAGTGTTTCTTCAAATGATTTTTTGAACCTAAAGTGAGAGCGAAATACAAAGTTTTCAGAAGACCTAATAAGTTTAAGAGTTAAAAATAATGGATATATTTAGCAGAGATAGGCAATTTTCTCATATAAAATAAAATTTATTCGGACTTAGAATTAAAATGGCAAAAAGTAACGTAATAAACTGTAACGTAAAATTAAGACACAATACACACAACACATACATGAAAAACGTTCAACACACAATAGCAAAGAAAAACATAGCACATGGGCATTTTTAAACAAGACTGTTGCAAATACTGAAAATCAAAATCACAGCACTGTAAATTTTATGAAGAATGCTGGTTGCCAAATAAAAAATATCAAACCAACAAAAAATAAGTTAATGCTTTAATAGCTTAGATGTATTTAGTAGTTTGAAAGTTTATAAATGCAATTCCACTGTTATTATTCAAATAATGCGGATTATCTGGGTTTATTCAAAAAAAAGCAACGTAATTATTTACCTTCGAGCTAGGAGTCCATTTGCTTTTCAGTAATAAAAACCTTTTTACGCTGTATTCTTCTTGTTTCATTTAAATCTTGTTAAAAAGAAAATTTAAAACAATATATGTGTCAGTCATATACCTCAGTCCATAGTGAAAAAAGAAAGAACAGCTTCAAAGGAAATACGCTGCAAAAAAAACAAAGATTGCATGCCACCCCATAGGGGGGGGGGGGGGGGGGCATAAAAACGACCGATTTTTTAAAAGTTTTCCTTCTTCTGGAGATTCTGAGAACGAAGCGATTACATTACGCAGAAGCCGGTGAACATCCAATTAAGGTTCATTGCACATCCGAGACCTATTTTATATCCTAATCACCAGTGGTGCTCGAAAATGTAATATTTTCTCATTCGAGTTGACTCTGAAGGAGTCGTCTTCTTCCCAAAACTTTGTTGCAGCGCAATAATTTACAAATGAGTATGCAAATGGCTGGTTGAGCCTTATAATTACGAGGAATATCTTTTTTTTTTTTTGTATGTCTTTGTTTAATGAGGCTTCAATGATATTCTGAAGAATATTTGATAACTGTTATTTTTCCCTTGTTCATTACTGAATGATATTTTTAAAAAAGTAATCAAACATTGCTCAACCAACAAAATTTTTAAAACATATTTTACTTTTTAAGGAAAATTCAATGTTTTGAAAATTAAAATTGAAACAGTTAAAAATGTGTTAAAAATTACCCAATCATAAGGGAGATTTTTTTCGCAAATGAAATGGCCGAGTAAGTTATTCAGTACATATTTTCAGCTTGTAGTACATTTCAAATGCTGTCAACATGTTTATCTTTTTAACGCAATAACGAAGATTTTTACAATTATTTAAAACTTAAATATCGAACACAATGTTAACGAATTGAAAAAGATCAGCCTTTTAGTAAAAGCAGATTGGCGTAATGAACAGGTGTTATATAAATTTTAGTCATTCTGCCATTTTTGCAGTAAGTTTATGTTGGACCAATGAATAATTTCATGGAAAGTTATAAATTTTAAGCAATAGCGCAGTGAAGACGGTTAACTTAAGACACATATGTGCACACACGTATTCAAGGAAGGAGTTACAACCAAGCATTCTCCCTCTACTATATGCAGTTTAAAAAAGATGCTGCTAAACCTACGCGATCTTGAAAATCGCTATTCTGCTTATTGTAATATATTTAAAAGACCTTTCTGCCCGGAAAAACTAATAGAAACAGATAAAATAATAAATAAATAAACAAATATAATAAAAACGACAAAACGGAAGCTGATCTCGTTTATTGCCTCCAGATAATTTTGGTTTGAAAAGGAGCAGAAAAAGAATAATTTTGTTAAAGCTAATACTACGTCTGCACAACGAACAACAAAAAATAACCTTGTTAATTATAATGCAAAATCTGTTCGTGTCTGTGTGTAACCACATCTTCCCCGGACTGTCAGTGTGTCAGGCGACGGGACAGGTACCAACGTATTATCAGGGTTGCATTGCCGAGGAAATACAACCAACCTATTGTTGGGGAAGCCATTTAGAACGGTCGCTTTCCCCGAAAGCCGTACTTGTCTAAGATAAGATACCAACCACATTTTCTGCGGTGTCTTTCTATGTCAGTTATCGAGGCAGGTGCCAGTGATACATTATGGATAGTCTTGGAAACCCATTTAACACGCTCCCATTCTTCAAGAGTTTTACAGGTAGTGGCTGGTCCGTAGGACGTTTTCTCCCGTCCACGGTGCAAAGCTATCGTGACGTCACCAAGTTGACAAAGCGCTTGTTCCCACTACTGCAAAACGAACTCCGAAGCCAGTAAAACGGAAGTTTTTTTCTTGATTTTAACGTTGTAAATGAAAAAATAAAGGGGGAGGGGCACAAACACAAAAATGAATATTTATTATTATTTTTTGTTAGGAATCATATTTTTTAAATTAATTATCGCAGTTTAAATCTTGGAATAATTATGGGGTGATTCACAATGATCTCGCACTTCGAGGGAGGTGGGAGATTATAGAAATTGTAAGTTGATGACAAGGGGAGGGGAGGAATCAGAAGATAAAAGTTTTTATATAATTTATTTCATTTATTTATTTGTATTTACATTTTGGTTTTATTTTGAATCGTAAACATCAACGCTGATTAAGTTTCAATGAACTTTTATTAGAAAGTTCACATTTAAAAAGAAATTTTCTTGGACATTTACAATTTTAAGACAAAATAGAGCGGTTATTTTTACAGGATTAGAAAATTAATATTATCTACTAATTATGGTTACTGTCTTATATATTAATTATGGTTTTTGTTGTAAGCCAAAATTTCATTTTGTACAAATTAAGTACAAATATAATTATTAATATTATTACGCTCAAAAATGTCATTCAAAAATAAAATTAAAAAATGATCTATAGAATAGTGCCTTGTTTCTAAAATGCAAGTACATACGCTTATGTATTATAGCGTGTCAAGTGACAAGGAAGGGGGGTACATTGAAATTTGACATTTTGTAACAAAGGGGTCGACATTGAGTCAAATATATTGAAAAAAATTGACGTTTATGGGTGGAATCTACACGCTCTTATTAATATATAATATAGATATATAATGTAATGAAGAAAATAAATAAATAAATAAATATAGCCAACCGTTTTAACATATTACGCAGAGAAATCTGAATTTTAGAGAGTTTTCTTTTGCTAATAATAATTATCCTATCTTTCTAATTTTTGATTCCGAAAGCTTTTTTTTTTTTAATGTTGGCTCTGAAACGATCAGTTTAAAAAAAATATGTGTTTGCAAAAAAAAAAAATAATAATAATAATAATAATAATAATTATCTCCTATTTTTTAAATTAAGTTCTGAAAAGGGTTTCTTTTCTTTTAGGCTCTGAAAAAGAACCTTTTGTTTGTCCTTTTTTCCTGTTCTAAGAAGAACCATTTTTTAATTTTTATGTGTTTTTTTTTTTTTTGCTTGCATTTCGTCTCTTAGAGCAGAGTCTCTTTAGGCAGATTATCTAACAGAGCATTAGCTGCATTATCATCTACTAAATGCATGCTACAGATATCTTCAGAACGCTTTTTAGGACTGGTCATTTTTAACCTATGTTTTGCCTCTTCCAGAGTAGTTCTTTTTATTTTTCTTGCAGTTCTCTCAGCCTCAGTTGTTCCTTTGGGATTTTTATTGCCAAGTGAAAGTTTCAAAGTCGGCACTGCCCCATCTTTCAGAATTTTATTGCAATCAGAATCTTCAAGCAATCTTTTTTTCTTATCATCCTCGGAATCGTAGTCTGTAAAATATTCGCTACAAATTCTAGCGTTCTTTTCATTCACTGGATCTTTCCATTTACATTTTTGCAACCATATCTTCTTTAAATCCAAATCCTTTGAAAATACGTGGTAAACAATATCGCTATCCTTTGTTTCTCAATACTAATTACAGCAACGCAGAGGATCAGAATGCACCGAGCTCCCGTTTTGTCAACCCAGTGACGTCAAAACAGGTTTCCCCCCTTTCGAAACTGGTCGAAAGTCGGCACTCATTTTTACAAAGGAGTGGACCAGCCCTTGTAAATATCTGTAGTCCTGGTAGTAGCCGATAATTATACATTACTCTAACATGCAATGGCTTCTTGTTAAATTATGATTATGCTAGCGTCTCATTTATTTATTCTGTAGAATGAAACTCCAAGTAATACAGAAGATTGGTTGGCATAACAAAGACGGGATTTGGCGAGAGAAGGAGAAATAAGGGAGACCTATAGTCTGCAGAATTTATTTTCTTACGTGAATAGTCTTAATTTCGTCTAATCTGCACATAAAATGGAAAAGAGAGGCTGCGAAGAAGCTGAGCGCCCATGCAAGCTAAGCCCTGACAATAACATACTATCCGTTTTTATTCACGAAAAATATCTTCTGCATCGAAAGAGGTAAAATGTTGGTGCAAAACACGAATGTTTATTCTCCTCTTAATTTATTCATTAACCGCGACGCTAAACGCACGTTATTAATCATGGAGCAAAAATAGATAAATCATCAGTTACAGCTTCAACATCCTAGCTATATTTAGCATTCATTAATTGAAAATATCTTTCTGTTTACTAGAAGCAGAATTTCGTTTATTCATTTCATGTCAAGAAAAGCCATTTTCATATCTTACGAATGTTATTGAAGCAGAATTTTGCATTATGATGGCCAACCTTTATTCTAACAGTTCTTATCCTTGGAAACTTTTCTTTTTGCATTTATCACGAAAAAGTTTTATTTAATGCTAGCGTAAATCATGCTCTATTCTAATTCCGTGTTTCTGAGCATAAAATATAACTTAAACTAAATCGAAACGGAAGAATATTCATAGAACAAAGAATATTGTTTGTACTGTGTAGCATCAAAAAGTCATTGTCACGTTATCCATCGAGATTGTTTTATTCTACCAACATGTTCTCTCGGGTAAAGTCTATTTATTATGTGCGCCGTTTATTTCAAACATTAAAAAAATTCAATGAATAAGTTTTGGTTATAATTCTGAGTTTAATTTAACGGAGTAATACATTTAGGTCGATGTAAAATATTTGCTGTTACGAAAATTATTTATAAAAACCATTGATGTTTTTGCCTGGATACTTATTTCAAAAAACTATTTTTTTCTTTGCTGAAAATCAGGCATTTGTCGAAAGAAGCAGTAGGAAAAAAATAGGCCTTCAAATACTTCGACAAATAACTTTAAAAGCCTTTAGATGTCAAAACGTTTAATTTTTATTTGAAAACATAGAATTTTATGTTTTATACATCCTCAATTTAAATGACAACATTTATAAGGAAGAAGAAAAACATAAAATGAAATGAAGTGATAAACAATACAGCGCCATCTGGTGAAGGGAAAAAAAGATAATCTGCTGTTATGAATAAAAATTTACCATTTGTTATTTCAAGATGTAAAATAATTACACAATACAAAATATGAAACAGTAAACTCACTGTAGAAGTTAAAACCTGAAATTTAATAAAAAGTAAAAAAAAAAAAAGATGTGTTCATTTGAAATTAAAGAAACGCTTTAAAACAATTCCACCTGAAATGTATATTTCTGAGAGCAAGTTGAAAGGAAACAGATATTGTGTGACTCATATAGAATTGGCTATTTTTGCATATATGGATATCAATCTTAAATGGGGCTAAAAGTTATAACCAATTAAATGAATAAGTAAGGCCAATTTAAAGCCGAAGATTAATTTAAAAATAAAACACTTTATTTGATTTTTGGAAATTTTTAACTACCATTAAATTGAAAAGAACATCAATTCTTTTAAGGGGACTTGGCACCTTTTGACAATTTTTTTTTATTTAATAACTTATACCTATTTCATCTGTATCTTATGAAGTGCTATTGTTCAAAAGAAAATGATTTTCACGTGAAAAATCCAAATTCAACGAACAGAAAATTTTAAAATTTAATTTTTTAAAAATAATTTAACGATTTTAATTTTCCTTCTTCTTCTTCATTTCTTGACTTTTTTTTACCAAATTTTTTTAAGTACTTATCATAGTATGGTTTACAGTTTTAGGAATGGGTTTTGCTATTAATTAATTAGTTTTTGAGAAAAAAGCTTTTAAAGTTGCATCGATCGTAGAACAGAAAAAAATAGCGACTTTTGTTACATTTTCATTTAAAAAACTTTTTTTTACAAATATATAGCAAAATCCATCCTTAATTTTATTAAGCACATTATATTAAACACACACCAAAAATTTCAAGTTGCTACATGAATATATGTAGAAGTTTTAGCGTTTTAAGTACTACAATATTGCGAAAAAACACAAACCGAGGAAATGCAGTTTAAAAAATTAAAAACCCTACTAAAACATCAGAAATATTTGCATTATCTTACTTCTTAACTATTTATATTGGTTGTATCGCTTCAAAACTTCGCTCAGATATACTTGGAGATTCGAACCAAATTTTAAGCAAAAAATTGAAAAATCGGTATTGTCATCGACTTTCTACATTTGAAAGGTGCCAAGTCACCTTAACCAAACTGAAAGTAATGTTATAAAGAAAATCATAGTAGTTCCTTCAACTCATATTTATAGAAAAACCAGATAATTTCGTGGTAAAGCTTAAAAGAAGCATAACAAATTATAGTTCATCTTTCTAGTTTGATATTATAATTTTATTAAAATGGCTCTTTACACACTAACCTTTCTTTATGAAAGTCATTTTGTGAAGAGCTATTTTATTGAAGATAACCTAATCTGGAAATATCAGCTCACTAGTTGGCGATTGTTACAATATCCCCAAAACATGGTGTCAATTTGCGGGCTACAAAGGATGATGCACAACTGTACTATATTTCGGTGCACAATAAACAAATTAGCACCAAAATATGGTAAAATTCAGAACCACCTTTTGTAGCCAGCAAACTGGCAAAATGTTTTGGTACAAACAACCACATTTTTTTCACAGAATAAGACGATCAAGCGAGTTTCATAAATAATCTTACAATGTATTTTAAATATAGAATTTTTTGTGGATAATAATAATAAATGTTCTAATATGAGGGGGAAAAATGAAACTCCATTATCCTTATCATTCCCTGTACGATTTTCAGCTCTTTTTCTTATTCCCAAACCATGTATAAAACGTCCGAAACCTTTTTTTTCTTGTCTTTAATGACAAGAAAGACTTTTCATTCCTTCATAGCAAGAGAAAAAAAAAACGGAGATAGAAGTAAATGTGTGACAAAATAACTTAGTTTCATGCCCAAGTCGAGTTAGAGTTTTCCTCTTACCGCCTTTTTAACACCAAAGTTAAGTAGAACTGTTACATAATTTTCTTGGGGAAATCGAAAAGGCTTGCTCTTATTTTATGAAGTCAAGAAAATTTTACATTTTTAAAAATTAATTTTCTAAATGGTCTTGTGGCCTTAGTGACTTTTCTTTTCTATATTTCTATCAGAAAAATGTTATTCTTGAAGCATTTCAAAGAAATTCTTTAGGAACATCTCACTGCCGTTTTACAAGGAAAAAAACTATCCATATAATCAGCAAAAATCAAATGATACATCAAAGTAAAGGCAGTCACTTGAATATAAATTAATAATCATAGTACTAATTTATCAAAATCTTTACTAAGTATAGAACTAAAGTTTAAATCACGGTATAAATGCTTCATTGAAAATGTTGCCTAATTTAAATGATAATCAGACCATTTTAGAAACAACTATTGACCTACCCAATGCATCTGGTTTTAAATGGTTTTAGTTTAAAGAGCGTTTAATGCGGACTGCTTTTCTTGAAAGGCATAAAACAATTCCAAAATTTCAAATATGTTCAGAAAAAGTTTAGAATCTTGTTTTCTCCGAAGAATACAGAAAGGAAGAAATAAATAATAATAGTGCGGATTCCTACTTCAACTTTTAAATTAGATATCATTTAGCATTTCGTATACATTTGCAACATGCATGGACTACTTTGTTTCACTTTCTCTCATATAGCGATTACTGCCCCATTTTAGAATACAGCATTACGATGTTAGTGGTTAGTTTTAAAGCGGCAATTTGCTTTTACACTTGTATTTTAATAGTTTTTATTTTTGATATTGTTGAAGTTGTCAGATTTGTTTCATCGTCCCCTAAGTGATTATGATTATTTTTATTTGCACTTAAAAAAGGGAAGGAAAAAAACAACAGAGAAAAAACCGTATTCTTAAAACTCATGAATTAACAATGAATAAATAAATAAATAAATAAATGATTAAATGAATAATTGAAAAAAAATACGTTTTATATTTAATTAAAATACGCACTACAAATATATAATTAGAGTTTGAAATTCAAATTTAAGAATTCATATAGTAAGATAACAACACTCAAAACAGAATCCGAAAACTCTAACCCAAAAACTAGAGTTAAACCTTCCATTGTGGAATAAAACTACCAGTGGCGTACATAACGCCCCCGCAACCCCCGCGGCGAGGGAGGGCGCACGAGGTTTTAGGGCTCCCGCTCCAGAAAAAAAACTCCACGAGATACAATATATATGACTAAATGTTTTTATACATATTTTTTTAGCATTTCTTTTCCACTAATGCATTGTCACTCCTAAGCTTTATAAGTAAAATTCTTTGCTATTACGGCCACATAATTCATAATTAATCCCCTCTCACTTCCTCTTTCCTGTGTACCTGATATTATAGTATAGGGATCTCTCATGCTTATGCGCGGGCGCAAGAGAGCGCCCAAACACGCGCATAAATGAAAAGCGCAAAAAAGGAAAAACTTCAAAAGGGAGCTAAAAGTAAAACATCAGTTCAGTGTGCACAGTAACTGTTAATTAATATTACATTACGCATACAGTCATAGTAAAAAATAGGAAAAGAGATTACATAGTGTCAAAATGCAAGTACGTATAATGCAAGTTACTAAGTACTGTACATTTGTTTGAACTATAAGAATATGAAATTTTACCCAGATATCATTTTGTACTTAATATTACTCCCTCACAAAATAAATTACAGTCGAGGATTGTTTTGTTTTCATGAATTTTTAAGAAGAGTTATTCGAGTTCATCAAGGCGGGAAAAGTTCGATCGTTTTCAGAATTGACCTGCTGGAAGTTCGTTCAGATGCGTAGCTAGGGTTTTCAGCGGCCAGGGACAACTGAAGATTTTGCGCCCCCCCCCCCCTTTGCGAGAGCTTCTGTTAGCCGAAATGCAATAGAAAAGGGAAAATAGAGACACAAAATGAAAATTTCAATTTTTTTCCAGAGGAATTTAAATTAAAGTCCATAGCTTTGAAAATACTCATTTTTTCTGTCACTGATGTTTTAATATGTTTTTAAGATTCGCCAGTTTAACTTTAAACTCTTTACATGCCGTATACCTTGTTTCTTGTGATGAATGTATTCACTTTGATACAAAATACTTGTAAGTTTTTTTTTAAATTTATGTTTCACAAATGCTTGGTACTTACAACTTTGTACTGAAGAGGGATGGAAATAAATGCGATTGTGATATGTACTACCTTTTAATGAATGATGTTTTGAATCATTTTTCATTGCATCTCATTGTCTTTAGAACAATCTGAAATCCGTCAAAAAAGAAAAAAAAAAATCACGGGGGGGGGGGGGGGAAGGAGTGAAGGAGTTGAGTTTCCCCCATGCAAATAACTCTCGAAAAAAAGCATTGTATTGCTGAAATTTTGCTTTACAGCGTTAGTTGTTTTTAAAGGGAATAGTTCCGCATGAAATAAGCTCCGATTTAAAATTATAATGCTACGATAGCATTATTTGCTACGAAAAAGCATTAGTTGATCTTTTAGAGAAAAAATTTGTTTTTAATGTATTCTCAGTTTAGGGCCCCAAATTACTGCTTCAAAGTAAAAGTTTTCTATGCTGCTATTGGGCATAATGGTAAACCAAATTCATCAAAGGTTTGAGAGCATGTCCTCAATTAACAATATGTTCAATTTTTTAACTCCCAAAGCATTAACAGATCTATTAACGCTTTCGAGTGCACAGATAAAGAACTTGTGAAATCAGTGACTAAATTTTGAGAGAAGAATCAAAACGATGTAGCAATCTCAATTGCATCACAAATTATCATTTGGCGAAACATTTTGGCAAGTGAAATAGGAGAAAGTAACTTGACAAATAAATAAATATAGCTGAAGTTGCTCATTTGATAATGATCGAGAACAATGTTTTATCATCTGTCTCAGAGACAAATATCGCATTGCCTTTTATATCTTTCTTACTTTAACAGTAACCATCAGCATCATCAGATAGATCATTATCCAAACAGAAGCAAATCGAATTTTACCTCAGAAGTACGATGACAGAAGATTGAGCAGTAGGTGTGGGCCGAAAAAACCTTTTTTTTTTATTTCGAAGTTGTAATAGCGCGAAAAAGTTGCGAACTATATAGAAAAGAAAAATAAAAAAAAGTTATCAAAATCGGTTGACATCTTCCGGTCGCGCATAGGCCCTAAAGTTTGACAAAATATGAAAAAAATTTCATTTTCACTATATTTTAAAAAATTTTTGAATTAGATGTTTTCGTAATGTAATAGTTTGTAACGTCTTCAAATAGATCTTAAAAACAATGTGTTTTAATTTGGTTTAGATAAGTTGATATCTTCCGGTCGCGCACAAGCCCCAAAATTAGCCAAAATATTGAAAATTTCACATTTTTAGGAGTTTTTTTTACTATCTTTAATATACTTCATTTTAACGTACTAGTTACAGCATTTTTAGTTTTGAACACAAGAAAATTGTATTTTATTATAGTGTGAATAAATTAAAACCTTCCGGTCGCGCAATGACCCCAATGCTATACGAGAACAGTACCCAAACAGTGTCTCTCAAACTCCTGCGCCCTCTCCCCCAGATCTGTAAGTCGCTAGTTACACGACTGACATGCAGAATAGGGTGGGCCGAAAGAACTTTTTTTTTTATTTCGAAGTTGTACTAGCGCGGAAAACTTGCGAATTATATAGAAAAGAAAAAAGAAAAAAAAAACATCAAAATCGGTTGACATCTTCCGGTCGCGTATAGGCCCTAAAACTTGACAAAATATGAAAAAACCTCATTTTTGCGATTTTTTTTTTTTTTAAATTTTTGAATTATATGTTTTCGTAATGTAATAGTTTGTAACGTCTTTAAATAGAGCTTAAAAACGTTGTGTTTTAATTTGGTTTAGACCAGTTGATATCTTCCGGTCGCGCATAAGCCCCAAAATTCGCCAAAATATTGAACATTTTACATTTTTACGCATTTTTGGTACTTGATAAATAATTGTTATTTAAATGCAATAGCCGTAGCATTCTTTCACACGAACTGATAATGAGGTATAAAAAAAAGCTGCCAGGTGTTTGTTTACTGTTCTTTAAATGTACTCAATTTTTTAACTTTGAAAACAAATTCTTGTTGCTCTTATTTTTTTCACAAAATTTGAGATTTCTTTGACTGCTTTTGTAACTTTAAATGCCCTGTATTTCCAATAATCTTAATTTTTTAAATACTTTTCACTTGAAGTTTAACACTGATATTTACCATAAAAAAATTTAAATTTATAATAAGCATTTAATTGAACTGTAAAAAGTAATTGCACGTAATTAAAGCACAAATGAGCATTAAAAATGCATTAATTACGTTCGATTACTTTTTACAGTTTCATTGTGCACAATGTTCCTTCATTATTTTAAACATTTAATTGTTGAGTGTTGAAATAGATAAATAATTTTTATAATTGATTTTGGTATCAACAGGCTACCCTCCTAAAAGCGATTACATACTCTTCCCATCCCGCATACACAAAGAAAGCTATGGAGCCCCAAGAACAATGACCGCTTAATAGCTAAGAGAACACCTAAAAACAATTCCCTACAAATTTCAATATCCCAGTGCGAAAGTTGAGACAGGGGTAAATATGTAGTATATTAGTTAAAATAATTTTTAAAAAAATTTTGAATTAAAAACTAAAAGCAAAATAGAAAACTGGATTTAATGGTTGATCTCATCAACGCTATAAACTCATGGTGGCAAGTATCTATTAAAAATTTGTAGCTCAAGGTGGAAAACTAAATCTGAATGTCATATTTTTGTTAAATGTTATTCAAATTACTCAAATTTTTCATTTAAAAACAAATTCTTTGTTCTACTGAATTGCTTTTTTGACCAAATTTGATTTTCTTTGTACTGTGATGTTGAACAGCCTTCATTTCTAACAATATTAATTAATAAATAATTCTTGTTTGAAATTTAACAGATATTTTTGACATTACTGTGATGCTTTATGTAATGATTGGTTCTGCATGTCAGTCGTGAAACTAGCGACTTGCAGATCCCGTAACTGGGGGAGTGGGCGCAGGAGTTTGAGAGACACTGTTTGGGTACTGTTCTCGTATAGCATTGGGGTCATTGCGCGACCTGAAGGTCTTAATTTATTCACACCATAATGAAATACAATTTTCTTGTGTTCAAAACTAAAAATGCTGTAACTAGTACGTTAAAATGAAGTATATTAAAGATACTAAAAAAAAACTCCTAAAAATGTGAAATTTTCAATATTTTGGCTAATTTTGGGGCTTGTGCGCGACCGGAAGATATCAACTTATCTAAACCAAATTAAAACACATTGCTTTTAAGCTCTATTTGAAAACGTTACAAACTATTACATTACGAAAACATCTAATTCAAAATTTTTTAGAAATATAGCTAAAATGAGATTTGTTTCATATTTTGTCAAACTTTAGGGCCTATGCGCGACCGGAAGATGTCAACCGATTTTGATAATTTTTTTTTATTTTTCTTTTCTATATAATTCGCAAGTTTTCCGCGCTATTACAACTTCGAAATAAAAAAAAAGTTTTTTCGCCCCACCCTATTGAGCAGTCTTGCTGTTTTAAGCATAAAAAGCACCAGGATTCATAATTTAAACATCGACGAACTTGTTCAAAAATTTCTTAATTGTAAAAAACGAAGAGGGAAATCTATTAGCACAGATTAATATAACATTGATTTTCTTGTCCAATTAGTGTCTAATTTGAGAACAAATAGTTTTCCTTCAATCATTACTGTTACTTAATTCACTTTATAAATAAATAACAGAAGCCTTCACGAAATTTTAAATATTCGTACCTTAAGATAGTGTGTTATTTTCTCGTGTTATTAAGATAAATTTCATTCCAAACCGGTAAGTGTATGCAATGTTTCAATTCGTTACTTTTTCGAAAATCCGCCTTTTAATGATAAATATGATTTTAATTATCTTAAATAAAATTAATGGTTATAAATACTCGAATATACCTTCACCGTAGTGTTTTTGTTTCAATCTTTTGCAATAAGCCAAACATAGCGCGCACTTATAAATCTTGCGGGGAGGCGCACCTAAGTCAATGTACGCCACTGAAAACTACATTGAGCATTGCCTGTCTAAGTTCAAATAACAGCCTGTACGAGGGTCATTTTTGTTTATCCTTGCCCGTCATAGCAAAACAAAGGAAGTTTTCAACTTATTTAAATGAAGAAATAAAAGGATTAATAGAGGTTTATACAGTAAAATCAATTGAAAAAATGTCCTAACCTGCACCTTAAAAATAAATAAATAAATAAATAATAATAAGTTAAAACCTGTTGAAAATTGTTCTTTACCCTTCCAATAATAAGTAATATAAAGTCCATACGTTTTGACATCGGGTTTGGTGGAAAAAAAAGGAGGGTTCGTTCCAATTTCTAGGAAAATCTCGTTGCTTCATTCCTCCGTGGAATGGAAGTGCACTTCACTGTATGTTTTCAACCAATTTTTATAAGCTTTTGCATTGTAATATCATTTAAATACAATGAAAAATTAAATGAGGATTCGACATCACCCACTATCTGGTTTTTGAAAAAAAAATACGGAATTTGCAATTTGCCTGTTAAGTATACTTCAGTACGTAGAAGAAAAAGAAATAGTGAGTATACATGTAGTGGGTCAATTGTCTTTAATTATCGATGATATTTAGAAATATCACGAAAGTATGAAAATGTTTAAACAACGCAATGGCCGGTTGAAAAATAATGCAAACTCTTGCAGAACACGAACGAAATGGGATTCTGAAGCACGAGGCTACATTCCTCTTCTTCATACAGGGTAAGTTTGAATTTGTTGCATTCATCCTGTATATCCTTGAGTAGTGGAAATATGGAGGTATGTTCTAGTGCTATGTTGCGCAAGTTAAACTGCGTGCTGTTTGCTGTTATAGAATTTATTGCTGAAAAAACGACTATCACCGAGATTCGCCGTTATTTGAAGGTTCTTTATTAGGAGGTTATTGTTGTGTGTCGAGTTTAACTGGGTGGAAAAGCGATAATTTTTGATGAAACACCGTAGCGAACGTCCAATCACTGCCACAGACGATAAACACGGCAGCGTTTAATTCTTATCTGTATCCAAAGGGTTTAAACGCCCTCTGTCGAACAGTTTATCATGTTAGATGCGACCTAGCGCCAATAATTTTGCAATAGGACTACGATCGACCACACTCCTCGCTTGCAACCGAAGGAGTTAAACTTCTAAGGGTTCTTTTACACTAAATTCGACAAAGACAAGAGACTTGTTTTTCTCATTTACGCAAGCTCAAGACATATTTTTGCCTTCAAAAATATGCTCTTCACTTGCGCAGATCAGAAAAGACAAGTTTTTTTTTTTGTCTTTGTCGCCTTTGGTGTGAAAGTAAACTCTGAGAAACCTTAATTTGAACGACTTCCTATTGCTCCTTAATCTCCCGAGCTTGTGCATTGTGATTTCTATTTTTTTCTTCTACTCAAGACATACTTTAAGGGAAATTATTACACCTCGGACGATATTGTGAAGGCAGGTTTCGCATTCTGGATTCAAGAAATTACGGGAGAACTTTACGAAATGAAGAAAGTTGCTGCACGTTCCACGAAATTTTTTCGGCTTAATGGTGATTGTGTTGAAAAATAAATGTATGATTTTGAAGCTTAAGAACTTGTACTTTAATGTGTTTTTTGACCGATCTAGCTATCTCTTTTTGTTTGTGCTCTGACAGCATGTGTGCATTGCTTTTCAGCCAGCCTAAATATGATTGTGCAATAAATAATAACTGAATCTGAAAGCTACAGGTTTGAATATTTGGGATTTACCAATAAACAAAATACTTTCAAATATAAAAATTATAACAAGTCAAGCACCAAACTAAAAAACTTGAATGCAGCTTCAAAAAAATAGAGAAACAATACGATGCCCACAATGCCAAGCTTTGAATCTTGAATTTGTATGAATTGTGCGTAAATCGTGAGTCTTTAGATTAATCACGAATCCCCAAAGTTCTTATTTTGCTTTAAACAAGTGATAAATTCAATAAAATAAATATTCAACAATCTCTAATGTGAAATTATACCAACATTAATTTGATTTAATCAAACCAATGCTAGCTATATAGCATTAGACTAAACGAGCGATAAATAAACCTTTTGTAAAGTAAAGTAAATTGCTGCTGTCTCATAAAGCATTTTTATTCTGCTTAATTAAAATAACTTGATAGCTAGGCAATTAAACTGCTTCACATTAAAAGAGCATCGGAATGCTTTTTGGCTAAAAATAAATAAAAGCTTCAAGTCTCGCAATTAAATTTGAATGCAGCCCTTCTTTTTAGGAGGACAAAAGCAGATGAGGGAAGTTTTCCTTTTTGATGAAAAAAAAAAGACGTCCTTTTCTTTCTATAAAAAAATAATAATAATAAAAAAAAAACACTGGAAAAATTATTTTAGCAGACAAGGAATAATGGTCGTCGCTTAATTCATTTCTTTAAAGACAAAATGCAAGGCTTTCAATTTTTCTTCTCCCATAACTTTACTTTTAGCGACTCAATTAAAATTCAGTTTTTGAAACTACTAGAGATACCCTAAGTGCTTTTTATAGATTTTGTTGTTCTTTCGGCAGCTTAGCTCTTTTTTATTAATAAAACCATGACTTTTCTACCTGTACGTTTTGATGTCGCGTGTAACAACTTGCTTCATCGAATATATTTTAAGCCCTCCGAAATATATTTCTAGTTTTTCACACACACACTAGTGCCTATTTATCAGGTCATATTTTCTGAGTATTTACATTAATTTTGCTGGTTTCACATGCATTATTGTGATCACTTATTATGAAGTTAAATGTAAAAATCCGCTTTTCACAATTCTCATACAACTTAAGGAAGAATAAAGATTCCCATTTCTAAATACTGGAAAATATGTATTATATTGCAAAGGGCATCCACACAAAAACTATAAATTGAATGTAGCTAATTCTATATGTTTCTGTAGAGTTCGTGCAAAAAAAGAAAATATATCTGTGAAACAAAAGATTGGTTTCAGCTGTAAAAAATCAGTGAAATAATTTTTAAAACACGACTTGTTTTAACCTTATAATTTTATACAAACAAAATATACGGTATTTTCCGTGCCGTATATTTGAACGACTGCAACTCAACAAGGTTGGACCAATTTTTAGTTCAAAACTTTTTCCGATTATTATAATTATTGATGGGTGACAATAAACATTTGGCTAAAGTGCTGTTTATGCTGCTTCAGGTTTGGCGATTTTTTTGGCGATCGTTTAGATTAAGATTAATTCAGTTAAATAGTTCCTTGATAATGAAATTGCTGTCGAGTTTATCACTCAGAATTAGTGACTTTAGTAAAATCGCCAAGCAGCAGTATAAACAGCCCTTTTACCAAACATTTATTTTATACGTAAACCTTTTATTTGCAAGCCATTATGTAAGCCTTCTTTGAAAAGCGCGAAAACTGCAACAAAAGTGACAACAACATTAGTGACTTTAGTAAAATCGCCAAGCAACAGTATAAACAGCCCTTTTACCAAACATTTATTTTATACGTAAACCTTTTATTTGCAAGCCATTATGTAAGTCTTCTTTGAAAAGCGCTAAAACGGCAACAAAAGCTGTTGCAGGAGTATAACGGACAAGCACCACATATACATGTGATAATGTGTAATAGAAATGAAAAATATTCCACAGAAAGAAAATAATTTTTTTTACACATAAACTGCTGCAATTCTTTTTGACGCTTTGAGAATAAACAGTGCATACGTTCACGGATAACACAAACTTTTACATCTAAGTTCTTTCACTTTAAGATAATGCTACATGCTAAATGTCTTCCAAAGATACAATGAACAAATACTGCAGATCTGCTGCCATTCGCACCAAATTAATATTATAACGTGTCTATACAAATCCTAACTGTAGTGAAAGTTTCAAAACATTCGCTACAGTTAACTATTATATGCAGTCTCTTTATATTCGGTGCGTGTAGTACCAGAGCCCCCTATACTTAGTATAGGAGGCTCTGGTAGTACATAAAGGAAGTGGAAAAAATTCACTACGCCGCCAAATAAATTAATAAATAAAACTTTACTTTTATGGAATTTGGTTAAAAAAAATACATCTCTTCGGGCAACTCGTATTCAAGCAAAATGGCAGTCGGAAAAGGATAAATAAATAGATATATTTTTTTTTAAATCCATTTTAAACCAGATTCGTGTAAAAACGAATCGTGAAAAAGAGAGTTACGTGCACAATGAACAAATATCTTACAATTTGAAAACTATTTAATAGACTGTTTAATAAAACTGTTTGTTAATAATAATCTGGCTACGTGGAACAGTTTGATGAATGCTCGAAAAGTTTACCATAACCTTGCACAGGGGCGAAACGCCGGATTGGGGGGTATCAACGGGACCGTTAAACCCCGAGAGGCATCGCAGATCCAATATCTGGCACATTTTTTTTTAAATATCTAAAACAAGATCCTGTCATTGCAAGAGAAATCCTGATATCCGGCATGTAAAGTTTGATTTTTATGCGTAGAATTCACAAATTTCAAACACCAGAGCCGGATATTCGGTACGGATAAGTCACGCGAGAAACACCGGATATATAGTATCCGAGAAATAAATAAATGTTTATCCCAAATTTTGACCTTGGTCTCTCCCCCCCCCCCCCCAAAGCAAAATCCTTGGTGCGCCACTGACCCTGCATAAGTGCAATAAAGTATTCCTTACACTTGTGAAAATGACATATTCATTAAGAACTTTACATCGTCTACTTCTGGGAAATCTTTCCCCTTTTCCAAGAAAAATTGTTTGATTAGTTCTAACAATCTGAAAAATATGTTTAAACTATGCCATTACGCATTATTTATTTTTGTTAACTGTGCCAAGGCTGAACTTGATCGTAACCGTTACTATTAAACAGTAAACTGGATCAAGTTCAGCCTTGACTGTGCTTGTCTAAAATGTACGCACAGGGTCAGAAATTGGATTTATCTCATTAAAAAAAAGGCTATATGATGAAGCAAAAGGGTTCCGCAAAAGGCTTTTGTCAGTCCTAGTTTACTCGACCCCAACACACGTGTCTACAATTATTATTGTTATTTCAGCACTCATCGCTGTTTTTCATTTTTCGCCCAAAGGAAAACTACTTTTTACTATTTTCATTATCAGTATCCTATAGTATCCTATGTTGACAATAAATCAATATGGTAAATATTCACTTTTGGCCATCCTACGTCTATATAACAAAAAATATACTATTTCGAAAATTTAATCTCAAAAGAACTTATAAGTTCTTTTGAAAAAAAATCACTAGGTCACTGAAACCACTATTTGACCTTTAATGTCTCAAAAAGTGTACTTTTCAAAAATCTAAAAAAGAAAAAAGTATGTACTTTTTGCGTTTCAATGCGGTTTAATTTTTAGAATGGGATTGCAATGGGTTCATGGAAAAAACTAATTTTAACCTTTTACCTTCTCATAACTGAATTGTAATGTTGTATTATTTATGACTATGTTTCCAGAAACATTACCACATCAAAACGTAAGACTTATGGTTATACGTTGTCGGATGAATTATTTTCTGGTGGTAAACCAGTTACTTAGTATAAAGCTTTAATAATATATGTAGAACATATCATAATCCAATCAAACTTTGATTTTTTGGAGACCGCAAAAATTGCCCTGATCGCAAACAGTTGAGGAAAAGATTGAAAATGAGCTTTACACAGAAAAAAATTCTGTAAAAGTACAGTAGGGGAAACTGAGTGTTTCTTTAAATTTACGAACAACTTATTTTGAACCAAATAATGAAGCTTTTAATAACAGTTTTTGAATAAAATTCTTGTTTTTCCGCATTCTGTAAAACTACAGAGAAAGATTTCTTAAGTTACGTAAAACTTAGCGCTTGAGATCTTTGACTATCAGTTCAAAAGTTGCAAACAAATGCATAAATATACGCTTGATACCTGTGGCTACCAGTTTAAAAATGGTCAAAATTGCATTAAATATGGTTGGCGTAAAATTTAACATCAGCACTAGCGAGCAATCGCTACAGTACTTGGCTCCCAGACTTTCGATTCCGATGGCGTCATCCTAAGATACCATTAATTTGACTTTGAAAAAACCACGTCATGTAGAAAAAGTGTATGTGAAGGTATAGGTCTCATTAGTGAAAGAATTGTAGCTAGAGAAAGTCTGCAAATGATCCGCGATAGCAAGACCATGACACCACAACTCTTGTATGATTTGGTAAGTGAACACATTTTATCAATATATTATCAGTGCAGAACAATTGAGCGTTATAAATGAAAAGAGAGGCTTTGAAACGCAGAGCACTGACAGGAAGAACTGAGTTACGTATTCATCCATTCAATAACTATCAAGTGCAACTAAAAGCATTTTCATTTTGAAACAACGCAAGATTTAGTTGGATTATCATGTTCTACTTATACAGAAGGGTCCAAAAAATGTATACACTCATTGATAGTGAACCTACTCAGAACAAAATGACATGCAGCTATGAATCTTGCTTGGTATTGTAGTTCAATGGTTAGTCAGCAGATATTCAACAAATCTTGTTACAGAACATTGAAATTTAAAAATTATGTTTAAAATTAAGATATTCACTGTAAACTAGTGTATACATTTTTTTTTCGACCCCTCCGTATTATTAAAGCTTTAAGTGATTTAATTGGCCTACCAGAGCAAGTAATACATCGGACAATGTATAACCATGAGTTTTGCGTTTTGATGGGTAATACTTCTTCGGCTACTGTTCTTCAAAAGTCATCAACATTGCAATTCATTTATGAGAGGGTAAAAGATTAAAGTTCGCTTTCTCCATGAACCCATTTCAATCCCATTCTGAAATTTTTACCACATTGAAAGGCAAAAAATATAAATTTTTCCTTTTTCAGATTTTTGAAAAATACACTTTTTGAAACATTCAAGGTCAAATAATAATTTCAGTGACCTTGAAAAATTTAATCCCATAAAACCTTGCTGAATGTCATATCTTTCGAAACCCCATTCCATGAGCTTTAAAATAACACCAAATACACCGTAAAAGCAGTTACACCTAATTAAATCACAAATGAGCATTAAGAGGCAGATATATGTTTCGGTATTGCTTGGAATCCCTTTTTCAATGCAATAGTGGAGCTTCTAGATGCAAAAACATCCACAAACACCAAATAGATTGCTCTATCTCTAATAGGAGCTCAAAAAAAATTGCTTTGTAAATACCCTATCTTCACTTTTTGTCATTTTTTGACTATTTAAGATGCTCCACACAAATACGGAGAGGCCAAAAATACTTGAAAAATATTTCTTTGTATCATTTCATTTATACATTTGACGCGGTAAATATTGTTGAAATTGGTGATTTTCAAGTTGAGAGGCTTGTTGATTTGACATGGAAGGGCCCTTTTATAGGTCGCATCTGCGCCAAACGTTATTGCAGTTAGAGATAATAACCTATTCTAATGGTATTATCGTTTTTCCTGTGGCATGTCATATAGACGAAAATATTTTTCGTTAATCTTGACACCATTTATTTCACCCTCAGCACAGTAAAACTATCAAGAAATATCCACAAAATGAAAGTCAATGAAATTAATCTAAAAATATTATTGAGAAATATTTTCGTGGTATCGCGTCGCAGTTTGCATAAACGTTCGACTGCCCTCTTAACGGCCTGTCGTTAAAAACCACGGGAATCATTGACATGGCTGAAATCGCTGATGACGAGCTCTTTGCGTCCACTTTCAGCCCATAAAACCTGAGCTAACTTTTATGAGATAGGATAAAGTAGTTGGAAAAGCGTCGTTTTGGACATTTCAATAGCGTCGCTAGGTGCTTTGTGGATTAAATATTATGCTTGAGTGTGAGAAATATTTTTCAAAAAGCTAAGTTATTTATTTGGAATCACTCGAAAGAATTCGAAGAAGAAACAATATGCTAGTGGACTTTTTTATGCATTAATTACTCAAGAATTAATACATGGAAAGTTTAATTGCAGCAATTATGTACAAGTAATTATCTAAACTACAAGAGTATAATGCCATGCGTGAATGATTTTTCATTCATTAGTGTTGATTTAAAAAATGCTTCATGTGTAAAAGACCTTTTTTGCATATGAATGCATTTCTAGGCATGTTTTGTAATTTTAAACACTCATGAAAGCTCCTCAATCTCTAAGGAGTTTTCATGATTTGTAAGCATGAAAACTCCTCTTTTGTGAGGATAATCTCTCATAAAGAGGAGACTAATATGTGATACATGAAATGCAGGTAAATCATTTCATGCATCACGAATAAATATCTAAAATTGTGGCACTGATGTTTTAAGAACGTTTTTAAACTTTTGTTTCATCCTACTTATTTGTCAGTGAATAATTTGCTGTAACGTGTTTGTTCTGAAAGGTTTTAAGTTAGGGAAAATAAAACAAGAAATGTATTCTAAGAAATTGATTGATTTTAAAATTAATAATACGCTGTGTGATTTATACTAAAGCAAAACTGTTGCCTCTCAATTGGTTTTACTAAATGGGAAAGATGGCACACAGTTAAATTTGGATAGACCTTTTTTTACAACTTTTTCCAAGGAATGCATAAATGAAGGAAGTAATTATGTGCCAAATGCAATAAGTGAAATATCAACTAAAAGGTTTTCGTAAATTAACTATTTCCCATTAAATTAATATTATTGAATATTAGAATATATAGTTATTTTAATATTTATTAAAGTGTATCATATATGGGAGTTTATTTACGTTCTAGATAAAATTATTGGCTGATTGTGTTTATTTAAACCGACCTTAGATTTTGTAAAAACCAATAAAGCAAATGCGTAAATCATTACTAATTTTTTTTCACTTCCAGAAACCAGATAAAAAGAAACTAAGTTGATAAAAGTCTTCATTCAGATGATATCAAAAACGTTTATTAAAAATAACAACCTTTGTTTATAACATACTCATGTTTTAAAAATCACTATATTCAAAAGATCAAATTTAAGTTCAACAATCGTAATTATGTAGGACAATAGTGTGAATTAAACAAGCTGACCACATGACTTCTTTGTACTACACTAATTATATAATATACCTTTTTAAGAATTAAAAAAATGGGTGCATGTATCAAATACGCACATTAAAACTTAGTGTTCATTTCTTAGTGTCAGAATTTTTAAAATAAACTTTTCGTTTCCTTCTATTTCCCTACACCTATACAGCACAACAATGATAGAGAATGGAATTTTCAAGATCAAGGGAATATATATTTTTATTGGCCTGAGAAATCTGAAATTAAAACACCATAGTAGCTGAACGGAATCTGAAAAGGTTAGAAAAAAAATACAACGGCAGCATGCCTTAGGGTGAGGCCGTGAAGAGCATTTTAAACATTTAAACCCACTAGTTCGTTGAGATCTAATGGAAGAAAGGCCGTTTTAGAAGATCCTAATTCTTGCAAATGCTTTTAACATGGGAGTTCTACGGGAAGGTCACAAAACATCGCAAAAATCGCCAAACCGACACTGGATTTGGCTTCCTTATTTTAAAGCCAAATTTGGCAAAATATTCGAAAAATTTCGACAAATGGACGACAATATACTTAACTATTTAGTTGGTTTTGGAAATGCCTTCGGGTAAATATCTTGGTATGGAAAACGACTAGAAATTTGGATGCAATTGGCTAAAAATCGTATAAAACACACCTTTTGGAACATCTGATTGCAACCAAAAGGGGAGGTGCACAACAAGACCTTGTACAAGTCCTACACACGAAATTTTAACCTTCTACGACTAACTGTTTTTGAGTTATGCGAGATACGCCCAATACGATATACAGACGGCACGACAAAACTCGTCAAAACGGACTCGAGGCTATTTCAGTGGTCCATACGCTCGTGCGTGTGTACATACATATGGCCATTGTGAAAAGAACTGTCCAAACTAATTAATTTGTGATTTAAATGCAAATTTACGGGGACTCATTTTGTTTTGCGATTACAGTGCTTCTTATTCTTCGTACAAGGAAGGAAAAACCATTACACTATTTTCCATGAAAAGCTTTAAATTAGTTTTAAGTCATATTGTTCTTACCATACACCCGTTATAAGCACAGAAAAAAAATCTACAGTAATCCATCAAGCACATTTTGACTTCAAAGGAATCTCAGTTTAAGTAAAAAAAGTTTGCTGAAAGACATAAAAAACATAATCAGCTTGAGTCTTCATTTAGACTTGAGTCAATTTTCCGATCAATGTTGCGGGGATAATTCTTTTACCTATCAAATACTTTCGCCCTCCCGTGATCCGAAATCGATTTCCGTTTCAAAAAACCGTTTAGATTGGCGACATTAAATATACATTTCGAAAGCAAAGGCAGAAGACCAAAAAATGCGCTTCATTTTTATTTGAATTTTCGTGCATTATCATCTTCGGATGAGATTCCGAATGCGAGTTACCTTAGACCCAAACGGTTTCCAATAAGCTTCAACAAAACGTGCTTTCTCTTCATTTATTGGTTCGGAAGAAGGCATTCAATTCGAATCACATCCTGGATGTTTCCACTTGTTTATCGCTTTAAATCGATTTCCAATGTCTATCGATGTCAATAAAATGGCAATAATTTTCACGGTCTGATGTAAAAATATTTTAGTTTATTTTTTTAATTGCTAACTATGCATATGTATGTGTATACATATTTTTAATGTAGCCAGCATCAATTATAAATAATACGTATCAATTATAACTCTGTACTATGTTGTTTTGTGCAGTAATTTCAGAAAATATTAGCTACAAAGTTTTTTTGTTCCTCTGTAAAAAATGGCATTATGATGTGTTAGAATGTATTCACACCAATCGTAACAGCGACGAAATATCTCCAGTCGCGCCATTGGATCTACATAACTTAATCACGCCCTTCTATTGAGTGATTTGCAGATTTTATTTCGTCATTAAACATGAATTTCACTCAGAAGAGGGCAAATCCTTGAAAATGACAACTTTCTTGAAATTACACTGTTAGAAATTTCACCATGAAATTACGGTTAAATAACCGGCAGCAGTCTGTCCATCTAATTCACCGTTAAATTTACGGTTTGGAACACTTTTCTATCTTTACGGGACCGAAACCATTTCCAATCAGCTTAGTTAAAAGGAAGTAAATACAAAAGTTTACGGTTTTATAACCATTTAAAATGGTTTCAAAACAAAGTTTTTACCGTTTTTTAACCATTTCGAGGCGTAGAAACCGTAAGCGAAGCGTGCGGGAATCGAACCCGGTTGTATGGTATACCAATCTTGCGCTCTAGTCATTCGGCCATCAACACCACTTAAAGCGGCCGTTTATTTATCAATAAATCTTCTTTTCCAGCAGTCAAACTGCCTTAAAATTGAGATTTCAGTTTTTGATTGGATCCAAAGTCATTTTTGGTCTAAATTTACTGTATATTGACGAAAATCATTTTATTTGCTGCAAAAATTAAAACACAAACAAGCTTTAGCAACTCAAATTATGGGTTCGCTCATTCGCAAACAGTGCGGGACTCCGATGTCTCCAATTTTTGATTTACGTGTGTATGTGTTTCTATTTACTAACCACTGCTTAAGCCATTTTTTTTCTTCTTTTTTTTATATACACATGCAGATTTGAAGTGATAAATCTTTATTCATATTTTAACAACAACGGACGACCGGTAAGGTTTCCAAACCAAGATGGACACCCGACTCTTATTGAGCGCTTGAAAATTACGGTTAGTTAAACGTTCTTTAGGATAAACAGAGAATAAACGATTTTTTTCACAATCAGCGGTTTGAGTACCATCTTTTTAATGGTTATTCAACTGTAGTAATTAAATATGGTAGAATAACAATCAAATAAATGTTTATTTTACTTTTTTTTACGGAAATTTTTAACAGTGTATTATGTTTCTTAAAAGCTAAAAATCATGTTTTCTCCCCTGTTAACAAATTTACTTTCTCCTCTCTTAAAGGTTCATCAGCTAAACTCCTAGGTTTAATTTTACTTCACTTAGCAAAGCATTCTCTGTAGTTTTACACATTGCGGAAAAAACAAGAATTTTATTGAGATACTGTTATCAAGAAACTTGCACTCTCAGAAATAGAGGTCTCACTTTTGACGATTATTGAATAGTCAAGAAAATTTCGTCATTCACAACGATTCTTTCCTCGCGTGATCACATGACTTAAAAAAAATTATAACACAAATTTCGCTAATTTGACGAAAGGTATACTCGAAGCACTTTTCGCGAAGCTATTTCGTCAAATACAACGGAAATTTCGTGAGATTTTTGCATGCGTTTCTGTGAGTGTGATTATTTGTTTTAAAACAAGTTCTTCGTAAACTCAAAGAAACGCTCAGTTTTCCTTCTGTACTTTTACAGAAATATTTTACAATGTGCATAAAAGTGTAAATCAGCCAAGAAAATGCAGTTTTTTAAATTTATTTAATCTCCGCAGAGGAAAAGATTGCTTTAGTCTATTATTCAGTTTCGTTTTTATCTTGAAACTGTTTGGAGGAAGAAAAATGAACTGAATAAATTAGCAGTGAAAAGTCTTAACTGCAGATCAACTTAAAAAAATCTCTCCCTGTGCATTCTGCTTGCCCGGGGACGGTTGTATTTCATGTCAAATTTCATTCACAGCCGTCAATTGTTGCGGATTTATTTGGCAAACGTGCAAACATACAAACCTACACAGAAATAAGTTTTATATATTAAAAATAAAATAATTTTTGGAAAAAAATAGAACCGACTTCAAACTCTAAATTGCGCTAAAAAGTAAAAAATAATATTATTCTTTAAACAACTTCGATACGACTTTTAAACATAATTTTTGAAGTCGGTGCAAAATTATGACAGTCTAATTATAATTACACCATGCGTAATTTTACACTGAAACTGTTTGAAACTCTACGCTATTTACATTTGTAATTGGTTCATAGTTACAAAAGCAATAATGCCTCAAAATCCATCATAATTTTGCACCGACTTCAAAAATTATGTTTAAAAGTCGTATCGAAGTTGTTTAAAGAATAATATTATTTTTTACTTTTTAGCGCAATTTATAGTTTGAAGTCGGTTCTATTTTTTTCCAAAAATTATTTTATTTTATTCTTTTTAGTGTAAATACATTTTTTCAAAACATACATATCAAAGGAGAAACCTCTGGGGGAATGACACTAAAAACTAACCGTTTTTAAGATAAATTTCGTTTTAAAATCGATTTGAAAGGGTCACTAGAGCAAGCAAACTGATTGGTTTTAATTTCTTCCTCAGAGATGCCTTCAGTCTATTTCTTGTTATATTTGCTTTTAATATTACATCTTAATGGCAACAAACTCTTTTTAAACAATGAGTTTCATTTTTATTAACAACTTTCCCAAGAAGGAAAAATCGAGCCTAGCCTTTCCAATTAAAATGAAAAAATACTTATTTTTCACCCATAACGTTTTTTCTAAAAAACAGATGTAGTCAAACTGATGTACGATATTTGAGTTAGACGACCCTCTATCAGTCAAAGAAAAAATAATCAAAATAGGTTCATTTAATCAAAAGCTATGGATGAAAAGCAAAAAAATTACCACATTTCAGCCAATAACTTTTTTTCTAATTATCGAATATGGCCAAACGAAAGTATGGGACCTATGGGAAACCACCCTCGATCGATTAAAAAAAATCATGAAAATCGGTTCATCCGGCAAGAAGTTCTGAGTGGACAAACAACAACAAAAAAAACGACATACATACAATATGAATGTATAACCTCCTTCCTTTGTGAAGTCGGTTAAAAAAATTAACAATTTTCCTGAAAATATGCTGCCTGTTATACAATAAATTTTTCATGATCACGTTATGTAAAATTGCAATTAAATTTCACAATTCTCAATGCTCAAAAGATAGTAAAACGCGGCAAAAAAGGTAAAATAAAGATTAAAATTGCATCCGGATTTCGCGAAGCATGAATTCCTGCTTACCTTTTAAATCTCAGCAATGAGCAGTTTATTGCAAATATTCTCTTTAAGAATCGGAAATCAGAAAGAAAAATCAGACGGTTTCTCTCTCAAGCAAGTGTGTAATTCATTAATAAGTGCGTAGTTGTATATTTCAAAGCTACTGCGGGTATTGCGGCAATATTTGTAAGATTTCTTCGAGCGCGAGAAAATGAACTAAATCTTGGCTTGATATGCCTAAATGATTTCAATATAGGATGTTTAAGCCTGTTATTTTATACATCTTGACGGTTATATAAGCCGTGAGGTATGCAATAAATTCTTCACTACTATCAAAACTCTTCATCGAGTATATATATATATATATATATATATACATCTATATACGTAGGATGCGATGTGCGAGTTGACATCGACGGTAGCGCCATCAGGCGAAAAGCAACGGAAGCCACTAGTTGAGCTGCGGACTCGGTCCCGTGTGGATGTATTAGCTCTGTGTGTGCCTGTGTGTAATGCTAATTTCGGTCAGAGTAGTGTAATTACCTGTACATATTGTAAATTGACGTCAATATCTTCAATTTTGTATCTGTAATTGCGAACCATTATTGAAGAAGCCCCTAGACGATACAAAAAGCCTACATATATATATATATATATATATATGTGAGAGAGAGTGTGTGTAAATATCTTTCTTCCACAGCTATAAATAGTCTTTATCTATTGTTTAACTATTCTCCACGTCTATTTTTTAAAGCATAATCTATATCTTTCCTGCCGATGAATTGCCTTTCGTGTGCAGAGTTCACTAGACAAAATTCACAGTACTGAAAATGAAGTTTTCGGCATTTATCTTCACCAAGTGGAATTTTTCTTTCTTTGTTTCCTTTCCTTTCTTTTTCTTTACTTTCTTCCAAATGATATTGGAAGATCAAGGTAATGGGTAATTGAATACATATATAGATCTTGATATCTTTGCTTTAATTTACCCAACAGGAGATTTCCTGGATTATTCTGCTTAGCAAACAAATGCGGGATTAAAACTTTCGAAATCTTGAAAGAAAGTCTTTTTTCCTCGTAGACGGTCGTTCTTCGAAGTATTAAGTGAAAACGATTGCTATATAAAATGTTTTGGGGCAGAATTAAACAGTTACGGTTAAAAATGGCATTAATTTGCATGCGGCATATTCGCGGAGAAAATAAATGTTCTATAATTCTTTTAAGACTTAATTAAATAACGGTTAACTTTTATCAATTTGCATTTACTTTAAAAATTGACATTTTTTTTCTTCTTTTATAAAATATTTTAAGAGTTACGATAAATAGAATTTTTGTCACCTCTGCAACGAATTTTCAGTATTTTTTTGCACTCTTTCCTTTTATCCTTGGTTCAATATTTACGTGAAATGTTTTTAGAATTCCTTATGGGCTCATTTAAAAAATTGAACTCGGAAAGTAAATATTAATTTGAACGATTTAAGTCATAAGACAAAATATTCGTTGCGGATGCGACATTTTATTTTCGTGGTTTGGTCCTTATCTAAAAAACGTTTAAAGCACGAAATCAGAAAGTCATTAAAAAAATTTTTTTTTTTTCTATGAAAATATTTAAGTCAAAGTGAAAATTAATTTCAACGACTTTGTTTAAATAACCTGTCATTCGTTCAGCTGGGAAATAATTGTAAATTTAATAAAAAAATAACCTGCACAGTATTATTAATCGTCTTACTTTATTTCTTTTAAAATGATAAGTTAGGTAAAGATACAGGGCACATTAATATTTCCACCGATAAGTTAATCAGATCTTACTCACCTATTTTGAGTTTGTTTGGAAGAGCCCCCACGTGGTCCCCGACCATCCATATGAAAACCACGAACACCAGGACAGTATTCCATAAAGACGCCATCATCCGAAACACTAGGGCAAGTAGGGCGGGCACAGTCCGCATTGGCATCTCTGTCGCCCCATGGGCCTAAGCTGCCGCGATTTCATCATCGCCCGAATAAAACACATCCGATCTGATCCGCTCTTTCTCGGCATCTGTCGGAAGCGCGAGAGCAACCGGAGATCTCCCGACCGAAGGGAAAATGGAGGGATTTCTGCCCACAGGATGGGGATTATTCTCGTAGCATGCAACTTAGCTTTCTGGAGAAAAGGTGATTTTTCTGCTTTTTGTGTGCTGAAACGCGAATAATCAGAAAGTAAGACTGATTTAATATCAACGAGGTGTCTTGGCTTTTAATGATTTTTTAAAATAAATGTCACGATATCGCGGTTTTTTGGTAGTGTAAATAAAGGAACTATTTAGGACCTGTAGATATTGAACTTACTATCACTATGAATTCACTGGATGTTTTAACGCACGAATTATTGAGAGCTTTTGTAAAAGCAGATATTTCGGGGACGCAGAGACAAACTTGAAGCAGAGAAGAAAAAAAAATAAAACACTAAATAAAGGTGAAAAATGAAAATATTTATCTATTTAGTTAGCTATCTTATAAACAAAAATTAATTGTATAAATAGTGAAAGTGAAAGCGCTATGAAGCACTGAACCACCTGAAGAAGCAATAAATTAAAATTTCTAGCGTCTAAGTACCTTACTTCAAATAGCATTTTCAGATTAGTTTTACTTCAATGCAATGTGTTTTAAATCAGCATTTTAATGTTTAATGTTTAAATGTTTTACAAATAAATAAATAAGCAATTATTAATTAATTAATTAAGTAATTAATATAATTAAATAATAATTATTATTACTATTTTATGTTCAAAATGTGCGTGAAAATTGTTGGGATGGCATGTACAAATAGTTTACATAATTTCTAAGTTTAGAATATAAATAGTAAAACGCAAGAAGTATTAAAATCTTGATGATTTTGTGACCATAATAAAAGTTATTTTATTCATTAAAACACTAAGACTGCCTTTATAGCTATTTCAGGTTTATTGTTATCCAATATATATACATATATATATATAATGTATCTTCAACTCAATTAGACGGAAAAAATGTGTTCTCTGGTTTCTTGCTTGAATTAATGCTGAAATTTACAGATATAAAAATGCTATGAATTTCTCAGCAGTGAAAATGAACTTAAATTAATAATATTTATAAGAGTAGCTCTTAATTAAATAGCATAATTTAGTTTTTCTCACTTTGAACAATTCATTAAATTTGTGGCAACCTGTTGTTATGCATCGTTATTATGCAAAATGCTCAACCTGCTCATTATTATGCATCGTTAGCGAACTTTTTAAAGTTTTGTGGCATCAGTGCTTGTGGCGAGAAGAACAGTATAAATGCCAAGTGAAATGTTTTTTCACTCGCTCTCTCTTTCTTTTTGCTGTTCAGCAGTCGTGTGCCCGCATGGGTTGTTGCCCGCGGCGCATGTATAAAAGTTTGTTCTGATTTACTTTGTTTAATTATGTCTTTGTTGTTTATTAAATATGTTGAGTTTTAAATTGTGTAATGTCTTTCATCAGCTTAAGTACCTCAGTAGTTAACGCTTAATTTTACCATATCCTAAAGATAAATTTTGAGTAATGAATTTGTGCCTTGCATTTACGCAGACGTTTTCAAATCTCTACACAATTGACTTACTATGCATTATTAAAAGGTGAAACGTTTCAAGATTGTCTTCAGCGCACCAGCGATAAATGTGAACTGTGCAGATTCAAATTTTATTGCAATATGAATAAAGACCAAATAAAAGTTAGGTCGGAAACGTCTAGTAAAAGAATTAGTGTTGTGCTGGTTTAAATTAGCATACCACTAAAGTGGTAGACCCGGACGTTAAAGTGGTAGACCTTGAACGTTAAAGTGGTGATTCAGTCTACGAACTTTCAAGCCTTCTGAAATCTCAACTGTGCTGAATGAGTTTGCTGCGTGTTATTTCTACGGCCAGCGGAAAGGTGTTTACACCGAAAAGTTGTATGAGTGTTTTCTGATTTTCATTTTTGACCAGTTTCGCTCGCGCTTTTTTGTGGTTCCAAATCATGTTCTGGATGGTTTTTTCTGATATTTATGAATTGAGTTCTTAACTTGGGTACAATTTGGCATTTTGGGTTATTGTGCAATTTATATTGTATTATAAAAACTCATAGCGTAATTTTAAGCCCACAAATACATTTTTGGCTCTTTTTTTAAACACTAACATTTTACAGTAGTGCATTCTTTTTAAGAAGGTTTTGTGTGGAATTTTTTGGTGATAACAGTTGTGTGGTACATATTTCGGTTGCCTTTAGTTGTGAATTTGAATTTAAAATGCCTGATACTGATGTCAAGGAACCTATTCCCGGTACACTTTCTTGTGATAAAAATGCTTCTGCCTTTCCTGAAGTGTCTCGTGTTGCCTTTAGAGCACCTCCGTTCTGGGATTCAGATCCTGAAACTTGGTTTTTGCAGTTAGAAAGCCAGTTTTTTCTCGCTGGTATTACCGATCCAATCACTAAGTTTCATTGCGTTGTTTCGGCAGTAGATAAAAATGTGCTTTCAATAATTCGGGATCTTGAGCGTAAACCCCCAGAGAAACCGTATATTACGATAAAGGAAGCTATTGTTAAGCATTTTTCTCAGTCTGACACATCGCGTTTAAAGCTGTTGCTTCAGGACTTGCATTTAGGCGATAAACGACCTTCTATTTTACTGCATGAAATGAGGAATTTGTCATCGGGAAAACTTGCAGATGACGTTTTGCGTGCACTTTGGATGCAAAGGTTACCAGTGAATGTTCAGGAAATTCTTTCAGTTAGTGCAGATAGTTCACTTGACAGTTTAGCAGCAGTTGCGGATAAAGTTCGTGAAGTTTCCGAATTTTTTAACTCTGTGGCGAGCGTTTCAGCTGCTGCAGCTGAGAATGTAACTTTGCAGTCCCTCAAGGCTGAAGTGGCTTCATTGGGTGTTGAGCTTAAACGGCTATCGCGGGGATTTCAGAGACTGCGGAACTATTCTGGAAGCAATAAACAAGTTAGGAGTTGTACTCCCAAAAGTCGGGATGGTTCTACGGAACGTCTGGAGAAAGGCAAGTTATGTTGGTATCACAGGCGTTTTGCAGAAAAGGCACATAAATGTATTCAGCCATGCCAATTTTCGGAAAACTGAGTGGCTCGTTTGTTTTGTCGGCGGCAAATGACAGCCAGCAGAACAGCCGACTTTTTGTATACGACACAATTTCAGGGTTTCGTTACCTTGTATATAGTGGTGCTGTGGTCAGCTGTTTTCCGAAGAGGCTTTCGCCTGAAAGTTTTCTGGATATCTTAAGTTTGTATGCTGCAAATGGTTCTAAAATCAAAACCTCTGGTTCTAAAAGGTTTAGGTTAGATTTTGGTGTTGGTCAAAATTTTGAATGGAGATTTTTAGTTGCAGAGGTTTCTCATCCTATTATAGGAGCGGATTTTTTGAAACATTATGGTTTGTTGGTGGATATGCGAAATAATCGTCTTCTAGATTCTGCCTCGAAACTAGTAGCAAAGGGTTTAGCTTGTCCCGGACCAACATTTGGTTTAACCTTAGTTTCTGAGCGAATCCCTTTTTCAGATGTTATATCCTTGTATCCACAACTTGCAAACCCAAATATGGTTAAAAATCCTAAGCCCCATCCTGTGACTCATTGGATCGAAACTAAAGGTCCTGCAGTGTTTTCCACTGCACGACGGTTGTCTCCTGAAAAGATGTTGGCTGTTACGAAAGAATTTGACGAACTTCTCAAACAAGGTATAATTCGTCCTCCTAAAAGTCAATGGGCCAGCCCCATACACCTTGTACCTAAAAAACATTCTGGGTGGCGTATTTGCGCGGATTACAGGAGGCTTAACGCTGTTACGATTCCTGATCGTTATCCCGTACCCCATATCCAGGATTTTACGCATACTTTAAGTGGTAAAAGGTTGTTTTCCAAGATTGATCTCGTGAAAGCATACCATCAAATCCCTATTGAACCATGTGACATTCCAAAAACTGCTGTAATAACTCCTGTTGGACTTTACGAATACAGTTCCATCTGTTTCGGATTACGATGCGCTGCCCAAAGCTTGCAGTGCTTTATTGATAACGTTTTACGTGGTTTTGATTGCTGTGTATCTTGCATTGACGATATCATTGTGTCCTCTGAAAGTGAAGAAAAACACAGGCCCGACTTGAAACAAGTCTTCCAGTGGTTAGTGGACTATGGTCTACTAATTAATCTAGATAAATGTGAATTCGGTAAGGAAAAAATCAATTTCTTGGGTTTCCTTGTGTCTAAGGATGGTATTGAACCCCTACCCGAAAAGGTCAAAGCCTTGCTAGAATTTCCCCTACCCCACACTGTTGAAGAATTGCATCGTTTCCTTGCAATGACAAACTTTTATCATCGTTTTTTAAGAGATGCAGCTAGTTCAAGCTAGTTTGCGTACTCTCGCAAAAGGTGATGGTAAGTGCAGAAAGAAAGACAAAACTGTTCTTTCTTGGTCAGGGGAGGCCAAATCGGCATTTCAAGCATGTAAAGATGCGATTTCTAATGCTACGCTTCTAGCACATCCCGTGCCTGATGCTCCTTTACATTTGGTCGTAGACGCATCAGATTTTGCAATTGGAGGGGTTTTGCAGCAGGTAGTCAATGGGCAGGTTCAACCACTGGCATTTTTCTCACGTAAACTCAATAATGCCGAGTTACGCTACAGTTGCTATGATCGTGAATTATTAGCTGTGTATTCTTCAGTCAAGTATTTTAGACACATGATTGCGGGACGCGAATGTGTTATTTTCAGTGATCATAAGCCATTAACATTTGCTTTTCAGCAAAAAGCTGATAAACAATCCCCAAGGCAAATTCGACATTTAGAGTTTATTAGTCAATTTTCTACTGACATCAGGTTTGTACCTGGAGCACAAAATTCGGTAGCTGACAGTTTCTCGCGCATTTCTGATATTAACTTGTCAAGTTCTGGCGAAATTGATTACGAAACTTTGGCAAAGGCTCATTGTAATGATGAGGAGTTGCGATCTCTGCGAGAGTCAGATTCTGGTCTTGAGTGGAGGTCATTAACACTCGCCTCATCAAAAGTGCTGTGCGATGTGTCCACTGGTCACATTCGCCTATATGTGCCTAATTCTTTTCGTAAGAGTATTTTTCAGACTTTGCATGGACTTTCGCATCCCGGAGCACGTGCAACGTTGGACATGGTGAATAAACGGTTCGTCTGGCCATCAATGTCAAGAGATATCAAGACCTGGTGCAGACAGTGCATCAATTGTCAAAAATCTAAGGTCCAACGACACACTATTTCTCCCACTGGTTCCTTCGATCCTCCTTCAGCTCGATTCTCCCATGTGCATCTGGACATCGTCGGACCTCTGCCGCCGTCGAGGGGTTTCATCTAAGCTTTGACTGCCGTTGATCGTTTCACAAGGTGGCCGGAAGTCTTTCCAATGCAAGATCAGACCGCAGCTACAGTGGCTGACGCCTTCTACTCCGGCTGGGTTTCAAGGTTCGGCGTTCCTGAGATCATCACTACTGACCAGGGACGACAGTTCGAGAGTGACCTCTTCCCCTCCCTAGCAAAGTTCGTTGGTATAGTCAAGACACGAACTACTGCCTACAATCCGAAATGCAATGGCTCGGTGGAGCGCTTCCACCGGCACTTGAAGAGTTCCATCATGAGCCATGCTACGGAGCGATGGGTTCAAGTCCTGCCTACAATACTGCTTGGTATCCGGACGAGTTTGAAAGAGGACATCGGCGCTACGACTGCGGATCTCGTCTACGGCTGCTCTCTCCGACTTCCTATTGAATTCCTGCAAGCCACATCGCCTTCTGCTGTATCGTCTCGTGCAGATCTCTTGGGGGATCTATGGCGAAATATGAATAAGCTGAGACCTGTTCCTGCAAAGCATCACTCCACCAATTCAGATGTGTTTATGAGTGAAGATTTAGCTCGAGCATCTCATGTGTTTGTGCGGGTAGACTCCATACGACGACCACTTCAGCAGCCATGCAACGGCCTTTACTCGGTAGTAGAGCGAAGACCTAAGTTTTATGTCTTGCTTATCAAGGGTAAGGAAGTCAGCGTATCAGTTGATCGTCTGAAGCCTACTTTTTTCTTCGTCGCCCCTGACGTTCCGATACAAGAGCCCTCTGATGCAGCTACATCAAAGCCTCCTGAGTGCGCAACGGAGAAGGTACATGATGCCACACAACACTTGCAATCTTCCCTTCGCAAGTCTGTTGTCACAAGATCTGGTCGTAAAGTACGTTTTGTCGTATTATCAGTCCGGAGACTGACTTCGTGACTAAGGGAAACCTGTTGTTATGCATCGTTATAATGCAAAATGCTCAACCTGCTCATTATTATGCATCGTTAGCGAACTTTTTAAAGTTTTGTGGCATCAGTGCTTGTGGTGAGAAGAACAGTATAAATGCCAAGTGAAATGTTTTTTTCACTCGCTCTCTTTTTTTTTTTGCTGTGCAGCAGTCGTGTGCCCGCATGGGTTGTTGCCCGTGGCGCATGTTTAAAAGTTTGTTCTGATTTACTTTGTTTAATTATGTCTTTGTTGTTTATTAAATTTGTTGAGTTTTAAATTGTGTAATGTCTTTCATCAGCTTAAGTACCTCAGTAGTTAAAGCTTAATTTTACCATATCCTAAAGATAAATTTTGAGAATGAATTTGTGCCTTGCATTTATGCAGACGTTTTCAAATCTCTACACAATTGACTTACTATGCATTATTAAAAGGTGAAACGTTTCAAGATTGTCTTCAGCGCACCAGCGATAAATGTGAACTGTGCAGATCCAAATTTTATCGCAATATGAATAAAGACCAAATAAAAGTTAGGTCGGAAACGTCTAGTAAAAGAATTAGTGTTGTGCTGGGCCCTAATTCTAAATTTCGACGTATCGATTCGAAGGGACTGCTGCTAAAGAACCGGCCTTGACGTCTCTCCTTCGAAAGGGTAGATTCCAAAACCTTCTTCGTTCAAAGGCGTAGGGGAGAAAATTCAATCGCAGGGGGAAAAGGGATTCTCGTATCAAACTGGCGTAGCAGCCAATCAAAGCGTTTCTTCGGAGTAATTCTCACGTTTGTTTTGAGTTACGCGTTTCTCGAGGGATTTGTAGCTGTTATTTTTAGTAAATAGGGGTCTCCAATTTCAGATCAGTGATGCAAAAAATAAAAGTTATGACTTTTGCATTCTTAACAAAGATAAAGAGTAAGTAAATTGTAAAAAAAAAACAGTAAAAGATTAGAAGTTTATTAGAAATAATAATTTTTATGTAAAAATGAAAAGTAAAACAAAAATTCATAATTATTTTTTGAGGGAAAAAAATATCAATTTTCCAGTAAGAGAGGGGAGGGAAAAAAGAGAGAAAACGGGAGGGTTTCTTTTGCGAAAACTCGCCCCAGCTTCGAGGGGGGGGGGAGCGAGGGTGGTCCGGTTTCCTCCGTTAATATGCCCTTTTTCAGAGGACCCACATCTAAGTCACGTCAAAAGTTGATTTATTACCCCCTCCCCTTATATACTAATCTCATATACTAAATTGAAATACCACTTCAATTTTATTTAATGAAAGGTTTAAAACCTTTCCATTTGCATCAGTTATCTTTTTTAAATTTAAACCTACGCAATATTTCTTTTGTGCAAACCCTAAATAAGGACTAACGGAAATAGGGGGAAGATAATTTTTCGCTTCCGCATGATATGCATTGTAAGAGCGCACATTTGTGTGATATGCATTGACAGGGCGCACATTTGCGTTATATGCATTGACAGGGCGCACATTTGCGTGATATGCATTGACAGGGCAGGATGTCTACAGGTGACGAAAGTCACGAATTCGGAAATCAGTCACGAAAACTAAGAATAGATGACGAAAATTTTCCATCCAACAAGACCGATCCCCTCAGAAGGCATCGGATATCCGTTATTTGACAGATTTTTAAATATTCGGAATAGAATCTGGCCACTGCACGAAATATCCGATTATCCAGGTGGCATAATTTTAGAATAAAATTAATGAACCTGTTATGAATTTTTTCTTTTTGTAAATAACAAACTCAGTACATGTTTGTATGTCTATAGAATACATGTGTATAGCATTTACTAGTTTCAAATATCGGGGATATCCGATCTCCGGCAAAATCAATACCCGATGTGTCACCGATCGGTCACGAAAAAGTGCGGAAAAGGTCACGAAACTTCACTTTGGAAATCTATAGACACCCTGCAGGGGTGCCCCCCAGGAAGGAGTTCATTGCGCAGACTGCATCATTGAGATTTGGAAAGGGGGTGGTTCGTTTCAAGGGCTTTGGGGCCCTTGATCGACTTCTCGGCCGACTTAGGGGGTCATAGTTTTAGGGGATGTGCTACTTCTCAGAGTGGGGATAGTTGGGCTCCCCTCACATTAACATAATTTCTTAAAAATATTTTAAAGGTTAAAACATTAGCATTTGGCCATACATTTATACGGCTATTTTAAAATTTATTAAAAGTATTATTAGACTTTAATTATAATTAGAAAAAAAATTCATGAAAGGAATTAACGATGTTAGTTACTTTTTTCACTTAGAACCTAAGATTAAACAACAGTGCATAATTTATGGATGTACATAAAAAATTATGCGTTACAAAAGGATATATTTCATAAAAACAACCTACTTTTTGTTTAATTATGGAATTTTCTTCCGTATGAATATGTAAATATATCTTCACGTTATTCATTAATATAACTTTTCAACTTCTTTTTTAGATTAAAAAATCAGACACATAGAAATTTAGTAATCTGGGGCTTTAAAGATATTTCTAAATTAAAAAACACCAAAAATATGCATAAAAATTGAAAACATAATTAGTAATAACATATTCATAAAAGAATTAATTTCTTAAATAGCTTTTGATTGAAACACATTGATATGTAACTTTAATTTATGAAAAAACAAAAAGAAAACTTAAAGTTAAAAAGTATTTATTTAATTTATATTTATATTTTTGGGCATACAAAATTAATTTATTGATCAAAAATAATTCTCAATATGTATCAACAACATCATCAAAGAAGGGCAAATACAACGTCCTTATTCCTGTAAAATATTCCTTTTCATATTTCGGCGACTCAACGAACCAATACTCCTAAGTCCGAACGACTTGGCACAAGAGCTATCGAAGCGCGCTTCGATGAAAGAGCCGCAAAACAACGATACGAAGGATATTGGAATTTAAGCTTTCGTTGGTTTATCTGCGGTCCTTTGAATTTTGCGTTTGCCCCATCTAGGGAGAGTTTGGGAACTACGATCGAATCGATGTGCGCTCACTTGGAATTAGGACCCTGGTTTAAAGTAGCCTACCACTAAAAATTGAACAGATCGCTTAATTGCTTACAATATATTTTCTTTTCTGTTAAACATTTCGAAGTAATTTTTGCTTTTCACGCGAATGTTACCTTTTCAATAGAAAGAAAAGAGTTAAATACTCTTGAGTTTCAAAAGTAGCAAAAAAAAAGAAAAAAGAAAGCATTGTCACAATTCTTTCAAGTTGCCGCGGAAAGAAAAAAAGAATCTTCAAGACGAACCTTAACAGCTGACATTTTCTTTCCTATCATATGACAAACACATATTTCTTTTTAAAAGAGTCTTCAGATCTTACGTTATACATTTAAATAGAGTAACGGTTGGTTTAAAAATGTTTCACTTCACGATGCAATGGAAGTAAAGGGAGAATCGTGATATGCAGTTTTAGCATTTATAAGAAAAAGTTTCAGTTTGTAAATTGCAACGAAATGCAAACTGAAACTTTTTCTTGCAAAGTGTAAGAAAATGAGTGAATTAGATGATTTTTTGATTTTGAACTAAGGCTCAGAGAAGCAACGCGTGTAAGTGACAATAGTGAAAATTTGTATATTACTAGTGAAAATGATAGGGAAAACCACCAATCTGTTTTCTAAAGAAAATATGATATCAGTAGTAGCCCGGACAGATACTGCTACCTAACGTGCTTTAGAAAACTTTTGCATGAAAACTCACATGTATTCGATTAAAAGATTCAAACTTTGCTCACGTTTTACTCAGAATCCACATCAGAAGGATCTCTTTCATCTATGTGTTCACTTCTATTGCATTGAAAATGGGATTCCCAGTAATCTCGAAACACGTGTCTGCCACCTTTTACAATTCTGTGCTTAATTCATGTTCAAAAAAATACAGTAAAAAGTTATAATTTGCAGCCCAAAAATATTATACTTCTTTTTAAGTAGAAAAGACTTTTTTTTTCTCTTAGACTCTAGGAAAAGCTAATGAGTTATGTTCGTACCAACGTTAGGACTTTACTCTACCTATTTTCCGGAGTTTTGAAACGACATCAATCACCCCTGAAAAGGACGGTCACCCCTTTGAAAGAAGTGCTTCTTTGTGCTGTTTTACACCCATTTCACTTTTGCTTAAAAGACAAATTCCAGTTTAATTTAGAAGCTAGATTTTTCTATTCTGCATTAAGTTAAACGCAAGTTTAACAAAACATTTTATTTTTGTGGGTGATGTCTGTTTTTCCTAATCGACATTTTTGTGTCGGTCTTCACAACTTGAATAAAAAATGAATTTGTATTCCCGTGAAAAACTGTTTTCCGGAAAAAACGACCGCATTCATAATTTAAGTTTGCACGCTAGATGTTTCTGGAGGAAGTTCGAACGTTTATTTAGGTGCATATAACTGCATGTTGACAATGCAAAACTTTATTTAAGGGGAAAGTTCTTACGAAGCTTGCAAGCTTAACTTTTAGAACTTTTGTCTAAAAGTATTTTCGTATAATTTCTTTCATTACTTATGTGAGCAACAAATCAATACTATTTGACTGAAGTAATTATTAAACGTCTGATACTTTTATTCATCTTTTTATCTCAAAATAACGTCTGCAAGAAGTTCTAGTTCTAAGCAGTTTACTAAGCTATTGAAAATGATGGGGAAATTCACAAATTTGTTTTTCTGAAAAAAATATGATATCAGTAGTAGCCCTGACAGATACTGCTACCCAGAGTGCTTAAGAAAACTTTTACATGAAAACTCATATAAACTTGGTAAAAAGATTCGAACTTTACTCATGTTTACTCGGAATCCACTTGAGAAGGATCTATTTCATCTATGTGCTCCCTTCTATTGCATTGAAAAAGGGATCCCTAGTAACCTCGAAACACGTATATGCAATCCTTTCCGTTTAAGTATTTCAGTTCAGATGTTAAACTTGTACACAAAAACAGTGTACACTTCAAAGATTTTGTTGTTTGTTGCACAAAAGAATTAAGAAAAGAAAAAGAAAACGAAATGACACCAGTTTCTGGCTGCAAAGGTTGAAACTTATTTTTACTATATTTTGGTTCAACGTACTCATGTAAACACAAGCACCATCCTTTGTAGCCAGCAACTTTCCGTCATTTTTACATCCGTGTACGAAGTACGGGAAATATAGCAATCCAGAAAAGAATTCCTCTCAAATTTTAGCATAAATTTGCATTTTGATCACAAATTGATCAGTTTGTGCCGTTTTTTTTTTCACAATGTCCGTATGTATGTACATACGCACGTGCGTATGGACCACTGGAATATTGATTTTGACTGTCCCCGCGTCGTTCAGACGAGTTTTGTCGGCCGTCTGTATTTTCGTATGTGCGTATGACCGTATCTCGCATAACTCAAAAACAGTTAGTCGTAGAAGATTGAAATTTCGTATGTAGAACCTGTACACGATCTAGTTGGGCACCTTTCCTTTCGGTTGCAATCGGATGTTCCGAAAGGGGTGTTTTATGTGATTTTCTGTTAATTGCATGCAAATTTCCAGTCGTTTTCAATTTCGAGATATTTACCTGAGGGCATTACTCAAATCAACTCCATCGTTAAATATATTGAGGCCCATTTGGCGACAACTTGCGAATATCTCGCCAAATTTAGCTTCAAAATAGTGAAGCCTCATCCGGTGTCAGTTTGGCGATTTATACTGTATTTGGCTACTTTCCCGTAGAACTCTCGTGTTAAAGCATTTGCAAGAATTAGGATTTTGTAAAATTGTCTTACGCATTGGTTTTGAACAAACTAGTGGGTTTAAGTGTATGCGTTTAGTTACTTACCGTTTAGGTACTGTTTTGTTTTAACATTAGATTTCTTAGGCCAATAAAAAAATATATTCAAATAATCCTGAAAATAGCATTCCCTATATTTACTGTACTATAAAGGTGTAGGGAAATAACAGTGAGCTAAAAATTTATTTTAAAAAATGAAACTAAGAAATATAACTTTCAACATGCGTTTTATTCATTTATTTTTATTTATTTATTTATTATTTTTTTGTTGCTGTTCTTAAAAAGGTTAGTACAAGGAAGTCATCTGATGTACACATCAGCTCGCTTTATTTGGGGAAACGTACCAAAAAACTCGTTATGATATTTTGTTTAAATATGAGACTTAAGGCGCGGTACCAGCGTGCTCTACCACCCATGCTACTGGGCTGCAACCGAAGACATCAATTAAACAAGTTGTGATCACGTTAAGGCTGACTGCTCAGTGCAAATGTTCGAGTAATGGTTGCACCATGATGTGTAACATTTTCAAATTTGTGTACCAATTTATGGTGAAAGCAGCATGAAGAGGGACTTCCATCTATTAAAATTTTGGTTCAACTAGAAAATTTGCACCATAAACTGGTGAAACTTTTTATTGTATTAAAAGTATTAGTATTTTAATTTGTAATCATTAGAATAATGAATATATGAATCTACTTTTGTGATATGGATAAAAATTGACGTTATCGACTGAATATATGAATAACTGCTACATAATGTGAATCAATAAATTTTTATGAATTACTACTTCATTTCGGCTCTTTATTAATTTTCACGTTGCTGTAAAAGAAACCACTTTTGATTGATCCACCCTGAAAAATGTGCGCATCAACTTGTGTGTGTAATTCACGTGCTCAACGATCTACAATATCAGCGCCCCACCCCCCTCCCCGTACCAAATAAGTAAAGGACTCTCTGAGGGAAACGGAAACAGATAACAAAACATTTGGTATGCATACTCAGAAAATATAATTGACCGCCAAGTGTGTAAGCTTACGAATCATTTTCAACACTCATACAGTCTAATTACTAAAGACCACACAACAGTTCTAGTCATAGTTGTAATAGAAGTATGAGTAGCAAATAGTGTGTCATGGTATTTTTCAATAGAAATGTTATTCACATTCAGTTTTATGTATCTCTTTATGCATGGAACTTTTTTTTTTTTGCCTTGATCTTACAGTATTAGTGAAGAAAATATAAAAATTGTGAGTGAACGGAAAAAAATATTGTTAGCTTGCCGTACTTTGTCGTTAAATTCTTTTCAACGACCAATAGTATATTTGAAAAACATTAGGGTTAACAGCAAAGTACTGAACATTGGAATATATGATGAATGGCTCACACATTTTTTAACAGTTCGGAAATCTTGAATTTTTTTCAATAGAAAGTATCTTTTTTCAAAAATAGCATTAGGAAATGAACAAAAGCATTTCACAGCAAAAATTTCATTATTTTTTCTTGAAGCAGAACTTAGTTGCAAAGACTTGAAAATTTCTTATTTTCTCCAATAACTAGAGGTAAATGACGACACGCTGGAACGGGTGGCTTAAATGGATGTACAATGAATCCATCATTTACTAATTAGATAAATCTGAGAGCAAGAATGAAATGATCAGTAATACCATTTCATTGGTTACAACATAGAATAAAAATATAATCCTTTAGTATTTAACAGTATTGAAATCCGTATTGATATTTTTTTTTACAAAGCTCCTAACATTAACTAAGCAGTAAAGAAAAGCTTGCCAGAAATTTAATGCCTTCACAGTATATTTTTAGGTACAGAACGTATTATTTTCAAGATTTCTTTTTAAGATCGTTACACAAAGTTCGGGAAATACTTACTTCATTTTATTTAATTATTAACTTATTTATTCTTCATGTCATAAATTGTCTAATCCTAACTGTTTTCTCCCCATCGTTAGTATCAATTTCCTGTGTCTGTTCATTGCCATGAAAAATGTTTACTTTTATGCCTCTGCATTTACGTCTGCATTAACTCGAAAATAATCTGCAAAATTATAAAAAATTCACAGCAGATACCTAGTGATTTTGAGAAACAAACATCCCCGAAGCACTGCTGATGCTTTCTCGAAATTCGACTTTCTGGATTCTAGAGGTGAATCTTCTTTTCTCCCTCTCCCTATCTCTCTCTCTCTCTCTCTCTCTCTCTTTGTACGGCATCGAATAAAAAACAACGACTCATTAAATGACAGAAAACAATGATGTTCCGCCAAAGAATACAAGGTTTCTTGTAAGGGTAAAAACCTGCTTTCCATCGTTCAGGAGAAAAACTTTATCTCTCTGTTCCAAGATGAAAGCGATTTAAGCCCCTAATGACGGCGGTTCTGTTTTTTTTCTTTTTCTTATTAACCTTCTGAAAAGACGGTTTTTTTTCTTTTTCGATTTCATTTATACCAACCATTATTTGATTCTCTTTCCTTGCTCTTTTAGCAAAAATGAATTTTCTTGCAGTAGGAGTGCGAAGGCATCATTAGTAAAATAGACATTATTTCATAACGAAGTTGACATTTCATCATCTATACTTATGGAGATACCCCATATATAAATTTTTGGAATCCTTACTATTATCGAAACACGTTAATAACGTTAAATTAATTTTGGCTGATCCATTAGTGATGTTTAATTATTAAAATGTATTAAAAAAAATAATAATAATTTTACGCAAATGCATTAGAGGAATTTTAACACAACCACATTAATTTCACATTACGTGTTCAAAATTTCTTTAAAAATAATCCAAGATATTCCACTAGAAGTTCACATCTTTACACACAGAGTAATTTTCAAGTGTGTGCGACAGAAATATGTTTATCTACGTTCAACAACTAAGCGTATCGAGCCCCTAGCCAACACCACCGAAATACAAGCCATGAGGTCTCAAGCATAATCTCATGGTGACGTCATCACAAGTAGGTGAACCATAACCGCCAATAACAGCTCTTTGAAATATTTTATTATTTTATTTAGACGAAAATTATTTTAATCGCCAAATATTTATTGTCAATATCAGAAATGGCAACAATTCTTTTTTCTTAATTCTTTGAAACTGTATAGTAACGAAGCGGCTACGTCAATATTATAATTTCTGAAGTTTTCCAAGAAATTGTTTCATACAGCATATGTGTTTCGTTAAAGCTTCATGTGTTGTATATTTAAAATGTATTATATTACAAAACATGTGTTGGCAACATATTATGTTGTTAATTAAAATTGATAGAATTGGCGACAGTTGGTTCTTGTTGCTTGCTGCAAGAAGTTTGTTTAATGTCGCTTCCTTCATGTATCTTATTTATGTAATAAAGTAGTTTAGTATAATATAGTGATTCCTTATATCATAAAATACAACATGGCGCAGTCGAATAAAGCGAACCAGCGATAATTGAGCCAGGAAAAATAACATGGCGAACGAATATTGTCGACCGCCGGTAGGCCTAAGAATTGACGGAAATGTGTCTGAGAACTGGAGGAAGTTCAAGCAGAATTTTACAATCTACATGAAAGCGTCGGGCCATGAGAAGAAAGAATCTGACGTCCAGGTTGCCATACTCCTTAATGCAGTTGGTGAGGAAGCAATAGAGCTTTATAACACATTTGAACTGTCAGAAGTTGATAGAAATAATTATGCGAAAGTTTTAGAAGCTTTTGAAAAACATCTAAGTCCAAAAGTAAACGTTGTTGTAGAAAGATTCATCTTTAATAACAGAGTTCAAAATGTTCATGAGAGTTTTGATGCATTTTATACTGACTTAAAAAAAAATGGTGAAATATTGTGATTTTGGAGTTCAAGCTGATAGCGTTTTCAGAGACAGAATCGTCCTCGGAATTGCTGATAGCAGGCTGCAAGAAAGATTGCTTCGTGAAGGTGACCTATCTTTAGCTAGAGCTGCAGAAATCTGTAGGGCTGCAGAACTTGGGAAAAAGCAAGCCCAAACTGTGCAAACTAGAAATATAGATGCTGTTCTAAAGAAACAACCTTTATCCTCCTCCTTCAAGAACTCTGGGGTTGCATCGCAACGCATTCAAAACTGATTATATCTGTAAAAGGTGTAACAGGAAACACAAAAGAAAAGAATGTCCAGCCTTTGGCAAGCAGTGCTTTAAATGTCTTAAATTTAATCATTATTCCTCTGGATGTAGAACACGTTATGTGCAAGATGTAACCTGTAGTGAAAATAAAAAAGAAGAACAGTACTTTTCTCGTTCTGATTTGCATAATGATTTTTTATTAATTCTGTGAATGTTCTTGAGGTTGGTAAAGTAACTGCAGCAAACGAATGGACAAAAACTGTACTAATATGTGGTCAGGAGATTAAATTTAAGTTGGACACTGGTGCACAAACTAGTATTTTACCTTTTCATATTTTTTCTGGTTTAAATAATGAGTTGCAATTGGAAGATACAAACATTATATTGGAAGCCTATGGTGGCTCGAAAATTAAACCTACAGGTATGATTAATTTATTGTGTAATGTTGGCAATAAGCAGGTTAATGTGAATTTTGTTATTGTTGATGATATTAATTCCAAACCATTACTTGGATTAGAAGCATGTGTAAAACTAAATCTTGTAAAATGTATTGATAATGTATCCACAAAAATGAATGTAACTAAGTTTATTGAGAATAACAGGGAAATATTTACAGGTGTTGGAAAATTTGAAGGGAAGTATGTTATAAAAGTGGAAAAAAATTCTGCACCCATTGCTCGCCCTCCCAGACGTATTCCAGTCAGCTTACGTCCAAAATTAAAAGAAAAATTACAACTGTTAGAAAAGCAGGGAATTATTGCTAAAGTTGATAGGCCACAGGGCTGGGTGAGTAATTTAGTTGTGGTAGAGAAACCTGACGGCTCAATCAGGCTCTGTTTGGATCCTCAAGATCTAAATAGAGCAATAAGGAGAGATCATTTTCTAATACCTAAGGTTGAGGAACTTGTTTCCAAACTATGTAACAAAACAGTATTCACAGTGCTTGACCTTAAAGATGGGTTTTTCCAAATTGAACTAGATGAGAAAAGTACAGACCTGTGTACTTTTAGTACTCCATTTGGATGTTTCAAATTTTTACGTCTTCCAATGGGATTATCATGCGCACCTGAAATTTTTCAGAAAAGAAATGAGGCAAACTTTGGAGATATTGAAGGAGTTCTGATTTATTTCGATGATCTCCTTATTGCAGCAGAAACTGGAGAACAACATGATAAAATCCTGGCCAAAATTATACAACGAGCTAAGGAATTAGATATAAAATTCAATAAAAATAAAATACAGTTTAAAGTACCCGAAGTTAAGTATTTGGGATACGTGTTTAATTCTAAGGGTATGAAACCTGATCCTGACCATGTCCAAGCTATAATTGATATGCCTGAACCTACAAATAAAACTGAACTTCAAAGGATATTGGGTATGATCAATTACCTAAGACAGTTTATACCCCAGGCATCCACTACATCTGCTCCTCTAAGGGAACTTCTAAAAAAAAAGTAACTTGGCATTGGATGCCTGTTCATTCAAGTGCTCTTAAAGCATTAAAGAGTAAAATTGCAAATGCTCCTGTGTTAGGAGTATTTAATAGTTCTAAAAATATAGTGATACAGGCAGATAGTTCGAAAGATGGGTTGGGGTGTTGTATGTTGCAAGATGGGAAACCAGTTGCATTTGCTTCTCGCAGTTTGACTGAAACAGAAAAAGGGTATGCTCAAATTGAGAAAGAGTTTTTAAGTATTGCTTTTGCTGCTACTAAATTTCATTATTTTATTTATGGCAGGCCAGTTGAAGTATTAACTGATCATAAGCCGTTAGTTTCGGTTATGAATAAAACTGTAAGTAGTGTAGTGTCCCCTAGGTTGCAACGAATGAAAATAAAACTTTTGAAATATCAACTAAATCTTAAATATTCAACCCAGCATCTGCAATATGGCGCAGTCGGTAGGATGCTCAGATACTCATGAGTAGATGTCTACGTACGAAATTGCCTGCAACAACTTTTGTCTTACAACCAAAAATAATAAAACATTTTAAGAAGAAGTTGGAATTAAAACGAGAAAGGAGTAAGTTTTATTATGATAGGCAGGCGAGGGAAAGGGCAGACTTTAGCGAAGGTGACAGTGTCCTTTTATGGGTCAAAAATAAATGGGAGCCAGCCCAAATTATAAAAAAATATCAGACTCCTAGATCCTATTTAGTGAAAACAGTAAGAGGTACTATATTGAGACGAAATTCCTTTCATTTGAGACACAGAAAAAATTATATTCAAGATCATTCAGCTGATAACATTTATTCTGAGACAACTAATGTTGAAAGCAGAGAAAGGGGAGATATTGCAGATGCTGGGTTGAATATTGGGCAAAAGCATATTCAGGGTACAGGAAATTTAGCACAAAACGAATATATAACAAGAAGGGGTCGTACTGTCAGACCACCTTCACGATTCAAAGATTTTGTCATGTGAAGGGAAAAGGGAGAGATGTTGTAAATGTATTATATTACAAAACATGTGTTGGCAACATATTCTGTTGTTAATTAAAATTGATAGAATTGGCGACAGTTGGTTCTTGTTGCTTGCTACCAGAAGTTTGTTTAATGTCGCTTCCTTCATGTATCTTATTTATGTAATAAAGTAGTTTAGTATAATATAGTGATTCCTTATATCATAAAATACAACATCATGTACAGTATTTGCTTTCTGATTCAATCTACAGAAGCATTATTTCACGTTGTTGCTATTATGTACTAAATTATAATCATGCATCAAAGCATAGGCTCTCTGTATTTAAGTGTCCAAGTACCATCACGGTTGGATAGATGGTCGAAATGGATTCCAAGAAAATACTTTAAACAATAAAAATATTCTAAAGAAAGTTCAGGTTTAATTTATTTTAAAACTGCTATATTCATTTTATGTATAGAATTTTGTTTTATATCTCATATGCGAACATTTCTGTATGCCGCCAACACGAACATTGGCAATACCATAAATTCGCTACATAGCGTTGCAATAAAAATTTGGCGACTGTTTTTCAGTTCGTCTCCAACGAAAACTTTAACGATGTTCTAAATAGATTTCTCAAATTCGCTACAAAATATAGCAATAAAAATTTATAACACAAACTTACCTAAAATATTACCAATAGCTCTAAGATAAAATTTAGAGTTGTTTCATTGTGTTTAAACATTGTTTACATCTTGAAGTATGCAACAAACTTGGCACATATTGTGTAACTTTCTTTAAAAGTTTTAAAAAAGGTGACTGCTTCTTTTAAAATCACTATAATTTAAGTGGTATACGAAATGCCGAATTTAAAATTCCGTTGTCGTATTGTATATTATCAAACCATTAATAATTTCCCTTCATTTTTAGTTTTTTTCTCAATCATTTAAATTGTATCTTTTTATGTAGAGAAAGTTCAGTCTGGATTTTGTATAATTAATATGGTAGGGGGGGGGGAATGAATGACACCTCCAGCCTCAAAAATGTTCAATTAGACTTTATGTAAACATAAAAACAACAGTCAGATAAAGCAAAGTTATTCACAAGTCTGAGAATTGCATTTTTCTTCTAACTATGCGCTCAGAATTCCTTAAATGTTTGATCCTATATTACACCTTATTAAACTCTAAAACTAGTGCACTCTTTGTTTTCTAAATGCAGCATTTTTAATTCCCCTTTTAATTTCTTCTTACTTTAACTACAGAACTACACTGCATTTTGATTTTCTAGCAGTGTTTATATTGTCTTTATCCTATCCTGTTTGTTTCATATTTTCAAAGTTTTTCTAATTTTTTTAATGGTTTGAAGTACATTTATATTTTAACATCTTTGAAGATACGTTTTTTTCATGAAAAGGTCTCAGAAAAATAAATAAACAAAAGAAATTGTTTTTTGTTTACTCTCACATTTTTTTTTCCTTAAAAATTTTCAAGTATTAATCGATTCATGAATGTTTACTTGTGCAAAAGTTTGGCTTAAAAAAGAAACAACAACAAAAACGTTGTATTCTGTGATTTGAATAAAATATTTTTCTTTTGTATTCATGATTTATATTTCAACATGAACTTAAAGTGTAAAATCAATCAGTAATTAATATCCCCACACAAATTAGTCCGAAGGACATGAAATGTTTTGAAGCGCTTAATGAGACCTATTGTTAAAGTTCACCTACTTGTGATGACGTCATCGACGGAGATAGTTGGCCTTGTTTTTCGGTGGTGTTGCCCTAGCTCGATTCAACTTCAGTGCATTATCCAAGTCGATGTTTTACAAAGCAAAAAATCTTTAAATAAAGGAATAAAACGATAGAAAGAAATAAAACAGGAAAGTAAGTTTAACTAACATCTCCGGTTAAAATGTTTAAAAAACATAGGATAAATAATGTGAATGTAAATTTTAAATGCAAAAAAAAAAAATAAAGTGTAGGCTTTTGCACTGCGGTTTCATGATAACTCAGATTATTTTCTCCTTAGATACTGGGAAAGTTATAATGCTTGGGGTATTTTCTAAGCCAAAGAATAATTATTTCATCGCCAATATGCAGTTTTTAACAAAAATGCATAGTACTATCATCTTTCCAAATAATTCTTTTCAATGGACTTCCTATTTTACGGTGTGACGGTTATTTTCCGGCAATTTTAATTACTGGATTAATTAACAAGACCGGATTAAATACTTAATTAATCTACATGAGAACATTCATATGGAAAGTAAATTCTATTATGAGACAAATAAACGTTTGTTGGTATCTATGTCGAAAGTGTAAACTTTCTGTGGAAGTTTTTCAAGATATACATTTACCTCACTTTCTCCCCTAAAGACCTTTGCAAAGACATTCCGCTTTCATGTTGATTGTTTTCACACAAGGAAGGTTTTGTCAGTTTTTGAACAGCAAAGTAGAACCACGCCATAACTTTTGATTAAAGAAGCAGATTATTCGGGGGGGGGGGAGGGAAATCGGTGAGTAGTTTCAGACAGGTCATCCTAAAGACATCCCAGTCCCATTTGAAATAGGCCGTGGTAGTCTGGTGGCTAGAGCGTCGACCTGGAAGGTCGCGCGTTCGATCCCCGCTGAAGTCCCCATGTACACTTGGGGATACGTGCATGTAAAATCAGTGGACTCGCCACTACCTCGCCCCGTTTGCAAGCAATTCTAAGGCCTCGGCTAACAGGTAGGGGTCTGGTGGAGAAAAGTCCCATTTGGAACGTTTTCCTTCTGATTAGGTTTTGAATAAAGTAGAATCGAACTTTAAATCCTAAAAAAAAGGACTAAAATTTTGAACATTCTTTATACATCTTGTTCCATTAAATATTGATAAGTGTAACAATAGAAAAGCAAAAAAATTTTGACATTAACATTCTAATAGATTTTAAGTTGACTTGGAAAATGATAAATAAACTTACAAAATTTTACATAATTTTAGTTTTTATCCTGTATAAAAAGGGTGTACACAAATGTTTTTATTTTGAACGTTTTATAAGAATGAAAATTAATAATAAAAGTTAATATGTTACTTTTATTTCTCAGATTAATTCTCACGCAAAATAATTAATTTTAAGCTCCTTCTGATTCCGTTAAAAAGGCATTTAAAAAATTACTTACTCATTTTGATTTAAGCAAATTCTTTTTAGCTTTGTTTTAATCATTAAACTACTCATTATGTAGTAAGAAGAATAAGTGGCTTTAAAATGGTTTTTACTTCATTTTTCTTCTTTTTTATTTCAAGAATTTAATGCTTCATTCTGTCTTCCTTTGATTTTTACATTTATGTTTTCATTCTCTCCCCTCCCCCAATGAGTGTGTATATTACTCAAATATATTGCGTAGGAAAAGTAGCAGGTATCCACTGTAGGATGTTTACAGTAAGAAAGTATTGTAGGTTTGGGATAATACTTTTTTTGATCTCAAAACAAAAACTCTCAAATATCATTTTACGTTTAAAAGAAAAATAATTTAAACTTATTCCAGTCTTAGACAGCAGTAACGAGTCAAAATTATTATAAATATTCAGTAAAAGGGGAATTACACTAATTGAACCAATAGACGAATATTTTTCGTGCCCCTATTTATGATACGGAATACGAAAAGTAGTGCTACCTTTCCATTTTAGAGAACAAATTTAATGTCAAGTAAACATTTTCTTATTTAAATTGTGCTCTAAAAAGTATTCGACATAATAAATTAGAAATGATTAATGATAAAAATTTTTAAAGAGATCTACAGAAAAGGAAAATTTATCAGATAAATAGAAAAACAAATGCATTAACATTCTTGATATTTCCTTAATCTTATTTGTTGTTACTTGTTTAAAATAATTTTGGAACCCGTCCGCACTTCCTGAATATTCTTTATCAAATGACAGCGAACTTCCACAGGATGAAAGAAAATTTTGTAATTATTCGCAGAAAGTTATGAATTTAAATAAAAGAAACCTTTTTCTCGAAATTGGAATTTAGTTTTACGTTCCGAATCTTCAATATAATTTGCAAGACTAGACACTGGGATTGGAAGGAGAGGATTGAGGAGGGCTATAGAGAAAAGAAGGTTCCGCGTTAAAATGTTATTCTTTTCCGAATCGTGTAATTCCAGAATTATTTGATAATAGTTCATTCCCGGAATATTTTTCCGATCGAAAAGATTTTAAATTGAGAGTAGAGTGTTCGGAATTTTTTCGTTCTTCAATGAATTTTAGAATTTTGATTGTCAGTAAAATGAAGAGACTATATTCTGTAGAACCGCTGTGTGGAATTTAAATAACTTTTCTACTGCGAGCACGAAAGATATAAATTTTGTTGGTGCAAAAATATTTAAAACAGGTGCTTCTTAAAATTCATTCTACGAAGATTCTCCAATCTACATAATATATATACATATATGGACTCATGCAATAATCATTTCAAGGGAAGAAAACCCGACTAAGATATTTACTGCTTCTGTCGCATGGTCGCATCATTTATTGGTGGAATACTTTTCCCATTAGCAAGCTCGCAAAATCTCATAATTGAGGTAGCATGTTATCATTACTTATTCTTGATACGGTTACCAATGCATTCCAAAACATTTAGATTTAAAATAGCAAGCCTAAAATGTCTTGCGTTTATTGCATTTCACAGCTACGTACCATAAAATGGGGAGAGATTATACCGTTTGGAGTTAGAATGTGCCACAATAGAATTCAGCTACAACAATGTAACAATGCGTGTTGTTTCGTAATAACATATTACTACCTATAACTAATGAAAAAAAACAATTTTATTTAATAGTAAGGCACTAGATTGCTCTATCTCGCCGAATTCATGATAGCACATTCTCCTCCCCCGGTGGCATAATCTCACTCCATTTTCCGGTAGTTCATTAATCCTTGAAATATTGCTATTAATTTATTTTTACCAGTACTGATTTTGTTGTATATGTGTACATTTACTCAAAGTAAATGCTGCTTAAGCGTATTAATTAGTTGATACCTAGTAGGCTTTTAAATCTAAAGTAACTGCAAATTTTAAAAAAATAATAAGGTTGAAGCAGTTTATATTTATGTCATCCACATATATAGTTGCTGCTCTTCAAGTCATTTCAGATAGTCCATCACATAATGTAGCTCAAAAGTGTACATCAGAATGCGAAATGATGTATAATATTATTGTAAATAATTTCTTCTAAAGAAATTTAAAATAAGCCTCTAAAGAACTATTTTTTTGGTAGCATATTCTTCATGTTGAGAAAATTTTTACCTTTTCTTGGATACATATATGTATATACACATAGAAGAGCTATACCCCACCATGAACTATTTGAAAATGTAAATGTAAATATTTTTAAAAAGGGAGACGGAACACATACTATATTCATAAATCTTTAGCATAGGAACAGTCTTTATGTTCTAAATTCGTCTCTTAGTTCATGTTTTATTGGAAGATGCAGTTTTCGAAATTGTAAGCATAAAAAAATAACGAATTTGTAAGAAATATGAAAAACGTTTTAATGAGACATTACTTTTGGTTCATTATATTGAAGTTTTTGTTTTAGAAATAAAACTTAGGGACAGGTCAAAGATAGTTGCTTTTCTTGTTTAGTTTCGTCTCCAGAATCTTCAAAGCTATTTGCAGTATTTGGAATTAGGAAGTTAAAAAGTATTTTCTCTCTCTGGTTTGAAAATTCCACGTTTGTCTTCTCAGCTTTAACATATTTTCTTTAACAGTATAAAGGCATTAAGCTTCTCAGTTTCTTCCTCTTTCTTTTAGATTTTTTTCAGAGATCCTAATTGCTTGACATTCAGTCGCCAGGCAGATGTGTATGTCGAGACAGAAGGACCGTTCTCTTTGCCTGGTTAGATCGTTCATAGCAATCGAAATTTCGATCGGGCACCTGTTGCATCGCACGGAAGGTACGCAGGCGCAGAACGATCCTCTCACTCACCGATCGAAGTAATCAAGATTGAAAGAGTATTCTTTCTTTGAATTTGAAAATGGTGTATTTTTAATCAAACCAAATAGTAATTTTAAAAATTTCTAATTATGATCGTATTGAAAATACGGAATACTAAGTGGAACCTACTCTTGAGTCTTTTAAATCGATTCGTAGAGATCGATTAAACTAGATAATTTAGTGCACTTTTAGTATCATTTTTATGTGTATATTTTATGTTATTTTACGCATTCTATACATTAAGCACAATACTTTCCAACATTTTTATTACTGAAACAATTTGAAATAATTTCAAAAAAAAATCAGAAAGAAAAGTAGATAATCTGGTTTCAGAGGCACACCAAAATGTACATAAAGTAATTCTTGAATCGTTTTTAAAAATAAGGTGCTTACAAACAACTACTACATAATTTACTTGCAACTACTACACTACTACAAAACTTTCTACTTACTACAAAATTTATTCTTTAAATCGCGTTAAATTATCCACGACAAAAATGCTGTTCTTGTAATTCGGTTTAACCTATGTCTTTATTTTTGGGGCAAAATTTTCAATGTTATTAATTAAACATTTCTACTAATAATAAAGCAGCAAGTATGTCTGTCTGTGTCCGGCGTAGGGCCAAGATCGTTCGGCGGATTTTTATGAAATTTTCCACGAAATTAGTTTGGAACATAGGGGTGTGCACTTTGGAGAGTTTTTCTGAAATTCGAATTTGTTCTTTTTTTATTCCAATTTATAGCCGAAAATTTCATAAAATAGTCGTTTTCTATCGGAAGAAATTATCGCATCCTTTCGAGCTTGATACCATTGTTAGGCGCGTAAAAAACTATCTTAGAAAGAATTTTGTCCAATGTGCTAAAATTGTAAGCCTCTAAATTAACTAGAAACGAATTGTTAAGCGTTTTTCTCTGTAGTTTGAAATTATTTTTTCCGGTAATTAACTTTAATTTTATTTGAATTGTTGCCATGCCGACTGGCTTATGATCTACTTTTTTAACAAATTTATTTTTTGCGGTTTTTAGCATTTTGAGGAGCAGCCTATTTTTAATTTACATATTTTTTTATTTATTTATTTTTGGGATTTTGATTATTCTTTTTTTAAAACGAATTTTAAAATTTATTTCCTGCAGCTCACAAGTGATCGATAGCTTTATTTTAATTTACTTATTTTGACATGCATTTTACGGAACTATTCTCCAAATTACCAGGTTTTTTTAAAAATAAATGTTATGCTTTATAGCGATTTTTGTTATTACAACTTATTATTACTATTTATTTTTTTAATTTATTTTATTTTATCTCCAGTGAAATTAGCACGCATGTTATTTGCCTAATTGAGCTCGGATGAAAGGTTTTTCCGCTTTCAAAGCTTTGTTGTTAGTTTCCGCTAGCTACAAAATTTCATCGTTCTGTTTTACTGTCAATGAATAATATATAAAACTAATTATACTAAAAATTTGTTAATTAAAACTATTCTAATGGGTTATAATCGTCCTTTCTGTGTGGGTACTTGAACTAAACAAACAAAATGCGCTTTCTCTTAAATAATTTCTTTTTCGTTTTGTTTCGTTTCTTTCTTTTCGTTTTTTCCTTTTTTTATTGTGTGTGTTTTGTAAAGAAAAAAAATGCTTAAATGTGCAGGTTCGCTGGCTCACTGCCGTATGCGGATAGTTTTTAATTATGTGGAATGCTTTAATAAAATGATATAATTTGCACATAAAAATGCTACTACTATATAGACTATGGCGAACCGACTGGTCTTTTCATTTTTTAACACGGGCACAGACGTGCGGGTACTGCTAGTTATTTATATATTTACAGAATAATTTCTGACAGCAAAGAAAATAAAATATTGAGATATGAGGATATTTTTAACGCAATCTTCCTTTTTTCCTGCATTCTTCTTGCTTGGATGTACTTTGTAACGTTTCAAATCAGGCATGAGCTTGCGTAAAGCTTTAGAAATAAGGGTACCATTGTGCTAATGGGGTAAAAATGTGCTGGAAGTTCAGATTACACCCATGGGATGAGGGTCCACGTGCACCTCTATTAAAATTTTTGACGAAATAAGCAAAAAAACCATCATTTCTTAGATACATCATGTGTATCTAAGCAATCTAAGGTATGGAATTAGTGAATCTAAGACATAAAACGTTTGCAGTTTCGTATTAACGTGTGATAATGAGGGTACCACGATAACCCCCATGCCACCCTTTACGCACGCCTATTTTTTTTAGATACGGAGGACAGAAAATTATTTAACAGTTTGCAGCCATGACAATAAAACCAAACGCAATTTTAGATGAGTAATTAATCCAGTGTTTTTATTATTATGTATTATTATTATTATTATTATTTTCATTCTCGCAATCCCATTCCATTATCTGCCTTTTTCTTCTTCTTTTCAAATTTAGGTCGTGAGCCTTGAAATTGTTTAGCTAAAATAAATGAGTAGCTTTTCCGTGATTTAAAACAGTACAAAAAGTTGATGGTGCAAAATCCTTTTAGTTACCATATTAACGAACTTATGAGAAAATTTGATTAAAATTGTTTTAAATCAACTATGTCGAATTTCTTAGCAATCGATTCCAAGGGCATTTTACGTGTTTCTAAAGAACGTTTGGGCTTTTTTCATGAAAAATAATTACCATAGCTTTTTTTCTTTACGTACAACACCCACGGACGGATATACTTTATATTTTATTATAAGTAAAGATTAATAAAGACGATATCCATATGGCACATTTTTCAAGGGAATAAAAAAAGATCTATTTAAATTTCCACGTCATTCAAGGTAATAACAACATTCTTTTCTGGCAAGTATCCAATGAACAATGAGTATTCTTCCTTCAACTCTACGTTATTATTCCAAAAAAGTGCTCTTACATTATTCTAATTTGCAGATGAAAAAACGCAATTCTATTGGGATTCTGAAAAAAGACGTCCTACCGTGCCAACTTTCTGGCAAAGAGCGATCGAAGAACTGCAGTTTTCAAACGTTTCAATTTCATTGAGACAAGTTTGAATACGTGATTTGCTTTTCTCGTAAGACGAAAATAAATGGTATTTGGTTTCGCATTTATATAATAACTATCCCAATTTTTGGCTTACTCTCAATGCACAAAAGTATATATTTATATTCTTACCACGTTTACAATGCTTCAAAAACGAATCCTCATTTTTAGTTACTAAAGGATAGTAAACGTCACAATTGAAGTACAGGGGCAAATTAAAAAAAGAATTATGAAGCAAGTGTATGAATAAATTACTACAATGTGTGTCATACCAATTAGCAGTTTGGGATAAAATCCTTTGAGTATCCTAGATTACTATATCTCAGGTGCCTTTGAGAGCCAGGGGTCGGATTCATATGTGTTGAACGCACTTCACATCTACACCAATATTTTTTTGCCTGTATTTTTACAAAAAATCAATTATAGGACGAAGGAAGAAGTTTTCCGTAGACCTCTTACAGAGAAACTAATTCGCGGCCTTTGAGCGAGTACTTATGTCTTTACCGACCGCAGGCTTTTTGTTGCCGATGCTTACCAATCGATCGCCTATTAATTGGCTTTTTATTGCCAACGCCTACCCGGCCGATAGCCTATTGATCGCTTTTTTCTCGGGGCTACCTAAAAATAGCCTATCAATCGGTAGCCCCGGCGATAAACAATTGCCAACTGCTATAGCATCTGCATGTTATTATTAGTACTGAGGTACTTAGCTCACTTGCGTTAAGTGCGTCGCTTCGTCAGGGAGAATCTGCGGCTGAGCGTTCGGTCGAACGTGCGCATGCTGTTGAACCGCTAGAGGTCGGTAAAGTATTAATACTGGTAGAATGGAGTTCGTATAGTGGTCGAAATTCGACCGTAATTCAAAAGACATTTCAAGTTCATCCTCGAACGTATAAACAACTTTTAGACATTGTAGTTTTATGTTTGACAACAGATTGTTTTGCTTAAATATTTCAATTAACACTGAGTTAATTGAAGTCAGTGTTGAGTTAGTCAATTATTTTAATGCATTTATAACGCATATTATGCATAAATTTTATCTTTCTGCACTCATTCTCCTGTAATGGAAATCCTGAAAAGGATCCTGAAATTAAAAATAAAATTTTCGATATAAATAAAGCAGAGTTTGTGTGTCCGCGCGTCACTGTACGTGCGTCAGTCTCCTCCTGGCGAAATGAAAAGGCCCAGAAATACAAAATTTTGATTATAGGTACCTTGGATCAGGTCCGCATGCACCTCGAGACGTTTTTCTTAAAATTCGGATTTGTTCCATTTTTCTTCCAATTTTAAGCATAACTTATAATTTTAGGATTATTTCATCGAAGAAACTTCACACCTTTTTGATTTTTGCCCGCAAGAAACTACCCAGAGTGATCTCTTTTCAAAATTCGCAAAACAATTATAACACACGTAATATTCGTTTTAAGCAGTTTTCAAATTCGAAAACGAGGATTACCTGTGAATTAATTTCCTTAAATTGCGTATTTTCGCCAAAATAAAGAGCACTTTTGTCGTAAAAGGAAATTTGGTAATTTTTAGAAACCGTGACAAAATTTCTTATCGATAAAATTCTTCTGATTTAATTCAATACGTGATTTACACTATTTGTAGAATCATAGTACATTTGAACTGTAGTACACATGGTGCTTTTCATAGCGTTTTCCTAGTTTGGCTGCATTTTATATATAAACATAGGCCATTTATGTACTTTGTGTAGTTATTTAAACTAAAACTGCCTATTTCGGTAACTTTTGCACTGCTTAAAACTGTCATACACGAATTTTACACTAATTTGCGATATTCGGATTGGATTTAAATATACCTTTTCCCTCAAACTGCATTTTATGTCAGTACTGTTTAAGGACAAAATTTGGAATGCACATATTTATTTACCTTTGTAAATGATGCTTTTATTTATATATTATTTATTTATTTTGTGGGGTCAAAATTTATTTCTTTGACTGTAGCATCATTTTACTTGCAGTTTTTGGAAATGGCGTTCCTATTCCAATGAAGATTTCTAGAGACTGGTAACCATGTTTATTTAGGGTTCTTATGAACCGTTGTCTTTAATCTGATGAGGATCTTGAGATGAACTGTTGGCAATATTTAAGAATTGTTTCTGCAAACAATGGGTTTTGCCTAATAAGAATATTAATTAGGATTTTCACTGTTCTAGAAGAGTTTTTACTGTTATAATGCAGATTATTTATGAACAGTTGCTCATCTTGTAATGGGCATTTTTAACTGAATGTCTCCTCATTTATTTACGGCTGAATGTTGGATACGTTCCTTTTGATTTCATTTATTTTCTCTCTGTAGGGATAACGCAATGTTCAAGAAAGTCCACGCAACGCAAGGCATTTCAGCTAGTTATTGAAAAAATTAGAAATATAAACACTCACTTATAATTGAATCAAGAGTTCATTACGCTAATGCAAAGCAACGACTGTACGAAATATTGATTCGAAGCAAAAGAACACATCACCGCCCTTATCATCTCTCTTTAAATTATATTTGACATTGTTAGATTCAAATTGTATTTTTACATAGTTTTATTTAATTTGGACTTGTGGCGGAATTTTGTAAGGCGGTTTTCGACAACTATTACTGCATAAATTATCTTAAAATTTTGCACACAAGCTTATCTTCGATGACAATAATGAATAATCCATCCATTTTATAATTTATTATAACGTTAATTAGGAAAAAAATTAATAATTTTGGCTCTGAGGAAATTATCAGCATTATCATTTGCCGTTTGGCAACAATAGTTTTGTTTGGATAATGCAACGATGTTTTGAATTTAAATAAAATCATGTAACTTAAAACATTTTTGGCGATTTAATATTTTATTATATTTTGTTTGACATTGAGCTGGACAAGCAATATGCCTCATTCCTCATACACGGGTATATATACATTTTCGAATGGGATCAACTGACACCTTAGGATTCGTATTATTTTGCATTGACATTTCATGGATTACATTTTCTCTTTTGTTTTGTTCTTGACATTTCTTTTTCTTTGAATTATTAATAGAAAAAATGTATTGAGTATTGTATAAATATTGTAGATTTTAGATGTAAGGAGTAGTATGAATGTATGATAAATAAAGACTTCTAAAAAAGGCTTCAAAACTTCATCGAACATAGGAGGAGGAAAATGAACTATTCCCAAAAAGGTTTTTTTTTATAGAAAACACTAAAACTCATTAATTGCTTATAAATAATAAAAAATAACGAAATCAGTTGACTAACAGAGGAGAAAATGGTTCTCAATTCTTTTGCGTTTCTCTATTTATATATATAAGGTCTACTGGAAAGTTCGGTCCTTTTCTATTGCAACAAGTTTCGACACGCTCTATATTTCATGTTCTAGCATGTTCGGTTCTATATTTTTATCGCTTAATGTGTACATACTGACGTAGCTAATTGGCTATAATAAAATTAAAACACGTGAGCCGGCAATGTTCAACAGGAAGGATATCATACTGAATCTTGATAATGCCAGGCCACATGCTGCTTTGAGGACTCGTCAAAAAATTGCAGAACTTGGCTGGGAGATTCTATCGTATCCACATTATTTCCCGGACATAGCACCCTCCGACTACCACTTGTTATTATCTTTACAAATTTTTTTGGCGGGCAAAAAAATGCAAAAATGAAGAAGATATCAAACAAGCACTGGTTGAATTTTTCGAATCAAAAGATGAAAAATTTTTCAAAAATGTGACATATAAATTCCCCTCACGCTGGCAAGAAGTCATTGATAATACCGGCAATTGTATTATTAAATAAATTATTATTATTTTTAAAAAATAATTCCAAACAGATTTTTTGAGTAGACCTTATAGATAAGGTTGCTTCTTTCTCTGTAGTTATACAGAGTGCCGAAAAACAAAAATTATACCGAAAAAAGTTATACCAGAAAATTATACCAGAATACTGTTACCATACTGCTTAAAAACAAAGTAGGAAGAAGCTTGATACTTTGTTTTTAAACATGTTCTACGCACTTTTTACAGAAATATTCTGTTTAATTTCTGTATTTTTACAAATTCCTTTATTTTTTAGTGTTGTTCTGGTAAAAGTGCCATTGTTAAACAAGTATGATTACTTTTCCTTTACTTTCGCTATAAGTTCGGGGACAAGTACATCTTCAGCACATAATTCCAACTTATCAAGACAGGTATAGCTTATCTCTATAGAATTTAAAATATTGGAGTATATACATTATATATAGTACAATGAAAATGAGAAAAACTTCCGATTCGTTTTCCCTTTTTTTGAACTGAAGAGATTTTTTGTTTCAGATGAAACGCATGTGTGATTTCTCTTCGTTATCTTAATTTTAAACAATTGATTCAATGATTTAGCTATTCCTTATAAAATTTTTGCTTTATTTGTGTCTACCAGCCTTATTTTCACAGGAATTTTCGCTACTTTTTCCTTACTCCATCTTCTCCCACCCCCATTCGTTAATAATAGGCATGAACTTTCTGAAAAATAGTTGAATTATATGTTTTTTAATGACTGTCAATTAAAAGATAAACTGTTAGAGCCACACTATAAGTAAATCTTTTGGAAACTGAGTCAAAGCAAAATGGTTTCTAAAAATTGAGTAAAAAGCATCATTAATTGATAAAAAGTGATTTCCTTGTAAAAATAGCGCCTCTTTTCTGGAGGCATTCTTTACGAGAATCAAATTTTCCCTAACAAGGGTGAAGAGGCTCTATTCCGTGGGAAGAAACATCGCCTCAATAAGAAACATTGCGGCAGATGCATTTTAAGCAACAAACCTCTTCGCGAACTTGTATCACGTTAATTGGATCTCGACTTCGAAGGATTTATTTTATTTCACTTTCGTCTTCGATGCTATAGAAAATCAAAATGAACTTTGTTCTGTGTCACGGGAGTTTCTTTTATTCAACGCTCTTCAGGTCTCAGAGCTGAGAAAATTCCTAATCGTTTTTTGCGACTACATTTCTTTCGTTTTTGTTTCCTCTTATTGTGAAAGAAAAACTTCTTCGCAGCTATAATGCAATGAACTTGATGAAGGTATACATAAAAAAAAGCATCACATCAATGATCTATGTCAACATTGTAGAGCTATTTTTTGTATAGCCATTGTGAAAAATCTACAGTGAAATGTATTATATTTGAATTTACATCAAAGTTTCTTTTAAAAAGAAAAACAAAACAAAAGAAGCGTACTGATGTTATAAAATCCTTATATTCTACGCCACGAAGGCTGAAATTTGTTATGAAACAAATAACGGAAGAATAAAAAGTCATAGGGACAATTATAGCGTCTCAAGAAGCTTGTATACTGCACAAAAAGAAAGAATAAGGAAGGAAAAAGAGTGAAGAAGTAATACTGAGTGACAACGGTCATGGAAAGGATTTTGTTTGTGGCTGACGTATAGAAGGAGAGGGTTGAAAGGAACAGTAGAAGAGATTCGAACAAGCTCGAAGGTGGTAGCTGTCCGTATTGAGTTTTGGAGGAAATCAACATCGGAAACGAATTTCCTCTCGAGTGGCTAAAGTAAAACGTGAAAGTCCAGAGGGATTCCGAAATAGTGATGGCTTTAGACGTGAAGGAGGGTGAGAAATAAGATGTCACGATAAGCAGTTGGTCCTAGGGCGGCTCTATCAACAATGGCGAGTAAAATAGCATATTGTGTGGTGGCAAAATATATAAGATTACCATCCCAAGAATCACCATACGGATGGTGCAAACCTTGCTGGAAAAGGACATGCTTTTAAGTGTTGGCTAACCCCTTTGGGACAAGCGACGCATATGTGCGTTTGCGCTGGATTCCCCTCAGGGCCGACCGACGCACCCGCGCGTTACGGCGGAAGTGCCTCTACCGGACGATTGATGCAGGGATGAGTTTAGCTTTTGGAACGAATTGCTTACCATGAAGTGGCGTTATTAATCTATGTTTTTTTTTTTCAACAAATTGCTGACGTTCATGAATGATTTTTTTTCTCTGAGGTCAGATTAGGGTCTGTAATGAGTCTGGGAATCACCCGATTTTCGTTAGTGTACATAGAAACATATGCTATTGAGTGTCAACAGAAATACGTAATAAATAACTATGTTTCAAGTAGGTGCTTATAATTTCTGTTCTCCGTTGAGAGGGGGTGTTATGGGAGATGTTCTTATAAGTATCTTTTCTTTCTCGGTTTCAATTGAAAAGCATAATTAAAGCGCAAAACACATTAAGTCAGTGATAAGATTACTGATGTAAAATATACAAAAATATGTAAATAATATTCAGAAGCAAATCATTTAGGTTTAGTAATTGTCATTTTCTTTAATTGTGCGTTGAAAATATGGTAGAAGCTTATAAGTATTTTTTCTTTCTCAGTTTCTATTGAGGAGCATAATTAAAGCGCAAAATACATGAAGTCAGTGATAAGAATATTGGAGTAAAATATACAAAAATAATTAAATAATATTCAGAAGAAAATCATTGAGGTTTAGTAATCGTCAATTTCTTAAATTCTGCGTTGAAAAGATGGTAGAAAGCTTAGAACAATGTGTATATTTGCTCTAAGCGAAGGAAAAGAATTTGTACATAAACGCGAGCTGTGTGTAATGTCTCTTTTTTAGCCTACTTCCCAGTTAAAGTAAAAATAAATAAAGTACGAAAGAAGGCTTAATGTATTGTAAAAATATCGTTAAAAATGAAGAAAAGTCAAAAATAAGTGAAGAAATTAAATAAAAATTGTAAAGTAAAAAGTTTGAAAGTAAGGTTATGAGATGGGGGAAATGTGTGTCTGTCTGTCTGTCTCATTACTCACATAAATACCCTGTTAACTAATTCTGTAAAGTCGAAACTTGTAAACAAAAAGAGTTGTGGTGGAGAAAATAGTAGCATTGAAAATAACTATCATTATAATTAATAGGCTGCCAATTAATCGATGTCGGCAGATTATCTTCCGCAAATTAATCGGTTATCGGTAAACCACCGATTTGCTTATCGGTGCATCCCTATAAGTTCACTACAAAACTAAACAGCAAGAAACCAATAATTTATTTGAAAATTGAAGCTTCAAAATGATGATAGGTGATGTTCTTTAGAAATATTATCTCTATCACTACTAATAATAAAGCAGCAAGTATGTGTGTCTGTCTGTCTGTGTCCGGCGTAGGGCCAAGACCGTTCGGCGGATCTTCATGAAATTTGGCACAAAATTAGTTTGGAACATGGGGGTGCACCTCGGAGAGTTTTTTCTGAAATTCGAATTTGTTCTTCTTTTATTCCAATTTATAGCCGAAAGTTTCATAAAATAGTCATTTTCTATGGGAAGGAATGATCGCATTGTTTCGCGCTTGATACCGTTTAAAAGCGCGTAAAAAACTACCCCGGGAAGAGTTTCGCTCTACGTGCGAAAATTCGAAGCCTCTAAATTAACTAGAAAAGAAGTTATAAGCATTTTTCTCTGCAGTTCGAAATTATTTTTTCACGGTAATTAACTTTAATTTTAATTGTTACCATGCCGACTGACTATTGATCCTTTTTAGCCTACTTTCCCGTAAAAGTAAAAAAAAAATAATAATAAAGCATGAAAGAAGGCTTAATGTATCGTGAAAATATCGTTAAAAATCAAGAAAAGTCAAAAATAAGTGAAGTAATTAAATAAAGATTGAAAAATAAAAAATTTGAAATTAGGGTATTGAGATGGGGAAAAAGTGTGTCTGTCGGTCTGTCGGTCTGTCGGTCTGTCTGTCTGTCGGTCTGTCGGTCTGTCTGTCTGTCTGTCGGTCTGTCCCCCCCTAATAACTTTTGAACGAATTGTCCGATTGGAAAAATTCTTTTTGCATTCGAAAGATCTCGGCGAGGACATCTCATTTCTATATTTTACTTTTTGATTTGAACAATTTTTTGTTCAATTTTGAACAGTTCAAAAAATTTTAACATTAGCGCCTATGGACAAAATTGAAGCAAATTCTGTAAACTCTGGGCACAAGAGCCAAGTTCCTATTGCAAGCTTATTGAAAGGAGTTCTCGGCGTGAAATATTGATTTGAACAGTTTTTGTTCATTTTTGAACAGTTCAAAAAATTAACACAGAGCTTACGGGGAAATTTCAACCCTATATAAATCCTGATCTAACGGACCGATTTGCTTGGAACAAACTTTATCGGAAAGCTCTTATAACGTAGAACATGTAGAAATAGAAAGTGTATCCAGAACTTACGAGCCTATTTTGCTATGAAATTTTTTGATTGGGATTTTCAAGGATATTTCTCAGTGACTCAATGAGTGAAATAATGAATGAATGAATAAATGAAAGAGTGAAAGAATAAATCAATGAATAAATGAATGAGGAAAAGAATGAATGAATAAATTATTGAATAAATGAAAATATAAATAAATGAGTGAATAAATACATGAATGCGTAAATGAATGAATAAACACTTGAATGAAGTAACGAATGAATGAATAAATGCATGGCTGAATAAATGAAAGAATGAATGAGTGAGTGAATGAATATGTATTATCCGTTGAAAAAGGTATATTTTCAATAATTAGAACTAAAGATAAATAAGAAAGAGAGAGAAAGAGATAGCTAGATTATAAATTTGAATTTGGTGTATACGGGAAAGTAGGCTCGTATAGTTGTAGACGGAACTTCTTGTTTCTTTTAACGAATTAAAATTTATTGCTTGCGGTTTTTAGCATTTTGAGGAGCAGCCGATTTTTAATTATTTTTTTTTTTTTTTTTTTACTTTGATTATTTTTTTAAAACGAATTGAAATTTATTTCCTGCGTCTCACAGGCGATCGATAGCTTTATTTTGTTTTCCTTATTTTGACATGTATTTTACGGGACCATTTTCCATACTGCACAGAGTTTTTAAAAAGAAATGTTATCCTTTATAGCGATTTTTGTTATTCCAGCTTATTATTACTTTCATTTATTTAATTTTTTTTTTTCGCCAGTGAATTAGCACATATGTTATTTTCTTATTTGAGAACGGATGAAAGGTTCCGCTTTCAAAGCTTTGCTTGCTGCTCTTTGTTTCTGCAAGCTACAAAATTTCGTCTTTCTGTTTTAAGCCGGGTCCAAACGCTACGTTTTGCACAACCTTTTGTCTGCACAGTTCAACACGTAGCAGATAAAACGTTGCGTGTAGATTGGAAAAATGCGCAGTTTTGAGTCCGGTGCGAAGACTGTACAGTTGCAGCGATAACTGAGCTAGAAAGCATAGATGTCTTTGAACTGTGCAGACAAATCGGCACATGTAGACAGTAGCACCTTTTTCCGATTCATTTTGTTTCTCAGCTTCAATTCGTCAGGCGACAATGGCCGACTTTCAGCAATGTTCTCGGGAGTTTCTCACAGAATTTATTGCATTATGTGAAAATTTCCCATGCATTTGGCGTGTCAAATCCAAGGAGTATAGTGACAGGAATAAAAAGGGGGAGGATTATGAGAGTTTAGTGGAAAAATTCAAAGAAATTGATGCAACCGCAAACAGAGTAACAGTTGTAAATAATTAATTTTTTGAGAAGTGTTTACTGTAAAGAATTGGCAAAAGTCAATAAATCGATTCAATCTGGGGCTGGAGACGAAATCTACAAGCCATCTCTCTGGTATTTTGATTTGTTACATTTCCTAAATGATCAGGAGACACCAAGGCAGTCTAGGAATACCATGGATGAAAATAAAGAGACTGCAGTTGTCGAACCACCAGAACAGGCAACAAAAACTATTTATTTTATGCAATCATTTGACCACTTTGAACGCCGGGTACTGAGACGTTCCAGTCTTTTTTTTAACATGACATCATGCCAAAATTGACCAGAGTTGTACCTCCTTCATGACGATATCGCAGAAAACTGTGCGAAATATACATATATATGTGTACCATGTAGACGCATAAAAAACTGCAACGTTTTCATTCAGTCTTAACACTTTACCGACCGGTAGCGGTTCGAACATACTATGCCCTTTCACCGCCCGCTCAGCAGCAGATCGTCCGAGACACCGGCTCGGATCCGTTTTTCTTAAACTCTGGTAAAATTGTACGCTTCGTGTTATTGTTGGGTAACGAAATTTAATAGTCTTTTACTTCGAACATATAAAAGGTTAAACTTTTTTAAATTATTTTTTTAAAATTATTTACATAAAATATACCATAATCCATATAACAATATTTGTCGAAAAAAGAAGTTGTACGTCGAATAATCGACGGCCGGTCGGTATGCGCTGAGAACAAAACGTCGATTAATCGACGGCCGGTCGGTAAAGTGTTAAGACTGCGCAGACAAAAGGTTGTACAAAACGTAGCGTCTTTGCCCGGCTTTAATGTCAATAAATAATAGATAAAAATTAATTATACTAAAAATTTAGTAATTAAAACTATTCTAATTTGTTATAATCGCCCTTTTTATGTGATTTCTTGAACTAAACAAACAAAATGCGTTTTCTTTCAAATATTTTCTTTTTGTTTTGTTTCGTTTCTTTCTTTCCTTCCTTTTTCCTTTTTTATTGTGTGTGTTCTGTAAAAAAAAATGCTTAAATGTGTAGGATCTCTGGCTGATTGCCGTGCGCAGCTAATTTTTAATGATGTGGAATGCTATACATTTTGATAAAGTAATATAATTTACACCTAAAACAGTTATCACTATATACACAAAGGGAAAAACCGACTGGTCTTTTCATTTTTTTTACACGGTCATAGCCGTGCGGGTACCGCTAGTTAAATAAATAAAACTGCATCGTGAACACTAGCTATCTTCTTTTGAGTAACTCGTTCGGCTGTTCGGCATTTTAATTATAAATGGGAAATATCTTTAACATTACTATTATAACCAGTTTAGAAGATGTATCTCGTTTTAATTCCTTTCTGTCAGGAGGATTCTTTGTTGCTTTCGAAAACGTTTCTTTCATCATGAAACCAACTTCTTTTAACAAGAGATTATTAATGAATGAATGCAGGGATGTCTCTTATCTTACTTTGTTTCCACCATCATTCAATTTTTATTCTTTGTTAGTCCCTTTTTTCGTAAAAGTTTAAAAAAAAGCAAAAAATAAAACAAATTATCGAAAAATAACAAAAATTGCAATAGTGCTACGATATATTCAGTAATGTGAGTTGGTCCGTCTATCTGCAAATCACCTTTCCTAATAACTTTTAGAAAAATAGTTCGTTCCGATTTTATTTATTTATTTATTTATATTTTTTTGGTTCAAAGATCTTCCCTTCTTTCTGTTTCATTTTTTGTTTTGGTAAAAAAAAGTTAATCTTTCAAAAACCTTTAAAAAACGGTTTATGGGAAAATTTTAATCATGTATACTTGTCGCAGCAGTTATTTTTTTTCTTTTTTGACAATTCAAACATTTTTATCATTGGCGCATTTGAAAGACACTTGAACTTCTTTATCTAAAAAAAAAAAAGAAAGAAAAAACCGTGGCAACTAAAAATTATGTTTCAGCTGCGAAAAATGGGCACAATATGCAGACTTTCAAAATGAAATATTTCTGGGTTTTTTTTCCTTTCAAGAAATAGAGAAAACACGAAAAAAATCACAGTGGATTGAGAAAAGCCAAAATGCATTTCTGCAAACGTCACAATAACGAAAAAGGTTGTTGGTTGGATGAAAATATGATGAAGTCAAAGAGCTTTATTTTTCACACGTAAAAAAGAGGAGCAGAGGTGTTCATGCATAATATGTATAATGAATGATTATTAATATTATTTTCATTCTTGGTTTTTAGAATTTTTCTTCCACTTCTCTTGGCAACGGTTAAAAATTAGACTGCTAAATATATAAGGTAAATTGGTAAATTGGGGGAAGATGCCAGTTGGGGGAAGACGTATTTTTATTTTTCGACAGATTGCAAAACTAAGCCACTTGTGTGAAGAGCCTGGCCCGATATGAGGAGTGGCTTGTGAATTTATCTGAACTAACTCTCTTTAATCAGCGTTATTTTGGGGATCTCGTGAGCATTTAACGTGAGGATAACCGTTTTATAATATTCCGTTCCTCATATTTTAAGTTTATAAACGTACTCGTTATTTTAAATGGGATATTAGCAATATAAGTGAGTTACGCATTATGTTATACATACGATGCATGTAGAAGCAGCCATAACACTGTAGCAATAACGAAATGCGTGGAATCTTTCCCCTATACTTTGGGGAAGACGACACATGGTTCAGAAATAAATGAAATGAACTTTAAAATATGTTTTTTAATACAGCAAATGACGTAATTCTTTTCTGTCTTCCAAGACGCACCACACAGTATTTATAGCTACTTGATCGCTCGTTTTTCAAACCATTGAAAAACATATTGGCAACAAGCTCTGCATACACCAGAAGCCAGATCGTAAATTGTCGAGACTTCAGTTTGGATCTCTTATGAATGCAGTTTGGAATAACGCAGCCACAGTAGTAAATGGTATTTATGGGTTTTCAGCTACTCGGATTTAACCCTATAACCCACAAGCAAAACAAATAACAAGAAACTTAAAAATAGAAGTGTCAGCTTGTCATTCTCAAATGAAGAAATTCCTCTAGATACCTTTTTTCTTTCTAATTGGTTATCAACCATTGCAGACCTAGTGCGTCCCCAGATATTGGTACCAACTCTTTCAGCGGCACCGCAATGAGTGTGGTACCATTGCCGCAATTTTTTTGACGCTTGATTTTCCCTAGATGGCACATTTGAGCTCTCGTGGATGCAATCTGCACTTGGAATTTAATTTAGCCGAGAGTATCCATGCCAAACGGATACTCAAGGGATCTTTAACATGCCGCATAATCATACGACATGGACGCAGACGATTTTCTGCATCTTGAAAATCCACCGACCTGGGCCAGGTTTAAACCTGCGATCTTGTGCATACGAGACCTGCGTCTTACCACCACGCCACCCTGTCGACTCCTCTAGATACCAGTAGTGACAATTTTGGTGAGGTTAATGACGAACTTTGTGCAGTGTGTAAAGTGTACTTTTATGCTAAAAAAAGTCCCAAGTGAGACTGGATTCAGTGCATCTAATAAAATAAATGGTTGCACGAAAATTGCAATGAAGATCATTTGCACTGAGTGAAACGTTGTGTAGGCTATCACTCGACCTGTGCTGTTATTATTTTTAGCACACTAATTATAAAAGCATTTTTTTTTGTTTCTCTATAGTCTTTGTTAATTCATGTTTAATTTTTGTAATGTTTGTCTCATTTTTTTTATTTATTGTGGTGTTGCATAATAAATAACCCCATAACTGGTGACATCTTCCCCCATATATTGGGGGAAGATGCCCCAATTGAGTGACTCTTTTTTAACATTTAATTTTTCATTTATTTTCATACTGAGAAGAAAATTTACTTGTATACGCAACAAATTAAACATTGAAAAATATAGTGTATTTTCTTCATGATCTTGTTATTTCAATTTTCGATGCACTAATCTAAAAACCTTAAGTGTGGCATCTTCCCCCAATTTGCCTTATATATGAAATAAAACGGTTACGAGCAACCGTTCATTTAATATAATGTCTGTTTGTAAATCAATCTTGTAGAACAGTCGTGATCAGAGTCCATTTAATAATTGGTTTATTTGTAGTTTCAATATAGTAAATACACACATTCAAAATAATACGAACACGGAACATTAAACATCACACTCTATTTACATATTTACAGCTCATGAATCCCTAGAAATTCCTTGCGAAAATGCTTTAAATAATCTTAAGAGATGTCAGGTCACGCTGCGAATGCAACTGCTTTGATTGGTTCCTTCTTGTGGAATTTGCTAACGCTACGTAAGTTCTTTCCCGCCATGAAAAAAAAGGGGAAAGGGAAAATATATAAAGTGCCTACAATTGTCTGTAGGACACTTTAGTTTTTGTGTTTTAAAAGGGAAACTGAATTTAAAAAGGGATTAAACGAGTTATTGTTTTTTAATGTTATATATATAGATATATATATATATATATATGGAGTGATACGATTGCTTTTTATAATACACTTGAAGTTACGAACCTTTTATAACAATTATTCTTCGACTATTGATATATAAGGTAATTCGGGAGAACGCAACTTTGTTAATAGTATTTTTATTTTTCGACAGATTGCAAAACTAAGCCACTTGTGTGAAGAGCCTGGCCCGATATGAGGAGTGGCTTGTGAATTTATCTGAATTAAGCGTCATTAATCGGCGTTATTTTTGGATTTCGTCAGCATTTAACGTGGTGATAACCCTTTTATAATATTCCGTTCCTCATATTTAAAGTTTATAAACGTACTCGTTTATTTTAAATAAGATATTAGCAATATAAGTGAGTTACGCATTATGTTACGCATACGATGCATGTAGAAGCGGCCATAAGTAGCAATAAGGTCATAATACGTGTGTGGCCTCTTCAACCTATACTTGGGAAGACACCACATATTTCAGAAATAAATGAAATGAACTTTAAGGTGTGTCTTTTATATTGTTATTTTATAATACAGCAAATGACTTAATTCTCTTCTGCCTTACAAGCCACACCACACAGTATTTACAGCCACTTGATTGCTCGTTTTTTAAACCATTAAAAATAATTTTGGCGACAAGCTTTGAACTCCTAGATACACAAGAAGTCAGATCATAAATTGTCGAGACTTCAGTCTGGATCTCTTCTGAATGCAGCTTGGAGCAAGGCATCCACGGTAGGAAACGGTACTTCTCTGTTTTCAGCTACTGGGATTTACCCCTATAACCCCCAAGCAATCCCACAGCATGCGATTGGCTATTTCTGATGGTTCCAACAATGATACATCTGTAGCTTCCACAACATGTGACATGCCTACACCAACAGTTGCTTCCACCAGCAAAGCTAGTGGCCGTGGACTATCACCATCGGTTTCCTTCACCAGCATAGAACACGGGATTTCCTGTCTCGAACCAATTAGCCCTATTCCTCAGATCAGATCCGGTTGTAAATAGCAAAAATCAGAAATCTTTACTGAATAAGATAGGAGAGCAACTATGCGAGAAAAGTCCCGAGGAAAGCTAGAAAATGCGGGTAAGTGCAAAACAAACAACAGGAAACCTTCGAAAAAACAGAAGAAAAAGAGACGTGTCAGCTTGTCATCCTCAAGTGAAGAAATTCCTCTAGATACTAGTGGTAACAGTTTTGATGAGGATAATAAGAACGATTTTTGTGCTGTGTGTAAAGGGTACTTTTATGATAAAAAAGGTCCCAAATGTGTCTGGAAAAGTGCATCGAATGCAACAAATGGTTGCACGTTGAATGCAATGATGATCCCTTTCACTGAGTCAAATGTTGCGTAGTCTATCACTCTACCTGTGCTATTATTATTTTTAGCAAACTAATTATGAAAGAATTTCATTTCTTTTGTTTTTTGATAGTCTTGTTAATTCGCATTCATTTTTGTAATGTTTGCCTTATATTTTTATTTGTTGTGGGGTTGCATCTTAACCCATAACTGGTGGAATCTTCCCCATATATATGAGGGAACATGGCACAATTGAGTGACTTTTTTTATCTTTAAATTTCTCCTTTATTTTCATACTGAAAATGGAATTAACTTGTGCACGTAACAAATTAAACATTGAAAAATATAGTGTATTTTTTTCATGATCTTGTTACTTCAATTTTCGATACACTAATCGAAAAACCTTAAGTGTGGCGACTTCCCCCGATTTACCTTATATATACAGGGTGGGGCAGAAGTAATGACCCGGTTTTCAGAAGATATAAAAAAAGCAAATACAAGTTGAGATTTAAAACTTTTTTTATTTTGATCTGAATATAATCCCATTTTTTTACATTAAGTTCTGAACACCACTTCATATGATGGTGGCCTTCAGCAGCAATACACTAATACAGTCTATTTCTGAAGTTTTTGGAAACTTTTCTGGCATATTTCAAGGGGTATGGCGGATATTTCCTCGATATTTCGGTCCTTCAGTTCTTCTAATGTCTGGGGCGATGTTTCTAAGCTTTCTTTTTTAAATAATCCTACAGAAAAAAGCTTCCTCTAGGGACCGTAACATTGCGCCGAATGATGAAATGCACACAAAGAGCTCGAGCTCTTTGCGTGGAAGAATAAACATCATCAGTGTATTGCCGCTAAAAGCCGACATCTTGCTGAAGTGGCATTCAAAACTTAATGTAAAAAAATGGGATTATATACAGATCAAAATTGTAAAAAATTAAGTCTCAAATTGTATTAGTTTTTTTTAATACTCCTCCAAAACAGGGTCATTATTTCCGCCCCACCCTGCATATATACATGTATATATATATATATATATGCACCACACCCGATTTTCTTGTTCATATGTCTTGTGTTAGGCCATACAGCAAATATGAAGTTATTAGTATAATTTTTCTGAGAGTTTCACAATTTAATGTTCCGTTTCAATTCACTATTAAGGAAATTCTGAGGGTGAACTACTTGCTACATTTGAGCAGCCTAATCGACATTCCGTGTCAGAAGGTGGTCCGCATGCAAAGAGATCGAAGGGTCTGCCGACCCATATTCTTCCCTGGCACGAGTCCACGATCCGCCGCTGGCCAAATGAAGATGGAAGTGCAGCCCGCGAAGGAATACCATCCGTCATTCCTGTCATTCCGCTGCCAAGAAGAAGAGCACCCGGTGAAATATTCCGCATTTCTGGCGATGCATCGTTACACTGACAGTAATGTCTCCACGTCCTGCTCGCGCAATGAATGGCTTTAAGAGCAGCCTCTTTCATTACGCGATGCTTAATGTCCCACAACACATGAGGCTAATGACATCGTGGGAGCCACTTCCGAGGACAAGGGATGATCACAATGCAAAGTGGATGACTGTCATGAATGAACACATCGCTGTTTCACCGATATCCTTCTAGACAAAAGATTAAGGTCAAAGAATCGTTACTTAACGGTAATACTGCGTGAAGATCATCAAATCGTTTACTTTCTCAGAAAATTTAAAAGCAAAAAATGAAGAAATATTACTTGTATATTCAGTTTTCTGAGCTCGAATTATTTCATTTTAATTTATAATGCCACAAAATTAAAGCAGTATTTTTTTTTTTTTTTTGACTAACGATATTGTATGCAAATCCTTCTAACTACTTAACTACAGTGTTTGATGGTTAACAGATGACTTCAGATAATCTTGATGTTGACTTCAGATAATCTGGAGAAAAAACGTGCATTTTATATGCACGTATAATCTCACTAACCAACCATATTCCGTTTACATTACATGAAATTAATAAAATAGCTTTTACTGAGGGTGATATTTATTTGTAGTTTAAAAAAGTGAAAACATAATTGAATCGCTTATTTCAAAAATATAATAACTCTGAAAAACAAATTTTTTTTTTCTGGAGATAAAAAAAAAGGCTTATGAAAAGTTGGGAAACTTTACGGGCCTGATCTTTTACTATTTTATTTTAGTAGGTAATATCAACGCAATATTCGTAAATATTTTTGATCAATTATGCCATAAAAATTAATAAATTAATACTGAGAGTTCTCTCTTTTTCAAAAAGGAGAAGTTACCTTTTCGAAATAAACGATTCAATTGGAATTATTCATTAATATGCAAACGATCATCATTTCATAGGGCAATTAATTCAGGTTTCATTTTTTTCATACTCTAAATACTCTAAATAAACCATTACATGAATTTAATAACATATGTACTTTATTTCTATTACGCATTCCTGCCTTTTACTACGACAGATTTGTTCGCTTTCGTTTCCTTCATTGCATAATAAACAAAGTTTCTAAAATGGATAGAAAAACCTATCAGCTGTATAAAATATTATCTCAACTTTGGCTGACATATTTTCGAACAATTCACGGCACTTTTTTCAACATCTATTCAGAAACGCATAACTTGTGTTATTTGTCATGTATGCGCAGTGCTAAAACCTTCAAATTGAGTTTCATTATTACTTATTGTAATAAAACTTAAGTTGGGGTATTATCTTAAACCTATTTTAATATTTTTAAAATAAAAGTCAATATTAACATATACCTGCGTCGCTCTAGCCGAAACTCGTTAGTTTAATTACATTGAGGGAGAAACTTTTTCAATCGTTCAATCTATTGAGAATTAAATGAGTCAATTAAGTCCCCCAATGTTCTCTCCAAAATTCTCATTCGCATCTTCGGATTACTTTTTTTCATACAAAAGAAAGGGACAGCAAATAGAAAAAGTAAGTTAACAACAACTGATTAGCTCAGTTCAGCTGAAATTTTTATCTGAAGAACAAAAAAAAAAATTTCTAATAAGAAACAGTTGCAAAAAATTGGTCTTTGCTGACGAACTGAAAGTTCGTCTCAACTGTATTTTAGCATTAATCTAAATCTGAAAACATGCAACCGAAATGTTGCTAAATTTTCTATCTCAATATAAGCAAAAGAATTCTTATCTGATCATTAATTTTGTCGAATAAATGGGAAATGCAGATCTACAGATTAATATCGTAAATTATCAGTGGAGACCCATTTGAAGCAGAGCTTCACTTAACTTATTGCTCTTAATTATCTTCAACAAAATTGTCCTATGGACTTTTCCAAACGACGCAATCGGCTACCTTTCATTTCGCTCAACTTTAAGAGACATATTTTTTAATTTTTCGGACTATTTCAACATCCAACTATTTCTGAAAAGTATTGTTTCCTGAGCCGATGTAACAGAGTATCGGCTGTTGACGTTCTTTTAGATGCTGTACTGTTTCGAGTTTGGTCAGTGGACATTTTCCAAAAATAAATCTGCTCCCGTAAATCTAGTTATCCATTTGAATTGGTAGCACAGGAAGATATATATATTTCGTAACTTCACATTTTATTCGTTTCGAGCAACTTCAACCGACCTCGACTGTGGGTTACGAGACCCAATCATTGAAATGAAGAAAATTTTACCCGAAAGGGATCATTCATAAATGATGTCACGCTTCGAGGGGGGGAGGGGGTTTAAAATTGTGACAAGGGAAGGGGAGGGGGTAAAACGAAGTGTGACATCATGCAACATAGCGTGACATGTGACGAAGGGGGGGAGTCTGCTGAAGTGTGACATATTGTGACTTAGGGGGGAGGGGGGTCAAATATATGGGAAAAAAGCGTGACATCATTTATGAACGGCCCCAAAGCTGACTGTTATGAACGAAAAACGCAACATAATAATAAAAGTGTTGTTCTTATATTTTTACTTGGCGAAAACCTAGTACATTACTTACGAAATTTTTAAAACTAATTAAAAAGCTTATTACAAAATTAAATGAAAGTATTTTTAGGTTTTTGTTCAAAGGAATTTTCAGATCCAATATTGTTTTCTAAAAACGCATCTTGCTTTAAAAGGAAATAGTGTAAAAAATGTGCACAGGTCTTTAATATTGTACTTGACGAATTGCCTGCACTGATTTCGCAGTTAATTTATTCCGTCTTTTTGGTCGATTGGGCATTCATAAGAGAAAAATATCTTGTGTTTTTGCATTATCAGAGTTCAAGTTAGAACAGTTTACATAAATGAAATTCACATGCTTTGGGCATTCCTGAAAATACTTCTCTGGTCGTGCCGGAATTCAAAGCTATCTTGCTATAATTGTAGCACGTGATTGTTACTTCAAGTAGAAATCGTTTGCTGTACTTACTTCTATTTGCTTTCACCTGCAAATGTTTGAATTTTACGTCATTCATTAGTGAACTGCCTCAAATCCTGTGAGTTGAGATATTCTATCTCATCCCTGCTATAAGCTGTTTTTACAAAAGGGTAGCAATAACAAAGTTTCGTATAGCAAGTTAAAAACTATTTATACACTCGCAGTCTTTCTAATCGACAATGATGTCATGGCGCCTGTTGATTTAACTTTTAAGTCTCGTGATTTTACCGTTTGTACATACATTATATTAAAGCATGTTTTATTCCTGTAAGGCAAATAAACGTGATTACACGTTCTTTTTCTACATACTCTTAAGTCTCTTCGAGAGACATGACTAATGCTTGGATGTCTCGGCAAAACACTATGAAATCGTAAAAAAAAAAAAAAAAAAACATAGTATGCTCTCTCATTGTGCAACAAGAAGATATCATACTCTGTAATTTAACAGTCATAATATTTTCTGCTGCTGCAGTTGTTTTATCAATTTCACTTACGAGAATTGTCTAGAAGGAAATCATACTATGCTCCCACATTCAGAAAATCAAAAAAAATATATTCTGTTATTTTCTTGATTACAGATTATAGCATGAATAAACATGATCTGTTGTAGAAGTTACATTATTGATTTCAATTTCGAGTACTTTCGAGCTTCCACCTATTCCTGTACTCTCCTATTTTAAACTAATGAGTGTTAAATTTTCCACTGTTAGTTTTTCTAGTGATGCTGAGAATCATCTTTTTTACTAATAGAAGACATTATACATCAACGAAACATATTTGTATTTATATCTTCATTTTAATCCCATTACTTTGATTTAGATGTAATGAACGGAATTTCGAACTTATCCAATATATTTTTTACACTATATACTACATATGTTCTCAAAAATCGATATAAAAGTTTTCAGCATGAAGAAATTTTCATCAAGTTCAGTGCCCTAGAACTTGCATTGTGAATTTTATGGTGAATTGAGGAATAAAGCCAACCGTGGGAAAGTAGCGCCACCCTACAAATTATTTTTCTTTAAAGTGTTGTACGGTTGCCAAAAATAGTTTTCAGAAAGTGTTTATAAGATTTAGTTAAATCAGCGTTTTCTTTTTCTACAATAAGTCTTCCGCTTTTCACACTGTTTTGTCACTGTGACATCAAGCTCTGATTTCTTAAGAAATATATACCATCATTTACTTTTATCCTTCGATACGGGTTAAAAGATTCAATTCTGTTTCTTACATTTAAGTTTCAAACTCGCCGGTTCTATGAAAGAAAAAGAAACGCAAGAAAGAAAGTAGGTCGTAGAAGGATGTTTCGAAAGATTTAAGAGGGAAAAAAGAAGTTCTGAAGAGAGAAAAAGAGAGCCAAGCACTTGGAAGAAAGAGTTCGAGATCAATAGAAAGAAGAAAAAAACAAAAGAGTCGGTTTGTTTGTCAAAAGAAAAGAAAAAAGTCTTTGCTAGACCACGAAACGTTTTATCTAATTTTTGCGGTATCACAACAGGAACAACATTGATTTTCGATATTTTTCACGTTTGAAATTGCATGAAAAGGATCACAGCATTTGATAAACCGAAAAAATTCGTTGCTATATCTTGATTTTCTTACATTATCTGTAGTGATTTCCTGTTATTTTATTGATTAGAGCAACCACTATTTTTACTTTTTCAGTGGAAGTAAAACTTACCTTTTATTCCTACAAAAAAAAAATGGAGAATTTCTATTTTTATTCAAGACACATAACATGAAATTATTATTTTAAAGAAGGGAAATGGCAGTGATTAAGTGCTAATTTCTTCAAAACTGTGCGGTAGTAAATTTGAAAATATTTTTTTCAAAGAGTATATTTTTAAAATTATTCCTTGTAATGAGTAAACTAGGAAACTACTATTGTCAGTTAAATGTATAATTTGCTGCTGGTTATGTAATAGAATGGCATTTTATCATTCCCTTTACATAATTGCTGCAGTTGTAAGTCCCGATTCCCTCTTGTTGAATTCTCATACCCGGAATGGTCGAGTACTCAGTTTTGTATCTAGTTTTTTGTTAAATAAATAAGTGAATCTTAATATATCCTGCAAGTTAATGAATTCTGAAATGTTAGTACTTTTTTTTCACATTTAGTAAGTTTTCATTTCGAAAGTAATTGTATACTGTTTCAGTCTTTATTTTCAATCTTATTCTAAGTAAGAGTTTATTTATAATGATCAGTTTTTCCTGCTTTTATTTTAAATTCACATTGCAAAAGAACGAAGAAGAAAATTCACCAATAAGTCCGAGCAACGAATTATATAAACACTGGTTATTTTGATTCATAGAAAGCTTTCTTTTCCTGTTAGTTGAGGCTTCTTATGAGCATAAATGTGGTTCAAATTGGTTCCGTAGCTATTGGAGTGCTTCAGAATACGTTATAGAATTTTGTAAACAGAAATGATTTTAAGTAACAGGGACCTACTCAAAGGAAGAATGTAAAGCATATAATTAATTTTAATCCCAAAAAAAATTTCTTTTGTTCCTTCTTTTTACTTTGCATCTGTGACTACTGAAAATATTTCAATATGTTTGTTATTACGTGTTGGTTAATTTATCCTTATGATTTAATTACATTTCTGTACTATGTTTTGGATTAAAAATGCATATTCTTACATTTATTTACCTTAAAAATAAAATAATATCGTTAATATCTTAAAGTTTTAAAGTGCAAGCGAATGTATCTTAGTTGTGGAAATGATATTTTATCCATAAGACATTTCAAGCTACAAATCATTACTCTAAGAGCCTCTTTTAATTGCAACCTAAAGATGTTTTTGAAGCCAACATGTAATTGAAAAAATAATATACAAGGCATGATTAATATATATTTCACACAAATTAGTAATTAATGTGGGAAATACTTAAAATATTGAATGTATGTATATATAATCTCTAAGATTGGTACAAGCAGTGGTGTAGTCGAGGGGAACGCTGGGGGACGGCGTCCCCCTGCGTTCCTTTTATTTTAATACAAGTGTCCACCCATATTTGTTAAATTTTAACATAGGCGCCCCCTTATTTTTGATTTCAATTACTTACCTTCGGATGTATAAGCGTCTCCCCAACTTTTTTTCAATATTACACTATTAGGTACAAGGTTTTTAAAACAAATTTAGAAAACATTATAAAATATTATGAAAAATTTTAGAACTTTACTAAAACATGTTTGTATACATTCCTATCTTTTGCTTTACCACAGTTCAATCTATTTTTCAAATAGCTTGAAATGCGTCGGGTTGTTTTCACTGAGTAAATAAACTAATCCGATCATACATCGCTTGGGAAACAGAATCAGATGATCGGATTTTGAGCTAATTGGAATTCTCTTGCGCGATATGAGAATTTATCCAAATAGTGTAGTACTTCAGGAAGTGAACGGTATAGCTTATTATTGATATCCTTTTCCATAAACTATCCGATTCCGTTAAAGCGGAACGCATTACCAATGAAAACATCGCTGTTGAAGCGTAGAAAAGCGCTGAGAACGTGGCACTTTTTCTAGAGCTAATATTAATTATTCTTGTTTATGATTATTTTGGTTTTTTTAGATTTATTTCTGAAGTGCAGAGGATTCTGTAGAGGTTCAAAAATGGACCCTAATTCATTACAGCTTTTAATATATTTTGTGAAGTGAAAATTGAATTCAAATTATGTTCATAAAACTTTGGAGCTCTCTCTCTTTAAGAAATAGTGTTGTAAAATAAAAATGTTTTCATATTTGCTTGTACCAAATTTTGTTCGGTGAAGGCATTAGTCGAATAAATAAATCAGTTTGCTTAAAGAAATCCGACATTCTGACAATCGATAAACGTCGTTAAAAATAAAAGGAGCATTAGTAATTTAATTAATCTTTGGAAAAATATCAACAATTATGCTTGTCTCCTTTTTTTATCTCATAAAAAGAACAATCAAATCGTTTCAAGAGCACGAAAGAGAGAAAGTATGTACACGGGAGAAGGTTCGAAGTATCAAATTAGCTTCACAAATTTCTCATTATATCATAAATAGTTCCTAAAATCATAGTAAATAATGTTTATAAATTAACTTCACGTAAACTTAAGTTATAATTAAGGTGGAATTTTCATTCAAAAACTAAATAGATGAGTTTTGAAATTGATAAATGAAGAAAATTCGAATAAAGGTATTAATACAGAGCATATCATCAATGTTAAATAAATATTTATTGAAAAATCAATTATTAAAACTATTCCTTTAGCAGTCATTATTCTTCATCTTTATAAATTCTCTCTCGTCTGTTATTATCAACACGCAATGACATCTCTCTCGGTTAGAAGTATACTTTCAGAATTAAAAGTTACATTAGAAAATCTCTTGAAACAAAAATCTTCAGCAAAGAAAAAAAAATGAGATGAAGGGAAAATGAACATTTGATAGATTTGAAAACTTTAAAATACAACAAAAATCACACACAGAGAGAAGGACATTTTTTTGTTGTTGTTGTCATTTCAAAATAAAACTTTATCTCTATTACTCCATGTAAAAAAATTATTTTATGACAGACCATTTGTAATGCGTTTAAATCCCGCTTATTTTGCTACATAGCGGGTGGAGGGGGGGGGGGGGCGGTTAAACAAAGAATCGAACTACACAAAAAAAATGTTTCGTGCTAAGTTGAGTTATTAAATGAAATTTGACTTCTTGATATTTTGGAAGTAAATACTTCTTTCTCTCTATTCCAAGTAAAGTTTCACTACTTACAAAAACACGAAATTGTGTTATCGTCCCTCGCGGTAAGTCACTGAAAGTTTCCGAAAAGGGCGTAAAATTTGAATAATATGTCTAAAATAGTATTAAAGTTTGTAGGTAAGGTTTATAAAAATTCGGGTCCTTTATAGGTTGCCTGATTTACATTCGATAACTTCGCAAACTGCATGCTAAAAATGTACTTGTTGTTGTTGTTGTCGTGTCCTCGCGCGTAGCGAGGAAGAATGAGTGCACTGCTCCTGAGTCTAACGGGGCCCTTATAGGCAGGAGTCCGATTTCCGCCCCTTTGAAAGTTCTCTTAATTTTTTATAACCAGCTCCCAGATGAGAGACCGGCACCTTTGATTGGCACCCCAGAGGTATCGTTTCACTTGGAGGACATTGGAGCCACGACCTATTTAATATGCACCAGCTCCCTTTAGCGTTCACGGACACCACAGCAACCAGCCGCGAGAGGTTGTCACCCTCCCAAACACTGACCTTTGTCGTTGATTCTTCACTTTCGGTGTTCTGCGGGAACCGAGCTTTTACCGACTGGTGCACTGCGGGACAAAAATGTACTTAGTGTTATTAAAAAAAATGTACTTAGTGTTATTAAAAAAAATGTACTTAGTGTTATTTAAAAAAATGTACTTAGTGTTATTTTATAAAGCGTTTGAATTTAAAAAGAATCATGGCCCGTTTTTTAAAACTATTCATAATAAGAAAAAAAATAAACAAGAAAACGTCAAAGTGCGCGTTATTATTTTTTGAACATGGCTTGACCAAGCTGTACCTCATTTTTCTTATCGTCCATATTTTTTGAATAACTCGAAAATTAAAGCGTGATGACGGTTTTGCACACACTCGCAACTGACGTAATTGAAAAAAAAATCAAAAAAAGTATGTGTACATTATATAAATATACCCTTCGACAAAAAAATACTCAATAATGTTCTAACTTTAAAATACAATGAATTACGGCCGTATGTTGATCACAAAGCGATCACTAGTAGAGAATAAATACGTCGCGTCGTCAAATAGTATTACAGTAAATATTAAGCAACAAAAAAAAATAGCGTCGAAAATGGGCCCAACTAAATAATATAAAGCCAGCAATTCTTCTTCGTTAGCAATACTTCCCGCCGCACACTGATGCATCAGATAGCTTTAAACTTGACTTTCGCTTTCTATTTGGAAGCTTTTAAAGTCTTTAGATCCATCAAGACATCATCCATACACCAACAATTAAACAAGCTTAAAATACACCAATTTAAATGCCAAGTTTTACCTTTAAAAAAAGGAAAAGAAATTCCAAAACAAGGGCATCGCCGAAAAAGAAAGTGGGGTTCCCCTATGTGAGAAGAAAAGGTTTGATATTAAACCTTTTCTTTCAAAATTCAGTCATCAAGGATGAAAACGTGAAAAAATTTTGCGCCGGAAGTCTTCGCTACTTCAGATGCAATAAAAACTTTACCAAGTTTAGTGAAAGTAAAGTAAGAAATAGTTTTGTCCCCAATAAAACTTTTACGTTAAATGCATAAACATGTAAGTATCAATCACATCGAAACCAAAGGAATCGAAAACTCAACTGCAATCTTTGATTGCGAAAATTTTAATTTATCAGAAGCAAACTCATATATATGTAGAGTGCGAGGAGACCTCGACTGCAGCGCCATCAGGCGGAAAGCAACGAAAGCGAGTAGTTCTGAGTAAGACTCCGTCATGTGCGGACATGTAAGCGCTGCGGTGATTGAATGGTGTTGAATGTTCTTATTTGAAGTTTGTTCTGTAAATAGTTTTTGTATATAGGAAAGTGTAAATATAGTCATTTTTAATACCTTTATGGCGAGTCATTATTGAAGTAACCTCTAGACCCAAGCAAAGAGCCTATATATATATGTGTGTGTGTGTGTATATATATAGATATAGCTATGCACAAAACTGTAGAATTCATAACCAAATATTTTTTATCTGGACACATTCGCTCAGTTATGTCTATTAACTGAGAAGGCTTTCAAAAGCAATATATTTGAAACACCGTAAAGTATTTACATTAAATTGGCTCATAACATTGACACCACATTTTAGAATAGAATTCTTTTAAAAAAGTATTTTTAAAGCCTGGTTAAAGCAAGTCTGAACCGAGTAAAAAGCTTTTAAAAATATATATGGAAACCCCTCAGGAACTCAGAGAAACACGGGATTCTTAAAATATAGCGTCTACCGGAACGTTTTGTCCTTTTCTATTACAACAAGTTTCGACACGTTCTATATTTCATGTTCTAGCATGTTCGGTTCTATATTTTTATCGCTTAATGTATACATACTGACGTAGCAAATTGGCTATAATAAAGTCAATTCACATTAGCCGGCAATGTTCAATAGAAAGGACATCATACTGCATCATGATAATGCCAGGCCACATGCTGCTTTGAGGAATTGTCAAAACAATGCAGGACTAGGCTGGGAAATTCTATCGCATCCACCATATTTCCAAGACATAGCACCCTCCGTTAACCACTTGTTTTTGTTTTACAAAATTTTTTGGCGGGGAAAAAATTCAAAAATGAAGAAGATATCAAACAAGCACTGGTTGAATTTTTCGAATCAAAAGATGAAACATATTTCAAAAATTGCCCTCACACTGAAAAGAAGTCATTGATAATAATGGCAATTATATTATTAAATAAAGATATTTATCAGTAAGAAAAATTTGTATTTTCTTTTATCCCAAAAACGGACAGATTTTTCCGGTAGACCTTATATTATTATTAATTTATTAATCTGGGCTGAAAAAGGAATATCGTATAATAAGTTTAAAGCCGATACATAAAGAAATACATTTTCGCATTCTACTAGACACCAATGTTCTTCTCATAAAAATTCTTCCAATTTTTCATCGCTCTGAACAAGACAATTTGCTCACTCTCATCCTTTTATCTCAGCGAGAAATGAGCAGTCATTTTGAAAAAGAATGGAAAATCAAACAAAAGATTTCGTCGATCGGGCATTCTGCTGCAGAAGACCATAAACATCATTTTCTCGAATCATTTTAAAGTCAGATCTCTCCGGTGACTCGCTAGGAAAGGGGTCAGAGACAGGATGCCGTTGGTGTTGGACAGGCGCCAAATGGGCCGGTGTCGAGAATCAGCTCATAAAGATGATCACCCGATCTGTGACCGTCCAAATCCTCATCCTTCGGAATAATAAAGAAGTTCTCTGTTCTCCTAAAATGGTCAGTTCGAAGGTCATACATTGAAATATATATCTTTATATATCCATCCACCTATATATATACTGCAGAGCTAATTTTATAGGTTTGGTCTATTTACAAAATTAAGATACCTATTTGTGCTGTTCTTGCTTCAAACTATCAATGTATACAATTACGATAAGTATAAGTGTCTGAATTACAATTTTATATTTATGGAATACTGAGTATTATAACCTTTGTGATCAGATACCCTATTTCCTCTTTCCCATATATATATATATATATATAATCGTCATCCTATAGCAAAGCAAAACTACTTGCTACTATTGCGTTAATTGCCTTCAGAGGGGTCAATCCAGCATTTATAACAGGGTTCGGCTTTTGTAAATTTTAAAAAGATTTTTGTGAGAAATCAAAAAATATTGTGAAAATTCAAAATTTAAACAGACAGTGATAATATATATATACATATATTTTTGCCGCTTCTTTAATAAATAATTTTGTAAGAAGTGCGATTTGGTAGCTCAGAATTTTGAGAAGCGCACATTTTGATTAACTGGAGTTTTGTTAAGTGTCCGTTTTGATTGATTGAATTTTATGCAGGGTCCGAAAAAGGACCATAATTTCCTACAGCTTCGATGCCAGCTTCATATAAGTACTTACAAATTAGTTTACATGCGTGAAAAAAATGAATAACTAAAACATTGTTTAAGCACGAGCATCACTTGAAAAAAAACCATGCTTTTTATTTTTTCCCCACTATTCTTGTATTCAACCAGGGCGACACAAGGAAATCAGCTGCAGACGAAGGTATTTCAGTCGAATTATTTTAAGGTTTTTAAACAAATTGATGTTTCGTTTAAAGTTCCTCAAAATTCTGTAGAATTTTGCTAAATACAAAGGAACGCAAATTACAATTCTCCCTGAACACAGACATCAATTCAAAGAAAAAAAAGTCTGGTGGTAAATTAATCAATTTTATATAATCATAACAAATTATGTCACTAAAAAAGGAAGTATTTGTACTTAATGTAGAATAATGTGTTACTTTCTACTTGAAATAGAAAACTCTGAGCAATAAAAAAAAAAAGAACAAAACTATAGATTAAAAAATTTGTTGAATACATTTTAGGTTTTTGTATTCAAACTGCATTAAGTCACTTGTTAATCTGAATAACAAGTTAAATGCCTGCATATCGTAAACATAAACCCAAACACATACACAGCACACACTATCTCTCTTTAATACACATACACACGCATGCACGCACATTTCTTTTTACAATAAGCACATATACTTGCACATGTGTATATTGCTGATGAAATCATTGCTAATAAAATTCTGTCCAGAATTAAATTAAGAAAAATGTCCGATGACTGAAGAAAATATTACGCTCGACAAATTTCCGGGTTGTACTTTCTCGAACTGTCAATCGATCGTCGCTGTTTGATTAAATGCACGAAACTGCAAGCATGTCGTGCATCACCCGACGGTGAAATCTATCTCTGCTATTGGCAGTAAGAACCATGAATCAGTAACGTAAATCAACGGAAAAGGGTCTGCCTGCGGCAAGTCGACATTTAACTTCGATTTGAATGCATTTATGACGGAAGCACCTTCCAGAAAACATGTTCGAACAGCAAAAGATCCGGAGCACTTATTTAAAATCTCATACGGAATATTTTATTTGAAAGCATAAAAAATAAAAATAATAAAAACAATAAATCGTGAATGAATTTTGCTTTTCAATATGCGTATTGAGCTCACAGTTAAATAATTATTTGTTAAAGTTGTCTAATATGAATAAAATTGAAAATAAATAAACAAATAAATAAATAAATGAAATTTGTATATCTTTATGGCATTCACCTTTATCTATGCGAAGGAGATATCTGAGCAGTAAATCCTTTATTTTAATAATAGCACAAATATCTAACAAAATCATTACAAAATATGTGTAAAAATTAATTATAGAATTTGGTTCACTCACTAGAAACGTTTACAGTTATTTCCGGGTTACACGCTACGAATAAAAGTAGAAATCATTGTGAAAAAAGCAACAGCATTCTTTAAAAAATATCATTAGCGTAAGGTTAACAATTGCTAAACTAGGTCAACCAGTGCTTAAAAAATTCCCATTAGAATCATGACTGGAGCAGTTTAGTCATTAAGGAAGTTGATACCTTAATGGAAATACACATCTTAGTAACTTTTTCCCACCTATTACTCGAGCACATGCAAGTTCTTTTTTTCTCAGAAAATTAGAAACTGTTTTCAAAATATACTGAAAATTTGCCCTAAACTAATTAATCGTACTTCACATTGGAGCATTATTGATTAGCATCGCTATGTCTGACTGTTCAATAAAATTCAAAACAACATATGAATTTCTACTATCTTGCTTTATTTTTTTTCTCATATTATTTCAAAAGTGTTTTTCAATTATTATTAAAAATATATACTTATTTATTTATTATTTATTTTTAATTAATTTAAACTGCAAAGCATTTTAATTTACTTAAATAATTCTTAACTTATTCAAAAATTCGAGAAAATAAATGTTTTGACATGTAAGTTTTTACGAGCCACTACAACCTAATCGTACAATATCTCATCATACAACATGCGCCACTTTCGATTTGACTACTTTAACTTGCCTATTCGTGAGCTACACTGCGTCCATAAAGATATCTCTGTAAAACAATCTTTCTTACAGACCTAAGCATATGACAACGAAACTTCATAAGCTTGTTATTTCCTATATTTTCACCTGGTCTATCTCTCACCATTACTCCATTACCCCTCTATTACTCTCTTTGTCCGTGTGATAAATTTCACATTTGTATTATTATTATCAAATAGAAAAATTACTGTACGAAGAAAAATTAATGACAACTTTTTATTTAATAATTGAATCGTTTATTTCTAAAAGGTAACATCACCGTTTTGAAAAAGGAAGAACTCTCAGTATTATGTTGTTAATTTTTATGGCATAATTAATGAAAATTTGTTTATATTTGCCAATATTGCATTGCTATTATCTACAAAAATAAAATAGTAAAATATCAGACCCCCTGAAGTTTTCCAACTTTTCATAAGGCGTTATTTTCTATCTCTTGAAAAAAATTATGTGTTGAAGTTGAAATTTTCTGGCTCTTATTACAACAGTTCAAAGTATAACGTGACAAATTTTCGGATTTTATGTGACATAATGAATTCATAAGTATCTAAAACAGTCAAAAGGGATCATTTTGACCCTTGTATGAAAAATTGCCAAACTTAAAAAAGATACCTGATTTTGAATTCCCAATGATTCATTGATGCTTTCATGCTACGCAAAAATTTGCATTTCTTATTTTGAAGAGCAGGTTCAATTTCTAAAGAAAGAAGTGTTGAAACTTATAGTCATTGTTACTTACTTTAATGGGCCGTGGCAGCCTAATAGTTAGGATGTCAGTTTTTCAACCGGAAGATTGGACTCGCTGAAAACCCACCATGTACACTTGGGGATACATGCATGCAAAATCCGTGGACCCTGAAGTCCCGAGGCAGTTCCGAGGATACCGGAGGGTGGAGTGTTTCCCCTCCCTTCACTCTTAGGTCAAAAAAGAAAGATGGCAGATCTCTGGTGGCTCCGTCTGGTGTCATCAAAATACATAATGAGCGAAGTCGTACTTTCACCGTTGTGGTGCTCATCTATTACATATATGCTTTAATTCCACTCTGCGAAGGGGAACTTTGGACACCCAAGGGGCATTAGAAACAACAGCAGCACTTATTTTATTACTAAGGCACTCTAACCTCTGCTCTCTTCAAACGCAAACTCTCGTCTCTATTAGACCCACCAGTCTCCTGTAGGATATGGAGTTTCATTCTTCAGAATGAAGAAATGAGACGCTATCAAAATCATAATTTATAGTATAAACTTATATTGCTTCTAATATCCGGCAGATATAGTTCTCGAAGGATGAGCATGTTTTAACCCTTAACTGTTTTTTTTTTTTGTTTTTTTTTTACCACAAATGTTCCTGAAAAAGCATATTTTTTTATTGCATTAATTAAAGTCCTAAGTTGGTAAAAAAGGAAAATGAAAGAATTTTTCAAAAATTTCATAAATAATGAATTTAAGCATTTTTTATTAACCGACTTCACAAAGGAAGGAGGTTATACATTCATACTGTATGTATGTCGGTTTTTTTTTTTTTTTGTCTACTCATAACTTCTCACCAGATAAACCGATTTTCATGATTATCATACCTTAGTTTGACCATATTCGATAATTAGAAAAAGGCTGTGGGCAGAAATGTAGTATTTTTTTTTTTCATCCATAACTTTTGACTAAATGAACCGATTCTGACGATTTTTTCTTTAATCGATAGAGGGTCGTCTAACTCAAATATCGCAAATCAATTTGACTACATTTGTTTTTTAGAAAAAACGTTATGGGTGGTGAAAAATAAGTATTTTTATTTTAATTGGAAAGGCTTGGCTTGATTTTTCTTTGTTGGGAAATCTATTAATAAATATAAAGCCATTGTTAAAAACGTGTTTGTTGCCATGGGCTATAATATTAAAAGCAATTACAGCAAGAGTTTGACTGAAGGCTTCTCTGTCGCAAAAATTAATCCAATCAGTTTGTTTGCTAAAATCGACTTCAAAAGGGAATTTATCATACAAATGATTAGCTTTTAGTGCCATTCAATCAAAGAAGTTTTGCCCATTGCTATGGGTTTTTTTAAAAAATAGAGTATTTATATAAAAAATGTATTTACACTAAAAAGGATAAAATAAAATAATTTTAATAAAAAAACAGAACCCACTTCAAATTATAAATTGCGCTAAAAAGTGAAAAATAAATTCATTCTTTAAACATCGATGGGACTTTTAAACATAGTTTTAGAAGTCAGTGCAAAATTATGAGTCTGATTACCATTACACCATTTCCTATTTCATATTGGAACTGTTGCTAATTCTGCGAAAATATATATAGGGTCAGTTGGGGTAATTGTAAACACGGGGTAATTGTAAACAAGCTTCATAACGACACTTGTGGTGGTTTTGAAAACTTAACTGCTTGTGAGTGATAGGCTGGCAGCATAGGGAAGACATTGAAACAGTTTCGTAAGTTTCGAAACAACTGTGAAGAAACAACTATTGTTTGAAAATTGCACAGTGAAAAAAGTTGTTTAACAAAATTTAGTGATCTTACATTTTCCTCTTCAGTTTATCGACAAAAGCGATGTAAGCGATTTCAACCATTTTTATTTGTCATATGGAATGCTGCTAAAAATATTTAGTTATCAATTTAATCCTCCCTATTATTTTTCATGTGCAAATTAGGTGTTTACAATTACCCCATATATTTCGTACTCTGGGGTAATTGTAAACACTTAAATTTATCCTATTTCCACTATTTTGGGGAGACAATAAGTATTATATTTTGATGTAAATTACACTTTTGTGTCTATTTTACATAACTGCTGTTGTTGTTGCTAATGCCACTTGAAAATCCAAGCCCCCCTTGCAGGGCGACCATGAATTAAGGAAGCTCCTATTGATTATTAAGGAACTCCGCTAGAATGATGTACACTTGGCTCACAGGGGGCCTAATGATTTTGAACCAGCTCCCAGATGAGAGATCGTCTCCTATTTTGGTTCCTCAGCGGAAATTATTTCTAACTTGGTGGACATTTGAAGCGACGATGTATTTTACGTGCACTCCCTGTAGCGCACTCGGTCTCAGAGTAATCAGTCACGATAGGTGGTCACCCTTCCAAGCATTGACCCCGGCCAGTTGTGCTTGACTTTCGGCGCTCTGTGGGATCCAAGCTTAACCGACTGATCCACTGCGGGACAAATTTTACATAAATTTATCGCATTACTCGGTTTTTTGCAAGATATTTCTCGTTAAATGATCTCAGCGGACCACATGCGGCCTGTTGGTCGCAGATTGAGAACCATTGCTCCGGAACTTCTTAAGCCTTCAAGCAGACTGTGTATGAAACAATTTTCTATTTCATCAACCTTATTTGGAAATAAATCACTGTTTACAATTACCCCAGATCTCTGGGGTAATTTTAAACACGAGCTCATTCGCTAACAAATAGTCATAAAGACAAAATTTTTGTACACATTTACTGACAAGAAGTACAGTATTAGCTACAATGCTCACAATTTTATCTCTGAATTCATTCAAGAGGTAGGGAAGGATCAAAAGTTAAAACGTTGAAAAAGCGTTTACAATTACCCCAACTGACCCTATTTGTAATTGATTCATGATTACAAAAGATTTTATCTATCCTAATTTTGCACTGACTTCTAAAACTATGTTTAAAAGTCACATCGATGTTGTTTAAAAAATTAATTTATTTTTCACTTTTTAGCACAATTTATGATTTGAAGTCGGTTCTGTTTTTTTATAAAAACTATTTTATTTATTTTACAACTTTGAAACACCAAATGCCCCTGAATGACTCTCTTTCAATCTATTAAAAATACGGGCAACTCAAAACAAGAAAGGCGGAAATTTCAATGCCCGTTCGCTGTGAGGGCAAACCGATTGAGACCAACTTTGGTAGCCCGTACGCCGTACGGGCAAACCAGTCGAGGGGTTAAACGGCGTTCCGAGAATATCCTTAATACAGTGGTATCTGCCTCGATTCCTATCACTCACGCAGTCCGGAGAAAATATGGTTGGAACCCTACCTTCGGCAGGTTAAGCTCTCGAGGGGAAAAAGCGGGTCTCCGGCTCTAGAGTTTTCCCGGGGAAACTCTAATGCGACAGTACCTACCTCGACCCCTGATACACAAACAGTCCAGAGGAGATGTGGCGACAAGACGCGCACACTGATGAAAATGCTACTCTTAAATTTGCAATTTATCAGTAACAACAGCAAATTTAATGTAAGTCATTTTAACAAAACGTTACATTTCTAGTATAATTTCGAGAGTTCTAGAAAAGACATGAAATAAAATCCGACGAACTTTCGTCTTTAAATTCTGAAAGGCATTCTTTGACCTTTTTAATTTCCCCGCACAATTTTTAACATATTTTTAATATATATATATATTTAAAAGGATTTCCGTTTTATACATTTTCCCCACATCTTGGGAAAAAAAGAAGAAACAGAATTTCCGTTCTCTCTCGCAGCATTGATTTTATGAAAAATAATCTTCTTTCACTTGAGGGCATCCATCTCGTGAATTATTTTTCCTAATGACTTCGTCAATGAAGCATGCTCCGTTGGAGGTTTCTTGCTACAGTGAAAGAATTCATGCTCTTCTGCCTCATTAGCATTCAGCAAAAGAAGAAAAATATCGATATTGCCTTGCTCACAAGAGAACAGTCGTACCAGTACATCAAATAATGCAAATGCTTTTCCTCTAACCCGAATCTTTTTTTTTTTTTTTCGATGTGTTTGCACATATATTATGCTCTAACCAACTAGGAATGTGCGTGTGTGTATAAATATATATGTAAAATTTTGCAGGATTAATAATGACAAACGTTAGATTTCACATCATTTAATATGAACCTTTATAGCTAGTAATAAACACAACAGTTTTTAGTCTACTTTCCCGTAAAAGTTAGAGAAAAAAAACAAAGAAAAGAAGCAATAAAGAAGGCTTAATATATTGTAAAAATACAGTTAAAAAGAAAGAAAAGTGAAAGTGAAGTAACTAAATAAATAATCATATATAAAAAAGTAGGGTTTCGAGATGGGGAAAATGTGTATCTGTCGGTTTGCCTGTCTGTTGCGTTTGAAGAACTTGTCCGATTTATTTATTTATTTATTTATTTTGCATTCGAAAGATCTCAGTGAAGATTTCTCATTTCCATATTTTATTTTTTTATTTGAACAATTTTTCGTTCTAGTTTGAACACTTAAAAAAACCTTAACGTTAGCGGAAAAATGAAGCAAATTATATAAACCCTAGACATAAGATCGAAGTTTCTTTGAAAAAGTTTATTAAATGGAGCTTTCGACGCAAAATATTTTTGATTTGAACAACGTTTGACGGACTTTCTTGCAAAAACTTTTTCGAAAGGATCTTATGACGTAGAAAATGTGCAGATAGGAAATTCACTCAGAACTAAACGAGCCTATTTTCCCCCATGAAGTTTTTTGATCTGGATTTTTAAGGATATTTCTGAATGAATGAATGAATGAATGAATGAATAAGTGAATGAGTGAGTGACTGAATAAATTAATGAGTGAATGAATGAAGGGATAAAGTAATGAATAAGTGAATCAATGAATGAACGTTAATGAATATGTATAAACCGTTGAAAGAGCTATATTTAAAGTAATTTAGAACAAAAGCTAAATGAGAAAGAGATAAGGACAGCTAGATTATAAATTTGATGTTGGTGTATACGGGAAAGTAGGTTCACGTAGTTCTAGGCGGAACTTCTTGCTGTAAAAAGGGAAGAAAATACATAAGTATGGTAAAACAAATATCAGTTTTAAATTCTATGGTTAGCAACAAAATATTACATTTCTTTATTTGCAAACCACTATTTATCAATATTTTTTCGAGAACAAATGTTTAACATTCAAATACAGTATTCCAGTTTGTAAACGCATAAACGTGCATGCGTGGTGGTTAAGCAAAAATGACGTGCCACAAGAATGCCTAAGGAGTCTCTGTCTCATAATTTCCCATTACAAAAGCCATTAATGTTATTGGGAAGGTGTATTAACTTTTTGTCTTCAAATATTATAGATTTTTGTCCCCAGTTAAATAATATAATTCTCATACGACAAAAAATTTATCTAATATTAGTTCAGAAAAAAATCGAAGGAGTTTGAAAACATTGCCTACTTACTCGGTTTGCAATGTAGAGGCAAGAAAGTTCACACTTCCCCCGCATCTTTTTCTCTTTTTTTTTGTAAATACAAAAATGTATTCATTGTCTCAGAAATTCTTAATAGTTTTACGTACTTTGCAATATTTTCTGCAACAATTTTAAGAAATTAATGATGGACGCTTCCTCTCGTGAAAATATTACTGGACACTAACCAGAAAACTAAAAATATGAAAATAAATTGGGAAATGAAAGTATTTAAAAAGAGAAAAAGAGTAAATGCAATTTACATTTTTTCGAAAATGTTACTTTTATTGATGAATGGTGCATGTCTTAATCTTAATTTATAGAAAAAGTGAAGATTTTGAAAATAAATACAGAATCAATAATTAAATATGATTTTAAAAAATGTAACAATTGTTTTACTCTTGCGGAAAAAGAGAAACAAATCAAGAAATTGAAAGATTTTAACTTTATTCGCATTGATGCTAAGTGTAAGAAAGCAACGAAAATTTCAAAGCAAATTATTTTATTGCACTCATTGCAATGTTTTAATTCCAATAGAAAACGCATGGAACACAAAAGCAGTCTTGACTTATTTTCAATATGAATGTAGTGTTATAGATTCTCCTTTATCCTAAAGGCTACGCGCAAAAAAGCCAAGTTCTTAAACAATATTTCGTTCTAAAAATTCTTAAGCAGAAGAATAAAAGAAAGAAGAACTTGCTGCGATATCTGTTTATGCAGAATGCATTTCTACCTAACGCATTTACAATGAGTGTCAGGGATAATACCTTTAAATGGATTTTAAAACAATGCATTTGGGAAATAATTGAGGATTATAAGGGATGAGATTTTTAAGTCAAGAGTCATCACAACACACAGGATTTCGTTACGTCACAAAATCAAATCCTTCTCAACATCTTATAACGAGATTCAACGCATTTTATAAAATCCCGTGAATTTAAAAAGCTTAAAAAGTAATATTTCAACGGAGTATGTCAAAAACTTTCTCGTGTCTGAATTAGAAATAAGATCTGATAGTGCAGATTATAGGATTTAAAAGATTCTGGATAACAGCGAAATGTTCGATTGACATGGAAAAACGAATGTTCGATTGACATGTTGATAAATTTTCACAAAATGACTGAATAAATGATTTTGCATATTCAAAATCTAACTGAATTTGTTTAACATTAAAAAGGTTATGATGTATGCTACAATAAAAAAAAAAGAAAACAGAAAAAAGAAATCCTATGCATCTACAATCAAGGCCGTAGCCAAAAATTTTTTTCGGGGGGGGGGGGGGGCCTGACTTTGAAACACTTATGTTGAGGACAGTTTCAGGGAGGAATATATGCTACATTTTGAAAATTTTCGGAATTTCAGGGGGGGCCGGCCCGTCGTCCCCCCCCCCCTCTGGATACGGCCTTGTCTACAATAGTTTATGAAAATACAGATTTTTAAACAACTCCATCATGTCAAGAAAACGTTAAATTATTGTCATTTTGACTAACAAAGTTTTGCATGGGAGCATTATTTTTTCCAGCACTTTTCATTCCACATTCCTTTTACTGGGTAAGGAATTTTATTAACTAATATGGTTTCAAGATTTTAATTTATCTTAACTCTGTTGTCCATTAAAATATTTCATCGATGTCATGAGTTAACTTTTACAATGACTTTTCACTTAATCTCGTTACTATTGTTCGTCGCGATTGTTCGTGTTATATTCCCTACTTTGATTGAACTTGGGGCTCAAAACTCGACTTCATAACTTATATGAAACTATGTAGTACAATATATGGCAGCGCGAGTGAAACAAAGGTTTCACGTAGAATAAGCTCTACATCAATGCATTGCTAAAAGTTTCACTAGGTTTGTTGCAAAAAAGATCTGAAATGTAAGAAAAAATCTTTCCCTTTATGTTGCCACTATAAATTTACCCCTTGTTTCAACTGATTCACCATAGGAACTTCCTCTGAAACATCTCAGTTCATCCTACGTGTCTTGAATCCTTGTGGTTCTGTATTAAAGTGTTTAAGATTTTTAATTAAACTCTCTCGTTCGATTGTTTCTAAGAAGAAAGTTCACACAACAATTGCAATAATTCTTACAAGTTTGAGCAAACCAAAGTCTGGGAGAAGGCCCGTCGTAATAAATGATTCCTTCTGAAAAAGGGCAGCTTAAAGTTAAAAGAATTTTTCTTGCTTGCCGAAGTTTCGTCCGCATCGATCCGATCTTTACTCCAGTGACCCAGTTTCGTCTTTAGAAATCTATTCCAGAAGACTTACTTTGATATCAATTAAATGCTTCACTTCGCATCAGACCGTAGTTGAGCTAGAAATGTTCATTGTTATTCGTCAAAGAATTCAATACGCCAAGTTCTAATCGAAACCCGCGTATATTTTCAATCATGATAGTAGCTTTGCCCTGTTTTATAAACTCGGATAGTTTATCGTTTTTTATCACAATAATCTGAGGTAGCTCAAAGAGTTCTGAGAAGTGCGCTACCGTCTATTGCTTCGGATCCCCAGGGAACTCAATCTCAACGGAGTTTTGATTCAATTCATAAAATACACAAATGTCCAAAATTGTCTCAACTTACCAAAAATAATGATATTGCAAGAAACGTACAATGAATGTAATCTAGTTTTGCGACGAATGCGTGAACGAGATCAAAATATGATTAAATTCATATGTTAAGAATATATATATATATATATATATATATTGTGTTATTCTTTCTCCATTGTTTTCTTTTTCTTTTTCTTTTTATTATATACCCCTTAAATTTATGAGTAAATAGATTATTTTCGGCCTAAGTTCTTTTTGGCTTAATCCCTGACAGAGAAGTTAAATGAAATTTTGATTAGATTACACAAACGCAAATATTCTCCTTAAAACAGCTTTTTCCATGAAACTTATTTTTAAAATGTTAAAATGCATTTTGTCTTTATTATTCTGGTCCTAACGGCAATATTAAGCTCTATATGTGTCCCCCACTTTTTAACTTAACTACTCCACGTAATGACAAACGCCCGTCTGTTGTAGCAGAAAAGGACTTGAAGTAGTTTAACTGAAGCATTTATGCTATCTGCAGTGTAATAGTGAAAAAAGATCAGCTGCAAAACCTTTTTCGATTAAAAAATAAAAATAAAATTTATAATATACTCATATATACATATATAAACTTATACATACATATACATACATATATATATATACGTGTGTGGGGGATCAAATGGGTATTCCTGGATCTACTATAGCGCCATCAGGCGACAAAGCGAAACAAGTCAGGAAATGGTCCTGTGATTTGGTCCTGAGTGGACGTGGTGTTGCACTGAGTGTGAATTAACTTTCTGAAATCATCGGAACCGGTCGAAGTCAAATACACTGTCCGTATTCTTCATTAACCATGATTACATATACATGAATTTACATTGAATTTTAAATTTCGTTGACCTATGGGGTTTCTCAAATTAACCTAAAAAGTTGCGATAAAAACAATGGACGCTAAATGCATGATTTGTCTTAAAATTAATGATATAAAAGTAATTGGGACAAACTAAGAAATGCCGACTAGCGTCTCAAATCCTTTTTACTTGCGTAAAAAAATATGATTGTGGGTAAGATCATTTTGCAAAAGTATGCTTTCGCAAACGTGTTTGAGGTGTGTAGTCATCATTTGTTTAAAATGAGAAAATTTTTCTTTATGTAATTGTTCTATACCAATCTATAGCAATTGTTACTAATAACCAGGCAGTATTTTTCCGCACACTGTTAAAATTTCGGTAAGAAAATAGTAAAATAACCATTTATTTGATTGTTATTTTCCCATATTTAATTATAACAGTTAAATAACCATTAAAAAGATGGTGCTCAAACCGCTGATTGTGAAAAAAATCGTTTATTCTCTGTTTATCCTAAAGAACATTTAACTAACCGTAATTTTCAAGCTCTCAATAAGAATCGGGCGTCCATCTTGGTTGCGAAACTTTACCGGTCGTACGTTGTTCTTAAAATATGAATAAAGATTTATCAGTTCAAATCTGCATGTGTATATAAAAAAGAAGAAAAAAAGTGCTTAAGCAATTGTTACTAAGTAGAAACACAGACACACGTAAATCAAACATTGGAGGCATCGGATTCCCTAACTGTTTGCGAATGAGCGAACCCATAATTTGATTTGTTGAAGCTTGTTTGAATTTTAATTTTTGCAGCAAATAAAATGATTTTCGTCAATATACAGTAAATTTAGACCAAAAATGACTTTGGATCCAATCAAAAACTGAAATATCAATTTTAAGGCAGTTTGCCTGTCGGAAAAGAAGATTTATTGATAAATAAACTCCAGCTTTAAGTGGTGTAGATGGCCGAATGACTTGAGCGCAAGGTTGGTATATCATACACACGAGTTCGATTCCCGCACGCTTCGTTTACGGTTTCTACGCCTCGAAATGGTTCAAAAACGGTAAAAATTTAGTTTTGAAACCATTTTTAAATGGTTATAAAACCGTTAACTTTTGTATTTACGGTTTTTAAACCAAGCTGATTGGAAATGGTTTAGGTCCCGTAAAGATAGAAAAATGTTCCAAACCGTAAATTTAACGGTGAATTAGATGGACAGACTGCTGCCTGTTTTTTAACCGCAATTTCATGATGAAATTTCTAACAGCGTATAGTCACTTTAGATGAAGGAACTCTATAGAAAATACAGTCTTCAATATAGTCTAAAGCAGGGGTCTCCAAACTTTCCAGCCTTAGGGCCATATTGATTACTCCAGTAAATTCCAAGGGCCAAAACCATATTATCATTAATTGTTGCCGGTGGTAAAAAGTTGAATCAGTCCACTAGTGGTGTAAAATATGATTACTTTTTTGCCAGATGGCATTAGCTAGCTCTCCGCGGGCAGGACAAAATCTGTCCGCGGGCCGGATGTGGCCCGCGGGCCGTAGTTTGGAGACCCCTGGTCTAAAGACAATTTAGTGCACGTAACAGTTAAAAAACGTTAAATTGTAAGTACTAGAATGAACCAAAAACAAGTTTTGGGCAATGAAAGCAATTTTAAGGGAAACAAAAATATTTTGTAAAGGAAAATTTTAACAAAACATTTCAAAAAACTGTCATTCAGTGGCCTCATTCAGTTTTTAATTAAATGATAGCTCAATCTACTGAAATGAAATTTTACTAACTAAAGTTTCTCAGGAGATTCTTTTAATTTCCGGAATTCTGAAAGTAGAATTTCTACTTTGCATTGTAAAATAGGGAAGGGCAAAACTCAGTTTACTCCTGCTAATGGAATAACGCAGAAATACGATCGTTGCATCGAACTAAGTGAAGTGTGTAGAAGAGATCCCGATCAAAAATCCTTTAAAAGCAGGTGGAAAACAGTCTACAGACGTGACTAGGCGGCATAAAGGGGTATTTCTAGGAAGCAAGGGAACTTGTGCAGCATTTTTTCCCTCTTATTTTAACTCATAACGACCTTTTCAATGCACAAGCAGACACTTTTCAGCTTCACTTTAAAGAGGGAAATCTTTATTTGGCCTAAGCTTAAAATATTTTTAGCGTTCTCTTTCTGAATATTTGATAAGGCAATTTAAATGAAAGAATCAGCAATTGGGAAACATTCATTAATCCTAAATTATAATAAGAGTTTGAGGGAGGGCTTCTGAAATAATGGAGATAAAAACGAGAATAGTGTATGGAAGCAAACATGTAAGTTTTATTCAAAGCCCGTACGAAATCGGCAAAAGTACAAGCGGCTACATTTATGAGCGCAACTGGAACTGCTGCGATAATGATTTATGATACGTTTGCTTTAAGTGAGGATGATCAAAATAAACACAGCGCCATAATCACCAAATTTGAAGAATACTTATATGGTTGTATAAGTAGCATAAAAATATAATGTTTTCAATTCTAAATTTGATTGTTACCGTCGAATTACAACTTTTGACGAACTCTAGTATAACGAAATACATGAAACTGCAAAAAAAAACCCGGCTATCTTTGTTGATCAATAAATCTCACCACATCAGAATTTTCTTATCTCATTCTTCTAACGATAGTAACTTTATTTTGAAATACTAGAGGGCTCCCGGACTCTGCTCACTGTCGCTCACTAACTCCCCGAATCTCTCTTCGGGTTCGAGCTCGCCTCGCTTGCTCATTATAAAGTAAACACATTTATAGTACATTCATGGAAATAAGCGTAACAAGAAGTTCCGTCTAGAACTATACGAGCCTACTTTCCCGTATACACCAGCTTCAAATTTATAATCTAGCTATCTCTCTCTCTTTCTTGTTTAGCTTTAGTTCTCAATTGCTTCAAATATGCCTTTTTCAACGGTTAATACAGATTCGTTCAATCATTCATTTATTCAGTCATTCATGTATTTATTCACTCATTTATTCATTCATTATTTTGTTTATTCATTTAATCTTTCATTAATTCAAAAATATTCTTGAAAATCCCGATCAAAAAATTTCATAAGAAAATAGGCTCGTTAGTTCTGGATGAACTTTTTATGTGTACATGTTCTACGTCATAAGAGCTTTCTAATAAAGTTTGTTCCAAGCAAATCGGCCCGTTAGATCAGGATTTATATAGGATTGAAATTTCCCCGTAGGCACTATGTTAATTTTTTTTGAACTGTTCAAAAATGAACAAAAATTGTTCAAATCAATATTTCACGCCAAGAACTTCTTCCAGTGAGCTTGTTCATTGGAACTTTGATCTTGTACCCAGAGTTTACATAATTTGCTTCATTTTCGCCCATAGGCGCTAATGTTAAAATTTTTTGAACTGTTCAAAAATGAACAAAATTTCATAAGAAAATAGGCTCGTTAGTTCTGGATGAACTTTTTATGTGTACATGTTCTACGTCATAAGAGCTTTCTAATAAAGTTTGTTCCAAGCAAATCGGCCCGTTAGATCAGGATTTATATAGGATTGAAATTTCCCCGAAGGCACTATGTTAATTTTTTTTTTGAACTGTTCAAAAATGAACAAAAATTGTTCAAATCAATATTTCACGCCAGGAACTTCTTCCAGTGAGCTTGTTCATTGGAACTTTGATCTTGTACCCAGAGTTTACATAATTTGCTTCATTTTCGCCCATAGGCGCTAATGTTAAAATTTTTTGAACTGTTCAAAAATGAACAAAATTTCATAAGAAAATAGGCTTGTTAGTTCTGGATGAACTTTTTATGTGTACATGTTCTACGTCATAAGAGCTTTCTAATAAAGTTTGTTCCAAGCAAATCGGCCCGTTAGATCAGGATTTATATAGGATTGAAATTTCCCCGTAGGCACTATGTTAATTTTTTTTTTGAACTGTTCAAAAATGAACAAAAATTGTTCAAATCAATATTTCACGCCAAGAACTTCTTGCAGCGAGCTTGTTCATTGGAACTTTGATCTTGTACCAAGAGTTTACATAATTTGCTTCATTTTCGCCCATAGGCGCTAATGTTAAAATTTTTTGAACTGTTCAAAATTGAACAAAAAATTGTTCAAATCAAAAAGTAAAATATAGAAATGAGATGTCCTCGCCGAGATCTTTCGAATGCAAAAAAAATTTTTCCAATCGGACAATTCGTTCAAAAGTTATTAGGGGGGGACAGACCGACAGACCGACAGACAGACAGACCGACAGACAGACCGACAGACAGACAGACCGACAGACCGACAGACACACTTTTTCCCCATCTCAATACCCTACTTTCAAATTTTTTATTTTTCAATCTTTATTTAATTACTTCACTTATTTTTGACTTTTCTTGATTTTTAACGATATTTTCACGATACATTAAGCCTTCTTTCATGCTTTATTATTATTTTTTTTTACTTTTACGGGAAAGTAGGCTAAAAACGTTATACAGCAAGAATTTTGGCAATGACAGGAATAATTGAAGTATTCAACTGCTTATTGCATGTTTTAAGTTTTAAGTTAAGTCGTTTTCATATTTGTAAACAAAGAAATCGCTGTAAAGTTTGAAGAAATGCTTGGCGAAAAAAATTTGAAAATAAGAACGGATGGGAGAAAATGTTAATGCCAATAAAAATTTCAATTCTTTAAATATTAACAAAAGTGTAGCCACTTTAGGTATAAAAAAGTAGTTTGAGAAATCAAATAAAAGAAAAGCAAAACTCTCGTGCTGCCACTCAAGTAAAACTGCAAAACTAATTTAAACAATAAACGTGAGCACCGATGATGCAATCTCGCTTCTCATTGGCTGCTGTTAATAGCCGTTCCGATTTCCTTTGTTCCTGCGGCACCATCATTAGATTTATATATATATATATAGAAATAAATGCAATTTAAAACATTGAATTTGTATCTGTTAAATTAAATCTTTTCGCAATTAAGAATTAGAGGTTCCACCCTTTGTAGTATAATTTTAACCCTTAGCAACTGAAGTGTGGTCAACCAGACCGCCCAATAGAAGTCTTTTTTTACCCATATTACATGCTTAGTCCAATTAAATGGATGCTGAGGCATTGTATTTCACGATACCATGTATAAAAAAAAAATTTCAGAAAGCTAAAAATTTAAAAGACACCCAACTGAAATTAGAGGACGAAATATCGAAAGATACAGTTTATCATCATTATTATAGCAAAGCACAAGTGCCGTCTGTTATGTCCTAATGTTTCACCTCACCGGTTACGGCTTAAAAAACATTCTACTTTAATCGCTAGTAAAAGAAACCACTTTAATGAGATCAAACATAGAAGTGCTAAATTTCGAAAAATTACACGTATAAGACTATTTTAACCTAAAACATCGAGTAATTAAAATGCTAATGAACACTATTCCAATTAAAATTTACGTAGAGCGAGAATTCAAACAAAAAAATGATTTTTGATCCAAGCAAAATTCAATTTTATGTACTCGAACGCTGCAATTAATTATTTCCTTCAGTCATCAACTAATAATTGACTAGCACCTAGATAAGTTCCAATAAAACAACCATATTACAGCATCCAGTAACTCAGGGAAAAAAAGTAATGATGGAGAAAATAATTTAGGTAATGAAAAATTGGCAAGAAGAAATCTAATCAGTAACAAGTGCCAAAATTTGAAGCAAAACTCGCCAAGATCTTCAGTTCATTAGAAATAATAACATTAACGCCTTAGTAACTATGCATATATTGGATTAGTCCGCAAATTAAATACAAATTGTGGTTTATTTACGATAACCCCAGGAAATAGTGTCAGAAATGTTAAGATTTCTATGTACAGTTCTGTATTACGACCAAATGTAAAGTAATTCGATATGCCAGAAATAATGCAAGTCAGAAAAAATACTTGAAGTAATAAAAATCCCATTGCAATAAAATGTACCATATTTGTATTTGTTATTCAATACTAGGTGACGGGCCAAGTGTTGCGTGGACTATCTTGATAAACATAAAACTTATTATTAGAAAGAGTTTGTTGCCATTAAACAGTAATATTGAAAGAAACTATAATAAGAGTTTGAGGGAAAGCTTCTTTGAAACAAAAATTAAATTCATTCAGTCTGTTTTAATACTGAAGCCTATTATGGACTTTTTAAAATCAATTTCTGAACGCAATTTATCATACAAATGATTATTTTTCAGTGACGGTCACTCTAATGGATCCAGCATTTGATATGTTTTTTTTTTTTTTAGTAGAGTATTTATATAAAAAATGTATTTACACTAAAAAGAATAAAATAAAAAATATAAAACCTACTTCATATCAAAAATTGCGCCAAAAATTGAAAAATAAATTAATTCTTTAAACAACATTGATACGATTTTCAAACATAATTTTTGAAGTTGGCCCAAAATTATCATAGATTAAATCTTTTGCAATCATGAATCAGTTACAAATATAAACGGCTCAGAGTTTGCAACAGTTTTAGCGTAAAAAACCCTCGGCGTAATGATAATTAGACTGTCATGTTTTGCGCCGGCTTCAAAAGTTATGTTTAAAAGTAGTATCGATGTTGTTTAAAGAATTAATTTATTTTTCAATTTCAGGCACAATTTTTTATTTGAAGTCGGTTTTATTTTTCCATTTTTTAAATTCATTCATTTATTCATTTATTTTAGTGGTAGAGGATGTTAGGATCAGTGTTTTTTTATTTTCTTTTTTTTTTTTTTTTTTTTTCTACTTTCTTTTTATTTTTTTTATTTTTCTTTTTTAATTATAATAAAATTTATTACTTAATAAATGCAGATTCAAAATATTTTTTTATTAAATAAAACAGTAAAGGTACGTTAAACTAAAGAAACTCTTTGTAACTTCAAAGTTCATATTTGTAATTTTTATATCAAATTTTCTTTAGTTGATGTGCGATGAGTTCGTGTAGTATAGACAACGAGAGAGGAATACATTGCAGAAGTATTAATGTGGATGCTCCAGAGGGGAATACATTAATGCTTTTGCAATGTATTCCCCGCTCGTTGTATTTATTATGAAGATTTACGCAATGTTCACGAAGTTCATCCCAATTTTCCATCTATCCAGTTATAGCAGTATTTCGGAAAAAGAGGAATATTTTTAATAAACAATACTGAATATCTCAATAAAGTTACTTAACAAAACTAAAAATTAAAAAAAAGAAAAAAATTAAAGGAAATAAATAAAACTTAATTGTGAGTAAATATTTTTTAGAAGGCAAACATTTGATATAAAAAAGGGAAACTGCTGATGATTATGCAGCTTATGCCACGAACGTAACATAAATGCTAGGAAATAATTTTTATCAGTAGTTCTAGCCCCATGAAAATAAAAATTTTTCCTAATAGGAAATGAATTAGTTTTGAACATGATTAAAAAATGATCCCCCACTATGTATTTATATTCCTAGTTTGAATATTACTGTTTCTTATATATTATTTTGAATGCCAATTCATTTCCAAAACATCTCTTCGCCAGTTAAGTTTATAGAATCGCTAGGATGAATTAGGGAGCTCAAAATTTTCAGTTTTTTTTCTTTTTTTTTCGGGAGACTCAATAAAAAAGAGCACCGTTCAAGTTCAACATTGTTCTATTAATCGTTCTTGTCTGAAATTCTTCCGGACGGAAAAATGTTACTACTCCCATCGGAATAACAGTCGAAGGAAAAGAATGCCTCGGGCAAAGTGTCCTCCATAATTTATCACAATGATGACTTTTTCTCATTCCATAAATGTCATTCAGGGAAGAAAGACTCTAATCAATTATTAAGACATCCAAGAGAAAAGTGTATTTACAGAGTAAGAGCAAGCTTAAAACAATACATTGTAACAATGGCAAAAAAATCACGGTTTGACTAAAAGCCAGTAAAAAGAAATTGTCTTAACCTCCGGATTTAACATTTTAACATTTCTTTTCATATTTTATTAAGTTTACAGCGTGTAAATTACCGATGTAGTTAACTTTTTTTTTAACATCTCTATTTTTTTTAACTTTAAAACATTAAAATAATTTGAAACTTTAAAAATCACAATTATTTTTAAATGGAAGTTACACTGTTAAAATTTCTGTAAAAGCACAGAAAAGAAACTGAGTGTTTCTTTAAATTTACAAAAAACTACTGATGTAATTAGAATTTTTTTTTAATATCTCTATTTTATTTTAAATTTAAAGCATTAAACTAATTTGAACCTTTAAAAATCACAATTCTTTTGAAATGTAAGTTACACAATTCTTTTGAAATGTAAGTTACACAATTCTTTTGAAATGTAAGTTACACAATTCTTTTGAAATGTAAGTTACACAATTCTTTTGAAATGGAAGTTACTTAGTTACTCTGTAAAAAAAAAACTGTAAAAGCACAGAAGGGAAACTGAGAGTTCCTTTAAATTTACGACGAACTTGCTTTTTATCAAACAATCAAACTTCTTGATAACAATTTCTCAAGAAAATTCTTGTTTTTACACACATCGTAAAACTAGAGAAAGATTAGTTAAATTACGAAAAACTGAACACTTGAGATCTGTGACTACTAGTTTAAAAATTTGTAAACAAATGCGTAAATAAACGCTTGAGAATAGTTGTCAAAAAGGCACTACATATTGTGGTCGCTTAATTGGCCTAAGGCACAGGAATAAAAGCAACGTGGGCTCAACTCAACTCACCTTCCACTTAGTGTGCCAGAAATAGTAATTCAGCGTTTTCAGACTACTGCGGCACTGTTGTCTGTGGTAATCAATTTACAGAATGTTCTCTGTTCTTTATTCTCTGTAATTACCTTTTAAAGACTTTAGTTTCTTCTTTTTTTTCTGTGATTTTACGTTAAACTCTCAATTAATATTGCCTAGATATTATCATGTATTTTCGGGCAAATATTTTTTACAGTGTATATGGATGCCTTATATTTTTAAAATTGCTTCATTTAGAAAAGGAATCTGTCATGATTACATCAGATAAAATACAAATACAAACGTGACAACAAGCAACAGGCTCTGCTCACAGCTAGGCTGGTCCTAGTCTATTTATCAATCCCCACTGAACATCAAGAGCCCTCTTAAAACCTTTTACCCCACTGCATGTAACAATCGCTTCCGGTAAACTATTCCAACTGCCTGCAACCCTATTGAAGTATCAGTTTTCCTAATTTCAAGAATAAAATCATGTTTCAAAAAAGAGTACAGCTGACTTCGAAACATAACTATTCACTGTTTTATTCCACTTATGGTAATGAATTAAAACAGAGTTTAAACAATGCAGGAGAATTGTAAAATAAAACCCAATTATTTCTTTAAAAAATATATCAAAATAAACAAAATTGTTTCAGTAACGCTGTTATTTAAAAGCTGAATAAATAATGCGTCGAATAGTTTACAGATGACTAAAAATATTATGTGTAGCATTAAAACAAAATTCCTTGCGATAATATCTGCTAATAAACTGCATTTAGTAATGCCTTCCAATTTATTCAATTTAAGCAATAAATTCCAGAAATATATAAAAAAATATTCTTAAATAAAATATGATCATTATGTTTTTAAACATTTTCAATGGATCTGAATGTGAGAAAATTGTTAAATTTCCGGAAAATGGAAATTATTCTAAAGTTTTTGAAACATCTGGTACCAATACCTTTTTAATGATCTCCAGGTTTTATAAATCATGTTTGAGATAATATTTTTCTTTCTTTTTGAGCTTTGTAGCTGAGTACCGCTGCTACCAAAATTGATGAACTAGAAAATTTAATAGCTTTTTTTTGACCGTTTTTATTCTTTATTGCTGTTGGAACCATTTTACAATAGAGAGTTGCCAGAAGACTTTGCGAGATAATTGGAAAATAATAATGAACACTCAAAATTATTTTGTGCGAAGTGTAGGAACCGTATAGAAAAAAGAAAAATGAAATCTAACATTTTGCATCAGAAGTTCTAAAACTCTTCTCTTGTTTGCAACACTTAAAAAAAATTAAGTAGTAAATTGAGATAAAATTAAAAATTTCATAAAATATAGCAAGGAGGAAAAAACGCAAAAAAAAAAAAAAAAAACAGCAACAAATTAGAGTAAACTTTTCACCAGTCTATAGTGCAAATTGTTTTCTTCACTAATACTGAAAGTTCAAGTTCATCCTACTTTCAACAAAATTGGTGAGCAAATTTGAAAATGATTTTAAAAATGTATTATATTATAAAAATATATAGTTTTATAAAAATGTATAGCCTTTTTAACTAATGTTGTTAAAAAAAAAATTAAAACTTCTAATCATGGTGCAACCAGTTGCTCCTACGTTTGGCGTGCGATACAGCTCACTTATTTAAACGATCTCTTCACAAGTTAGCCAGGCTCGGCGGCATAAGCGTCAGAGCAGGTTGATCCCGTCCCTTCGATCACACGTTTGAACCCAGCAGCACTGTTAAGAATTCGGTAGTATGTTACCCCACAAAAATATAAGTAAATAAATAAAAAATGGTGCAATTTGCTAGCGACTACAAAAGATAGTGATCACTTTCGTATGTAACGGTAAAATTGAGCAACATTCTGAGCAGCCAGCAAATCAGCACCACTTTTTGCTGCACCATACCATCGCATTTCTTTCAGGGAAGGTGCCCATCAAATAGAGTTTGAGTATATTCCATTTTTTAAGATCGCTTTCCTGAAGCATTCATCAACTTTTAATTAGTTACTTATCTGCTAAGCAAGAATTCTTTGTATAGCCGTACATTCCCCAGATGTTTCTTAGATGTTTTAAGTTTAGTTGTAACAAAACATGATCCCTATGCTACATGAAAACTCGTGGTATTTGCGCAATTTTTGAAAACATGGCGGAAATGCTTAATTTACATTATTTTCCCGTAAAACTGCCCTTTAGTAAGATATATGTTGATTCAAAACACAACAAGCATTACTCAAGTCCATAAACGTAACTAGGGTTGTTAAAAGGGGGGGGGGGGGGTCACCCTAAAAATGTACAGACTAAACACCAATAAGTGTAAAAGAGTTGAAAATTTACTAGTCATAAATACTTGTCTCTTAAGATATACTCCATGTTTATTTCAGGCATCTCCCGGGGGGAGCTACCCCCTCGGAGCAAGTCAACTCTCCCCCCCCCCGGCAAAAAAATTCAGATTACAAGCTTTAAAAAAAAGAAAGAAAAGAGAAATTACGCTTTTAAGACACTTTACTTTCAGAAACACTTTCAGGAAAAGGACATTGAACACTATCATGAGCGACACCAATAGTAACTTAAAAGATATAAGACTTTATTTTGAAAAAAATTGCTGGGGGGGAGTAATCAAACTCCTTTCTGTTTCCTCTAACATCACCAAAGTATCCCGAAATTGCATTGCTAGGAATATTTCAAAAAGTTTCCTGGGGAGAGCCCTCGAACCCTTGCCTCCAGAGTTATAGCTTAAGCATTATAGATGTAAGACCAGTTACAGAAATTTAAGTTGCAGAAGCCCCAAATACCCACTCCTCTAACTTCACCAATGATCTAAACATACATATACTATATATACATCAAAAAGCTATCTTATATGTAAAAAAATTCATATTAACATCATTTCTAGTCATATATATCTATATATATGTATATATAAAGGGTATGGTTTTGAAGCATATACTGCCCTTCCCAATTTTCAACATGATCCCCCTGCTCACTGCCCTGCCCCGGAGCCAAGGCAGTATCCAGAATTTTTTTTCGGGGGGGGGGGGGGCAGACTTCGGCACACTTATGTTAAGCAAAGCTTCAGGGATTAATATATGATACATTGCAAAAGACCCCCCTTCTTCTCTGGATACGGCCTTGATTCACAAAAACATTAAACATTCATTACTAGATCTTAATTCAAACGCAATAGAAAATTCAATATTTAGCGCTAAGCAATCTTCCATGTCCAGGCATTCATAATATTAAAACTGGGAAATAGTGGAATTTTAGAGAAAAAAATCCTAATTTCCCTACAAAAATGCTCATCCCCACAATAAATTTCTAAAAATTTTGTTAAATTTGTAACAAAACATACCTCAGAAGTGAAAGTGTCTGAATGAAATTTTCCTTGCTTTTTGGATGACGAACGTGTCCATCGCTGGAGTGCAAACATTATTATGTATCGAAAATAATTAAAAATTTAGCTAAAATATAAATAATACTTGATTGAAATTAAAATGCAGCATTAAACCGTAGCAGTGAGATTGGAAACGTTGAACGGATAATTTCCAGAGTCGTAATGCAATCAGTGATGGACCATAATAAGAAAAAAAAATAAATAAAATATAAAAGACGAGAAAACATCTGTAAATGAGAATGCAATGAAAATACAGTTCATTAGTTTTCTAATCGGCTCATCTACAAAAAAGATTTTACCAAAATGGGTGTTTGGACAGGAAGTCATAAATAAATACAAACTGCTCTTTAAGTTTCTTGATGAGCATCCCTTCCTGGCTTGAGGTTTTAACCCATTAGAACAATTGTTGGCTAGGGGTCCTTCATTTTCAGACCCCAGCGCCTTCCCAAATTGCTGTCTTTGGGTAAAAAAGACATCAAGAAGGAAAGAAAACCCTCTGAGTGATTGAAAGTATCTCTGCTTTTTGTCTATGTGTGGTACGGTGATTGAAGCCACCTTTCGCGCTGTAACCCCCCCCTCCAAGGTGATAAGGTTGTTGATTATTACCAGATGAAAAGTCCTCTTTATTATGAGCTGCATACTTTGGTCATGATCACAACCCTTCTGAGAAAGAGGAAATAAAATCATATGCATATGTGTTTAATTTTCTAAGGGGAAAAAAATATGTGCTTTGCAACGCCGTAGTCAGAAATTTTTTTGTGTGCCTAAATGTGCCTAAATAAGTAAATACCCAATGGGGGGGGGGGTTGACCGCCCCCCCCCCCGTTCGTTGACCCGCTTCAAATCCGTTCTACACAGGCAGCTTATGGCTCCTGTTTTGTATTTGCTGTCATTTCTCTGGCCCGATTAATTGGATATACTGTAAATAATTTGTATAAAAATACAGGTAGAAAACTACATGGAGGAAAGCATGCTTCCATCTTCGATTTCCTATGCAAGAAATAGTGATTTAGCTGCAGCACAGATCGCACCACTGCTGCGGTATAATTATTATTATTAGTATTATTATTGTTATTATTTTGCTTTCAGTAATTTTACAGAACTCTGGGCATTTTGTTTCTGTTAATTTACTGAGTCTTGGATCTAGGTGTACTGTGGTCAATTTGCCGTGTTCTTTATAAGTCATCTGTTGTTTTTTCTCGTAATTTTTTAAAGCCTCTTCTAGTTTCTTTTTTTTTTTTTTCCTCCGTAAGTTTACATCAAATTCTGGATATAAATGATTTCTAGTAGATTCGTATGTATCTTCGGGTAAAACTTTTTTACGATGTACTATTAATTTTTTCAAAAAATTGCGGAAAATGAAGAAAGTTTTCTTGTTACCGCAGTTAATGCAACTAAAACAATTCTCACGGAACTTCTCAAAGAATCTTCTTTAGAATATGTTCTTCCAAGCGATCTCAGTTCAAACCTCTACATATGCAGTTTACGATGGTTAAATGATGCCATTAAATCATAAAGAATTCTTATGTTGTTAACAATACGTATGGCATTTGCTGCCGACCCTAATCGAGAATCGGAATATAATCACAATCAAAAATTCTGATAAATAGTTGCACTTTTTCTAAATGACAAATTTGATAATAGAGGAAAGACTATGTTGTTGTTACTACTATGCTGTTGTTGCTAATCCCCCTGGCGTACGAAAGCCTACTACCAGGTCCAGCAGATCAGTAATTCACTGGCTTAGGGTGATATTCAGCTTCATTTTAGAGCGAGGAACCACGAGGGTGGAAGACTGACCTGACATAAAATTTTGCAGCCTCTTAATTTTGAACCAGATCCCAAATGAGAGACCGTCAGCTGGGATTGGCACCCCCAGAGGTATCGTTTCACTTGTAGGACTTTGACCTATTTAACGTGCACCAGCTCCCCTTAGCGTACAGGCCCTCAGGAACCAGGCACGAGAGGTTGTCACCCTTCCAAATACTGACCTAAGTCTATGTTGCTTCACTTTCGGTGTTCTGCGGAAACCGATTGGAAAGACTATTAATAAACAAAACAAAATATTGTTTTTGAATGAATTTCATGAAGAGTATACTTAAATGTAGCAAATTTTAATTTTCAAAAGTATAGTTCTCGAAGTTTAACCAATGTCCATAATTTTCTTTCACACCTTGCTGGATTTTTGAATGTAGGAAGAGGGCGTGGAAATCTACCGGTGTGTTTGTGAAGCGACTTGTTCTATATTATAAGAAAAAAAAAAAGTCGGATGTCAAAGGACAAAACTCTTTAGAAAAAAGTACACATTTTACAAAGAATGCAGTTATTTTTGAATAGTCCAATGTTTTAATCGATAACTTTTCCATCTTCAAGCCTGAAAGTAAAATGTCTTAGTGCTCAAGATAGAGGAGTGAAGCATTTACCGGGCAAACATGAACTTGTCGTCAGTGTTAACATTCGAGGTTTTTCTTCTCTGCTTGACTGCATAAAAGCTTCCGAAACGTTTCATAATCCCGGGCTGCTCCCCTCTTTAAACAAACGGGGATCATGAACGGACAGGAAACTGAGATAATGAGCTCTTCATCCTCTCGCGTTATCGGACATCCCACTCTTCCTCCGACCGCTTAATAAAGACAAAATGCATTAGCTCCTGATCACATTTTGAGCAGGAACAAACGAAAATAACTGCCCTTTCTATATCACCATAGTAAATTTTAGTTATAATACTACACTGTAAAGAATTTCTGCGCAAACACATAAATTTTCTTTCTTTCTAATGGGACTGCAGTATGGGTCGTCAACCATTGCAGACCTGGTGCGTCCCCAGAGATTGGTACCAACTCTTTCAGCGGCACCACAATGAGTGGGGTACCATTGCCGCAATTTTTTGACGCTCAGTTTCCCCCTAGATGGCGGCGCCTGAGCTCTCGTTGATGCAAACGGCACTAGGAATTTAATTTAGCCGAGAGTATCCATGCCAGACGGATACTCAATGGATCTTTAACATGCCGCATAATCATACGACATGGGCGCAGACGGTTTTCTGCATCTTGAAAATCCACCGACTTGGGCCAGGTTTGAACCTGCGAGTTTGAGAGTACGAGGCCTGCACCTTACCACCACACCACGCTGTCGAAAAAAAACACAGAAATGAAACTGAGTGTTTCTGTAAATTTACGAATAATTTGTTTCAAATCAGATGAACAAGTTTCTTGACAATAGTTTTTCCATAAAATTCTTGTTTTTTCGCACTCTGTGCAACTACAGTGGAAGATAAATTGAGCTAAATAAAGCTGAATACTTGAAGTCTGCGATTACCAGTTTAAAAATCATTAAGAAATCCATTGTATAGTTGACGATTTTCTTCCGATATCTAGCGATCAGCCTAGCTTTCGACGCCCAGTTCTTCCAACTCCGGAAGCATCTTTGCCCGAGTGGCCTGAAGCACAGGAGTCACAATAGTGTGGGATCAACTTCGGGTGATTCTGACCCCGGATAAATGGTTTTTTCACGAGAGTCTCATGTATTTTCGGGCCTTTTTTTTGTAGTGTATAGCGAAAATCTGTGCTTGAAAGATTCTCGGTGTTTTTAGGATTTGAAAATACTCATTTACCTTTTTTTTAAACAGTCGAAGTGATCGTTTGTTGTTTTCTTTGCAAAGAGTTCCTCTAATGTTTCAGAAAGAAGATAGGAAAGATGCATGAACAATGCGGAGAGAAAATAAGAAACAGATTACACTCGAAAATGACGTCATAAATTAAAAACTATTTGGAAACAATTTTGTGATAAACCACCAAGTTGGCTACCAATAAAACGCATATTCCAGTATCAGCTTGGTGATATTGGGTGAAGTTGCCAAAAAACTCGATGCTTAGCATTGCTACCGTGATTGATGTTGTTACTACAGTTACAGATTTCAAGTGAAAAGATTTATATTTCACCTATAAACGCTCAAAAAAAAGTGCAATCCTTCATTGCAAAAACTTCAATTTGCGAGAGGAAAATTCCTTTTTAGCAATCATGGAGGCTTATTGTTTTAGGTAGTACGTGTCTTGTTATTTTTAACAATAACATCATAAATTCGAACCATTTAGTGATAGTTTGTGGAAATCAAACAAAATGAAAGCAAAAATGTGTCGTTATGGTTTTAAATGTTGGAAAAGTTACATTGAAATATAAAATAAAAGGGTCACATAACCCTGAATAGTATTACATTATAAATTACACATTGCAAAAAAGTGTCGCAAACGGGCCTAGTAAAAATCACAACAATAAAACAAGCTAAAATACACCAAATTATTTGCCAAGTAAATAACACATCGCCGAAAAGGAAAATAAATGGCAGAATTTACCTACATGGGGGGGGGGGGGGGGCAGAAGAAAAGGTCTTTCTTCTCTGCTGCCAAATTCGGCCACCCGGGAAGAATACGTTGAAAATTTGTCATTTCATCATTTCAGCTGTCAACAAAAATGTAGCATTATGTTTGAGAAAAGAAGAATGTCATCATTATACTTTTAAAATTAGAAAGTGAAATATGTTATAGTAGGAGACTCAATCTATTCTTTCTGAAGTGACATTCTGAAGTGAGACTTTAATAAATTTTAATAAGGCATGTACTTACAAGTGCTTTAATTTAAAAAATTTTGCCGCCAACCAAAATTTTATGGCACATATATAAATAAAAGTCGAAAAACATAAACCAAACAGTAAACTTTGATTGTGAAAACTTTAATTTGTTGTTACAAAAATTATTCTCAAATCTTAAAGTAAGGTTTTAATCCACAAAATGACACTACATATTGATACATAAGAGAAACCGTTCTTAAAACGGATTTTCAAACGAAAGACAGACATTTTAGGTGTCTATTGCCACTAGAACGAAACAAGTCTCGGAAACTTTTAAAAGAGTATTAAAACTATACCACATTTGTTAAAAGCAAATTCATTTTTTTCTGTATATGTATTTGTTTTTGATTATATTTTTCAACCCACTACAGAATTTCATCAAATAATAGCAAATCGGCAGAACAATCGGTATAAGTAGCGTTCACCGATTGAATAGTTTGATGACGCATGCAAAAAGTAACAATAAAGGAACAACAGAACTTTTTTTATATATAGCTGCAATCTTTAACATTTGTTAAAATTACTAATTTGTAGAATTACTGAAACATTCCCAGCAGAGATTATTTTGTCGTCAAATTTCGCAAAAAATGCCTACGCAATCAAAATCGTGGTCCCTCCGCGCAATATTAATTCTCAAGAATGAATACCTAAAGAAATGAATAAATTAATTCTGTAAAAGTTTTTTCTCTGCCCGAGAGTGTAGTTGCGGGGAAAACAACCAGGCTTTCTGACTAAAGCGAAAACGGATTAGTTCTTAAAAATGAATACTTGAACAAATAAATGAGCGTATGAATTCTGTAAAAGTTTTTTCTCTGCCCGTACAGTGTTATTGCGGGGAAAATATCCAGGCTTCGCGACTAAAGCGAAACGTGTTTACAACACACAAAAGATTATTGATACCAGTGCATCTTTTATAATTTTATGAAAAAATGCAGTCAAGAAATATTTTGTTTATAACTTCACACATATTGAAGGCAGGATTGGAGCTATTGTAGCGTATTTATTACGTTAATCTTCACTACTTATAATAAAATCAAAAGTTTGTATCTCTCCAGTTCACACATGGTTAAAATCACCTACCGATTTTCGTAAACTTTGGAACAAAAATACTTCAGAATAAGATAACTGCACTGGAGAAGCGATTTGGATAAAACAAAAATTTAATTATTATTATTACTATTTTTTTTTCTTTGTGAAATGTTTACGTAAATTCTCTTATCTGCTATGGAAGACGTTTGTTCACTCTTTCACTTTTCGTCACAATTTCTGCCCTGTAAAAAGTACATAAAATAAAAATGTATTTGAAGTTCGTATGACGATTAGAAAGCCATTAATAATATCGGGTAAGAATTGTTTTTAGAAAATCAAATGTGCTGCTAGATCTGTAAATCAGCAGAAATATGGATCGAGTTTGAGAATGCCATTACCAAAAGAAAGATAAGTGAACTTATTTTTGTCTTACGTTGTTTAGACTACAGATTACGTAAGTAATGAAGTCATTGTTCCATTGAAAACTACACTAAAAATTAGGAATGCGTAAGCAAAAAAAATAAGAGTTCATTGAAAACTGTTTTCGGTTTTAGTAATATCGTCTCTGATTCTTTGCATAGTTGTAATGACCCTTGTCGTTTAAGTAGTAAAAAGAAATGTTTCTGCAGTGGATGACTCCATCTAGCTGACAAGCACAAGGAGTTTCGATTCGAATTATTACATGTAAGTTCAGTTCATTAAACAAGTTTTATCCCAACTGTTGTGTTCCCGATGAATTTTCCATTTCCTTATAGACCTCGCTTTTCTTCTGAATTAAATTTCGATTTATTTTCCTGACTTAGAATGTACATCATGTCTACTGCTTTGAAACATTGTCAAGCATTATTTCTATTGAACATTTTTTGTAACTAGAGTTCGTCCAGCGGTCGAAATTTGACCGTAATTCACTAAATTTTTCTGCCGCTTCGAATGTTTAAACAACTTTTAGACATTTTAGTTTTTCGGTTTGAGAACAGTTTGTTTTGTTTTGTCTAAATATTTCAATTAGCGATGATCTCTTCTCACTGATTGATCACTGAATTAGTTACTTAATTTAATCGTTTGTAACACATATTATGCATACATTTTATCTTTGTGCACTCATTTTCTTGTAAAGAAAATAGATATAAAAATTTTAATGCCACACTATTAATATTGAATAAATTAGAAATGCAAACATTCACTTTGAATTTAAGAGTTAAAAACGCTAATGCAAATATACGAACATATTTCGTTGACTCGAAGCAAAACAACACGTCATTGCACTTATTATCTCATTCTGTATTATATAGTGTTAGCTTCAAATTGTATTTTATTTTGTTTGACATGGCAATGGACAAACAATCTGTATGATTTATCATATATATGTATATATATATTATAACATTGGAAAATGGATTAACAACTTAAGATTAGTATTATTTTGCTTTGACATTAATTTAATAGATAAAATTTTCTCATTTATTTTGTTCTTGACGTTCCATATTCTTCGACTAATAAATAGTAAAAAATGTTTGAGTATTGTACAAATATCGTAGGAGTAGTATGAAAGTATGACGAAGAAAATTTTTTTAAAAAAGTCTTTAAATCTACGTCGAAAGTAAAGGAAAAAACCTATTTCCAATTTTTTTTTTTTATTGCTAACTCTAAAACTCATCAATAGCTATTAAATTATAAAAAAAGGTGATAAAATCGGTTGGCAAACAGAGGAGAAAATGGTACTAAACTCTTTGCTGATTTATATATAGATAGTTTACTTTCTTGAAGTTAGCTGATGCCATCGCTTATGCTGAAACAAGTAACTTGTTGGCATCATATGTTTTAGTTAAAGCGGGAAATTAAAATAAATAAACAAATGCTTAAAAAGGCTATTTACTCTTATCACAGCTCTGGTACCAAAACGTCCCTGGGAAATAAATTCCTGAAAACTATTTATTTATTTAGTTTTGATTCCATTGCTTACTTTCGAAATAAGTCAAAACAATTGATGTTACAGTACAACATATTACACGCGCAAATTCAAATATGGCGCTCAGTGTTACAGTAGTTCAAATATCAGAGCAGTAAATTATGAGCACAGGTTTTTGGCACGATCACCAATTCTGATCCAGTATTTATTTTCTCATTTTATATAAAATGTTCTTGCATGTGCTAAGGTCGGGGGGCAAAGAAAGAATATGTGCAGTTCTAAGATCAGTAAAGTAAATGCAAGTCGATTCATCCATAAGCTGAGAAAAAACTTTCTCAAAAACAGCCAGACCTTTAAATTTAAAGATCGTTGCAAAGTGCGACAGTATATTCTATGCATTTAATGGTTTAACTTTTGCATTTGCTTCTCGATGCTGTTTTATTGGCTCCTTGCCACGTTATAAATCTATTCGCATGCCATTGCCCCTGTTTAGAGTCGCCAGGCACGAAAACTATCATTTTTTTAGTGAAATATCTTGGAACATACATTATTTACTTCTGAGAGAAAACTATGTTTCTTTTTGCACCAATTTCTTTCAATAGAAATTTATTTCTCACGAGTGAAACAAAAGACGCAAATATGATATGACATTTTATGTAAGTGTGTTAAAGGAATGGACAGATAGTGTATGAAAAAGCCGAATTTAGTTCACTTTCTGTGCACAACACAAATAGTTTTAATTACTTATCCAACTACTAAGCTTTAAATATCGGTATTAAAGATGATCTTTTAAATTGTTTAAACATTGGGATCAGTCGGAAGCTTAATACTGATAAATATCTCTCATACGATATTTTAACATTTTTGAGAATAGTAACTAATATACGTTCGTTTATATTCACTCGTTTTTATAATTTGATAGAAGTTGTAAAGAAAGTATAATTGACAAAAGGGGGGGGGGAGGGATTTCCAGAAAAAGTGCATTGTTTGAAAAAAAGGTGATTTTTTTCCCTTGAAATTTTGTCTTTTCATACTTAGCATGAAGCATGGTACTTAGAAATAAAGTTTGAATCAAGCACACTTGAGAAATGCACCGAATCAAAGAGCGTCAGCAAAAGCATCATCTACATATAAGTCATAATCTAGCATTCGGATTTTCTTCCAACAAACTTTATAGGATAGAACTTTGACGAAGAACATATACAAAGAGGCTTTTTGACTTTTCGTATTTTAAGGCTATTTTCAGCGCGTTAATTTTTAACAATAGAATCTTTAGGAGAAATTTAAATCTATTCGCACCAAAAAAAAAAAAAAAAACGAACAAATTGAAGAGATTCGGAACATAGTTTTAGTTTTTCCCCCCTGAGATATCGAAAAACGGCACTACCAAGACATAAAATAATTTCTCCTTAGCAGTAACATTGGAAAATATGATAGATTGATTGATTGGACTGTTCTGTAAGTTTAAAGCGCTTAAATTTTCACATAAAGAAAGAGATACAACTGGTCTTTTTTCCTTTAAACTGATAATTGAGACGTAAGTATATTTTATTTTTACTCTTACGTTTTGATATTAAAATTTTTTGCCTTGTTTAGCCTGATGTAACTAGTCGAAAGTGTTTCATGGGTAATAAAATTTGAAATTTAAACTGAAATTTGGGTGAGAAACTTATCACGAAAACAATACTTTCTTTTCTTCGTAGAAGGAGCCTTTATTGCAAATTTGATTGTAAAATGAATATTACTAAACTGAATGAACTTACAATTAGAAAACACTGAAATATTGCCTAAGAGTTTCAGATAATGCGTTTTATTTCGTTCACATAATCGGTAGCGATTTTCCTACTACACAGAAGACATTTGTTTTGTTTTAAGATTCAACTGATTGATTTTGTTTATAGAGTTGAAAAGATAGATTTAAAGTACATTAGAATTGCTTAGTACTTTTACAGGAAAGTGGCTTTAAAAAAGGCCAGCTTGAAAGCTGTATGATGATAGAAGTAACTAACTGTTAATTGAATTACGCTTAGCTGCACAAACCTTCTTAATGTCTAATAATAGTGGTGTTGCTGAATAATTTTCTCCAACTATCTTCAAACGGAGAACAGAACGTCTGGTATATTAGGAGTTTGTTAAGGTTTAATGTTACTGACAAAAGCGAAAATTGTCTCAAAAGTAGTTCGAGTATTTTCACAATGAAGCAACAGTTTCTAAGCAGCAATGAAAAAAAAGAGAGACCGAATTCTTTTACGGGTTTCTAGAGTTTTTATTGATCATTAATTGCATAAAAATCCGCTTACTAATCGAATGAGATCAGCGTAAGTCTTTAGTTAATTAAATTTCGTCAAAAGTAATTAATTTATCAGTTACGCAAATATTTACAAGTGGTGTACACAAAGAACTACTCTTCAGTTGAAAGATAAGGAGGAACCATTGAATTGGCAATAAGAACAGTATGGTTGACATTAAAGACGTCAGTTCGAAACTCTAATTTAAGATCGTCTTGTATGCAGAACAGCTCAGATATACGATGTTTTTGTAAGTATTATTTCATTTTTTAATATCTGGATCGTTACTAAAATAAATAAGTTCTATAGGTGCTACATAATAACTTTAAGTTTATTTTTAATAGTTTATACTTTTAATTTGACCAGTTTTTACTACTTCTTAGAAGAAATTAATTTTCTCAATTAAAATAATTGAGTGTAACTGTCTTCAAGCTTAATTATGAATGGTGTTATATATTATTGTTGAGTAGATTATGTAATGAAAAAACTAGGATAGTAAAATCCCCTGCTAAACGCGCATACAAACGTATCTCAACTTTCGACAATAAAGCAGTAGACAACCTTCTTTCTCTCTTGCAAAACTCAATAACATAAAATTTTCTTGAAACAAGGGTTAGAAAAACTGATTTCTAGTAGTTGCATGAGAAAGTTTTTGCTGTTTAAAATCCTTTGATGGACTGTTTGTATATATATAGTTCTAGTATAGGTGTATTAAAATATTTTTTGGATTTAGATTGATTTCAGAAAAGAAAAAAAAACGAAGGAAAGAAATTCATGTCAGTCAATAAAATCAAATTAACTTGTTTTTAATCCTTAACCGTACCCTCCGCCCGGGCTTTTTTTTTCCTTTCTTTTCTTTGTTACGTGCTCATGGGTGCTATCTTTTGGAATGTGAAGAAATATTCGCTGCTTGAAATGTGACAGCTGATCTCAAATGCGAATACTATAAAGGATGAGCACCTTTGGAAGATTTACCCAGAAATTTCTAAAAATTAAAGAAACTTTAGAATATTTAATGTAATTAAATGATGAAATCAATGACCCTGAATTATTGCCACCTGATCCAGATTTAGTCATGGATGATAAAGAAATTGATAGTTTGATAGTACTTGCTCTGGCTGGAAAAAAGCAGCTGGGAAAATTGAAATTTGGAAAGGAGTAATCTCTGATGAAGAAATTAGTACATAATCCGTCTAAATCATAAATGACTCTGTAAGAACATTGGTTCCTACTTAGAAAATACCGAATTTCTCTGCTTCAGAACAAGCTTTGGAGTTTCTTGAATCCCGTATATATAATAATATTGCTCATCTAGGGGGGGGGGGGGGATTTGTGTACACCAATAAATATTGCAAATTCATTGATGGACATTCAGAAAAAAAGCGCAACTTTTTTTAAATGGTAGGGTGACTATATTTTAGGAAAAAATCTTAATGGGAAACAACGCCGATGTCAGCTGAAAAGCTATATCCCCTCCCCCCACTGCAATTAATATTTTACTCAGAAAGTAAAGGTTATTAGAACCGAACGGTTCCATGCAAGATAATTTACTGCTGTTATTTACTCATAACTATAAAATTTAGGAAAAAGTGAGTTACAAAAATGCTCTTTACGAATAATGTTCTTATTATAAGGGAGATAAGAGGTAAAATAGCCTTTTATGTAAGTGCAGTAAGTTAAGCATTGACTTTTTTTTAATTACTCTTTAAAAAATGGGATTGATTAGAAACATTACTGCGTTAGAGATAAATTTCTAGATAATAATAGAAATATAGAATACTGTAATATATATTTTATTGGAAATATTCTGAATAATAACAGAAAAATGTATAAAAAAGTTACTATTTTCTGAATAATAATGTAAGTATAGATAAAATAGAGTAGAATACGTGTAAAATTTAATTATTTTTTAATTAAAGTTGTAAACAAAAAATTAGATCCCAGAAATAACCTTTAGTACTTTTTTTTAGTGTATTAAATAAATAAATATCACAATTTTTTGAATATTTCGCATTCAAAGTAAATTGCGCCACCTTTTGGATTATGCATATGCAAATTTCATAGTTGTAAGTACAATAGGTTAATTTGAACATCGCACACACATACATAGCCTTTTATAATAGGAAGAGATTGTAAGATACATAAAGTGATTGAATTCCGATCTTAAAAAAAGTGAATTGACTCACAATAATTTAAAAATATAAATTGATTCTTTATTTTGAAATGATATTGATACAAATGAGACAGCACACACTGACAGCCTTTAAACTATGATTCAGCGATTTCTAAAGCTCTAAGAGCAACTTCAACAGAAAATACATTTGAAGCATTAATGTACAGTGTAAAAGCACAAGGCTGTTATTCATTGTTCCGACGATAATTCTGTTGAAACTTGTTTTTACTTCAGACACCTTTTTTTTTTTTTTTTTTTGAAGCTGACGTACGCATAAAGGTCTTCTTGAATAACTTCAGCAGTATAGAAATCCTATTTCTTCCTATCTCTACAGATAGACCCCCAAACACACATTTTCCGCATCGTAAAACCTTACTTTCTTTTTTTTTTATTTCTCAATATTTATTTTTTTACTTAACTTTTTTTAACGATATTTTTGTAATACCATTAAACCTTCTTTCATTCTTTTTTTAACTTTTACCTTTAAAAAAAGCTAAAAATGAGCCATATTTTCTTCCTGCGTATTCTTGACAATGCTTAAGAAAAACGCAGATATAATTAGAAAACGGCATGGTATTACAGCGGATACACCAAATCATGACTTATAAGACTGCTAATTTCAAATTGAAGGATGGTGAATTCGTCTGAGCGATTCACTGTGCTTTCCATGATTTAAATATTTTCAAATTACTTTTCAAAAACAGGAAGCTTGGAAATTTTGCTTCATGCACTTCTCACAATGAAGACAACGAGCCTTAAAATTAAAAACTAGTTTTGAATATAAAGTTGCTCGCTGTCCAAATCACGCTTAAAAAAGGATAGACTTCCAATGCTTTTTCAAGTTTTAAGTTAAAAATGTCGCTTTTTACCTATTTCTTCCACAGATAATCATCGATAAAAATTCAGTCAGATCATACAATCTTCAAAAAAGCAGAAAAAAGAATTACATTCTTAAAATATCTTTTAAAAAACTTTTTTTCCTCCCAGTTATTTTCTCATGCGTTTGGTTTATCAGTTTTATTTGACTCCCCAAACAACAGTCCTAAAATCCCTTTAATTTTTAATACCCAATCGTCTGCTTAAAAAAAAGTATTTTAAGTAAAAAAAAATCTGAATGAAATTAAAATACAAATACAAGTGTAACAAAATAAATGATAGATGAAATTAGTCCAATGCCTTCCCAGTCCGAAATTAGATTCTGTGATTGAGTATGTTTTCATACGCCAAACATGTGTTCCTGGAACAAAATAAGATAACAGCAGGAAATAAGACATCTATCTGGTCCCATCTCATATTAATCACATATTTATCGACTTTAGATAATGATCTTGTCATGTACCATTTCACCAAAGTCTTCTACTTTAATTGCTTCTTTTTTCCCCTAAAGTATTGATTTTTTACCGTATGAGGACAATTAAAGACTGCAATTGAGGCACTCTTATCAAAAATAATGAAGGAAGTAATTTTTAATAATGATCATAAGAATGATTTTAAATTAAATTGTCAACAATGATGTGATGGATTTTTGATAAGGAAAATACGAGCTAAAATTTCATCTAATATTTAAAATGTTAAAAGCTGTGCGATTTTTTAACTTTATTTATTTTTTTACGTAACAACGAAAACAAATAAGCAAATCAGAAAAAGTGCTTAGTCAATTAAAAAAAAAATTAATAAAATTTCGAGAGAAATTAGATTTATGTTTTTAGCAAATATTATTATAATTATATATGCATTGCTACGTGCCTTATAATAATGTAAAACAAAATGGATTAATTGAAAATATAATTTTGGGAAGAAATATTAGGCTTGATGCGAATTCATTTTTTCTATTTCGAAACAAAATTTTTCTAATAAGAGATCAAATCGAGACTTTTTGTTATCAAATAATTAATGTAAAAACGGTTGATTCAGAGTAAATTGGAGCGCTGCGCTGTTATTAATGTTTTGCTTCCATTCATTTGGAATTCTTTATTTATTTTTTAAGAAAGAAGTGAGCTTATTATTACATTATCATTTTTATTATTATTATTATTATTATTACTACTAATTGCTTTCTCCGCATTTAATCCTCGATATCAGAGTGCAGGCTGTATAGATAATGTACATAAAATCCACTCCCTGTAGTAGATCTATACAGGGCCCAATCAGGAAAACTTTAATGGCGCAGCATACATTTCAGTAGGGCCCTCATGAGTTCTTTTGACCATCAGAAGAAGTGAAAATACTATTGCGAAATTAAATTATGAAAGTATTGTGTATATATCTGGACATGTATGCTAATCGTTTAGAAGTACTAAAACAACACAGCATTCACATAAGTTAGCGCTGGTTCACAAAAAAGTAAAAGCAGACCCTTTGGTAAACAAGTTTTTAACAACTATGAAAGTCGGAGTTCACAAGTTGACATGTTATCTTGTTTTTCTGTTGCGTCAAAACTTCTTTTTGACATTTTTTTTTAACTACAATTGTTCAAATAAGTTCACTGTAATGAATCCATTAAAATATTTTTTTAGTTTTCTTTGCTTTTATGTTTTCTTTTATTTCATTAAACAACGAAGCAACATTATTGAAACGCTTAGTTTCCCTCTAGAGGGTGGCACCTGGGCTCTAACAATGCGGAACTACACTAGAAATTTAATTTATACAAGGGTATCCACCCCAAACATATACTTAATGGACCTTTAACATGCCGCATAATCATACGACATTGACACTGTCGATCTTCTGCATCCTGAAAATTCACCAACACCAGTCTTGATCTTGTGAACTGGGGCGTACCAGTCCTGCGCCTTACCACGACGCCACCGTGCAGGCAAAAAGAGAAACATTTAAAAATAAATTCACAAAAACACATTGGTCATTTTATGCGAAAATTTATACACTAAAATTTCCGTAAAAGCACCGAAGGGAAACTAAGCGCTCCTTTAAGTTTACGAACAACTTGTTTTAAATCAAATAATCCTGTTTCTTGGTAACAGTTTCTCAATAAACGTCTTGGTTTTCGCACTCTAAAACTACAGTGAAAAATTTATTAAGTTGCGTAAAACTGAACACTTGAGATATGCGACGACCAGTTTAAAATTTGTAAACAAATACATAAAGAAACGCTTGAGATCGTTGACTACCAGCTTAAAAATTGTCAAAAAGGCATTATATATTGTTGGCGTACAGTTCGACTTCAGCTCTCGCAGCTTGCTAACCCTCGGCGGCCGCCTTCCTGACTCCGGAGGCATTTTTAGCCGAGCGGCCTAAGGCGTGGGATTCCGAGCAACGTGGGCTCAACACAGAACTCTCATCCAGCTTTGTTTACCCGAAATTGTAATTTAGCGTACTCACCGGATGGTTTCAACATTGTAATACATTATCTGTTGCAATCATATTACGGAATTTTGTAGTTTCTTGTTTTAAAGTCTGTCATTTTACGTCACACTCCGGATAAATTACTTCCTGGAGATTCTCCTGTGTTTAAGGGTAACTATTTTTTACAGTGTACGTTATGTTCTTGAAATTTTATTTCATGCATAAACACAGTTATATTTTAGTCAAAACGTAACTTCACTGTAGTCTTAGGAAACGCAGTACTCTACGTGTTCAGAGTTCATTTTATTTAAAGTTGGACAAAATGAATGAAGGCGCAATAGATGATACCTTCCCGACCAAATTATTTATGCTAATTTGTATCTAGTATAAAGTAGTATCCATATTTTAAAAAAAATGTCATACGTCACTCATTGTTTTAGAAGTAACATGATCATGTAATTTTCACCATATATTCGAGGCCTTGAACTTTGACCCCCTCCTCAAGGAAATATTAGTCAACATTTCAAAGGGGGCACGCTTCAGTTTTTCTTATCACAGTACCACGAACACGTTCTAAAAGTTTTAGGAAAATTGAAGACCTCAACTATCGCAAGTTTTCCAACTTTTAAAAGAATGACTCTTAACTTCTGCAAGATAAAATGCTGCGAAATACTTATGAAGTCTTCAAACAGCGATTATAGTGCAAGTAATGACTCGTCTACAACAGACTTTGCGTGAGAACCTGACAAAGAAGTTTAAACATTCTGCACACTCCCATTTCTACTCTAATATTATCGGAGGAACGATTACTGTAAAAGTTCTGAAATGACTTTTCTTAAAAATACGTGTTACATTAACTAAAACCACGCGGCGAAAAGTTTCATTAAAGATTTTCATCAGATGAAACCTTTCTCTCAACTTTCCTCTGCCCGCAGCCGTGACATTAAATAAATGTTGAAGTTCTCAAAGAAAACTCACTGCTACAGCATTAATTAATAAAAACTGAGAAGCGAAAATAATGAAATACTCATACTGAGACTTTATTCTGAATGAAAACCGATTCTGGTAATAAATATTAAGTAACATTTCGTTCTGTAATCAAAAGAAGTTAAGAAAATCGCAGGAGAAGTGGGCCACTCCACTTTTTGAGTTGAAAAACAAGAAATTCAAACGTTCCAACGAGACGCGGATTCCGTTTCTGATTGGCTGAAATCCTTATCAACGAAGTACCAAAAGATCATACTTTAGATCCTATTTAGTTAAGAACAAGAAATTTTATTTTGTTAGCTGATCGTGAACAGCACATTTGCGAAGCGATTCTTAAGAAATTCCTTAAGAGATATGTCTTCATTCAATTATTTTTTTTAGCATACATTCCATTGGTTTAAAATGAAGTATTATTGATATTATTTGATAACATACTGAGTGTATTATAAACTATCATTAAAGTAAATAATGTTATTAATTTACAGATAATAAGGGGTGGCCTACTTCTGGATCAATATTCAACCAATTGCACCAGAAGTGGGCATAGAGAGCTCACTACTAGGACACAGGGGTTTTTATTAAACAGACTGTTTACAATGCCTATCAAAAAAGTTATGTCTTAAAAAGTCATTTTATATAAATTATTTTTACTTAATTTTTATCAGAACCAATGGTGGGTCACTTGGCCCACTTCTAGTGTATTAAAGTTCCACTACTTGTGCACAAATAGAACATTCTGACAAATTACACTAGCCGGGGATGTTTGTGTTTTAGGTTTTGGAAATTGACTTTTGTCTATTTTTGGCGCGGAATACGATCTTTTTTTATCGCGTCAGTAATTTTTAAAAATCGGAAATTTAAAAAATTGAAACAGATTCAAAATGTTTCTTTCATTTATTATTAAATTTTTAACTCATACTAACCTTTGTTATATCACACCAGTAGTGCAAAAAGATCACAATTTAAAATTGACTATTTTCTCAAGAATTTTTTAGTCGATGAAAATGTTTAACAAAAAAACATTTTCATCGACTAAAAAACGACTTTTTTTTTTTTTTTTTTTTTGATCGAGTCTCGCGTTAACCTTTTCCGAATGATGTAATTTTATAAAGGACTTTATTCTTGCGCAATATACGTATGCAGTTGCCTTCCTACCATGGTTGAATAATTCCCGAAGAACTCATTAAAACATACTTATTTGTTGATTTACTACCATTTTAGCTTTCTTTTATGGACCTCTTGCATTAGGGTTGCATTGTTTTTATTGTAGTACATCAAAAGTCGACTATTCCCACTTTTGGTATGCCCACTACTGGTGCATTCAAAGAGTTGCTATCCCCACTACTGGTGCATTCAAAGAGTTGCTATGCCCACTACTGGTGCATTCAAAGAGTTGCTATGCCCACTACTGGTGCATTCAAAAAGTTGCTATTCCCACTTCTGGTGCATCGGAGCGATCTAAGTTTTGTTTTTTTTTTTGTTTTGTTTTGTTTTTCAAAATTATGTTATAATTATTTTCATATTTCAGGTGATTGTTATTCTAGATAAGGGTACAGACAACCACAAAAAATATAGATTAGCAAAAGTTCTTTAAAGCTTAGATAATAATCGTGGAAATAGTTAAGTGGCCCACTTCTGGTATTGTTACCTTATATAATAAATTTCTGCTTGCAATAACTATGTCATTGCCGCCCAGTGGCCTAGTCACTAAACACAAAGCTCACGTGCATTAATCTGGTTTAAATCCCACTCAAAGATAAGATTGGATGTTACTGTTTAATCTAGCACTTCATCCTATCACATTCCAGTTGGTCGGATCCCACCTTTCGCTGTGTTCATTGCGATCCATAAGAACACCTCACGCGCGTTTCGTTTAATCACATGTGTTCATAAGATGACCACCTATTAGGTTCTAAACAAACATAGGCGAACAACAAAACGCTACTTCCTTTTTGTTTGTCCTTCGTAAGGCAGTAAAGGTTGTCTTAATTTTTATCAGAACCAATGGTGGGTCACTTGGCCCACTTCTCTATATAAAATGTATAAAAAATGTATTTTGTCAAAATAGATAGAGAAGATTCATACTTCTATTCAGAGAAGCTTATTTCCCATTTTATTTCCAAAATATTAAAGATAAAACCGTAAATTTATTTGAATATGTTTCAAGATCAATTTAGTGAAGAATGAAGTAAACACACAGAACAGTTAACTTTCAGATTATATTAACTAATTGAATGAAACGAGACAAATAGTATCAGCAAGCGTGCATCTAGTAATAAGAGTGACAACAACGGATTTTACCAGCTTTAACTTTTTATCAACACGCCTGCGCATCGCCGCTTTTACAGCGCCTCTTGGCGATGCGCAGGTGGTAAAAATATGGCGGCGGGGAGCATGCGCAGTAGCCGTTGTCATCACTCTTACTACTTGAGGCACGCTAGTATCAGCATAATGGGGCTGTGGCAGCCTAGTGGTTAGCACGTCGGACTTCCACCTGGAAGGTCGCGCGTTCGATACCCACTGAAGACCACCATGCATACTTGGGGATATGTGCATGCAAAATCCGTAGACCCCACTACCTCTTCCCGCGCGTAAGCAATCCTAAGGCCTCGGCTAACAGGTAGGGGTCTGGTGGAGAAAAGTGTCAGCATAATGGAAACCTATGGTAAATTATGAAACCAAAAATTTTCATAACTCTCATTTTTAGAAAATTCAATACCAAAACATTTCACATCTTTTGAATTATTTATTTAATTTATTTATTTATTTACGAAGCAAATTTAAAGTACAAAATAAGTGATTGCAATAACATAATCATTCATTCAATAACAAATATAAAATATATATACTGTGTTGAATCACATAGTTTCAAAAGCAAAATATACTTTAACCTTTTTATATATATTCTGTGATTCTTTTAAAATTATTCAGTTATGCTAGGATATGAAACTTAAGCCTTCAAAGAAGTATGGAAAGCTTAAGTTCAGTTTATTACTAGTGGAATAGCTTTAAAATAAACTCTGTAAGAAAAATAGCTATAGATTGAGCTGAGAGCGTTCTTCGCCGTTTTACTCGTTAGAGATTAAACAGTTAATTAATGTTTTTGTTTTGGAAATATTTAAGCCGCTTTGGCGATGAATGTTTTAAAATGATTTATTTTCGATGTCATAAGTGAAGCGTTAGGAATTATATGTATGAACGTATATATATATATAGTAAAACCTGTAAAGTTAACCCCTTTTGTCAGAGAATGGAATTAGCCCTATATATTATTTAATGTATAGAAATCCTTGTAACTTGACCACCTAAGTTGACCACATAAAAAGCCCTTTGTAAGTTGACCGCCTAATTATTACTATATTTCGCTTATGGGCTGCAATAGAGGCACAACTCACAAAATCATGTTTTGAGATAAGTGGGTTTAAAGTTTTCATTGCTAAGGGAAATGCATAAGAAATGCTTTAGTTTGCTGCCATCTTATGGCCTAATATTGAATTATGAGTTGTGCTAGTATTGCTGCTGAAAAGAATGTGTATTTTCTTATTTACATCTGTTCTTAGTCCAAAATGCGTGTGTTTTGAGTTGTGCCACTATTGCAGCCCATGAGCGATTTATTTGTTTAACTATTTTTGCAAAGATAAAAAAAAACTTAAATAACTTCTCCAGGATATTTTTTATGCTATAATGTTAGACCAGTTATTGTCTGGATGGATGAAACATCAATATAAAGTTTGCATAAACCTCTGTGTACGTTAACCATACGGAAAAACTACTATGAGCTCTCTTTTGTTCTTTAACTAAGTTTCTTCTTTTACTTTTAATTAATCCAGCCATTTTTAAAAATTATGTATGTTTAGGGAATCTTTACCATCAAATAAGTAACATACGTAATTAATAACATATTTATCTTTATTTTAACTAAGTGCTTTAATTTCAAAGTTGTATAGGATACGTTGTGAGTCATTCAGGCTAAATGTATCTAATAATATTTTAGATAATTGCGAAAAAATAGCTAGTTAATAATTTTAAAGTTTTTACGTTACATGAAGTTGTATTTTAATTAGTTACAAATGAATAAAAGCATAGTGTAAGAACTGACAAAAAAAAAAAATATCTACCCTCTGTTAGTTGACCACCTGTCTAAGTTGACCACTAAAGTGCTGCACCGTAAGTGGCCAACTTACTCTATATATATATATAGTAGAAGTTTATAGAGAGACCGGAGGCTTTAGACTCTTCTAAAATTAATCAAATGTTTTCGATGATGTTGAGTAGAATGCCTTTTGCTTTTCTTGTTTTAAAATAAATATATATAAAATCGGTTCAATTGGTAGCTGACAAAAAGAACAGATCAGCAAAAATGTTAACCAACCAGCACTCGCAAATCTTGCTTACTTTTCCCACTTCAAGTCGCACTCACTGTTTATCCTGGTATCCATCTGCACTTACCTATTGAATTAACTGAAGTCTTCTAGAAAAAGCAGCATTTTCTTTCTGACATGAAAAAGCATTCACACAAAAGTTTCAATCATTTATGCAAAGAATTATTTATGTATTAAAAAAAGAGAAAATTTTTCCTCTGTAATTATCAAGCAAGTATCACAATAACGCAACAAACAAAGATTCTGAGGAGTAATATCATTCATTCTTCAATGAATTTATTTTGTGAGTTAAAGAGAATTTTCAAGACCATTTCATATTTGAAAGGATGCCACTTATATTCTTCTTAATAACGTAAAATTTTCATTTTATACAAAACTTGAACTAGCAGTTTCATTTTATGGCAATGATTTGAAAGACCCAATAAGTGGAATCGATGCAATTTTGTTCCAATCATTAAATACTCAACTTGCATTATTAGCCAATGCATCTATTCAAGTATGGAAAATGTCTTCGCTCTCTTGCTTTGTCTTTTTTTTTCAATTTAATAGACTTGTAAGCTCGCAATTATGCAATAACAAAGCAGTCTATGGAAACAGTATTTACTGTTTACATAGACTGCGCTTTCGACCTGATTTTAAGAATAAGGAATTAACGTACCCAAGGTTTCCCCTACACTTATCTACTAACATTAGCTCCCTACTGAAATGCATTTCTATTTGCGCTTTTCGTTATTAAAAAAATTAAGTCATTGCTAAATCCGTGGAATCATCTATCTTTGACTACACATTCCCACCAGATGCGTGCATATAAAATTGAATTTTCCAAGTAGAGTTGCGTTTAGATACATTTCGTTTAACCAGGCTTTATTAGGTACGTTAGTTGCCGGTTCGCATTTCCCATAGTTACGTTTCGGCAAATGGTTCTTCAGATTAATTATTTCTTCAAAAACCTTGAATAAAAAGAATGAGTTAATAAATAGTAAAAAATTCCTTGTTATATTTCTAGTTATCAATGATATTGATTTACTATTTTTTTAGTTTCGCATTTTATAACTTAATTAAATCTCTGTGACAGAAGGTACGGAAATAATACTTTTTTTATTTTGTCGAGATTTCTCAGTAAATGAAAATATTTTTATACAGGTACTGGCAATATTTTAAACAACTACTCAAAAAAAAAAAAAAAAAGAGGAAGGAATGCCAAATGAGTTCACTTCAAGTATAAACGGGTGACGATATTTATCATAGTGATTAAATTGAGATGTGAGCATACTCCTATGTTAAGGATAAGGTATTATTTGGTAAGCGCTACAGATAGCTGTAGCGCTTATCATAACTATTTACTATATTTTTAACTACACTATTCCTTAATTATAACCTATACTAATATATCTATTACCCATTCTATTTTTTTTTCACAACTTGGAGGCACTTGCTTGTCGGCATTTGCCGTTTTCAAAGTCAAGGGAATAGCCGATATTCGTGAAGGGCCACCTGATAGGTGACCAGCATTAAGCCCAACACGCTGTAATCAGATGACACATGATAGGGCCACCACAGTTACGCCACCTCCCTCTTTAGACCTGAGATTGAAGGGGAAGGAAATTTTCTCCAGTTTCCGTTACCCTTGAAACTGCCACTGGACTTCAGCGTCCACAGATTTTACATGCATGTATCCCCAAGTGTACATGGTGAGTAATCAGCGGGCCGGGTTTCGACCCCCAAACGTTTGGGTACGAAAAACGACGCCCTAACCAGTAGGCTACCACGGTTTTCATTCTAAAATGGAGCCTCTACATACTCTTATAAACAAATTCTGATCATCTACTTTTGTTCTAACTATCTATTCTTAACCTCTTAATGGCACGAAGTTAATTTTTGAGTTAGGTCTCAATTTATTTCATTAAATAAATAATCTAAGTAATTACTAAAAGGCAAAGGAATCTCTTTTGCCAAATTTTTTCCAATCTAAATTTTAATTCATAAAAATCGTACTTTCAATTCAGGCACCTATTTAAGAATAAATGCCATTTATAATTTGCCCAGATTTTTTTCAATTTAACGGTTAGAATTGCTCTGATTTCTATCCGATTGATATATCATCTTAGTCTGCAATTGTCTTCTATATTTACGCTGCGATTAAATCGAGTTTTCAATGAACACTGGAAAATTAGAATTTTCCAGTGCTCCATCTCTTAAAAGAGAATTTCTGACTTTCTCCAGCCTCTGGTACCCTTAGAACTGCCTCGGGATTTCAGGGCCCAAAGATTTTACATATATCCCCATGGTTTAAAATGTTATTCCACTTTTTTAGCCATGAGGCTTTAGTAAACTTTTTTGATTGTTCATGGCATCAGGACAAGGTCAGTTTGTCGTAATTCCTTGTACTAGAAATTAATTTACTTAAATTAGTTATGTACCGTTTTTTTTTCTAAATTATTAACCCTTCCAAACTCTGAATTTAATTTTTGCTACAGCTCAAAAAGTTCAGTAAACTTTTACAAACACTAATCTGCATTTCAATTCTAAGTTCATAAATCCCTCTATTAAAAGAGAGTTATCGTTATGTTAAGATAACTCTCTTTTAACAAAAGGGGCTATGTTTAACAACGAACGCAGATCTCATAATTATTAGGCCTGACGAAGAACAAGATAAAGAGCTCCCAACTGTATAGGTTATTGATGCTAAAGCATAAGGGAATATATGTCTTTTAATTCTAAACAAAACTTATCTTTGTTTACAACACGTCGTTAAATGCGATTTGAAACCGAGAAAAGTTAAAACCTTTCTAGGAGTGTGTCACTTTATATGTATCTTTCAATTTTCCTTAGAGAAAAATATAGCAGTAAGAACATATGTTATTAAAAGTAATTTAAAAACAGAAATGATTTTTTCCAGAAAAAGGAAGTTCAACATTTTACTTCTATTTTTTTATTTATTTCGAAATATTGCAATGGGGGCAATACAGCTGTTGTTCAGAACTTGTATTATTTTCTATATCGATAGCAGAAAAATCTGGGGTAGCCGGAGGTAAGCTAATGTAAATAAAAATGTTTAAACAAAACTTTGAATCTATGAAGAAAATTTTATCCTACACTCGCACGCACACACACACGTAATACATTGTATCTGTCGGAAAAAAATATGCCATGCAGTTTTTTGAGCTAGTCCAAAGAAGAGAAACAATATTCTGTATTATGCTTCATTCTTTCTTTTTCTGAACATCTGCACAGGTTGGCACTTGCAAAGGTTGTTTGATTTCCCTTTGGGAAATCAGCAGAGAATTTCCAACAGATAGCCGCTAGGCGAAGCAATGTCTCAAAGAATCAGCGTTTTTCTTTGTTGTGTCCTTTTCTTGCGAAATTTGTTTCGTGACTCTCGCGGAATGTGGATGCGCGACGATTTATTTGCTACGGTGCACTTTAATTTAGACGTTAGCCCTTTGCGGCAAAGACGAAATAAGCTCTTAGCCAGTCTTATATATATATAATAGGGGGAATGTGGGCAAAGTGAAATGGTAAAATATTTACTCTGTCTGAAGGGCCACCTATTCAATGATACCCTGGTTCGCCCAGCAGTAGAAATTCGACTGTAATTCAATATTTTTTTCAAATTCTGCCTCGAACGTTTAAACAACTTTTGAACATTTTAGATTTTTCTATTTGACAACAAATATTTCAATGCTTCTTTTGTTTAAATATTTCAATTAGCAATAACCTCTCCTCAGTGCGACTGATTAACCACTGAGTTAATTATTTAATTTAATGCATTTGTGACACATATATTACTATATATAGATCCAATGATGGTGTCACAGGAACCAATGAAATCGTAACGGCTAACAGCAGCCAATCAGAAGCGTGGTCACCTCAGCGGTGCTCGCGTTTAAAGTTCAACCAGTGGGGTATATTTCCTTTATGTGTTTTTCCCCATTATAATTCTCCTTGACGAAATTTAAAATATTTATGAACAAATCTTTTGCAAATATTTTAGTTTTACGAAGCCGTAAAAGGTAATGAACTTGAGGTAACTTATCGGTTAACGGTAAGATCGCCAAGACTCAGCAAGAAAATCGCCAAATCAGATCTAAATAATACTATTTCACAGAACATAAAAGAACCCAAAAACATAAAAGGAACCCTTTGATAATGCAGGTCTAAAAATTTATTTCTCTTATTAAGCCTTCGTTCGCATCGTCGTCACATTATTAGCTGTTTTTAGTACCAGATATGACTTTTTTCTTCTTGGTGTGAGTATTTTGCTCACTACGCGAGTTCTTAAGAGTTAAAAGTGTCATAATATGCATAAGAATATCAGAGTACACAATAAATATTTGATAGTTTCATTTTAAGTGAAATAATTTACGGAAAAAAAATTACAAATCAATAATTATTTTCATACAATTAAGCTAATAGTAAAAAGGAACAGAGCTATTGTTGAGGTGGACCCAAAACAACTAATTAAGTTTCCTTCGCAAAGTCTAGTAAAAAATAAGTAATTTCCTATTTCTCCTACAACGCGAAAAATAATCTATTTAGAAGAACACTCGAAATGAAGATCCAAATGTATGTCTCTATTTATTTTCATTATAATGCCTGCTTTGTTGCATATGTACCGTACTAGACAAGGATATTTCCGTAGCTTTAATCTTTATTTATGCGTCAAGTACATATTTATTTGATAAAATAATTTGCTTTACTCAGTTTTCGCCATGTTAACAGGATTTTCGGTCCAGGTAAGCCTTTCTTTGCTATTTCTCCTCCCCCCCCCCTTTATTTTTAATTTTACATTTCAAGATTTGCTTTTTTCTCCGTATATTTTTCGTCTCATTAATTTTTTATTTATACTTTTTATTTTCTCCTCTGTTCTAAATTAAATATATCATATATTACTTTAAATCAACTAATATTTTTCATGTCTTTCAGATTCTACGGTGTGCCTGAAAATTTTATGAATTCTGTGAACTAAATGAACGACTGTAATTGAAAATAAATTGTTATCATTATATAATCAATCAAATAAGTAATGTTAACATAAAAAAATAATAGCATACAAAAATTTATTTGTGCGATACCAGCGAGAGTAAACGAACCTTCTTTCCCGTAGGTCAACATCGATTTTCTAACTTCAGCTATCATGGCTTCAAATTACTTCCTTATATATCTTTTTAACAGTCAAAACAATTTTTTAAAAAAATATGTCTTTCATGGCGAAAGAAATTAAAATAAAGACGTTATCGAGTGCGGTCCCAAACTGTTAGGCATCCTGATTCAATAAATTGCATATATTATTGGGGGTTTTTTTCGAAATCAGGGACGTTTTTAAAAAATCGTATGACTCCCCCCCCCCCCTTTTTTTGAACATATTAGCATACAAAAGTAAGTTAAACAAATTACACAAATGAGTTAGAGCAAAAGAATCCTCCAATAAAAATTTCGAATCTCACACGCAAATTTAAGAAATAAAAAAAAGAATCAAGAACGAATCAATACAGTATTTTACAAGGCACTTAATTTTCTCTAGATAATATTGAAATATCTTGGGCGGTCATTTTGAACCACTAAATTTTCTTTGATGATGTCTACTCTACTTATAGCCTTTGCTCCCAGCTGAACTGTATTTTTCATTTAAAAATTGTTACACATTTATTTATTTCATACTTTCATATTTATTTAATATTCTGTTTATTAATAATCGCGTCTGCAGTTCTTAATATTTAAAATAATTAATTTCCAATGCTTTTAATAATACTATTTTCACTAATCGTTCGTCTTTACGTTTTTCCTTCGAAGTACGAAGAGCAGCAGTTCCGCTGCATGTATATAATGTGTATATTAATGTATTGTAAATAACACTGTGCAACACGAAAAGTGTCCTTTGGATGAAAATGTCTGTTTCTGATGTATTTTTGGCTGAAAATTACGAATCTGCAATTATATTTTGCCTATCACGTACCATTTCCCAAAATTCCACATTTTAGCTTTTTACGTATTTTCTGGATAAATTTGCATATTTTTGTAATTTAACGACTTAATTTATTATAAATTATATCTTTCTCATTGTTAGTGAGATCGTTGCCATTCTAGAGACCTTTTTAATGAAGTTAGGTTACTTTAGCGGCATTTTTGGCAACAAAAGCCTTATCTACTTCTCGAAGTTTTTAATCTTTTACAAGACGTCAAAGGCATTTTGTAGACTATTTTACGGAGCAAGAAAAAATGGTATGCTGCTGTGACGTGAATGTACTATTTCATGCATTAGTCCATGAGCACAATTCAGCAGAGTTGCGCTTGTTTATCAGTGCTCCTCCATCTAAGTATTTTTTCCCTATTCATTCCTGTAGCATATTCTGCAAACAAAAAGGAAATTTCAAAATTACAAAACTACAAGTGCCAAATGCATATCAAATGAGCCTATGATGATCTAGAATGGGCCTTTTTTCCACAATTGCACATTAAACTTGGTTTGTCGAAATATTTGTAAAAGCTCTGGACAGAGAAGGAGTGGCTTTCTTGCATTTCAGGAACAAATTCAAAAATTTAAGTGAGGCAAAAGTAAAAGAAAGGATTTTTATTGGCCCATAACTTACGGAAGTCCTTTCATGTTGTAGAGTATGAAAATAAACAGTCAGAAGCCGAAAAATCAGCCAGGCTGGCCTTTAAATCAGTGCGCTCACCTTTCCTTGGAAATGAAGACTGCTGAAAACTACAAAAATCTTGCTGGTGACATGATAAAACGCTTTTGTATTATTAGGTTGCTATATTTCATTAACACTACACTTTTTGGGCTCCCATATGGACTTTATTTCTCAAAACCTTGGTGCAATTAATGATGAGCATGGGAAAGGTTTCATCAGGACATCTCTGTTTTAAAATCATTTCAGCGCTCGATAAAATGGAAGTATACGAATTGAATGTTGCTAAATTGTTATCAGGGCAGACCAATAGAGGCCCACAAGAAGAATTGGCCAAAAAAATCATTTTAGCGTTTGTGTTTTCAATAAGTAAGCCTGAGTTGCATTCTTCTATAACCAATTTGTATAAATATGAGAAGTGGGTCTCCAGCAAAAACGCTACGTGATGGACCATTTTGGTTTGGATATTTGAATCAAGCACCTTTTGTTTATATAGAATCACATAGTTTCATCTAAAGGACAAAAAAAAAGTTCAAATTTGTTGCATAGTGTAATAAGTGTAGTTATGTGTTTGTCAGGACGTCAGGACTACATCGAAATATTATTTCAAGAATGTCTATAGTAATTTAATAATACAATTCCACGCAATTACAAGAAACATGTCGAATGAGAACTAGATGAAACTTACGTACTGCATTTCTGCACGATTATATCGATAAATGCAATGTACTCCCGCTGATAAGTACTGCAACAACTATAGCAGAATAAGAAGGGATTTAGTGATTTGCAACAAGTACTGGGAGTTCGTCGTTTTCTGATTTATTTTCGTCCCTGAAAATGCTATTTTCCAGTTCAGTGCTTTTAAACTTTCTACGTTAAAGAGCAGAGGGACGAAGGAAAACGAAAGAACGCACTAAGACAAACACGTTTAAATCTTCCACTCGGCGACGTGAATGAGGCTTGAGTACACACTCCTCCAATTTTGAAAGTCTCTCTGTACACGGAATTCTTTGAAAGTGCTGCATTGAAGGTTATATATTGCATACCAATTCTGAACAATTTTGCTGATAAAATTAGAGTTTGGAAAAGTGTATTGTTACAAAGAAAAGGGGAATGAAGTGCGCATTGTTGCGAATCACCGAAAAAGAATATATGTATAATATTTCACATTTGATTTTAACATTATATAAAAACTTTTTGCCACATTAATATGCGATCTACTTGGTAAAAATATCTTCATCTTTTGTTTTAGAATGTATTTTTGAATTTTACTTTAGAAAAACACATTTATAGCATTGAATAAACATTTCTTTTAGCTTTCTCAGCCACATTTCACTTAAACGCAGTCTCTAATCTAGTTAACAGTGTTTTTTTTTAATTAGTTTTTCTATAAAAACAATATTCAGAAGAATTTTCCTTCTTATAACGTTGCTTTTTAATAGAACGCAATTCTTCTTTCATTTATCCAATAATTTTATTCTTATTTTTTTATGATTATCTCTTCAAACATTCTTCTATACTTACCTTATCATGAATAAATTGGCTTTTTTTGCTTAAAAACAAAAGAACTTCATTTTCAAGATTGAAAAGCTTTCTTTTTGCCACTTACCGTAATGTTTGCAAAAGTGATTAAAATCTTTCGAAAATCGTCCTCTGCCACACTTTTTTAGAAAATATTAGATGAATAGATGATTTGTTTTCGTAAATATTAAGACTTTAGTCATGGTTTAAAAGTACTGCAAGTATTAAAACACCAGGGGTACTCTCCCCTAAGCGCGACAGCACATCCCCCTGAGAACGATACCCCCAAAAATCCCACATAAAACACCCTCTAAAAATTCCAATAGAGCAATCTGTGCTCTACTCCCCTCCCCCCCTCCTCTATCGGGTACCATTGCCAACAAGCAAGGGGAAATTCTTAAAACGGTTTAAGAACAAGCGACACAGCAGGTCCAACAAGCGATAACGCTATGTACACATTAGTAGGCAATGTTGTGCAATTTGTCTATAAATCGTCTAGAGACACGGTTCTTCTTTCTCATCTAGCATCTACACTACGATGTGAATTGCTCAGTCTCACCATCGCAGTAAGTACACTATGAAGGACATACTTCTGTGTGAAATGAGTTCCTGCCTGAGTTCCGGATGCCCTTTGAGTAGTTCGCTGGTAGCAGTAATTGCAAATAGTCGTGGACATACCTTGTGGACTTTTTGGGAGAAGTCCCACTTGTCAAAGTATTATTATTTTATTCGCTCCCGGTTCAATGATGCTTTTAAGTTATGGATTTTCTTTTCTGGGACTGTCCATAAATGCTGTCACGCTTTTCCCCCATATATTTGACCCCCGCCCCCCCTTTTCACAAAATATCACTTCAACGGACCCTCCTACCCCCTTTGTCACATATCACCCAGTTGCATAAGCATGATGCCATACTTCTTGTTACCCCTTTCCCTCAACTCCCCTTGTCACAATTTCACGAACCCCCTCCCTCCTAAAAAAGTAAAGTGACATCATTTATGAATGATCCCTTCTATCTCCGCCACTGTCAGATTGCGCTTTGCAGCCAGAGATTCCAGGGCCACTTTTTTTACCCGGTTTTATAGCCGGGACTCGTGACACCCCACAAACAATAAGACGCATGGTTATCTTCAATTAGTTTTAAAACTTTCACGTTACCACATGTTTTCAAAAGAACTGTATAGCTTTGGAAAATAAGTGTCCAAAGCAGCCGAACCTCACCACTCGGTAGCTGGAGACAGATTGGGACGTGTCTCGCCTCTAGACGCCGAGTGACGTCCACACTGTCAAAATGCTGCGCAACATATTTGACGCTGCATGCGGTCTCCCATTCCGATCGGGACACTTTAGACCTGCAATTTTTGGTCTTGCAACAGGCCCGTAGACGAGGACTGGACTATTGACATGTCTACGTAGACAACCTGAAGCACGTCTCAGAGGCCAAAATCACGCAACATGTCTACTAGTGTGGAATGGGCTTTAAATAGCTTTGTGACAATATTCAATTTGAACGGAATGCTAATTAATAGCCGTACACTAACATTTGTTCAAAAAATTTTTTAGTCATTACCTACATTAAATGATAATGAATACAAAAAGGGATATTTTTTAATGAAGCTCATGAAGCAGTCTTAAAATAGAACTATATGAGGACAAAAAAAAAAACTATCGCAGTTACCTATATTATTTCCTACAAAACTGAATCACTACATGGAAAGCTCTTGAAATGTGCTTAAATAACTGTTGAAATCTCTTAAGGGTTCATATAAACATCATATGTTATTAAAATTAATCATTGTTAACCCCAATTAAAGTAACCAATAGTTTTTTTTTTTTCATAATTCCGAGAGAACTAGTACAGTCAAGGCTCCTGATTTATTGCGGAACTTTTAACAATATTCGTGAAACCCGGATCTATGTTTGAAAAACGATGAAACAAAGGGCAACAACGTACATGATTTCTCGGGCAAAGCGTATCCATATTACCAAGTGTAAACAACTGGGCGCAAACAAGGCCGTCTCCAGATTTTTTTTTTTTTTTTGGGGGGGGGGGGGGGGAGGTAGGCCAGACTTCGACAAACTACATTAAGAACAGTTTCAGGGAGGAATTTATGCTTTGTTAGGAATAATTTCAGGGGGAGGGACAGGCCCGTGCCCCCTTCCCTTTGAATTCGTCCTTGGGAAAAAACTCCCATTATGCTTTAGGATCACGCTATGTTTTAGTCCATGTCAATCTAGAGAATCATCGAGTTAATGCTTTCAGTCTCCTTTGAAGCATAAGCTCTGGGAAATATGAAAAAATATTACACGTCACCTGAAAAATTGATCTAAAATGTCTCTTTCGAAGAGGATGAAATGGATGATACTCTGGTAATCAAAAGGAACATTTACACAACAGAGTTAAACCAAGGTAGAATTACATATGTATAATTCAATTCTACATTAAGCTAGAGTTACTCTAGAGAAGACAGGCCCAAGAAACCGCCATTTTGGTTTCAAGTGAGCTTTGGATCCAGTCTTGTTGCAAGTGTCTGAATCTGAAAACATGTCATTATAGATGATATCGTTAGGTCTTAAAAATAACAGGTAAGCTGTCGAGTAAAAAGACATTTTAGAAAAATCTAGTTACATAACTGATTTTCTAATGCAGTATTATTGGTTAGAAAATACCTCTTATAACAATGACATTTTCATTCCTCACTTATTTAAAATCTGAATAAGTGAAATATGTTCTTATAGACTAAAATGGTCAAACATGAATCAGGAAAACATTCCTCAAAATACTTTAACTAAACCATTTTTTTAAATCTTTGTTTTTAATAAAAAGCATTTCCAAATAATAGCAATAGTTAAACAGCATTTTCGATTTACTATTGCAATACCACACAATTCTTCCATACTCTTCCCCACACCTAGTTCAGTATTATTTTTCTTAATCAAACAAAAACCGTTTCAGTGAAAACACAAAGCGCATGAGCTCGTGTTTGATCGGTCAAAATCGATAATGCTCTTCGACAACAATAATCTTGAATAAACGACGAGAAATACCCACATTTGACAGCGATTACCGCAAATAATTAAATTCCAAATACCCGAAAAGACGTTCAATAATTCTATAAAAGAATGTATATTAATTAACAGCACAAATCACGAAAGGTCTAACAAATATCAATTTTCGATTAAAACAGGAAAACTCCTCAAGGAAAAGTTACAAATGAAGATTTTTAAGTAACCTATTAAGAGAAGGGCGTAGAGAATAGTAATTACAATATATATTTCTTTTTTTTTTTTGTTGAACTTCATTGAATTAAATAAAATAAAGTATGAGAATACGATCATACAATCAACACTTGCGTGATTACGATCTCCCCACGAAGACCGCAGAAAAAATAAAATTATGAAAATTTACAAAGGTAATACACAAAATATAGCAAGTAAACAGCGTTTCCGATAAGGTTTACCCGGGAACCTAAGGCTCCACAAAGCATTGTTAAGGTTCCACAAGAAATCAAGGTCTTGATTGTACTAGTTCTGCTATTAGAAAAATAAAACTAATGGTAACCTGAATTGGAGTTAACAGTATGTTGTTTTATTTGGGTTGACCCTTGTTTCTAATACCACAACGCTATTTATGGTAACTGTTAATGCGTCTCATTAGTTATTTGCGCATATTTACGTAGCTTTTTTTCCCCTCTCCTATGCAACTCAATGCTTGCAGGAAAGAATACCAACGAACAAAAACATGCTAGGGAAAACTGGCTTTTGTGTGGTTCAACCTGATGATGCCGTAACTTTATGTAATATTTAAAAAAAAGCTATTTATTCTTTTATATGTATAGTATATGAATTTTCTATTGATTGTTTCACTTATTTTTTAAAATTAAATACATGGAGAATCCTCTACAAACAAATGCTGGCGAACATTAGTTGGAACGCAGAAAAATCTTGTCAAAACATATATTATTATTATTACAAGCAAGTCATTTTTATATAACTTTTCTCCACCAGACACTTATCTGTTAGCCGAGGCCTTAGGATTGCTTGTGCATGCGGCGAGGTAGTGGGGTCCTCGTAGCTCTAACTACTAGGCTACCACGGCCTCATTTTTATATTACTAGTTAAGTCTAACTATGTTTTGTTTTATATTAATTTGAATATTAAAATTTAAATAACATTTGACGAAAGAATAATGTTCCGAAATAGACCTGTTATGGCCACCTCGTTCTTGCGATTTGACGCCCTTGGATTATTTCCTCTGGGGATATGTGCTGGCCCTTGCCTATGCCAGGGACGAACCAGGAATAATGCAGAACTTGGAAGCCAATATTTGGCGCATTAATGCCGACATTCAGCCAAATCTGCAGCAAAACGTGTGTGAAAAGTGGACCTCCAGATTACGCCATGTACGGGTCAGCCGCGGTGGCCCCATGCCTGACATCAAGTTCAAACATTAATGCCTTAAAATTATCTTTCAAATAAAGCAAATTACATGAATATTAAAGACAATTTTTTGTGCTTTATTTCCATTTCAAGTTCTCTGCCTCTAAAAAAACACCTTTTACAACCTTTCATGAGCTTAAGAATGTTGCTCAAGAATGAGCTAAGCTACCGTTTTCTTTTTTTTTTTTTCAATGCTGCAAAAGGACATTATGTCAAGAAAAAATACATGTAGTAAAAGGTGCTTCCGAATAATTATTATTAAAAGTTACATGTCTGAAAACAAATACTTTTCAAGAAATCTTTGTCTAGGTAGTATTATGCAAATTACCTTGAAACAACGATGTTTTCTGAAAGGAGATCCTTTTTTTTTTTTTTCATTTATTTAATAGATACTATTTTACAACTTCGATTACATTAATATGCGAGTATAAACTTCAAAGAGTTAAATCGGCCTAGAATTCATTGCAATGCATTCTATTCAGCAATTGGACAGCTATCTTACTTCAAAAGCAAAATTATTGAGTGACTAATAAGTTTTCTTTTGTTTATTAAGCTTTACAAAAAAATCGTACACTATTATTTAAAAAAAGGGAAATAATGAACGTCGTAGAGGCGTTAACCACTTTTACAAAATGTATTCTTGCGACATTTTTACTTATGGCTTCATTATTTTACCGCAACAAATACCTGTTAAACGAAAATAAGAAAAAAAAAAAGAACCTTATCTTAAATAAGTCTCACAAAAGTATCTTCTGTCTCGTTAGCGGAGGACGTGAGTTGACAAACACAAAGACATCTCGAAGAAATGGAAAACAAACTGTAGAAGAACGTGCCACTTCTTAAAGTGAGTCTGGTCTCGTGGACAATGCATTCATTCCACGGACGTGTGAAGATAAAATCTGCTTCATTTCTTTAGAGCGTTATAATCACCTTCATCGAATTATGAAATATCATGAGCTTGTCTGATATCAACTTAGATTAATTTCAATAAATGCAAAATAGTTTGTATTAATTATGTAAAATGCTATTAAATCATAAAATACTCGTTATGGGTAGGTAACCCCCTTAACTGTAGGCTGTTCTAATTGGATCGTTTCGAGATTCGAGCTCGTTGCGCTCGCTCAACGGATACTACATCAATGTTAGTCTAGCAGGCGTGGCTTCAATAATGTACTTGTGCACTGTCCTAAACTGTCTCTCTTTGGGCAGTGGTCTGTCCACACATAGACTGCAAAGTTAAAATTGTTTTAAACTAAAAGATATCGTGAATTAACATAATTGAGACACATACAATGAAAGGGGAAAAATTGTGTGGCTAAAAGTATATAGATAGCAGCTTAATGAAAGCGATTGCTTAAAAAGAAAAAAACCACACACACAAGAGAAAAATTACAGCCATTGCCCAAAGTTTACTTCTGCAGGGGCAAAAAAAAAAAAGAAAAAATTCAGTCTTTTTTTTTTTTTTCTTCTTTTTCTGCGCACGTAAGAGAAGAGAATTCATCTGTACAAATAAACACACATCTCGTTAACAATGGACAATGAGGGATTCAGCCATTTTACTACGCCAAGTAAGATTATTAGGTGCAACAAACTAATTCCAAATTCAAATGGCACAAATAAATTCACGTTAAAAGTCTGGGTTTTAGTTGTTATTGTACTGTTCTCGCGCAAAGCTAAGAAAAGTAGGTGCGCTGCCAGAAATGGGGTCCGAATCGGCAGGAGTCCAATTTCTGGACCTTCCGATGCAGCTTTTACCTTATACCTCCACAATTTTGGAATAGAACTGAGGATGAAGGAAATCTTCTCTATTATACTGCACCCATGTTAACTGTTAACGACCGACCACAGGACTTTTGGATCTACTGATTTAACAAGCACGCGTTCAGCATGTACTCGGTGGGTATTTAGTGGTGCGAGGTTGAACCTCGGACCCTCTAGTCCCGAGTTCAATGTCAAACCAACTAGGTAACCCACGGCTACGTTTAGTAGTTTTACCTCACTAGATAGCTTCAGCTTTGAGAATCAAAATAAATTACTTTTTTTTAAAACTATCAATAAATATGTTTAAATATGTTTAGTTATAATTTATTTTATCGTATAATTTATTTGAAGGAATGAATGTGTAAAGTTACTTGCATCACAATAAACATGTAAATGCAAAGGGAACCAAAACATGAAGATATATCTGTAAAAATTCCAGATTTGTACCTAACTTCAGTAATGTTGATTATGTTGCACTGAGGCAGGGTTTGAAAGAGGTTTTTTCTTCTGGGTTTGGAGAATAGTGAAGCTGATCTTCAGTGGGAAGAGTTTACGGGGAAATTGGAGAAAACAGTGATTGATTATCAGGCCCGCTTCTAGCCCTCTGAGCGCCCGCGTGCAAAACCTATCGTGCCGCCCCTTCGATGCGAAGGTGTGGGGTGGGTTGCTTTCATCATCATTTTACTATTATTTTATATAGATAACAGTGTATTTTGTCGGAGACAAAAAAAAATAAGAATTTAAATGGTCTGCATTCATACCTTTCTAGCATGTTTTTTTTTTTCTCGATTAGGGGCACTTACCTACTCTGCCGGAAATCAAGCATTGAACGTATCGCACCCCCAATGCACACAAGAAAGACACAGCTCAAAATTGACTATTTTGACGCTCTCAGAAGAGAATTTAGAAAATTTTGACCTTAAGTTTAAATATGGCCGAACTTGAGAGGAGGGAATCGACTCCACCTTCAGAACGCTTTGCCTCCAGTCCAGTTATGTTACGAAAAAAGGTGTGAGGGGGATCAAAAATAAAAAAGTGTTTCATTTATGAGCAGCCCCCACAACGAAAGATTTGAAAAATTGACAATAAAAATTTAACTGTAATTCCGATCAGAAAACATTATTTTGATACAGGTCATGGTAATTCTGATACAGTACTCGCATTCTATGCTGCAGTGAAAGCTTTTAAAAGCAGCCTTTTCCCGCCTTTGACAAGAAAGCAGATTAAAAAAGTTTCTTTATGTTTCTTATTTTAAATTAAGTAGTAAAACGTTTTATTTACTCTTTAAATAATATAAAAAGAACAAAGAACATTCTTTTAGAGCATAATTTTTCAGTACGTTAGCTAAAAGTTTAAAATAATTAACCTATACAATTGAGTTTTTATTACACTAGTAAAAGGTTATATCTAAATAACTACAAATACAAATACCTACTGACCTATTCACGAAGAATTTTCTCGATTACATACAATTCTTTTTTTTTTTTTTTTGTTACAAATTGTTGTTCATGTTGGTATTGTTGAGTTATTGTAAACCACCAAGTACGTATTTCGAATCATACGTTGAATCTTTCTGTGTAGAGAATGGAGCTTATGCACGTGTTGGCTCTCGGACAGGTCAATTTGCTCAGCGATCAAACCCTCTTATCGTCGAATCATTCTTAAATAGTAGTAATTATTTTTAAAGTATAAACGCGCATTTCTAACACTTTTTTAACACAATTTTACTTATTCACGGTTGTTACAAATAACGGCTAATACGAAGAAATTCGCAATTTATGGCATTTCGTATTAAGCGAATTCAACTCTACTAGATTAGTACTGGAGAGCTCGTAAACTAAGAACTTTAGGAGAGCTTGTAAAAAAAAATATTTCAATTTTTTAAACTTTTTTTTTTGACGTACTAAAGCAACGTTTCTGCACCCCCTTTATACTGATTTTAATTACACGAGAAAACTGTTTTACTGTGAAAATATAGGACCTTTTTAATATTTAAAACTGCGAAACTTTTGTTTCCAGATAATACAGTTCGAGGTATGTCCTTTTACAAAATAAAAAAAAAAGTTATCTAAGCAGACTGCGAAGGTTATAGTAAATAAATTTTGAAGAAAAAAATAAATGAAAAAATTACTCAAGAAAGAAAATACAAAAATTACTTATTGTTAAACTATTTATTGTCCAATAAAGTAATACATGTTTCATAATCATTATCATCTAAACAAAGTGAATTAATAAAATTAAACTCTGAACAAATATTCTGAGAAAGATATGAAAATAATTTGAACTGTCAACAGAAATGGAAATCTTACAGCATAAAATAAGTTAGCACTCAAAATATCACATTAAAAAAATATTTTTCACATAATTTTAACTATATACAATGTAACAACTCTGAAATATATACAAGTTGAAATGATTAATCGTGAACTGAAACGAAAGTCTGTTTCAAAACATAAATTAAGCAAAAGTTTCTTATTCAAACATATACACAATATATCAAACATTAAATATGAACATGCACAAGTCATTAACCATCAAGAGAAACGAAAGTCTGTTTCAAATCAAAAGTTGAACAATAAGTTTCTTATTCAAACATATATACAGTATATCAAATATTAAATATGAACACGCACAAGTCATTAACCATCAAACGAAACGAAAGTCTGTTTCAAATCATAAGTTGAACAATAAGTTTCTAATTCAAACATATATGCAGTATATCAAATATTAAATATGAACACGCACAAGTCATTAGTACTCAATAGAAACGAAAGTCTGTTTCAAATCATAAGTTGAGCAAAAGTTTCTCATTCAAACATATATACAATATATCAAATACTAAATATGAACACGCACAAATCATTAACCATCAAACGAAACGAAAGTCTGTTTCAAATCATAAGTTGAGCAAAAGTTTCTCATTCAAACATATACACAATATATCAAATACTAAATATGAACACGCACAAGTCATTAGTACTCAATAGAAACGAAAGTCTGTTTCAAATCATAAGTTGAGCAAAAGTTTCTCATTCAAACATATACACAATATATCAAATACTAAATATGAACACGCACGTCATTAGTACTCGATAGAAACGAAAGTTTGTTTCAAATCATAAGTTGAGCAAAAGTTTCTTATTCAAACATATACCGTATATCAAATATTAAATGTGAACACGCATAAGTCATTAACCATCAATATAAACGATTGTCTGTTTTAAATCATAAGTTGAACAAAAGTGTAGGAAAAGAAGTTTGTTTGTCTCAACATTGGAAATCTCAAAGCTTGTCAGAATCAATGTCGTCTGTTTCACTAATCTCGAAAAAGCATCATCAAAATAATTTCACAGTCAAAGTTAACGCTAAGTTTTCTCAGCAAAACAGTTAAAAATTGCAAAATCATTCTTCTTAAAAACCAGATGTTTCTGTGATTTCTTCATCTACTCGAGTTTTAAAACAACGCGAGCATTCTATGAAAAAACGACGCACACCACGCACAAATCTCCTTATCTTTGAGGTCTTTGGTTTCTGAACAGTTAAACTTTCTTCTGCTTGATGCACCGATTCATCTGATGGGGCGTTCAAAGAGATGTGGGACTCCGTAACATTAACAGAAGCATGCATTTGAGGTTCAGGCTCATCTTCGTCCTTAAAGTTTGGGCAGGTTTGTTCATCCTTTTCTTCATGCTCTCTTTCAAGTGATGAATGTTGTTGTCCCTTTTAAAGATCAACTTGGAGATTTTCAAGCGCAGGAACACCCTCTTCTTCAACTTTTACTCCCTCAATTGCTCTCAGGTTTTTGGGCCCTCGGTATTCATAAGTGATCGGCGGCACCAGCCAATAAGAAAACCAATAAATTGTTGGAGATGGAAGCCAGTCTCTTCTCACTGTGCAGACATCAATTTGGATACACGAAAAGTTTTGAACGAAAGATTGCTCATTCCCGTTTGCAATCACTTCAGCTGAGTTACTCTCTAGAAATATGTTTTTCATCGATGCTAAAAGCGTAGGAGAAAAATCCAACAGTTTTTCTTTGCGATTGCTTTGCTTAGCTGGAATTGATTTGGTCTCCTTGTCAGGGAACCATCTTCGCAGGGCCCAGTCAGATTCTGATGGGCACTCATTATCTTCGTCGGAATCTGGCTCTTCATCGTAATCTTCTTCGTCATTAATTTTTCTTTCATGCTGTTCCCCTGGTCTAAAATCAATTGCACGATTTTTTGAGTGCTTTTGCAGCCTAGAAAAACCTCCTGCCCCTTTGTCTTCCTCTTCGATAGCAAGATTTCTAGGTGTTCCATAACTTGAAGATGCCAACGATAAGAGTGCATCTCTTACCTCTTGAGGTACATTTCTCCTTTGAAATGCGGGTTGAAAGTCATCCTCTTCGTCTTCCTCATCCTCTTCCGTCAGCCTCGACACATCTCCCATATACGCATAACCACTTGCTTGCGCAAAAACCACAAATTCTAATTCCGCATCACTCATATCATTACTTTCTTCCATGTTTAAATAAAGTTAAAAATTCTTCATTCCAGCGAAATTTTTAAGCAACAACAGCTTTAGAAATCCGAATTGAAATGATGGATGTTTCATTGTTGGACTATGGAGTTGTTTTGCAGTGTTTCTACCAACAATACTAACCACAATTTAATGAAACAATGTTTTTGGTGTTACGAACAAAACAACGTCTCAACAATGCTTTGTTTTTGAATCTTTATTCATGGGCGCTGTAAAAACATCTGGGTAAACTCCTAGGAGAGCCCACCCCATTTCAAAATCGCCAATTTGGCGTGAATCTCGCAGAGCGATAGAAGCTGGGTTTTGATCAAATCAGGTTTATAAAGATTGCGTACTTATCGCCAGTCACGCCAATGGGCGGGGAGGGGGGGCTCTCCTAAGATCCAACTGAACATCTGTTTTACACATTTCACCAGCAAAAAAAAAAAAAATGTGTTTCTGACAAAAACGTTTGTTTCTTTGATCTTATGTTTATGATTGAAACACAAAATTTTTCTTAGCGTCAAAAATATCGACTTGTGGCACTTAAATTCCATTAAAAATGCTCATGATTGCTTTTTCAGCAATCAACGGGAAACTGTTTTTGTTATACAGTCGACGCTCGTTATAAAGACCACGCATTATAAAGACCATTCCATTATAACGACCAGTGATAAAAGCCCCAACTTTCTTCCTATGAACTCTATGTTAATTTGCTTTCGGTATAACGACCGTTCTGTATCGCCCAATCCAATACAGCGACCGCATTCAACGGACACTATTTCCGGTATTTTTCCAAAAAGAACATGTTTCTAAATTTGTAACTTGAAATGACCTTGATTATAGTTTACTGACAAGCTGCATGCAGCCTTCAGTGTTCAGTCAGTCCAACTTTGACAGGGGGAGGGGATTACCACTCACCATAGTATGGAAAGAATAGAGAGGGGGAGAGAGCACGTGGACTTTACGGATTTTAGGAAAAGGGGTTGACAGATGTATTGGTAGTTTTTGTCATTTGAATCACGTGTTTTCCCAAGGGTCGATTCTCCGAAATACGAGGAGTCTTGCTGTCCGTGACTGGTGGTGTCATGTCAGCTCAGAAGTTCTGCTTCCAGAAATGTGAATGAGAGGGTTCGAGAAAAATTAACCTGCTCTTCAACCTGAATGTTGACAGGTTCCAGGTCACGTGCCTTGGATTAGTTATCCTCTGGGGGAAGGAGCGAAAAAAGAATAAGGTTCTTCAGTGAAATGCATACTGCAAACAGGAGTTGCATTTTCGCTATTGAACGAGATGGCAGGTTCAAACAAGCGCAATGCGATATGTCTAGATACTAAAATTAAAATCTTAAATGAAGTTGATAAAAAAGTTTTAAAAAAATGCGAAATTGCTAGAGTTTTCAAAATTCCCAAAAGCACCTTATTTGGCATCATTAACAACCGGGACTCAATTTTAAGAAAAGAAGAAATTGGAGTCAAATCTTCTAGAAATCGGACCCGTGAAGGGAAATTTCAGAAGATCGAAGAAGGTTTATATGAATGGTTGAAAATAATGCGATCAAAAAATGTCCCAATAGATGGAAATTTGCTGAAGTCAAAAGCTCTAACTTTTGCTCAAAAAATGGACATTGACGAAACTGTGTTCAAAGCTTCGGACGGATGGTTCCAAAAATTTAAAACCAGACATGGTCTTTCATTCCGGAAGCTTTGTGGCGAAAGTGGTTCTGTGAATAAAGAAGCAGTGGACACATGGAAAAAAGAAAAGCTGGAAGAAATTATCAAAAATTATACTCCAGAGGATATTTTTAACGCAGACGAGACTGGACTGTTTTTCATGATGAAACCTGATAAATCTTTCGTTTTAAAAAACGAAACTGCGAGTGGAGGGAAAGAAGCCAAGCAAAGACTAACAGTTCTCTTATGCTCAAATATGTCTGGTACTGAAAAACTTCCACTCTTAGTGATCGGAAAATCAAAAAAGCCGAGATGTTTTAAAGGACTCAAAACCTTACCTGTCACGTACAAAAACAACTCCAAATCGTGGATGACATCTGTCATTTTTGAGGAATGGCTACGTTGCTTGGATAAGCAAATGACAATTCAAGGTAGAAAAATTATTCTTGTAATTGATAACTGCACGGCTCATCCCAAACTAAATGGGTTGAAATCAATCACCGTGGAATATTTTCCACCTAATGTCACATCTGTTCTTCAGCCACTAGACCAAGGGGTCATTATGAGTTTTAAACGCAATTATAGGAAGTTACTACTGCGAAGAGTTGTTTCTGCACTCGACGAAGATCAAGATTACAAAGTTGATGTCCTAACAGCTTTGCATCTCTCTAAAGCAGCATGGAATGACGTCTCAGAAAAAACCATCAAGAATTGCTTCCATCATGCTGGTTTTAAAAAGCAAGAGGAAAGGGAATCTACTGCTGAAATAATTAGTCCGGCAATCGAAGATGAAAATTTCGTTGAAGAAGAGGAAATGCTGCAAGAAATTTCTCAGAAAATGAACATGGATGCAACGTTGAACTTTGACGATTACGCTAAAATCGATAATGACTTGGAATGTGCCGAGCATCTGTCAGAAGATGAACTAATTTCCCGTTATTGTGGACAGGAAGAAATTGATGCATCATCATCAGATGAAGAAGAGGAAGAAATTGTAACAAAAACTCCTAGCATAAAAAATGTGTCTAATGCTATCGAGACTTTAAAATGTTTTTTTGAAAGGCAAGAAAATACAGAACACTATTTGTCATCAATAACTGAAATGGAAAATTATGTTTTGCAAAAATCACATGTGCTAAAAAGGCAAACAACCATTTCTGATTTTTTCTTCCGAAAATGAATGATTTGCAAGTATGTAATTTTTTCCTTATATTTTCTACTTTAAAATCTGTTTAACATTTTATTATAACATATTGCACTGATAATTTTTTTTAAATTCCAATGATAAAATATAATTTGAGCATTTTGTTAGAATCTTTGAAAAATTGGCAATTTTAATGGAATTACTATACTGCATGATGCATGCATATACATTTTTAAATTCTACCTCTTATAGCGACCACCCGTTATAAGGACCTTTTTTTGTGGAACGGAGATGGTCGTTATATCGAGCGTCGACTGTATTGTCAAATGACATCGCATCGCAATAGATTGCGTGTTTTTCCCTGACTGGCTAGAAGATCTAGCCAGTCGGTGAAAAATCGTTCAGTAGATATCCATACATAAAAAAATGCTATCCATTTCATCAATAGATTGCATTTACATTACTTGGACCCCTCCCCCATTCGTAAAATAATCAATTGAGGAACTTAAAGGCAAAATGTTGTAACTGACAAAATTGATTATTTAGAGATAACTAGTGTTCGGCAGTAGTTAACTAGAAGTAGTTAACTACTAGAGGCAACTACTTGTTAACTAGTAGTTAACTACTAGTTGTAACTACTTTTGTTTTGAACTAGTTAACTACTAGTTAAACTACTTTTTTCCCAACTACTAGTTACAACTACTTTCAAAATTCCAACTACTTTCGAAAAAAAAAATTTTAAATCTATTTTTTGAAAAAAATAACTATTTTGAAACATTTAATTATTTAAGTTTTCAGCTTATGAATATTACTCACACAAATGTATTTTTATATTATGTTATATAATGAAATAGTACTCATAAAAAATCATGATATTTATTGCAGTATTTACGCAAAGTAAAAAAAGCTTTCAAAAATAATCATTAAACAGCGCCCGCCCCAGCACATGCACAATGAAGTTTCATTTAAAGACTAACCGCCATATTCACCGTCAACCTAACTCCACGCATGAAACCACGAGATCCGTTAACTCGGAGTTGGGGCTCAGCGCTGCGAAGTTAAAAATCGGTATTCACGGAGGAAAATCAACCTGGGGTTTTCCAACCACGAAGTTAGTCAACTCGACGCCATGTGCGAACGTACGCAGGCCCGTTATTGGTCAAAACTATCACATGATTTTCTTCATGCTTTTTCGCCGCGCAGTGTAGTACATTTCGTTTCCCGTTTTTTAAAATTCCCGTTCTCTGCGATATAGCGATGAATAAAACACGAGTGGTTTTTAGCCCGTTTGAGAAGGTATTACTTCTAGCACTCGTGTAAAAAATTTAAAAATATTGAAAAGTAAAGAATCCAATAAAATTTCCCTCGGAAAATGAAAAAATATATATATTTAACGAGGAGGAAATAATAACTAATTTTATCATTGTAATATATCTCTTTCCGACATTCGAAATGTACCATATCTATATATAATATAATGATACATTTCTATATATAATATAGAAATGTATCATTATGAACCAAGCAGTAGTGTATTATTGTATCTTTTAAATTTTTATTTGAATATTCCTTCATTAAATCAAGTCTATAACCAGGGATGCCCACGGACCCCCCCCCCCCCCCGAAAATTTTCGCAATGTAGCATATATTCCTCCCTGAAACTTTCCTCAACATAACTGTTTCAAAGCCCCCCCCCCCCCCCCCACAAAAAAAAAAAATCTGGCTATGGCCTTGCATTAAATTCATGAGAGTATTTAAAAAATGCATTTAATTTCAATTATAACTATTGTAAATATTTTATTCTTACAATCACTTCGCATTGGCAAAGTACAGTAAAAATTTGGTTTAAGTCTTACAACTGCATGAAACGGCAATTCAAAATTATGTGATTTTTTTTGGTTAACAAGAACCCTTTTTCTAATGCAAATATGAATTCATTAATACAAATACATATGGCGAATATTTTGCCTTTTTAAAAAACCTTGCAGTTTACCTTTAAACACAAAACTGCCATTAGCATTATGGATCCATTTCATATGTCTTTTTTTTTTAAAAGAAGCTTTTCACATATTCAAAACCTTTGTTAAATTTGAAAAAAAAAAAGAAAAGAAAAGAATACACAAGCAAATGTAAATTGGTCAATCACATAAAACACATGGTAAAGGTCAACACGTTTATTTTATTCGACATACATAAATCAAAATATTCCACATGAACTTCGCAATCCCAGAAGTAACCTTGGCAAAAAAAATCAGGACGCATGTTAAATGTTCAGTATATACATGTACACTTTAAAGTAGAATAAAAGTATATCAAAAAGCAACAAGGAGAGAGAAAAATAACTAATTAAATAAAAATACTAAAGATATATTACCCCCCATTGTTTGGTATTTCTGTTCAATTAGGAATCATGATAAAGTTTCAAAATCTTTAATGAAGTAATAGCTCCCGAGAGAAAAACATTATCGGAAACACACAAAAGTGACAAAGAAATCATTGAACAATACTAGTTCATAAAATTAAAACAACTCTAAAGTTGAATTTTTTGTAAGGCCTCTTCAGAAATTCAAGATCGTGTAAGGCGAAGAAAGCTCTAAAAACTCAACATATTCCAATTTTCGCAACATCCAGTCCGCCATTGCTAATGTTTACATGTACTGCGCATGAGCTCAAACCTTAACTTTGCTCCGGAGCTTGGTTGAGTTACTCGACTTGGCGTGGTTTCCGGGAACCTGTTTGCGCGTAGTCAAAGTTGATGGTGAATAGGAAACCCGCGGTAACTCCAGGTTGGAGACCGGTTTCGCGTCAAACCATGAGGTTAGAGTTGACGGTGAATACGGCGGTAAATCTTCATTATGGGGAAGCTTTACCTCTACTCCAGTACCATGCATGTGTTTGGGATACCATAAAACACACACACACAAAAAAGAAAAAATACTGATTTTTGTGATTTTTTTTTTTTTTTTAAACTGATTTGATTTTCTTAGAAAAAGCTAATTTTTTATGATTCTTTTTTAGACAAAATATTGATTTTTATGATTTAAAAAAAAACTATTTATATCAGCTTCTTCCAAATTATTAAAATATAGATACTTTTATAATATAAATTTTAATATATTATGGGTTCAAGTAATTGATTAGAATTTTAACTCACTATATGGTAGCTTAAATGCATCTGGTCATCTAGGGAAAGGTGTAATAGATTCGTTATGGCGTCAAAGAATGACATTTTATCAGAAAATATTAACTTTTTGGACATGCTGACTACAGAAAAAGCATCACCAGCACCTTTGGGGAGAATTTTTTCTACATTTGGATGAATGGGGGTTTGGCAGATTGAGAATTTTAAATTGATATTAAGGGTAAACCCCTTCATTTTACAACAACTGCTGAAAAATTACTATTTCTTAAAAACATAAATTATTAACTTTATTAAACAAACACATATTAAAATAAAAGTTTAAATTTAGAGAAAAAGGTTTTGTCTTTATTCATATTCTCTTTAAATATTAATTGTTCAGTGTTATTTGGATACATTCAATTTTTGAATGTTTTACGGGACTTTCTTTAAAAGTGTTTTAATGATTAAACATAATATTGAGTTAAATTATTAAGATTAACTATTTAAGAACACGCTTAAAAATAGAAATTCAAATAAATTATACTTAAAAGTAAGTTAACTAGTAGTTAACTACTTTTGGAGAACAGTTAACTACTATAAATAATAATTTAACTTTGTGCAAAGTAATAGAAATATAATTTCACGTTAAATTAAAGCACAAATGAGCATTAAAACGCAGACATATGTTTTGTTCTTCCCCATTAGAGCTTGACTTTTGGGAAACTTATCATATTAACAGGGATAGTTCTAATTTGGTTAATGATTCTTCCTCAACTCCTTATTTTTCACAGGTCTGGCATAAGTTCCTTTAATTTGTGGTTCTTTCTTGGTTTTCTTGTTAGTTTTCCTTTTTTAGTGTCAATTTTTTTTTCTCCCCCCCCCCCTTCCCCCTCTTTTACATGTGTACTTTGTTTTGCTTTTTGTTTTGGTATTTTCTGTACTTATTTTATTTCCATTTTATTCTTTGTATTTTATTCTTTGCATTTTATTTTATTATTTTGCAATTTTCATGTATTTTCACATTTTTATGCATGCTGTTGTCTTTTTTGCTTTGTTTTTATTGATATTCCTTTTTACTTCCTGTACTTCCAACTGCATTCGTTTGTTGCTCTCTTATTGATGCCTTTCCTACTACTTCTACTTCCACTTCACACTGCCTTTACTCTCATTGGTTTACAGTTAATTCTTAGGCTATATAAGCTTTGTTTTTGTTGTTTTGTCTGCTTCATTTGGATGTTTTGCTTCTAGAAGCTCCCTGTTGCATTGCAAAAAAGGGATTCCAAGCAATCCCGAAACATATGTCTGCGTTTTAATGCTCATTTGTGCTTTAATTTAACGTGAAATTATATTTCAGTTAACTACTAGTTACAACTAGTCTCAGAAAAAAGTAGTTAACTACTAGTTGCAACTATTTTTGTTTAGACTAGTTAGTAGTTGGTAGTTAACTACTTTTTGACGAGTAGTTGCCGAACACTAGAGATAACTAGTGCAAATACAAACACAAATACAAAAGTGACGACCAGCAACAGGCTCAGGGCTCAGCTAGGTTGATCCTAGTCAACTTAGCAGTCCCCAATGAACATCAAAAGCTTTCTTAAAAGTTACCCCACTGCAATTAACAGTTGCCTTCGGTAAACTATTCCAACTGCCTACAACCCTATTGGAGTAGTAATGTTTCCTAATTTCAAGATTAGTTTGAGGTTTGAAAAGCTTAAAATTAAAGCTTAAAAGGTTATATGTTTTATTTCACATATATGACAGAAGACGAAGTAAAAATCCGAATGAATAAAATAAAAGTTTTAAAAAAATGGATCACGGGTTATTATTTCAAATTAAAAACGTGTTTTAAGCACATCCAAGTAAAATGTAGATTTATAGCTTTCGCGCTGGTTTCTGACAAAGAGAATAGATGACTAAAGCTGCCAATTTTTTTAATTCCAAAATGGGAACATGTCCACATTTTTAAAGTGAAAAGTAACTAATAAAAAATATTAAAAAAAATGTTCGCTAATTGAAAAACTCAACATTATTGAAGTACAAAATTACAAAAACATACGTAAATGTGTTCGAAATTGCAAGGAATCTCTTCCCCTTTGCTAAAAGTGGGATTACTTGTAATCTTGAAGCACATAACACGCACCAATTGTGTAGATTTCGTGGTTTGATTTTATCGTTTACTTTCTTTTACGCAAAAATAGTTTGTTTATTTCTCATTTCAAAGGGTATATAAAATATTTTGCTTGATTTTTTTAAATTGGGGAGAAAGGAGCACAAAATTCGCAATAGGTGGTCCCGACAAGCTGTTTTTAAATGTGGTAAAAGTTTTAATTTCGGACTTCTTTTCCGACTTATGTTCACATTTCGGCAACAGTCCGATAAGATAAAAGAGTTCTCTGTTTTTTCTTAGACCGTGGTCTAAATTTTTTGCAGAGCAGGGGAGGGGCGGGATGCTTCGTTTTGAGAAAACAAAAGCTTATCAAATGTCACAGCTGGAAAAAATAGCCGTGAGGAAGCTCCCATCTGAGGCAAAAAAGTTTTTTAATATTTTCAAAAAATCTGTGATAAAATTTAGGATTGATAGGCTGAATTTGCCGCCCCCTTTCGCATGGCGCCCGTGTGCGGTGCACGCCTTGCACGCCCGCTTACAGCGGCCCTGTTGATTATGTTCCTTTTAGAAAAAAAGGGGATTTCGTGAAAATTTGGCCCATTGGTTCTCTAGGGAGGTGAAAGAAGCTCTCGGTTATAAGCAGGCCACTTTTCGGCGTCTTAAAGAGACTGGGTGCCATGCTGACAGGATTCTCTATTGTGAAGCTAGACGTACTTTCAAGTATTTGGTACGGAATAAGAAAAGGGAATTGGAGCAAAAGCTTGCAGATAACATTGAAAGGAATCCTAAGAAATTTTTTGCTTATGCTAATTCAGGAAAAGCTCGTAATACTCAGGTAGGCCCTTTAGTGGATGAGAATGGGAACTTGATTCAAAATGAGGGGGATATTGCTGATATTCTAAATAATTATTTTTACAGTGTATTTAACGGAGACTGTATCTCAACAGTTGACATAAGCGAGACGGAAGCTAATACACAGCTTGAGGATTTTGTATTTTCTAGGGATGATGTGTTGTTTCATTTGAAAAAAATTAAAGCAAATAAGGCTCCAGGACCTGATAATGTTTATCCAAAAATTTTAGTAGAATGTGCAGAGGAATTAGTGGATGTTGTCTCGACTATTTTCATATCTTCCTATAACTCAGGGACTGTGCCAGCGGATTGGAAGCTGGCAAACATAACGCCGCTCCTCAAGAAAAGGTCTAAAGCTAAGGCAGGAAATTATAGGCTTCTGAGTCTTACTTCAGTTCTTTGTAAAATTTTTGAAACGCTGATCAAAATCAAAATAGTGAATTTCCTGGAGGCAAATGGAGTGTTAACTAGTTTTCAGTATGGTTTTAGGAAGGGTAGGTGCTGTACAACTAATTTGTTGCATTTCTATGACAGGGTTTCCACAGCATTAGATAATAAAAAGTGCGTAGATGCTGTTTACATTGATTTTCAGAAAGCGTTCGATGAAGTACCGCATGAAGCTCTTCTTAGCAAACTTGCTTATATTGGTATTGGTGGAAAAACTTTAATTTGGGTTAAAAATTGGCTGACTGGGAGGAAACAGAGAGTAGTAGTGAAGGGCAATTATTCTCAGTGGATTGATGTTTTGAGTGGTGTTCCACAAGGTTCAGTTTTAGGGCCTGTATTATTTATTATTTTTATTAATGATATTACTCAGAGTATTTCTGGGAACATCAATATTTTTGCTGATGATGTCAAAATCATGGGATTTGTGGACACGGAGGAACAAGTCAATCAGTTTCAAGAGGATTTGAATCAAATTTCTAGGTGGGCAATTAAGTGGGGTATGTCTTTTAATATTGGGAAATATCAAATGCTTCATTTTGGTCATGGGAATAAACATGCAACCTATTATTTACAAGGTTCCGTCATAAGGGAAGCAGAAACAGTTGTTGATCTAGGAGTATTGATTGGTCACGACTTCAAGTCCAGTCAGCAGTGTAGTATAGTAAGTAACAAAGCTAACAGGATGCTTGGGTTTATCAATAAGGCTATTTCGAACACGTCTAAGGAAGTTGTATTGCCATTATACAGAAGTTTGGTAAGACCTCATTTGGAGTATGCTAATCTTGAAATTAGGAAAAATTACTACTTCAATAGGGTTGTAGGCAGTTGGAATAGGTTACCGGAAGCGACTGTTTGACTAGGACCAGCCTAGCTGGGCCTTGAGCCTGTTGCTGGTCGTCACTTTTGTATTTGTATTTGTATATATACATATATGCTTATGAATATACACTCAATTCGGATTTCAATAGTAGAGAAATGACAAATCCTAAATTCTCTTATTGCAACTTTCATATACCCTGAATGTTCCAACATCTCACGTATAGTTTACTTTTTTAAAGTTTAATGCGGTCTGATTGAAGAAATAAAGCAAAAATTAACAAAAGAAGCAACATTAAACATGGGTAAGACTAAGCAAAAAAAAAAAAAAAAAACAGTAAGTGATGGGTAACACTAAGCAAAAAAAAAGTCCGCAAGTTCACACAACATTTTCGGAAAAAGTATGTGCCATCAATTAAAAATAAAAAATTGTATACTTAGGTTAACAAGCCCCCCCCCCCTCAACACACAATACATATGCAAATATATACATAAGCTCAAAAATAATCCTTCAAGTAATAAAATGAAAAGTCTAATATATTTAATACAAGTAGTCTTCTTTTTTTTTTCGGAAAAAATTATTGCATTGAAAGTTTTTTAAAGTAGTACAAAATATTTTGTTTGTCTGAAGATAGAAAAAAAAAAGCACGGATAATAATTGTCAAAGAAATCTTAAGTTTAGTAAATTTAAAAAAATTCAGAAAACCAATTTTTTTTTTTTAATTTTTTGAATAGGTGCTCGAAAGTTTTCGGAAATGTCGGATCAGGATCACCCATTCATTAACGCAAACATGAAGATGCAAGAAAAGTAGATAAGACATATCATTACATCTTTTCTTCACAATCTTTTTATAAACGTATCGTATACGATTTTAACAGAAGTGAAAAAGCGTTTAACTAAAAGCAAATTTCCACTATTATCTTTCGAGAGTCATATTTATCAAATGGTTTCTGAATAAAAAAAAAATACTCTGTCAGTCAGATGCCTTAAAATGTCAGAGCAGTTGCTCCCATAACATCATTTGGCACAGGAAACTTTTTGAAACACACACACACACGAAAAAAAGGAAATTGCAGTTTCTCTGTCGGTTTGCAACACAAAGTAAAGGATTTTAATCTGGAATTGTCATCAAACACAGCGCAATACTGCTTTCTTTTTATCTCTCACTTCTGCTTCCTCATAATTTTCTTATTTCTAGAACTTCTAGAAAGTGCTTTTCTTAAATGCCACTGAGAGTGGAGTTGTTAGGTTCCTGCTTGATGAAGTAATATTTTTGAAGGCATTTCCCTCAAGGGAGTCGTTCGCTTTGTTGGAGCTTTTGAGCACGTCTGACAGTTTCTGGAAGAAAGAAAGTTGCTTCATCCTTTTTTATCTCCAAGAAATATGTGTGAATGTGTGTATCTGTTTTATGTTTTATTATTTTCTTTGTTGGAGCAGGCTTATGTTATACATAGATGTAGCAATAATTTAATTCATATTTTGTTTGAGTTGCGATCGAAAAAAGATTTTCTGATCAAATATTTACTCATGTCAATTGAAAAAAAAACAACAACAAAGGTACATTGCTTTCATTTTACAGACTCAATCCAGCTTTTAATTTAAGAAATTATTACGAAGAAAATGGACAACAAATCTTCTTTCTAAATATGACAAATGACACGTATATTAACAGTTTTCGTCATAGTAATACTGTCACGTACGTCTATTTAAAAAAAAGTTGAAGAAAAACCAATAGCAAAGGAAACGAAATATATGTACAGTACATACCCTCAGACGATCTAATTATAATGTTGACTTTTAACTGTATAATAAGGCTTGAAAACGAATTTGCATCTCCGTGTACATTTAGAGATTGGGCGGAAGCATTTTCGTGATCTATTCGTATTTTTCATGACTTTTTCGTTATTTTCGTCGATTTGCAAATTCGTGACTTTTTCTGAGCTTTCTAGACGCACTGATATGCTCAATGTTGACAGATGAATAAAATTGATAAGAAAAATTTATTTTGTTGTAAATACTAAACATATTTATATATTTAATGAAAGAAAAATTGTTAAGTATAGGGTAGACCGGGGGATTGCCGCCACTCCCGGTATTCTAGTCCAGGACACTGGTTAGCCGGCCTGACAGCTCTTGACCTCTATCGAACGATGCTACAACTAATGCCCCGAGTGGATGGCAGCCATTGCGCGCGTTGTTTTGTTTTTATAGTGACGAACGTTGTTTTGAAGAAATTTGATCTTATTTTTCCACTTTGAATAAGCTGAGCTATGTACCTTTAGACGTTACAATGCCTGCATTTACTGTACCTTTAACTAGATATTTTAGAATACATTTTAATCAACAATAGCGATCACTTCCGTTTGCTTTGATGTCTTTAAATCTACGTTTCTTTCATCTTGTCGGAACGGGGACGCCACCTTTCCAGGGGTGATGCCGCCATGTAGCGGCATTACCCCCGGCCGCGTCTTTCCACTGTATAGGTTAAAAACAATTTTTTAAATCTACCCACGGAAAAGAATATCACCGTTGTTAGAAAGTGGGAAGGACCTGCTGGTTCAGTAGATACCTGTTCCTATAACAGGTGGTCCAATGAGAACATTTTTTTAGATTGGCTCAAGCATTTTCAGAAAAACGTGAAATCCTCGATGGAAGATCCTGTTCTACTTATCCTCAATAACCATGGGAGTCACGTGTCCCTGGAAAGCTGTGAATTTTGTCGTGAGAACTATTCACATGCTCTCAATCCTCCCACATACCTCACACAAGATTCAACTGCTCGACGTCTCATTTTTTGGACCTCTGAAAAGAGCATTCAATAAGGAGTGTGACAAGTTTATGAGAGCAAGCACCTACAAGAAAATCACTCCTTCTGACATAGCAATCAATCTTTTATGGCGCTTATATGTCAGTTGCAACAAAAGAGAAGGGAGTATCAGGATTTCGCAGCACTGGGATCTTTCCAGTAAGCTCAAACACCTTCAAGGAAGAAGATTTCTTCCCTGTTCAAAATCTGGAGCCATATGCACCGATGACCAGATGACACAGAATCTGAAAATCAAGAACAGGCAGAAAAGTTTATCTTAGAAGAAACTGGTGAAGAAAATAATCTTGTAAATGCGAGCAACACCTCTGAAGTTGGGTTACTGAATATAGAACCTTACTCATCAAAGACCGTTCAGGAAGTGCCTCAAAAAACGTTTCTTCAATCGCTAGAAAAGTTTTCACCAATTCCAAAATTGGCAACAGAAAGGGTAGCGGAAAGTTTTAAGAGAAAAGGTCACTTGTCAATTCTAACGGGAACCCTAATGAAGGCAGTTTTGGAAGAAACAGTAGCTAAAGGAAAGGAAAAGACATTGAAAATGGAACAAGCCGAAAGAAAATCTGCAGCTAAGGTTTTGGGAATGTCCATCAAAACTAAATCCAAGGCAAGGAAAGAAAAAGCAGTGACAACACGGCAAAAGAAAATGAATAAATCCGTTAAGAAAAGGGGCAAGCGACTTTTTAGTTTTGAAAACTCTTCAGATGAGGAGGACATCGACGTCAAAACGTTGTGTGACGACAACGCTAATGATGACCTTTTTTGATCCAAGCGATCCAAACGTTCAACTTTGTGCCATATGCAATGAATATGGAAACAACGAACTGTGGTACAGATGCACTTGTTGTGGCAAGTGGGTGCATTCAAAGTGTAGTGAGGCTGAAACAGCTGAAAACTACATTTGTGATTTTTGTACATTTTAAGAAATCAGATAAATTTAAAATACAGTTTTTTCACTCGTATAAACTAAAAATGACATTTCTTTTGCTTTTCAATTCCTATATTGGAATGCTAATTGCATGTAAAATTTTCAATAAATTTTCCTTCTTAGTATTTTAGTCATATTGGCTAGTGGTGTTATTACCCCAGGTTCGTGGCGGGATTACCCCAGCTCCCTGGGTAATACCGCCACAGTTCAGAGGTTAATAATATAATTTTTTCTGACTATTTCCTTTAAAGATTTATTGATAACAAATTTTGTATACATTCTTAAGATTGCGTACTAGGTTCCAAAAATTTATCCAGCTCATAAATACGATTTTTGATGATGATAAAAAATGAAGTTCCTTAAGGTGGCGGCATTCCCCGGTCTACCCTAGTTTAAATAGGTTTATTTTGTAAACACTGACCAAATGTGCATCAAATTTTGACTGCCTGATATTACGAGGGTGAATCAAATATAAACGAGACTTTTGGACCTGCGCGCGCAATAGTGATGGAAGAACGTTCCGCTGTTATTGGCTGTTAGGTTGGTTTGTCAGGAGTGGGGGAAGCACGTGACTCATCAGCATAGACTCGCTCAGTGTCCATCGTTACGATGTCCGAGCAGGAGGTACCTCCCTCTATTGCGCAACGTATTGTTATCAAGTTTTTAGCTGCAGAAGGTGTAAAACCGGCCGAAATCTTGAGAAGATTGACTGCACAGTTCGGGGAAGAGACGCTGTCGCGAGCTAGAGTGTTTGCTTGGCATAAACAGTTCGTGGAGGGCCGTGAACGTGTTGAAAATGAGAGCCATGACCGCAGACCCCGCACCAGCATTACAGCGGGCAACATCGACAATGTTCGTCAACTTGTTGAAGGTGATAGGCGTCTAACAACTTCGGATATTGCAATTGAGGTTGGAATAAGTTATGGGAGCACTTACTCTATACTCTCAGAGGAGCTAGGGCATCGCAAGGTGTGTGCCAGGTGGGTTCCTCGCCTTCTCACAGTTGACCAGAAACTGAATCGTTTTCAAGTGGGGAGCGTCTTCTTGCACGATTTCGGGAAGAAGGAGACCCGTTTCTTTCTCACATTGTCACCTGTGATGAAACGTGGGTGCATCACTACACCCCTGAGTCGAAACAAGCGAGTATGGAGTGGACGAAGAAAGGAGAAACCGGACCAGTGAAAGCCAAGTCACGATTATCGGCTGGCAAGGTTTTGGCTACCGTTTTTTCTTGACCAGCGTGGCCTGCTGCACCTTGATTTTTTGCATGAGCGCAGAACAATTAATGCGGCATACTACTGCCAAATTTTGACTGAGGTCAGACTTGCATATCGCCGCAAAAGACGAGACCTTCCGATGAGAAAAGTGATTCTCCACCATGACAATGCTGGCCCCCATACAGCAGCCCTGACCGTACAAAAATTGGAGCAACTGGGTTGGGAGACACTGAAACACCCTCCATACAGTCCAGACCTGTCTCCCTACGACTTCCATGTCTTTGGTCCTCTCAAGGAAGCTTTGGGAGGGCAAAAATTCCACAGCGATAATGAGGTTGAAGCATATGTGCGCAATTGGCTACAAACACGACCTTACTCTTTTTACGTGGAAGGAATTAAAAAATTACCTATACGCTGGGGAAAATGTGTTTATAAATCAGGAGATTATGTAGAAAAATAAACTATGATTGTTTGTGCGTTTAAAATCAAAATAAATATTTTAAAAAATAAGTCTTGTTTATATTTGATTCACCCTCGTATTTTCATAAACTTTAATTTCTTGCTCTCAAAATAACATCCACAATCAGAGAGTTCTATCAATGCAATTTACTCCCCAAATAGTGTCCGGTTCCATAATTGAGGGGTGTCTGTTACATAGAAGTTTTTAATTCGATGCTTTACCATTAAGGAGTTAAAAACTGTCTGAGTAAGAGGGGTGTCTGTTTGGAGGGGCTTTACTATATTAACAATTATTTAGCATTTTCATTTCAAATCTGACAATTTGCCTAATAATTAATTTTTAATTAAACTAAGAGTTTTCATCAGTATCATCATTTTTAATGTCTAATACGCTCACTGATCTATAGAAGTCCATGGATACGCAACAGCAGTTAACTGAAAAAAACTTAATTTTTGGATCTCTTTACAAAACCCTTTTGATTTCTAACCTTTTCGGTATCCAAGATGGTTTCATGTTTGAGAATACAGTAGAGAGTCGGTTATCCGAGGTAATGTAGACCAAGGGTAGCTCGGATAATAGAAAACGCGGATAATATAGACTCTGTCCAAATCGATGGGTAAATAGGTGAAATGAATGAAAAGGTCGTCAAATTTACAGCAAATGTGAAAAAAGACAATTGCTGTACATATTATGAAATGGTGGTTCTCCCAAACCTAAACCTGAAACAACTTTTTAAATTGTCTCTCTTTAAATGGCTTGTAATTTAGTTTCCAAAGTCACAACAGTTCGTTTGTGTTTAGCACTCATCATGTAACCAATACAGTAAGGTACACACGAAGATATACAAACCGTAAACAAACTGTCCACTAGCAAAAGGAAAAAGTAACTGACGTTAGTCAGTGTCGGCGACATCGGCAAGGGTGCCATTGACCCACCAAAAAAACAAAGAAAAAAGCCCAATCCAAAGGCATTTTTTAAAAATACTAATGTAGCTCAATGAACCCGGAACTCGGTTAGCTGGGGCTTGGATAACCGCGGCTCTACTGTACTTAATAACATTGTTCTAACTGAAATAAACTATCATATTTTATCAAGGCAGCATATTCTACAAATTTACATGCTTTAGATTTAGTCTGAAATTTAATATTAACACTATGTTATTAATACAGCACAAAATTACTACAATTTAGAAATGTTCATTATGGGTTTTTACTTAATAATCCTTTGTGTGTAGTAGCATTGATCCATTGATTAAAGCAATATTATTTTCCAAACGTATACATAATACTGAATAGCATCAGCTTAAAATCAACCTTTGGATGTTGGTAACACAATGCATGTATTGCATAACTGCGTAACCTTTCTTCTTTTGATCAATAGTTCCTACATTACCTAAAGTTATATGCAGAGACATTGTTACCAAAAAAAAGCTGAAAAATTAGATTGGTAAAAAAAAAAAGAAAATCATGGTTTGGAATTTATGTTATGCCTTACTTTGTCCTATTTATTGTACTTTTTCAAAGCAAAAACATACATTTCAAGTATGAATGGTGAGATCATATTCAGAAAAATTGTGGATGTCTTGAAACTTAGGGGTCAAGAGTTTCACAAAATGCGGAAATCCATACTTTCTCCGAAACACAAGTGCCCTTGTATGTACACAAAGTATATGTTTCGACACATTACCAGTTTTCATTAAATAATTTCAGTTTGAAGTTCTTATTCATAACATATGATTTATTAATAATAGCATCTGCAGCATTATAATTATTTTATAAAAATAGCTAACAAATGGCAGTAAATGTCGACGTTTAAAATAATTGATTATGAATAGTTGATTATGATAGTGATTGCAATGACCATAAATTATAATAATTACCTCAATTTATATTAAATATGTCTCACACTAGCTGTTGCTCGAGACTTTGTATGAGTGAAAATTTTGATGTGCATGTGTGAGAACCGAGGGCTTGACCAAAATGTGATCGATCAATGTAGGCGAATACTATAAAAGGCATTTTTTGGGAGCTGCATTTCTAGGCGGCAGACTTCCTAAACAAAATTAAACAGCGTTGAGGCGTCGATGGCTTAAAAATCGAAACATTATAGTACTGAACAACTTTTTTTTTACAAAGTGAGCGATCAAATGAATCCTTTGTGAGAGCTGGTTTTTGGGCAGTACATATTTTGTCAATTCTGGACCGGAAAGCACAGCATTAGGACGCAACTATACACAGACAACCCACATTTTCAAAGAATAAATAACTATTTTTTTACTCAATTAATTTATAAATTATCCTTTGGAAAGATTTAAATTTAACTTTCATTATATAAAAATGGTGCATTACCGTTAGATGGACGGTGTGGCTCAATAGTTATAAATGAAATTAAAAGAAAATCAGTACCAGCCTGATAGTTTAAGTAGAAGAGCAGTCTGCATGTAACTGAGGACCTGGGTTCGAGTCCCAGTCCGGACTAATCAATTTTTAGGCATTTTTTCCGGTATGAAAAGGAGCATATGTCATTCTGTGACCCCTAAACTATCACTATACAAAGAATTATGTTGATCCCTTGCTCTGAAAAACGAAACAAATTGTATCCCACAGGAACCGTAATTTTTTTTTTTCTGGATAAAAAGTAGCCTATCTGCTATACATTGAGAGAAAATCAGTCAGTCCAGATTGGGATTCTAACCCAGGTCCTCAGTTACATGCCGACTGCTCTACCATGTAGGCTATCAGGCCGGTACTGATTTTCTTTCAGTTTCATACATAACTATTGAGCTACACCGTCCATCTTACGATCATGCAATTTTTATGTAATGATATACCTCGTGGATCACAATTATTCCGATAAAAAAGTAGCCTATGTACTATTCCAGACTATAATCTATCTCTGTGCCAAATTACATCCAGGTCCGCTCAGCCATTCTGGCATGATTGAGTAACAAACATACATCCAAACTTTCGCACTTTTTAATACTAGTAAGATTAAAACAATATTGAAAGTAATGAATGCAATACCACTTTCCCAAACAAAATATTAAGTATAAAAAACTGAAACTTACTTATGATACGCATCCAAAATATTTGGGTTTCATCCTGGACCCTGAATTTACAAGTTGCAAACATAATCAACATATTGAAAGCTAGAAAATACTTAGACATCCACAAGTACATTGATTGTAGGGACTGGGATGGGGATGCGACTGCCATTAGGGAACTACTACTTATATGGCACTCATTAGGTCCATTCTAGAATATGGCTTTCCAATTCATTGTTGTGCTGCTAAATCTAACCTTGAAAATTAGAAAAAGTCCCAGTGAATGCTACTTCTATCATTACGGGATTGAGAAGCAGCTGTCCATCAGAAATAGTATTTTTAGTAGCAGACTTAGAACCTTCATCAGAAGACAGGACGGCCTGGTTAAATATTATGATAAATACACCAGGTTTGGCCAAAGTAATAAAACTTTATTATAGCTAAACGATTGGACTCCCTTTCAAAGATTAACACGTTGAATGCCACGCGGTTTTATAACGACTTTCCCATCAGGCCGCGCGCGCAGGTATCGTAGTACAGCAATGCGAAGCTCAATACTGGCAAATTAGAGTTTACTCGATGGAAATTTTAAAATGTATTAGGGCCATTGTTTTTTAGCATAGTGGAAGGTATTTCTGTTCGAAAGGGAATGCTTACATAAGCATTCATTCAACACGTTAGGCCCCTCGCCTGTTTTGTTTATAGTTTGGCCCGATAGAGATAAGATTACATTGAACTCCACTTCGGGTATGATGATGTCATTAACTTCTTGTCAGTCACCGGTGACTGACGTGGCACTCAAAGTGTCAAAGAAAAAATCTCTTCAGTGAAGTTAATTTGCCTCCCTTAACCAAGGACAATGTTGAACCACATTCTCTTCATTGTAGTTTAAATCCTATTGAAAACTTTTAAAAGAGTTCGTTTCCATTACAACCTTTCCATTGCTGTCAACAAGAAAGGTGTCGTTGTATGCCTGAAAATCTTAATCAACAAGTCTTGCAAATCGTTAAAAAAAAAAATTCCCTACAACTGGCATTAAAATCTATACAGACAGCAGAAAATTTGAAACCCAAAATAGGCAGTGGAACACACATTGAAATTCATCATGACAAAAACTTCCTGCTGAATGTAACCCTGACTACTGTTCAGTTTTGGGAAGCAGATTTTTGGCCATTGACCGTAGTTTGAAATCCATCATGAACAAAACCAAATTTGGTGAACTTTGGATACTAACTGATAGTCGCAGCTCAATTCAACATCTTCACAATTGAACCTACAAAAAAGTATCTATTCTATACAAGGTGAAAACAATACCCTCCAGCATAACATTTATTTCCAATAAATCCCCTCCCATGTTGAAATTAGTGGAAATGAATCAGCACACAATCTTGCAAAATAAGGATCAAGTCACCCGATTCTGTCTACATCCAGGCTTACCTACCTTGAGCTATGTTTCAAAGAAACTAAAACTAATACCGGGACTATCTCCGACCTTTTCATGTGACAGGAAATATAGCACCTGCCTTACAATACATAACTTGCCTCTGGTTATCTGAAAAGTTTTGCAAGTAACTAAATCTACCTCTTTTTCCCTAAATGCTATAAACATCAAGCTTCCCTTGAGTATATTCTGGATTGTTTGGGTATCATTTGAGATGATATTTATTTTCCCAACCTTGTATTGGATTTTCTCTATAAATGGATTCCTTGAATTGGTCTGACTCTGTCACACCTTTTGGAGATAAGCAACAACAATAAAAATTGAATTGGTTTCTGACAAATTAAAGATTTTGCTATTAAGGATTGCAGTCACGATCTTTTTTCATTGATTTTATGTTTATGTGTTAAACATAAACTTTGACTAGCAATAAAATGTTAACTTGAAGTATGTGTCAGTAATTCCTTATTAAAACAATTAAGATTTATTAATTTCACCTCAGAAGCTTTGCAAGAAGAATTTGAGCTTCTACTATATCATATTTGATTCCCTTATTTAAAAGAATAGTGTAATAGGAAAAACGAATAACATTTACCGACAGTAAAACTTAACAAAAGTTCAATGTTCTTGTTGGTTTCTGCAAATTCCACTGCAAATTTTCAACACCATCTGTGGTTGCTGAATTCAGTGTCACACATTACAGCTCATTCTCCACATATAGGTAAATTCCACATTTTCTTTTTCTTTTCAAGGGACACCATCTTTTATGTTACATAAGGTTTAAAATTTGGCAATGTGATGTTTTCATTTTAGAGTTCAATATAAATTTTAACTTTGTTTAATGGCTTGTGTTATTTAATTGGCCTATTTGCTTTCTATAATATTTATGCAGTTGAATTACACATTGAATTTGCAAAACATGATCGAGTTCCGATTTTTTTATAAGTTGCACCATTCGGTTAGGGTAGTATAAATCCAAGTTTATAGTTTCAATACATGTGTGCTAGCTGCATAATGCATGAAAAGCTGCACATTTTTAGGATTTTTTTATCATCACCTTATAACTCTAAATTTATCTAATTTTTTAAGTAAATTGTAAATACTAATTTAAAAGAGCACTAAATTTGCAACAAGTTAAGCTTAACCACAGTGCTGCACGACTTAGTGTCTGAGACATGACATTTAAAAAAATAGGAGGAATTCCAATATGCAGGGATGGAATCTGCCTATGTTCTGAAATCTTAAATGGTGATAACAAAATCTATGACGATAGAAATGCACAGCAATGGGTTGTATAAGAATATTGCCAATATTGACAAATGGATATTGTATTTGGAGACTATTTTGGAAATGTATTATCAAATGGTCACCAATTTATGATAATGTTAAAAGTCAAAAGATGCAATATACCAAAAACAAATAAACAATCTCCTTGATTGCTAAAAAAATACTGAACTCACACAAGAGCATTTTCAGCATAGATTGAAGGAAAACAGTTACAGTACAGACTAGGATCTACAACAAAAATTGTGATATGTAGCAAATGATTCAATAAAGTATAAAGAAACATAGGCTTCTGAAAACACCTCAACAAATTGAAAACTCCATGATTTATTTACATTTACACGACAAAAATGGAGGAGGCGTATGTGGCCCATCTCGTTATTTGTTATTTATTACTTCAAATAATAATTTACTGAACATAGTGTAGTTTTACAACATTTTAATATATGATCCTATTTTAGTACGTATTAAATCATGTATGAGCCTCATAGAGCCATAAATATTAAATTTTATACATAGAATGAGGTAAGGGATTAGTGTGATTGCTAAAATATTAGACAATAAAAAAGGAGAAATTCATCATTTTATATAATGGCTAGAACACAATAAGTACAATCAAAATTTGGCTTTCACTAGTGTCTCAATGCAAAATACAGTAGGCTCTCAAGTAATAGAACTCTCGATAAAAGAAAGTTGGGCCGGATAGTATACAGTCATGACAGTTGTGAGTCAGATACTTAGAACTAATATAATACCTCCTGAGAACTATAACTTCAAAGTGGGATTTGTAAGGTATACAGACAATTTTTTCTTACTGTACATGGTAACTCCCAGCAGAAAAAAATGGTAATTAAAAAAATAAATCATACACAATGAGCAACAATAACATTTCATTTTTGCAACAGGTACTTTTTGAATAAACTGTCAAAAACTATAAGGCAATTCGCAATTTTCAAGAAAATCACTTCTCAAATCAAAACACATACTCACAATCTGTACAACATTTAATGAATTAAAACAAAAGCATTACATAAATATATATATATATCAGCAATTTGAATTATATTTACAATGATTTAAACTGTATTTGTGAAACCTCTAGGAGCAGTTGTTTGTTCTGGTTTTTTCCACAATGAACTGAACATCTAGTAAGTAAGCAAACAAAAGTACATATTACCATTTTAATTGCAAATACATACAAAAAATAACATAAAATACACAACAAGTGCACACAAGAACACAACTTTTAACTAGGTGTGCCAAAGTGCTTAAAAATTATAATATGGAAAGTTATAAAAAGGCCATTCTACACAAATCAAAAACTTGCATATTTTATGTGTACCATAAAATGCAATTACAGTAAAACCTGTAAAGTTGACCACCTGTCTAAGTTGATCACTTTTGTCAGGAACAGAATTAGCCCTTCACCCTCTATAAGGTCACCACCTGTCTAAGTTGGCCACTAAAGTGCTGAACCAACAAGAGGTCAACTTACACAGGTTTCACTGTATAAATTTAAAATTAAGAAAGAAAGTGAAAAACTGCCTGAATATTGAATGAAACAAGGAATCTTTAATTACCACCCCTAGTTCAATTCTCGATTCAGATGCTTCCCCCTTTCCTTCCCCATTTTAAATTAATAATTGCACAATTTGTTATACACTAGGGGGCTCCTGCCCCCTGCTCGCTCTCCAACCCCGGAATTGTTTATGCTGCTCCTTTGGATAGCATCACAAGTTGGAGCTCATTTTGCTTACTCTTTACAAACTATTTTGTGTAGCTTTATGGAAAAAAAATGGTTCTCTATCAGAAATAACGTTCTGTATTGCACACAACTCAGCCGAATCAAAAACACACATCTTGTAACACAAAGTACATAGATTTCACATAGCATCAGAAGCTTGGCAAGATTCCCAATGTCCCTAAAAACTTTCATATACAAAAGTCTCCTAACAAACTCACACACCTGTTTACATTGAAAGAACCTATCTTAAAAAAGCAGTGTAACCATTGAAGAACAATGTCTTCCCTACCATACTAAGAAACATTGATAATTGAAACACTTAACTAGCTTCATTTTAAATGAGTGCAATACAGTCAATTCTCATAAATGGGATCAACGGTTAATCAGACCAGCCTCTTATTTGGCCCCATTGTAAAGCACCAAAACAAATGCTATAACATAACAACAGGGATCAGATTCTCAAAAATTCTCAAAAATGAAATTTCATGACTTTTATGTAACTGTTTCAAGCATTTACAAACCATTTGGTGTAATTCAGTGATACATCGAATATTTATTCTGCTGGTTATTGGATCTTCTGTGCCCCCTGTTAATAACGTATACGTACTGGATATTCAGCTTTGATGTTTGAAATTTGTTAATTCTATACATATTTTTAAACATCCCACAACTGCGAAATAAATATGTATTAAGTTCATATTTAACGTCTGTTTTGAAAACATGTTAATTAAATTAAAAAAATAAAATTTTGCAAGATAACTGGATATTTCTTGTAGTAGCTGGACAGGATTCCGGATATTTAAAAACCTGTTAGGTGCGGTATATGCGATGCCTGCTAGGAGTATGGGGGGTGGACTGGTACATGATGAAAAATTTTAGTGATTTATTTATAATTTTTGTGAATTTTTTTAACTTTCATGACCGATTTAAAAATTTGTGACTTTCTCGAGACTTTCTTCCTTGAATGATGTTTTATTATTTTGACCGAAATTCCATTTGCTTGCACCAAAAACTGTGACAACAGGCTGTTGAAACTATGAGCGGCCTACATATGTATGTTTATGTGATACAAACTAGTGAACTGAAAAACAATATTAAAATTCCAGTAACTTTCAATTAAATCCTTTGATCTTTTTGAAATCTGACTGCTTTTAATTGTACAAGATTGGTTAATTATGTCCTTAAAACAATTGGAATCCTGACCTCATTGTTACTATCCAGAGAAGCCTGTGCAAAGATCAACATCTTATAAACCGTTATATTTGGAGGAAACAGCTAGTGAAAATTGAGAAGTAACACAATTCAGAATTATTTTTCCCACTGGGACCCTAAGTATTCTTGAAGAAAGATGTGGAACAAGCCAATTGAAAGTAAAAGTGATGAAAAAATGTGCAACTTCAACAAGTCAAAAATTAAGAATTTTTATCCATAGACAACGAGCTTCAATGCTACAATTACAATATGAGTATGACTCAGCAATTATGCTTGAATTGTACCAAAACACATGACAGTGCTGAAAGTCCAGGAAAGTGTTGGTGATGTCTCTAAATAAGTTGGTGATGACACATGATATCAGAAAATATATTAAAACTTTACACTTCTATTTCATGCAGAAGAAAAATGAAGGAACTCTCATTGTAGAGTTAAACACTTGTAGTTTTGTGCAAGTGCAGTCCATCAACAGAATAGGTAAAATTACATGGGATAACTTTTTTAAATGTTGATTAAAATTTTATAAGAACTATTTTTCACATCTGTTGAGTATCGTGCAGATTGTGTTGGAAATGTTGCGTATGAAATTTTCTTTTTGAATGAACAAACTGCACTAGCAAAGGTAGTGCAGTTTTTTTTCCATGTTTGCCATACTTGCATACCACATGATGAAGGTCATAATGACATTTTAATATGTTACACATAGCACATCCCATCTTACAGCACATATATTTATGTAAACTGACCAGTCGGTTATTAGGATCAAAACATTTGTGTCCCAATGTGATCCAATTAACCAGCATTGAAATGGTGTATATAGATTGTATATTTCATTTATCTTTATTAAATTTCATATTTATTTAATATTACGTTCGTTAATTATAATCTGCAGTTCTTAATGTTTAAAATAATTACTTTCACTTCCAATATTTTTAATGCTACTACTTTTACTGTTTGGCATTACTTTCCCTTCCCTTCTCCTTTGAAGTATGAATGCAAGAGTTTATGAAGCATGTTTATGTTGTATATGTGTATATTAATGTACTGTAAATAAATGTAGTTATTTGCTCATTAGGATTTCCTCAAAGTATTATGCCAAGAGTTTCTACAGTATTTTAACACTACAATTTCACATAACTACATGAAACATACTTTCATAAATATGCATATATATGTATATAAATATTTTGGAGAAAAGAAATGCAACATAAAGCAGTCAAAATGTTATTTTTGCACAGGATCTGTCCAGAAAGTCATGATATATCATGAAAGCCTATATACTTAAAACTATTACCTTTACCTTAAGGCTATAAATAATATTATTCTTAAAATAAGTTACTTGAGTATCGCACTACCACAGTCTACCAAGAAGTTTAGTTCCTCTCTTTTAAGGTGGCAATCAGAAAGTTAATTATAGTTTGCCACTTTCACTATTTTTATGGCCTAAAATTGGTGCATTTTGAAGTCACTTTTGACCTGAGGAAAAAAAAGACAATCTGTTGAGGATGGAAACTTTAGCAAACTTTCTTTATTTTCACTTCCTTTGTCATGATTTACACAGCTACTTCATGGAACAAAAATTTAAATTTCTATGCTATTGTTTGAGCACTCAAACACAGATTTGTGCTCAAGAAATCTTGCACTTTGTTCACATATTTATGCATTTGTTTAGCTTCAAAGTAGTCTTAACCCTATTCAAACAATTTAAACAGCTGAACAAGTTAGGACAGTTAAAAATTCCACTTGAAAAGTTTTTACATCATTCATTGCAAGCCTTTCATGATCCACGTTCTGAAGTTTGACACACATATTGATGATATACAGATGCCCAAGGACACTCATACCAATCAGTTTCTAACCAAAGTAAAAATACTTGCTTTAGGACTTCATATTTTCATTGTGACAGTCTGCTGACAACTGTGATTATGTGCATGTCAAACTCAGAATTAGAAATACAAGCCCTGCTTCCAGAAACATAATGCAGCTATTTAATTAAATAAGGAAAAGAAACTGATTTCTTTCTGAACAAACCCAGAGCTGAATGTAACAACAAATGAGCAATGTTTAAAATTCACATCATGAACTTCACTTACATTAGATATAACTTGCCTTCCCATCATATTTGAGACTATGGAAGAAAAGCCCTCATTTCCTCCAACCTTGCACCGAAGATATCCATACAGGTTTGCACCATTCAAAACCAAAGCCACAAGTACTACAACCTATAGATTATAATATTTTAGACTTCACAATAGACATTTAACTAATATCAAGAGTCTTGTAATATGAAATAGAAAATTATACAGGGTTCGTACTCTTTTGGCAAAACCAAAAATAAGGGCTTTCTAAGGACCTACATAAAAATTTAAGGACACCACAAATTTTTCGAAATATACAAACTGTTATGTTCATTTCAGAAGGAAGCATCATTGAAAGAGGAAATTGATTTGACATCGTATTTTTATTAGGAACACAACACAAGCACTTTTATGGAGCTCTCTTTGACTTGTTGCTTTTCTAATGTCCAATACAGTATGGCATTACTTTCTCTGGGAGTTAAATAACTATTGGAGCTAGTAATAAGAAGCACACAAGCAAATTATCATGATATGAAAAATTATCAAAAAGTTTAGTTCTATAATATACAAGTTAAATGAAAAAACCATAAAAATAAAAATTTTTAAAGAAAACGCTGCACTTTGTCTTGAGAATTTGTGTTTAATTTCGATTTTTTTTTTTCATTTTTCTTAACTTATGTTGCCAGCATATCAATTTAGGCTTACTTAAATTTTTATCTCTGCCATAAATATTTTTTAAAAAATTATTTAGAAGAGCTTGCAAAAATTCAGAAATAACTTTTTCAACTTGAGAAAAATATTTCATTTTGGAAACAACATGCAAATAAAAAATGGAGCTCATTCACTTAAAACTTTGTACATTACCCTCAAATAGTAACTACCAAAATTTAACTAAAATAAAGTTTAAAAAAATTGATCAAATTTTTTAAATAAAAAATGAAACAAGCAGACTACAGGCTGCAAATACAAAAACAACTGTCAATTTTTTAAATAATTGATATATTTACAGGATGCAAAAAGATAGAAATCTAAAAAGCTGCATGCAATTTTCGGCGAAGCACGTGCTAGCTGTTAGCAAGTTTCTGAAAAAATAGGTTTTTACATTTTCGCGTTATAAGTTATGAAAATTCATGTAAATTAATACATATCTTATAAAAAAAATTTTCCTTGTTTGGTAGTCAATCCCTTTAGATAAAAATACTTGTACATCAGCTTGAAATATCGAATCTTTTTGCAAAAAATCAAATTTTCTAAGTTCACAAACAAACAGAAAAACTAGGGGAAAACGGAGCATTTGGCAACTACGGTGTATAGGTTTAAGGAACGGTCGGTTCCTTCAATTAACTGCTAATTAAGAAATTTCACAAGATACAAATTTTGATTAACAAAGCAAATATCATCATATCCCACTCAACAAAACCCCACAGCGAACGATCGCAAAGTCAAATTGGTCGCTAAAACTTTACTAAATATTAAATATTGGTTTAAAAAAATTAATAAATTAATTTTTTCGGTACGGGAATTTATTTGCTCTAAAAAAAACAATGGGAGAACAAACTGTTTAGTAAAAGATCAGCTGAAAAGCGATCGGGAGAGTTGGCAACTCGGCGCTTATTATAGTGTAAGACACACGAAAAATGACAATACAAATAAATCATTCTTTTGCCTTTAACAGCAGTACCGGATCTTGGAGTTTTCCGAAGCGGGGCAAAACTAAAATGCCGCCCCCCTCCCCTCCATCCCAATTATCGAAAATATTTCACATAACTTTTATGTGCTTTCCATTCTTTTTGAGGATTTTTCACTTTTGGGTCGCTGATAAACATATAAAACTTTTGTTGATGTTCCCACGGCATGTCCCTTTCAACTTAACATTAGGGAGGTAGAGCCATATGAAGGGTCCCCCCTTAATTGGAGTTATGAAATTTTGACAGTTGAAGGGGGTCCGGGGGAGCACCCCTGTAAAAATTTTGAAAACTGTATGCAAACTGGTGCATTTTGAGGCCTTAGGACGCGTATATGGGACTGCAAAAATATCAGGAAAAAAAAGCAAACAAAAACTTTTTGAATTTAAATACTTTTGCTCATAAAAATGTTCATCAAAATGTAGAAAAAAATTGGCATTTTTAATTTTAGTGGGAAAGAAGTACTAATTACTTCCTTCTTACTAATGCCCATATCAAAGAGCAACGTGTCTGCCTTCTCAAACCACACTAACAAGCTCCCCCCCCCCCCTCTTGTTAATAGGATGCTTTGAAAATTTGTGAAGAAAAAAAATGTACGGTTTGAGCATAGCATGATTTATACGTATTACACTATTACAAGGGAAAAAACCTCGACTTTTTAAAATTTAAATTTTGATGTTGCAAAATTTGCCGCCCTCTAACATTAATTTTAGAGTTTCCAACAGTTTATACAAATAAATAATTCTGTTAATCTGTTTTAATCGTTCTGATCACTGATCAAATAGGAGCGCCGAACTGGGATTTAAATTCTCTTCCAAAAGTTAAAATTTCTTAATTAAATATTTTTTTCTTCTATTCTTTTCTTTCTGTCTTCTTCTTATTTTTCTGTGCATCACAGCTGAGTTTGCAGCCCCCCCAGAAGTTCCGCCTGGGGCATGGGCCCCGGCTTGCCCCACCCTAGATCCGGCACTTTTTAACAGTATAAATACGCAATAATCATACATGCGATTGGTGAAAGGCAAAAAAAGCTGAAAGTTTTTTTTTGCCTACACTACATATTAGTTAAATGTCTCTCTTTTATTGAGTTAGGTGTTAACAATATGCTTCTTTGAAGTATTTATCCCCCCCCCCCCCCTTAAATTAAAATAAAGTTTCAAAAGCAATATTTATTTACTGATTACTTGTTAAGAGCTGATCCTACTTGCTTTATTGATAACTGTTTAGAATATAGATGATTTAGTAACAATTTTCATGAAAAAAAAGTACTTATTTACTTTGTAACTAAACTTAATAAATTTGGTATTGAATCCGAAATTTGAAATCCCAAAACTCGGCCCTTTTTCGAAAATTCTCGATTTTTTTTTTTTTTGTAAAATCAGAAAAAATATTAATTTACGAAACTATTAAATCAATAAATACCAGTAAGTTTTGATTCAAATGGAAGCAATCTTGTAGATATATTTCTTACATGAGCTAAACTCAGGGAAAAAAGATATAATAAGAAAACCCAACCATGTTAAAAAGTGAAATTGGTTCCTTAAGCGCACAGCGCACCTTTCCCTATTTTTTTTTTGCCTTCGAGTTCTTAAAAGACCGTTTTTCAAATTTTGTTCCTTTTTCTTTTCTTTTTTTTTAAAGCAAAATGAAGAAACTTGTGTGATTTGTTTTTCTGTGGTCTTAAATGGTGCCCAGTTACTGGGCACCATTGCATTTTGTACAAATGCTTGGTGCTTTGATTCGACTTCTTTACTAATATTTAAAATTTTTTTAGATGTAGCTCAATTTTCTTTTTCATACAATTGCAGGAGATAGCAAATTGGGAGCTACCATGTGGGTGGGTACAAGTTTATTTTAACTGAATAGGGTGTTGTCATCTGAAGCATTTTATCAAAATCCATGAACATTTTTTTTTTCTAAAAATATATAACATCAATTTACTTATACCTTTTCACAAAAAATAAAAAAAACAAGAGCTACTTATTAATCTACCAGTTGAGAAAGCAGTGCAATTTGTAGTAAAAATGAGTTCATGTTTATGTAAATCCACCATTTTTGGTCCTGTCAATCCTCCGTTTTGGGTTTGTCCGAAAGCCGCAATAGTACTGGACCCGAGCAAACCAAATTTAAATTTGATTAAGTAGTTGAAGTGAAAGAAGTTTGATTCTTGTGAAGAATACAAAAGATTGTAAAACAAATAGTGCGCATGGGTACCTTCTTATTTTAACAAAAAAAAATTAAGCACCTGGAATAAAAAATAAGGACTATTTAAGGACATTTTAAGGCCATAAAAATGAAAATGAACATTAAGGACCGTACGAACCCTGTTATACTAACTTATTAAATGTTGACATATTTCTTTTAACAGAATGACTTTTTTTAAATTTAAATAAGAACATATCCAAAAATAACATTGCATCTTTTTTTTTCCGATGAAAAGATTTTTTTAAGTAAGAAATTTAAATCATACATATTTTTTTTAAAAAAATTTATTAAATCGATCTTCAAAGAAATTACCACCATCATTATGAAATTAAAAAAGATTCACTTCCATGTTTCAATTGCCGAGGTTTGTAAACAACATTTTAAGTTTGTATCATATCAGGTCAATTTTGTTCCCAGGCAATACTGACCTTCATTAAGAAAACAAAATGAAATACATGAAACCTAATAAGAGATTTTTAAAGCAAAATATACTGGCTACTAAAATTTTTCTGCTGGCTTCCACTTTTTCCCCCTTCCTATCCCAGAATCCCTAGCATTATTAGTAGACTATATTTACTTCATATATTATCATAGGTTTGAGCCCTTCAATAAGATAAATTCACACTCTTTTTAAATAGCCAATACAGCGGTGTGCAAGGCCATTCTATGGAGCTTATTCTAGGAAACCCAAGGTTCTCCATCACTGATTTAATTGTATTTTCCCCCTTTTCTTTTCTTTTTTTGTATCTTAAAAATATTCAAATAAAATGAAATAAAATAAAATAGAAAATTTGATGTCCTGTGCTTGAATATAGTATAGCACTTTCTTAAATACAACCCCGTATATCATATATGAGCAAAAGCAATACATGAAGCAAAATTTTTGTATCTCTTTTTTAGCAAATTGAGTGCACACAGAAGCATGTGATTTGGCATAGATTGATTGCATATTTGATTTGCAAGATGTATGAAGGAATTTGACTTTTAAAATGTTTGTATGTACAGATCCAGTGAAATTTAAGTTTGGTTAGTCAATGCACGAAAAAGTTACATCATCAAAATTTTAACAGAAAATTCTGTATAAATAAAAGACACGTGTTCATGAAAGGGAACTTTGGTAAATATTGCATCAGAAAGACTAAATGTGATATAATGATTGCTCTTTGTGCTTTAATAATCACTTACCTACTCAAAGATTTAAATAATTCCATGGAAATTATTCATATTATACAAGAAAATAAAGAATTACAAAATATATATAAGGAATGACAGAATATGGAATAGTACCTATCATTTTTCTTAATTATAAGACAATTATGAAAAAACAATGCATTAGTGTTATAAAAATGTTGACTCAATAAAAAAAAAAAAAAAAAATGGACAATAATAGCCATAATTTATCTAAATAATAAAACAATCATCAATAACAACATATAATAAAATTGTTGACTCAAAGTACTTACAAACCATTTGACATTGAGTCGAAAGAAACTGACAAAAAGTAGCAGAAACCAAATAACCGGGGTCAGAACTAACGCCAACCAAAATACTTGTGCTTCAGCTGTGTCTGTGACTGCAGTTTCTTCTCCCTGCATAGAAAAGAAAAAAGTAAAGTTTATGGAAATGTAAGGAGTATAAAGATTACTAATTTTGAACTCTAGAAAGGGGGGAAATATAGATGTAATTACATGTAGCTGTTTTACCACCAAATTTTTTTTTTAAGATTTGTTTAAAATTTATAGAAAATACAAAGATATTAGCAAAGATATAATCTCAAGAATTGAAATTAACAAGCCAGGGGTAAACAATGGCAATTTTATACTAAAACTGCTTTCAGAGACTTTTAAACGAAGGAGTTATAGCTGTTAATATATTATTATTTTTCATTTACACACAAAGCAGTGAGCACTTGCTTTTAGTTCATTTCCTTGAACTTTTAGTAGTTGAGTAGTAAAAAGCTTACTTTTCTGCAGAAATAGTGAATGAAAAAAATCAATATAAGAAATGAACAAATAACAATAAAATTGCAGACAGCTAAACAGGAACTTCTTCAGCATGTACGTAAAACGTACTTTTCTCCTATAACCCCCTTCCCTGTTAGCACTAGGCCTTAGGGATGCCTTGCATTCGGCGGCGAGGTAGTGGGGATAGTGGGGTCCACAGATTTTATATGCATGTATTCCCAAGTGTACATGATGGATCTTCAACAGGTATTGAACATGGGACCTTCCAGGTAGAAGTCTGACATCCTAACCACTAGGCTATGACGGCCTATTGCAAAATGCACTGAGCTTTGGAATGTAAAAAATCCAAAAAGCAAGAGAAAAAAAAGAAAAAGTTTTTAAAAAAACGGTAGACAAAATGCAGAATACAATTATCACAGAGTAGCTAGTGACTTTCATTTCAGAAATATAAACTTTTGGAATGCAGCCAATACATTTCAAAAGTGCACAAGATTAACAAATAAATTATGAATTGTTTTTATTATTCCCCCATAAATGGATATTACCACTCAAAAATTAAGTAAAATGCTGGCACCAGAAGGCGATTGCTACCAAAAACTTAACAACAAAAATTTTTAGAAGTAGTAAATTTTTTTCCTAATTCCGACATAGATTCAAAGTGTTTTTTAAAAAGTCTTTATTCATCATACTTTCATACTACTCTTTATAATTGCAATATTTGTACAATACTCAATAGAGTTTTTCCTATTGATAATTTAAAGAAGAAATTTCAAGAACAAAATAATAGAGGAAATGTAATCTATTAAATGAATGTCAAAGAAAAGTATAATACTAATCTTAAGATGGCACTTAATCCTTTTCCAAAATATGCATAGCATATGATAATAAAATGTCCAGTACAATGACAAAGAAAACAAAATACAATTTGCAGCTAACAATGTCTAATATAATCAGGGGTGGTAACAGTAAAGATTTGCTTATTCCTGAACTTTCAAAAAAAATTTCTGATCCTTGAATTTTATTTCTAGGTAATGTATTTTCTAGCACAGCAGTGCGCAAACTGGGGTAATTCGAATTTTTGAAAAATCTACAGTTATTCATTTTAAAGAATGTAAATAATGCAAGCGAAGAAACTGAAAATTATTTTTTTATGAGAGCGATATAACTCGGGGCTTCAAAATCCCGTTATCATGCATAGTGGTCAGTGGTATCGGCTGGTCACTTCCACCTATAACGAATATAAGCATTCTTGGCTCACTCCTACTATGATTGATTGGCTAGGAACCCCAATGGAGACTCAGTTCAGACTCGGAAAACTCAGTTACATGGTTGACATTTTCGAAAAACTGAACGATCAGAATATGAGTCTACAGAAAGAGGGTACAAACATCTTAACGTTAAGCAGTAAAATTGAAGCTTTAAGAATAATCTCATAGACATGTTCCTGTGCTTTTCAGAATTTACTAAAGAAAATAATATAGATTTTTTGCTATTTAAAAGCATCATCTCCCATCATTTGATAAAATTGGTTGAAAACCTTACAAAAAGGTTTTCAACCAAAATTCAGTCATTTCCAGAAAATGACTTAGGTTGGATCCATGATCCGTTTTCATTTGATATTATTAATTCCAATATCCCTTTAAATGAAAAAGAACAGTTAATTGATGTTTCAAGTGACGAAACATTAACATAATATACTATGCTTTAGTTGTGAATAAAAACCTACCTTATTATTTCAAAAATGATCATGAAAATTACCAATAATGATTACCAAATTTTAAATGGTTAACTTGAAATAATCCAAAATTCACTTACATTTGTTATCAGTAAAAGTTGGAATGCAGTAGAAAATTTTAATACACCTTGAAGCCCAAAGTTTTACATTTTATAGATTTAAGAATTGTCACAAATCGATTAACTTAACTTGTAAACAAAGTCAATGAAATTTGGGACATAGCAAAATTTTGCACAGCATAAAAGAACTTCAGAATTCAAATAACTTCAAACTCCCAAATAATATTTATTATCATTTGGAAAGGCAGAAATGCTAATAATGGATAAACAGAAAGTAACGTAAAATTTATCGAATTAAATCTAATACATGGTGAAGAATGCATAAGTTTTATGCTTAGTGTCAATAACTACAGGCAGTGCTTAAAATCAATAAATAAATAAATAAATATAGTTAAAAAAAATTCTAATATATGTGTGCTTTATATATATATATATATATATATATATATATATATATATATATATATTAACTTACTTTTAATAATTAACTTTTAAATTGCACAAAGAAAGAAATAAAAAATTGAAAAAAGGAGGTGAATTACAGGTTCTCAGACAAGTGACTCACTGAGGGAAAAAATATTGAAACATCCTGACAGAATGTAAGCTTAATAAAGAACCTTATATAACAAACATACATTACTATGCAACAGAAGTATCGAACACAAAGCAAAGTTAAGTCATTACTTTACACTTTAATTTAATCGAGTAATTGGGGCTTAATGTCTAACAAAAAAAAGTGCAAAAGTCCTACATTCTTCAGAACTTATATTCATAAAGAGTCTGAATTCAGTGCAATCTATAAAAACGAATTCCATTTTTTAAAGGAAATAAACAGGTTTCCAAGCATTAACATTTTAAACTGAAGTAACTACTTCGTATCTACCAACTATTAAAAATATTATGAATACGGTGTGAAGTGAAAAAAAAAGGATTGCAAAGTACCAAAGCATTATATGAGAAGACCAAGATTATTAATAGACAATATAAACATATTTGTGATTTAAAAACACAGTACTTTACTTACATAGTACAGCGGCTACTGTCAAAGATTTTCATAGAAAAAAGACAGGTAGCTCTCCAAAGTAAAGGATTTTCGCGGAAACGAAATTCTTAATTTCCAAAATTACCAAAAATACGGAAAAATCACATGTCTGCAGGTTTATTCATCTGTTGAGTTATCCTTGAATAACTAACCTTAAGTAACATCTGCACTAACAGAAGATGAAATTCCCTGACTTTTCCAGGAATTTCAGTGAAATGTGATTTTCCCCGACCAATTTAGGTCATTTTCATTTTCCCTGACAATTCCAGGTTTTCCCCGGTGCGTGGCAACCCTGCAGTATTTTGCTTCAAATCAACTTTTCCTAAGCTTGTTGATTTGCATTTAGTGTTTTGAACTCTTGATTAAATTGAAAGTGAGTGCGTGCATTTCTAATTTATTAAATAACAATAGCAAAATTCACCGGCTTTTCCCCGATTTCCAGAGTTTAACAAAATTTCTCCGATTGAATAATTTGTGAAAAATATATATATATATATTAGATGTCAATCCAGCTTTTTTTAACAAGGTCCATTTTTTGTGAATTTCAAAACATTTTTGTTAAAATCAAACATTCTTGAGAAATTTAACTATACAGTGATACAAGAATTGTGGTTTTTTTTGCTCTGCTTATTTAATAAACAATTTTGCAAAAAGTATGATTTGGTAGTTCAGAATTTTGTGAAGCGACTCTTTCGGTTGATAGGAGTTTTGTGAAGGGTCCGAAAACGAATCTGAATTTCCTCTGGCCTGACCCCTGTATTATATATACACAAAAGGTAAAAAGCAGACCGACCTATTCAAAATACAAATGAATGCTACATTAAAATATTAAAAATAACAAAATTAACAGAAGGTAAAATGTTCCAAACTTTAATTTTTATTATGTGGAAGAAAGAGATGTTGTTGCAGCAGTGAAAACATTTTGTAGCAAAAAAAATATATATAATATAAAATTAGTTTTAGTAGTTCTACGGAAAGACAAATGCATTTTTTAACCAGTTGTTACTTGTTAGCAATTTAATGTTTAACAGGCAAAGTATTTCTCTTAATTTTGCTTCTATTTAATACTCAATTGTATATGCTATTCAACATACATAATTAATAAATGTTTGATGGTGAAAGAGTAATTGAGAGTAAAAGAAGAATAAATATACATAACTTTTAAATTCCCTTTTTGAAATATTTACATTTTATTAAGAAAATGATGCATTTTTTAAAGATTAAAAAAGTATTTAATTCTATTAGGATATGCAAGCTCAAGAAAAGTCTTTTAATCACGAAGATTAAACATTTTAGGATTAATGCAAGTATGTCGAACTGTGCACTTAAAATAGGTAAATCTCTTAACCCTTAATGTATGTGCCCGTGTCTGACACAGGCAAAAGGTACCGGCAAATTTGCACATGTCCGTGTCTTATACGGGTGATCTTGTTATCTTGCATTACTTTATTTCTAATTGTCTAACTTCTAATAATCTTTTATTAGAAGTTAGACAAAGAAAATTATGCATTTTTTAAAGATTAAAAATACTTTTTTAATCTTTAAAAAATGCATAATTTTCTTAATAAAATATAAATATTTCAAAAAAGAAGTTAGACGGGCATTAGAAATAAAATAACGAGAAAAGATGATGGTTATTTTATTTCTAATGCCCGTGTCTGACACAGGCGAAAGGTACCAACAAATTTGCACACGCCTGTGTCTCCCACGGGCAATCTTGTATCTTGTGTTACTTTATTTATAATGCCCGATTGATATCCGTTTGTATAATATTTTTTTATATAACTTTTTCCCCAGCCCCCACTCTCTAGTCACTCCCTACAACTGAAATTGCCAAAAACAATTTATAATATATATTCATTTTCTGTCAAAAAAAAAAACTATTATTTTTTACCAGTTTTTCCGAACAAAAACTTGTGCTTCAAGGAGTTAATCTACAGCATGAGAATTTATTCCAAGATTTTACATGCGTACAGAGTAAGAAGTGAAATAAATCTTTCTTTTAAATTTTATTTTTCGTTAAAATTAATGTGTTTAATTTTTAAAAAATTATCGCGATGATGAAGCTGAGTGCATAGTCAATGCTTTTTGTTTTCCGACTTTTGCAAATTTAAATGTATTATTTAAGAGTTGCATTCTTTATTTCAAGAATTACTTTTTATTTTAAACGATCAGAATTATGCATGCATTAAAAAATTGAAAAAAGAAAAACAAAGCTAGAGATGCTACCAATGTTTGAAAGTTTGCAACTACAACCACGAAATTTCGTTTAAAAATTTCAAATTCAAGTTTTACTGAAAATAAAAAAAATTTTTATTTGTTTACCTTTATCCAAGCATAAGAAACATAAAAAATTTGAAAAGTTCAGTTTCCATTGCAGATGCAAGAAGATCGTTTTTCAAAATGTAGGCAACAATTGTATGAAAAACGGCCAATAAAAAAACTTTTTTGAGTGAAATAATTTTTAAATTGAACTTTAAAAACGCAATGATGATAAATTTTAATAATTGCTGGTAAAAAAGTTGAAACTTCCGAATAAATCAAAAACAAAGAAAAAATTTCCTGATTTTTGGATATTTTTACAAATCCTCCCGCCTTTCCTCTGCTTTTTCCAGAACATTAGAAATCCCCGACATTTCCCTGATTTCTTGGTTCTATCGCCATGCTGTCTAAAAAATATAAATTTGTATTTGGATATAGATCATTATATACATCCGCTTATAAATATCATGATATACATCACAATATTTATCATCATATATATCTAGGCTTGCCATACGTCCCAGTTTGACCGGGACAGTCCCGGTATTTTACTCTTGTCCCGGTGTCCCGCCCAGTTTTATCAATGTCCCGGAAATGACCGCAAGATGTAAAAAGTAATGAATTTATGTTTTTAAGAATCTTTTATGAAGACATTAAGAATATTTAAGATGACAGAGCATTAATGAGGGAGTCCACTGCAAGAGCATTGATTTTCTGTAAAATAAACTGGCGTTTTCTTTGCTCTGACTTTTATGAAAAAGTCAAGCTTAAGAAAGATATCTTGAAAAACGTACATTCAAGTCGGAAATACGAGTATGTTGAAAACAAAGAATAACATTGTTAACTTATTAATTGCTTTTTTAGTTTGACAAAAATGTTTTTTTGAAATGGTTTTTATTAAAAATTTTTATGAAATATTTAAACTTTATTTTATTAACACTTCTTTTTAGATGTTAGACCAGAAAAAATTTTCATTAAAGAGGAAAAAAAAAATTAAGTAGCAAAAATTCCTTATTTTTAAAAGGTGGGTAGACTAACAATTAAGGGTTCCAGATTCCCCACTCCCGACACTTGCGAAGCTTAAAAAAAGGCTTAAAACTCCCCATTTTGCCTTTTGATATTTTAAAAATTTCCCCAGACCCCCGCTACAGAAGGTCTTACATACCCCCAAGACCCCCAGTATGCCCATCCTCTATTAATGTGTCCTGTTTTCACTAACCAAAAATATGGCAAGCCTATATATATCGAGTATCTGCCAAAGATGCTATCATGTATTATAAATATTTACTATGAACTATTATTTGGGAAAGAAAAAGAAACTGCAATAAACATGCTAAATCAATTTTGACACACAAATTTTGAAACAGTTTATCTTTAAAAACCAAATAACTGAAAAATGGCACAAAGACTTACTTTCCTAGATTCAAACACCCAATGACTCTTTCCATCATCATCCACATAATTCCACCAACGCAAACCAACTAATAAACGTCCTGTAATATTCTTTACAGTCCAGAAGTCTAAAGATAGGAAGATGAGAATGGCAACAAAGCAAGATATGAAGCTGTTACTAAACCAACTGCACATCAAGTATGTAAGAACGGCGAGAGCGCGGAATGAAAGGTGGAAGAACACTGCCAAAGGGTGCCTAAACATGAAATATATAATGCAATTAGAAAAAATCAATATATATTGTATCTTTTTTAAATATTAAACAACAAAACTCCAGTTAGTTAAACAATCTATAAAGAGAGCCACCTCATCCAACATTTGGGAACTTGCATTTAAAGTAAATATCATTATGTTGTTTTCCTCCTTCTGAACAATGTGGCCACATTAGAATTTAGTTAAAATGAATTGTACTGCCAGCTACGGATGATTCAGAGAAACAGTATATTGGTGACTAAGAGTATCACTAAGTTATGAGTACTCTTATTTCTGTTATGCCAGCAAGCCATTAAAGCACAATTTGCACAAATAATTTTTTTAGTTACAGGCATCGAGACATATAGCTCTGATGGTCTAAATGAGATTGGCTTTTTTTATCAATTGAGACTTCAGCATCCAAGCCTATTGCAGTTGAGCCTAAAGTCTCACCGTCCACTTCTGAAACAGATTTCAGTATCCACTCAATTGTACAAATTTCAGTATCCTCAATATAAAAAATTAGAAGAAAAGAAATCTCAAAAATCCGAGATCATGACTTTATCTTCTTTCAAAAATTTGTTACAGAAAAATTAGAAAAATCGAGTTCTTCAAAAAAGTAGAAATACAGACAATATTAAAAAAGGAAAAACCTTGAATCCAAATAATAAACTCTATCTGAATTCTGTCGAAAACCCAGTTTGCTCAACAAGTTTCGCAAATAATTAGCAGGCCAAATGTCCAGGCTGTGATCAAACATATAATGACGACTAGATCAAGTGTGGAAATTTGCAAGGAGTAGTGGAATGAGGAATATTCCAATTATAAAAGCAGTGAAGCCTCTGTATGCGACTATCGCAAAATTTTTAGGGTATGTATTGGCCTCCTTTTCAGCTTACTCTTACCCGACGTGGTGGGTAAAAGTATTCATTTGGCATTTTATTTTAATGTGAATTTTGTAATGTTTTTATCAACTTAAAATTTTAATAGTTTGTACCCTTCATGCTAAGTCATTAAACTATGGTTCAGTACATTTTTGTGGCTCTGACTTTTTAATTCTTCTCTTTATAACAAAAAGTCCACTAGGTGCGAAGTACAAACACTACATTTTTCTTTTAAATATGTTGTACTCGTTTAACTCAGTGCTCAAATTAAGTATGAATAATATTGATTTGAAACTGATTCTTTTATCTGATGTTTCGTTTCGCTTTCAGGAAAAAAATTAAATGAACTCGGCGAATGTTATTTTTGCGGGGATGGTATTTACCAGGTTTTTTTCCACCTATGGTAAAAACTTGCCAACACTGCCATAAATGAGCAACAACTTAATGTCAACAAGAAATTAACAACACTAGAAGAGCAGTGACTTCATAGAACAATATCATGTTATTTTACAAAAATAAAATAAGAAATAAAAATTATATATATATATATATATATATATATATTATATTACTTTCTAGCAGGTCTTGGCAAATCATCTGAAAAATGGAGAGCAACATCATCAGGTCCACCCATTATGAATCTGAAATGGTAATAAAAAGTGCCATTGGAGGTTACAGTAAAATATTTTCAGTCTAGTATTCTAATAAAATATCCTTTTATAATTTTTTAATCATGTGGAAACTCACTTAAGAAAAAGAAATTGAAATACAATTTACACATTTAAGACATAGGTAATTTTGTATAACTACATAATAATAACAAACTTGCTGAACTATATTAAGTAGAATAACAGCTTACAAAATGTAGTTTTAAATAACATTCTTATTACAATACCATCTGATTTAACAAGCATTAATCAATAATAGATGCGCTTAAATATGAAAACTATCAAAGGTAAAACTAGTTGCTAAAAATTATTAACATTAAAAATTAACATAGAAACAGCAAAAAAAGCATACAATATATTTTATTGATATTTCAAACTTAGAAATAACATGCAAAATTACTCAGAGTTGTCCATTATAATAATATTAGGAAAATATAAAAGCCTCCCAGCCTCCATAGATGTTAAGCAGTATGAAATATGTTCGAAGAAAATCAACAATTTTAAATTTAAATTTAAACTCAAGGGCTTATTTAAGAACAATGAATTTCTGGAAATCACTCTCAAAATGTTTTTTTAGAAATAGAGCACAGCTAAATCATCTTTCGAAGAAAAAAGATTCTGGGCAATAACTCATGTTCTATTTATTCTAAACTTTTGGACTAAACTCTATCTACTATTGTTTTTATCAGCTGCATCATGATATAAAATTCTACGCAATGACATATTTTCAATTTTTTTAATGTCAAAACAAATCCATAGAAATAATCCAAAATGTTAACCATTAGACTACTGCTGTCACTTAAAAAATTAAACATATTGACAGCATATATTTCTGCTGTTATAAATAAGTTAATAATAGACATTTCTTCTTTTCTAATACAGCTATCACACTTGGGAATAGGGTAGACCGGGGGATTGCCGCCACTCCCGTTATTTTAGTCAATGACACCCGTTAGCCGGTCTGACAGCTCCTGACCTACAGAGAACGATGCTACAACTAATGCCCCAAGTGGATGGCAGCCATTGCCCGCGTCGTTTTGTTTTTACAGTGACGAACGCTATTTTGAAGAAGTTTGATCTTATTTTTCCACTTTGAATAAGCTGAGCTATGTACCTTTAGACATTACAATGCCTACATTTGCTATGAATAACCTTTAACTAGGTATTTTAGTCTACATTTTAATCAACAATATTGATCACTTCCGTTTGTTTTGATGTCTTTAAATCTACGTTTCTTTCATCTGGTCGAAACGGGGTTATGACGACACCTCTCCAGGGGTGATGCCGCCATGGAGGCGGCATTACCCCCGGATGTGTCTTTCCACTGTATAAGTCAAAAACAATTTTTTAAAGGAGAGAAACCTCTGAAAAGAGCAATCAATAAGGAGTGTGACAAGTTTATGAGAGCAAGCACCTACAAGTAAATCACTCCTTATGACATAGCATCAATCTTTTATGGCACTTATATGTCAGTTGCAGCAATAGAAAAGGGCGTATCAGGATTCCACAGAGCTGGGATCTTTCCACTAAGCTCAAACACCTTCAAGGAAGAAGATTTCTTCCCTATTCAAAATCTGGAGCCAATATGCATCGATGATGCAGATGACACAGAATCTGAAAATCAAGAACAGACAGAAAAGATGATCTTAGAAGAAACTGGTGAAGAAAATAATCTTGTAAATGCGAGCAACATATCTGCAGTTGGGTTATTAGATGCAGAACCTTGTTCATCAAAGACCGTTCAGGAAGGGTCTCAAAAAATGTTTCTTCAATCGCTAGAAAAGTTTTCACCAATTCCAAAATTGGCAGAAGAAAGGGTAGCTTAAAGTTCTAAAAGAAAAGATCACTCGCCAATTCTAACGGGAACCCCAATGACGGCAGTTTTGGAAGAAACAGTAGCTGAAAGAAAGGAAAAGACATTGAAAAGGAAAAACCCGAAAAAGAATCTACAGCTAAGGTTTTAGGAATGTCCATCAAAACTGAATCCAAGGCAAGAGAAGAAAAAGCAGTGACAACACGGCAAAAGAAAATGAATAAATCTGTTAAGAAGAGGGGCAATCAACTTTTAAGTTTTGAAAACTATTCAGATGAGGAGGACATTGACGTCAAAAAGTTGTGTGAAGACAATGATAATGATGACCTTTTTTGATCCAAGCGATCCAAACGTTCAACTTTGTGCCATATGCAATGAATATGTAACCAACGAACTGTGGTACAGATGCACTTGTTGTGGCAAGCGGGTGCATTCAGAGTGTAGCGATGCTGAAACAGCTGAAAACTACATTTGTGATTTTTGTAAATTTTAAGAAATCAGCTAAAATACACTGTTCTTTCACTCGTATAAAAAAAAATGTCATTTCTTTTGCTTTTCAATTCCTATATTGTAATGCTAATTGCATATAAGATTTTCAATAAATTTTCCTTCTTAGTATTTTAGTCATATTGACTAGTGGTGTCATTACCTCAGGTTCGTGGCGGGATTATCCCAGCTCCCTGGGTAATACCGTCACAGTGCAGAGGTTAATAAGTTAATTTTGTTCACTGTTTCCTTCAAAGATTTATTGATAAAAAATTTTGTGCACATTCTTAAGATTACGTACTATGTTCCAAAAATTGATCTAGCTCATAAGTACGATTTTTGATGGTGATAAAAATTGAAGTTCCTTAAGGTGGCGGCATTCCCCCGGTCTACCCTATATCTTTTGACCACACACTCTTAAAGCGAATTTTACCTGGACAACTCGACAGCTGTCATTCTAGCATTCACCTTTTCAACTTGCTCAGATTTTCTAAATTACATAAATATAAACAGTATCATAAAAATATTAAATTTTAGGCTGTCTGGTCGCAAATTAAAATGTTATCATTTGCCTCAGGAAAAATAAGAGAAACGAAGTATTTGCAAAAGCAAAATTGATGGCACTTTCCATTCATGAAATTTTTTTCCATCACTGAGCGGAAAAACACAAAAAGATTTTGCGTTCATGAATGAAGTAATACTAGAACTGCTCCAAAGAAATAACGTAAAAATTTTTAAGCAAAGAAATTGTTCTCCACCAACAGCTTTCGGTTTTTGGATCAAGGTAACCTGGCTAGTTGTAACCTCAAAAACGTACGTTTTCAGAATTTTCTCTCAGAATAATTCTTTCAACACGTTACATGCATCGCGTAAATACGAGCAACGTCACACAACTTATAAAACTTTAATCGAAAATCCAAACATTCTTCATAGATACATTAGCATTCTTCGAGAAAACAAGATTAAAAAATCATCAATTTTCTTAATTCATAACAATTACCTTGCATAATAAAGTTTCAATCGCCGAAAATTGAACTAATTTTACAAACCTTCACCTAATGTTTACTTTCGTTGGGTGGACGTTAGTTCACATTATGAGCGAGCGCTCTCCAAGTGTGACGTCACGCCAATAGGCGTGGAGCTCTGACGTCACTCTGTTTAAGCCGCATGCGCCGTTTTCGTTTTCTGCGTTGAGTGTGTGAGAGTATAGTTTTTGATTCTAACAGATCTAAGGAAATTAACGTTCCAGATAAGAGGAGTTTGCTCTCATTTATTATTGTTATTAAAGCAATATCATTTTTTTTCCAATAAAAACTTTGTGTATTTTTTTTTCAATAAAAATGTGTGTTTTTCAATAAAACACACATTTTTGTTTTGAATAAAAATAAGGAATAGTGGGAAATGTACGATTTGTTTTTTCCAGTTCATTTTTCTCAGAAAATTTAAATCACCTTCAACTAGTTTAAAAAAAATATTGTGTGCAGTATATTTTAAAGGAATTGATGACAGAAATAATTTGCAAATACTTTTGATTTAGAATATGAGATTGTTCACTAAAACTTTGTCAAAATGCAACCAAACATTAAGTTGAAGTATGATTTAGATTTAAAAAAAAATCATATACATTTGTTCATAATTCTTTATTTCTTTTTTATAGCATAAATCCCAAACAAATTAAAGTTTGAAATCACATTTGACAAATTTGAAAAAAAAAAAAAATCAATTACTTGAACGCAAAAAAAAAAAAAAAAAAATCAATTACTTGAACGCAAAAAAAAAAAAAAAAAAAAAAAACACTAGGTGCGAAATTCTCATAAATAAGAAACAAATTAAAATTTGCAATCACATTCGACAAATTTTAAAACAAAACAAAGCACAGGAGCAAAATACCGGGACGTATGGCAAGCCTATATATAACTTTAATTTTTGAAACTTTTCTCTTTGAATATCGCTTAAATAGAGTGTCCCTTATCCAGAGGTAAATACATTGTGGTCCCTATTTAAAGGGACTGGGACCAGAAAAAGTGTTCCTTAATTAGAGGTGTCCCTTAATGGAGATACTACTGTATAAGGATTTAACACAAACGAAAATATTTTAATTTGGAACAATTCTTTGTCATAAAATTTTGATGTTTTGCGTAGTGTCCGCTTTCTCGGACAATTTTTATTTATGATTAATAAAGCTTGAAATTGTGTGTGATTGATATTGGACATATTAAGTAGCTTCAGCATTTAGCTTAAAGAGAAAAAGAAAACTAACACACTTTGTTGAACATTCAGTCAGACGGGGTTACTCTTAAAAAAAAAAAAAAATAGCAGACAATCAGCAATCGGTGATTCCTCCCCTTCCCCTCCTCCCTTTCTTTTTTTTTTTAATTTCATTTTTATATCAATAATTTACTAAGTCTTATTGTACTTTTCTAGTAACTATTATTTCACGCTAAATATATTCATTCAATTTCAATTACACGTAAATTAACGTAGTCTCCGAAAATCTACTGCATAGTATTTATTCGCATTTTTAAAATATTAAACTTTTATTTTTTAATATTAGCACTTGGTAATTGTTATCAAATGATTTTCGTCCGAAGGTGAGCACATTAACAGGTGTCCATTATAGATTTATATTACACATTATCACTCTCGCAGTAAGGGGATTCCAGACCACAAGAGAACCTACTTCACACCCCAAAGGCTATGTAACAACCGGAGAACCAACCCTCCCTCACTAAATAATGACAAGAAGTTCCGAACTATGGGGAGTTCATCAGGAACATTACCGAAAGTCACAAATTACAAACAAACAGGGTGGTCTCTGCGTTGTAGGGGCTGTGACGTGCGGGACGACGGTTCCCTTTGGAAACCACTTATGCAAAAAATAATCCTTTATGTTTTTACAGAAAAAAAAATGAGAGAGAGAAAACTAAAATTAAAATATAATTGTAATGAAGCTGCAATTTTGAACGTAAATTTCAAGCTAGAATTTTTCTGTAGTTTTATTTGATTAAAAGTTATTTACTGTTAAGAATTTGGATAAAGTTTGAAATGCAGGAAACAAAACTGTTTGTTAGTGTACTGTACTATAAGCTGTTTATTTTACCTCTAATAAAATCATCTAAAAGAATTACGTTATGCAATGATTTTAGAGTCTAACAGCGAGCATTAATGAAAATAAGTCTCTATATATGAATAAACTTAGAGAGACGGGGGAGGGGGTGGGGAATAAAAAAGGGGGCGCAACTTTATTTCAATTAAAAATCAAGCAGAACATCTTAGCAACAAACCAAAAAGCTTGGTACAAATGGTGCCCCTTTATTAATTGATTTACTTTAATATTTACGAAATCAACTATCAATGCTGGTTTTTTTTTTTTTAAGGTAAAAAATCCAACTTCTTTCCAAATGTTTTCATTAAATTTAGACACTATTTAAAAATACGAAATTCATTTAATCCAGAAAGTACAATCAAAGCTTGAATTTTAAAAAAAAAGTTGTAAAGTAATGCCACTTCTAAAATACCAGTGCATCTTTTCGTGTAAATATTTGTTATGTGTATGTCCTTATACATTAATCTATAATGCATTCAGAGTATATTGTTGTAAAAAAGATTGCACAAAACGTTATAAAATTGAAAAAGACAACAGCTACACTGATAGCATAATCTTTACCACTTGAAGAACAATTTATTATTATTATTACATTTTTGAGGGAAATATGAAAGAAGCCGCCTCATCTGAAGTATAGAAGGGTAAGTAAACGTAAATCAATAATTTCAAGAACACAGGGCCAGCGAGAACCAAAGGCACCAAGGCGCTTGCCTCACAGCGCAGCTTCCTTAAGGGGGCGGCAATTACAATCTAATCAATTTATTAGGTAGTATTACGCTTCTAATGAATAAGAAAATGGGTATGTCCTATGGGGATCTTGATATATTTACATGTGTATTCAAATGAAAGCAAAATTACAGAAAAAAAAAAAAAAAAAGATTGAATACCACATAAAACTTAAACTTTGAATGCAATTTTTTTTTCACACAAAAACAGCACAATATCAAGAACAACTCCTGAACTATTTTTTTCATCTTCAAAACATCTCCAGTAAAATTAAAACCTTGATGCAGTTTTCTATAATAACTGCATCAGGGCTAGAATTCAACTAGCACTTCAGATAATAATCTGAGATATCCAATTATCTGTAAGAAGAAATATAAAGCAAATAAAATAGAAAGCACTTTAAGATAAAAAGAATTTTTAAAAAATTCACTGCTTAAACAGTAACAATGTCAAAAATATAGCAGTAATTTTGGGAAGGTAACTTATAAAATATAAAATAGGAAATTATATATGAAGGCATTATAATTTTATACTTTGCACTTAGTGCATCAAACTTTTCAATTAAGGTCTCGCACAGGTAAAGTTTATAAACATGTTTATTATAATAATGCCCCGATACATTATTATATTATAAGGAAACACAACATAAACCTCAAATTGTCCTACAATGGTAACAAACCGACATCTAATATCTCACAAAATGAATGGAAAATATGCAATTAGATCACAGTAAAACCTCACAAAATCACTCCTTTCAAAATAAACGAATAGACAATTACATAGTACATAAAAAAATTTCATCTTTTAACATCATTCTGAAAAACCACACAAAGCTTTAGCTACTTTTCCAAAGATGTTAATGAATCTAAAAGGCTCTTACTGCTTAGGGAGCTCTGAAGGAAAGCTCTTGTTAGATTGAAAAAAGCAATGTTTAATTTTAACAATTTATTAACCCAATGTTCCTTATTTTTATTCAAAACAAAAATGTGTGTTTTATTGAAAAACACACATTTTTATTGAAAAAAAAAATACATAAAGTTTAAAAAATAATAATAACTGTAGTTAAAAAAAGTAAAAAAAAAATTACACAAAGTATTTATTGGAAAAAAATGATATTGCTTTAATAACAATAATAAATGAGAGCAAACTCCTCTTATCTGGAACATTAATTTCCTTAGATCTGTTAGAATCAAAAACTATACTCTCACACTCAACGCAGAAAACGAAAACGGCGCATGCGGCTTAAACAGAGTGACGTCAGAGCTCCACGCCTATTGGCGTGACGTCACACTTGGAGAGCGCTCGCTAATAATGTGAACTAACGTCCACCGATTGTTGTTGCTGTTAGATGTCGCCACGGTCGCCACTTCTTACAACAAAATACATGACACATACTTCTGAGGACATCACTTTGCTGCTTCTAAGGTTATGTAAAATAAGACTTTAAAAATTGAATTTTCCAATTTTATGTGTCATATTATGGCTTGGATTTGCTCTCCCATATGGATTCATGCAATCATTGAACTGTAAACTCTCAATGCATGCAATAGATAAAATGATGAAGTGAAGAACTGTAATGTTTTGCTTAATTTGTTACGTCATTCTACTAGAGGAATTGCCGGCGGCAACATGGAAAGTTAAGGAATTTTGACGTGTTTCTGTATTAAAAGAGCCATGGCAATTCACGCATTCTATTTTTCCTGGCGAAAATAAAATCGTCCAAATTAGCACTGAAATGACCTAGCTTTCCGTACAAGGTAGTTACTCTGGCAGAGGCAGCGCCATCTGGAAAAGTGAAATTTTTGTGCCACTTTCCGTCAGCGGAGATCTAGCTCCTTAGCCTATAGACTCCATGGTTGTGAGGCTTTCTATTTCTATTCTGATCTAGATGCCAGATGCAATACAGCATCAGAGGAGGTGAATAAAGATGGAGTAAAAAAGGAGGAGAGTAAAAAGTGCCAGGAGGAGATTAATAAGCTCTATATGCAACCTGGAGTGATATCTGCCGCGCCCTCATCAGTGAGCGAAGGTGAAAACAAAGCCCACTAATGAGCAACACATTTCCTCATGTACACACATAAACAAGATAAATCTTATGTGTTACTCTTTTAAGGCAAACAACATCAATTTAATTTGAAACAAAAAAAAAAAAACCCCCTGAAGGTATAAACACATCTCTCTCTCAATCTCTGATATTTTGCTTTTAAATATTTATATATGACCTTATTTTATAACGGGATATTAAGCTTACTTTCATGTTCTTATTTATTTTTATCTTTTTTCCAAAGTACCTTATTTACAGTGTATGCTAAAGAAAGGACCATTCAGTTTTGAAATTGAAAAATCGTACTTCAACAAATTTTAAAGTAAATTATCAAACAAAACTTTTAAGTTCAGTAACATATAAGTAATATGTCTGAGAGCAGGGGCGGACTGGGAAGAAAATTCGGCCCGGGCATATTTCAAACAGACCGGCCCTTGGGAGGGCAGGTATTTTGCAGATTGCAGGAACTAAAAATATTGTCAGTAAATATGTCGATATGTATTAAAATATTAAATGTTTACGCGACAGTTATTTTTCTTATTCAGCATGGAAGTGTAATGATACGTAATATAGTATAGGACCATAAATTCGGAATCCCAAAAGACCCAAAATCCGGAACTTCAAAAAAAATCAAGAACTTTTTTTTTGCGCCGTGTTTTTTTTTTTTCTGGAAATATGTCATTTTAAAAAGAAGGAAAATAAAATGCAATGAACATGTTTAAGATGGGAAATGTGCAGCTCGATTTTCTGAAAAGGGTTTGTTTTGCGATTAGAATTAGAGTGTTATTAATTGTTGCTTTAATTGTGAGTTAATATCATTAAATTTTGCTTTTTTTATTTCTTGTTGTTTTATTACATTTATTTTTTTTAAATGAGCTCTAATTTTCTCGCGATACAGAACATTCGCAAAATTGAAATTCGGCGCTTCTCGCATTTTCCCGATCGTCTGAACTTTTACTGCAAGTAACAAGAGAATATAAAATCATATCAGAAATTACCGGAATTCTTTTCTTTTATTTCGGGAAATTGAAGGGAAAAAACATATTTATCAACTTAAAAGCAATCTGATTTACGTTTTTATATAATTTTCGCTTCAGACAGAATTTAACTAGAACTGAAGCTGTTTTAGAGGAAAATACAAGAGAAAAATACAATATTATGTTAAAAATGAAACACTGATCAAGTTTACGTGCCTTGGAAAGGATGGTGATTAACGAACAAGACAATTTCTGAATCTCCAGTCTGAGTGAATACAATGGAAAGAATAAAACTGTTAAGTCAATCCAAATGTTTTAAAAAATTGCTAATACAGAAAGTTAAATATGCCATAAAACAAGAATACCTTTAACAAAAAACAAACAAAAAAAATAAAAAAATAAAAAATAAATAAAACTTACCAAACTTAACGAATTTACAGGAATAAAAATTTGTGTGACATAGAACATAGAACTATTTTTAATCTAAACTGATAACCTTTTTCCCATTATCATTTTTAGCCTACTTTCCCGTCAAAGTTTTAAACAAAACTAATAAAGCATGAAAGAATGCTAATGTATCGTGAAAATATCGTGAAAAATAAAGAAAAAGTTAAAATAAGTGAAGTAATTAAAAAAAAGACTGAAAAATTTGAAAGTATGTTTTTGAGATGGAGAAAATGTGTGTGTCAGTCCATCTGCCCCCCCCCCCCCCCCCAATAACTTTTGAAGGATTTGTCCGATTCGAAATATTTTATTTTTGAATCGAAAGATCTTGGCGTGGACATCTCATTTCTACATTTGACTTTTTGATTTGCCCATTTTTTTCGCTTAATTTTGAATAGTTCAAAAAATTTCAACATTAGCGCCTGTGGGCAAATTATGTGAACTCTGGGCGTAGGATCCAAGCTCCTATGAACAAGCTTACTGGAAGAAGCTCTCAGAGTAAAAGATTTTTTGATTTGAACAACCTTTATTCATTTTCGAACAGCTCAAAAAAGAAAAAAAATAACATAACCCCTATGGGGAATTTTCAATCTTATATAAATCATGATCTAACAGACGGGTTTGCTTGGAACAAACTTCATCGGAAAGATTTTATGACGTAGAACATGTACAAATACGAAGTTCAATCGGAACTAAGGGAGCCTACTTTCATATGAAATTTTTTCATCGGGATTTCTAAGGATATTTTTGAATGAATAAATGAGTGAATAAATTCTAAAATAAATAAATGAGTGAACGAATGGAAAAATAAATAAATGAGTGAATAGATACATTAATGAGTAAATGAATGACTGAATAAATGGAAGAATGAATGATGAGTGAATGAATACGTATTAACCGTTGAAAAAGGTATTTGAACTAATATGAACTAAAGCTAAATGAGAAAGAGAGATAGCTGGATTATAAGTTTGAAGTTGGTTTTTAACGGAAAGTAGGCTCGTATAGTTCTGAACAGAGCTTCTTGTTAGATAATGCATTAGTACTAAAAGCGGCAAAAATCAAATTACCTTCAGGAAGTGTCTAGTGAAACGAATTCTGATTCAGCAGATTGTACTTCTTCAGAGGGCATCAACTTTCTCTTTTTATAACAATCATTATCAATTTTCTCTTTCGAATTAAAAAAGCTTGTAATAGGTTTATGCTCGCTTCAATATTGCCTCTCATTCAATGCACTTCCCTAAATATATTGGGTTGGAATTCTGAAAAAAAAAAAAAAAAAAAAATGCGCAGGACAGACCGACCCACCGATGCATAAGGGGTGGAGGTGGTGGATACAGCTTTCACGAGAGGAAAGTGGGTGGGCTCGAGCTCATGGTAAAATATTCATACAACAACCTACAGGCAAAGTAAACGACCATTGGGAGGAAAAAACCATTTAAATTAGAATAGTTTATGCTTAAAGAACGTGAGAAAATAGCCTTTTTAGGGCTACAGTACCATTTGTTAGGGGAGAGGAGAGATTGAGAAAGAAACTATCATTTTATCTCCCACTATCTCCCCATCTTCCTGTTCTACTCATCTGTTTCTGTATATGCAGCTGATGCTTTTTTATTGAATGGTCAGTAGGGTTTAGTTGAAAGTGGAGAGCAATTAACGCAATCCCCTGTGGTGCTTGTAAAAGGAAGAAGTCATAAAAGGGTCTTTCTTCCGCTCTGATGGGCATGAAACATAGTAAGAGACTGTTGATAAAATTGTTAAACGAAGGAGCATTGTGAACAGTCATGGGAAAGATTCTAGTTTAGAAAAATTTTTTGTTAAAAGTTCGGATTGCTTGCATTTGAAAGCTATTTCCAGCTTCCTTTTTTTTTATTCTAATGTTTCTTTGCTAGTCTTGTGTGTGTCCACTTTCATTTTCAATTTTCTCCAGACTAGAGACCCATATCTAATAGTAGTAGGTCTCATAACTGCAAGAGTTGCACTGAATATATTCTAGTTTTAAATTCTACTGCGAATCAAAACCTCCCCGAAAATGCTGCCAAACCAAAGATTTTCCAAAATTTTTCATGCATTTTAGCTCACCAGAATTTAATCTCAACTGGAGCATTTCATGATAGTTTAAAAATATATATATTCTTTGCTTAAAATTAAAAGAAAATCATTAGAACCAATTGCGATAGCAACAAAAAGCCTACATTTAATCGATGTACTATATAAAATGATTTCAGGTTCGGGCTTGCGAGGTATTTAGGGGAGAAACCGCTAGGAAAGTGGTACGATTAGGGGTGCAAGTTTGTCACTCCGTGAATTCCCTCAATTTTTAAAGTTGTTTTCTAAAATCTGCAATTTTTTAAAAGATACCACGATTTGTGCGTAAATTGTTTAAAATTTGAGACTTATTTTGTTTTTTACTTACACTTTAACGGCAATTTATACTGTTCTGAACTTTTAAAATGTATAACAGATGTACTAAACTTTTAGAAGAGTTCATCAATAGAAAAATAGCTATAAAACTAGTTATAGATAATTCCCCTCATGTTTAGAGGAAGTTTTTGATCCAAATGAATACAAATATTTAAATCTTTTTGACGAAGTTAATAGTTGTTCCATTGTTAACAAGAACCCTATGATACCCCCCTCCCAAAATGAGTCTCACGTTAAAGGAGGGCAATTCAACTCTGGAAATTCAAGAGAGAAAGTGTTCCCAACCTGTCCAAAGTGGCAATCCGATGTTTGTCAGTTCCGGCTAATAGCGCAGATGCTAAACGGTCCTTTTCTACTTATAAAAACGTGTTAAGTGATAACGACGAAGCATTAAAGAAAATAATTTAATCATGTACAATATTTTGTACCAAAATGCTGTACATTTAATTAAATATCGAAATATTGCATAAAATTGAAAGTAATAAAATTATTCCTTTTTTATTTAAGAAAATAAATTTAATTGGAGATATTCTAGTTTTTATTACATTATATTTGTGTTCTCGCGAACATTTCGCGAAATTTGCCGCGAATTTCCGGCTCTTTGTTCTGCGACAAACTTGCAACACTAGGTGCGACCTAGTACGACCCTATAACCCAAAGGCCCCAAATTTGATTTTTTTTGCATTTTCACTCTATTCAATTGTTATTAAAAAACATATTTTTAGAATAGTATAAAGCGTAAAGAGAGTTAAGGTCTCAAAAAAAGTTTTCGGACACCAACATTTCGGTGGGGTCCCTCTAAGTCTCTAAGTATCTAAGCCAAAATTTCGGGGGGGGGGGGGGGTTGTCCCTCCTTATCTACGCCAATGACCAAAAATACTATAAATGAGCAAAATGCTAATAAACATTTCCAGAGCAAATTATATGAGTTCTGATGCTACTTACTACTTTTTTTGAATGAGAACCCAAAATCCGGAAAATTCCGAAATCTGGAAAGATGGCGGCCCTGAGAGTTCCGATTTTGAGGCCCCATACTGTATATAAATTAGCTGTTAACAGTCGCCGCACTTTAGGGCGTTGCGCAGTGAGACAATCGGCTGAGACAACTGACCGGAGAGAAATTCTCTGGGGCGGCCCCTGAGAATTTGCATCACCTGGATTGAGAAATTCTCACGGCCGTATTTTGTAGCTTGTAGGGATTAAAAATATTGTCAGTAAGTATTTAGATATGTATTTGAATAATATTAAGTGTTTACAAGATAGATTAATTTTTCTTATTCACCATAGAGGGCCAATAATACGTAATATGTTAATTAGCTGTTAATAGCTGCCGTCCTTTAGGGTGTTGCGCCGTGAGGCAATCGCCTCGCCGCCTTCGCCTCCCCTTCCTGCATTGCTCATAATTAAAAACATCAATTTTGCGGCTCTCAAAAGTTTGCATAACAGACGGCCGCATAGGTTTTCTATATGGACAAGCCGGCCCTGAGAATTTCTCAAGCCAGCCTCGAGAGCTCGTCCATATAGACGACTTAGGCGGTAGCCTAAAGCGCAAAACTATAGATGTATTTTAGTTATTTATTTTCAAAATTTAAAAATAAAACATAATCATTTTTGCTCCTCAGGCAGCCGTTTAGGTTGTCCATAAGGGACCAGCTGGCCCTGAGAAATTCTGCCCCCTCCCCCTTGTGGCCCAACGGCCAGACCCTAGAGATTTTGCACCATTGCTGCATTGCACTCTCTGAAGCCCGGGTTACGGCAAAGTTTTGGTCCCCGTTTTTTTATGAGCATTGTAAAAGCTGTATACTTTATTAAAAAAACGATAAATATTTTGCGACCGGCCCACCGGGCATTTGGCCGAATGCCCGCATAGCCAGTCCGCCGCTGTCTGTGAGAAACACTACTACTTCCATGGAAACAGATGAAAGCCGGCTTAATGATGTGTATCATAAAAATATTGTTAGAAAAGAAAGAAAAGTCAAAAATAAGTGAAGTAATTAAATTTAGATTGAAAAATAAAAAATTTGAAAGTACTGTTTTGAGGTGGGAAAAAAGTATCGCGTCTGTGGGTCTCTTTGTTCTCCTCCTCCCCTCCCCCCCCAAAAAAAACAACACGACTTTTGTCCGATTCGAAAAGATTTGATTTTTTTTGCATTCCGAAAGATTTCGGCCAGGACATCTCGTTTCCATATTTTACATTTTTCTACTGGAAGCAGGCCTCGAGTCTGTAACTGAAAGAAGCTTTCGGCGTAAAATATTGATGCGAACAATTTTTGTTCATTTTTGAGCAGTTAAAAAAAAATTAACATAGCGCCTGCAGGGAAATTTCAATCCTATATAAATCCTGACCTAACCGATGGATTTGCTTAGAACAAACTTTATCGGAAAGACGTTACGATCTAGAACATGTACAGATACGAATAAGTTCAACAAGAACTAAATGAGCCTATTTTCCTATGAAATTTTTGACCGGTATTTTTAGGGATATTTATTAATGAATGAAAGAATAAATGAGTGAATAAATGTGAATGAGAGAAAGAATGAATGAATGAATGAGTAAACGGGTGAATAAATGAGTGAATAAATGAAAAAATCATTAAATGTGTATGAAAACCTGTGCTCTGTTTTGGAATGATCCCTCTAGCGAACTTGAATGATAGACGCTCAGAACGCTGCTTTAAGCCAATGCTCCAACACATATTTCTTAAAAGATTCACTCGTTGCAAGCGGTGGCAATAATTCTTTGTGTCAATTAAGATTTATGTTGTGTGGTTATAGTGTTTGTCTTAATGCTAAATAAAAGGTAATTATAAGATCAAATCTACAGTCCACTATATTGCCGACTAAACTTCAGCATGAATGAGTAAATAAATGAATGAATGAGTGAATGAAGATGTATTAACCGTTGAAAAGGGTATATTTGAAGCAATTAGGAACTAAAGCTAAATGAGAAAGAGAGAGAGATAGCTAGATTATAAATTTGAGGTTTGGAAAATAGGCTCGTATAGTTCTAGATGGAACTACTTGTTGTAAATTGTAAATCAATCCTTCGAGAACTATGCATTTCCTGAAATTCCTAAACAGATGCCTGGGATTACACTTGTAAAATGTGCTTAAAAATTGTTCTTTGAGAGAGAAAGGAAAAAAGTATGTATGAGTACATTTAACTAATACAAGTACTATGCTGTGTGGTGAGTTTTTTTTAGATTGCATAATTTTTTTTGTCAGTTATACACCTGTAAGATGCTTTGTAAAACTGGAAAAAATTAATAGGAACTATTTTGTCGCAATGTGTAAAAACTTTTACTAACTTTTAAAAAATTCAGCCAAAGCTCTCTTTTTAAGATAGCTCACTTTTTTTCATATTTTTTTCTTGACTCATATCCTCCCTAGATTTCTTCGTGGTCCCCTAGGGGGCCACATAGCTCATGTTAAGAAACCCTTGTCTATATAAGCCAAGTTGGGTAAAAATCAAAGTTGAATTTTCATGATAATATACTTTACATCACTTATTTTAGAATATTTTCCTTATTGTAGCATGACGTATAGTGACGTGAACGAAACTGTTTATTAATTGCCTATAATAACATTTATCAAAGTAAAACAAATTCGACTTTTTAAAAAAAAATCCATTTATATGCAACTTTTATTTAATGCACGGAAGAGTGTTTTAGTACTCACAAAATAAGCGTAAGTATAAGAAACTAAATAATTGTGGATTTGTAACTGTAAGTGGAGTTTCTTTTTTCTTTTTTCTACTGGAGCGTCACCGGTTCTAGCAAACGATACTTCGAAACGGACTGCTCAGAAGTCACACCAAATATTAGCTCTGGAGCTCAATAATCTAAAAGGCTTTAACAAATTTTAAATTTATTATTTTTTTATTTACATTTATTGATTTGTTTATTATTTTTATTTATTAATATATATATTTTAAATAAAAATAAAAATAAATGTTTTCCTTTTGCAATGCATAAACAGAACAATAATAAACGAAAAATGAAATCTGTTTATAATAAATTGGAAAATAAATAAAGTAAAATAAATTAAGCTATGTGTACAGCATTCGTTATAATCAATGCAAAGGATGAAATCGTGTATGTTGAGAAAATTATCATTATAAATACTCGGAACTTTCATTGCTCAAACTGCATACTTATGGTCATTTTGAAACCAGAATAATGTTCTAGTTAGGAATCTTTTGCTTATTTTTCAAGAGTATTCTTAAAACGAATTCCAACTTCTCTTTCTCCAGCATATGGTAAATCTTCTGGCATGAATGTTGTAGTTGTATTAATATAAAAATGCATATTGTAGCTGTTCAATTTTTTTGTTTAAATCAGGAAAATAGCTCTTTGGTCCTACTAAAAATTATGTGCTGTACTTTTGTTAGTGTGAGCATTTTTTTTTTTTAATAAGAAAAAACGTGCTATGAACTCATAAAAAAGGGAAATGATTCTACAACTCCATTACCAACTATCTTTAGCTACAAGTTTAATTTTGTCCTGTTACCGCTCATTTTATCTTTTAAATGTGAAAGAATAAACTGCTTTTGCATTTTAACGATACGTTGAGACAACTTAAAGACGTTTATCCAATTTCTCATCCCATTGCTCTATGTACCCTCAGGGGTACGCGTACCACAATTTGGGAAACACCGATGTAAGCCATGTAATTACAAAAAAAAAAAAAAAATATTTTATTAAAATTTAGACATTCCCTTTGGAAAAGATTAAATTCTACCTTATAAAATTTATCGTTCTTCAATGCACTTGACAACATCATTTCATTTAAAGCTAGCTAATTTATCAGTAATGGCAAATTAAACAAAGAAAATTGTGTCATATTGCTAAACTTGCTGGTGCATTTAATTACTGCCTTGAAATTAAACTTTTTCAAATGGTAATTCAGCAGTGTACTTATAAGCCACTCGTGCAACGTGCATTAACTTCAGTTGAAAGTTCATTCGATGACTCACACTGAGGAGAAGTTTTTTTCTTGAGAACTCTCAAAAGTATTTTCTCGAAAAAAAAAACAGATCTCAAAACTCATTTGGGGATTCATACTGCAGGGCTGCCACCGGTGACTATTTTGTAGAGAAGGCGATTATTGCACTCAAAGTTGGCAAAAAATGATTTTGCAGTCAGTTAAAAAAAAAATCTTGATATCTATTTAGAATAAAAGCATCAAGTATTTTTTTTTTAACGTTGATTTTAAATTTTAGTGTACTTTCCCTTATTGGGAACGTATCTGTAGTTTTCCTCCATGAGCGCAAGCGACTCACCTGCAAGGCAACATGGAATGCATTGTATCGAGTCATGTATTTTTTTAATACAAACCAACGTGTGTTTGAAACGTGTGAAAGCTCTGAGTTATACACAGAAATATTTTTAAAAATTTGGGTTTACTTTTCCTTGTAACTTTATAAAAACTTTTGGCAAAAATTATTGCATGCACTCCTCCGACACCCAGAATGTGTGGCATTTCTAAACATTATAATTGAAAGCAATCAGGCATAGCAAAAATACTACAACAGAAAAGTTTTGATAATTTGAGAAACTAAGAGTACACCGGGTAGACCCGGGCTAGTTGTTACACGGGGTCAGTTGTAACGGTGTAACGTTCGAATATAAAACGAAGCGCGTAGAGAAACTCGCATGACAGAAATATTTGCAATTAGTAGCAGAGATACGGCGTATGTTGATTTTTTCTTCGCACGTAATTTTTATGATAAATTGCAGTTTTTTTTTCTTTCATGCGATTGAACCTGTGGACATATCTGAATACCTTCCGTGTCACGTAAAAGCATAGATTTCAGGCAAGAGGTGAAATACTTAAAAGTTCTTCACAGTTTATTTTATCAAATTAAGTGGATTAAAATATAAAATTTAGTCCTGTGAGGGAAGTTGTTACAATGTAATAACTAGCCCCGTAAGAATTTTCATTGTGTATTTTTTTCTTGCAAAGAGCAATATGAAACAAGAAATTCCGTCTAGAACTATACGAGCCTACTTTCCCGTATACACCCAACTTCAAATTTATAATCTAGCTATCTCTCTCTATCTTTCTCGTTTAGCTTTAGTTCTTAATTACTTCAAACATAATATTTTCAACGGTTAATACATATTCATTCAATCATTCATTCATTCAGTCATTCATTTATTCATTCATTCAGTCATTCATTTATTCATTCATTCACTCATTCATGTATTTAGTCACTCATTTACTTATTTTTCATTCATTCGCTCATTTATACACTCATTTACTTATTTTTTTATCATTTATTCACTCATTTTTTCATTCATTCTAGGAATTATTGAATGAGTGAATCTTGAATGAATGATTAAATTATTCATTTAATCATTCTTTAATTCAAAAATATTCTTAAAAATTCCCATAAAAAAAATTCATAGGAAAATAGGCTCGTTAGTTCTAGATGAACTTTTTATCTGTACATGTTTTACGTCATAGGAGCTTTCTGATAAAGTTTGTTCTAAGCAAATCGGTCTGTTAGATCAGGATTTATATAGGATTGAAATTTTCCCGTAGGCGCTATGTTAATTTCTTTGTTCAAAAATGAACAGAAATTGTTCAAATCAAAAAAATATTTCACGCCTAGAGCTTCTTCCGATAAGCTGGTTAATAGGAACTTGGATCTTACTCCCAGAATTTACATTACTCGTCCACAGGCGGTAATGTCAAGATTTTTTGAACCGTTCAAACTTGAACGAAAAGTTGTTCAAATCAAAAAGTAAAATATAGAAATGAAATGTTCTCGCTGACATCTTTCGAATGCAAAAAAAAAAAAAATCTTTCTAATCGGACAATTCCTTCAAAAGTTATTAGGGGGGCAAACGACAGACAGACCGACACACATTTCCCAATCTCAAAACCCTACTTTCACATTTTTTATTTTTCAATCTTTATTTAATTACTTAACTTATTTTTGACTTTCTTGATTTCTAACGATATTTTCACTATACATTAAGTCTTCTTTCATGCTTTATTATATTTTTTTTTTCGGGAAAATAGGCTAAAAATATAACAATATGGCCGTTAGGAGTTACATTAAAACAGGAAAATTTCTAAAGGCATCAGAAAAAGTAATGATTGGTTGTATTAGTTGTTGGTTGTGAAAGGTGTTTAAAAAGCACATAGTATGAATATCACAATACTTCTCTGTATAGAGATGTACTAAAATTACAGTACTGTTTATTGAAATGTACTGGACTATTCGGTTTTTGTGCTATTTTTATGCAAAGTATACGAGTTTTCACACTTGAAACACTCTGCCCAAAATTAAGTGACAAAACTGAAATACATTTGAATAATTTTGTTAAATTTTTTACTTGTCTCAATTGGAATTTATTATAATAATTAATATTATAATTATGCAAAATACAATCTGAAGCTGGAAATATTCCAGCATAACTATTCAGAGAGAGAGAGAGAGAGAGAGCGCAAGAAACTACTTCATTATGAAAGTTAATCCCAAGAAATGATTTATATTTTAACACGGATAAAGTACTTACAAACATTTTTTTTAAATTAATTTTTCTTTGTCGAAGAACAGTAATTCCCCGTTGAGCAATTTAAAGCTTCAAAATGTAGCCTAAATTTTTTTTAGGTATGCTTGTTAAGTTTCAAACGTGCTTCAATTATTTTCTAGGAAAAACATGTCGATAATTACTTTCTGAAATGACTGTTATATTATTTTTCATGCTTTCATTACATTATAGAAATAATAGTTAAAATAATAGATTTAGTTTTCATGATAAATTAAGTGTTTTTTTTTTTTTGATCAGCATAAAAAGAAAAAAACAGGAAAAAGGTAACAGTTTGGGTGGCAGGCATAAGAACAACATAAGAAAAAAAATATTAGTCTTTAGAGAGTATAACAAATATCGAAGTAAGACAATATGGTACCTAAGAAGAGAGAAATACCATTTTTATAGATTTACGTGACATTGTTCCCTTCTTAGTTGTTGATGTCATTCGGAATCTCGCCATAATTTATGACACCGTGTCTCTGCTTTATGTAACAAGATCAGTAGTGCACCTATGATTTTGCTCAGGCGGGGAAGGGAGAGCGAAGGCTCGTATTGGGGGTGCACTGGATAGTGATTTTGTCGGATATCCGGTGTCCCTTGCTTGACGCAGCCCTGACAAATATCAGGATTTGATGTTTGAAGCCTGTAAATTCTACAGATCTTTTTAAACCTCCCAAAGTTTTGGAATCCGTTGTACGCTTTTAATTTACATATATTTTCATATAATTAAATTTTAAAAATCAAATTTTCGCTTGAGAGGGAAGTCTGTGTCTCCTTTCCGGATATCCTACCCGATGTCCATCTTGATATACCGGTTAATCGGATATTAATTGCAATGACCATATCAGATTCAGGATTTAAAAAAAAAGTATTATGGCCGGAAACCGGATACCCGATGCTTTTTATAGGGGTGCAAGGTGGTCCCGTTCGACCCGCCCGTTAGTTCCCCTGTACAACGTACATTTTTTTGATTCGGAAGTGTTGTAAACTCATGTTTGTGAAAATTGCAACAGCATGAAAGAATTGTCATAATTGAATAAAATTGAATACACAGTTGAGTGGTAGTGGTACAAATAAATGATTAAATTTTCAAAGCAAACAAACAATAACAAGAGATCAGAATCAGTAGTATTTTGTGTAGCCACTACGCGCCGCAATAAGTGCTGCTACACGATGTGGCATGGAGTCAAACAAATTTTGAATGTCTGCCTGAGGAAGAGCATTCCATATTGTTTGTATGCGTACCCAAAGTTCGTCTACAGAAGCAACAGGACGATGATCACGAGCGAGACGCCGACCAACGAAATCCCACACATGTTCAATTGGCGACATATCCGGGGAATACGCAGGCCAAGAAAAAAGCTGTACTTGCTGCGTTGCAAAGAAGGATTAACCAGTCCTAGCAATATGAGGGCGGGCATTGTCCTGTTGAAATACAGCGCTTGGCAAGCTTTGAAGGAAGGGAACAGCTTGGGGCTGTAGAACTTCACTGATGTACCGGTTGCTGTTCAGATTGCAAACAATAACTTCGCTGATGTACCGGTTGCTGTTCAGATTGCAAACAATTCGTACCAATTGAGATCGTCCATGATAGGCTATGGCGCTCCAGACCATAACCGGGTGTTCGTCCGCTGTGGCGTTCGATAATGCACTCCGGAAGGTGGAATTCACCGGCATAGCGTCTGACACGAATGCGGCCATCATGGTACCACAAATTAAAGCGGGATTCGTCAGAAAACACGACATGCTGCCAATCAGCACGCCAGTCTCTATGCTGATTGGCCCATTGTAGCCGCAGGCGGCGATGGTTTAGCGTGAGGGGAATCCTGTATAAAGGAGTCCTTGCGCGCAGTCCACGCTGCAGCAGACGTCTATGAATTGATGAAGCACACAATGAAACACCTGTAGCTATTGACCACTGTGCTGCCAATTGTCTAGGGGAAAGGGGCCCTCCAAACTACGGCCCCGCGGGCCACATTTCGGGCCCCCCCGGATTCCCCAGTTTCCCCCGTCGCCTCCAGGGTTTCCCAAAAAAAACGAAATCATGTTTTTCCCCCCACCACTAGTACGACTGCTTCAAACCGTTTTACCACCGTTCAAACTCTGTAATTGGGTTTTTGGCCCTTTTTGGAAGAGGTAAGTGGAGTAATTTAATAGGCCCCTAAGGCTGGAAAGTTTGGAGACCCCTGGTCTAGAGGAAGCTGTACGGTCCGTCCGCGCCATGCGGACCAGGTGTCTATTATCGCGAGTTGACGTCACATTTCGAGGTCCACTCCCGGATTTCCGAGTTGTCCGACCCTCGTCCGTCCACTGCTTCCAAACACGCATCACTGTGCTGCTGTTACGCTGCCCCCGAGCGGCTACTGCACGATACGACAATCCCGCTTCACGAAGGCCGATGATTCTCCCCAGTTCAAACTCTGTAAGTTGTTTAAATCTCGCTCTCTTTCGTCGAAGAGGCATAAGTAAAGATTGAGCTAACGTTTACCACTAGCAGATAACCACCGATAACCATACACGCCTCGCTACAGCCGTCTATTTATTCGGATCCAACCGCCGTTCAGAGGGCGCTGCTCAGCATACGCATGCGCTACGGATTTGAAATTCTAATCAATTGCATATCATGGGGCGCTACTTTTCATTTCCTGAAAATTTCAGCTCACTCGCGTAAGTCCTTCATGGTGTTGCAATTTTCACAAACATGAGTTTATGTTATGTAGAACATTATTTTTCACAAAGAACCGATTCTTTCTGTTGTAGCTTCAAAACTAGCTTTAAATAGTTTAGTTTGTTATGAGCGAGCGGAACGAGCTCGGATCGCAAAGTGCTCCGAAAGAACCAAGTTAATAGTTGCGGGGGTTGGCGAGCGGTAGCCCCCTAGTTATGTATAAAATGGGTCATAAAGCTTAAATCCTATAACCGAATGTTTTACAAGCAGCGAAAAGTTGAAATGATTTTCTCGAAATCTATTTTTGTAACGCGAAGGAAAACATTTGAAACGCAGTTAGAGAAAGGTCGTTCAAACAGGAAATTAAAGCGTAGTGCATAGGCTAAAACAAACAGAATGTTTGGCTACGTTAGAAAAAGATTTCCAAAAAGATTTTATAAATGCTTCCTAGAAGCAAAAAAAGTGACGTATCTGCGTTAAGGGAAAATCGGTTTGAAAACTCTGAATAAGTCTGAGAGTATCTCTTTTAGGTGTAAAATTCCCTACCACAACAATTTCGCTAGATTATTGATTTTCTATTGGTCAAAATTTAATCAAACTTGCTGATGAAGGAAGTTATTATAATGTAGCACTCATAATATTTCTCGCGATACATGGAGGAAAGAAATTATTCAAAGTATATTAGTCAGAAATGAAACACATAAGCTTTGAAACACCAAATTCCTTCAAATCAACGTCGAAATAGTCTAAGCCAGTGAAATCGTGTTAATTCGTAAAATGTCCGGAACATCATGGAATACTATTGAAGAGGTATGACTGAGGTGCGCGAGTTTTGCTGGAAGACTTTCGGATGTGAAGTTTTTTTTGGGAACATTAGGAATCTCTAAAAGCTTCTGACACCTGTCAAATCTATGTTGGAAGATATATATTAACTTTTAATTTCTAAGAGTTGTGTGCAATACAGAACGTTATTTCTAGAAGAGAACTGATTTTTTTTCATGAAGTCAGTCTAAAATAGTTTTGTTTGTAAATGAGCGAGCGAAACGATCCGGAGGAGCTGTGTATGCAGGAAATAGCTATTATTTACAAATTATTTGATGGCCCACCGGAAAGTAGGTATTTATTTATTTCAAACACTATACTCTGCAAAAACAGAGTCGCAAGCGACGTTTTCGAAGCGCTTATCACGTATGTGTACTGCTAGCGCAGTTTCATTTCTAAACAGCGCAACTTTATTTATTTATAAAACTTATTTTTCTGTTGGTGAGACAACAGTTCAACATGAGCAGAAAGAAATTAACACGATATTGCAATGATTGCAATCTTGCAATCAACCCCAGATTGTTAAGACGATTCATTCCAGATGGAAAATAGCGTAACAAATGACGCCGTGCTACAGTTTGGCAGTTTTAATTACAGTTTTTCGACAAATCTGTCCCTACTAATGGAATTGGGAATTGTTCCCAAGTTTTCTTAACTGATCCCTTTACATGTTATATTACTTTTTCACGCTTTGACCATATCTAAAATTTTGTTTTTTTGATAAATAGACTTACGACGTTTTTAAAACACTACATGCAATGCCGCAGATGACGTTTTTAAGTTTCAGCACTGGTAACGCCGTGAGGGTACAGCTAGTATGTATATATATATATATATATATATATATATATATATATATGGGGACGCAACGACAAGGAAGAACAAACGGAACCACCAGTCCCGCTCCCCAGAAGGTATCGCACATCCGGTATCGGTGATTTCTAAATTTTCGTTATCCGATACGATCATTGCACTAAAGATCCGGTTATCTGGTATTTCAAGGCGGGTATCTAGCAGAGTATTTTCTGAGAGTAGACGACTGATTTAAATTTCCCTCTCAAATAAAAACTTAATTTTTAAAATGTAATTAATTATCATGTTTTGAAAATATATGTAAATTAAAAACTTGCAATGAATTTGAAAACTTTGGAATGTTTATAAAAATATGCTTAGAATTTACAGGTTTCAAACATCCGGATAACTAGATACGGATCCGGTCATATAAGACAGTGGATAACCGATATCTGGCAAAGCAATATCCAATGCATCCCTAATCGTTATCTTGCCCCCTCCCTCCTCGAAAGCAAAATACTGGGGTCGTTCCTGACTGTATGTCATTAAACAATATTTTTAATACGTTTAAGATCAAAACTTTTATCTGCTATAAGACATTTTATACACATAATGTATTCACATATCAGGCATCATACATCATAATGTAGGGGTGGTCTGCGGTTGACACCATTATCGCCATCACGGTGAAATTAACTGTTGAACTAAATTTGAGAGAAACACAACTCTGACAAAAGACTTGACTGAAAGGTAAACCGTTGAAATCACCGAATGGTGATTGTGATTAGTAACTCTTTCTCGTTGACAGTATAAAAGTAACCTTAACCCTCTGACAAGTTTATCGTTCGTAAATGGTTACAACGAACATTCTAAACATACTAAATACGAAGAGTTGATGGAAAATTTTCGATAACGGTAATTTTCCCTATGACCAGAAATGGTATTTTTATTTCATAAACTAAACTTCGCGGCTCGACAGCCCCCGAGAGGCCAACACCTGCTGTATCCATAATAGCTTTCGTGACTGGGAACCCTGGGGTGTATACGGATATGTTCCAGTCATGTGCTCGGCCTGACGCGGAACTCCTCCAGTGTCCAGTTCGCAAGCATGCTTGGTCCTCATTTTATCGACTTACTGAAGGTATGAGGGGAACCGCCCCTGCGGGTGATCGAACCCCGGGCCTGTGGCATGGTAGCGCAGAACACTACCACGCAGCCACTGGGCCTCCAATTTAAGGTTACTGTTCTTGAATGCCGACAGGGTGGCTTAGTGGTAAGGCGCAGGCCTCGTACGCCCAAGTTCTCAGGATCAAACCTGGCCCAAGTCGGTGGATTTTCAAGATGCAGAAAATCAACAGCGCCCATGTCGTATGATTATGCGGCATGTTAAAGATCCCTTGAGTATCCGTTTGGCGTGGATACTCTCGGCCAAATTAAATTCCTAGCGCAGGTTGCATCAATTAGAGCTCAGATGCCGCCATCTAGGGGGAAACTGAGCGTCAAAAATTGCGCCAATTGTACTACACTCATTGTGGTGCCGCTGAAAGAGTTGGTACCAATCTCTGGGAACGCACTAGGTCTACAATGGTTAAGAACCAATATATTTAGACCATTAGAAAAAAAAAGGTTCTTGAATTATACCGTCAATGATAGGTATATTTTACGCTTAGATGTTTGTGTTTTTTTCAGCATAGTGAAATGCATCGAATGTAAAAGCGAATTAATATTTTACAGATTGAAATATGAGCAATGGGTATTTTTGTGCCAATGTCAAGTATTATTAAAAATAAATAAATTAAATAAATAATAAAACAGTCGAATTTCGCCCTTTTGCAAACAATGAATGAGTGAACGTTGTGCTAGAAGAAATAACTATGTTGTCATACTGGCCTTATATTTATAGGCCGCTAATCTCTACATTCGCTCCATTATCGTCGGTTAAGCCTCATCCTGTTATTGATGAGGAAAGTTCGTGAGAGAAATTTTAAAAGTCTCTGTGAGAAAAATACTTATGTACGAATAAAATATAATGAATACTCTCTTTCAATATTTGTTCTGCTACTCGTAAATATGTTTCTCACCGACATTTCCTTACACGTCAAATATTTTTGGCATATGCAAGCTTAGAAAATTGCGATTTCAGTTTATCTTCCAAATTTTTTCCTTTTAAAAAACAGTGCAAAATAGAATATATGAAACAATTAAAAAGTGATAATTAGTTACATCAACATCAGGAGCGTGAATTTGACTCCGTCCTTTACCAAGGGTGCCGCTAGTACCATTTTTTACGTGTAATGTGCAGTAGAAACACTTGTTTTTGACTGTACTTGGTGTCAGCTATCAAATTACGTGTCTTTTAGTTGAAATATAAACAGCAAGAATTTTTAACTGCGTGAAAAGACCGAATTTTATTAAAATAAACATCACACTTGAGGAAAGTTTTATTGCATTATTAAAATCAAAATAAATAAATAAGTGATAAAAATTAAAAAAGACCTCAAAAACCTCGGAAACATTTTGTTTGCACATGGGCATTTACGACATAAAGAAATACGCATATATACATACATTCATGCTTAAATACAAATTCCGAGAAACTGATACGATAATTTTAAAATTACCATTCTTGCATTAGGGGCAAAGACCATGGAATAAAAGCCAAAAAATTTGAAGATGACTTATGAGTCGCTGAATATATTATGGACAATTTTTTCACTGTTGACCTGTACTACTGCTATTTTACTCCATTGTTGAGAGGGAGAGAGAGCAGTGGAAGAAAAAAATCTCTTTATCTGTCTATCCCTTGGAAGTAAATAAATAAATAAATATAAATAAATAAATAATAAAAATACACACAACCGCACAAATATTTATCATGTGTCATGTGCGGTTACTGTAGATTTATTAGCGATTCTGGGATGATGTGGCCAAAACAGTTCTACGAATAAATCTTCAAATTTCCCCTTTTGATACAGGCGAACATTCCAAGAAATAATATAGCATATCTGGAATGCGCTCGTTAAGTAAAAAAAAGTATCATGTCTGTGATATTGCATATCACATTTTCCTCATTTTTTAATTTTTTTTTTTTTAGTTTTAATTATTTTTTTTTCTGAAGTTTTTTTAAAACATTTTTCAAACTAAGTAACGCTGTGAACCCTGTTATACATTTTAGGTGATCACCTTAAATTTGCCTTTTTTCCTGAGAATGTACTTTATACATGCATGCCAACCTCCGAATAAATTTATTTATAAATTTTTACTTTTGTTAAGTTTTATTTTCTTCCAATTTTCAACACTACAAGCTTCAAGAAGGGTAAGTCGAATTTCTTTATTTTATTATGGTGAATATTGAAGGCATTCAAGGTAGTCGCTGGTCTGAGCATTATTGTGACACCATCGCAAAGTTAATATTTTTCAATAATGTCTTTCAACTATTTCGGTCAAGTTAAATATTTTTTTGGTAACGATACGGTTTTTGTTGATTATTAATTTTTTTGGGAGCTTAGTTTTTTTTAATTTGCTGTCTTAGTATTTTTATACAAAATTCTTATTCTTTTGGAACAGGGGTGTTTTCATCAAGGAATTATAATAAAATTAAAATTAGACTGGGGGTAGCACCATAATGTCTCGTTAGTAAAATATAAGTGTTTTGCTACTCATTAAAATTATTTTTCGTAAACAAATACCTAAATTAAGAAACGAATTTTGAAACTGAACTCAAAATAAGTGAAGTGTCATCAAAAGTCGGCCTGATAGGAAACACCATAATGTCTCATTAGTAAAATATAAGTATTTTGTTACTTATTAAAAATACCTTTCGTATACAAATGCCTAAAATAAGAAAGGTATTTCGAAACTAAACTCAAAAGAAGTGAAGTGTCATCAACAGTCGGGCTGATTGGATTTTCACTCACTTTCTACCGATAAAGGATTTCTTCGGCCTCTTAGTTTCATTAGAATAAATACTTCTTTCAAAGTTTTAACATCTAAGAGAGTAAAATAGCTTAAATGAATAAAACAAGACAAATTTACTTCATCTGATGTTCAAAGTATTCACGGAAATACTCTTATCAGCTTGAAATCTTATCAATTTTAGTTTACCTACACTCTTCTAATTAGGGTAATGTAAAACTCAGAATATTTCACACAAATAAGTGTTAGTTTCGATCAGTTTGCATCTTACTGGCTGTTCATCTATTTATTTAATTTTTCGCACAGCTAGAATGTTAAGTGTGTTTACCCTTCTCTCTGTTAATGGGTTAAAGATCGATTGAAAACTCGTCCATAGAAAATTTTAATGATTTTGTTTGAGTTTCTGGAAGGAACTGAAATTTATTTTCGCATTAAAACTTTTGTGCTATTTCTGTTTTAAATTTTTGAAAATTATTCTTCCCCGGTTATTTGATAATTCCTTTAAACCACACTTCCTGTTGGTACTGGATGTTTCACAATAGGCAATACCACCTTATGCAGATACTTATTATTTATTATATACAGTTAAAAATGTGGTTGTATATTGGCTAGCTAATAGACGACAAAGGACGGCGATTAATTTTACTTTCTTTTGGCGCTTACTTGCACATGTGACATCAAAACACAGTTGTTGTTGTTGTTGCTTATGCCACTTGGATATCCGAGCTTCCGTCGCAGAGCGACTTGGACTTAAGGCAGAAGGGTGCGACTTCCGTTTCAACTATGAGCACCAACGGTGGAAGTACGACTTGGCTCATAATGTACTTGGATGACACCAGATGGCGCTACCACAAATACGCCACCTTCCTTTTTTTAGACCTATGGGTGAAGGGAAGGGAAAATCTCCAGCCACCGGTACCCTCGGAACTGCCTCGGGACTTCAGGGGCCACGGATTTTACATGCACGTATCCCCAAGTGTACATGGTGGGTCTTCAGCGGCTCGGGTATCGAATCCGAGATAATCCGATCCGAAGCTCGATGTCCTAACCACTAGGCTATCACGGCCCTCAAAACACAGTAAAAGTAAGCACCATCTAGGTAGCCGCAAATGAGCCCCAATTGTTTTTCTTGCAGATACAAAATACCCCCAATGTCTTGACCATATTGCCGAGGTTAGAACACGAGACCCTAGGCGCGGGTTCAACATTCTTTACAGCCAATGTCCCTGTTTCAGGCCACTGTACCAAACATTTGGGTTACGCATTTAATTGTTGAAAAGCGAAGCGAAACTTCTTGCCAGAGCGAAGCTTCTGGCATTATGTCATATTATCAAATCTCGCTGAATTCGTGAAATTTAAATGCCGGAGAGAACGAAACATCGCCAAGAAGAGCTTCATGGCAGAAAGGAACATTATTAAGGATTCCGCAGAACATTATTAAGGATTTCGTTACAAATCAAGGTCTTGGCTGTACCATTTCTTTCGGAAGTAAAAACTAAAACTGTTGCCAATTTAAACTAAGGTTAACAATGGGATGTTTTATTTTCAATGCCGTATGGTATTTGCATTAACTGTTATAATAGTTAGGCTGTTTATTACTCCGATCGCTTTTTAGAATATTTTCATCATAATACCGCTTTCATACTACTCCAGGAAGAGATTATTATTGTATTAATTATTATTAATTCTAAGCAAATGAGTCTAAAAAATATTTTAAAGAGTAGTAGTATTCGCATGTTAGTGTGGCACTTGAACACTGTGAAAAGGGTTCAGTTAACATAAAAATGTGGGGAAACACTGCTTTCAATTCCATGAGTAGCGGTACCTCAAGAAATTTGCTTCTTGAAACACCTTTACCCATACTATTCAATGGAAATATTTACACCGTTATTTATTGTGTTGGAAATGATTTTCAAAAATTTTTTGTATAACAGAAATTTTTTTGTATAATGTTTTGTCGCAAAATGAATGTATTGCTTCCATTATTGATTTAGTAAAAAACCTCACGATAATGAAATTGGGGAGTTACTATTATATATGATCATTTCGTATAATAATCTGAGTCTGTGAATGTCGATGTAAAACATAATTACGTGGAAAAAAAAAAAAACTGAGAAATTTTCTGTCCTAAATTCCAAAGGGGGCTTCAAAGCTATGTTCTCACTGCAGGTTTCTATTGATACGTTAGCATTTATATTTTGCTTAGTTACGATTATATCTGAACAATAATTATAATAATAAAGCAACAAAACTAAATAATCTTGAAAGTCAGTTTACTTTTGAAAATTAAATAATCGCTTGGTGCTATTGAATGGAATGAAATCTTTTTTGAAATAAAGTTGATACATCTTGCAACTAAATTTACGAAAGAAGATTGCGATTTCCCCTGCTACAAAAAAAGAAAAACTTTTTATTAAAATTAAAACACGTTAAAACGCAAAAAAAACTTTCATTTTTGCATGGAAAAAGTAATAGTACTCTAATAAAATTGCTGATCGGTATTTGATCATAGCACGATACGCCAAATTCTATTGGTATATTTATATATACTTCCTATGCTTTTACTTGACAAAAAATATTCAATTACTTTGAACACTCAGAAAGCTCTTTTTAGCTTACGTAAATTCTAAAAAATGTGGAAAAAAAAACATCTTTTGATTAATTTGAAAAAAAAAAAAAAAAAGCAATCAAAAGGTTCGAGAACAAGTGCGCTTATTTTCTTACACTGCAAAAAGTAGCTAAATAATTAATTAGATTCTATTGGAAAGTATTTCATCATCTGGACCTGTTTGAATGCTAAGCAAGAACTCGCCCATGTTGAAAAACGTTTTAAATTAGTTTTTGATCTGTTTGAAAAGAAACACTGTGATTTTATTAAATTTTTAAATTTTAGAATCAGATTTGAGAATGTTTGACAGTTAATTCGTAAGCTTATATGGAACTAGTTGAGCTTAATGTACTAGTCTAAAACCTAGTCGAGCTTAATAAATCCATTTTCCTCACATCACTCCTATCCTGTTTTTCTCTCGGAATGAATAATTAAAATATAATCCTAACCTTTTTCCAGTGAAAAAGAAATAGCTTCTGGATGCTAGGGGGATCTTCAGCTTTAAGAGGAATACAAATCAATAGGACATCAGTAGAAGAAGTGTTCATTCCGATTGAGCATTAATGCCAGGATTCGAAACCAAAGCGCGGAGGTTACTGTACTATCTATTTCAGCGTTTCTTAAATTGTATTCCGCGGAACCCTGGGATTTCACAGGTATCATTCAAGGGTTTATGAAACTCGCAATATTTTCTTTCCCCAAAATACTCGAAGAGGCGTTGTACCTCTTAAAACTATTTAAAAATAAATTAATAATAAATAAATAAATAAATAACGCAAAAACAAGTAAATAAAATGAAATAATGATAATATAAAAATAAAATAAATAAAGAATAACAATTAACCCTTCGAGTTTATTTAGTAATTTAGATAGGTGCTCACAGTAATGTGATCCTGACACGAGAGTTCTGTTTTCATACATAAAACCTAATATGAAGCATGTGCGCGATAATAAAAACCAGCATTGCTCTTTTCATTAAAGCTTCATCGTTTAAAATTTTGTTTGAATGTGGCATTTGAAGTTCCTGTCAAGACTTTAGACTTCGCCGTTAACTTTTCAAATTACGTTTTAAAGCCAATAAATGTTATTTGAAGCAATTATCATTTTCATTGCAAATGATACATTTCCAGGATTCTGCATCAATACCACACTATTGAAGGTGAAAAGATAATAAACTGAAAATTAAACAACAACAGCAAAAAAAAAAAAAAAAAAAAAAAACTTGCTTTTCTCATCTGCGCAAGCGCACAACCCATTTTTGAAGGCGAAAATACGCTCCGCACTTGCGCTAGAAAATACAGGAATATTGGCTTTGTCGCCTTTGGTGTGAAAGTACTTAGGGCACATTAGAGCCGTGGTTATCCTAAAGAGGCTCCTTATAGCGTCTCTAGGTTATCCGAGCCCCGACTAACCGAGTTCCGAATTAACCGAGGTACATTAGTCTTTTAAAAAACGCCTTTGGATAGAGCCTTTTTTTTTGGTGGGTCAATGTCACCCTTGCCGATGGCGCGGACACCAACTAACGACAGTTGCTTTTTATTTCGCTAGTTACAGTTCGTTTACGGTTTGTTTATTTTCGTTTGTACCGTACTGTGTTGGTTACTTGATGAGCGCTAAACGCAATAGAACTGTTGTGACTTTGGAGACTAAATTATAAGTCTTCAACAGACGCAATGAATGAGAGACAATTTAAAAAGTTGCTTCAGATTTAGGTGTCTGAGAATCACCTTTTCATAATATGTACAGCAAATGTCTTTTTTCACATCTTTGACGACCTTTTCATTCATTTCACTCGTTTCCCCCCATTTCCCTCTCGATTTAGACCGAGTCCGTGTTATCCGAGTTTTCGATAATCCGAGGCACCCCGGCCCACATTACCTCGGATAATCGAGGCTCTACTGTACTTTCACAGCAGTACTTCGCGTCGAGAAAATCAAAAAGGTTTTGAGAAAAAAGAGGGGGTAAATTGAAGGGATCAGGAAAGAAAAACGGAATTATTACAAACTAAACTTCGTATTTATACATATATGTAACATGATGGTTACATCAGCACTTCATTTCAGTAGAATGTCTGTTTGTAAATCAACCATATCAAACAGTCTTGACCAAAAACCATCAGCCATTAATTTATTTCAGCTTCAACCTGGTTAATACACGTTTCAAAATAACACGAAGACGAACACAAAACAGCAAAGTCTATATTACATATTTACATCTTACTAATCTCACGAAATCCCGGCGAGTGCCTGCGAAATCGCCTTTAAGTAATCTTTCGAGGCTTCGGGCTATTTAAGGGAACGTGTATAAAGTGCCTACAATGGTCTATGGGTCACTTTAAATTTTGTGCTGCAAAATCCAAACTGAATTCAAAAAGGGATTTAAAAGAGTTATTTATTTTTTTAATGATATATATATATATATATATATATATATATATATATACAGTAAAACTTGTAAAGTTGACCACCTTTGTAAGTTAAACAAATGTCTAAGTTGACCACTTTTGTCAGGAACAGAATTAGCCCTTTACCCTCTTCCTCATCCTCTATAAGTTGACCACCTGTCAAAGTTGACCACTAAATTGCTGCATTGCAAGTGGTCAACTTACACAGGTTTCACTGTATATATTTCCAATATTAGTGAAACATTTCTAAATGTGCAACTGCTCCAAAAAGTGTTCCAAGTATATCATTATTAAAACATGAAATGCAAAAAGACGGAATCAGTACTAAATTAATTGAAAAAAATACCTTTAATTTTGCTAGATGACTTACTAACTCAATAACATAAGTAATTAGAGACTTATTCCATAATAATTTTTAAATTTTTAACAGCTCTCAGCTCAATTTAAAATTGTTAAGATTGAAAAATAAAAGTTTCGGGGAATTTGTGAAGAAACGTTTTGTGCAATTAAGATAAACTTCATCTAAAGTTTTTAGAGGGTAGTACTTATAGGTATCTCATTAATATTTTCTTTCAGAATAATTTGCTTCAATTTTTTTATTAATAATTAAAAGATAAAGTTGCTCTCTAATTTGTGTTATTTTGATTTTAATAATTGGGGCTTTATTTTTCACTTTAATTAGAATTCACGAAAAAAAAGTTGAATATAAAAGGAAGCTATAATACTCGGGTTTTCTGTTTCGAAAACAATCATTGAACATTTTTTACGTTTTCTAAAATTGCTTGTTAAAGTTCTTCTTTCATGTTTCATAAATTGCAAATTGCAAAATAAAAATGCTTTTAAAAAGTTTTTCTAATTTCATATCTTAACCAAATCGGAAATCGTTTAAATAAATCAGATCAACTTCTAAAAATGTGAACTAAAGCATTTTTTTTGCCAGGCCAAATCTGGTGTGAATGTAACCAGAAAAATTTAATGAATGTAGAATTAAATACTTTTAGGTAAAGTAGTCTTGAGAAATATTTTTTTTTTTTGCAAAACTATTTAATGAATTTGAATTTTTTTTTTTAACTTTCTACTATACACCATCTACTAGAAAGTATTTGGACACCACGGGTTTTGCGCGTTTTTGAAGACATTGTTGAAAAAATATTTTGTAACCTAGAACTGGTAAAAACATGTTTAACTCTCATTTTCATTGTGAAGTTTCACTGATTTGAACCAATAGAGAACGATCAGAATTTAAGAAAAAAAAAGGGGGAGGGGCATGATGATTACTATGTTTCATAAAATAAAATATTTTCCAATGTTAATATGCATTTTCATAGAAGTCGCGCCTATCTTCACGAAAATGTAAATGTTTCTTTTAAAAATTCCAAGTTTTTCAGTTGATTTTTAGCTGTAACATCCTCGGCTTGCAATCAAATTCCACAAAACTAAAAAAACTAAAAAAAAAAAAAAAAAAAAAAAAAAAAAAAAAAAAAAACTGAGAATGTGCAAAAGGACATTATACTTAAATTTGAAATGTAAGTATTGAATTTAGGTATGTGCCTTAAAGGAAACTAAAAAAACTGTTCAAACACGATATTTATATTTCTTTTACAAATATGCATCTAACAATAAAATACAAGGCCGTATCCAGAGGGGGGGGGGGGGGGCAGACGGGCCCGGGCGCCTCCCGAAATCAAAAAATTTTTCGCAATTTAGCATACGTTGCTCTTTGTAACTTCTCTCAACATAAATGTTTCAAAGTCAGGGCTCCCCGCCCCCCCCCCGAAAAAAATTTCTGGCTACGGCCTTGAAATACAACGTATATATAAATCCATTCGATCATTGAGAACACTGAGAAAGATATCGACGTACATTGAACTATATTTCTATGTAAAAGCTAGATGCTAATGGATTTTCCGCAAATCGTTGATTTGTAAGTACAACGCACAAAAAATAAATTAGAATCCCCACTCAAGGGCGGATCTAGAAAATCTTCAAGGGGGGGGGGCGATTTTGGATACCTCGGGGTTCAATGTAAGGATGGATGGAGGAGATTCTTCATTCCTTTTCAACAGTCCCTCCGCCCCCCCCCCCTTTTTTCAAACAGCAGGAACAACAACAACAAAAAAAAAATGCTAGTGTAGTGATATTTAAAATTTTACTAGCACATTTTTTCAATGCATATACGTTTATTCAAAGCCCTTATAAAAGGAACACAAGCTGACATTTTTTTGCTTTCGCAAATCTGTCTATAATTTTTTCAACGCCCAATGCAATATCTTTATGGATATGCAATAACGCTAATTCAGTGAGTCTATCATCGCTCATTCTGCTTCTTAGCCAAGTTTTAACCGAGTTAGGATTTCCTTCAAACTTTCTCAAAAAAAATGTAGGCTTGTAAATACATTTTCTAAATTTGAATTAATATGTCTAAATTACAAAATAATAGCAATTATTAGTAATATATTTTCTAAAATTTTCAAAATGTAATACTAAATATGTACTAAAAAAACCATCAACGAGTATGTGCAATTTATATAAACATCTGTAATTATGAATGTTCAATGAAATGTTTCAGACTCCAGGTTTTAGCGTAAATGCTGCAGGAATTTACACCACGTGCTAAGGGTTGGCTAGCTGTCACCAGTTAGATGGGTAGAAGAAAAGAGCAGGGAATCTCTTTCCCATTACTCTGAGGATTAGCAACTCAGCAATAATACTAAGCAATACTAAAGGACAAAGGGACAGGGGAAAAGCATAGGACTTGAAGGGCTATTAGGCTGGGATTCCAAGAACATAAAAAAATGGCTGGTCCCGGGGCACAAAGAGTAAAAACTCACTTAGGAGTATCGTTGTAGAATCCACTTGAATCAGCCCAAGGGGGGGGGGGGGCGATCGCCCCATCGCTCCCCCCTTAGATCCGCCGTTGTCCCCACTTGAAGTTTATTAACCATTTAACAAAATCAGAATGTTGTTTCTTTCTAATTGGGCTGCGTATGGTCACTAACCTGCGCTTCATAACCCACTATCGGTGGATACCATAACTACTTTGAGAATTTTGACGATCAGTTTCCCCTTAGATGTCGGCACCTGAGCTCTAAGTGATGCGAAACTGCACTAGGTGTTTAATTTAGCCGAGAGTATCGAAGCCAAATAGATACTCAAGGGATCTTTAATATGCCGCACAATCAAACGGCATGGGAGCTGACGATTTTCTACATCTTGAAAATCCGCCGATTTGGGATATGTTTGATTCTGCGAACCTGTGCGTACGAGGCCAGAGCCACCACTACGCCACCCTGCCGGCAAAATTAGAATCTTATAGGGTATACTGTAAAATGAATAAAAACTGCCATATATACAAGAAACCTAATCCAGATTATTATTATTATTTTTAATGCATTTGTGATGTTTTCCTTATGGATCTGGAGAAGCCACTCTCCAGTTGCTCCGCTCCAGCTGCGCATAATTTTAACAGATTTTATTACTTATATCTTTCTTTTTAGCAAATTTATATTTTTATATGATAAAAAAGCGCAAAGAAAATCGGAGCAGTTGAGTGCAACAAATTTATTTGCTCCATTTCCACTCCAGTTTCGAGAAAAATCACGTTGTTTCACGGATTCACGCTCCTGCTCTAAGATTTACTAAAAATCCCTGGTTTTTTTTAATAAAGGATTTAAAATGGTAAAATGGAATTTCAGAATTTGTTCAATTTCACACAATTATGATCCCTTCCACAGCATGTAAGATACATTTTATTGATCAATTTTTATCAATCGATGTCTGGACACTCATGCAAACTATATCTTTAATCCTCATGGCCTCCAACGTTAAAATCGCATAAGAAAGAAGCAAGCACAACATAATTTCTAGATCTAAATCAATTTGGAGCACTGTGACCTCGGGAAAGTTATAAAAAGTAAATAATAGTAATAAAAAATAGTTTTTTTTTTAATTTTTTCCGCCATTGAGTTATAAAAATTACATGTTTATATTGCAATATTAAAGTTATTTTCTGTTTGGGTAGGGGCGACACCTTAAATTACCGCGCTGGGAAAGCCACTGTTATTCTATCTAATGCAGAGGCTCTCAAAGTCCAGGCGTCCACGGAACCCCACTCGAAAACGTACCAACTTTCCGACCCCTCCTTCCAGCAAAAAAGGAAAAAAAAAAAAACTTTACACGATGCATTTAAATCTTACTTTCTAATGTATATTTACGCATTGTTCTGTATATTTATTCATTTTTCAATGCATTTTTTAGAACTACTACTTAGTTTTTCTTAGTCAACATTTTTTTTTTTTTTTTTGGGCTGTGTTAGTGAAAATCAATATCTAGGAATAAATGTCATCAAATTAGTTAAATTTAAAGTTTATCAGTAATAACGAAACAATATTTGCCTTGTTTAAGAGAGATTATTTTTCATATGAGTTGCATACACTGTTAAAAATTTCCGTAAGGAAATAGTAAAATAACCATTTATTTGTTATTTTACCATATTTAATTACAACAATTGAATAACCATTAAAAAGACGCCACTCAAACCGCAGATTGTGAAGAAAATCGTTTATTCTCTGTTTATCCTAAAAGAACGTTTAACTAACCGTAATTTTCAAGCGCTCAACAAGAATCGGGCGTACATCTTGGTTGCGAAACCTTACCGGTCGTAAGTTGTTGTTAAAACATGAATAAAGATTTATCAGTTCAAATCTGCACGTCTGTATAAAACAAGAAGAAAAAAAAAGTGGCTTTAGCAGTGGTTATTGCTAAAGGTAAACACATACACACAAAAATAAAAAATTGAGAACATCGGATTCCCGAACTGTTTGAGAATGAGCGAACCCATGATTTGAGCTGCTGAAGCTTGTATGTATTTTAATTTTTTTTGCAGCAAATAAAATAATTTTCGTCAATATACAGTAAATTTAGACTAAAAATGACTTTAGATCCAATAAAAAACTGAAATCTCAATTTTAAGGCAGTTTTCATGTTGGAAAAGAAGATCTACTGATAAATAAACGGCCGCTTTACGTGGTGTAGATGGCCGAATGACTAGAGAGCAAGGCTGGTATACCATATACCCGGGTTCGATCCCCGCACGCGTCATTTACAGTTTCTACGCCTCGAAAATTCTAAGCCTAGAACTGATTCAGAAACGGTAAAAGTTTTGTTTTGAAACCATTTTTAAATGGTTATAAAACCGTAAACTTTTGTATTTACGACTTTTTAACCAACATGATTGGAAATGGTTTAGATCCCGTAAAGATAGAAAAATATTACAAACCGTAAATTTAACGGTGAATTAGATGGAAATACTGCTGCCGGTTATTTAATTGTAATTTCATGAAGAAATTTCTAACAGTGTAACTATGACGGGTATAAAGGAATCCTTATGCGTCATAGTTATGCAACTCATATGAAGAATGATTATTTAAAATCCTTATTAAGGATTTTTATTTAACAACACGGAATTGTACAAATATGTTTAGTTACACTAAAAGTAAAAAAGTAAAACACTTATGTATATATCTATAATATTTTTGAATAATATTCTCAGCGGGCCTCTTTCCACAAATCATTATGTCGGTGATGTACTCGTATCTTCAACGGGATGAATGAAGTTGTTTCTCGGATTTGATTATATTCGAGACTGTGGGGAGAATTGTTTCCCTAAATTGAAGAATATAAAACTAATTGTACATATATATCGATGCTATTTACCTTCCTACAGCTTTTCGTTGTGATTGACTCGACTGCAATTATTTTTACTTATCTGTCCTCTAGCAGACTAGAACTGCGGACCCCCAGGGTCCACGGACCACACTTTGAGAAACTCTGATCTAATGCACCTAATTTATTACAATACTTTATTGTGAAAATTTATTCGGAGAAGGTTAAAATACATTTTTTTCCTTAAATTTTGTCTACGAATCCTTCTATGTTTTTTATGCCCTGCCGAGTATTTATTACTATAATGCATGCCCTCTTTTATCAAAATTTATTTTTGAAATGTGTTTTGGCGTTTTTTTTCACATTAGAACATTATGTACCTATCTCTTGTTATTAGAGCTGGTTTTGTCAATAATATTTATTAACAAAACTCTTCCAAATATTCCATAAGTTCTATTTGATTGAAGAATATGTGTAATAAAAGAGGAAATTTCCAAGAGCATATATTTTTCATTTTCTTGGAGTAAATGTAAATATACGGAAAGCAATTCATACCTCACACAGATAAAAAAAAATATTTACCTGACATACACACAAAATTGCAACTTTAAACTGTTTCTAGCTTATCATAATTAATTTGCGTATTATAGTATTCGTTTATATTTGTTATGTTAATAAGATTTTAATAATCCTTTTTAACTATCCAATAATTTCTTTTTACAAATCACGATTTGTAAAAAAAATACCTTATCATTCAACTAATATCTGCATATTTAAATAGAAATTCGCTATAATTATCATCGTTTTTATTCCACATTATTCTGTGAGATTTCTTTTAAAAACGTAAAGGTGACTTTTATTATAAGAAACACAACTGTGAACGACAAATATCTTTAGCGAGCGTGCAGTGAAAATGAACACAGTATATTTCCTTTAAAAACAAACTTGATTGAACATTCCATGCTTTCATTTTAAATTCAAGTAGTATATTGTTTTTTTTATGCACATTGTCAGGATTTTTGACAGTTTCATGAAATTTGATTTCGAATAGGATGTTATAGACGAAAGTCACAAGAAAATATTGGAAATCTTGAAATACATTCTGTCTGCTCTTTCTTTGGAAATAAAGTGAAATGCACTAAGTTTCAAGTAACCGAAAGGTGTCCTGATAGATCGCGCGTATTCATTCTTGAAATACCATCTCTTAATCTTTTTCTAGGTTTCGCCAAAAGTCTTTAACTCAAAAACAAGCAAGAAGTGGGCGTAAGTATTCCAAAAGGGAAAATAAGATTCTTACTTTTTTTTTCATTCAAAATAAAACATATTTTACAAAACAGAACAAGCTTTTTCCGCCTCTCCTTCTTTCCTATTACATTTTTAAATTATAGCACTGGTGCAATACAGGAAAGTTTTAATCCAATATTGGAAAATAGCCACTTTTTAAATTTTTCTACAAGCATCTTGTTAAGAAATTCCATACTCTCTCACGTACACATTAATGATATATCTATCAAATAGTTTTTGTAAATGTATAACAAAATTTTCCTCAGTTTACTAGTATTTGTGCTATTTAACTACATTTAAGAGCTCAAAATGCAGTTTTATTAATGCAGAAATTAAACAACGTTATAACCAATGCTGCGCTACTCAAAGACTTAAATTTTTTCTCCGATTCCAGGGGTCTAAAGCTTTTTTTTTACACTAAGAGGTAAGCAGCTTTTTACTCTACAGAAAGCTTATTACTCTGTGTTGGGAAGGGGGAGGCTATAGTCTCTCCCAGAAGACATCAGATATTCGGTATCCGACCGAATTCTTTAAATGTCCGGAATCCAAGCCTACCACTACATGAAATTTTGAGTTACTCGTGATGTCACATTTGTTTAAAAAGTTAATTAGCATATATTGAAAATATATGTAAAGTAAAAGCTTAGTATGTATTTGGTGACGTTTGAAAATATGTATAGAATTACAGATTTCAAAAATGAGAGCCGTGCACCCGGTGCGGATCCATAAAAAAGAGGAACTGGATATCTGGTATTTAATAAAATCAATAGCCGGTACATTCCTAATTCCGACCTTGGTCCTCTCTTCCCAAAGCAAAATCCTGGGTACCCTCCTGTTACTCTGTGATTGTATTTATGCTTCCGGTAATATTTGGTTCGATATAAGCAGTCTTCTAATAGGTCTTTATTAAAAACAATGTTTCTAACAAATTAAGGTTACAGCAAATCAAGGATTTGAGCAATGATTTCGTTTCTTTGATTTTGTGTTAAAATATTTAACGTAAAAGCTTTGTTGGTGACAAAAATATTGACTTGAACTACTGATAAATAAATGCCTTATTACAAAAAAAAAACTTTAAAAACTATTTAAATCTTCCCTTAGAATGTTGATAAGAACAATTTGAGTCCCTACTATAACATATTTTATTCCTTAATTTAAAAGCATACAATATAATAGGTATAAAGAATGACATCCGTAAGTCAAATATAAAGAAGTACAGTTCTACGCATCAACCAAAGCAATCTGACTGCACTGTTAGAAATTTCATCATGAAATTACGGTTAAATAACCGGCAGCAGTCTGTCCATCTAATTCACCATTAAATTTACGGTTTGGAACACTTTTCCATCTTTACGGGACCTAAACCATTTCCAATCAGCTTAGTTAAAAGGCCGTAAATACAAAAGTTTACGATTTTATAACCATTTAAAAATGGTTTCAAAACAAAATTTTTACCGTTTTTGAACCATTTCGAGGCTTAGAATCTTCGAGGCGTAGAAACCGTAAACGAAGCTTGCGGGAATTGAACCCGAGTGTACGGTATACCAACCTTACGCTCTAGTCATTCGGCCATCTATACCACGAAAAGCGGCCGTTTATTTGTCAATAAATCTTCTTTTCCAACAGGCAAACTGCCTTAAAATTGAGATTTCAGTTTTTGATTGGATCTAAAGTCATTTTTGGTCTAAATTTACTGTATATTGACGAAAATCATTTTATTTGCTGCAAAAATTAAAATATAAACAAGCTTCAGCAGCTCAAATTATGAGTTCGCTCATTCGCAAACAGTTCGGGAATCCGATGTCTCCCATTTTTGATTTACGTGTGTATGTGTTTCTATTTAGTTACCACTGCTTAAGCCACTTTGTTCTTCTTCTTTTTTTATATACACATGCAGATTTGAACTGTTAAATCTTTATTCATATTTTAACAACAACGTACTACCGGTACGGTTTCGCAACCAAGATGGATGCCCGATTCTTATTGAGCGCTTGAACATTACTGTTAGTTAAACGTTCTTTAGGGTAAACAGAGAAAAAACGATTTTTTTTCACAATCAGCGGTTTTGAGTACTATCTTTTTAATGGTTATTAAACTGTTGTAATTAAATATGGTAAAATAACAATCAAATAAATGGTTATTTTACTATTTTCTAACGGACATTTTTAATGGTCTTGTTTGGCAGACTGCCAAGAAGAATCCATTCATGTTTAAGGGAGGAACGGTTGGTATAAGTAACGTGCTGTTTTTGCTCTCGTTCTAGTTCGTTTATCGTACTTGATTTCTTCTGAACTGGTGCTTTGTGCCCATTAATAAATTTAGTGGCTTTCAACAAACACAGGAGCAAACATTCTGATTCTCGTACACTGTAAAAAATTTTAGTTTAGTTTGCCGCCCTTTTTGGTGTTAGTGAAAACAATTTTTGGTGTTCAGTTGATGTAAAGTTGAAAATTATTCATTTTTGACATACTTCAAGTTTTTTTCATGCGTCTGTTTAAAAAAAATATAGACAGTATAATGTTTCTTAGCACATTTTTGTGCTGAAATTTGTTATCTCAGTTACGTATCGAAATTTCATTGCCATTGCGCATTAATATGAAAGTATGTTAAATGAGCAATCGTAACGAATTTTTGATGTGTAGATGAGTTAACGAACATCATATGCTAAAAAAAAAACATTCTGCTGCCTGTATTTTTTAGACAGACAGTTAAAAGAATGTAAAATACATCAAAAAATGAATAATTTTCAACTTTACACCAACTGAACACCAAAAATAGTGCTCAGTAACACCAAGAATTTATAATGCACAAAATGAACGCACCCGCAAAACGAACTTCCCTAAAACTCGAAAGAACGCGTTCTTTTCTGCCATGCACCGAAGTGTTCAAATGCCAAAATCCCGTGATCGAACTGTACATGAAATGGAGAAAGCGAGCTTTGGCGCAAATATTCTACGTCTGTGTTCTTTAATTGGCCCGTTTTCGATACCTTTTTTTGCATTATATAATTTCTACTGTACTACTATTTGAAGATGCGACGCTTTTATTTTATATTTTAATGTAACTTTTGTAACATTTATAATTAAAACGTTCTATTTTTATTTAATTCGCAAGTTTACTACTAGCAATAGAAAACTATAATTTTGCATTTTAAATATAAGATTCGCTCTTCCAATTGAAGAGGAACATATCTTAAACAAACAAAAAAAAAAAAGAAAAAAGAAAAAACGAAAGAAATAAAGAAAAAGTGAAAATGGCAGTAATTCGCGGAATTAGATATGTTTTATTGAGTTCTTCTGGTACTAATGACAAGTGTTTATTTGCATTGCTTTTTAAATTCGTTCAGAGTAGTTCAAATTATACCTGGAACTGAATCATGATACATCTCCATATTTATTCCTGTTTATTTTTAAAATTATGTGTGCACTCAAAAATAATTATGCCCCACATAAAATTAAAACAATCCCAAAACCTTGCCTCAGATAAATATGAATTTAAACAAAACGAGATTTACGGATGAACTTTTCATGTTTCCTTAAAAATTAGCAGATTCTTGGTGTGATTTTTAATTACTGTTTATTGCCTATTCATTTGGGAAATGTATGGAAGCAATTATCAAACGAAGGTCGAAAAACTGTATGCAACAGTCTTGAATATGAACACATTTTGTTTTTGCACAATTTGAAATGTTGTTTATATGTTACCGTTAAAGTGTATAATTCAGTTATTTTACAGAATAACTATTTCACGAAATAACTTGACAGGTCAGTTACAGTATATTATAGATGAAAAATTTAATACTTTACCTAGTTATTCAATGAAATCACTAGTTATTCAACGAAATTTCAAATAATAGCAAATTAAAGTGAAAAATATGTTGTTTTATAAATTAATCGATCACAAATAGCTAAAACCTCTCGAAAACTACATTTTATCCCTATTGCAGATGAGTAATTGATTAATAATAAGGAAAAGCAGGGGATATAGTTTATTATTTCTCATATTGCTAACTTTTGTTAACATAAATACACCGTCTAAATTCTACGTCTAGAAGCAATGGAATGAAACATACATACACACACGTCATTGCAACGCAACGATAGGCGGTTCAAAACCCACTAAAAGCAGCCAGAACCGATTCAAAGAACTTTCGAAGGTCGTATTTCATACTTTAGCTATCAAGTAATTCTATAGAATGCCGAGTTAAATCGTAGAATTCAATAATTTTATATAGGTTTAACTGACTTGTCCGGTTATTTCATAAAATACTTAGTTGTTCTATGAAATGCTGGATTTCACACTTTAATGGTAACATATGCAGTCGTTTTCATTTTTTTTTATTTATTTCTTTTTTAAAGATCAAATTGATTTATAAAACATACGTTTTTCCTTCTCGCTGTTATGGCCCCTTAAAAAATAATTTAAACGGAGACAAAAGCTCTTCATTTATGCTAGAATTGCTTAAAATGTTTGTTTTAAGTATTTTTAAGTTCTCTAATAATGCAAATGTAACTCATAGTACCTTATTGAGAGAAGGAAGAAAAGCAAACAGAATTTATCCATTTTTGCAATAATTTCTCGCTTGTTTCGTCAAGTTATTCAGTGCCACCTGCTGCCAAACATTAGAATACTACGAATTTAGTATTTTGGTAAACAACACTGATTTATTATTCGGAATTCTTTATGCGTTAGTATTTAAAAGCAAGTTGGAATTCGAAAAGTAGAATCCTAATGTAGAGAAAAACGTAAAACCTGAATATTTTTCGATCTTAAGTCTTGCCTGAAATTCTAGATGCAATGATAATCAGAGCTGCTTTGCATATCAGAAACATTCATTTTCTTATATGAAACAGAAAAGGAACTTATTGTGTTACAACAAAATTATGGATTTAGAAGAATAAATTATATATATATATATATATATATATACATACTGTAATATCACCTATGTAACAATGTCATCATGGCGATTGCTGTCCATTTGTGAAGTCAGTCGTAGCCGAAATTATCAAACCTTATTTTATTTTTTCATTTGAAGCCACTACATGGTTGGAACGCAAAATACACATCGCAGGACGACGAAAATATAAACAGACGAAGAACACGAAAAGGCTACAAAGCTATTTACACTATTGACACATTCTTACACCAAGTACATCTTACGAATCCCCATAAAATTCAGCTTTTCCTGCCTTATATAATTTTTTGAGCTCTCCGTCACGTGATACTGCACGATTTTTCTGATTCGCTGGCCCTGGACCGCCAGGTTATGTAAGTTTCTGTTCGCGTCGTGAAAGAAGAGAAATCTATAAAGTGCCTCCTTTTAAATTCTTCTTTCTTGTTAATTATTTCAGTGATGACTATCATTGAAAAGTCCCCCATTTTAGCCTTTTGTATTCTTATTAAAATTATGTTTCAAATTCATAAGCATTTTGCTAATACGTATAATATCTATTCATGTCTTTGTGTGTGTATGTATATATAAAATAGGGTAGTATTTAATGAAGCTTTCAGTATTACAGTGGTAGTATTTTCACAAAGTATATATTTAAGTTTTTCTATTTTACTCCTATTTGAAGGATATTGTTAGAAAATTTTATGTAATACGTAAATCTAATGCTTCATTATCATTATTATTATTATTTTGAGCATTCATTCAATCGTGAAAACTGCATTTAAGCTACTTTATTTGCGTATTTTAAGATTTTACACTTTAACTTTTAAAAAGAGTTTTTCCTTTTAATTTAAACTGTTTGAGATACGTGTAATGCCTCGATGAAATGAATTTAGAACCTATAAAGTGTTAAGATAACTTTAATTGGGTTGTAGTTAAATAAGTTAAATTTGACTTAAGCTGAAATTACGAGCTTCATTGTAAGTGAGCTGGCCTATTATAGTACTCAGATCTACGAAATCATGCTCTTTACATTTCAAATTGGCGTTACGTCATTGACAATAGAGATTATTTCGAATAAGTTTAAACTAACTTTTGATTTAATAAAAGAATATATGTATTCCGACCTGGGTTACATAGGGAAGTGTCTTTTCAACCGAATGCTATTGAAATATACTTTAGTATGTCATTAGAAAGTTGTTGCGTTATTTGATTGAATTAGTTACTTTATTGGGAAAATTTGTCTGTATTCATGTTTCAGTTAGATTCTGATTGGGTGATGATTTTATAGACGTAGAAATAAATTTTGCAGCATTGTCTATAGGCAGCTTTATACTTTCTCCACCAGACCCTTGCCTGTTAGCCGAGGCCTTAGGATAGCTTGAGCACGGGGCGAGGTATCGCGGTCCACTGATTTTACATGCACGTATTCCCAAGTGCACATGGGTGGTCTTCAGCGGTTATCGAACGCGCGACATTCCAAGCGGAAGTCCGGCGCTCTAACCGCTAAGCTACCCTAGGATACCACGGCCGGGGAGGGGGCGCTTTTTTCAATTGGTTTTATTTTTCGAAGCAATGAAGCACTCAAGTTATATCTGTTCAAAGTTAACTTTCACAGAATAACTTTTTTGCACGCACAATGACATTAACAATAGTATTTTATTCATGGGACAAATAATACATCAGAAACTCTCTAAAAGCACGAAAAAAACGCCCGCCGAAATTAATCGTGACATTGGAAATCTTAAAGATATGATATGGTTGCTACCATTTATACGACACTGCACAGCATTTAAGTAAACTTACTTTGTGTCAGCATTGCAGCAAGAAAGAGTATTAAATTCAGATTTGAAACCAATATTTATTATGTTTTTTTTTTAATTTTAATTTTTGAGATATATACTACTGTTTCTAGTGAGCGAAGTACTATAATTAACCAATAAGGTACAATGCAGGAAATTTTCTTTTTCTAAAATAGAAAAGTCTGCTAGAAATTCCTTCAGCAGCAAAATGCATTTTCCTTACACAATAATGTCTTAGTACCAAAAATTATTGCTCTTAAGAAAAAACTCAGTAACATGAAATAAATACTTGCAAAGATGTCACATAGGAGATTGGCGAAGTTTTACTTGTCTTCCAGCCAGCTAGATTAAATCTCTTACAACAAATTATGGTATTTGTAAGTTTATCTCTCTTGTTAGCGAAATGAGCCAAATAACGAGACTGCGAAAAGAAAATGGCCTGTCATAAACAATTCTGGAAAAGAATTGTATTCTCTGAAGCAAAAAAAAAAAAAAAAGAAAGAAAGAAAGAGAGCTTTGTATAATGGATGCCATTTTAGGATGCTAAAACCAATTTATTTGTTTGTTCTACTTTTTTTAAAGCATAAATGTCTTCTACGTATTCTTCGAAATGATCAAGATGAAATCTCGGGATTTTCTTGGAAATAAATGCAAACTTTAATTTCAAGTTCTGGGTTTTACGGTGTATAAGTACAAATTGTTACAGTATTCACAAGGAAGCTAATCCCTTCTGTAGATATTTCAAGAACTGTTTTTGAACCTTAACATTTTGAACTTTCCCGCAAAAAGAAGAGGAAGGAGTAAAAAGACCTAAATTACAAAATAAATTAAGCACATTTGGTTTTATCTACAGTAAAAAAAAATACACAAAAACATAATGTAGGTTAAGGTTAAAAAAATAATTAAACGTTGAATTAAAAAAGATTAAAAATAAGATATTCAGAAGAGAAAAAATCTATATCAGTCACTGCCAAGGAGGATAGAATAGACTCCTATTCTATCCTCCTTGGTCACTGCTAAGGTAAATGTACCAGAAGTGGGCCCCTTAAACTATTGTTTTACGTATTTCCCCGATTATTATCTAAATTTTATAGAACTTTCGCTAATATGTATTTTTCTGCGGTTGTCCGAACTCTTATCGAGAATAACAATCACCAGAAATAAAAAATATAATATCTCTCTATACTAAAAGAAGTAATTCGCGCTTCCACTATCTTGGAGGAACTCTTACCTTGCCCGCTTCAAACTGCTACAATTCAAAAGATATTCAATGCAAAATTCTGAAAATCCTATGAATTATAAAGAACTTTTGGGTAAACACGCTGATGCAAAACATTTTTAGATTTATACAGTAGTATTAGAATTATTCAATTTGGAAGTCAAGGAATTTATTTTCTCTCTGTTTGCGCTCCCCAGGACTCAATTTTAAATGAATCAATACGACTTTTAGAATGCAAAAAAGTGAAACCTATATATTTATGACTAAGGCAGCCGCTTTTTCGAAATATGAATTTTTTAAGTTGAAAAAATCCAGTTTAAACTTTGAAACTGCAACTTTCTAAAACTAAATAGGTTGCTTTTTAGCTCGTAATGTCAAAGGGAATTGAAATAAAAATTTTGAAAAGAAAGATATATTATTTAGAGTAAGGTTTATTCATTCGATCACAAGAAACAAAATTTCAAAATATTAAAACATATTTTATAGTTTGTGAAGCAGGAATTAGCACGTAAACACAAAATTCTTATAATTTTATCTATTTGTTGTTGATTTCAAACACGAATGATATTTTTAGAGCAATTTCTTACAATTAGTTTGATATTAAAACTGAAGAATTGCAATCCACAAATGCGTTTTTTCGTTAATTCATAAGTTATACTTATGAGAAACGATCCCCTCTACGGGTGCATAGCATGAGGGACGAATAGATATGAAAAATATTCAATAATAATGCAAAAGTTTTCGCAGTTCAAACCATGTCCTATAACAGGGTCTCAAACTTGTTTAATTCTTTGTATTTAATGCTATATATGTAGGAATAAATACATATGAAGGTCCACTGGAGAAACGACCTAAGTCACACACTACTTTTTGAAATTTGCTTTATGTTTTATTCAATTATTTTGTAACTTAATGTTAATTTTAACTATACGAGCCTAGTTTTCCGTAACACCCAAATTCAAATTTATACTACATATATTTATAATACATAATTTATATTCATTTATAATACATAATTTAAAATAAAACATAAAGCAAAGTTCAAAAAGTAGTATGTGACTTAGGTCGTTTTTCCAGTGGACCCTTCATATGTACTCTAGGTTACCCTCTTTCAGAACATTTCAACGTCCCAAATCTGTGTTTAGAGACAGCATGACAGACTATCCAGAAAAACAGGATTGTCCTTTCAAAACGGGACGTATGATAGTCGCTTTAGTTAAAGGATTCATGATACCAAACTTACCAAGAGATGCGCAGGAACATATCCAAACCAAATATAAACAACGCTATTTTCTTGAATGAGTTTAAGGAGATGGTACTTATATTTTATGCATCGAAAATTTAATAACAGCTCTTTTTTATAATTCAATGTATTATTGGATCATACGAATTATGCGATATTTTGACGTTCGAAGGTTATTGACTACTTTACTATGAGCTACGTTGATCAAAATTTGGAACTTGCCGATGAAGGAAGGTTATTATAATGTAACGCTCATAATATTTCGTAATGCATGGAGGGAAGAACAGCATCCGAATGGAACTTGGGAAGAAATTATTCAATGTATATCAGTTGGAAATGAAACAGATAACCTTAGGAAAATCAAAATTTCTTCAAATCAACGCGAAAAGAGTCTACGCCAGTGAAATCTAGTTAATTCATAAAATGTTCGGAACATCATGGAGTTATGACATCTGTTTAGGAGGCATGACTAGGTACGCGAGTTTTGCTGGAAGACTTTCGGGTGTGAAAGTTTTTGGGGACATTCGGAGTCTCACCAAGCTTCTTTCTGACACTGTGTAAAATCTATGTACATTATGTTAGATGATATATATTCATTTTAGATCCCAAAGGGGTGTGGGCAATACAAATCTGTATTTGTGACACAGAGCTGATCTTTTTCATGAAGCTACTCTAAAATAGTTTAGTTTGTAATAAGTTAGCGAAATGAGCTCAAACTCCCGATGCAAAAAGGAGCTGCGTAAGTAGTTCCGAGAGTTGGCGAGCGACAGCGAGCAGAGGTAGGGAGCCCCCAGTTATTAAGAAAACAAGAAAAAGTTAGATCGCTCTGATGCACCAGAAATGGGCGTAGCAAATTTTTGATGGCGCCAGTGGTCGGCAAACCAATAGTCGGCATAGGAAATTTTGATGTCTCGGTAGTGGGCACAGCAAAAGTGGGCATAGCAAACTTTTGATGAACTAGAAGAAAAACATTGCCACCCTAATGCGAGGAGGTTATAATTCAAAAAAAAAAAAGTTAAAATGGTAGTAAATCAATAATTAAGTAAGTTTCAATGCGTTCTTCCTGCATTATTCAATAAAATTCAACTCATAAATGGAACTCTAAATATGAGAATTACGTAATTTTCTACAAAATGGTACATATATTTACATACATATATTACATAAAAATAACATTCACATAAAATTACAGCAATTGAAAAAGGTTAATATGAAGTAAAAAGATAATGCGATTTTGATTTTATTTTTAAAATTTTCAAAGGCTTAAAGGCCCCTGAGAAAATAGGCAATTTTATGTTTTGATATTCTTGCACTTTAGGCGCGATAGAATAAGCCTTACTAAGAGTCAAAAACTTAATAATAAATGTGAAACACATTTTCAATCTGTTTCAAGGGGGCATTTTTTTCTCAATTTTTTTACAAGTTTTGAGGTTTCCGATTTTGAAAAATTTGTGACGTGATGGTAAAAAAATATTCTTTATTTAGCTGACTTCTATTATTGAATACAAAAAATACACAAAAGTCGATTAGCAAAACCTAAAACACCGAAACATCTCAAGCTTGTAATTTGTCAAAATATTTTATGTGTGCATCAGTAGTGGGCCTTCAATGCACTAAAAGAGGGCCTGGTGGCCTACTACTTTTTCTGAGAAAAGTAAAATAAAAGTAATCCTATAAAACGAGTTTTTAAGACATTACCTTTTTTATATATCATTGTAAAACAGTCTGTTCGAAAAAAAAAAAACCACTGTGCATTAGTAGTGAGCTCCCTATGCCCACTTCTGGTGCAATTGGTAGAACATTGATCCAGCACTGAACCACCACCCATAATTTAATAACATTGTTCATTTTAATGACAATTTACAATGCATTCAGTATATAATCAAATTATATTAATAACAATTTGTTTTAAAAACCAATGGAATGTATGCTAAAAAATAATTGAATGAAGACTTGCCTCGTATCGAAATGGTTAAGAATCGCCTCGCAATGGCGTTGTTGACGATTAGCTTACATACTAAAATTTCTTGCTTCTAACGAAATAGGAATTGAAGTCTGATCTTTTAGTATTTCGATGACAAGGGTTTCAGCTGATCATAGATTTCCTATCTCACTGAAAGGTGCGAATTTTTTGTTTTTCAACTTAAAAACTCAATTGGTCCACTTCTGGAGCATGACCCACTTCTTTTGCGTTACTCTTAGCTTTCGTGAAAATTAAACAACTCAAACAGAACTTGTTATTTTTTTAACCTCTTTTTTTTTGAAAGATTTTTACCAGGTCACCGGAGCACCATAGGTATTTTTACTTGACTGAATTTTTGCCGATCATTTTTTGCTGTTCAGGAACAATTAACATTTAAACGTTAACTCTGCAGAGAGACTTTCAATCCTTTGATTTAAGTGCCAAAAATTCAGAAATATTTATTATTATCGTCCATAGATCAAATCCGAAGTATATAGTGCAGTATTTCCCAAACGGTGGGTCGCGACCCACTGATGTGTCGCGAGCGAATATTGAGTGGGCCCTCGCCTCTGTACACATGAATTAAAAAAAAGGAAGCCTGCGAATAAAAGTAACCAAAGTTAAAGTTGATGCTAAAACTTTAATGAAGAGAACTAAGAAACAAATACATCATTCCCAATGAAATAAACTTTGAAAAAAAAAAAAAAAAAAAAAAACCCTGCAGGTGTAGGTATTTAACACTCCGTCGGGCATGCTACGAATTTTGCACCATCGGGCGCGCTGTATCTCGCAGATACATTTCGTAGTAGCAATGCGTAAAGTTAATTATGAAAGTTTTTCTTAAATGCTTTTTTGTTTTTGGTACCAGGCTTCACCTCCCTTTCACTCGGACCCTTACCTCTCCTTTTTTCCTTTATTTCAATACAAAATACAATGAAAATATTAAATTACAACGCAAATACTTACTAGCAAAAAGAAATGTAAATTAATAAAATATATGCGTACAATAGGTGTTTATATATAATTATATTAAGTGAAAATATTCTTAATTGAAATATTAAGTATTCAAATAATTTTCGGAAATGAAAAAAATAATTCGACTCCGATACATTTGGTTCATCAATTGCACTTTTTTATAAAAACATCACGGTATGTTCGAAGCAAAAACCTTCGCTGCATTTTAGGCATTTATATTGCGTTTACCTAGTCTTTTTCTTGAATGACATTCCATAACCAGAATGACATTCCATGAAATCACCTTTGTCCTTATCACTTTCATCGAAAATTTCCACATCTAAATCTTAATTTTCATCAAAAAAATTTTTTTTATGAATGTTTCAAGATCTTTCTGATCATTTAAATCTAGAAAGCGTTTTTTATTCATTTTCAAAGCAAAATAAACGCAAAAATTATTAAAATTTGTATAACAAACGGAAAACGTCATCGGTCGCGCTGTATCCCACAGATACAAACCGCAAATGAATCCCCAAAAGCGGGGGAAAAAATCCCCCGACATTCTAGGAGACCTAGTGACCGAAAGGGCAGATATTGCTCTGGTCAAGGTCGTGACATTCCTCCTTCAATTTAAAAGAAAGTAATTTCAAAGCTTTGTCTCTGTGAGATACAGCGCGACCGACGGAGTGTTAAGTAATGAAAAAAAATATTTAAGTTGTGTTCCTTATTTCAAGTCTTTCATTCCTATTGGTAACACTAAAAACATGTTTTTACAATTTCATTTAGAAACAGATAAGACGCATTAAGTAGTTCCATGCCTCTTCACTAGGAAGTCTGTGCATTACCAATATTTATGCCCTCTTTTCTCTAAGGCAGCTAAGAGGTGGGTCCCAAGATTGGAAATTTTTGTTAGATGGGTCGGAGCCCAGTGAACTTTGGGAACCACTGATATAGTGTAAAAAAAAAAAAAAACGAAAAATGTATTTTCCTTCAAAACTTCTAAAATAATTGAAGTTATTTTGAACACATAATTTCTTTGTTATTAAATGGGAAAAAAGTAAAGAAGAAATAGTTCAGGAGACTTAAAATGATGGGGAAATTGATATGTTAAACCCACAAAAGTTTAAATAATTAAAATATTTTAAATTTTAGTATAAATTATTCATATGTCATAACGAATTAGGAATTTATGTATTTATTGATTTTTGATGCGTAATTCTGTTTTCTTTTAAGCATTCTTAAACAAACAAAAACACCTTAGGCTGATTTACGCTAATGTTTAGTTCCTGTATAAACTAGCATTACTTTTGATAAATTTCTAGGAAAGCAGAATATCTGAACAGCACTTATTTTTTGAAAACACATAAACGTAAACACGTATTAGTACTGCGTTCAATATATCTGAATGTTTCTGAATATCTTCAAAAAGAGACATTTGTTACCAATGGGAATCGGGTACAGAAATGCCGTTTAAGGCGTCAAAGTTGTCGCAAATATGCAGTTACCCTCGGCAAAAAATGGTGCTAAAATATCTTGGTAAAAGATCTTCACTCTTAATGCATGGAATAAGTGAGAAACAATCCATATTGATCAGACAGAAATTACTTATTTTCACGTCAAGGTCTTTGAGTGATTGCTACTTACAAGTGAAGGGTGTCATTTTTCAGGATAAATGCCGATAACAGTCATTATTTTCCGAATAGAGTTTCATTATACCAAAAGTGGAATCTTTGTCACGAAGTATGCATCCCCTTTTAGTAATAAGCGTTAAAACTATAGCTGTGGTTTTAACTTGTATTGCTTTGTTGGGTTTCCAAAGTAATAATTTGGTTTATAATGTATTGTTTTCTATTAATTACGTTGATTTTTATTTTTAAATCAATAGCTTTTATCTGTTCTGACTCTAGAATGACAGAACTTGTTCTGACTCTAGAAAAGTCTGCTAGAAAGGGAAAAATATTTTCAAAAGGGCACACCTCACCGAAAGAGCATCTGTAGTCAAATTAAAGGGTACACTTTCTGGAACTTTGTTTTCCCTAGTTTAAACGTTTATTTTGATGCAATATAGATATATATATATATATATGTGGATATCTAGTTTGTTTGAAAAATTACCTCATTAAGTATATAGATCAATACTAAGTTTTCGTTTGTTGCATTCAGAAACTAAATTCCTTGTATGGCATTCATGGCAATTTCACTGTTTAGGGGGGAGGGGGGGGGGGAGATAATCTCGCCGGAGTGGTGGTTAGGAGACTGGTGGGAAAAGAAAGAAAAACGACTATGCTTTGTGACAAAATGCGATTTCGAAAAAAATGCCATCGATGGTACGAGAACTAGGGAGCGAAAATAGTATTTAGAAAGCGATAGTAATGTTTTTTAAACGTTTGAAACGGTATAGGGTTTTTTTTTTTTTAAAGAGAGAGCAGGGCCAACTATAAAAGGCAACAGGGTGCTGTGTCCCTCTGATAGCGAGTCAGCTCTATTTATGCCTTTTCATGAATAACGTAAAGCATAAATTAATGCTCTTAATATGTGCACATAACAGCAAGCCAATCCCAATCACATCCTGGACTATGCAGGGGAGATATTTACTCGTCTCCATTGTGTGTCATCGACTTACTCAAAGCCAACGGTTTGTTTGACCTGGTATGACTGCATCAAACCAGGCAGAACAAGAAGAACATATGTGCACTTTGGTAGAGCAAAAAGTAAACATTATTTCTTCATTCGCGAAAACCGTTTACAAGCTGGTAATATAACGCGTTCTGTAGGTGCTCCAACTTTAATAAAAGTAAAAAGAATGTTGTCACACGACAGTCAGTTATAGCAACACTGCACATGCGCATTTCATCTTGATACGTAAATAATTTGACGTGAGTCTGCATGCTGAGTTTTGCGTGTCAACTTTTCAATCAATTTGTTTTTCATGATCAGCTTCTGGACTCGTTTCTAGTGCAGTTATGAATACAACATAATTAATTAGTAAATCACTTAACCACTTGCCTCATTATCTCGAGTTATCTCGGGTTCTTACATATTGCAGTTAGTTATTATCCCGAGAAAACTCGGGAGAAGCAGAATTTGTCAATATGTATTGTTTTATCACGGTTTTACTCGGCTTGGAATGAAATGAAAGGAAATATTCAGTTTTTATTGGTAGTTTGCCAAGTTTTTTTCGTCTCGTGTTCTTTTGGTGGGGCTGGTCACGTGTTTTCCCTATTGCATTGTATGCGTCGGCTTCGGCCTGGAGGAAATGCAAGGAAATATTCAGCCTCGATTGGAAGTTTGCCAAGTTTTGTTGGTATGCTGCGCTGTCCCTTGTTTCAAAAACTATCATTACAATATTTTACTTTTTTCCATTTACCCGAGATAACACGGGATAGTAAACTAATATTAAAACGTAATGCAAGATAATGCCTTTACACTTGTAAAAAATAAAATTCAACTTAAAACCTACATATTTTGTTTTGTTTCGTTTCCTGGTATTTAATAATAAAATTTAAAAATGTGATGTTTTTTTCAATTTTTTTCAAAAAAAAAAAAAAAATGTTGGGGAAGCGGTTAAAGAAAAGGCAACAAACAACGCATCAGAAACTTTCTTACCCAAAGCAAAAAGCTGGTCAAATAAGCTTTCAATTCTTCCGAATTGAATAAGACATAGATCCATTCTCAAGTACACGAAGAGGACCAACAACTCTTTTAAAAGTTCAGCTTTTCTTAAAAGGGAACTTTTCTTGTGGTAATTTGATAACGCTGTCCACATTTCTCTCGTGGTCTATAATTTGGCGAATCAGAGTCTTTCTTCACCAATCGCAAAGTTTTGTGTATGTGTGTTTGCACTGTACTGGGAAAAAATTAAGTTATTCGTCATTGAGAATTCCTGTCTTTGATGATACACTAGAAAAGAAGTGAATTCAGCTTTGATTTTTCAACATGTTTAATTAGTAAATTGCAATTTTGGAAAACTGTCGGTGATCGAATGACCTAGAAGATGAACAGATGGCCGAAATAAACTTTAATAACTGAAAAATAATTGGTGAACCTAGAGGTCTCTGAAAGTTACATATCTGATTCACGCCAGCAAAGTGTCAAAACACAACTGTCGCCAGGTCGTTAATTCCTTGAACAAACTCACATAACAATCAACACGTGAACGACAAATTTGTCACCTAAACCATTTTATTAAACTATTTTTTTAATTTTTCATTTGTATTTAAAAGAAAGTAAAATGAAATATTTTTCGATATTTATAAAATGTCGAGAAATAAAGCTCTTTTAGATCGAAATCCATGTTCATTTTTACAATGTCTCATTGTTGTTTTGATCAATAACTCTGATACTGTGACTGAAATTGGATTGCTTCATCCAAATTTGAGCGAAGGAATTATATCTATCTGTTTTCTACGCCAAAAATAGTTCTTAAGTTAAAAAAAAAAATGCGAAAGCCAGACGCTTATTCAAAAACGATTGGATAAAATAAATTTTTTAAACGTTTTAAAGCTCTGTGTTGCGGAATTGATTTGCCTTATATTAAACATTAAGATTAAAATTATGCACGAGAACAAATGTAAGTATTTTCATCTTACAGTTTTACCTTTGGAAAAGCGGTATTTAAAAAAAAAAAGTTTCATTGGAAAGGGCTCAGAGGAGAGCTACTAAAGTTAGTGAAGGGACTTCGAGATTAACCGCCGTATTCACCGTCAACTCTAACCTCATGGTTTGACGCGAAACCGGTCTCCATCCTGAAGTTACCGCGGATTTCCTATTCACCATCAACTTTGACTACGCGCAAACAGGTTCCCGAAACCATGCCAGGTCGAGTAACTCAACCAAGCTCCAGAGCAAAGTTAAGGTTTGAGCGCATGCACAGTACATGTAAACATTAGCAATGGCGGACTGGATTTTGCGAAAATTGGAATATGTTGAGATTTTAGAGCTTTCTTCGCTTTACACGATCTTGAATTTCTGAAGAGGCCTTACAAAAAATACAACTTTAGAGTTGTTTTAATTTTATTAACTAGTATTGTTCAATGTTTTCTTTGTCGCTTTTGTGTGTTTCTGATAATGTTTTTCTCTCGGGAGCTATTACTTCATTAAAGATTTTGAAACTTTATCATGATTCCTAATTGAACAGAAATATCAAAAAATGGGGGGTAATATATCTTTAGTATTTTTATTTAATTATTTATTTTTCTCTCTCCTTGTTGCTTTTTGATATAATTTTATTCTACTTTAAAGTGTACATGTATATACTGAACATTTAACATGCGTCCTGATTTTTTTTGCCAGGGTTACTTCTGGGCCTGCGAAGTTCATGTGGAATATTTTGATTTATGTATGTCGAATAAAATAAACTTGTTGACCTTTACCATGTGTTTTATGTCATTGACCAATTTACATTTGCTTGTATATTCTTTTCTTTTTTTTAAATTTAACAAAGGTTTTGAATATGTGAAACGCTTCTTTAAAAAAAAAAAAAGACATATGAAATGAATCCATAATGCTAATGGCAGTTTTGTGTTTAAAGGTAAACTGCAAGGTTTTTGAAAAAGTCCAAATATTCGCCATATGTATTTGTATTAATGAATTCATATTTTCATTAGAAAAAGGGTTCTTGTTAACCCCAAATCACATAATTTTGAATTGCCGTTTCATGCAGTTGTAAGACTTAAACCAAATTTTTACTGTACTTTGCCAATGCGAAGTGATTGTAAGAATAAAGTATTTACAATAGTTATAATTGAAATCAAATGCATTTTTTAAATACTCTCATGAATTTAATGCAAGGCCATAAGCAGATTTTTTTTGGGGGGGGAGGGGGGGAGGCTTTGAAACAGTTATGTTGAGGAAAGTTTCAGTTAGGAATATATGCTACATTGCGAAAATTTTCGGAGGGGGGGGGGGTTCGTGGGCATCCCTAGTTACAGCCTTGATTTAATGAAAGAATATTCAAATAAAAATTTAAAAGATACAATAATACGCTACTGCTTGGTTCATAATGGTACATTTCTATATTATATATATATCGTTTGTGAATGGTACATTTCTAATGTCAGAAAGAGATATATTACAATGATAAAATTGGTTATAATTTCCTATTCGTTATATATATATATATTTTCATTTTCCGAGAAAAATTTTATTGGATTCTTTACTTTTCAATATTTTAAAATTTTTTACACGAGTGCTAGAAGTAATACCTTCTCAAACGGGCTAAAAACCACTCGTGTTTTATTCATCGCTATATCGCAGAGAACGGGAATTTTAAAAAACGGGAAACGAAATGTACACTGCGCGGCGAAAAAGCATGAAGAAAATCATGTGATAGTTTTGACCAATAACGGGCCTGCGTACGTTCCTACATGGCGTCGAGTTGACTAACTTCGTGGTTGGAAAACCCCAGGTTGATTTTCCTCCGTGAATACAGATTTTTAACTTCGCAGCGCTGAGCCCCAACTCCGAGTTAACGGATCTCGTGGTTTCACGCGTGGAGTTAGATTGACGGTGAATATGGCGGTTAGACTATGATTTCTGATTTAAACGTCGAACATCCTTATTCAACAACCGATGCGAACTTCTGTCAAACACACGAACCGCGGATTTGAAAAGCGGTATTTTTTTAAAAAAAGTCTTAATGGAAAGGACTCAGAGGAGAGCTACTAAAGTTAGTGAAGGGACTTTGAGACTATGATTTGACTATGATTTCTGATTTAAACGTCGAACATCCTTATTCACCAACCGATGCGAACCTCTGCCAAAAACTCGAATCACGGATTTGAGCGTTCTGATTGGATCAGGTAGTCTTTGACATGTAGTTCGAAGGTTCAAATGAGCTGGTGAATAAGGACGTTAATATTGTACACAAGGGAAAAAAATCAACTTTTGATTTTTAGTTCGTAATAGCACGGAAAAGTTGGCTTTTGGTATATATAAGATAAATTTAAAATGTGAAAAATATTGGAGTACGCCTTGAGGTGCCGCAAAGACGTTCAAGTTTCTTAAAATTGAAATTTTTTCTACATTATGAAATTTTTTTACGAAAAAACCATTATTTTATTTTTGATTTGTAATGGCGCGGAATAGTTGCCTTATGGTATAGATAAGAAAAATTAAAAATATGAAAAAGGTTTCAGTACGTTTTGAGGGGCCGCAAAGACGCTAAAAGTAGCCAAAGTTTTATGAAAACAGCTTTTATGGCTTTTTCAAAGATTTTTACAAGTTTCGATTAAGTTTTTGAAAAGCTTTATAATATGAATATAATGATGAAAACACCTTTAGTATCGCATTGGCATGTTTGTAAAAAAAAAAGAGAAATTGAAAAAATTTTAACTTTTGGTAAAATATTTTTTATGAATTTTTCGTACACTGAACGTTACAAGAAAGTGTTTTAAATACGCATATAAGCATTATAATTGGAAACAATTTATTATTTACAGATAATAATAATAATAAAATATTTTGTATTGGTTACTTCTGTATCCTTATGTTACAGATGCAAAATGTTTGCTTCTATTTCATTGCTCCATTAAACTCTTTTTGTTTAACTTTTGGCATATTCACACGTGAGTCAGTTTTTACTTTTTTGTATCTGCTCTTGCGATTGAACTGTAGTTCTTTTGAGCAGATTCGGACACCAATTTCACAGCTCTTCCCACTGCTTGTGTGTGATTCCTTTGGTTGCTTAGCTTTACCATCTTAATGACAAGAAGTATGTCGCAATGGTAGCTAATTGCAAAGGAGCAAACATGTTAATCATTATAAAGGTATTTATATTTTATTTTGCACGAAAGAAGAAACACTATTATTATGTGCAGTGTTTGTAACGGTTCCATCACTGAAGTTCAAAAACAATTTGTTGATTTCTCTATCGTCAAAAAATATTAATATACTATCTGCTGTGTCTTTTCCGGTGCAAGATTTTGGTGTTACGTGGCCTAAAATCTTGGAGTTTTGTTCCTCTATTAGGGAAATGTACTCTTCTGAAATAACTTTCTTGTACAACATACTTCCTTTCTTTTCTTGAACGATGTTACGTCTTTTTTACCTTAAAGAAAAATAAAACGATCCTCTACTTTTGGTTATCTGATCATAGCTATGGTCATTAATGATATATCTTTGAGATGTTGATTTTGCTCTTCTAATTTCCATCATGTGTATTACATTCGTTTTGTCTTCTTCTGTGGATACACACATGTCCTGCAAAGCAGCACTAGCTATAGCTGCATCTAAGTGCTTTTCTCTAGTCACAATTTTGAAGGATCTGGTACATTTATATCTTCTTTTACAGTTGAAGGACTTGCTTGGGTTGCCTCTTCTGGTAAGGAACACTAATGTTCTTCAGCGCTGTCAATGTCTCCAGTAACCGTTTTTGATGCACTAGTATTACTCTTTATCCTTTTCTTGCTTGTTTCTTCCTTGAAGCACTAATTTTTGATGTATCAATATTACATCATAACCCTTTTACCCTCAGAGCTTTGATCCTTTAGAAATTCTTATTCCATAACTAGTATTATTTCATAACTCTTTTATACAAATACAAGTATTAAAGTTTACACACTTACAGGCAACAGTATCAAATAAACGCTCAGCATCTTCTCTAAATTTTGTGACGTTGCAATCAAACTTATCGGACCAACTTCTACTTTTAGACCATAATAAATACTTCAACTTAGCATGCGAAGATTTTATCCTTTGTAAAAAAATTTTTGCTAAAAACAATGGGAAAAGAAGCTTTTGATCGTATTTGTTCAATTTTGAGAACTGAAGTCACATATTTCACATACCGTAGGATTTTTCTCAGGAACTATGAAGTATGTCCAACCGGAGCGCTTCATAACAGATTCGTTTTACAAGCAGTTTCACTTCGAGCAAATCACTAATTTTCCACCTTCAAAATAGGACATTCCAACATTTGTCTTGACTAATTTAGACCGAGCTATTTTTACTCAATAAAATAAACTAACAACATATTGCGTAAATCTGCTACTGAATAGGCCGAGTGCAAATGCCAACTCAACTGAACTCGGCAAAGGTACAGAGCTTGACACCACATGCAGACAAATTCCTCCCCCCCCCCCCTAGCCCCTCCAACTCGAAGTCCGGCGATTACTAAGGCTCTTGAATACCATGGCAATGCAACACTAAAGGTGTTTTTATCATTCCATTCATATTATAAAGCTTTTATAAAACTTAATCGAAAATTGTAAAAATCTTTGAAAAAGCTATAAAAACTGTGTTTTCATAAAACTTTAGCTGCTTTTAGCGTCTTTGCGGCGCCTCAAAATTTCCTCCATCATTTTTCATGTTTTTAATTTTTCTTATCTATACCATAAGGCTACGCTATTACAAATCGAATTCCACGCTATTACAAATCAAAAATAAAAAAATAATTTTTTCGTAAAAAACCTTCAAAATGTAGTAAAAATTTCAATTTTAAGAAACTTTAACGTCTTTGTGGCACCTCGAGGAATACTCCAAAATTTTTCATATTTTAAATTTACCTTATCTATACCAAAAGGCAACTTTTCCGTGCTATTACGAACTAAAAATCAAAATTTTATTTTTTTCGTGCCACCCTATTGTACACTTTAGACTCTGGAGAAAAAGATAGTCCATGATTCAGTTGCTTAAGTTTATTATAATAGACTAAAGATACTGATGGACTAAATTTTTGACCAGAAAGCAGAAACAGAGGACACTGTTTTAAACTACTGAACTCCAAGACTAATCTTGAAATTAGGAAATTGTTACTATTTCAATAATGCTGTAGGCATTTGAATAGTTCGCTGGAATTATTTGTTACTTTTAATGGGCTTTCCGTTATTAACTTTTCCGTTACACGAAATTTCACTGAAAACAACTTTTACCGTCCCTGGCATGTTTTATTATTTTATTTTCGATGCCCTTTTTAATTCCCTTTAGGGCGTCCCTAGGCCCCCAGGGGCACAGAGGTGCGCAAAATCTTCAGTTGTCCCCGGGCGCTGAAAACCATAGGTACGCCTCTGTTCGCCTCTGTTCTTCCCTAGATACGAAGCTAAAAAATAAATAAAAACCGTCTCATACCCACTTCACCCACATACACATAAGTGTAGTATATTTCTTTTCTAAGTTTCTCGGTTCTAAGAACAAATAAATAAACATAAGATAGAAAATAATAAAACACGATGCTCTCAATTGTTCGTTCTGAAATATGTTTCAGCCTTTCCTCAGTTTCATTTTAAACGAAATATTTTATTTTATCTTTTATTTTGATAAAACAAAAAGCGAATGTTTTTTTTTTTCATTTTTTATAATTCTGGAGTGAATGTGCTATTTTGTATACGCCATTGTTCCATTTCATAAATTGGGTCGTGAAGAAAGAAATGAAGAAATATAAAGAAGCAAATTTTTACGTGTCTTCTTTACCTGTGCTTACAAAGTTCAAGAGAGTATTTTAAACTTTAAGAATAGTATTTTCTTGATAATACTAGAAATTTTTAAGAAAAGAAATTTTTTTTTAGTCAAAGTACTTGATCTCATTTTTCAATACGAAATTTTATTTTATTTTTACTACAGCGATTTTTCATAAATCATAAACGTTCCTAAGTAAGTGTTACCTTTGATATTACATATTTCAACAAAAAAAAAGTAAATAAATAAATCGAAATGAACGGTTAAAAACTAATTATCTGCAATCGGAATTAAATATTTTATTTTTCTCTCAACGGTGTCAGTGTCAGAGTGCTGTATTTTAGCCTATTTTTCTATAAAAAAAGAAAAAAGAGAGAAAGAAAGTAAGCGAAAAAATAAAGTTTAACGTATCATAAAAAAAGCATCGCTGAAATAATAATAATAATAATTAGACAAAGACTGAAAAATAAAAATGTGGGGTATGGCTGTGTCATGGACACGGCCGTGTGTTGTACGTGAATACGTTTATGTAACGGGTAATATATTTTAAATAAAATATTTTTATTTATGTATTTAGAACAAAAACAAGGAAAAAAATAATTATTGTGTTACAATATAACTTTATTAATTAATAACTTTAGTTTTGGCTTTTCGACGCGTATACGCCGACGTTATCTATATATTTGTGATATTTTTTTTTATTCTAACACCTTATTATATTCGCTGTCACTACTTTAAACTAAAGTTTTATATACCATCGATAGATTTTGACGACAGCTGATGATTAAAACGTAAACGACCATCGTAGCTTCTAAGCGTCAAAAGCTATACTAATTGCAAATTTCGATACGCAGCAAAATAACCTCAAAATGGCGGCGCTTCCCTCTTTATCCCCCCCCCCCCCGCGATGCGTCAGTGTTCTTACTTATCGTAATGAATTCTTTGATCCTTTAGCTATCCAGTGGTATTATTTAATTTTGGATGTGGAGGATAGATTCGAAATTACAACGCCAAACTGTATCGCCCGATTTTGTTATCATTAGATTTTTTGGATTGCTCCCGTATGGTAGCAAATTTAAAGACGTATTCACGTCAAAAAACTTGAAAGTGAGATTGAGAGATAAGAAAATGTTCCTGTTTCTCTGTCGGTCGGTTTACAAGCATGTAAATTTTTTTCAATTTCAATAATAGTTGAACTTTCAGAAGTTGGCACTTGACTACGCATCGATTTAGAAGAGTCTATTTTAATGAAGGTGCGTTAAGCAGTTCAAAAAAGAAGAACGGATGAGTAAGGGTTGAGGGGAGGGCATAAAGAGCACAATGCTAATAATTTTCCCTACCTTAAAAACATGTAAATTAAGAAAAGAAAATCTCATTATATGGTTATTTATAGCATTTCTGTAGTTGTTTATTTCTATTTTTAAAACAATCAGTAAATGATTTATATTTTATATTTTCTAAAAAATGTGCTACCAACCGGAGTATCAGAAATCGTTTCAACGCCTAGCTCATGTGACCAGATATTTCAAACTAAAATAAGAACATTGAAGCTCATGTGACCAGATATTTCAAACTAAAATAAGAACATTGAAGCTCATGTGACCAGATATTTCAAACTAAAATAAGAACATTGAATAAAGCCCACCGACGAAGGGGGGGGGGGGGGTGTCAATGGTTTCTTTTTAAGAATTTAAAATTGACACCGAACTAAAAAATTTCATATTTCGCATGAAAAATAGATTGACATGAGCATTGCAATTGGTCATAAATTTCTAAATAACAGTAAAACTATAGCGAATGTTCAATAATTCAGTTGTATACATATTGAAAAATCTCTCAATGGTTTATTAAATAACAAATAAACATGTTTTTCGTAACATCGTTACAGAATTGAGAAAAAATGATGTTTCCATATGAAGTTTTAAATTGACACTCATAAGGAATGCCAATTACTTCAAAAGAAATAAGTAAAGCGTTCATAAAAAATTAGTTTTTGAAAGAATAACTTTCATTGTAGTGTTTACAATTTTATATGCATTAATAGAAGAGTTTTACGTCAGCCCGAAATATGTGTCTGCAAGTTCATTGCTTCATTGAGGATTAATTACTTTGAGTTTCTATTAATAATCCCATAGTTAAAATTAGGAAGAATAAACCTTTTCTCTTGAAAAATACGTAACAAGACAGAAATTATATAATTCTCCAAGAAAACCTATACTGAAAACTATTTAATAACTTTTGTCTCAGTTCAGAAACATGTCCAATAGCCATGAATAACAGTTCTCTGTATTTGCTCAGAAGGTGAAGCAACTCTTAAAGTGCTTTTGTCTATTAATCTTCCTGAGTGCTGTTAGTGATGATATTTCTTATTGACAGAAATTAAAGGAAAAGCATACGTTTATTATGGCCATTCTTTTCTTCAAAGAGAAAACGATTACATCTAAAATTTGAGCAAGAGGGAAAAATAGTGAAAACGACTTTTAGTGCTTTAATGCAAGCATTTAAAATAATAAGAAGAAAAGAACAATAATAATAGCAATAATAATAATAATAATAATAATAATAATAATAATAACAATAATAAAAGGAAGTCAAATTACAATTGAACCGATTAAAACCGATTAAATGGTTTTAATTTGAAATATGTTTCTTATTCTTGTCTTGAAATAGCTCTTATGACCGGGAGGAGGGGAGACGGAGTTTAGCAATTACAATTTGGATGCCTACTTCAGCGAATTAGACTTACGATAAGTTATTTCATGATATAAACAAATGACAGAATTTTAAAGTTGCTATTTTTCTTAACAATTTGAAAGTTTAAATTAACTTTATGACTTTTACCGAACATGCATCATACAAGATTATAATGTTACCATGCATAGACTTTTATGATGCATATATGTGTTTTGTACATATTTAATGATTTGCAGGGCACACCTGTTCTAATAAAAAGTAAAAGAATAATCGGGTTCAGCGGTAATACTAGAGCAATGTTACTTTTCGTGATCTTTTATTTTGTGGATGTACACCGTGTGTCAAAGAATTCTTAAGAAAAGGTTTATAAAATGAAACAAAAACTAGTAATTATGTATTTTTTTGAATTTTTATACAAAATAAGATCCTTAGGCTTCGATACATTTGTTACACCGGTTTAACAACGATTCGAATGCTAGTTCCAGCTCACATTGTGGGACTGCCTCCAAAGCTCGCGTCGAAGCTGTTAGTAGACAGTGTGGCACAGAATTTTTAAGACTACAGCTGGAACCAAGCTTACAGGGGCGCTATCTGTGTTATCGAGCATTTGTGAAACTCCTTAACTAACAGCTGACAAACTGCCAAAACCTCAGCTCATTGGTTTACTGTTTTCTTTTACTTTGGTGCCATTGGCACTATACGAATAGCTTCGACTCGATCTTTGGTTAAACCGCTGTAACAAATGTATTGAAGCCAAAGGAGCTTATTTTAAATAACAATACTTAAAAAATGTAACTACTAGTTTTTATTTTATTTTATAAACCTAGTCTTAAAAATTCTTTGACACACTATATACTAGATCAATTCCATGCGTGACTCACCCTATAAATGAAATTCATAACGGTATATAAAAAAAATTGGATCAGTATAATGATTTGAATTTAATTTATTGCGCTGACATTGCACTTTGGTAGTTAGATAGCTATTTTAAGCAACTAAACAAAAAAAATAAGTTAGAAAATCGGTTGAGAAACAGAGGTGAAAATGGCTCTTAACTGTTTTACATTTGCCTATTTTTGTGTCGATGTGAATTTCTTCCGTCTGTACATGTATGAAAATGTTTTCCAATGTACGAGGTGTGATTGAAAAGCTTTAAGAATGGGCTTGTAATTTCAATGGCGGTACTTACATGCTACTGTGATGCATATCCTTCAAAATAGTCTCCTTCTGACTGAACACACCGACTCCAACGGAGTTTCCACTTTTGCAAACATTCTGGAATTTTTTTTTTCACATGTGTGTTAAGGACGCTCGCCGGATTCGCCTGGATGTCTTCGATCGATGTAAATTGCTTCCCTTTTAGTGAAAATTTTAATTAAGGAGATAGGTAGGAGACCGCAGGGGCTATATCAGGGGAATAGGGCGGTTGTGGAAGCACAGGAATGTTAAATTCGGTCAAAAATTCTTCTATCTGTTTCTAAACTGAAATTTTCAGTGAAAGGGAAACGATTTGACTCGATTGAGGACATCCAAGCGAATACGGCGAGCGTCTTTAACACAGATCAAATTTAACAATCCTGCGTTTCCACAACCACCCTATTCCCATGATATAGCCCCTGCGGACTGCTTCCTGTTTCCTAAACTGAAGTTTTCACTGAAAGGGAAGCAATTTGACTCGATTGAAGACATCCAACCGAATCCGAGGAGCGTCCTTAACACACATGTGAAAAAAAAATTCCAGGAATGTTTCCAAAAGTGGAAACACCGTTGGAGTCGGTGTGTACTATTGTGTGTGTAGTCAGAAGGGTACTATTTTGAAGGAGATGCATCACAGTAGCCTGTAAGTACCGCCATTGTGAAATTGCAAGCCCATTCTTAAAACTTTCCAATCACACCTCGTAGTTACGTTTATTGAATTATCAAATTTTGGATCTAGCTGAAAAATTCATTAAAATGTATTGTTTTAACAATGGGGGAAACAATTATTGGAGTGACCCACGCTATATCTCTCATTTTCCATTGAGATAGCAGTTCTTCATCTGTATTATTGCATCGAGATTTGCAATATTTGTTTTTGAAAAATAAAACAACGTTTTTGGTTGACATTCTCTTTATTAAAATAAAACAAAACATTTATGTAATATTTTTAACTCATAACAATATATTAAGTAAGAATTGCTTTTAAGGTACGAAATTGCAATGAAAAAAACTTGCATAGAGATATATGGGGTTACAAAAAGTGCTTTTTTAAAGCAAAACAAGTTGCAAAAGAAAAAAAAAACATCCGAAATGTGTTTTGGAATTTCGAAGATTTTATGAAGTTATTTCGGAGTTTTTCGAAGATTCCCAGTGATATATTTTGCATGGAATTAGCCACAAGCAAAGTGAACGCTAAAAAATTTATAAATGTTGTGGTCTGAAAGTAAAACTTGGTGTTGCGTTGTTGCTTCTAATGCCACTTGGGGATCATTCATAAATAATGTCACACTTCGAGAGGGGAGGGGGTTCGGAAAATTATGACAAAGTGTGACAATTGGAGGGGAGGGGGTAACAAGAAGTGTGATATCCTTCCTTATGCAACATAGCGTGATGCGTGACAAAGGGGGGGAGGGAGTCCGCTGGAAGTGTGACATATTGTGACAAAGGGGGGAGGGGGTCAAATATATGGGAAAAAGGCGTGACGTCATTTATGAACGGCCCCTTGGGTAGCCAAGCTCCCCTCCTCAGAGCAACCAGGAATTAAGGCAGTAAGGGAGCGCCTTTCGTTTATAGATGAGCATCACAACGGTGGAAGTACGACTTGACTCATTCTGTATTTGGATGACACCAAATGGCGCCACCACAAATACGCCACCTTCCTTTTTTATCAGGGGGGAAGGGAGATTCTCTACCCTCCGGTACTCTCGGAACTGCCTCGGGACTTCAGGGTCCACGGATTTTGCATGCACGTGTCCCCAAGTGTACGTGGTGAGTCTTCAGCGGGTCGGGTACCGAACACCCAATCTTCCAATGGAGGCAATTCACCGCTAGAGGGACTCATGAGCAATCACGTGATATCCACTCTTTGTTTACTAAGATTTTCAACGGAGTTCTAAGAGGAGTTCATTGGGCAAAATTAGTTATCTTAAAATTATTTAGACTATTTTCACAGCTTTTTCTGATTAGAACCCAGTATTTACATTTAATTTATTCATTATAAAAGAAATTTATTAATGATTAAAATAGCTATAGTGTTTTATTTTGGTGTTAATTTTATGCAATGTAGAACAACTTTATTTAGTCCTAGTTTTTAATTAGATTTGTAGAACTCGAAGTAAAACGATGCTACGAAGTTGTTTACATAGCTTTAATCGCTGCCACGCGACCAATGACGTTGCTTGAATTGCCTCCATTGGAAGTCCAACATACTTGGTGTTGTATTAGTTTCTAACGAAACTAGTAAGGCCGTCGGTCATACGAAATGACCGCTATTTTAGATATTATAATTATACAATTCTCCCAGTAACCTGAAATGCACATCAAATCAAAGATATATCTATCAGGTAGAACAGTAAAGTTTAATGAATAAATAACAAACATATAATAATTTCTGAAAAAAATATTCTTACCGAAAAAAAAAAAAAAAAAACATCTGAGTTATAATAATCTGTAAAATAAAAATATTATTTACTATATAATCAAATTGTTTGTGAAAAATATTTATTTATATCCAACATAATCATCGTCAAAACAATAATTTTGACGAAACTGGAAAAAAGAGCGCTGCCTCTTTAATGTATATAAAAAGCGCAGACTATAAATAAATTAAAACAAAGAAAGAAGGATTAAATTAAATATGCGTTTACATTAGTTTTTAACGGAGATTTTTCAAATTTAGCGATGCCTCACCTAAAATTCTAGAGAAATGTTTTGATTATTAGTCGTTTTCATTATAGAAAGAATTGTTTAGATGACAGCACGATGCAGTTTTCTCGGAGTAAGAAATTCGGAATAAGCTATCGGCGACAAACAGACACTTAAGCGCACTATATATAAGATAACAATGCAAAGTAAGACAATTTGTTTTCGTGAGGAAAACCAAGCTCTCATCTTAAATTTTTAACTCATACAGATTCAGTTGGTGATTTTAAACTAACGTTTGTGGGTGTTCCGTTAGTAACTATTAGGAGATTTCAATTTTACCGAGTAAGACACGGCTGCAGTTGAAAAGTTTAGGCATGCGCAGTTTGAGTTCAATGGTGAATGAAAGAACGAATTTATATTCATTCCATCAGAATAAGATCACTTATTCGAAATCATTACTTCTTATTTTTCCTTATGTTGCAAGCTCAGCCAATATCAAAATAGCCCCGAGTTTTATGGCACATTACCGCAGAATTTAAAAGTTGCTTTAAGTTAAAAATCAATGATGCTCTCTGCTCGTTAATTATTATGATACGGTTCACCGCTCTAACATTAATCGCTTTGAATGAAAGCCGATGGTTATTAATAAAAAAATTCTCTTTTTCTTTTTCAAGACAAAATTAGGGTGGAAATGAAAAAAAAGTTAAGTGATTTGAGAAATAAACATTTTATATAGCATCGTACAACAATAAATTTTACACAGAGGAAAAAAAAATTTGAACTTCAGACCCGAATTGTTGAATTTATCAAAATACCTTGAAGTAATGTTATACCTACGTTTTCCATTATAAAATACTAAAATACATGTTCTCTATATCATTTGAGGAAGAAAAAAGTGTTGATGATAATGTAGCAAATCCAATTCTAAAACAATAGATAAAATTAAAAAAAATATTAATTAGAAAGGTAAAGTTTAATTCAAAAATAATAGTTATTTATTTTACGAAACATTATTTTGAATTTTCGGAAGAACTAAGTACAGCTTTGATATTGTTTTTAAATTCTGCTTTGAAAATGAAGCTTCTTTCCTTGTGTACGTGCTTCTTTGTGTGTTTTTTTTAATCTACTGGCAGTTACAAAACGATAAATGAGCAAACTAATGTGCGGGTTGTATCTTTAATTTCTCTCTTATTACTTGATAAATGAGTACTTATGCGTTTAGGGTAGGCAAATTCAGAAAAAATTCGTTGAACAATTTGACATTCACTGACAATCTTGTCTATGCATATAACAACAAAACAAATAAGTAAACAACGATCAAGGATCACTTGCAAGTTTGAAATCAAGGATCAATTGCAAAAAAAAAAAAAAAAATCTATTAAGCAGATTAACACACTTGCACAGTGTGAAAGAATTTTTAAGCTAGGTTCATAAAATAAAATAAAAACTAGTAATAATATTTTTTAAAGTACTTTTATTCAAAATAAGCTCCTTCGACTTCAATTTGTTACAGCAGTATTTCCCAAACTGTGGGTCGCGACCCACTGATGGGTCGCGAGCGAATATTGAGTGGGCCCTCGCCTCTGTACACATGAATTAAAAAAAAGGAAGCCTGCGAATAAAAGTAACCAAAGTTGAAGTTGATGCTAAAACTTTAATGAAGAGAACTAAGAAACAAATACATCATTCCCAATGAAATAAACTTTGTAAAAAAAAAACCCTGCAGGTGTAGGTATTTAACACTCCGTCGGGCGCGCTACGAATTTTGCACCATCGGGCGCGCTGTATCTCACAGATACATTTCGTACTAGCAATGCGTAAAGTTAATTATGAAAGTTTTTCTTAAATGCTTTTATGTTTTTGGTACCAGGCCACCTCCCTTACACTCGGACCCTTATCTCTCCTTTTTTCCTTTATTTCAATACAAAATACAATGAAAATATTAAATTACAACACAAATACTTACTAGCAAAAAGAAATTTAAATTAATAAAATATATGCGTACAATAGGTGTTTATATATAATTATATTAAGTGAAAATATTCTTAATTGAAATATTAACTATTCAAATAATTTTAGGAAATGAAAAAAATAATTCGACTCCGATACATTTGGTTCATCAATTGCACTTTTTTATAAAAACATCACGGTATGTTCTAAGCAAAAACCTTCGCTGCATTTTACGCACTTATATTGAGTTTACCTAGTCTTTTTCTTGAATGACGTTCCATAAACAGAATGACATTCCATGAAATCTCCTTTGTCCTTATCACTTTCATCGAAAATTTCTACATCCAAATCTTAATTTTCGTTAAAAAAATTTTTTTTATGAATGTTTCAAGATTTTTCTGATCATTTAAATCTAGAAAGCGTTTTTATTCATTTTCAAAGCAAAATAAACGCAAAAATTATTAAAATTTGTATAATAAACGGAAAACGTCATCGGTCGCGCTGTATCCCACAGATACAAACCGCAAATGAACCCCCCAAAGCGGGGGAAAATATCCCCCGACACCTACTCCCACAACATTCTAGGAGACCAGGGAGTCTAAAAGGAAGGAGCCTCAACTAAGCGGGGAACGGGCCGAAAACATGGCGCGATTTTTCCACCGCCGTCAGATGGCGCTAGAGTAAAATGTCTTGCCGTTTGATCAAGTAGGGAAAGAGAAATTTCGTTTGACCCCGAGTATTCGGAGAAAGGTAGCGGAAAATCAGCTCGTTTTGGCGGCAGCGGCCAGGCGGTTCGGGCGTTCGGGCACGCATTAGTCTCTCGTTGTTCCAACAATTGAAATTATTATTTGCAATATTTTATTGCATTTTATTATAAGTTAAACATATAATCAGAAGGTTATTTTAGTATCTTATTTAATGCATTTTTTGCTTTCGTAAAAAATCACTGTAATTAGCTAGTGACTAGATAATTTAGGATTAAAAGAGGGGTAGCAGACGGTCAGCTGGTATTCGTGCCATAATGAATGCGAGGAAAATGTCGGGTCCAGGGGGCACTCCCCCCCCGACCCTCTTAAATGGAGGGAAGTAAAAACTCATTGTACGTTGCATTAAAAAAACACAAAATACATGTACATACGAAGAAATACATTAAATTATTTTCCAAGTGAGGGGGGAGGTGCAATTGATCCCCCTAACACAACGGGTCTGTTGGGCACCCGATTTTTGAACTCCGCACGTCGTTTCTTTTATCTAACGCTTGCTGTACTTCATTATTTATACTCTTAATAATCTGGAATCAGTTAGTTCATAAACTTCAGGAATGTAAATGTTTTTGAGCGGTTTCCAACACACCACACACACACACACATGCTTTTTTATATATAAATATATTGAGGCGATGCCCCCTCCCCTCCCCTCCCCAGAGCAATGGCGCCCGCACCTATGAGCGATGACCTTTTTCAAAATTCTGCTAAGGGGCCGTCCATAAATGATGTCACGCTTTTTTCCCATATATTTGACCCCCTCCCCCCTTTGTCACAAAATGTCACACTTCAACATACCCCTCCCCCCTTTGTCCCATATGCTAGGCTATGTTGCATAAGCATGATATCCCACTTATTTTTAACCCCTCCCGTCCCCTTGTCCCAATTTCACGACCCCCCCCCCCAAGCGTGACATCATTTGGAATGATCCCTAAACTCCTAGAAAAGGACCCCATAAAAACCCAATCTAAAAACTATATATATATATATATATATATACATATCAGTGGCGTCACTACGCGGGGGACCCTTTTGTTGAATGTTGAAGGTGGCACCTAATGCTATTTCAACGCATTATAACTGCAAATAAATGTAGTGAACTAAAATTTGCACAAATAAATAAAATTGAATTTCTTAAGATTCTTTTTTGCACGATTCAAAATATATAAACTATAAGTTTATACAACACAACAAATGAGGAGTTTTTTTTTTTTTTTTTTTTGCGTGTAAAGGGGTTGTGTCCCACAAATTACAAATTACCTCCCCGGCAGGTGGCATTCATGATAGGAACGCCACTGTATATATATATATACAACGCTCATCGAGGGAATGATCACCCTATATATATACATATAGAGGATGGGATCATTCATAAATGATGTCACGCTTCTTCGAGGGGGGAGGGGGGTTCGTGAAACTGTGCCAAAGTGTGACAAGGGCTGGGGAGGGGGTAACAAAAAGTGTGACATCATGCTTATGCAACACAGCGATATTTCTGACAAAGGGGGGTAGGGAGGGTCCTTTGAGGTGCGACACTTTGTGCCAAAGGGAGGAGGGGGCCAGATATATGGGAAAAAAGCGTGACATCATTTATGAACTTTCCCTAGGGTGATCGTTCAACATTCCACTATGAGCGAGGGTGCGTACCCAGAAATTTTTTTCGGGGGGAGGGGCACCTGACTTCGACACACCTATATATGTCAAAGCAAGTTTCAGAAGTTAAGAATATATGCTAAATTGAAAAAAAATTCGGGATTTCGTAGGCGGGCGGGCCCGAGGGCCCCTGTCTGGATACGGCCTTTGCGGTGCACTCCCCCTAAACGATGACCCCTCTCAAAATTCGGCTCACCTTCACCCTTCGTAAACAACCCCTTAAAATTTTCTATGGAGCAATCGGCAACATGTCCCCCTCTTTCCTTTCGTGTGCGCCCTTGATATATACTATATTTATGTATATACCATTTCCGCTCCAAGAGGATGGTGCATCCCCCAAAACGATGTTCCCTTCAAAATTCAACAAAGCCAAAACGACGCCTATAAAAATTTTAATGGAGCAATCTGTGCCATGACCCCAAAGGGCACCCCTAATAAATATATACTTACCCCCCAATTGTTCACCCCTGAAAAAAAGAAGCCTTCCCCACCCCTTAAAAGAAGCAAAGACACCTAAAACAATCCCCTTAAAAACTTCAATGGCGTGCGGTTTGCACAATGCCCACCACCACTGGAGCTCGCATCCTTTTTTTGGGGGGGGGGGGGGGGGGGGGACCTGACTTTGTTACGCCTTGGAGAGGGAGGGTCCACAGCTTTTGGGGAGGCGTGCGTTATCACATTTATTGGACATGTTTTTTACTTAACTTTACATTAAAGTTGAAACCGTTTTTAGCTAAATTAAAGTTACAATTAGCTTTGCAAGGATGTCTAAACGCCTACTTTAATTCCGGAAAAACCGCCCCCCCCCCCGAGAATTTAAAGCAATATCGGAAAGTTTCAAATTTCTAAAAACTGGGATCGTTTTTTTTTTTTTTTTTTTTTTTTTTTTGAAATAGTAATTTTAACACATCAAAAATGAATAAATTTTTATGAAATTTTCATTATAATAGAATTATTTCCCCGAACATTACTGTTAAAGCATTTTAAAACAGACAACATATTTATTTCGTAATGTTGATACCTGTAAAAAATGTTTCTGTTGAGAATGAAAAAAAGGAAGTTGTTAATATTTTTTATTTACATAGGGATCATTCATAAATGATGTCACGCTTCGAAGGGGGGAGGGGGTTTCGTGAAATTGTGACAAAGTGTGACAAGGGGAGGGGAGGGGGTAACAAGAAATTGTAACATCATGCATTATGCAACATAGCGTGACGCGTGACAAAAGGGGGGAAGGGGTCCGCTGAAGTGTGACATATTGTGACAAAGGGGGGTAGGGGGTCAAATATATGGGAAAAAAGCGTGACATCATTTATGAACGGCCCCATTGTGAAACTTGATAGTTGTTTAAGTCATCAATAAAAAACAAAATAACACATAAAAATATTTAAAACCTGCCTTTAAAAAAAATTGTTGAAATGTATAATAGTGCTTTAAACAGTGTTTCTTGTGAAAAAATTACCCCTTCAAATGTGTCGTTAAAGTTGTAATAAAATGCTATGTATAAAACAGATATATTATTGCTTATAATAATTTAAATCAACGAGTAAAGAAAAAAAAATATTTTGAAGGTTAATCTTATTTTCTGGAAAGCAACCAAATCAAATAAATTTTTAGAATCAATAATACTGCAATAAAAAAGCCTATTGAATTTACTAGTTAATTTTCTCAATTATAGATTTGATATAAAATGTTATGTTTGACGCTTGGTCATGTATCTAAAATAAAAATAATATAGCGTTACAATGTTTTATGTTCTGTAACAATATTTTAAGACTGAAAACATCTCAAAATTCCCAATGTTCCGAAAATTTCCCAGTTTCTTCCCGAAAATTTACGGGCTTTTAGTAAACCGAAACCAGTCGCAAACCGAAACCATTAGTCGCAAACCGAAACCATTAGTCGCAAACCGAAACCATTAGTCGCAAACCGAAACCATCGAACTAAAATAAAATGAACCAAATATAATAAAAAGAAATCACAAACACATTCTGAATCTAAAAGTAGTCCATGATCCTATAACCAGCTTCACAAAAATTGACTATATCGATTTAAATACTCTTAAAAAAACCCTTTTAAATAATTTTATTTGTAACACTAAATTATGTTGCGAATCACCCTCATGGCAAGACATTTTACATGCGCGCCATCTAGCGCCAGTGAAATCGTCCGGACAAACTTTTACTATGGAGATTCGTCTCCTTCTTTTTACTCCGTGTAGGAGACCTAGTGACCGGAAGGGCAGATATTGCTCTGGTCAAGGTCGTGACATTCCTCCCTCAATTTAAAAGAAAGTAATTTCAAAGCTTTGTATCTGTGAGATACAGCGCGACCGACGGAGTGTTAAGTAATGAAAAAAAATATTTAAGTTGTGTTCCTTATTTCAAGTCTTTCATTCCTATTGGTAACACTAAAAACATGTTTTTAAAATTTCATTTAGAAACAGATAAGACAGCATTAAGTAGTTCCATGCCTCTCCACTAGGAAGTCTGAACATTACCAATAATTATGCCCTCTTTTCTCTAAGGCAGCTAAGAGGTGGGTCCCAAGATTGGAAATTTTTGTTAGATGGGTCGGAGCCCAGTCAACTTTGGGAACCACTGTGTTACAGCTTTATTAATAACGATTCGAATGCCTGTTCCAGAATCACATTGCGGGACTGCCTCCAAAACTCGCGTCGAAGCTGTTTGTATACTGTCAATGTCATCAAAGTAAAAAAAAAAGTAAACAAATGAACAGAGGTTTTGGTAGTGGATCAGCTGAGAGTTATGGAGTTTCACAAATGCTCAATAACTCGGATAGCGCCACTTCAAGCTGAGTTCCAACTGTAGTCTAAAAAATTAGGTGGTCCGTCAAGGTGAATTGGAACGGGCATTCGAATCGTTGTTAAACCACTGTAACAGATGTTTTAAAGCCGAAGGAGCTTATTTTGAATGAAAATACTTTTAAAAATATAATTACTAGTTTCTATTTTTAACCGACTTCACAAAGGAAGGAGGTTATGCATTCATATTGTATGTATGTCGTTTTTGTTTGTTTGTTTGTTTGTTCGTCCACTCATAACTTCTGACCGGATGAACCGATTTTCATGATTTTTTTTTAATCGATCGAAGATGGTTTCCCATAGGTGACGTTTTTTTTTTGTTTGACCATATTCGATAATTAGAAAGAAAGTTATGGGCAGAAATAGGGTCATTTTTTTGGTTTTTCACCCATAACGTTTGACTAAATGAGCCAATTTTGATGACTTTTTCTTTAATAGATAGAAGGCCATCGAACTCAAAAATCGCACATCAATTTGATTACATTTGGTTTTTTAGAAAAAACGTTACGGGTAAAAAATAAGTATTTTTTATTTTAATTTCAAAGGCTTGACTTGATTTTTCTTTGTTGGGAAAACTATTAATAAATATAAACCTCATTATTGTTAAAAAAAGTTCTTGTTGTCATTGTGCTATAATAATATATGCAATTACAGCAAGATTTTGGCTGAATCCTTCTCTGAGGCAAAAATTAAATCCAATCAGTTTGTTTGCTAAAATCGACTTCAAAACGGAATTTTTCATACAAATGATTAGTTTTTAGTGTCATTTATTCAAAGAAGGTTTGCCCTTTGATATGGATTTTTTAAAAATAGAGTATTTATATAAAAAATGTATTTACACTAAAAAGAATAAAATAAAATAATTTTTGTAAAAAAATAGAACTGACTTCAAATTATAAATTGCGCTAAAAAGTGAAAAATAAATTAATTCTTTAAACAACATCTATGTGACTTTTAAACATAGTTTTAGAAGTCGGTGCAAAATTATGAGCCTAATTACCATTTCCCCATGTGCTACTTCATATTGGAACTGTTGATAATTCTGGACCATTTATATTTATAATTAGCGGTGCCCGCACGACGTTGCCCCGACTGAATTTTAAAAACGTCGCCTACGGCGCTGTCCTTGCTAAGAGTATAAAAAAAATCGCCTGCGGCATAAAGCCTGCATTGTTTGAAAAACATCGTGTGTCTATTTGTCAAAAAAAAAAAAAAAAAACACATTAGAGATTGTCAATGCTTGAAAAAGTAATATAACATGTAGAAGGATCAATTAAGAAAACTTGGGAATAATTCCATCAGTAGGGTCAGATTTGTCACCAACGGGTAATTAAAACTGCCTAATTGTAGCACGGCGTCATTTGTTGCGTTACTTTTCATCTGGAATGAGTCTTACATTAGTCTTGGCGGTGATCTTAGATTGATTGCAAGAACGAAATTGCAATATCATATTTATTTTATTTCCCAGCCATGGGTGAACTGTTATCTCGCTAACCGAAAGATAAGTTTTATAATGAAATGAAGCTTTGCTAGCGGTACCATAGAGATGAAATAGTAGGTGATAATATTTATAGTTAAATGATACTGTAAGCCATACCTAAAACACGTATGCACAATTTCGTTAGTATTCTTTTTCGCCGGTTTATCACCAACGACTAATTAAAAAAGTCAAATTTTAGCGTGTCGTCATTCGCCACGTTATTTGAAGTCTAGAATAAACTATACGTCCGTAAAATTTTGGAGGCGAATTTTTTTAAATGCTATTGCTAAATCAAGGAAATCGTAAAATTGGGGAGACGGAACTTTTATCAAGTTCAATCTCAAATTTAAAAATTATTGATAATTTGAGAAAAACTGTAAATCGAAAATATGCTTTATTATTGATTTATCTTTATTTAACTGGACTATTCTGAAAAATAAGTTTCATATTGAAACCATTAAGCACGGGGCTGCTCGTGCTGAATTTTAACCGTACCTAAAAAACGTAAGCACAATTTCATTAGTTTGTTCCGATTTATCGCCAATGACTAATTAAAAAGTCAAATTGTAGCGTATCATATTCGCCACGTTATTTGAAATCTAGTATAAACCAAACGTATTCCTATTCTGGCGATATTTAAATGCTATTGTTAAATCAAGGAAATCGTTAAATCAGGGAAACAATACTTTTATGAAGTTCAATCTCGAATTAAAAACCTATTGCTAATTTGAGAAAAACGTTAAATCGAAGGTATGCTTTATTATTGTTTTTCCGTTGAAAACTAAACTGATGTCTCTCTATTTTTAACCGACTTCACAAAGGAAGGAGGTCATACATTCATATTGTATGTATGTCGTTTTTTTTTTTTTTTTTTTTGTCCTCTAATAACTTCTTACCCGATTAACCGATTTTCATGATTTTTTTTCAATCGATCGAGGGTGGTTTCTCATAGGTCCCATACCTTGGTTGACCATATTCAAAAATTAGAAAAAAAATTATGGGCTGAGATTTGTGGTATTTTTTTTTTTTTTTTTTTTTCTTTTTTCATCCATAACTTTTGACTAAATGAACCGATTTTCATTATTTTTTCCTTGATCGATAGAGGGTCGTCTAACTCAAATATCGCACATCAGTTTGACTACATCTGTTTTTTAGAAAAAACGTTATGAGTGAAAAATAAGTATTTTTTCATTTTAATTGTAAAGGGTAGGCTCGATTTTTCTTTGTTGGGAAAGTTGTTAATAAAAATGAAACTCCTTGTTAAAAAAGAGTTTGTTTCCATTAAGATGTAATATTAAAAGCAATTATAACAAGAAATAGACTGAAGGCTTCTCTGAAGAAGAAATTAAATCCAATCAGTTTGCTCTAACGACCCTTTAAAATCTATTTTAAAACGAAATTTATCTTACAAACGGTTAGTTTTTAGTGTCATTCCCTCAATGGTTTAACCTTTGATATGTATGTTTAAAAATAGAGTATTTAAAAATGTATTTACACTTAAAAGAATAAAATAATTTTTATAAAAAAATAGAACCGACTTCAAACTATAAATTGTGCTAAAAAGTAAAAAATAATATTATTCTTTAAACAACTTCGATACGACTTTTAAACATAATTTTTGAAATCGGTGCAAAATTATGTTGGATTTTGATGCATGATTCCTTTTGTAACTATATATCAATTTCAAATATAAATAGCATACAGTTTGCATCAGTTTCAGCGTAAAATAACGCATGGTATAATTACAAACAGACTGTCATAATTTTGCACCGACTTCAAAAATTATGTTTAAAAGTCGTATCGAAGTTGTTTAAAGAATAATATTATTTTTTACTTTTTAGCGCAATTTATAGTTTGAAGTCGGTTCCCCTTTTTTCCAAAAATTATTTTATAAAAAATAAGTTTTGTATTGAAATTGAGCTAACACTATTACCCGGAGTTGAGGAAACTGCTAATTATTATTTTTGGACCAAGGTAAGCCTTAAGAAATCGCACTAAAAAGCTTATAAATGGCGTTCTTATTGACTTAGAAACCTAGAACAAATATCATCTTGTGCAGAAAAATTAGCGCTTTCGATCGATATATTACATTAATATGTGAAAGGTTTTTTTCACTCCCATATTGGGAATTTATGTGGACAATTGATTAAAATTGGAATAAAAAAAGAACTACCTGTAGGATTTTTTTTTTTCAGAAACCTTCGCAGGAGTGTACTCAACAACTTCCCAAAGTTTCAAGGCGATCGGATGAATGGTGTAGTAATGCATAAAGGACAAACACACATACATTCATTTTTATATATACCTATAGATTGATTCATGCTGGCAAAAGATTTTATCTATCCTAATTTTGCACCGACTTCTAAAACTATGTTTAAAAGTCACATCGATGTTGTTTAAAGAATGAATTTATTTTTCACTTTTTAGCGCAATTTATAATTTGAAGTCGGTTCTATTTTTTTCCAAAAATTATTTTATATTTTATAAACACAGTCTTAAAAATTCTTTGACACCCTGTATATAAAGGTGATTCTTACGAATAGACCATTTTTATGTAGTGTAAAAAAAACTATGTCAGTAATTGCTAATTTTTTGTGACAAGATAGTAGACGTGCTTAATAGGAAAAAAGTAGTCTTCATTTTTAATTTTTAAAAATTAATTAAAATACTGAACTAATACTTATTAGATTTCAAAGTAATTACAAAAATTACGGAAGGATTTGTTCGTGATAAACAAATATAAGATGATAATTTTAATCAAACTTTTGTTACAAAAAAAAAAAAAAAAAACAAGCATGCTTTCTTTGCAATTACGGGGCACTAGAAGTTCAATTTTTAATCTGAGATCTGTATTATTACTTTCGAAAACGCAACAAGTAAAAAATATTTAATTTTCCATAGAAAGTTCACCATTTTCCGTAGTCCGTAGTAGACTGAAAGTTTTCCGTAATGTATACGGACATGGTTTCTCTGCGAAAACTAATCGAAGGCATAAGAAACATGAATCCGCTGCTTTATATTACTTTCACTGACGTTGAAAAGCCTTTTTATTCTGACGAAACTTCAGAAGAAAAGTATTGAAATCTTAACGGAATTGAAATATCGAAGTTATCAAAAATAATTGCACAAATCACCAGCATCTATTCCTAAGGCAAATTTCAAATAAACCTCCAAGTAAGAATTGGATAAGAAAATAAGGATTTCTTCAAAGTTATTCACTTGAATAGCAAAGAAATATTAAAGATTTAGCTTGGAGGAAGAATTATATTAAATCGAACAAGTCTTATAGAGTTTCTTGAACCTACGCTTTGCAGATGATATGCTACTTATTTTTAGAAAATCAAACAGACAAAATGTTGAATTACTTTTCATTTCATAAGCCATTAATAGATAGTTTCAAATATATCAACAAATATTACATAATCTCTCTGATAATAAGTATTTTCGAGAGGTACTGTTTCTTTGGTACACATTGAGAGACTGGCTTGCGAACTTTTTGACATTTACAAAAGATATTCGAGCATAACAAATGGTTCCAAAACTTGTTAAATTTTAATAACATTCTTAGGGCTCATTCATAAATTATATCACGCTCTGAGGAGGGGGGTTCGTAAAATTGTGACAAGGGGAGGGGAGGGGGTAACAAGAAGCGTGACATCATGCTTATGCAACATAGCATGACATGTGACAAAGGGGGTAGGGGGGTCGGTTAAAGTGACATTTTGTGACAAAGGGGGGAAGGGGGTCAAATATATAGGAAAAATGCGTGACATTATTTATGGACCGTCTTGGACCTTTGGATGTTTTTCGTCTATAAGTTCATTTCTTTTGCATTGAAAAACGGGTTTCTTTCTTTCAACCTCAAAACTCGTGTCTTTTGCCAAATTTGTGAGTATTTACGTTTCTTTAGTTTACTTTTTAATATTCTTCTTACTTACTGCCACTCAAATATGGGAAGTATTATATATTTATTTATCAATTTTGAAGCTTTACGACCAATTGTAAAAAGAATCTTGAAACAAAATTATAATATAAGGATTGTTTTTCTGCAGAAATTATGATTGAACAAGTTTATATAATGTTAAAATGTTTGTAATTTAAACATACCAAAATATACTCCGCAATGTTACCAAGAGTAAAAAACAGTTTCATTTTATTAAAATTCTTATTTTTGTAGACAAAACATAAATTAAGAGAAATCCGATCTGAGGATAAATTAATAAAGTTTTTAGCCCTTTCGGAAAAGTACCCCTTAATCTCCTTTGAAGTTTTCTTTTTTGATCTTTTGAAGTGCAGGGACTATGTTTGGAATAATGAAACAAGTTTTTTTCCCTGCAAGTTCAATATAGTTATTTAAAAATTCAATTGAAAAACATCGAAAAATGCAGTTTTATGTATCTACACATAAATTAGCAAAAACAAAGCAGTTAAGTATCTCCTCTTTTTATTCAACTGATTTTTTTACTTTTTCTTTTTAATGGTTATTGATGAGTTTAAGTGTTATCAACTTAATAAAATGGAAATAGATAATTTTTTCACTCCTACTATCAACGTAGATTTAAAGCTTTTTTTCAGAAGTCTTTATTTGTCCATCCTTTTCTACTTCTCCGTACATCTACAATCTACAGTATGTGTACAACACTAAATGTATTTTTTACTACTTACAATTCAAAGAAGAAATGTCAAGAGCAAAATAAAAGAGAAAATGTAATCTGCTAAAATGAATGTCGAGGCAAAATACTAATATTAAGGTATCAGTTAATCCATTTCTAAAACATATATGTATATACAAGGCTGAACTTGATCGTAAACGTTACTGTACAGTTAAACACAAATTAACAGTTAAACAGTAAACTGATCAAGTTCAGCCTTGGTACATATGTGATAATTCAGTCAGATTGTCTGTCCAGTAATACGTCAAACAAAATAAAATACAAATTGAATCTCACTATGTCTAATCTTAAAAGAGTATAAAACAAAGTCGCTTCCCGTGTCTGTACGCTGAGATCTTTTAAACTACGCAACGGATTTTAATGCGGTTTTCATCAATGGACAGAGAGATTCAAGAGGACGAATCATAGCTCCGTTAGAAAAAAATCCGACAGGTAGTTCTTTTTTTATTCCAATTTTACGCAAATTTCCACATACATTCCCCAATACGGGGGTGAAAAAAACCTTGCATATATTAATGTAATATATCGATTGAAAGCGCTGATTTTTCTGCACAAGATGAAATTTTTCGAAGTTTCTAAGTCAATAAGAACGCCAGTTATAAGCTTTTTAGTTCGATTTCTTAAGGCTTACCTTGACCCAAAAATAATAATTAGCAGTTTCCTTAACTCCGGATGAATAGTGTTAGCTTAATTTCAATATAAAACTTATTTTTCAAAATCATTCAGTTTAACGAAGATAAAACAATAATAAAGCATATCAAACTAATAAAGTATATTTTTGATTTAACGTTTCACTTAAATTAGTAATAGGTTTGAAATTCGAGATTGAACTTGATAAAAGTTCCGTCTCCCCGATTTAACGATTTCCTTGATTTAGCCATGGCATTCAAATAAATATCGCGTAGAAAAGTTTACGGACGTATAGTTTATTCTAGATTTCAAATAACGTGTCGAATGACGACACGCTAAAAATTGACTTTTTTAATTAGTCGTAGTTTAATTAGACACATGACGTTTTTCACACACTGCAGGCTTTATGCCGCAGGCGATATTTTTTATACTCTTAACAAGGACAGCGTCGCATGCGACGTTTTTTTGCGTTCTTATCAAGGACATCGCTGCAGGTGACTTTTTCATAATCTTAGGAAGAACAGCGCCGTAGTCGACGTTTTTAAAATTCAGCCCGGGCAACCCCGTGCGGGTACCGCTAGTGTAATATAAAGTAAGATAATAAGTATGGTGTGTGACGCGTTATTTTGCTTTGAATCAACGTCTTGTTAAGTTTATTGATTTGCATTTGCGTTGTGAATTTTTTATTAAAATTGAACATGAGTGTTTGCATTTGTAGTTTATTCATGATAATAATAGGGTGGCGTGAAAAGTCTTAATTATAGTTTCTTTACAGGACAAAAAGTGCAGAAAGATAAGATTTATGTATAATATGTGTTACAACTGCATTAAATTAAATAACTAACTTAATGGTCAGTCAGTTGCACTGAAGATAGCTTATCGTTAATTGAAATATTTAAAAAAAACTAATTTTTGTCAAACAGAAAAGCAAAAACATTTAAAAGTTGTTTAAACGTTCAAGGATCAACTTGGAAAAACAATAAATTTTGGTCAAATTTCGACCGTTAGGTGAACTCTAATTTAGTACAATAATACATCTTAGAGATTTCTATGTAGAGAAAAGCTGTTTTAAATACAATTCAGATAGTTTATTCAGATCCCGACAAAGGCATGCTTAACACACTATTATACAAGTTTTCTATATTTAGTTAGATCGATTTTGAGATGAACAAAATGCTAACTATTAGCTCAAGTCAAAATAACCCATTTGAATTTCACTAGAAATCATTAAAAGATTCAAAAACATTTTCAATTATAAATTTCCTTGGTATATTTGACGCTTCCGTTGCTAGGTAAAAACATTTATTTTAGAAAAATGCTGGATGTATAACTAGTTATTGAAAATTATGCATCCTTTTTTTTCTTGATTTTCCTCCTTGGTCTCCTTTTGGATTTCATAAATCAAACCACTACACAATATGCATTGCACCATATCTTCAGCCGAATTAGCTTGACACACAAACCATTGCTCAGGTTGAACTTCAATAATGACATGTTCCTATGCCGGGCCAATTGTATCTTGTGTAATATATATATTTAGTTTGTTGTATATTGTTTCTAACTAGTTAATTCATTGTTTTGACACTGATTCCACGGTTTGGCTGTAAACGGTTTGGTCATCTGAGAACCAACTAATATTTTTTATCTTCCTTTGAATTGTTGATTAATTGTAATATATTCGATTTTTTTTTTTTGTGTAGTACGTTGAAGTTTTTTAAATCTCTGTTTAATTATTTTTTAAATGAAATGATTCGTTTTTATTGTGAATTTTTGCACGTCTCATACACAAAATTCCATTTATCTAGACATAATTGCTCATAGGTTAAACCAAATCTGGACTTAATTTGTCTGAAACAATTACTTAACATTAAATGATGGCGAAATATGATGTGAAAGTTACTTTTTCTCCATACGTTTTTGAATCGTAATCAAGCGAAACTTAATGCATTATATTAGTAAATAGAAATAGTAAAAATAGAAATAAAATTCGCCGAACTGCTATACTAACGTCAGATCTCCGAGATATATTTTCCAATACGCCCTCATGCTATATATAAGTTGTTTTTAACGCTTTTGATAGGTTCACAGTTTTTAATTTGAGGTATACGATAGTGTCAAAGAACTTTGAACTGTTTAAAGAGCTTTGTGGGTACTAAGCACGTGTTTCCAATTTTCATCGAAACTTGTTTCTTTTTAAATTGTTTCTCTATATGAGTGATTCTCAATCACTGTGCCACGCCACTTTTGTGTGCCGAAAAATATTTAAATGTATATTGCAAAAATTATTGGAAAAATCACCTAATGCCAATTAATTCAGTTTGGATTATCGTTAGATGCGGTTATCCCATGATAACAAGAAACGCTTTTAAAATATTATTGCACTTTTTTACATTTTATTTGTGTCAATTCGGATTTTCAGTATTTTCCAACATAAAAGCGAAAAAAAGATCGAGACCGTTAAATGTAGAAGACGATGTGAGAGCAGTATTGTCATTTTTACGATCAAATATAAATGAAATTATTAAAAAACGTCAATCTCAAATTTCTCATCAAAAGCAGTCTTATTATTACCTAGTAAGTAATCCTTTAATAAACGTGCTGTTGTTTTTGTAGTACGCATAATATTTTTTTTACATTCAAAATTACTATCATAAATCATTTTACGTAGTGTATTGTAGGTAAGTAAACAACTTTTAAACTTATCTTTTTCTTTGGGTGCAGCCAAATTTTAAAATCGTTAAAAGTGTGCCGCGACAAAAAAAAAGGGGGGGGGGGGCTGAGAATCGCTGCTATTTATGATACAGACGAAAGAAATGTTATTGCTCCCAATTACCCTTTAAAATTTTTTGAATTTGAGAACTATTATTATGCGTTTAATACAAAGAGAAAAAAAGCTGAAGCAAATGAAGCAAAACAAATAAAAAAACAATTACGCTTCATAAAAGACTTCACGGCTGATTTTCTTAGGCACACATTCTAATTGAACTTATAAAAAGTCTTCGCTTTGAATTCAATTCCAATTAATAAAGTACCGCTACTATTCTCATTAGTAAAAGCCCTAAAGTAATACAGATACAATGGGCAACAAATGAACAAAGCAGTGTTTGTTTTTAGAATTAACAATGCATGATTAAACAACATCCTACTTTAACTCCAATCTTCCAGCAATCGTTACATGTCTGTTTAATCAGAACGAAATTGCGTCTTTTTACCGTTTTTGTACGATTAAATGGAAAGACCTCTGTAAAAAGTTTTTTAATCTATGTCAATAAGTGGCTAAGTTCTTTGACACTCGGAATCATTATTTCTAAAGCTGACGCAATCCTTCAGGGTTAGTAAATGGGGAGTCGAAAGCTCACGAAACTACCAAGATTATGAAACATCATTTTATAAAAATGAAGTATCTTAAATTATAATCAACTGTTACAAAATTATATGTTATACACATAAAATATTATACCAAGAGGGTCGCAAGGGTATTAATATGTATTTTTGTCTGAAAATGGGGTCTTAACAGTTAAAAGGTGGAGAAACAATGCTCTAGATCAGTGATGCGCGAACTATTTTCATTTGCGACCCCCTATTTTGTGTAAAATTTTGTCGCGACCCCTGGATAGACAGTAGACGGGTTTAATCGTCAGCGAAGTTAAATTGAAACTTTTTCTGGGATTTGCTCGTACAGGGTGTTGTTAAAAGAGTGTCGCAAAATATTTTCGAAAAACAAGTTTTCCTTTATCAACATTTTAATTTTAATCTATATTAATTTTTTAAGTAATTTTTATTATTGCACTCCGAGCACGATACTATCCAATACTGAAAAAATAAGTTATGTACATGTAACATCACCGTTACAAGCATTTCATTTTATCGAATGTCCGTCTATGAAGCCATCGTGGAAAACAGTCGTGACCAGAATCCATTTAATCCTTGGTTTATTTGAGTTTCATCATAGGAAATACACATTCAAAACAATACAAAGACGAACACCAACATCAACGTTTTTACAAGAATATTTACATCGTGAAATCCCCGCGAAAAGCTTGCGAGAGCCTTTTATACTATCTCAAGCTACATGTCACGTGATGATGCACCGATCTTGCTATTTGTTCTTCTGCAAAACTATTTTTAGTTCACATTACATAATCTTTCCCGCGTTAGTTTCCCGTGCTGGGGGACATCTAAAAAATATCTATATTTCAAAAACGAAACAGAATTCAAAAAGGGGTCTAGAAAAGTTATTTAGTTTTCAATGTTATATACGCACCTGATAATAAATTGAGCAGAATTAACAAAAGCAGTATATAAAACAAAACACAGTTACAGAATGAAGTTAAATCTTTTTATTGTCAAGATTGGGACATCTGTTTTATAATCGGCACTTAGCTGCTGTTAAGATACAGGTTATTCGTTGATACCGAGTTTCCTATGTCTCAACATGGAATATTTTTTCATTTGGAATATTTTTGCTCAATTTCAAACAATTCAAAAAAATTTACTAATACAGTCTACGGAGAAATTTCAATCCTATATAAATCCTGACTTAACGGATGGATTTGCTTGGAAAAAACTTTATCGGGAAGCTCATTTGTTTTAACAATATGAATTCACAATATACAGTAGATCCTCGATTATCCGAGGTAATGTAGACCGAGGGTACCTCGGATAATCGAAAACTCCGATGACACGGTCTCGATCCAAATCGAGAGGGAAACATGTGTTGAAATGAATGAAAATGTCGTCAAAGATGTAAAAATAAGGCATTTACTGTACATATTATGAAATGAAAAAATGACGTTACACACATACAAATATCTAATTTTACATGTACACCATCAGTAGAATACATGTTCCAGCTAAAGTTGTTTCTTGAAGAAGTCTATATATGTATTGTGTTCTGTTTAACGGAACTCGCTCGCTTCTTTGCTGACGTTTTACGCAATGGTTGTAGCCGTAAACAGTCTGTTGAAGTTGTCTCTGACTGTTATTCTAGGTCTTTATATCACCAGAAAATAAAATGAAAATGCAACTTACGCCATTGGATGACCAACGTCAGTACGCCGCCATCGGCAGCCAAAAAAAAAAAAAATTTTTTTTTTCAAGGGCAAATGTACCTCGGTTAACCCGGAACTCGATCAGTCGGGGCTCGGATAACCGAGGCTCTACTGTATTGTGAATTGATTTGTATGATTTCGCAAATACAGTATTACTAAAAAGAACAGTGGTTGGTATAATCAATCGTTTTGAAATGATTCCAGCGTAAGAATTTAATATATAATGTGATTACAACTCGTGGGAAGCAGAAACTGTCACCACGAGCAACTTATGAGCTCAAACATTTCTAAAAACCAAATGTTTGTCTCTCCATCTAATTGGTGGTAGAACAGTACATGGGAGTATTTGAATATGTAGACAAACATTCCTACTTAGTGCAGTTTTGAAACTCAAGAGATAAACTTAGTTTTTATTTCTCACTTTCGTATGATTTCGCAAATACAGTATTACTAAAAAGAACAGTGGTTGGGATAATCAATCGTTTTGAAATGATTCCAGCGTAAGAATTTAATATATAATGTGATTACAACTCGTGGGAAGCAGAAACTGTCACCACGAGCAACTTATGAGCTCAAACATTTCTAAAAACCAAATGTCTGTCTCTCCATCTAACTGGTGGTAGAACAGTACATGGGAGTATTTGAATATGTAGACAAACATTCCTACTTAGTGCAGTTTTGAAGCTCAAGAGATGTACTTAGTTTTTATTTCTCACTTTCGGCTAGGAAGAAAAAGATATCCAAAGGCTCGTTGTTGGGAATTCCACTGAATACTTTGATGATTTGCCTCCTGAAAAATACTTCTTACATGAGTTTTACATGAGTTGAACAAAATAATTAATAGCGAGCGCTCTCAATGAAGCAGTTTGGGAAGGTGCGCACGTGGCAGTGGCATTTTGATTGGAAACAAAATCTGCTCGGAACGATAGTCTTGATGGCGCAATGTTTGCAGCTCCACCATCGTAAACAACTAATTGGTAATGAAAGGTTTGGGTCAACATATTCGGAATAGGAAGCCATTAATCACCGGGACGGGCCATTACGCCTCATTTGCGATCCTGAATGTGAGCTTTAGTTTTCTCTGTGATAGGATGTGCAGTTAGAAGGCTCAACTATTATAATCATAAGCTAAATTTAATTGCTTCTCGGAATAGAATATTACTATGAATGAGTTTCACGTTTCACAATTCCTGAATTTAACATATCGCTTATAGAAATAAACAGTGTCATATCTGCAAAAAATCGGTTTTTTTAAATTTTTATATCAAAATTTTCAGATTTTTGCGCTCTTCATATTGGGAACACTGCCGTAAGTAAATGTTCAAAAATTAAGGCTAGAGAACACTAGTGCCACTATGCGTTTTGGCGGGAACCGCCAATTCTCACATGTCAACACCGCCCTACTGCAGAATAATTCGGTTGGTTATCGAATTGTAATGGGATAGCATCGCAATTTTTGCAAGTGCAATGTTTTTTCTGCTTTAATTTCAAAATTCATGTAGTTTATATAATCATAACACATGGAACTACTGGAGTAACATCCGATACGACAGTATTCATTTCAATATTTCAGTTTTTGACGCTCCTCATTAAGATGAATACCGTCGGGTTGGTAGATGCGGTAGTTTCCATTTCTGATTTATTATTATCTTTCAGCAGCTTTGTCGAATAAACTTACGGTTGATTGGTGAAAAGGCAGTATTCATTTCAATGTTTTTATTTGTTTGGTTGCTTTGTTAATGGTGCTGCAGCACAACTATCCCAATATAGTACATTTTATATAAAAAATTAGAATTACGTTCCTATTTTAAGTTCTAAATTGTAAGAATTACGTTCCTGTTTCCTGAGTATAAATTTTTTTTTATTTTTATATTTTGTTTTACTTTTCCTTTTATTTGCTACCTTTTTAGATAACTTATAGTTAGTATGAAAACCTAATTAAAGCTTATATTAATTAAATAATATAAGCATGTTCCAAGGGAAAAATCTAAATAAAAAAGTAGTAAAAATCTTAATCGTAGGCTAGTAGTTTTTAAAGAATTGGACAGTGTTACCCCCATTTAGCTACAGGAACGAACAATAATTAGTCACTGTACTACTTTTTCATAACATACGAACTGTATTTTTTTGTTGCAAATACTGTCATAACTGTATTTCTTATAGTTATTTCTAATGTTTTTGACATCATAAACATCCATCATGTAAAAGAAACAAACATAACTATTTTCTGAGCAAAATGGATTATAATAATCATTGAAACAACTAAGGTAATTAAATAAAATAAATTGTAAAAAGTTGAAACTCCTCTCTTGAAAAATGTGCAATTTGCAGATATGACACTGTTCATTTTTATAAGCGATATATTATAAGAGGTGTGAAACTATCGGTGACACTACCGTTTTGTCTGTAGTTTTCGACTATCAAACTTTATACAGAGTTTTATTTTTACTACAGATCGTACTATCAAGTTTTAAATTCTGACTAACCAAATTTAAATTTTTCTTCTTTTCACGGTTTCACTTTTCAATCTATATTCTTTGGATTTTATGCTACGTTTTTCCTAATTTTGTACTTGTATTCGCATAATAACCTTATATTTACAAGTTATTTCAAAGAGTTGAAAAAGCTGACACGTTTATCTTTAGTTTACATGAGTTTATTATTATTATTATTATTATTATTGTTGCTGTTGTTGTTTTGCTTGAATTAAAAAAGTCATGAGGAGAAAAAAACTTTAAAATTATTTTACACATTGCTATACGTTAATATACTTTCGTTTTATACAACGATAATGAATTATTTATGATAGAAGTACTTTTTGTCCCTGACAGTTTTATTTATTTAAACACTAGAACCGCCCAACCGGTTTTTGAAAACTTCGAAACTTTCAGTTTGCCCCACGTTGTTACTAATTATAGCACAACTTTCAGTTGCATTGACTTGTCTTACTTGTTGTGTCTTTGGACTAGGGATGTAACGAATAGTGATTTGGTCGAATACCGAATATTCGGCCATTTCTTCCGAAGCCTAATGTTCGGCTTCGGACAAATGTCTATGACCGAATGCCGAATATTCGGTGGCCGAATATTAAAATTTCTAGAAAATCAATGTAATAAAAAGTATTTTCGCAATTTAAAAGTACTAGTCGACCCGTGCGAAATTCCGCACTGCGCACCAAATCGTTTTGTGTGGCATTCCATTCTTTAAAAATTAGGGAGAAATTACATTATGAAGAAGAATAGAAAATAGTAAATGGGTGCTGGTACAAAAATTACATGCAATTGAACACATCAGTACAAATAGCTGTTACAATTTTTTTTCCATTCTTATTTAGATATTCAAATTAATAAAATAATCACGATAATAATGCCAATTATTTTTATTATTGGTATGCATAGCATTAAAATACAATAACGAAACAATTCCATTACTTGAAATATAGTTTCTGATGGCTGATTAGACTCTATTCATAATATAAATGAATGTGTAGAGCCTAACAATTGAATAAGTTTAACACACAGACGCAGCTAAAACTGTCCAATTTGCTACACAATAAAAACATAAGTTTCTTGTTTGTTTACTTGATAACAGATGACGCCAGCATATACAGTAGGGTGGGCCGAAAAAACTTTTTTTTTTTTTAATTCCGAAGTTGTAATAGCGCGGAAAACTTGCGAATTATATAGAAAAAAAAAGAAAAAAAAAATATAAAAATCGGTTGACATCTTCCGGTCGCGCATAGGCCCTCAAGTTTGACAAAATATGAAAAAAACCTCATTTCTGCGATATTTTTTAAAAATTTTGAATTAGGTGTTTTCGTAATGTAATAGTTTGTAACGTCTTCAAATAGAGCTTAAAGACATTGTGTTTTAATTTCGCTTAGATAAGTTGATATCTTCCGGTCGCGCACAAGCCCCAAAATTAGCCAAAATATTGAAAATTTCACATTTCTACAAGTTTTTTAACTACCTTTAATATACTTAATTTTAACGTACTAGTTACAGCATTTTTATTTTTGAACATAAGAAGATTGTATTTCATTATGGTGTGAATAAATTAAGAACTTCCGGTCGCGCAATGACCCAAAATTTTCCAAAATATTGAAAATTTTACATTTTTACGCATTTTTGGTACTTGATAAACAATTAGTATTTAAATGTAATAGCCGTACCATTTTTTCACAAGAACTTATATTTGATGTAGAAAACAAAACAAAACTGCCAGATGTTTGTTTACTGTTCCTTCAAATGTAATCAAATTTTTAACTTAGAAAACAAAATCTTGTTGCTCTTATTTCTTCACTAAATTTGAGATTTCTTTGACTGCTTTGTAACATTAAATGCCCTGTATTTATAATAATCTTAATTTTTTAAATATTTTCTCTTGAAGCTTAACACTGATATTTACCATACAAAAATTTAAATGCATAATAAGCATCTAATTAAACTGTAAAAAGTAATTGCACGTAATTAAAGCACATATGAGCGTTAAAATGCATTAATTACGTGCAATTACTTTTTACAGTTTAATTGTGTACAAAGTTCCTTTATTATTTTAAATATTTAATTGTTGAATGTTGAAATAGATATATCATTTTTATAAGTTGACTTGATTTTTTTATCAACAGGGTACCCACCTAAAAGCAATTGCATACTCTTCCCCCCGCATACACAAGCTATGGCGCCCCAAGAACAATGACCGCTTAAAAGCTAAGAGAGCACCTGAAAACAATTCCCTAAAAATTTCAATACCCCAGTGCAAAAGTTGAGACAGGGGTAAATATGTAGCATATTAGTTAAAATAATGTTTAAGAAATCTTGAATTAGAAACTAAAAGCAAAATAGAAAACTGGATTTAATGGTTGATCTCATCAACGCTATAAACTCATGGTGGCAGTATCAATTAAAAATTTGTAGTTCAAGGTTGCAAACTAAATCTGAATGTCAGACGTTTGTTAAACGTTATTAAAATTACTCAAATTTTTCACTTAAAAACAAATTCTTTGTTCTACTGAATTGCTTTTTGGACTAAATTTGATTTTCTTTGTATTGTGATGTTGAACAACCTTCATTTCTAACAATATTAATTAATAAATAATTCTTGTTTGAAATTTAACAGATATTTTTGACATTACTGTGATGCTTTATGCAATGATTGGTTCTGCATGTCAGTCGTGTAACTAGCAACTTGCAGATCCCGTAACTGGGGGAGAGGGCGCAGAAATTTAAGAGAAACTTCGTAAAGTTTCAAGTACCGTCAAACGGGGTGACTATGTGCCACTTTTTGACGTTTTCGTGTCATTTTTCCTCTATTTTTTCACCTATTGGGTTGATTTTTTAATGCAACATGATTACACATCTTAGCTTTCAATTCACATATTCAAAATGATTCTAAGATATCATGGAGGGGAGATATAAGTTTTTCTTAGTGGCACTTACTCACCCCGCACATGGGGGTGATTAAGTGCCACGCATGTTTCCTCCTCTTAAATCGATTAGAAACGATCGCTGGCAACTTCTCTCTCTTCAGAACTCATATTCTTGTCATTTTAGTATTATAAGTTAATTTTTTTTATGAGTATACCTTCAAATTTTAAAACAAAAAAGGCCATACATATGAAAAAATGCTATTTATTAAAGAAGCTCTTCAAAATGTTTTTCAAAATAACTCAATTTATTAAACGAAACACAAACTACAAGTTTGAGATAGAAATTCTCTCTTCAGTCAATCCGAATTTAGAATAACCTGAAATTTGTCGCCATTTGGTAGAGGTTCGAGAGGACAAATCTTCTTCAGGATTTGTTTCTTTTTGTACCACAAAACATCAGGGGTGTCAGGCCACTTCCAGAATTGTCCACTTTTCTCCAGGCATTTCACACATGCCTCGTTGCTACTGTCGAAATCAGCAATCATTTGACCCGGGTACATTTTTCCTTTATATTTTACTGCAACAAAGTCCCCTTTGGGAAACATCGGGCCAAAAAAGTGTTTTTTGCGTCATTGACTGACTCACTGCTTGTCAACGGTTGACCAGAGACTGTTGTAGATGGGTGGTCAACATCTAGAACATCAATGGCACTCTAGAAACTTAAAAATGAACAAAACACTGCAAAACGAGATGGCACCTAGTCACCCCGCACTTCATCGAAAATTGAATTAAGGGTTATAACTGGTAAACAAAAAATCATTTTGAAACGTCGAAGCATGTAGAACTTCTTTGATAGTATGGTAACAAAAAACTGAACTTACTTTTTTTCTGGCTGCTTCCGAAATATGATTACCAGACCACACTTCTTTTCCAGATCACAACACCACAAATCCACGTCGACACAAACAATGGTAGATTACAATTTAGGTTATAATTTGAATGGTGTAGTACCCCAGTTAAAATCGCCCTACTATCCCACTACCTAGTGGTAGTTTTCCTTTTTCGATCGGTTCCTTCCTCTGGGGCCGTTTGACGGTACATTATTTACGACTGAGGGGGTGCAATATTTCATGCCCAAGAGGGAGGGGTTGTGTAATTGTAAAATATTTAAGCTTTTTAAATATAGAGCAAGTCGAAAAGAACCATGCCCGTTTTTAGTTATCACCATCCTATCCCTTTATCTTTTTTTTGGGGTACTGTTCTTGTGTAGCATTGGAGTCATTGCGCGACCGGAAGTTCTTAATTTATTCACACCATGATGAAATACAATCTTCTTATGTTCAAAAATAAAAATGCTGTAACTAGTACGTTAGTTAAAAAGTAGGTAAGGTAGGTTAGGTAGGTAGTTAACCTTTTTTAACTACCTAAACATTTCTACAAGTTTTTTTTAAGGTAGTTAAAAAAACTTGTAAAAATGTGAAATTTTCAATATTTTGGCTAACATTGGGGCTTGTGCGCGACCGGAAGATATCAACTTATCTAAACCAAATTAAAACACAATGTTTTTAAGCTCTATTTAAAGACCTTACAAACTATTACATTACGAAAACATCTAATTCAAAATTTTAAAAAAATATCGCAAAAATGAGGTTTTTTTTTCATATTTTGTCAAACTTTAGGGCCTATGCGCGACCGGAAGATGTCAACCGATTTTGATAATTTTTTTTCTTCTTTCTTTTTTATATAATTCGCAAGTTTTCCGCGCTATTACAACTTCGAAATAAAAAAAAAATGTTTTTTCGGCCCACCCTAATATACAGCACAATAGATGCCACAATTTGGCATCAGTTAAAAGGCCTCTTCTTAGATTATTTTAAATCTCATATTTAAGAGAAGCGGTACATTTATAGACCGTGGGTCTATTTTTCGTCATTAGCCTGCACGATAGGCTTTAAAATGAGGGGTAAATCATGGAATTTGATAAAGGAATAAGGAAGATCTCGCGGACTTACAGAAAAACAGGCTAGATAAATAATATATATGGATTCACAAATTCAAACACCAATACCACACATTAATCTATGGTATAGGATTCAATCCTTGTTTGTTAAAAATTTAAAAATATCAAAAATTTTAAATTAATGTATTTTCTGTATTGTTTTGAATACAATAAAACTGAGAATTTCACCCGCAAGAGGAAAAAAAATGACAGGTTTTAATGTAAGCATTAGCATTATTTTACTAATTATTTAATTAAAATTAAAGAAATACTATTGTCTAGTGAACATTTACCTTGCTCAAAATAGTTTCATGAAGATATTTTAAAAGTTAGAAAAGTTAATAATTTTGTGTTATGGACTTTTTTTGCCTACCGATTTTTAAACGATCTATTTAAATTTAATGCATTTAACTGGAATATATTATTATTTTCAAAAACCCCAATAACTTATGCTATCTTAATATTCATGATATAAATTTTAACAAATATGATGTCCTTTAAAATATAGATATGTTTATTAAATAGAAAACAGAGCGATGAAATGCATTTTGCTCCAAGAACTGATATTTGACACAAAAAAAAAAAAGCTGAATTAAGAAACTACATTCCCACCTTCATTAAGGCTTCCTTCTTCTAAGGTATTTCTAGTGGTGCCTTTACCTGCATCACTATAAACCCCTCAGATTTTCGCCAAACATTAGTAACACATCAGTAACTTTTTTTAAGTTAGCTACTACATGTTTCACTTATTTTTCTTGTTAGAATTAGGACGCCCATTTATTTCATATTCCTATGTTTTTACTTCCTGTTTCTCGAAAAATATTTCGAAAACCATTCAAACTTTTGGATTTTTAGTTAGTACTAAAATCGGTGCTTAAAGCTCTAAGCAATATTCCAACATTTCACCTGGACAAACAATATGAGTTATTCATGCTATAGAGGGTCACTTATTTTTTTTCGCACATGACTCTAGCGTTGCTGGACATAGTCTTTCTGACAAAACCATAAATCACTAAACAACGAAATGTCGATCTTTCCAATACCGGCAGTAGTTCCCAACCTTTTACTCCTGCGAAACCCCTCTAAAATCCCAAAGAAAACGGCGATTTCGTTTTTGTATTCGTTTGTGATGGAAGAAAACAATAAAAAATTCTTGCAAAATAGTTCAGAAGAAGAAATGAAATATGATTGTAAACCAGCGCAGTATTAATGATATTTAGAAAAACTCTGCAAGGAACCGAATACTGTATTACTTTTTTTATAAGTAGTTCATTTATTTGAAATGAACTACTTATAAAAAAAGTAATAAAGTATTAACAGGACAGTAAACATATGTATTCATCAAAACAATTTTAAGAAACTGTTTTCCCGATAGTTCGAAAAGGTTGTGTGATGACATGAGAAATATACGCACAAAAATTTGAATTAATCTATAAATAGCTTTCAGTTCCACTTTTTTCTTTGAATTACACGAAACTTCTCAAAAGTTAGAAATTTACAGAAATATTGAAATTTACGTATTTTCAAGTTTCTCATTACGATGGAGCAGGTAAGTTCAAAGAAAGTATGATTGATGTGAATACAAAATTTGATATTAATCTATAAATAGCTTTCAGTTCCATTTTGGGGTTTGTATGTGACTAATCAGCCGAATATTTTGAAAATTTTACATTTTTGTAAATTTTTATGCTTGCGACTCTTTTTAGCCTACTTTCCCGTAAAAGTAAAAAAAAAAAAATAGTAATAAAGCATGGAAGAAGGCTTAATGTATCGTGAAAATATCGTTAGAAATCAAGAAAAGTCAAAAATAAGTTAAGTAATTAAATAAAGATTGAAAAATAAAAAATTTGAAAGTAGGGTTTTGAGATAGAGAAAAAGTGTGTCGGTCGGTCTGTCTGTCTGTCTATCTGTCCCCCCCCCCCCACCCTAATAACTTTTGAACGAATTGTCCGATTGGAAAAATGTTTTTTGCATTCGAAAGATCTCGGCGAGGACATCTCATTTCCATATTTTACTTTTTGATTTGAACGACTTTTTGTTCAATTTTGAACAGTTCAAAAATTTTTAACATTAAGCGCCTATGGGTGAAAATGAAGCAAATTATCTAAACTCTGGGTACAAGATTCAAGTTCCCATGAACAAGCTCACTGGAAGAAGTTCTTGGCGTGAAATATTGATTTGAACAATTTTTGTTCATTTTTGAACAGTTCAAAAAAAATTAACATACCGCCTACGGGGGAATTTAAATCCTTTATAATTCCTGATCTAACGGACCGATTTGCTTGGAACAAACTTTATCGTAAAGCTCTTATGACGTAGAACATGTACAAATAGAAAGTTCATCCAGAACTAACGAGCCTGCTTTCCTATGAAATTTTTTGTTCGGGATTTTCAAGAATATTTTTGAATTACTGAATGATTAAATGAATAAGCAAAATAATGAATGAATAAATGAGTGAATAAATACATGAATGACTTAATAAATGAATGATTGAATGAATATGTATTAACCGTTGAAAAAGGTATATTTGAAACAATTAAGAACTAAAGCTAAATGAGAAAGACAGAGAGAGAGATAGCTCGATTATAAATTTGAATTCGGTGTATACGGGAAAGTAGGCTCGTATAGTTCTAGACGGAACTTCTTGTTTCACGCTGAGGTGAAAAAGGTGAGAAAGGATATAGGATAAACATACGTGCGAAATTTAGAATAAATCAGCGAATCTCTTCCGGTACTATTTTGCTCTCCAAATTTTCAAAATCAGGCAAAAGTAGGAATAATTACATTTAAATTTTGTTCGTATGCTTCCAATACCGGTCTACAAATTTCCTACAGTATCTGTAAAATAACTTATAATAAAAACAAGTCGATTCGTGCGGAATTCCGCACTAATTTAGGAGAAAGGACAGTATGAAGAATAGAAAAAAAAAAGTGTGGGTACAAAAGAAGACATGAAAATGAACACATCAGTACAAATAGCTGTGACAATTATTTTTCCCCACTATTATTTAGATATTCAAAATGATAACATACCCACAAAAATAATGATAATTATTTTTATTAGTAGTATTCATTGCATTAAAGTACACTAACGAAAAAGTTCCATTGCTTAAACGATAGTTATTGTTGGTCAGTTGGGCTCCACACATTCATAATATAAAACAGTGCCTCGCATAGCTTGTTGAAATAATTGATCTCTACCAAGAAGATTAGCGATCCATTGAACTAGTGGCGATCTCTCGTCTTGAATGTCTTCCGAAATAATGAAGCTCTCTGCCTGCAAGTGACAAAAGGTCGGCTTCTTTGTTATTAATGGAGCAGGAGTTTCGGATTAAAAGCTTATATTGAGGCACCGATTTAAAGTGCTATTAAGACCTCAATCTGGCATGTTTTGTTTGGAGGAAATGATGAGATTAGACTTTGTAATCTGAGCGCTATTTATTTTCTCTCTTTCCCATTAAGGTCTAATTTATATAGATTAATTGATAGGATATGTGCTTTGAAATGGCATAATATTGTTAAATAAATGTTTATTGCAGATTTAGTACTGCACTGTACTAGAGCGTTTCCCAACCGGAGGTTCGCGTAGAGTAGGAAGGGATTCACGAAAATAATCTTGCAATGTCGGAATTTTTATGTTGTAACGTAAAAGAAATAATGGAATAATAAATAAACTTACATATGGTCAAAGCGTGATAATATCTTTATATATTATTTCTCTAACCTGTTTTTTGTCGCTGCGCGATATCTTCCTTATTCCTTTATCAAATTCCATGATATAACCCTCATTTTAAAGCCTTTCGTGCCGGCTAATGACGAAAAATATACCCACGTCTAAAAATGTACCACTTCTTTTAAATTTGAAATTTAAAATCATCAAAGACGAGGTCTTTTAATAGATGCCAAATTGCTGTTTTGCATTCTGGTTAGAGGCCGAGTGGCCGAGTGGTTAGAGCGCAAAGCTGGTACACCAAACACTCATGGTTTGAGTCCCGCGTTTCGTCTAATTTTCTTCAATTGATTGTTTTGCTGGACAGTTGATTTTTGATAAACTAAATACAAAAAGGGCTCTTTTATATATATATATATTTTGGTGTTTTTATTTTCATTCAGTAAATAAAAAAATAGTAGAAAATATACTATTAAAATTATTTATTAAAATAGATATTCATTGCATAAAACAAGTTTTTGGAATGAATTCATCGAACATGCTCTAGTATTATTAATTTATTAGCTGCTAAATTTAAAACATTTTATGTGAAAACAAGATATTCTTTCGGAATATCTGTACCTGACCAGCAGTCCTACCCCATCCGTGCACTCCTGGATATATATATATATATATATATATATATATATGTATGAAATAGAGAATATATATATAAAAAATTAGTGGGTATGTGAAAAAACAACAATATAAAAGGCTGAACGTGGGAAATCACAAATATAAACATTCAAAATGAAAAAGAGCCTGCCTCTTCATCAGTGGGAGGGAGCAGGAAGCATATATAACGAACTATTGCCATTGCAGGTTTCTGAGAAATCCCAGCATAGCATGTGAGAAAAAATTTTTAACAACAAAAGATATAAGACTGGGAGTTGCAAGTCAAGTGAATAATCAAAATAATTTGAATAATCAAAATAATTTATAACTTTGGTTTAAAACTTTGGCGTAGCGTTTTGCAGTTGCTATATAACCGTAACGGAACCTCATTGACACACACGGGATGAAGATTTCTGGCTAAAGTCCATCAGTTGGAACGCCAGTTTTTGGATATTGTGTTGGTCTGTGAGCGAGATCGGAATGTCAAGGTCAACCACACGGACACGGACGGACTTAGCCATTACATGGCGTATCTCTTTCTCGGCTAGTTGTTGATGTCTTCCTTTCCTGTTCCTGCCTTGGGAGGTGAGTAGATTTAGAGGCTATATTTTAATCGTATTGCTTTGCAGGTCTGGGAGGGGAAATTTCGGCTATAGCATGTTGTTTTTCTGTTTTTTTCTATTTTTTCTATTTTTACAATTTGCCTCAGTCAGTTTCACGTAAACTTGAAACTTCTTTTAATAATAAAAAATTTTTTTGTTCTTTTTATAACTGGATAAATTATTTTGATTATTCAAATTATTTTGATTATTCACTTGACTTGCAACTCCCAGTCTTATATCTTTTGTTGTTAAAATTTTTTTCTCACATGCTATGCTGGGATTTCTCAGAAACCTGCAATGACAATAGTTCGTTATATATGCTTCCTGCTCCCTCCCACTGATGAAGAGGCAGGCTCTTTTTCATTTTGAATGTTTATATTTGTGATTTCTCACGTTCAGCCTTTTATATTGTTGTTTTTTCACATACCCACTAATTTTTTATATATATATTCTCTATTTCATACATATATTTGCAACTGTTTAAGTGTGCTGCCTCGTGCGCCTTTTCACAGTTTGATTCACTTTATTAACTTTTGATTATATTAGAATATGGCACTAGTTATGCTGCATTGTGCGCATGAGTGCATATTCGTTTCTTATATATTTTTTGGTTGTGGGTATGTTGTTTATGTTTGTTTGTTATATAGTTAGCCCTTTTGGCTTTTCGTTATTGCAATTAAGCTATTGCTTACAAAAAGCAGACAAAAAATAAAAATAACAAATCATGTACCTATGGATTATTACAAGTGTAGAAATAAATTATGAAAAACGTGTGTTATGAGCATGGCTGCTGACTATATGCCGAACCCTTTTTGTACACCATTTTGCAAATTTAACAATATCATATACAAAATTACATGTAATAAATGTCTACAAGTATATATTGGACAGACTTCCAATGAACTTCACAAAAGAATAAATTTACATAGAAGTCAGATCAATAAATGTTCTAATCCATCCTTTGAAATTTTACATTTTAGATCACATTCTTTTCACAGTTCAACTATTGAAATTCTTGCTCATATTAACGATCATAAAGAACGATTACATGCTGAAAATGACTTTATTTTTAAAAATAGATCCATTTACCCTTACGGACTTAATACCAGTTTGAATAACATGATATTGGAGAAGATTGACAACGTCTATGCACTTCTATATGAAATAAATAACATTTTGAAAATTAAACGTGGTAAAAGAGGTTCCAGAATCAATAGTAAAGTTTTTAATTGCCTTTTTCCGGAACTATGGCTTCGGAAATGGGAACAACATTTTTGTAACAATGCACGTGTATTTAAAATTAAATCTGAAGTTTTTAAATTAAAATTCAATTCCTTACGTAAAATATACAAATGCATTCCAAAATATAAGTTCAAAAATAAACAATTTAAAGATTTAATCTGTGATCTGATACAATTTAAAATTCGTAACCGAAATAATAACGTAAATGTGCTATACTTTGTTACTCTTTTTCAACAAAAATCATTTAATTTTTTCAACATTAACAGTTCTTTTAAAAAAGCTTACAATATTTTCCCTATAAAAAATTGCAAAATACAAAATACATTTAAGTACTGCAAACCTTTCAGCGCAACTATGTTTAACTATAGACAATTTGCATGCAAAGATCCGAATGACGATTCTAGTTGTTTATGACATAAGTCTGAATTCTATAAATATATCGACAATAATCACGGTCATATCCTAACTGGCGATCTCAATTTTATTGAGAATCCAAATATAAGACAACTACTATCACTCGGCGCAAAGTTCAGATTAAATAGAAAGTTAAATTTCAAAAAAGCTTTAATAAATTTCACAAACAATATTAATGATTTCATATTAAAAACTGCATATACATACACCACTCCCTTCGAAGCCTTTTCTGAATGGAAACATAACATACTACTTGATTTTAAGTGTTTTTTAAAAACCCATCTTAACAGTAATGAATTTGAATATCAAAAAATCAGTAACAAAGACTTAAGCTATATAAAAAACATACAAAAATCATTCATATTCGTACCTGTTGACAAAGCTGCCAACAACTATGCAATTATATGCAAACAATTTTATAAAGAGAAAATTATGACCGAATTGAATAACACATCTTTTTACAAACCTGTAGACGCAGAAGTCAGTTCTATTTACAAGAATTTCGCTGCTTTTGCAAAGGAATGCAAATCTATATTCGAAAAAAATTTCTCTGTCCCTAGGGAATTAAAAATTCCTTTTCTCTTTTTAACTCCAAAATTCCATAAAACACCAATCGGCTTCAGATTTATCTGTTGCACTATTGGTAGTGTGAATAGCTTTTTCAATATACATTTACAAAAACTATTAAAACAAATTTACGATTTTCTAAAAAACAAATTTCATAACACCAGCTATTTTTGGTCAATCAACAACAGCTCGGATGTTGTAAATGCCTTAATCGCTTCCCCTCCTACACTCTTATACTCTTATGATTTTGAAAATTTATTTAACAATATTCCAATTCATCTGCTGGTACATGCAATAGACAAATTATTTGATTTTTTTCACCTAGAATCTGAAATTAACATGAATAAGGATTTTACACTTAATCTATGCAGTTTTTGCTTCAAAAATAATTTTTTAAAATTCCACAACTTGATTTATAAGCAGATAAAGGGTATAGGAATGGGAACCAATTACTCTAGCACTGCCGCAAACCTTTTTTTATTCTACTACGAATTTAAATATGTGGTGCAATATAACAATAGAATACGTGCATTCAGATATATTGATGACATTCTTGTCATCAATTTTAATATTGCTGAGGAGTTGAAAAAAATTTATCCCAATTGTCTAAATTTAAAATCCACTAATAATAATACATACAGAACTAATTTTTTGGATTTATCATTGAACATTAGAAACAGTAATCTAATTATCGACGTATATGATAAACGTAAAGACTTCAATTTCCATACCATCACTATGCCACACTGGCATAGTAATTTGCATAAAAAAGTTTTTATAAATATTATCACAGGTCAACTTTACAGGTATTCTAAAATCTGCAATAACAAATATAACTTGGATAAAAATGTTTTCACCTTCTCTGCAATCCTTTTTTACTTTAATAATTATCCGCTGAATTTTATTAATTGTTACATTAAGTCGTTTAAAACTTTGGCGTAGCGTTTTGCAGTTGCTATATAACCGTAACGGAACCTCATTGACACACACGGGATGAAGATTTCTGGCTAAAGTCCATCAGTTGGAACGCCAGTTTTTGGATATTGTGTTGGTCTGTGAGCGAGATCGGAATGTCAAGGTCAACCACACGAACACGGACGGACTTAGCCATTACATGGCGTATCTCTTTCTCGGCTAGTTGTTGATGTCTTCCTTTCCTGTTCCTGCCTTGGGAGGTGAGTAGATTTAGAGGCTATATTTTAATCGTATTGCTTTGCAGGTCTGGGAGGGGAAATTTCGGCTATAGCATGTTGTTTTTCTGTTTTTTTCTATTTTTTCTATTTTTACAATTTGCCTCAGTCAGTTTCACGTAAACTTGAAACTTCTTTTAATAATAAAAAATTTTTTTGTTATTTTTATAACTGGATAAATTATTTTGATTATTCAAATTATTTTGATTATTCACTTGACTTGCAACTCCCAGTCTTATATCTTTTGTTGTTAAAAATTTTTTCTCACATGCTATGCTGGGATTTCTCAGAAACCTGCAATGACAATAGTTCGTTATATATGCTTCCTGCTCCCTCCCACTGATGAAGAGGCAGGCTCTTTTTCATTTTGAATGTTTATATTTGTGATTTCCCACGTTCAGCCTTTTATATTGTTGTTTTTTCACATACCCACTAATTTTTTATATATATATTCTCTATTTCATACATATATTTGCAACTGTTTAAGTGTGCTGCCTCGTGCGCCTTTTCACAGTTTGATTCACTTTATTAACTTTTGATTATATATATATATATACCCTCATATTAGCTTATTGTCTTACCGACTTTCAAGCTTTTAAAAATTATTTATTTATTATTTATATTTGCAATTTAAGGGCGGCATTTTTTGTTCCACCTGTTTCCTGGACGCATAAAAAAGACCGATTTAAATAGAAACTATTTTATTCAATTAGTTATTATTTTTATATATCTATTATATATTATTTCTCTAGCCTGTTTTTCTGTCGCTCCGCGAGATCTTCCTTATTCCTTTATCAAATTCCATGATTTACCCCTCATTTTAAAGCTTATCGTGCCGGCTAATGACGAAAAATAGACCCACGATCTAAAAACGCACCACTTCTCTGAAATTTGACACTTAAAATAATCTACAAAGACGTCTTTTACTGGATGCTAAATTAGTGTTGTGTATTCTGGAGCCATCTGCTATCAAGTAAAATAAGAACAAGAAACTCTACTGCTTTTATTATATAGAAAATTGGACAGTTTTAGCTGCGTCTGTGGTCTAAACTTATTCAATTGTTAGGCTCTACACCTTCATTTATATTACAGCTGTTTTATACATCTGCGTATAAAACAGCTAAAGCGAGTCAGTGGCACATTGTCTTGTTGGTATTTTATTGTCATGAATAATCCTGAAACCGCGGATTTTTTCGCATCAATCTTTCAAGATTATTCGTGTTTTTTATAGTTAACTAAACTAAACATGTATATGTAGGCTTGCCGTACGTCCCGGTTTGACCAGGACAGTCCCGGTATTTTGCTCTTGTCCCGGTGTCCCGTCCAATGTCCCGGAAACGGCTGTAAGATGTAAAAAGTAATGAATTTATGTTTTTAAGAATCTTTTATGAAGACATTAAGAATCTTTAAGATGACAGAGTATTAATGAGGGAGTCCACTGCAAGAGTATTGATTGTATGTAAAATAAACTTTGGCGTTTTCTTTGCTCTAACTTATAACCTCTTCAGACCCCAGAACTAAGCACAAACAATTTTGACGCATTTTTTTTGTTCTCTGATTTAAAAAATGATTTCAAAACAAAATAACTAAAACATTTTTTGAAATTCTAATTAATAATTAGTTTAAATAATAATTAATGCCCAATTTCCATGTTTAAAACGAGGTAAACTATCTGTTGATTAATTTCAAAAAATAATTTTTATAAAAAAAATAGAACCGACTTCAAATTATAAATTGCGCTAAAAAGTGAAAAATAAATTCATTCTTTAAACAACATCGATGTGACTTTTAAACATAGTTTTAAAAGTCGGTGCAAAATGAGGATAGCAAAAATCTTTTGTAAACATGAATCAATTACAAATATATATATTTTCCCAGAATTAACAACAGTTCCAATATGAAATAGCAAATGGTGTAATGGTAATTAAACTCATAATTTTGCACCGACTTTTAAAACTATGTTATAAGTCACATCGATGTTGTTTAAAGAAATAATTTATTTTTCACTTTTTAGCGCAATTTATAATTTGAAGATGGTTCTATTTTTTTTATAAAAATTATTTTATTTTATTCTTTTTAGTGTAAATATTTTTTTACATAAATACTCAATTTTTCAGAAATCCATATCGAAGGGCAAATCTTCTTTGAATGAATGACACTAAAAACTAATCATTTGTATGATAAATTCCGTTTTGAAGTGAATTTGAGCAAAGAAACTGATAGGATTGAATGTTTGCCTCAGAGAAGCCTTCAGTCAAACTCTTGCTGTAATTGCTTTTAATATTAAAGCACAATGACAACAAACACTTTTTAAAAAATGACTTTTATATTTATTAATAGTTTTCCCAACAAAGAAAAATCAAGCCAAGCCTTTCCCAATTAAAATAAAAAATACTAATTTTTCACCCGTAACGTTTTTTTCTAAAAAACGAATGTAGTCAAATTGATGTGCGACATTTGAGTTAGACGACCCTCTATCGATCAAAGAAAAAATCGTCAAAATCGGTTTATGTAGTCAAAAGTTATGAATGAAAAAAAAAATACTACATTTCTGCCCATATTTTTTTTTATAATTATCGAATATGGCCAAACGAGGGTCCTGGACCTATAGGAAACCACCCTCGATAGATTTAAAAAAAATCATGAAAATCGGTTCATCCGCTGAGAAGTTATGAGTGGACAAACAAACAAACAAAAAAAAAACGACATACATACAGTATGAATCCATAATCTCCTTCCTTTGTAAAGTCGGTTAAAAACAATTGGGTGTTTTAGCTTTCAAATTACACAAACAGTAGTTAATAAACAGTATTTTAACCCTACACTGCGCCGTGTTGTTTTTAAACAACACCTCTATTTTTCGTTCACTAAGCTTTTATTTTGTAATATTTTTAACATGTGGAGCATTCTTTCGTTTCATTTTGTATTTGTGATCATATTAGTTAATATAGTTTCCCCTAGATCTTGTAAACTGAACTCAAAGTTCATTTTTTTTCACAAAATCGTAAGACATGTTGATTTCGTAAAAAAACAGTAACTTCTTAATTTTTTTTTCTACAAATTTTAAGCAACAATTTTATTTTAAAAAATAGTCTCTAATTGCTTACATAGTTTTAAGATAAAATAAATATAAGTTGTCCGAAAAATTTCGGGAAAAGTATATATTAAAGCTCCTTGTTTACTTGTTGTATTAAAACAACGCCGCGCATTCGGGGGCAGTTTTTATGCTGATGCATTATTCGCAGTATAAGCAAGAACAGGTGTCACAGGTTGTTCTATTTCATTTTATTTAGTATATTTTAGAAGATTATTGTTAAATATTTCACAAATTAGCTTAAAGTGGTCGATTAAATTATTATTTAGGAATTTTGTTTAAAATCAATTCACGCTCAACCAAAAGAGAAACGAACATTATCGCATAGACCCCCTACAAATGTTAGGTTTCTTGCTTAAAATCTTTTAGTGAAATTATTATTAAACTTTATTGGAAATTAAAGTAAAAATTTTATAAATTTATAAATAATAATAAAATTAATTATTTTAATAAATTTTACTATTTCAGGGCTATTTTATGATTATAATTCATGCCTAGTTATTATTGATTTGGTTCCATTTGTTAAAATGATTATATAAAAAAATTATTATTGTTACCCTTAAATGCGAAGTGTTGTTTTTAAACAACATGTCAACTTTTCTCGAAGTATACTTTTCCGAATTAAATAAGAATTTTTTTAGTATTTTTCCCACTTTTGACTAGCCCAAACAAACACAAAAAAAAAAAAAAAAAATATATTTTGCAAAGAAAAAAAAAAATTGCGCAGTGTAGGGTTAAAATGTACCTAATTGGGTACACTTGGAATGAAGAGGTTATGAAAAAGTCAAGCTTAACAAAGACATCTTGAAAAATATACATTCAAGTCGGAAATATGAGTGGGTTGAAAACAAAGAACAACATTGTTAATTTATTAATTACTTTTTTAGTTTGACAAAAATGTTTTTTTTTTTTTTTTTGAAATGGTTTTTGTAGTTAGACAAAAAGTTGTAATTAAAAAAATACGACTTAGTATTTAATTGTTCAATTAAACAATTTTATGAAGCATTTTAAACTTTATTTTACTAAGACTTCTTTCTAGATGGTAAACCAGAAAAAATTCTCATTAAAAAGCAAAAAAAAAATCTTTTCAAGTAAATTAAGTAGCAAAAATTCTTTTTTAGCCTACTTTCCCGTAAAAGTAAAAAAAAATAATAATAAAGCATGAAAGAAGGCTTAATGTATCGTGAAAATATCGTTAAAAATCAAGAAAAGTCAAAAATAAGTGAAGTAATTAAATAAAGATTGAAAAATAAAAAATTTGAAAGTAGGGTATTGAGATGGGGAAAAAGGGTCTGTCGGTCTGTCGTCTGTCTGTCTGTCTGTCTGTCTGTCTGTCTGTCGGTCGGTCGGTCTGTCGGTCTGTCCCCCCCTAATAACTTTTGAACGAAGTGTCCGATTGGAAAAATTCTTTTTGCATTCGAAAGATCTCGGCGAGGACATCTCATTTCTATATTTCACTTTTTGATTTGAACAATTTTTTGTTCAATTTTGAACAGTTCAAAAAATTTTAACATTAGCGCCTATGGACAAAATTGAAGCAAATTCTGTAAACTCTGGGCACAAGAGCCAAGTTCCTATTGAAAGCTTATTGAAAGGAGTTCTCGGCGTGAAATATTGATTTGAACAGTTTTTGTTCATTTTTGAACAGTTCAAAAAATTAACACAGAGCTTACGGGGAAATTTCAACCCTATATAAATCCTGATCTAACGGACCGATTTGCTTGGAACAAACTTTATCGGAAAGCTCTTATAACGTAGAACATGTAGAAATAGAAAGTTTATCCAGAACGTACGAGCCTATTTTGCTATGAAATTTTTTGATCGGGATTTTCAAGGATATTTCTCAGTGACTCAATGAGTGAAATAATGAATGAATGAATAAATGAATGAATGAATAAATGAAAGAGTGAAAGAATAAATCAATGAATAAATGAATGAGGAAAAGAATGAATGAATAAATTATTGAATAAATGAAAATATAAATAAATGAGTGAATAAATACATGAATGCGTAAATGAATGAATAAACACTTGAATGAGGTAACGAATGAATGAATAAATGCATGGCTGAATAAATGAAAGAATGAATGAGTGAGTGAATGAATATGTATTATCCGTTGAAAAAGGTATATTTTCAATAATTAGAACTAAAGATAAATAAGAAAGAGAGAGAAAGAGATAGCTAGATTATAAATTTGAATTTGGTGTATACGGGAAAGTAGGCTCGTATAGTTCTAGACGGAACTTCTTGTTTATTTTTAAAAGGTGGGTAGACTAACAATTTAGAGATCCAGATTCCCACTCCCGTTACTGGCGAGGCTTAAAAAAAAAGCTTAAAACTCACTATTTTTTTTTTTTTTTAACTTCCCCAGACCCACCGGTATGCCCATCCTATATTAATGTGTCCCGGTTTCACTAACCAAAAATATGGCTGCCTATATATATGGACAACGTTAATTTTGCTCTGTTACGTTTAGTAAAATTGAACACATATTTCAAGATCTTAAGTAACTTTCAATGAGATATGTTTCCCGCGAAAGGGAACGTAACCTCTTGAAAGTCGGAACATAAAACGATCACACAAAATAAAAATATAATAATAAGATAATAATAGCAAGAAGAAAAAGAGGAAACCTTGCCAATTGAGAAAGTTTAACTCAAAGACATTTAAAATGGTTTTTATTTATTTTTGAACTTTTCAACCATATTTGGTCTTACATTTGCAATTCAATCATCTAATTGATTTCTTTGAAGATGCTCCATTTCATTAAAAATTAATAAATAAATAAATGATGCTACTTACAAATAACCCCCGGAAACTGCAAGCACTTGCATTTGGATACTATCCTTAAAAATCCAGATCAAAAAGTTTCGCGGGAAAATAAGCTCGGTTTGTTCAGGATGATATACTTTATATAAAGTTTGTTCCAAAGAAATTCGTCTGTTAGAACAGGATTTGTATAGGATTGAAATTTCCTCGTAAGCTAGTGCCTAATGTTTTAACAAATGAAATTGAACAAAAATTGCTCAAATCAAAACGTAAGAGATGGAAATAGCCGAGATTTTTCGAATGCAAAAAAAAAAATAATTTTCGATTTGGACAATTCTTTCAAAACTTATTGAGGGGGGGGGGGGGGGCAGTCAGACAGACGGAAAGACTGACCCTATTTCAAAACCTACTTGCAAATTTTTAATTTATCAATATTTATTTAATTACTTAACACTGTCTATTTTTCTAATTTTTAACGATGCATTTACGATACATTAAGATTTCTTTCATTCTTTTTTTAAAACTTGTACGGGAAAGTAGGCTAAAGAGAAAATTAGGCCGCTCCTTTTATTGCTTTTACGAAAATTGTGTATTCCTAATTTGATTTGTCTGCCGTTATTTTCCCCTAATTACTTTTAAGTATCCGATATTTTATCTTTTTTTCGCTTGAAAGTCCTTAAAGTGCATTCTCAAGAAGGAAAAAACTAATAGTATTATCTGTTGTGGGAAGTTGAGTCGTGTGATGCGTATTTTTTCGAATGCTGACAAGATACTTGGAGTAAAGCCTTTTTCATAAGAACTCTTTACGCAAACAATTCTCACATTTTAGGGAAAAAAAATGTTAATTAGTAATACTGGGGAAAGACTTTAAAACCAAAGGGCGGTACTTTTTTTTTTCATAAAGCAATGTAAAAAATTTATTTAAATTTTGATTTACAGTAAACAATGTTTTAATGCAACAAGAGAAAATAGTATATTAGCACCGGTCATTTTCGATGTTAAATATCAATTAATTCTCAAAATGAACGCAGCAATTAAATAACAAGTGTACTGTGCTCTGAAGAAGTTGCTATTTTAGTGAACGAAAAATGAAGGAAAATAGCAGAAATTTTTGTATGGAGACTATGAAAGGCCTATAATATCAGTAGAATATTTTCATAATATTTATGCAATACGTAGTTTTGCTTCGCTCAAGGTTCCAAGAAGATTTAAAAGTTTTAACCCCACTGATTTTCAGCAATTTAGTTCCGTAATCTTGAATGTGAATGGAATTCTCAAATAACCTTTTTATTTGCATTTTTCTTCTTAGTTCAAACTTGTGACGCAGCATCCTGGAGGTCTACGTCGAGAAATAAAGGGTGCTGCAAGGTGCTCATATCAAAACTTTGCTGTTAAAAATAAACGAGATTGCACCAGTTTTTTTGCCTTTTTTTAATGTTCATTTTTTTAGATTGGTGTCTGCCACTGAAAAGTCTCCCAATTTAACTTTATACATTCATTATCATTATACTGTAAATTTAAAATTTTCTTATTTATAGCTGTCTTTTCAGAGCACATTTTAAGGAATTTTCACTGGGCGACATTAAGGTCTGCTTCCCCTAACATCCATGCCCCCCTCCCCTTAAAAAATCATTATTCGTCGAGGTTGTTTGAATTTAAATTTCATACATATATTTTAACAATCTTACTGTTATTGTGACTTTTTTTTACGGATTATACACGATTTAAAAAAAAAAAACAACTTTTTTTTTTTTTGAAAAAGCCCATCTTAATGGCGGGTTTTTGATGAAAATATCCGTGCGCTTTTTCGGGTTTTCCAGGAAGCCTTCAAACATCGATTTCCATTTAAGCAATGTGCTTAGCCATTGTTTTGCTATTATTTTATTTCATAGCGCTGTATAGGTATATCATTTTTAAGTCGTGCATCTATGTCCTATCAACTATTATGTTAAAAAATCTTTAAATTAAAGAAAAAAATCAAATATGAATTTCAAAAGAATTAAATGTTTCTGAAATATTATCGAAAATTCTTTCAGTTAAAATAATATGACTATTTGAGAAGTGAACATTTTATTCTGCGCAGAAACAAATTGTTTGAATAATACTTTTTTGGAATGAAAGAGGTATTCTTTGCAAATCTGATGAAACACATACATGCAAACATGCAATATATTGTCTGCAACTTCCTTCACAATTTTGTTCTCTCACGAAAATGAAATTTATTGGGTAGAAAAGTCAGAAATTAAAAACTAGAACAGTAATTAACTAGTACTTGCTATCAAGTCATGCTATAAACCTTGTATATAAAAATGCATATGGATTATGGATGTAACGAGTATTCGGCTATTATTGGGCATTCGGCTTGGCCGAACACTGGTTAAGGTTGAATTGGTTAAGGTTGAATGGTTAAGGTAAAATTGTACTATAATTATTGCAAAAGAAAACATTAGTATATAGTTTAAATCAATAAAAATAATTTTGAAAAATACAACTTTTTTTAAAACTTTGTTTTAGGTTTGACTGAGCAAAAACAGATTTTAAAGTTGTAATATTGTATTTATATTTAGCCTTTGCTCCCAAAAGCTGGCAATAGTTAATTATGATGAGAATTTGAGAAATTTATGTTGTTATTATTAACAAAGTGGAAGTCAGACTTTGTTTGGGTAGACTGATTTATTGTGAATATTGGGTAAGAGAGAAATGTGAAAAGCCTAGAATATATCAGAAATTTAGACAGCATAAGTTATTGGAGTTTTTGGAAATAAAAATATATTCCAGTTAAGTGCATTAAATTTTAATAGGTATTTTAAAAATAGGTATGGTAAAAAACCCATAAAATAAAAATATTAACATTTAAAATACCTTCATAAATCAGTTTTGAGCAAGGTAAAAGTTTACTAAGCAATATTAGTTCTTTCATTTGAATTAAATAATTAAAATAATGTTAATGCTTACTACCACAAAAACCCGTCATTTCTATTCTACTTGTGGGTGAAGTTCTTAGTTTTATTACATTCAAAACAGTAGAGAAAATAGATTAATTTTAAATAGTTTTAAATTCTTAGCAAACAGAATTAAATCGTACATCATAGATTCTGTGTAATTGGTATTTGACTTGCGAATAACTTTTAATTTTACAAATACTTTCTATTACAACGATTTTCTAGAAATTTTAATATTCGGCCTCCGAATATTCAGTATTCGGCCTAAGACATTGGCAGAGGCGTAGCTAGCGGGGGGGCAAGGAGGGACAGCTGTCCCCGGGCGCAGCGTGAAGCGGGCGCCAAATTAATGTTAATTTATTTTATTTTAAAATGCGAAAAGACAATTATTTGAACTGAAAATATATAAATCTGTTCGACAAAAACTCTCTCTCTAGGGGCATTTTCTTTGAAAGAAGGAAAAGACAAACAATTTTTCGAAGCCAAAGTGTCCCTCGTTTTGCCCTTCAAAGTGAAAGGTCGCTAGTAAAAATGCAAGTTAAAAGGGTTGCTTTTTAGAGCTATTTATCATTTAGGAAGCATGAAAGTTTTTTTAATTCCTTTCCAGGGGCGCCCCGGATGGCGTGGGGGGCGCAAAATCTTTAGTTGTCCCCGGGCGCTGAAAACCCTCGCTACGCCGCTGGACATTGGCCGAATATTCGGCTTCGGTCTGGAAGAAATAGCCGAATATTCAGTATTCGGCAATTCGGCCAATTCACTATTCGTTACATCCGTAATATGGATGCAATTATTAGGAGAATGGTTGCCGTTTAAAGAACATTGCAGTTATCAGACTTCAGCTATTATTTTAGTTGATTTTAAGTAGTTTTTGAAAATCAATCTTTATTTAGTAACCTTGTACCAAGCTGCTATTAAAAAGAGATCTGTTACAATTTATCGGGTATAATCCGTGTCGGTTCAGGCAGGGGAGTACCTTTATAGTCTCAGAAGTTTTTGAATTTCACATATGTTAAAATTCAGAACAAAGTGAGTTATAGGTATGTTTTTGTTTTGCTCAAAAAAAGTCCTGGCCCGAGATACATTCCTCCGGTGCAATTTCACACTTGCGCCGAAGTCCCAGCCACATTCAAAAAATGAAATTTTTCACGGCGGGTAAAAAACTCTTAATATAAAATATATTTTAGAAATTCGAAATGTTAGAGGATCAAGGTTTTTCTAGCTAAGAGCATTGGGATAGGCTTTTAACTTGCTGAAATTTTAACACAAAAATATTTTTTACTTGGAAGATATTTGGAGGGAAAAAGTTAATGTATCTGGTTTTGAAACGAGACGACTCAAGTTATAGATAAAACAAATAGTGGTGTTTCGTGCATATGCTTTGTTTTTTTAAACTTCCTTATGAAAGAAAAGGAAGGAAAATGCAAAGTGATTTAAACCTATGTTGATTTTGCCCCCCCCCCCCCTGCAGCGTTCCTCTTTCTTTTTCATAACATCAATAGTAGGATATGGAAATCAACGATAAAAAGCTATTTTTTACTGAATAGCACATATATTAAAATTAACAACTAATAGATTTGAACTCTAGTTATGAAAAAAAATGAGAAATGATATTTAATAAAAATAAATGAAATCAATAAATATTTTAAAGTAGCGTTCAATAAGATTGGGCAATGTATGTCTGTCTGTTTGTCTACATGTATTTTTTTTGTGGGAAGGGGGGCGATATGTTTCTACTATTTATTAAGAAAATTAAATTTGGATAATTTGGACTTGATGAGACCAATATATGACTATGTTATAGAGAAAACTGTTAAATACATGGCAAAATCTTCTAAATTTTTCTAAAAACCGTTGAACGCAAAAGTGGAAGCTCTCCTTTTCAAGGAATGTAGTACTAAATGGTATTAACCAACTGTAAAAAAATATAAAAAATTGAGATTTGCTTTTTTGCAAAACAAAAAATAAATAAATAAATAAAAATATAAAAGATTTTTTTTTTAATTTTCAGAAGGCTGCAGCAAAAACATTGAACAGATATCCTAAAATGTAGCTTTTCATCTTAAACAGAATCTAATTATCTTGCAAATAAAACAAACTGCGTCAAAATATCTTGCACCGTTCAGGAAATAGAGCACTTGAAAGTTTTTGTCGAAAATTGCAAGTGAAAAAATTGCGCCTGCATCTCGGGCCAGGAATTTTTTTGAGCAAAACAAAAACATACCTATAACTCACTTTGCTCTAAATTTCAGCATATGTGAACTTCAAAAACTTCTGAGACTATGAAGGTAAGATTTCATTTTTACCTGCCAGAATCGACACTGACTATGCCATTGTTCCGTTTTGGAAGGGATAACGGTGTGTTTATGTATCGAAATGTTGAAGATCAGACTGGATAAAATTCATGTAGATTGTTGTTGTTGTCGAGTCCTCGTGCGTGACGAGAAAGAATGGGTACGCTGCTCCTGAGTCTAACGGGGCCCTTATAAGCATTAGTCCGATTTCCGCCCCTTTTTGAAAGGTCTCTTAATTTTTGAACCAACTCCCAGATGAGAGACCGTCACCTCGGGTTGGCACCCCCAGAGGTATCGTTCCACTTGGAGGACATTGGAGCCACGACCTATTTAACGTGCACCAGCTCCCTTTAGCGTACACGGACACTAAAGCAACCAAGCGCGATAGGTTGTCACTCTCCCAAACACTGACCTCAGTCAATGTTGCTTCACTCTCGGTGTGCAACGGGAACCGAGCTTCTACCGACTGGTCCACTGCGGGACAATTCATGTAGATCACAGAGGTATTTAATTCAACTCAGCTGGATTATATAAAAGATTATATACAATTATGTACAACGATATACAGTAGATGTAAGAATATTTGCAAACATTTGATGAGGCCATTTCCCTTTGGGAACAAAGTCCTAAATCGAATCACAATACCGAACAGGTACTAAAGAAAACAGCAGGCAGTTTACGTCCTGCTATGACGGGAGTCTCCAGGTATCTCCTCGATCCTTGTCTGAGATGCACCTCGGATATTTTTTTTGGGGGGAGGGGAGCGTGACCCAAACAAGCAAATTTTTTTGATTAGCTCCCATTACGGCGCTACGATCGTTTATATTTGCTAGTTGAAATCTTACTGGATCATTCCAAGGCGCCACGAAGTCTATGTACGCACTTCGTACTCACGTACTTCGGAACACATCTGAGGGATTCTGGAAAATCGGGTTTCTAAAGCTGGAAACCCGACAAAGATGCTCCGAGGGTCCACTTTCATTCACTTGCCAGATAGTCTGGCGCCGAATGTTAATCACCCGACCGGGCAAAAGGGGTGCGCTCCTTACACCAAATAATTTTTTCACAACAATGCAAAAATAAAAAAATAATAAGGTGTTTTGAGTTGAATTAATTATTTTTTTTTGATCATCAATACATTAAAAAAAAATAAATTAATAATGTAATGCATGCTAAATGTTAGTTTTTAATATACATTCGTGTAAAAATAAATAAATGAACGGAAATAAGTAAATAAAATTTTAAAAGAGATTCAAAAACATTGAGTGCCTGTCTCCGGATATCTTTAGAAATACCTATATAAAGGAGCAAAAATAGTCCAAAAACGAAAATAGAAATTTCAGGTCTTGATAATGACAAATATTACGACATTCAATTTTTCCTCTAAAGTAAATTTTTTCAGTATGCAGTAAATTTTGAAAAAACTCACTTTACCTAGAGTGGGGTTTTTCAAGTAGACCCGCCCAAAAACACAGTTGTGTTTTTTCGGCTGGGCTCACTTTGGCGATCCCTGTTTATTCTCGACTTTTCCACTGTTATTTGCATAAAAAGCAGCTTCCGTTCATATGTTCGTGTGCTCATTTGCAATAAAATACGAACCTATAGCATCTAGTCTACTATCATGGAATTTAGCACTAAATTAGTTCGGGAATTGTAAATGTGCGGCTAGAAGCGATTTTTTTTTTAAATTAAGAATTCCTTTTTTTTTTAGTTTTATTTAAGGCCATTCGCTAATAGGAGACAGAAAAAATTCTTCACAGTTTCAATTTTTATACAATTCGAAACCCCAAGTTTTTCTGCGTGAAACTTGATTTTTCCGAGGAATGTAATCTCTTGGTCTGCGATGACGTTGAAGGAGGGGGAAGCAAGCCAGGAGCTCTCTCCCAGAAATTTTATGGAATTGACGCCCTAAAAAAATAGTTTTAGGCTTTCTTTGATAACGTATTAAGAAATGGAAGGTAGGGATTCCCTCCCGACATTTTTTGAGAAACTGAAATAATTGTAAACTATCTTTGAAGAGTTAATGAAATGAAGAGTTCGGCTGTCCCTTGACGTTTTTTAACTGTAATTTATCAGTAGGAGAAGGATCTTTGAGGGCCCTCCTCAGCAAGAATTTCGAAACTGAAGTATTAAAAACCCAATCTTTAGCTATCTTAGGTGATTTTAGAGGAAAGAGTGTTTAATCTTCTCCAGTAATTTTTCATAACAGACAGCCTAAAATTGAAATTTTAGGCTATGATAGTTGTTAAGGGAAAGAAAAGGCTAGGGTCGGGGTTTGCTCCCGACTTTTCTTTTGAAATTGAAGTTGATTTAAGACTGTCTTAGCTGACTCTAGGGGAAGAAAAAATTCGGGGGCTTACGCTCGGACATCTCTAAAAGTAAATTTAGGCTATATCTGATAACAATAGGGAAAAGAGGTATTAAAGGCTCTCCCCCCCCCCCCAGGAAAATTTTCAAAATTGAAATCTTAAAAACGCATTTTTAGATCATCTTTGGTGAAGTCTTGGGAAAGTAGGTTCGGAAACTTTGTATGGTGCTTTTTCGACATTGAAGCTCTAAAAATTTCAATTAGCCTATCTTTTTTTCTGTTAATTCCAAGCCGCTTCTCTCGGGAAATTTTTCGAATTTTAAGTTCCAAGTTTAACAGAAATTATTTTTTGTTAAGGAAGAAACAAAATTTTTTAAAGCTTTATCTCCTTCCTTTTTCTTTTTTGCCGGCACCATCTGTACTGACTGGGCGACAACATCTCGGCACTGAGCGACATTACTGTCGCCCACTTTCTATCTTATTTTATGCCCTGTGTCTTTCTATTCTAAGTTTTGCGCTTAAATTGAATTAACTGCCTTTGAAAAAAATTGTATAGTTTCTTTTATATTTTTGTAATTTTGATTTAACTTAATACTAAGATACACATTTATATATGTACTAGTAAGTCCGGCGGTCATAAGAAATGACCGCTGTTCTAGATATTATAAATTGTAATTAAAATGATTTGTACAAAGGTGTCTGCTAATTCAAACTGAATTACCCAGGTCAGGCGGCGAGGAAGCCCCTTCGCTTACTGCCCCACACTACTATATAGTTATTTACTATATAATCAAATTGTTTGTGAAAAATATATATTTATCATCGAAATAACTTATTGAAAATTTTATTATACTTTTAAAAACAAAAGTTTATATAATATATATATATAAAGTTTTAGAGAAACTGGGCAAAAAGAGCGTTGCCACTCTAATAAGAAAAATATAAAAAGCGCAGACGATAAATAAATAAATTAAAAAGCAAGGAAGGATTAAATTAAATTCGCGTATACATTAATTTTTAACGGAGATTGCAAATACAGCGAAGCCTCACTCAATATACTAGATAAACGTTTCGATTATTATTAGTATATTTGTTACATTTGTTACAATAACAATGGCAACTGTGATTATATGGTTGGAAATGAGGGAAACAATGCAAAATTAAAATAAAACGTGTCAAAAAAATCATTGAAAAATTAAAATATAATAATTAAAAAAAATAATTGAGTCACAACTTTCATTTTTGTAGCGATGAGTTTCTCGGGTCGTAAACATTAACCGTGCCGAATGTGGTCCCGATCGGTAAAACGGCCTGGGATTCTAGGCCGACAGACTAAGCCACTTATATATAAGAAGATATATGCACAGTAAAACTTCTTAACGGACACTTCTCTGCTACTGAAATATTCTTTATCCTGCTGGCTTCCGCTATCGAGAAGTTTATATAATATATATATATAATACGGTTAGCTAGTCGTGGGAAAATTCTAATTCTTCAAAGAGTCAAAGAGTGTCACGGTTCGGGAACTCATGGCCTAAAACAATGTAAAAGTTATTAAAAGAAAAGAGAGATAGGTATATAAGTATTTTCTTTGGAAAGTTATTTTATTTTGTATTAATTGAATTTTCTATTTTTTGCTCATTTTTTTCGAGCCAAAGTAATAATAATTATCGAAAATATCGAACGGATATTCGCGCTACCAAAATAGCAAATAAAACTTCTGTCACTTCGGGTGAAACCGTTAATTTCTCAGACAACCTACAGATGGCGGTGTATCCGTTAGCCGTGGGAAGAAATCCGCCAATGTTCTGCTCATCCTTGCGTAGGTTGAAAGAGCGTATTGTATTTATTTTCAGTAGTTCCGAAGCGGACCGCGTTGACAGACAGTGGAGGAGAATCTTTAGATTTATTTGTTCGGTTCATCAACGTGTCGTGATAGTCTTTTTAACAAGCGAGAAAGTGAAAGCGAAATTGAATGTCAAGGAACTTTTGAAGTCGCAATTTGGTGCAGGGAAGATACTTTTCGGTACAATTTAAAATTTAAATAATTGATGGGTAACATTCATTAAAAAAGAAAGCATATCATAATGTTTATCAAAACAAAAATGCATTCGAGCAGTGAGATTTAAAATAAAACGATACCTTTGAAGTATATTTATCAGAGTAATGTAAATAATTTATTGACTGATTTCATTGGCGTGATTGTATTTTTCTTCTTTTAATTCAAAAACCTTTCCAAAGATAAATGTCTGAACTGTTAAGTGTTTTTTAAGGCAAAAATATTAACGTTTTTGACCTTAGAATAGTGAACTATGTGTTTCCGGTATCAGAAAAGTTTCTTTTTTTGACGCAAAGCCAAAAACAATGTCTGACGGAGTTTCACAGAAAGGTAATAAATTGCATGAGCATATTGTTATTAAAAACTGATGTTACAGGTCTCTTGCACAGAGTGATCACAATTCAGTTTTATAATTAATTATTCATTTGACGTCGTATGTAATCAGCAAAGTAATGTGTTTCCATAGAAACTGTGCTTTTCTGATTGAGTGTTTTATAGCAAAGAAGGCAATATCGCACACGTTTTGATCTGTTAAACGCAAATGCTCTTTAAATCGTTTTGTTTAACGGCAATCTGTTTGTTCCAAGTGCGTGGTGAAAAGAATATGTAACATAAAAACAAGCATCTTGCGCAGTAAGCGTGTTAATATGGTGCCAGATTTAAACTGAAATTTATAAGCCTATAAAAATTTGTATAATACTCATCTTAGTCATAAATTGAGAGTCACTTCATCTTCAGAAGTACTACTAAAAATGTGATTCTAAAATCATAAATTCTTCACATGATTGCTGTTTATTGTGTTTTCAATTCATCAAGCATTTTCCAAGAACTTATCAAATGACACATCTTCATCTAATGAAGTCATTCTTCCATGAAGTAACGATGAACAAGAACCACCTTGTTCTTTTCGTGATTCTCTCAATGGTGCTATTCTGTGCGTATGCCAGACACGGTCGCAGTCAACAAGATGACGCTGGCGAATGCGCTGAAGTCTGTTGGTGCAAAAGGGAAAGTCTCACCTGCAGAAGATTGAACACTCTGCAAGCCATTCCCATCCTGGAAGGGGATAAACTCTCTATCACAGAAATGTAAGTCTTTCTTTTTTTTTTTTTTTTAGAAATTACTTTGAACTTAATCATGTCTGGGGCACTTGCATGCTTATAAATGACTAGAGTTTTAGTTTTATATTTTGTATCAATCACTAATTGCATAAACATTACGAGTTCAATTCCAATCATTTCGCTATTATGATATCGTCGGTATACAAGAGAAACTGACCAAGTCAAAATTTTAGGAAATTAAATTTAACTGACCTGAACGTAAATAATTGCGTAGAAAATGGTGTTTTTGTTGCTGATAAGAAAACATCACTTTTGATTCTAGTAGTGTCATTGACTTGGTCCATTTTTTCCTGAAAAGAACTTGCTTTAGACGGTTCTTTGGTTTGTTAAATTCAATTTCGTAAAATTTTGGCTTGGTCAGTTTCTCTTGTATACCGACGAAAGGACTTGTGCTTTTCGGCACTGACTCTGCGTTGTTTAGTTATATTGTACGTCCAAGATCACTAAAAAGCCTAAAAACTTGGATTCAAACATTGCAGCATGTAGTAATAATAATAGATCAAGCACTATTTTTAACTCATTTAAAATAATTGAAATCGAACCCAGCTTTATAAACTAAATGAATGATATTTTAAAAAAGCAAATTTGACTTTGATCCTTAAATAGGGTTGTTTTAGAAAGATTTTGTTTAGATACAGTAAATTAACAAATTAAACCTGAATGTTATGTTTAACCTGATATTAAAACTGAAATATTATGCTTAAATTACATCATTACATTTAAAGAATTTTTCACATTATATATGAATTTATTTGTTAAGCATTTGCATATTTCAATTAGAAACTTGAACTTAAAGTAAAACTATCGTATTTTCATGCAAAATTCTGCGTTGTGAACTTATTGCTTTTCAAAGGTAATGGTTCACTCCACGAAAAATTTCTTACAGGTGAGAAATATATTGTATTAAAAAATACTAATTGAAAATGGTAAAATTAATTTAAATAATTGGCCTTAAGAAACCAACAAAAAATTGTTTGGTTTCTTAAGGAAGATTTTTTTTAAATTGCGGTTTTTAAATCTATATTTTTAAAATGAAATATAGGGATGGGACATAAAGTTCTCGTTCTCTATGAAATGACCCTAATGTAACCTCGTGCTTGAAAATGAAATAAGCAAGAAAAGTAATTTGAATGAATATGTCTTAGAAAAGAAAATCATTCGTCTTTTCTATTATGGAGCGGTCATAAATTAAGTCTCACTCTTTTTCAATATATTTGACCCTCTTTCCCCCTTTGTCACAAAATATCACATTTCCTCATCACCCCTACCTTCCTTTGTCACATCACATGTCACGCTATATTACATAAGAATGTGTACTTGCAGTACAGATAGAACGCACTGCGTTATAGATCTTGTTTCTAATTCTATTTTTGAACTTTTAATGGAATTTGTGAGTATAACAATAATGATTACATGTGTGCTTAATTTGTATAAAATGAGGTTACTAATAGAGATAATTAGCATAGAACAATAAAAATACATTAGTTGTTCGAATTCTGAAAAAATGACAAACGCAATTTTAATCTTAAAAGTGTAAATACCCTAGAAAATTTCCTTTAAAACTTTTAAGAAGAAGCAAATTTAAACCTTTATCAGCATCGGTGTTTACGATACAAAATAATCAATGAAACTAAAAAATCAAATTATGAAAATCAAAAAAACTTTTAAAATAAATTAAATGGCTGATTTTAAATGTTTTTAATGAAACCAAAATATGTAATGTTCCTTGAGTGTTAAATGTGTGTTCTTGGCTACCCCTCCCCTTGGCTACCCCCTCACAAACACCCCTGTTACAAATTCTCGAATCCCCCTTCCCCCTCGAGGCGTGACATCCTTTATGAATGACCCTCAGCTTTTAGTATTGTGCGTCAATTACCTCAACTTTTAGTAATGTGCGTCTATCCTAAATCTACCATTTGCATTGCTCAAAAGTATTATAAATACAAAAAAATGTTTTTGCTCCTTTTAAAAATAAAACTTGAATGTTCTACAGTTTTATAAAAAAGAGTGACCTGGTTTAAACAAATTTAATTATTCTCTAAGACCTAATTAATTTTGAAATTATTATTTTCTCCTTTCGAGTTGTGTTCAAGAATATTTTAAGGGTATTGATTATGCCATGCGTTCGTATCATTCTATGAACTCATTTTTGGGGAAATTAACTTTACAAAAAAAAAACTTTTAAAGCAACATGTGTGTATGTATTCCGTTGTTGTTTTTTACTTATAATATACATTGAATACATACACTTTGACCCTTCTCCTTCTGGAAAATTTCGTAAGGTCGGGCCTGTAAAATTGCAAAACGCATACTATTAAAACAGTTACGATTACAATTCTTTATCTCTAAAATACTCTTTGAAATTTAAAAATTAAGTAGCGTATTTAGAACGGCTCTATAAAATCGAAATGCAGAAGAAAAAGCAAAAGTTCTAACAAAATGAAAAGTCAATGTTAAGGGCGCAAAAGCAATAAAAATTGTAGACAAGTGTTTCGAGGTTACGAGAAGCCCTTTCTTGAATGCAAAAAATGTGAGCTTAAAAGTGCAAAATAATCCATAAACAGCCTAATGTACTAGGGTCAGGTGGTGTAAAGTGGTCAATGGGGTAAAGTGGACATACGGCAAATAAAAAGCTATAGGTTTAAAATAAATAAAAGAATTGGTTTGAATTTTTTATTTTAGCTTTTAATAATTAAAAATTGAATTTTACATACAGAATTATATTAAAAGTAACTCTTTAGGTGGCGAAAGCACTCGATTTGTTTGTTTAAACAGCCCTTTGGAATTGAAACAGCTCTTTTAATTTCTCTCTGACATTTTGTTTAAAAGAATTTGCAGCAAATAGACGATGCAGGTAGTTTTACCTCAGATCTCAAAAATACTTCCTCACTAACTGCAAAGCTAGATTTACTTTATATATTATTTTACCGTAGTTTAAGTAAGGTGGGGTAAAGTGGTCATAGTATTAGGCTTAACATGCACCGATGTTTTAAAATTACTTTAGGTTAATTTATGTGCTAGACCAAGGATTGAATTTTCTTAGGAATTCACAGGGGCTCAGTTTCCATATTTATTTTCAAATTTTAACAATTAGAGGGAATTCAAGCTTATTTACTCAAGAAAAGAAATTTTGAAGACTGCAGTGATCGCACTTCTTTTGTTAGAAATTAAGCCACGAGACAGATGTCAATTACATTTTAAGTAATTTCACTAATACTGTATCATTTTTGAAAAACTGTTTAGAAAACTGGAACTAACACAACTAAGATCAAATGCAATAGAGATTGAAATTACTATAATACAGTCTTCTTACAATAGTGTGTTTAGTATTGAAAAATTTTTAGAAGCACTTTTTAATACAAGAATTTTCAAGTATCAATGATTCATTTATAAACAGATTTATTGTAGGTATTATTAAGTTGTAAATTATTAGACCTAGCAGTGCTTCGAACAATACATGGAAGGGGGAGAGAATTAAAAATAGCTAAGTTAAAATATGTATTTTTCTCCCATTGATTTTTAATAAGCTATAATTATCCAGAACTCTTTTATTAGCACTATTTTCTTAATATGTTATTTAAGTAATTTAGTCATCAATTAAAGGCTATTTTAAATTTTTTCAAGGAAAATTTTAAATTTCATATTTATGTTTTATTATATGTATTGAGTTAAAAGACAGACTTAAAATCTAATAGTTGGGTAATAAAACCCAAGAATACCTACTATTATGTGTCCTAACATGTTTCGGTACGTAACTTCGTTTTAAGACCATATATGCAGCAGCTGAAGAGACTGAAGTACCTTTCGAGACGTTACGAAGCTGAGGCTAATTTTGACCATAATAGAGGACATAAATAAATTCAGTTGAGGGAAATAAAGTTGTTTTCGTTCTAAAATGAGCCTTTGTTGAGTATATTGAAGTATTATGGTTATTAATACCTTTATATAGTTTTTTTTTTTCACTATGACCACTTTACCCCATGCACTACTCACTTTACCCCACCCCATGGGGTAAAGTGGTCATACATACATCCCAGAAAGAAGGTGTCATAAAATTATTTTACTTATTTATTTTCTGCTCAAAATTTAATGCAATCTGTTCTTCAATAATGTAATGTAAAATAACAGGCAAAAAATCTGAAGGTTTAGAACAAATTCTTATACTTATTGGCAAAGAAAGTTGAAAAACGTTGATTTTATGACCACTTTACCCCACCTGACCCTATATTTTTTAAGATTGAACGTTCAAGAATTAAAACTCAACAGCAGCTTGAAAGCAGATTTTCCCCCATTTCTTTTTCAATTTCTGCCATCACGGCATTACAATAAAGGGAAATGAGACGAACGCAACAAATTTTCAGTTTTCTTTGAAAGTGATCGATATGACTCATAATACTTTGCTAAAATTTTTGAATAATTAATTTTCCTATCGTATTTCCATTTCAATTTCACGAAGACGCATTTTACTTAAGAAAGTTTATGTTATTCCACTTTCTCACAGCTTTAAGGCCAATAGATCTCAAAGATCAAAGTTCAAATTAAATAAATAAACAAACAATATAAAGTAACGTAACATTTAACCATAAGATGAAAGTTAGTGTCGTTATAATTTTCGTTCGCAATATTTTCAGTTCCCGCCTACTTTAAGGCCAATAGATCTCAAAGATCAAAGTTCAAATTAAATAAATAAACAAACAATATAAAGTAACGTAACATTTAACCATAAGATGAAAGTTAGTGTCGTTATAATTTTCGTTCGCAATATTTTCAGTTCCCGCCTACTTTAAGAATACACAGAAAGATTTCCTTGAATTATTAAACACCATATCGTAAATATTTGCACAATATCATCTATCTTATATTACGTCAAAGCCTTCGTTTTTACACGTTTTTAATTTTATAATGTTAGAATTGTCTTTATCCTCTTCAGAAACCAGAACTAAGCACAAACAATTTTGACGCAATTTTTTGGTTCTCTGATTTAAAAAATGGTTACAAAAGAAAATAACTAAACAATTTTTTCTAAATTTTAATTAATAATTAGTTTGAGCAATAATTAATGCCCAATTTCCATGTTTAAAACAAGTAAAATATCTGTTGATTAATTTCGAAAACAATTGAATGTTTTAGCCTTTAAATTGCACAAACAGTAGTTAATAAACATTATTTTAAAATGTACCCAATTGGGTACACTTGGAATGAAGAGGTTAAATAACCTTAGTTTTGAGTTTCGACCTTATATTTACAACTGATTGTCTTACGTTTTATTGGAAACAACTGTGTATTTTGAAATTCAGAGGAGCTATTTCAGATTTTTTTTGCAACATTTGCATTTAAAAATAGCGGTAAAAAAAGGGGAAAAAGAAAGAAAGGAAAAGAAATCAAAGCTTAAAATTAAAAGAGGGGCCCCTCCAGAGGAAATTCGGATCCGTTTTCGCACCCTTCACAAAATTCAAATCAATCAAAACGGACCCTTCACAAAATTCCAAGCTTCCAAGTCGTACTTTTTACACCATTATTTATTGTAAAATCAGCAAATAATAATAAAAAATTTCCCTCACTATATGCTTAAATTTTTAATTTTCACAAAAATATTTGATTTTTCACAAAAATCTCTTTAGAATTCACAAAAAACGGGCCCTGGTAAAAAATGCTGGATCGACCCCTGCTAAAGGACGTTAGTGCATGAAATACAATGAAAGATGAAATGTAGCCATTATGTATTTTTGTCTTGTTTACTGTTTTTTCGCTAATCGGGTAGGTATCTAACTATGGGTTTTGCAGTTTGCTTTTTGTCTGTTAGATTTTTTAAAAATGTTATGTATGCAGTATACATATGTACGTATATATGTATGGATCAGAGATCACTTGAAATTAGGAAAAATTACTACTTCAACAGGGTTGTAGGCAGTTGGAATAGCTTACCGGAAGCGACTGTTAATTGCAGTGGGGTAAAAACATTTAAGAAAGCTCTTGATGTTCATTTGGGACTGCTAAATTGACTAGGACCAGCCTAGCTGCGCCCTGAGCCTGTTGCTGGTCGTCACTTTTGTATTTGTATTTGTATTTATATTACTCTGCAAAGGAAAATGGACGGGGCTTTTCTGTACGAAGAAAGGATAGTTTCAGTTTTCGAGGGCACGTCGTCGGAATCGCATTGAAAGGTGCGAAATTATGTTGTAATAAATGAAATGAATGTTACAAAAAGTATTTCATTGCGTTCCATGAGCTATGAACTTCTCCAAAAACCTACAAGATCTCAAGAAAGGAATAATTAATTTAAAATTGTCTAAAAGAATATTTTTTTTAACACCACTCTTGTTTAAACTTTCGGCGAAATGTTTGTATAATTACCTGAAAAATATTCGGAAACATTAAGAATCTAAGATGCAAAAATTTTAGTTTTACATTAATTATAAAGTCAGCAAAAAAGAATTCTTAAAAGAAAGAAAGAGAGGGCGGGGGGAAATTATTATCTTTTCAAAAATCGGTTAATTAGATTAACACCATAACTTTTAAACAAAAGTTTCTTTTAACGGAAATTGCTATTATATCTGTTGACGCATTGATTTTTTTACCCTCTATAAGGTCTTTTTTACCTATTACTGCTATTTTAAGACAATTCGTATTTTCATTCAAGCTAGTAAAAAATTTTTAATTTTTAGCTCTCGCCTCCTGTTTTTGCTCGATGGTATACGCTTCCCATATTTAAATAATGATGTACGTATCACGTGATAAGTACTTCCGTCAGCCTTAAAAATATATTACCTTTTATTCTTACTTCCCCAAACGTAACATATAAGATATCTCCTGTATTAAAGAAATACAAAATTAATTTAAATACTTTTAAAGTGTCGATAGTGTGGCGTAGTGGTAAGGCGCAGGTCCCGTACGCCCAGATCGCTGGTTCAAACCTGGCCCAAGTCGGTGGATTTTCAAGATGCAGAGAATCGTCTGCGCCCATGTTGTATGATTATGCGGCATGTTAAAGATACCTTGAGTAGACATCTGGCTTGGATGCTCTTGGCTAAATTAAATTCCTAGTGCAGTCTGCATCAATGAGGGGCTCAGGTGCCGCCATCTAGGGGAGAGCGTCCAAATTCACATGCGCCGAAGGTACCACACTCATTGTGGCGCCGTTGAAAGAGATGGTACCAATTTCTGGGGAACGCACTAGGTTTGTAATTGGGTTGAACCAAACTCAACAGCCCCATAAGGAAAAAAAAATAATCTTAATGTATATTATAAAATTATTCATGCTTGATTTACTCTTCGAATTAAACTTCAGCCTCAATGAACGTTTTGTTCAAACCATACGAAGTTAAAAGGTATTGTTTGGACGCTTTAATTTACCGAATTTATATCAGATTCGTATTGCATTTCACAGGGACTACTCACATACTGAGACATCACATTCAGGGCTAAAGCATCTCCTTGAAGCATTGCAATTTCAGGTTCAAGGCGACGCTCTAGACCAGTGGTCACTGTCGATCGCAAGCTACTAGAAGCTCGCGGGAAAGTTTTCGATAGATTGTAGCGGCGCTCAGGTAATTAATATCATATCACGAACGGTCTTTCAATTATTTAGTGCAATGTTCGCTTTATAGGCGTAGGCATTTCAAATCATTTTTAATATTCATGGAAATGAGGTAGTTATTATGTTTGATAGTCATCATATCACGAACGGTCTTTCAATTATTTAGTGCAATGTTCGCTTTATAGGCGTAGGCATTTCAAATCATTTTTAATATTCAGGAAATGCAGGTAGTTATTATGTTTGATAGTCATCATATCACGAACGGTCTTTCAATTATTTAGTGCAATGTTCGCTTTATAGGCGTAGGCATTTCAAATCATTTTTAATATTCAACGGAAATGAGGTAGTTATTATGTTTGATAGTCATCATATCACGAACGGTCTTTCAATTATTTAGTGCAATGTTCGCTTTATAGGCGTAGGCATTTCAAATCATTTTTAATATTCACGGAAATGCGGTAGTTATTATGTTTGATAGTCATCATATCACGAACGGTCTTTCAATTATTTAGTGCAATGTTCGCTTTATAGGCGTAGGCATTTCAAATCATTTTTAATATTCACGGAAATGCGGTAGTTATTATGTTTGATAGTCATCATATCACGAACGGTCTTTCAATTATTTAGTGCAATGTTCGCTTTATAGGCGTAGGCATTTCAAATCATTTTTAATATTCACGGAAATGAGGTAGTTATTATGTTTGATAGTCATCATATCACGAACGGTCTTTCAATTATTTAGTGCAATGTTCGCTTTATAGGCGTAGGCATTTCAAATCATTTTTAATATTCACGGAAATGAGGTAGTTATTATGTTTGATAGTCATCATATCACGAACGGTCTTTCAATAATTTTACCGAAGCAATTTGCTAGGCGATGCGCATTTTAATTCAAATGTTGCTCATTTGATTTAGAATTTTAATTTTCAGCTGATAAATATATAAAGTTAGTACGCTAAGCCGAACTTTAAAAGAAATTATTAATTTAATTCTTAAACGAATCTTCAATAGAAATCATTTGAATCTTCCTTCTAAAAACCTCAAACACGTGCTGCGAAGGATCGAAACTTGGCAGATTTTCTCGAGCCCACGTTCAAAGTCGCGAAAATTTACCTACTTAATGACTAATGGATCATATACTCTTATGTCGGACAGTTTTTTCTTTCTTCTATATCCAATATATTGAAGAAACTATTAGACACATGAAAATTTTCGAATTTCGACGGGCTTACACGTTTTGAGGTGTGCGGAACAAGTTTTGACCATTAAAAAAAAAAGTCTGTATGTCTGTCTATGTGTGGCCTTTTTTGTAGCCGCGATAACTCAAAAAGTATTGCATGGAATCGATCGAATTTTTTTACACACATGGCCCCTGGTGGAAACTGGTGCTGATTAGTTTTTGGCGCGGATCCATTCGAAGGAGTTAGAACAATCGAACGTTTTTTTTTTCCGATTAGCGTAGGTGCTCAATGATAAAAGGTGTTAATTATATTCTAGCACCAATTGCGCCAAGGGAGCAGAGACTGTTTTGTATTGTAGTGTTGCCATTTGTCCTACATGTTAACAAATGAAATTCCTAATAATACTTTAGGCATTTTTAGGCTTTGCTGGTTGCTAAACCTTTTAATTAGTTTATATCTTGATTTAAAATAACTTTTTTATCTACAGGGGAGATCCTTGTACCTTGGGTCAGTTTTTTTCCGAGTGTCACTACTTCTAAAACAACAATGATATTTACAAGTTACGATTGGTACCATATTATTCAAGGATCCGTGATAAAAGTATTATCTTCACATTTACTTCTTATAAAGTTTACATTGAAAAAATTTAAATGACCCAAGGTACAATGAAACTCGCTGTACCTTGGGCCACCACTTATTGTACCTCAGACCACACCTACTTTGAGCCAAATTGTATAAGTAAATTAAGTCAATAATCTGGTTTAAACAGTAAGTACCTAAATACACTCAAATAAATTAAAATTTATATTTGATGAAACAAAAAAAATTAACGTATTTATTATTACACACATCAATATAATGTTTTAAAAATAATAATAACAAAAATGAACCCAAAAGTTTCTTCAAAAAATAAGATATTCAAATAGAATCAAAACCCGAAAAAAATACAGGGAATGATAATCCACCCAGTCTGCCGATTACTGGTGGTGGGAGAAAAACAACTATGGTCTTCTTTCAGGACTTCATTCACATCGGTTTCTTGAGGCCACACAGTGGATGTCTTCTCTACTCTTCTGACAAATTTAACTGTTAGATTACAATCGCTCACTTCTTTAATTTGTCCTATGTAATGTTTTGCTGTAGTTTTTGTAGCGAAAGACACACCCACCCATTTATTCAGGTGATTCTTCATGGGTGATTTTGTAAGTAATTCTTCATATATTGCTTCTTCTTCATGTTCTTCCTCATTCCTTTTAATTAATTCTTGAATATTAATATTACTTTCATCAGATAACTGAGAGGCACAAACGAATCTTTGGATGATGGATCAACTTTTTTCTATTGTTTGATTTTTCGCTGATATCATTAAACAGGGCTGTCCTTATTTTATCTTTTTTTTCTTTGCCACCTTCTTATTTTCACCTTCCCCTCTCCTTTCTGTCTCTGCTTCAGTTTCCTTTTTTTCTGGGGCGTCAGTAAGAACTCTGCACTTACCGGGTTTTCTGCCCTTGTTTGTTGGCATAATTTTTGTACGCTCTGATTCAGAAATCGGCCTTATTTCTTCCACTGGTTTTAATGTTATACCAGGAAAAAGTTTTTCATCATATGTTGGTGTTAATATTGCACTTTAAGGACCAGCACAAGGATTAATGTGAGCAGTTGGTTCAAGGTTTGGTATTTCAGATACTGAGCTTGCAGAATATTCGTTGTCAGGGAAGATGTTTTGTTTGATGGCCCATAATCCGGATGAAGAAAAATCAGATATTATGTTTACGGGAGTAATGGCTAAGGGGTAGGCTTTTCCTGTAATGTCAGCTACATCATAGACAGGGCCCGATTAAGGCAGTCGGGGGCCCAAGGCGCAACATTATAGTATTGGGTATAATGTATAGCGCGGAAATACAAATACTGGTGGTACAGCATTTCTAACTGCGTAAATGCATGCAATCAGAGTGGTATTAAATCCCCTTTCACTTGACGTAATTCCAAATTTTTTGGAAGCAATAATCATGGGTGGATTTTGCACAGATGAAATCCCCGTTTCATCCACATTAAAGATTCTTTCCGGAGTTAATTTATACTTTTGCACAACACTTGCATACTTCTCAAAAAACTGCTGAACAATAGGCTTGTTAAATGCAGATGCTCGAGCGATACTAGTAGGACGTGGTGTTCTTAGTGATAACTCTAGATTTCGCTTCCTAAAATCAACAAGCTATTGTTCTCCAGCTTAGAAATTGGTATCCCAAGATGGTGGATATTTTCCCCATTGGCCTTTGCATACTGATAGGCTAACTTTTTTATATCTTTTATTGAAAGTCCATAGTGCATTAAACCGGCAGTTAATATATAATCCCTCAGAGACTCCTCTTCTTCTTTGCGAAAAACCTGCCATAACAGACTGTTATTTATATATAAAAAATCAACATCTCCACGCTTTTCTGTGTGCATCTAAAGTCTTTGGAGAGTAGTTCGAGACACATTGCATTGTTTTGCAACTGTCTCAGCCGGCACTACACTTTTTTTTAACTAAATCGACTGCTTGTTTTAAATTTTCTACTGAAACTTTGGGTTTTTTATTTTCCCTCCTTACTTCTTGGCATCCAAAAAATAAAATGCACATAAGCGATTCACTTAAAAATAAAAATAAAAATAGATCATTGTACCTTCTGCCGGCCCAATTTACAATGACTATATGTAGTTTAAGGTACAATGCAATACAAATATTGGAGTAGGTAAGGTTTTCTCCAAAGTCTGTCATTAAATTACTTAAAGTCTACATATATTTTAAACTAGACAGAGTGCTAAACAAGCATCAATTATTAGTTTTAAAAATTTTGACTTACCTTTATCATAAAAAAAAAGAACGATGTAACTGGAAAAAAATTACTTTTGACAAGACAAAACAAACATTCACGTGGGAGAACAGAACAAAGAAGGTTATAACAACCAAAACCAGTTGTAGGAAGTTCCATCAACCCTATGTTGCCACACATAACTAAATTCTCTTTAAAATACAACTTTTTCTTGTAGTGGCCCAAGGTAACAAGCATTTCCCCTATATTTTTTTCTCTAAGGATTTGTACCATAATAGGGATATTTGGCGAGCAGTAATATTCATGTGAAGGATATAAAAGAAAGTTCCTTGATGGCCACAACTGACTATTTTCAATCTTAGAGTGCTTAATGACTAAAAATAAAAATTTCAAAAATCACATGATCGATCTGGCAGTCTTAGCGATGAGTTTAATCTTGTATTAATCAATTCTATCGTTTTGAGGGAAGAATATTAACTCATCATCTGATTGGTGATATATCCCAATTAATTGTTTTTGATTAATACGGGTGAAAAATTTTAACTTACAGGGAAAGTGAAGAAATTGTGCCCACTTAAGAAAAATTTATGATAATACCGGAAACGTATTATAAACCAATTTAGTCTGCCCTTTTAGTCAAAATTTTTTTTCGACCACAATAGATGCATTATTTTTGCGCAGTCAAAGAATTACATTTGCGCCCTGTTTCCCGGGAGTCTGGTATCCATATGCAGAAAGTGGGGTAGCTGCATGCGATAAATACAACTCAAAGAAAATAAGGAGACGCTAATCTCTTTACCCTTCAGAACTCGCGCCGTGAGAAAAATGCTCACACCAAGAAGAGGAAATCTTGTATTCTACTTCATAGGCGAAGATGCTGCTTTGTCTAGCTTCTCCCTGCAACCCCTTCTCTTGATATCCAGATGCGTTTTGCAAGCATCAAGTCTTAGTCTGACTGTCGCCAAGTGCGTTTGCTTGTCAGAGTAGTTAAATGTGAGTGTTTTTCCAATCGTGCGAGTTCTGGTGAAGCCTTTTTTTTTGAATGTCAGAGTTTTTCATATCAAACGATTGCTCGTATGATTTACCGAAAACTATTTTTTATTTTGTTTCATTAAGTATTAAAAGAGATATGTACCATAATGGACTTAAATAAACGAAAATCTTAAATTGTATAGTATAATTATTTAATTCTTTAAACTCTTTGTACTGAAAACTTGTTTTTATTTTCGTCAATGATTTCACGACGAAGGTTGTTAGTTTAAATGGCTCTGGCTAAAAATGCTTCCTCTAAAACTTATAAAATAGTCATACATAGACATGAAAAAAAAAATCTTAGTTTTCATAAGGAACGTGTTGTACCCCACAATTAAAAGTACCTAAGTTGCTTGACATAATATTTCATGAAAACAGTACACATATACGATATATTATGAATAATATTATTCTTTTGGGAAGTATTTGTTGTTGAGAATGAATAGAAATGCTTTTTAGTTTGAAATATGTTATTTACTAGTTTTTTTTTTGAAGGAAATAGGTGGTGCTACAAAAATGCTCACGTGCGAGTTCTCAGATTACTCATTTTGACGCGAGTTCTAAAAGGTTAACATAGATAATATACTTAGTAACCAAAAAATATATTAATGCATTTTTAAAATACTTTAAAGCAGTGGTTGCTATACTTGCAAAGCCGTTGAGCAGCCGTGCTGTTTTCAAATACTAGTGCGAAATACCCCATAAGCTAGTGCGAGCTATCTACCTTCCAAAAAGAAAAAGAAGAAAAGGAAATTAAAAAGGGGGGAAAAAGAAAGGAACGGAATATTTTAAGTTCATATCCTAACAAGAAGTTCCGTCTAGAACTATACGAGCCTACTTTCCCGTATACACCAAATTCAAATTTATAATCTAGCTATCTCTTTCTCTCTCTTTCTTATTTATCTTTAGTTCTAATTATTGAAAATATACCTTTTTCAACGGATAATACATATTCATTCACTCACTCATTCATTCTTTCATTTATTCAGCCATGCATTTATTCATTCATTCGTTACCTCATTCAAGTGTTTATTCATTCATTTACGCATTCATGTATTTATTCACTCATTTATTTATATTTTCATTTATTCAATAATTTATTCATTCATTCTTTTCCTCATTCATTTATTCATTGATTTATTCTTTCACTCTTTCATTTATTCATTCATTCATTATTTCACTCATTGAGTCACTGAGAAATATCCTTGAAAATCCCGATCAAAAAATTTCATAGCAAAATAGACTCTTAAGTTCTGGATAAACTTTCGATTTCTACATGTTCTACGTTATAAGAGCTTTCCGATAAAGTTTGTTCCAAGCAAATCGGTCCTTTAGATCAGGATTTATATAGGGTTGAAATTTCCCCGTAAGCTCTGTGTTAATTTTTTGAACTGTTCAAAAATGAACAAAAACTGTTCAAATCAATATTTCACGCCGAGAACTCCTTTCAATAAGCTTGCAATAGGAACTTGGCTCTTGAGCCCAGAGTTTACAGAATTTGCTTCAATTTTGTCCATAGGCGCTAATGTTAAAATTTTTTAAACTGTTCAAAATTGAACAAAAAATTGTTCAAATCAAAAAGTAAAATATAGAAATGAGATGTCCTCGCCGAGATCTTTCGAATGCAAAAAGAATTTTTTGAATCGGGCAATTCGTTCAAAAGTTATTAGGGGGGGACAGACCGACAGACAGACCGACAGACACACTTTTTCCCCATCTCAATACCCTACTTTCAAATTTTTTATTTTTCAATCTTTATTTAATTACTTCACTTATTTTTGACTTTTCTTGATTTTTAAGGATATTTTCACGATACATTAAGCCTTCTTTCATGCTTTATTATTATTTTTTTTAACTTTTACGGGAAAGTAGGCTAAAAAACACGAGCGGGCTACTACATTGACACAGAATTGCATTTTCAAGTTATATTTATGCCAATAAAATATCTTTTAGTTCTTTCTGAGCCCCACTTTATTCAATGCGAATTATTGGCGAAATTATTGTTGTTGTTGACGTTTACGCCACTTGGGTTATCCAAGCTCCCCTTCGTCGAATCGACTAGGAATTAAGGCAGTTGGGAACGCCTTCCGTTTCAATTTGAGCACCAATGGTGGAAGTACGACTTTGCTCATAATGTACTTGCATGACACCAGATGGCGTCACCACAAATACGCCACCTTCCTTTTTTGACCTATGGGTGTGGAGAAGGGAAAATCTCCACCCACCGATAACCTCAGAATTGCCTAAGGTCTTCAGGGTCCACGAATTTTACATGCACGTATCCCCAAGTGTATATGGTGGGTCTTCAGCGGCTTGGGTATCGAACCCGAGATCCATCGATCCGAAGCTCGACATCCTAACCACTAGGCTACCACGGCCCTGGCGAAATTGTAAAATCAACTAACAATCGGAGGTGTAATAATGTGTTGACTAAACCACCTCGGCGCGTCCCCGAGCTACTGAAAATTTACCCGATTGACAGTTTGGCAAACACTGCTTTAAAGTAAATAACTCGCTTACAAAATCCACAGATGACATTCTTCAAAGAATCCTATCCAGTGAACTATGTTTGACTTTTATTATAACAATATACGCATATGCAGTGGAACATCCCGGGATTTTGTTTTGTGTGTGTCGGGGGGGGGGGGGGGGACCAAGGTCAGGATTAGGGATAAACTGGATTTAGATGTTTCAGGATACCGGATATCTGGTGTCCCTTGTGTGTTATCCATACAGAACATCCGGCTCCAGTGTTGGAAACTCGTAAATTCTTTACATAGTTTTAATATCGCAACGCTTCTAAGTATATAATACGTTTTTCTTTTGCATATACTTTCAAAACATGCTAATTGATTATTTTTTTAAAAACGAATTTGTCATGCCGGAAAACTAGATCTTTCGTACAGTGGCCGGATCTAGCTCTCGATATTAAAAAAAATGGTCGAATACCGTATATCCAATGCCTTCTGGGGAACCGGTACCGTGGTCCTCCAGAAGCCATGCTATGAGTACCGCTATAAATGTCTCTAGAAGACCTTAGCAAACTTCCAAAGATTGTACCTTAGCAACTTCAAGCTGTTATCCTTGGTAGTGTGTAGAATGTCTATGTGGTATTCTAGTTTTCACCACGTGTTTTGTACTCGAACAAGAGGCACTCGACAATAACAACAAAGTGTCCTTTAACATGTCGTCTATTAGAGTACTATTCTATAAAATTGTCCTCGTTTTATTTTTATTTTAATTTTTACCTGTTAAGATTCAAAGCTTCATATTGGAGTATATTTGTATAGTAATTACGCGCGTTCCATAACTTCCTACTCTTGTAGGTTTAATTCTTGGAAAAAAATTATTTGAGTTTTAAATCTTCCAAATAAAAAGTTTATGAAAAGTCGGTATCTACTGAAACACTAAGCCTAACAATGCGGCAGATAGTATTTGATATTGATTTTATATTAACTCTAAATTTAATTTTTACATAAAAAAGGCATGTTTTGTTTTCAGCATTAACATCACGTCACTTGAAATCAATTTTAAATGTTAAAAGATTATAATCTAAGGCAACTAAGAAAAATATTTAGCTGAAGTAAGAAAATTGAAGTTAGTATAAGTTTAATAAAATTCTTATATTTTCTGTACTAACACATAATTATAAAAGTTTTTAAAAAGTTCTGAGCCTTTTATTTCTCTACTTTAATGTGGATGTCAGAAATTAATATTCATAAGAATCCTCCTAATGTAACATAACATATATCGCTCAAAAAGTGTTATCATTAAATTTCACAAAAAGGCGAAAGTGTCTGAAAGCATATTTCTTTACTAATTATATTACTAAAATACCTCTTATTCTTAGATATATTGAAATATTTAGTAACTTGAATAGTTGAAGAAGATTACATTGTGTATTTGAAGTATTTCGTTATAATTTAATTTATAGTAAATGTGTAATAACGGATAAGCTATTTGGCAACGAATTAAACTATTAGAAGCAATGAAGTGTTGAAACCTTTAGGAAATTTTATTTGTTCAGAATTCCTAATTTACACTTCTTAATAATATTTCGAAATAAAAACTGTTTCACGGCTAAAGTATTAGCAATATCTTCTAGATTTCATATTATTTCTCTTTAAATTCCTTGGTTGAAAAGAGGGGAGATGGGCTTAGGTTTTCTTTTATTTCCTCCCCTTTTTTTTCCTTTGCTTGATCAGATCTTCCGGAATAACAATATTATTCTTTTCCTTTTATTTTTCTCAGGAATGGAACATTTTCTGTTTTCTTCCTGGTTCTCACAAAATAATTTCCCTTACAATGTTACTAACAAGAAACGCGACAGAAAAACATATTTTTGGGAGATTTCACAAAACATGAGTTGTGTTAAAACAAGTGGATAAATAAATAAAAAACAAAAAATAATAAATAATAATAATGATGAAATAAAAAATGGTTCTTAACGAGAAAGTAAGATTAATTTGTTTTGCTATTATTGAACAAAAATGTTGTTTTTACTTTTTTTAGTTTAATAAAGCAAAATAAATATTCTTGACACTATACGATTACCTTTGAAGGATTTAACTAAATTTCTTTTCGTTGGTTCCAATAGCCTAAGTTGATATTTTGTGCTTCTGAAAAAAACTGTGAGCTGTCATTCATTTTCTTTCTTAATATCTTAATCTTTGGGTTTCTTTAATATGAAACATCAGTTAAGTGAACCTTGCTGCATCTGAAACGTTCGCGAAATTTGCAGGTGGGGCATTCATATAAAATTAATTCTTACTTTTATGCTTGTTGTAGCATGAGTGAAACATCGAAATATAAGATAAACACTACAATGACAGCTGTTTACATGTGTTCTAGTAGAGCAAGAAATTATTCGTAGCGTAAAAATTGAGATTTTTTAAAAATAATTCTTCTTTACCATTCAGTTTTGTTTTCTGCTAGTGAAAAAGTGGCTCCTCGTAAAGCATGGCTCGAATACCATGACGAACGACCGGGGCAGAGTTCATTTTCTCACAGAGAGAACAAACAATAGTGAGGATTAATATATGTTGGCACAGAGTCAATAACCATCGTAGTACGTTATTGGCGAAGAAAACATATTTTAATCCACTCAGTTTTAATAAATGGAATCTTATAATCCTGCTTCCATCATAAATCTTCTTATAAGATATAATTTCAAAACAAGTGTAAACGGGCTCGAAAATATTATTGCCCAACATGCCCTGGTCATGTAAAAACTCCGATCGGGCATGAGTTTTCAACCCTTACAATGATATGATATGATATAAAATATTCATGTTTCATATATCATATTCATGATATGATATGAAATATTTCAATAATATTTCCTTTTAAAATTTTATTACCTCGTATTTTATTGAAAAATCACCGCATCCTTACCGGAGCTCAAAATTGACGTGTTGACGGACATGCGCTTCAACGATAAAATTGGTAATACAGGGTTCGGCAACATAACGTTCTTTTTTCAAAACTCAGTGAAACCCGTTTCAAGAATCGGAAACTTAAAAAACAAATTTTATAGTGTAGGCACATGTCTAAAGTTATGCTTTACACAGTTTTGACAATCAAACCAGGTAGATGACGCCCCCTATTCCCCATGCACTGAAAGCCGAATTCTAGCGCTTGTATCGATCCTTAGCAGCATAGCAGGGTATGTTAGCAATTTCTGCCTGGATGCTGGCCTTCAGATGTTTTAGGATCATTTCACGATTGACATAAAGTCGGTAATTTAAAAAAAAACGAAGAAAAATCGCAAGGGGCCCAAATCCGGGAAGCTGCTGGCCACTTCAAACCACTGAACGTTCATTCGAAAAGTAGACCTCGATAAAAAAACGCACGCTCCTCCGAGATTCTAGTGCAGAATAGAACTGACCAAAGTTAGGAACAGAACTTTGCAACCATCCCCTCTGGATTAAGACAACTCCCGCCCCACAACAACATTTATAGCCTGAAAGGCGCACATTTCAGAAAAGGAAATTATGTTGCCGCACCCTGTATAATTTAAATTTTGCAAAAATTTTGACTTGTAACGACTTATTTTATATGTATTTGTAATGTAATTTTCTAATGATTTTGATTAACATTAAAATGATTCTTGATTTAGATATAACACTGTTAATCTAATTTTTTGAATTTTCAAGATTTTTCGAGACCAGGAGTATACAATTTTAACTGCGTTTTTGCTCCTTTCGTAGCTTCACTTCGTTCTCTAAAAGTCACAACGTTCTATACTTCTTTTTATTTTACTTTCTTTTGTAGTAGTTTTTGTTTCATTGTGAAAAATGGTAACTTGTCTCATTATTATTTGCGGGATGAGTCGATGAAAATTCTAGCTAAGGAAATATGCTAAAGTATTTCTTCGTCGAATATGTTTTACTACATTTACTTTTCAAAAAGTTTTTATACACATTGCTTAATTTTACGACATAAAAATGTTAATGCTTTAAAACAACCAAGTGTGTTAATCATTGCGAGGAAAGGAATATAAAATACTAATGGAGTTCATGGTGAAGTTTTGTATTTCACGAAAAAAATTATGTAATTCACGAGGAATTACATAAAGGTGTTTTTTTTTCTAAAATGAACGTGCTTCAGATGCAAGTGGTGCATTCCACGGTAACTGACGCAGCATTTGGAAGCAAAAAGTTAATTTTCAATAATTAGAATAAATAAAATATTTAATACTTTTATAGCTACATTCATACATTAGTATACGGCCTTATTTGAAACCCTATTATTCTACTCGCAATGAGAAAAAATTATAAAAACATTACAGTAACTAAAGCAACATTAAATAGACATATGTCTTGGAAAATACAAAACAAATTCAAAATTCTGTGAATTTTGAACTTGGGACAAGGAAAATTTTATTTAAATGGAAGAGTAATGCATGCTTAAAAAGATGTAAACTTGTTGTATTCTTTGGTGTTAGGCTAATTATTTATGCATACAAAAAATAGTAGTAACTGACGCAACAAAAAAGAAAATCGGGCTTCCAACATTCATCTACTAACAGCCAAATTGTTTATTGTGAAGAAGTTTTTTTTTTTCACAAGGGGGTAGAAAGAGTGCTTGTAAATAATTTTTGTATCCAAAAAAACATAAGAAAGTAATACTTGTTAAAATTTTTCATTTTAATGTTTTCCAAAGACGTCCACTTTTACATGGAATTCACCAAGTTCACCCTTTAAAACGACATTCCACACCATTTTCATAATTTCACTGATATTTTTTCCTTTGAAACGCGATTCAAATTTCACTGCTGTAAATTTATTTTATGTGTGATTAAATTTTATTCACTCTTGCATGTAGTTCATGAAAAACTACAACAACAAGAAATGAGTTTGAAATATCGTGAATATTTTTATTTTTATGGAGCATTTCACTAGCAGGAAATAGTACATTTATTACATTTAAGAAGAATTTTTTGAATTTGAGAAGTTTTACGATATTTACTTTATATCTTCTTGTGAAGAATTGTTACTGAAGTCGTGCTAACTGTATGTAATTTTAGATTTACTGGCTTTAATCGTTTAATGTACAACGGAAACCAGCTTTAATTTAGTCTATCGTATCGAATTCGCATCTCAGTACGAGTATCTTCACGTAGAAAGCAGACAAATATCTTCACGTAGAAACTTCACATTTCCGCTTACGAATATCTCAGCTTACGAAGCTGATCTGGACAAAATGTTCTAAAATATTTACACATTAAGAGCTCTTCAGCTAGAAGCAATTTTTGCGCAAGAATAAAGTTTCAAATGAATCTCACCTAAACGTTTAAAAACAGAAATCGTTCTTTGTAAAGCATGTTTTATTTACTCAAAAGAAAATTAGTCGGTAGTTATTTCTTCGTACTAGTTTTGAATCATCGAATTTTGCTCATAGTTTTTAACTACCGAATATTATTCATAGTTTTCGTGTTCCCAAATAGTTTATTAACACTTAATTTTGCCATTTATTGTTTTGTCGAATTAATCGGATTAAAAGAATCAGTTTGCATTGCTGTCGAAATTAAATCCTTCCTTGCTCTTGTTATTCTTTGTACACTTAGTTTCCTTTTTTACACTTATTTGTCTAGCCTTTTCTAAGAAGGTAAAAAGAAAAAAAAAAGAGCTATAGCGAAAAGGCACTTATATAGCTAAAGCCTATATTACTCTTGAGCTATAGCGGAAAGGCACTTATTATTGACATGCTGCCTGCCTACTATTGACTATTATATATTGACATCAAAGCTCAATCATGGAGATTTGAAATGGAACCAAGTTGGAAATCCTAGGTCATCCCAGGCACTTATTTTGTCTAATCAATAAGTGGTAGCCTACCATTAACATGCAACTGAATTATATGTGAATAAATAAGGATGACGCCTTATTTATTAATTTTACTTTATCAAAAGTGCGTTTTACTGGGACCACAAAATAAAGTACCACATAGTATAAAGCAACGTTTCATTAAAATATTCACCTACTTCACCTAATTATTTCTTCCATGTACTCTTGGGGATACGTGCATGTAAAAGCCGTGGACCCTGAAATCCCGAGACAGCTCCGAGGGTACAGGAGGGTGGAAAATTTCCCTTCCCTTCACTCTTACGTCAAAAAGAAGGTGGCACCATCTGGTGTCATCTAAATGTATCTTGAGCTAAGTCGTACTTCCACCGTTGTGGTGCTCATCTATAAACGTAAGGCGCTCCCTTACTGCCTTAATTCCTGGTCGCTTTAAAGCGCAAGGGAGCTTGGATATCCAAGCAGCATTTAGAAATAATTGCTTTTTCAATCTATATTTTCTCGTACTTACATATGTCCACTTATATGAACTTGTAACTGAAGTAATCGCAACATTTAAGTATATAGAGTTTTCAGTTAAGCTTTTTTAGAATGAGATACATGAATGCAATAAGTAGAGTATGTAAAAAAAAATTTATTTTGTATTAAGAGGGTTATGAAGGTAAAAATCAAATAGAAACAGGATTCAGATTGTGGGATCTGTTGTTCTAGCTGTTGTAGTGTCCTCGCGCGAAGCGAGGAAGAATGGGTGAGCTGCTTCTGAATCTAACAGGTCCCTTTTTGGCAGGAGTCTGACTACCGCCCCTTTGAGAGGTCTCTTAATTTTTTGAACCAGCTCCCAGATGGGAGACCGTCATCTGGGGTTAGCACCACTAGATCATTTTACTTGGAGGACATTGGAGCAACGACCGATTTAATGTGCACCCTTGCTCATTTTAGCGTACACGATCCCAAAGCAACCAGCAGCGAGAAGTTGTCGCCCTCCCAAACCAATGGTGTAAGTCAACATTGCTTCACATTCGGTGTTCTGCGGGAACCAAGCTTGTACCGACTTTTTTCTACTTCACCCCTTTACCCTGTCAGCACGTGGCCTTAGGGCTGCCTTCCCCCGGGCACGGGTAAGTGAAGTTCAACGACAGCTCGTGGCCGACCGGAGGTAGATTAGTTGGGCGTCAGCCCAGCCTTCCTACATTGCTGTGTAGATCTGGCCCAGCTTGATACCCCTATGCTTGAAGAGTATTATTGAAGGGTTGTGGTTCCCAGCTTGCACCGACTGATCCACTGCGGGACAAAAATTGCAGGATCTATAAAAACAATAAGAAGTTCCGTCCAGAACTATTTCAGCCTACTTTCCCGTATACACCCAAATTCAAATTTATAAGCCAGCTGTCTCTTTCTCTCTCTTTCTCATTACACTTTAGTTCTCAATTACTTCAAATATACCTTTGTCAGCGGATAATTCATATTTATTCACTCCCTCATTTATTCCTTTATTTATTCAGTCCTTCATTTGTTCATTCATTTATTTACTCATTCATGTATTTATTCACTCATGTATTCATTTTTTATTCATTCACTCATACATTTATTTATTTTAGCATTTATTCGCACATTCATTCATTCTCTCATTCATTCATTCCTTCGTTCTTTCATTCACTCATTTATTCATTGAGAAATATCCTTAAAAATCCAAATCAAAAAATTTCGCAGGAAAATAGGCTTGATCAGTTCTTGTTGAACTTCGTGTCTGTACACGTTCTACATCGTAACATATTTCCGATAAAGTTTGTTGCAAGCAAATCCGTCGGTTAGATTGTGAGAGACATGCAAATGAGTGGATCTGGCAATAGCCAGTGTATATATATGTGTGTTGTGTGCGTGAAGAAGGCACTCGGGTTTCCGCCCGTCGTTTGTTTTATGCAAATAAAATGTGTTTATAGGAAAATACATGTTGTTCTTTAAATAGAGAACCTCATAAGATCAGGATTTATATGGGATTGAAATTTCTCCGTAGGAGATGAGGTTATTTTCTTTTTGAACTGTTCAAAAATGAACAATAATTGTTCGAATCAATGTTTCACGCCGAGAACTTCTTTCAATAAGCTTGCTCATAGGAACTTGGATCTTGTGCCCAAAGGTTCCACAATCTGCTTCATTTTTGCCCATAGACGCTAATGTTAAATTTTTTTGAACTGTTCAAAATTGGACGAAAAATTGTTCAAATCAAAAAGTAAAATATAGAAATGAGATGTCTCGCCGAGATCTTTCGAATGCAAAAAGAGTTTTTCGAATCGGATAATTCGTTCAAAAGTTATTAGGCGGTGTCAGCCAGCCAGACCGACAGGCCATGGCTGCCTGCGATCATATAGCGGCTGTCCAAACGGGTGAAAAAGTGCGTGCAAGCAGAACTTACATTTTCTGCCACTTCAGTCAAATGGCGCTGTTAGCATGTACTTAAAAGCGAGGATTTAAAGGTCTAACCATTGCAATGTCATCGCGTTAAAGGCTTGAATTTCAAGAAAGATAAACATTTAAGTGTTGAGGGCAAAAGTAACTATCAAAAAACGTTGCAGGGTTATGTATTTGCCATTAAAACGTTTTTAATACAGAGGAAAAAATGAAAAGATCGTTTTTTTTGGTAGTAACACATGCAGACTTTGAAGCTGCTCGTTAAGATACAACTTTTCATACATACGTATACTTTTATATGTAATGAACACAGAGAAAATTTTCTTCGCAATTGGCTGATCATATTATGCTTTCAGATTTATTTTTATTTTGAACGACAATAATTGCGCATAAGTTTCTGAAATACATTTATCCTTTCACATTCTGCAGCACAAATACATTGGCTGGAAATTTTTTGAAAGCCGTATTGAATAGTCTTTAAATGGTTATTAGTTACTTTATTATTAAGCAATTTTCACTACATTAATGTTAATACTATTAAATAACAGCAGTTAAAAGAACAATGACATAAGTTATGATTAATAAAGTTATTTTAAATATATGTGCTAATCGAATTATTTCAATAACATTTATTGTAAATTTAATTATTACAGGTAAGTGGAACAGTTAGGTTGTGAAGTGACTTAACAAATAAAGATTAGTTGAACAATTATATAATTAAGTAAATGATTAATGCAACCATTTTTTATTGTTATTGACAGACTAATAGCATAGTACTAATAACTAATATTGCATTGTATAGTACAGCTGACTGCAGTTAACTTCAACAGATGGATTATCATATAAGAGTAGCGACTTTTTTTTTTTTGCTGTTCTCATCTAAAGCAGGGTTTCTCAACCTAGGCCATATGGCCCCCTTGGGGGCCACGGAAAAACGGCCACAGGAAAAGTATGAAAATGGGGGAGCCATGAGTTGTTGGAATCTGGTTATGGCTGAATTTTTCCAAATCAGTAAAATCTTTGACACGTAAGGATAAAATATTGCATATTATTTTTACCAAATGTCTTATAGGTGTATAAATGACAAAACATTATGTTTTCTAGTTTTTAAAAAAAATCCTCCACACACAGCACAGTCCTTGCATGAGTTAAATACACTCATACACGGTTTTTTGGTTTATGTCTCTCCCAAAGAACAATTTTTTAAACACATTTTGAAAGAGCTATCCCGGCCATATGTTTTGGAATGCTCAGAAAATGCATTCTCATAAAAGAACTCAAATAACGATTGATTTACCACTGCAAAATACTTATATGAATCCTGCTTTTATGGCGTAAAAAGATTAAGGGGAGAGCTTTTCTTTCATAGACATTACATTATGATTATGTTACTGCACTGTTTTTCAAAAGTTTTCATAGTAATTTTATTTTAATTTTTGTTAACGTACAGTTTTTTAATTTCAAAACTGTATGGTCGTTCCTTAGCATACACTGTAAACATATTTTAGAAAAAAAAAATAAAAATATATACAAGAACATGCAGAAAAACATAATATCCCTTAATGATATAAGTATAGTACATAGATGTTGAAAAACAAAACTTGAAAACTGGATTACCAGAAGATCAGGCAGTTATTTGGCTCAAGATTTTTCTTTTTAATTGATCGTGCTTATTCTGAAAGTAATATATTTGTTTTTATCCTTTTTTAAGTGCGTGTTTTGTGTGTACACGTACATAAGGGGGGGCACGGAGGAATTTTGGGCTCACTAGTTGGCCTCCACTCAAAAACGGTTGAGAACCCCTGATCTAAAGCAATTACACTAGTTAAATATTAAGTAAGAGTCAAAGATTAGGCCTTTGTAAAAGAAAACGATTCAATAAAATAAAACATCAAGGGGAAATATTTACAAATATTACAATTAAGTACAATGAATGAGAAATTAAAAATAATTACTTAAAACGCTTCATTATATGCAGTTCAGAGTTATCAAGATATTTTTTAAAACTTGTAACTGACAATACATGGGTGCCAACTCCCTAAGCAAGATGGTGCATACTAATAGGTACGAAGTCCCCCAAAAAAGACAACCATCCAAAAGGGCTGAAACTCGATAAGAGCATGCCCCCCTGTCCAGGGGGTGTCAAAAATTTCTTCAAAAAATTTAATGGCGCAGTCTACGCCATGAACTTCCCCCGTGGACATCCCTGGATAAGAGCAATTTTTCTTTAAATATCCCTTTAAACATTTTTATTTAGATAACATACTCCTTGACCACAAAAAGCAATGAGTATTCTCAGTCGGGAGGGGGGGGGGGGGAGGACCGTCCAAAACTTTTTTATTTTCCACGATCGTCCTTCCACCACTAATTCATTACAATAACTTATGCTCTTATCTGTAAGCCTCCCCCTCTCACCTCTTTTTTTCTGGACTACACTGAATATTCTCAATTTTTAATACCAAGACTTTGCAACCGGCATTTCTTCGATGAAATCTACCAAAAGCTTTCGGATTCTCTGATTTTCTGTAACCTGATTTTCCTTAAATCCTTTCTTAAATTAATGTTTAACCACTTTTAATTTAGAAATCAGAAATACGCTTTAGGGGGTCATTCATAAAGGATGTCACGCTTCGAGGGGGGAGGGGGGTTCGTGAAATTGTGAGAAAGTGTGATAAGGGGAGGGGGTAACAAGAAGTATGATATCAGGCTTATACAACATAGCATGACATGTGACAAAGGGGGGAAGGGAGTCTGTTGAATTGTGACAAAGGGGGGAGGAGGTCAAATATATCGGAAAAGAGCTTGACATCATTTATGAACGGTCCCTTAGATAGTTTATTTACTTTTCTATGTTTTAAGACTCTATGGTGTACAAAATGGGTGTACTCATGAACGCGTGGAGAATCAACAACAAATCTTAGAGGGAAGTCTCCCTTCCTTTTAGGTATTTCAATTGTAACCCTCGTTCATGTGGCGCGAGTTTAATTTTAAAAAGGTACATTACTAGATTTATAATATAGATTCTCTCTTACTCATTCCACTTTTAACTTTATCATTCTGTACAAGCATAAGAAATTTAAACGTCTCAGAACAAAAAAAAAACATATTTAAAAGCATAATCTAGACATAATATGAAGTTCAATGTTTACTTTTGAGTGGTAAAAAATTAATGAGCGGACCAACGTTTTTATAGCGCAAGTTGCAAAAATTACTCCATACACATGTTTTGGAATTAAAAGGAACCACTTTATCAATGCGTAAGGATTTGACCTAAAAATGTAAGTTATCCAAGTGAGTGCAAATCACTCGAATTACTTGCATCCAGATGCGTACAACTCTATCAGAGGCGTAGCTAGGTGGGGGCAAGGAGGGACAGCCGTCCCCGGGCGCAGCGTCAAGGGGCGCTAAATTAATGTTAATTTACTTTTTTTTTTAATACGAAAAGAAAATTATTTGAACTGAAGAGGTGTGAATATGTTCGACAAAAAAGTGGGAACACCACAAACCGTATAGGGAGTGACTAATGTAGCACAAGAGTGAGTGGGAATTTAGACAAATAATTTTGCGAAGTCAAAGTGTCCCATTTTTCCCTTAGAAGTGAATGGTCACTAATAAAAATGAAAGTTAAAAGGGCTGCTTTTTAGAGCTATTTATCATTTAGGAAGCCTAAAGGTTTTTAAATTCCGTTTAGGGGCGCCCCTAGGCCTCCAGGGGAGCAAAATCTTCAGTTGTCCCCGGGCGCTGAAAACCCTAGCTACGCCTCTGAACTCAATTCATTGATAAAAGGATTCCTCTTGTCCCGAAATATGTTTTCTGAAATTTGGGCTGTAATGACGTTTGTTTTCTTATTAATAACCTGAAGTACAAATAAATAAAACCAATGCATAAATAAATAAAACCAGTAAAATTCTAGACATAAGGGGAAAATGCAAATGTCAGCCCTCATTGGTTAAAAATATCCTCTAAAGCATCAAACTCACGATTTCTATTTGCAGAATAATTGAATAGGTGACATGGAGTGAAAAAACAAATAAAATATATGCATATAAACCAAACGTGAATTTAGTAAATCCCTAAAATTATAAAATGTATGCCTTCACTAATTTAATGCTTAGAAAAAACGCTCTACTGCTTTCTGTAATTTTATTTCATTTACGATGAAAAATTTCTTTAAAATAAATATATACAGGTTAGACACAATTAAACATCGGGAGACATATTTCCGATCAGTAATGCATGAACTAAAAATTTACCAAAAAGAAATCTTCATAATGCATGCTGCAAACCCGGCAAAAATAATGCTTTCGTAATGTATTTCCATACAAAACTAGTACATGCTTGCAGCGCACCAGTGAGGAAAAAAATAACTATCGTTTGAGCGCTTATTCCTTTGTTCTCGCGCCGCGTCTGGACAGCCGCTATATGATCGCAGGCAGCCATGGACAGGCAAACCGACAGACACACATTTTCCCCTATCTCAAAACCCTACTTTCAAAAACAACAACAACAAAAAAAATGTTTCTTTTTTTTCAATTTTTTTTAACTGCACGTTTTTTTTTTTACTTTTCTTTGTTTTAACCGGTATTTTTACGATACATGAAGCGTTCTTCCCTGCTTTATTTTATTTTTTTTGTTACTTTTACGGGAAAGTAGGCTAAAAAAGAGACTGAAGGTAGGTAGAAAAACAAAGACCTCTCTCTCTACCTCCCCCTTCAAATAGATCTTGCTCTTTCTATTAAATTGAAGTTTTAAAATCCGCTAGACATACCTATAGTTTTATTCAAAACTATTTTAGGCTTAAATAAAACTATTGACACTATTGTTTCGTATTTTTCAAATGTTTGAAACCATTAATCGCAGATGTAAGAATGTAAAACACGTGTAAATACTGACGAGCGTTAAGCGTATACAAATCCTGGGAGCTTAGGCTTTTAAAAAGAAATTAATAACATTGTTTAGGCAATTTTGTAGCATATTTCGGTAGAGGTTACTATTATTGTTTCAAATTTAAATTGATTTCACAAAAGATTTAAAAAAAATATGCGCAAAATGTTGTGTTACAAAAAAGTTTTTTAAATGGTTTAAATGAAAATATAATTATTTACACTTTTAAAAGAGTTAAGTTATAAACCTAAGATGAAAATATTTTACAACATTTGATATGATTTTGCTAATTAAACTTTAATTTAATAATGCAACAACTAGCCTATTCTTATTATCACAAGGCTTTCCATTAAAAACTATTTATGAAAGTCAAAGATTGATGTAATAATTCAGTGCTTTTATGAAAAAAATCTACGTCTTTCATGCTTTGTAATCTTAAAGTCAATGTCTTATACCTGTAACAATTGTTATATACTTTAATTTATAATGTATTATTGAGGAATTTAAATCCTTCCCTGCTTGCAGTTCATCTACTTATTTCTAAAACATAAAGAAGGGTTTAACAACCTTTCATTCATTACAAGCTAATCTCCCCCACCGCAATAATTATCTTCGGAAATGTCTGAAATCATCTCGGACATCCGAGCAAAGGAAGATGTCATCAACCTTGAGAAGATACAAAAAAAACTTCTTCCGGTGCTGCTTATAGGTCATTCCCCCTCCCCCGCTCTTCAAAAAAAAAATGTATATATATATATGCGTATATATAAACATATATAAATAAAAATTAAATGAATAAATAATGGTAGCAAAATGAGGAAAAAATAGCCTAAAGTTTTGAAATTTTGGTTACTACACTGGGACCATGACATTCAACAAGATTGTACAGCTTTTTTTTTTTTATTAAAATTGAAATTTAAAAGGTTGGCGTTCACGGATAGACCTATCTTTTCAGACATGATGAATAACAGGCGATTAAATAAAAAACGAAAATTACATTTACTAAAAATGAATATATAATTGGAATAACTTGTTACTTGTATGGTATCAGTGTTATGGGAATTAAATTTGCTTTAATTACAGTTAAAACATTTCAAGACATGGTTTTTATTTATTTATATAAGGACTTGTACTGAAGGAATACGCGCCAATGGATTCATTTTCATCAATTCCCCAAATTAAAACAAAATACTCATAATTACAATGAGTATCATTGATTCTATTATTATAATGTATTTACAGATAATCTATGATTAACCTAACTAGCATATTTGCCCAAAAGTATAAGTAGGAAGTAGACTAGACGGAGTGTATTTATCTTTGCTTTGTCTTCTATCTAGGGAGAATTCATAAATTATGTCACGCTTCGAGGGGGAAGGAGGGTTCGTGAAATTGTGACAAGGAGAGGGGAGGGGGTAACAAGAAATGTGACATCATGCTTATGCTGTTGAAGTAAATGAATGTTAACTAATTTTGTAATGGCAACAGTATTGCTGTCTCTGTTCTTTCTACTGTAATTTTAAATTGAGTTAGTTAATAAAATGTCTATTTAGCTTTTATAAGAAATGTTATAAGAAATGCTTCTGACTTCAATTTAGCTCTGCTAAGTGTACTAGTAGTAGCACAATGAAGTTACAGTAGGATAAATGATATAATTGGTTATGTCGCGTAATAGGTTATGTCCAGTAATATATGCAACATAGCGTGACATGTGACAAAGGGGGTAGGGGGTTCGTTGAAGTGTGATATTTTTTGACAAAGAGGGAGGGGGTCAAATATATGGGAAAAAAGCGTGACATCATTTATGGAAGGTACCTAGAATTTTTTTGTAGAGGCTGCGTCAAAGATATTGTTGTTCTAATAGTTTTTGTGAATGATAATGCAAAAAGGAATGCATCTGAGTTGTTATGCCAAATATCTTTTGAAGAGAAAAAAATGTTGGAATAAATTACGGCCAAAAGTTGCATATTAGCATGCGAATCAGAGTGTTTGCTTCGCTGTTTAGTGAAAGCAACTAAATTTATAAACTGACATATAGCATCAGTTCGAAATAAATCAAGAATCTACCATGAAAATAAGAAAGAACTCTTATTGGCAGAGTTCCAAGATGAATCCATTCATGTTCAAGGGAGAAACTGCTGGCGTAAGGAATGGGCTGGTTCTTGTTATCGTTTTAAATTGTTCATCATTCTTGATTTATTTCGAGCTGATGCTATATGCCAGTTTATAAATTTAGTTGCTTTCACTAAACAGCGAAGCAAACTATCTGATTCGCATACTAATAAACGCACCTACAAAACGAACTTCCCTAAAACACGAATGGATTCGTCCTTTTCTGCCATGCGCAGAAGAGTCCCAAATGTCAGAAATTGTTATCGAACTGTATTCAGCTCACGCTTATTGAGTCTTATTCCAAACAAAATTCTTGTTGAGTTAGAAAGAAGCTTTTAAAAAATTATTGACTTTAAACAAATGAAATTCACAAAATTAATCTGGAAAGATTCTTGAAGAATAAAAAGATATTTCATCATACTAATTGCCCACATATATTCACGCATTTAGTCGCAATTATCTTAACTACAATCACCTTAACTTACAAAGCTGGTGAAAAGGAGGATTAAAAGATTAGTCAACGAAGGGTTTTTTGTCATCTGGCCTTTTCTGAATGGTTTTCCTCAATTTGCACCTACAAACTGCACATCATTTCAAAATTACAATAAGTATTCATCGGATAGATAAGCCTTACCATAAATCCAATAGCTTTCACAACAGCTCTTTCCTAATTTTCAATACCAGTTTTTTTTTTAAATCAATTTTCTAAATGATTCAATTTTAGTCTTTTGTGAATGACTTCAACAGTGTTTTATTTTTCGATTGCATCTGGTTTTCAATTTCAGTGAATGTACTTACTATCTCTTAGTAACTTAAATGCGAAGCTTTTGTCAGAGATTATAATCACGTGTATTAAATTTTAGTAAGAGCATTAATATAGATTCAGAAGTTGACTTTTTTCAGTATACGTATATTGATATAGTTATTGACGTATGCGGAGTTGAGCTATTTGTAAAATTATGAACATTAAAGATGAAAATTTGTCTAATTATCTTTTATTTTAAAAGCTTATGTATAAACACTAAAAAGTAGTTAGCTATATGCTAATATCTCAAAATTCCTGTCAAAATAGCTAAGGACTTTTTATCAGCTTAGCTGATTTATCAAACATATACGCGTAACCGCACACATTTTATTACGTTGTTTGGCTCAGCTTGAACACATTTATGCAAAACACGAATTGAAGAGCAAGACTACAGAACGAAGCTTTCTGTTAAAACTGTATGAGAGCATATTTTCTAACTCCATTTATTTTATCCCGGAGAATTTTTTCCAGTACGTAATAATTCTTATAGGGAAACCAAAATCGTTAACAATTCCTTGCGACTCTTTTAGCAAAGAAGCGAAATAAAAGAATTACATGGACGTAAATAAAACTGATTCTTTATTCTGAAGAAAAACTTAAAGGATCTAGAATTTTAATAAGCTGCATTTACCCAGAATCTAGGTAAATTCAGCATATTTATTCATTCTTTAGTATTCAGGCAGAAAATAAAACTTCGGATTATCTCTTTGCATAATGTTTATCGTCAAAGATTTGTCATCAGGGAAAACTTAGTGTTCTGTTTTTCCTTTGCTTTTGAAAAATTTAAATCACAAAAGAAAAGACATTTGTTTCGTTTCGTATTTGGAACATGAAACCAGATATAGAACTAATAGAGACAATTTCAAAAGAAGTCTTCATATTAAAAAATAAATATCTAGAGAAATAAAGCACTATAATATTTGTTTCTTTTTAATTATTTTATCTATTATTATTCATTTTAGAGCCATATTTTCTGTTCGCAATCAAATTAAATTGAAGTAGTAATAACCATTTACTCTAAAAATAAACAAAAACAGATGTTTTCAAACTTAAAATAATATCATAATATCCGTGAAATTAAGGAAAGATTCGTCTCTCTCTTTATGGATTTGTGCTATAAAAGCAGTGGCTCTACTAAATTAATTATTTCCTTTTGTAATTATAAGCTCGGTTCGAACAACTATCAGCGCTAAAATGCTGAGGACTTTGATTGCTTAATTTTTCCCGCTGTGTTCAACAGAAGTAAAATGAATGTTGCTCGTGCTTCAATTTCGACTTCTAATACTTGTCCGATTTTAGATTTCAATGCTGTACATGATATCTGTTGTGAAAAAAGTCATTAAAAATTGGTTCCGGGAGAGAAAAAAACTACTCCCTTAAGGAAATTTTGGAAGACGCTTTGAGTAATTTCATTTCTGGAGAGTACTAACTAGGATAAGATGTTCGGCAGCTTTTCAATTTGTATCAAGATTGGTAGCGGAGGGGGAATGGGATCGAAAGATAGGGCGTGATTGAAAGATGCTATTGTTTAAGCTTTTGCAAATGCAGCAAAAATACCTTTGACTTCATATAAACATATCTTAGACATAAGCGGCTTAAGTGTCTGTCGTCGATAGCTTATTGGTTGTTTGCGTAAATGTAATGCAGTTGCCGTTGTTGTCTAGGCAAATATACTAATAATCAAAACATTTCTCTAGCATTTTGAGTGAGGCATCGATAGATTTGCAATCAATATTAAAAATTAATGTAAACGCGAATTTAATTTAATCCTTATTCCTTTGTTTTAATTTATTTATCGTCTGCGCTTCTTATATATATATATTAAAGTGTCAGCGCTCTTTTTTCCAGGGTTTCGTTAAAACTATTGTTTTGACGATGATTATATTGGATATAAATAAATATTTTTTACAAACAATTTGATTATATAGTAAATAATATTTTTATTTTACAGATTAGTATAACTTAGATGTTTTTTCTCGGTAAGAATATTTTTTTCCGAAATTATTAGATGTTTATTATTTATTCATTAAATTTTACTGTTCTACCTGATAAATATCTCTTTAGTTTGATGTGCATGTACGGTTACTGGGTGAAGCGTATATTTATAATATCTAGAGCAGCGGTCATTTCGTATGATCGCCGGGCTTACTTAGTTATATTTCCGTTTTGAAATAAAAATGCATCTATGTGTTCTTGGATAGCCATGGTAATAAAGATTTTTTAAAAAATCCCGAGAAAAAGAAAAAAACGTAGGTGCATATTAGTATTTTGAAATTATTATTATTAGTAGTAGTAGTACTTTGAAATTATTATTATTATTAGTAGTAGTAGTACTTTGAAATTATTATTATTATTAGTAGTAGTAGTACTTTGAAATTATTATTATTATTATGTTGCGCTATTATTGTCTCGTGGAAGTATTTGAATAAAATAAATATGCAGAAATTTTTCTTTTTAATTATACATTTATTAAAAAACGTCTAAAAATAGTAAACAGTTAATTCGAATTAACAATTTTAAAATTACACAGTACAAATTTAAAAAAAAAAAATTGTTATGAAAAAGAAAAAAATGCAATGTGTTATTTACTTTTAACAAAGTTAACACATAACAACATGACAGAAGTTTTTACTTATGATAAAATGTACAGTTACAAAATGGTAAGTTATTACTAAAAAACTCCCCTAAACCTTGACTTTAAACAAATTTTTTTTAAATAAAAGTGTGCTATGGAAATTATGACTTTTAAATAAATTCAGAAACGAACAACATCAATAAGGTTTTATTTTTCTCCTATTTCTGCTAAGACATGTTTTATTTATAATACAAATATGTTTAAAATAACTTATTTAAATCTAGTATTTAAGTGAGAATAAATAAGTTCTCAAAAAATTGAAATAACGTCCCAGAATTGAAATTCTTTTTACGTTTAAACGGTAATCATACTTTTCTTATCTGGTGTATACAATGAAGAAGCTTTAGATATAGACAAAAACAAATAAAACTGAGAAAATATACTAAAATAAAGTACTAGGAGAAACACTTAAATTAAAATGAGAAAGCAAATATTTTATATTAAAAAGTTCTGTCATAAACTTAATTTTACAGAAAAAACTAAATTTTTGTAAAACGTGATCTGAACAGTTGAAGGTCAAATTCGAGATAATGTTTGAATGAATTACCGGGATGTTGGGGGAAAGAAGTTCTCTTAACATTTTTACACTAGTATGATTATTTAATTATTAATTTCTATAATAATATCAGACTCGATTTAACGTATGTATTATTCATTATTAGCTTTGTGTTTAGTTCTCTTTGGAGTTGTTATTATTATTAATAAAAAAAAACTTCGGATTAAACTCAAACATCACTTAACACGTTCACGCCGGCGCAAATATCTACGTTTTTCCGCGTGAGGCGGGAATGTCTTGTATCCTTACGCTTCGTGAAGGCCTTCGAATTTTTATATATAATGTTGAGAAAAAATAAAATAAACTTATTCTTTAACGACTTCTTTTCTGAAAACAAGTGACTCACCTGTGATGCACGCCGACCCACAGAACAGTCAAGTGTGACCCACCGGTGGGTCGTGTTAAAAAAGAATTAAAAAAAAGAAACGTAGTTTATTGCTCCTATCATCACAGGGCTTTCGTATAAATGTATTTTATTTTTTCTCGCTTAGTTCTGTTGTTGAACATGGTCAGGCACTGCCAATGCTCATCTATTTTTAAAGCATTAAAATTATATCGAATAGCACTTGGAAACGTTAAGACGCAAGGAGGAAACACCGTTCCTCATAGGGATCATTCAAGTCACGCTTCAAAGGGGGGGGAGGGGGTTCGTGAAATTGTGACAAAGTGTGACAAGGAGAGGGGAGGGGGTAACAAGAAGAGTGACATCATGCATTATGCAACATAGCGTGACATGTGACAAAGGGGGGGGGTCAAATATATGAGAAAAAAGCGTGACATCATTCATGAATGGCCCCATATTTCTATTTGCGAGCATTTAAAGCTCAAAGTATTTATAATCCACTATATATAATGCATCTTTTTGAATGTACTATTTTTTAAGAATACTTTAAAAGTTGATGCATCCATGAAAAGATATGGGGCGAAGGGGGGAATGATTATTAAAATATCAAAACATTTAGAAGCGTTTTAATATTTAAAAACGTATATATAGATTTGTAAATACACGTAGACATAAAAAAGTTTTAATTTTATCTATTTATTTATATTTTTTGCCTAATATATGAATACTTTATAAATATTCAGAAACATTTAACCTACACTTTGAGATTATTTCCAAAGCGCTACCATTTTCAGTTGAAAAATGTCGAAGCAAAATATTTTGACAGTGTTGCTTCGGGATAAATTTTATGTCGAAAGTTATTTTGTGGCTCTTGGTTTAAACATTCTCTTTTAAAGGTAACCATGAATTTTAAAGTGACTTGTGTCTCTTGCACTTCTGCCAGAACTAAAGATCCGCACTTCTTTCGGAGGGGATTTTTTGACAATGAAATAGAACTGAAATATTGAATGAATGTCTTATTGATTGATCCAAGAAAATACTTTACGCGACAAAAACGCAGTTGTGGTTTTTACCGGAAATAATTTGGAGTAGTGGCAACACATTCCTTAAAAGCTAAATGATAGTTATTTGAATGGCGTGAAATATTTTCCACGTTCAAATAAAAATACTATGAATTACATAGATACTTTTTCATATTAAATAAGTATCTAAACATGTTTGAACTAGTAAGCCCGGCGGTCATACGAAATGACCGCTGTTCTAGATATTATAAATATACAATTCTCCTAGTAACCGGAAATGCACATCAAATCAAATAGATATTTATCAGTTAGAACCGTAAAGTTTAATGAATAAATAATAAACATATAATAATTTCGGAAAAAAAATATTCTTACCGAAAAAAAACCCTCTAAGTTATAATAATCTGCAAAGTAAAAATATTGTTTACTATATAATCAAATTGTTTGTGAAAAATATTTATTTATATACAACATAATCATCGTCAAAACAATAGTTTTAACGAAACCTGGAAAAAAGAGCGCTGCCACTTTAATACATATAAAAAGCGCAGACGACAAATAAGTTAAAACAAAGAAAGAAGAATTAAATTAAATTCGCTTTTACATTAATTTTTAACAGAGATTGCAAATATAGCGATGCCTCACTCAAAATGATAGAGAAATGCTTTGATTATTAATATATTTTACATGCGTTACAACAATGGCAACTGCATTACGGAGTTTGAAAGAACATTGAAAAATTAAGAAAATTCATTTTAAAAAAAACTAATTGAGTCACGACTTTCATTTTTGCAGCAATGAGTGTCTCGGGTCGTAAACATTAACCGTGCCGAATGTGGTCCCGACCGGTAAAACAGCCTGGGATTCTATAGCGAACAGACATACAGATCGTAAGCCGCTTATATATAAGATGCCATATGCAACTTGACTGTAGCCCTTTATTTTTAAGCGAAAGATTTAGTGTCGAGATTCAAAAATACCCCAATGGGCTGTTGACTATTTCTCAAAAAAATATTTTTTTCTGAAAGAGCATGGCTGAAAACATGGGGTGCGACACTTTTTTTTTAAATTTATGATTTATTTTCTTTAAAAAAAAAAAAGATTTTAAAACGATGAGCAGTAGCTGACTCGGTTTTCGCCGCTATTGCGCATTACATCACAACTGACGACCGCTCTCAGTAGAAGCGGAGTGTCCTTATGATTGCTCTGTATTTCAGGGTTTATTTTTGTTATCCTTCCAATATTAGCAACCAGGCTTGGAGTAATCGCGATTACGTAATCGTAATCGGCTGTAATCGATTACATTTTGACAAAATCGTAATCGTAATCGTAATCTGATGATGGCATATTCTCATAATCATAATCGAAGTTGTGTAATCCCGTAATCCTTTTTCTCCCGTAAATTTTAATCGTAATCTTAAGGAAAAAATCCGTAATCTGCTAGTCCTGCAATCGTGTAATCTTGACCTGATGAAAGCTGAAATTTTTAGCGCTACCCTTGGATAGAAGAGATAAGATTACAAGAAAAAGGATTCAAACTGTGTACTAAAGTCCTATCCTAAGCGGTCTGTAACCTACGGGCGATCATAATATAAAAGGTTCTGTGTGGCGGTCGCAGAGCCTTGATGGCAGGACCATATAATAGTCTGCTAGAGAAGCTTGTTGTCCTACTTGTTGCGGTCTCTCAGAATCCTTAATTGTGGCTCCACTCTCCACGGGGAATGGCTGGAGAGCCCGAGAAGAAAGGGAGTCTGGTCTGGATATGTCACTCGCATCGACTTGGGGCTCTCAGTTGGGGGGGGGGGGGGGGTCTCCGGTCTCCTCGCGTCGTCCAGTTTCGGTACAAGAGCGGTAATCTGTCCGCAAGTCACAGATTTCGGGGTAGATAAGAAAGGGAAAGGTGTCTATAAGGACCAAATGCATCGGTCATTTTGCTTCCTTAATTACCCCTTCAAAACATATTCAAACGGTTGGGCAATAGGCGAGAGTCTGGACGGGACCGCCGCGAGTAAAAAAGAGAGTTCTCCCTTTCTTCTCTCCGCGGGGTCCCGGTTTGGAGCCGGCATTAAGAATGGGCGCACCATTTTCCCTTTCAATAATCGAAGTAGACTGCCCCCCTGAAAATCTAGTGTTGGTACTATCACCTACACACATAAAGAGACATGAAATGACTTTTGTGTTTTCGCCTTTCTTTAATGGCAGAAGTGAAGAATTTTTCTAAAGAATAGCACATTTACACTTCAGCAATTTAGGAGCAGGCGTTATATGATGCTCTATGCTTAAGATGCATGAAATCTTAACCCTGGTACGTGTGATTATTATTATTTTTAAAAATATGTTCTTTGAATATTTAAAAAAGTACATACATTTAAATCTTAAATTTATTTATATTTTAATGCTAATATTCTTTTTAATTAATAGGTATGTAAAAGAAAATGATATATGTTCAGACATTTTCCCAATTGTTTTTTACATGCATGAATTAATATTTAGGAATTATTTTAAAAAATTAATTATCTTTTTCTTCTTAGAATTACCTCAACAGAAATTTGTATTTCAGTTGAATCTTGTACGTTAAGTTTGTGTTGTAAAATTACTTGCACTTTATTTTTTTATTAAAACAGTTAGTACATGGAGAAAAATATATGCTCGTGCATGTTAAAAAAAAAAAAAAACACAAAAATCATATTAAAATATTATAGTCATTCGTATTATAATTATTCTTCATATTACTTTTTAACGATTACTAATTTTGCTAAGAGTTTTTTGAATGTTCATGTTCAAATTTTTTGAAATTATTCTAAAATGCAGCATTTATTTTCAAAAGATTATTTATCTCTTACACTATCTGAATATTTTGTTATCCCGTGCAATTCATGCACATCTTATAAGTGATTTCATAAAGAATCATAGAAAATTATTATTTTCAGTAAACTAATTGGTGTTATGTGAAATATTTGCACAATTTAAACTAGAAAATAAATACAATGGAGAAATATACATTTTCAGAAATTGCGGCCAACTAAATTTTGATTGTATGCACACAAAATAACAATGAACCAGGTAAATCACTTATGCATTATATATACATTTAGTGCATCGTCTTTGCTTATATACAAAATACGATCAATGTAGTTATTCCTCACATGAGTTTTAAATATTCGAAAAATACTGAATGTGCCTTTCCTGATTATACATATATATATATAATGCAAATTTTTCATTTCTGCAACGACGTCATAATTGCAGAACTGTAATGTTGAAATTGTTTCATTATAATTGCATTCATCATCATTTCAGTTATCTCTTATAAAATCAAAAATTTAATTAAAAATCATAACTTTTTGATTTATGACACTATTGTGATGAGAGTTGTATGCATAAAATCGGATAATTTTATGCTAATCTAATCGTAATCAAAATCGTAATCGGATGTCATAATCGTAATCGATTACATTTTTCAACGACTGTAATCGCTGCCGTAATCGTAATTACTTTTTGGCAAAGGATTACAATCGTAATCATAATCTCTCAATTTCTCCCTTTGTAATCGTAATCGTAATCGATTACGTTTCTTTGTAATCGACTCCAAGCCTGTTAGCAACTAATTTGCCTATAAAGCAAATAATAGCTCATAAGCTTTGCACATGTTGTATTGCAATGCCTCAAACAATAAATTTTAAAATGATTCAGAAATTGCATAGTTAGTACAAAACATACTGATTTTCGGATGAACATTTATGCTTACATTCTAAAACACAATTTGCTACAAGAATGATATTCTTGATAGGCTCTTTTACGGAACTGGACACATTTATGTCCCTTTGCGTGATCTCTATATTTCATTTAAAAATTTTTTAAACGCGTGGAATACATTTTCACATGGTAATAGTTAGCGGCCGACGTTAACCTATTAAATAGTGTTAAATAACAGTATTTCTTAGGTTAACATGTTAAAAATCGACTGGCTAAGGGACCGTTCATAAATTATTTCACACTTTTTTCAATATATTTGACTCGCCCTCCCCTCCCCTTTTCACAAACTGTCACACTTTTTTGAACCCCCCCCCCTCTCCCCTCGAAGCGTGACATCATTTATGAATGATCCCTAAGTTATTTTCCAGTCGATTTCAAATGTGCAATAAAAATCGTCATAATCTTTATTTGATTATATTGAACAGAATAATATAGAAGAAATAATTTGAAATCTTACACTAAGATGCTAATTAGAATTCGCCTATATCGGTTTGCTATTGATCAGCTCACCTGCAGAATTTACTAGGTTAGCTTTTTAACGGATTTTGCTTTTCAAATTTAGTACCTTGAATATTTACTGCTACAATTGATTCGGAGCAATAGATTTTATTTAACGTAGTTAGGTCATACAAGAGGAGAGAGGGAGGTTACCTCCTCCTCCCCCCCAGAACCCTTGGTTTTAAGCCATATTGCCAGTCCAATATAGTACACGCATGAGAGGACTTTTATGAACCGACACATCACTCCCAAAAGAAAAATTCGGCTGCTTTAGGGTGAGGCAGTGTAGGAATTTTAGGAAACTCAAATATTTGTTATAAAGTTAAGAAATCATTCTCTTCTTGGATGCGTAAAAGATCTCAAGAAGAATTTTCCTAGAAACTAATGAATTCTTTATTTTTAAAGAACACATTAATAAGGAAATAATCCTTCGAAATTTCAAATGATTATACTGTTTTAATTTTAACGATAAAATTAGCGGTGAAGTAAAATAATCATAATGTCTGACTTAACCTCAAACGAAAATGTAAGAAAACTGCTTTCGTGAAAAAAGGGAAGAAAAGAAAAGTAGTTATGTGTTTCTAAAAAGTTAATTCATTCGCATTGTGTTCAAATTCGTAGTTTTTGGCAATTATTTGCGAAATATACTAAACCGGTTCTTTTATTTACGAAATGTTGAATTACAGAAAAGTGTACAGAACCAAAACGCATTTGCTCCTAGGAAGTTGTTTAAAAATTATTCATTAAAAAATAGAGAATGTCTTATAGTTATAATAAATGCAAACAATGAAAATGTTTCACCATGCATTAATAACGTGACAACGTGACGAATATAGAGCACGCAAAATAATTTTTATCTCTAAAGCCTTAGAAATATGTAATTGTGTAGTTATTTTAGCAATGTCTAGTTTCGGAATTTTATTTTTTACAATAATTATCGCAGAGCAAAGGGTGTATTTATTTCATTCAATTAATAAAAGCTTCTTTTCCGCAAATACAGTAAAAAGTAATAGAAAAATATCAAATATCTTTCGCAATTTATCTGACTGTAATATATACCAATTTTGTGATAGACATTCTTTTCCTCATCTCCTAATTGTAGAGAATCTTTATCATACGTATGATATTCCTAAAAATCACCATAATTTTTCAGGCGACTTTAAAAATTTCAGAAGCAACGCGACCTTATGTAAATGCACTAGTTTCTGCCTTGAGCATCGAGGAGAAAACGTGCGAAGGCATTTGAGACGTGATACGAGACCACGCCTCATTTTAAATGAAGGTCTTTTTCAAACCTCTCTTGTTTAAAAAGTATTTTAAATAAAACATTTTTTGTTCGGTAATATTGTCTTTTATGTTCCTATTCACGATTCCAATGCTTTCTGATCAAGCTTGCGACTGAAGTTTTCAACCCCGTTGTGAATGCTACTGAGTGACGAGGGTCGGCCTACGGACGTTACGCAATAGTTTTAGTCCGGAGGCTTTCTTCTCCATGGGGTGTTGGTCTGTCCCCCCCCCCCCCACCGAATAACTTTTAAAGGCATTGTTCGATTCGAAAGATTTTTTTTTTTTTTTTGCATTCCTAAGATTTCGCGCGAGCATCTTATTTTCCTATTTTACTTTTTGATTTGAACATTTTTTCGTTCAGTTTTGAACAGTTCAAAAATCTTAACATTACCGGTATTGGGGAAATATGAAGCAAAATTTATAAACCCTGGACATGCAATCCAAGTTCCTTTGAACAAGCTTATTTGAAGGATATTTCGACGTGAAATAATTTTGATTTGAACAATTTTTGCTCAATTTTGAGCAGCAAAAAAAAAAAAAAAAAAAAAAACAGCGGATAAATTTGAAAACTATATAAATCCTGATCTTACTTTTCTCGAAACAAACTTTAACGGAAGGATCTTATGGCGTAGAACCTGTACAGATATGAAGTTAGAGCCTGTTTTCCTATGAAGCTTTTTGATCTAAATTTTGAGGAAATCTCTGAATGAATGAAGGAGTGAATAAAGGACATAATAAGTACATGAATGAGTAAATGAATAAATAAATGGATGAATATCTGATTTAATGAATATGTACTAACGGTTGAAAAAGGTTTATTTGAAGTAATTAAGTATCAAAACCAAATGAGAAAAAGGGAGACATAGCTAGATTATAAATTTGAAGTTGGGTATATACGGGAAAGTAGGATCGTTAATGATGTGTTGATACAATATCCACTTCAAAATGCTACTCTAAAGGCTATCTCTAGGAATAAGAAATTCATTATCTGAACGAAACGAAAATTTTCCACAAATACGTGGCATTTATATACCAAACCCATCGCAGTAAAGGCTTACTCTGTTATAAATATCCTTGGTATTTTCGAGAACTGATTTTTTGAAGAAAATAAAATTATTATCTATATACTCATCTGTAATTCTTTACGAATAGAATTACTTTTCCCAACGGCGGGCTTTGCCTTTTTTTAAGTTCAAAAATGCGCTCTTAAATGAAAAAGCGATGGCCCTCCGTGGGAATATTCACAGATTTTCCGTCTGCAGTCGTTGAACGGAGTAATGTGAATCGAATTTTTATTCTGTCAGTAGAATTGAAAGGCCCTCGACGGGACACTGTGAATAAAGTTTGAAGACACAGATCGAAAAATACTTATTTTGAAACTAAAAACATCTGTAGTAGTAGAAAGTTTTGTTTCGAATATCGATAAAATGTTTTCCCTATATTGGTAGAGCATTTTACTCCGTAGTCTTAAAATGATTTTATCGATATTGTTTGGAGTTGGTAAAGTGTTACAATTTTCAGTGAACAAAGTAAAGAAATAAATTATTCAGCAACGATTTTTTTTTTTTGCACAGGTTTTTCACAACGAAACGTTCTTTGTTTGTTTTAGTAGCGTTATATAATGTGAACTATAATGTTTACTAGCACGGTAATTGCATCCATATTTCTTTAATGATGGGTGTTTTTTCCCTTTTTAGCCTACTTTCCCGTAAAAGTAAAAAATAAATAAATAAATAAAGCATGAAAGAAGGCTTAATGTATCGTGAAAATATCTTTAGAAATGAAGAAAATCAAAAATAAGTTACGTAATTAAATAAAGATTGAAAAATAAAAAAAAAGTAAAGTAGGGTTTTGAGATGGGGGGAAAAAGTGTGTCGGTCGGTCTGTCTGTCCCCCTCTAATAGCTTCTGAACGAATTGTCCGATTCGAAAAGTTCTTTTTGCATTCGTAAGATCTCGGTGAACACATCTTATTTCTATATTTTACTTTTTGATTTGGGCAACTTTTCGTTCACCTTTGAACGGTTCAAAAAATCTTAACATTACCTCCTACGGACAAATAATGTAAACTCTTGGCATACGATCCAAGTTCCTATTAACCAGCTTATTGGAAGAAGCTCTCGGCGTGAAATATATTTTGATTTGAACAATTTCTGTTCATTTTTGAACAAAAAAATTAACATAGCGCCTGCGGAAAATTTCAATCCTATATAAATCCTGATCTAACAGACCGATTTGCTTGGAACAAACTTTATCGGAAAGCTCTTACATCGTAGAACATGTACAGATAGAAGGTTCATCTAGAACTACCAAACTTATTTTCCTATGAAATTTTTTGATCGGTATTTTCAAGAATATTTTTGAAATAATGAATGATTAAAGGAACAAGTGAAATAATAAATTCACAAATGAGTGAATAAATGAGCGAATGAATAAAAAAATATTAAATGAGTGAATAAATACATGAATGAGTGAATGAATGACTGAATGAATGAGTGAATGAATGACTGAATGAATGAGTGAATAAATGACTGAATGAATGAATGAGTGAATGAATATGTATTAACCGTTGAAAAAAGTATATTTGAAGCAATTAAGAACTAAAACTAAACGAGAAAGAGAGAGAGAGGTAGCTAGGATTATAAATTTGAATCTCAATGAATAAATGACTAAATGAGTGAATGAAAGAACGAAGGAATGAAAAAATGAAACATTGAAAGAATGAATGAATGAATGAGTGAAAGAATGAGAGAATGAATGAATGAATGAATGAATGAATGAATGAATGAATGCGTGAAAGAATGAATGAATGAATGAATGTGTGAATAATGCTAAAATAAATAAATATATGAGTGAATGAATAAAAAATTAATACATGAGTGAATAAATACATGAATGAGTAAATAAATGAATGAATAAATGAAGGACTGAATAAATGAAAGAATGAATGAAATAATGAGGGAGTGAATGAATATGTATTATCCGCTTACAAAGGTATATTTGAAGTAACTAAAGCTAAATGAGAAAGAGACAGCTGGATTATAAATTTGAATTTGGGTTTATACGGGAAAGTAGGCTTGTACAGTTCTAGACGGAACTTCTCGTTATTTTAATTATGTATATTCTCTTCTAAAAACCAAGAAACTGGATTTTTAAGGATATTTCTGAATGCATGAATTAATGAATGAATGAAAGAATTACTGAATGAAAGAGTATGTAGTAGGCGTTGAAAAAGGAGCATTTGAAATAATAAAGAACTAAAGCTAAATGAGAAACAGAGATAGCTAGCTGGATTGTAAATTTGATGTTGGTACATAAGAGAAAGTAGCGCATATTTCTGTACGGAATTTCTTGTTGTTAACTGTCAAAAGATCTACTATTTTTAATTTTACTGTTATAACCCACTCCATGTCAGAAACAAATTCCAGCAGGCTCTTCGCGAAAACTAAACCTGTTATTAATCCAGATCTAACGGATTTACTTCGGACATACTTTAATAGAAAGTTGATTTCGTTACAAAATTTTAAACTTCTTTAATACTAAATTTATCAGGTTAAACTCACATCTCTTTATCTGAAAAATAAATAGCGCTAGACACAGATTTCTTTCTCCAACTAGTCATAACAACTGCTGCAAATATATTCCATCATTGGAATAAAAGTGTTGAATAGAAAGTATTTAAAAACTTAAGATAGATAATTAAATGAAATTGAAAACTGATGCATTCATTGAATGATATCATTTAATTTAAGATTTGTATTTTTTTTTTTTTTTTTTGCGCAAAAGAAAGAGATATGAATGGTTTTTATTTTAGATCCAATGATTATTGAGATTAGCATTTTTTTTAATTTTCAAATTTGAATATTATTATTATAATGTGTTCTTAATTATAACTGAATAAATTTTAATAAGCTTATGATAGTTTAAATTACTTTAGATAGCATACCAAAAAATTTGAGAGAATGTGTTTAATGTGGTTTTATGAAAAGTGTGAGTTTATAAAAAATAGGTCATAAGTGAAAAGTGACGATCATAATTTTTCGAAAGTTATCGTAAATGCTGCCTCCAGTTCTATTTATCTTTCATAAAAATCAGAAAATACTGTTACATTTATGTATGCTAAGAGGGGTTTAGAAAACGTACTGCGAAAAATAGAAAACGTACGTAAAAAGACGTGCTCTAATTTTGAATTTTTTTACTGTCTTATATTCTTAGTTACTACATATGATTACTTATACTACAAATGTTTCGACTTTTTACGGGTATAAAAATTAATAAATAATGCTAATAATTGAAGTTTGTGCAAATATTAGCACGCCAGTAATAAGTGTATTAAAACTTTTAAAAGCCTAAGATTTATTTTAACGCGACACAAACCGATAGATAGTGTGTGGCATTTTCGGCAATTGTTTTAATTTTTCTCGCAAATCCCAAACATCACAACTTTTATGAGGAAATATACAGAATTCAAGCACAGTGCTTCCAGCTGAACTCACAAAAGCACAAGAAAAAATGTGTAAAAAAAAAAGGCGATGTAAACTTGCACACAACCCCTCCCCCACCCCCCAAAAAAGAACAAAGAAGAAGGATACATGTTTTAATTTTGAATAAACTGCTGCAAATATTAAATAAAAATTAAGTTAAAAAACTTCCTTAGCAACAATTTACGATATCAACAATATTTTGAAAGCAAAGCAGTACGAAAAATCAATAAATCCTTTTCCAGTTCAAGAATATGCATGTACTATATACAAATACTTGAAAACAAAATCACACGGGAAGGAGTGTCTGTGTAATGTAATTTTAATTCGCTGTACTCTTCAAACAAGTGGGAAAAGTTAGGTCGTAAAAAGTTAGTTAAAGCTTTGTATCTAAAAGTGAATATATCAGACTAATCCATCATAAAAGTTAATGACATATCACTATATTTAAAGAAGTTCCGAACAAGTTATGTTCACAATTTATTCATGTCGGAACCTTCAACGTCTCCAAAATGCCGATCCATCAAATATATTACTTTTTTCATTGCTTGTAATGAGTAAAATATTTTTTTTCTTTGTCGGAGGAAGTGCGTGAAGTTATAGATTGGAAAACATCGTTATTTATTTCTCATTCCCTAAACGGCAAAAGAAAGAAAAAACATTCTCTCTTTCTCTTACGCTCGCAAGCTTTAATTACCTGATATTTCCATATCAATAACGTAACGGAAAAACAATAAAGCTGCAAAATAACTCAGTCAAAAATTTTCACAAAAGGATTTAAAATTATTTGTTTGCCGTTTTAAAAAAAGTGCATCTTTTTTTTTTTTAACGTCGGAATGTTTGAATACAAATCATATAATTTATGATTAATTCTTCTGGAACTATCTTCTTTAATTTTTGAAAAAATTTTCATGTTCTCGCGAAATTCAGTGAGATTCTTGCAACCGTAAAGAATAGATTTGTTATTAGGAGAGTCATTAATGCTTTGAAATCAATAACCATATATTCTCACCGGTGGCTGCGAAATTAAAGATTCTTGCTATTCTTTTTATTCAGTGAAGTTAATTTATTTGAACAGGGGTCACGCATGAGTAACGTTAGCTTTTAATAGCAAAAGTAAATATACTCCTATTTTTTCCTTTGATAGTCTAAACGTTTGCAGAAAGATAAATATATTCCAGACCTTAACGTTGTAAAAAATGGCGTACCGTCACTGAAAGCGGAATGACAAATGTAAAGGACGTTTGCTTTTAAAAGTATGGGAGTTTAAAATGAAATAAAACACATAAATATTGCAAAAAAGACTGTTATTGATTTAAGTGGAAAGCTAATATTATGTTAAAAATGCTTTAACATGGTTTCCCCGTATCCTGTACCCGATATTCAGAAATTAAAGTAATACTGAGCCTCAAAATTTTATAACATACAATTGTTTCCCCCTCTTCAATAAGATTAGCTTCTAATTTTTTTTTAAATATGTTAATCTATGTAAATTAAATTAAATGTTTTTATAGAATTTTCAAATTTGACAAACATTTTTCTTTGTAGTCATGCTTCCATAAAATTGGGCTATAAATTTCTAACACCTGCTGCTGCTCCAGACAATACCGTACCTACAATACTATTTCAACATGGAGTGACATTGTCGAAAGGCACTGGTTTGATATTCCACAACGTGGCAGCTGGCTCGAATAAAGAGTTATGGGCCGTGGCAGCCTACTGGGTAGGATGTCGGATCGGAGGATCTCGGGTTCGTTACCCGAGCCGCTGAAGACCCACCATGTACACTTGGGGATATATTTATAAGACGATATAGAAATATATATGACGATTAATAATGTGAAGTCAGCTTTTCCAGAAAACAAATCGTAACCTCAATGCTACAAATGGATAACTCAAAAATTGTCGATTTATGGATTTTTACTAGGGATGTACCGAATAGTGATTTAGCCGAATACCGAATATTCGGCCATTTCTTTTAGACGGAGGCCAAATATTCGGGCTTTCCTTTTAGGCCGAATCCGAATATTCGGTGGCCGGATATTAAAATTTCTAGAAAATTGTTGTAATACAGGGTGCGACAGCATAACTTCCCTTTTTCAAAACTTAATGAAACCCATTTTATGAATCTTATAAACCTTAAATTTTTTTTATAGTGTAGGTGTATGCCTAAAGTTATGTTTTACACGGTTTTGAAAATCAATCCAGGTAGGTGACGCCCCCTATTCACCATGCACTGAAAGCCGAATTCTAGCTCTTGTCACAATCCTACCAACATAGCAGCGGATATGTTAGCAATTTCAGCCTGGATGCTGGCCTTCAGGTGTTGTAGGGTCATTGAAGGATTGACATAAAGTCGATATTTCAAAAAAAAAAAAAAAAAAAAACGAAGGAAAAACACAAGGGGCCTAAATTCGGGAAGCTGCTAGCCACTTCAAATCACTGAATGCTCATTCGAAACGTAGACCTCGATAGAAAACGTTCGCTCCTCCGAGATTCCAATGCAGCGACTGATCAAGGTGGGAGCAAAACTTTAGAACCATCCCTTTGGAATGAGAAAACTCCCACGGCGCAACAACATTTATAGTCTGAAAGTCTCCCATTTCAAAAAAGGAAATTATGGTGCCGCACCCTGTATTTTTCAAAGTCAAATACCGATTCCACACATTAGTCTATCATGTATGTTTTAAATCTGTTTGTTAATCCAAAACTATCTAAAATTAAAAACATATTTTTTAATTTTATTTTTGAGAATCATGAATCCGCAAATGGGTGACGTATGAAAAAAAATTTAAAGGGCTACTTGTTTACTGCAACTCTCATATTAGTATGTTCAGTTTCTGAATAATAAAGTTAGTATCTCTGAGGGGACTTATGCTAGTATGTATCCGACTAACATTAGTTGTACCTAAGTTGCTTAAATAGATTCTTGCGGATTTCCACCCCCAGCCCGGAGGAAAAGGGGGGTCATCTATTTTCCTCCACCCCCCGCCCCCCACATATTCTTTATATTGGCTAAAATTCGTAACTCCAGCAAGATTTAATAATTCCACATCAAACGAGTTACAACACATAAAATGTAATTAATTTCCTAGTTTGTTTCACTCGTTATTAATTTGAATAAAAATACGTTTTATAAACTTACATCATTTTAATGAAAAATATTCTTGTTAAATTTAAACCGTTTTCCTGAAAACAGTTTTAATGGCAAAAAAAAAAAAAAAGAAAAAAATCATGATTGGAGAGACATTTTTGACCAACACAAATAGAAATATAGTGCTTTAAAAATAAGTTAGCTCTAACAAAAGTGTACATGATGTAGTTTTTCATGTGTTTTCTATGGATCCCCCCCCCCTCCACACATTTATTTTAAAAGGATTAGCTAACATTTAATTTAAAAAACAATTGTTAAACACGCAATCTGCACTAAATTTGACAAAATAAATAAAAACAAATACATTGAAAAATAAAATAAATATATAAATGTTTTGACTAGAAAATTCTCAAGTGATTTTTAAAATAACGGAGTTCAAAGTTTGTCAGGAATGACAAAAAGATTGCGAAAGGTTCTAATTGCAAAAGGCATTGGAAAGAAAGTCGAGACAAAAATATTTTAGTCTGAATGCTCTTCTGCTAGAAATTTTTGACACGAATTCATTAGCAAAAGTAGTTTCCTGAAAAAATGCTCTGTATCTTGAAAGATTGCGTAAACAGCAATCTCTGATATCTTTGACTTCCGATAAAACCGAAAATATCAAATGAAACTTAAATAGCGTTGGGATTTGATGGACACTTCCGTTTATGAGTTCAACGTACGTGAATGCTTCGTATGGGATCAGATCGGCTTCTTTTTTGCGCGTTGAAATACTTATTTAGCAGCAAACGATTTAGGAAAATACGCTCTTGAAAAGAAAAATTTAACTAATTCATGGCAATATGAAAATTTTAATTTATTTTCTGCAGATAAATGCAATAGATTCTCATAATAGTGTACATGGAAAAATAATGCTCGACAAAATGCATTTATGAACGAGTTATATCATTCAGACAATATGGGTAATTACAAAAAATCTTTTCTTTTAGTAATCATTCAAATTCCTGGTTTTCTGACCTTTTCGAATTTGGTTATTTGCGTTTAATCCCTTAGCAACATAATTGATCCCCACTGCCAATCATTTTTCTTAAATCTTATTTAATATTTGAACAAGTATTTGCTCATTGCAGCTCAAGAAGAAGGCATTTTTACTCATTTATTTTGGTTTTGTCTGTTTCAAAAATTTCCCTCCGGGGCCCACTGTTCAATTTTTCTTAATTGATTTTCATATTTTCCCTTGCCTACGTTTGGGTCGATCAATTCCAGGCCGTTGTTAAAGGCGGCTGGAAATCGGGGGGCAATTGTATATGTATTTGTATGTGTATGTATTTTGCAGTTTTTAACGGAATATCTGATGAGTTTATATCATTTGCCACTTTTTCCTGCAAGATTTTGAAATGATGGGCCTGATCTATCTATTGTTTACGAATACGAATCTATCTATTAAATTATATATATATATATATGTATATATATATATATATATAATATATATATAAAATTATATATATATATATATATGAAACATCCAGTTATGCCACAACTTCATTTTGTCAATTCTGTCAGCCTGTAATGCAGCCGTAGCCATAATCCATTAATCATTTGTTTATTTCCGGCATCTACATGGTAAATAAACACATTCCAAATAACAAGAAGACGAAACACAAAACATCAATTCAATCTACACTGTTTGAAATTTCATCATGAAATTAGGGTTACATGACCGGCAGCACTCTCTGTCCATCTAATTCACCGTTCAATTTACAGCTTGGAACATTTTTCTATCTTTACGGGACGTAACCATCTCCAATCAGCTTGGTTAAAAAGCCGTAAATACAAAAGTTTACGGTTTTATAACCATTTAAAAATGGTTTCAAAACAAAATTTTTACCATTTCGAGGCGTTGAATCTTTGAGGCCTAGAAACTGTGAACGAAGCTTGCGGAATCGAACCCGGTTGTTTGGCACACTAACCTTGCTCTCTAACCATTCGGCCACCCACACCACAAAAAGCAATCGTATATTTACCAATAAATCTCCCTTTTCAACAGGCAAACTGCCTTAAAATTGAGATTTTAGTTTTTGATTGGATCTAAAGCCATCTTTGGTCTAAATTTACTGTATATTGACGAAAATCATTTTATTTGCTGCAAAAATTAAAATACAAACAAGTTTCAGCAGCTCAAATTATGGGTTCGCACATTCGCAAACAGTTCGGGAATCCGATGTCTCCAATTTTTGATTTACGTGTGTATGTCTTTCTATTTAGTAACCACTGCTTAAGCCACTTTTTTTTCTTATTTTTTTGTATACACATGCATTTGAACTGATAAATCTTTATTCATATTTTAACAACAACGTACGACCGGTAGGGTTTCGCAACCAAGATGGACGCCAATTTTTATTGAGCGCTTGAAAATTACGGTTAGTAAAACGTTCTTTAGGATAAACTGAGAATAAATGATTTTTTTCGCAATCAGCGGTTTGAGTACCATCGTTTAAATGGTTATTCAACTGTTGTAATTAAATATGGTAAAATAACAATCAAATAAATGGTTATTTTACTATCTTCTTACAGAAATTTTTAACAGTGTACATATTTACATCAAGTATATCTTACGAGTCCCACAAAATACCGAATCGCATAAAAATTAGTTTCTTCTCCCTTTTATACAAATTTTGAGCTCTCGGTCATGTGATCACGCAACTTTTAACTATTGGGAGTTCTGCAAAATTTATCTGGGTCTCAAATTTATATAATTTCTTTTGCGCCATGAACAAAGGGGATGGCAAAGGGGACATATATACAGTGCCTACAATTGTATGTAGGTCACTTTTGTCTTTGTGTTTTAAAATAGAAACTGAATTTAACAAGAAGTTCCGTCTAGAACTATACGAGCCTACTTTCCCGTATACACCAAATTCAAATTTATAATCTAGCTATCTCTTTCTCTCTCTTTTTTATTTATCTTTAGTTCTAATTATTGAAAATATACCTTTTTCAACGGATAATACATATTCATTCACTCACTCATTCATTCTTTCATTTATTCAGCCATGCATTTATTCATTCATTCGTTACCTCATTCAAGTGTTTATTCATTCATTTACGCATTCATGTATTTATTCACTCATTTATTTATATTTTCATTTATTCATTCATTCTTTTCCTCATTCATTTATTCATTGATTTATTCTTTCACTCTTTCATTTATTCATTCATTCATTATTTCACTCATTGAGTCACTGAGAAATATTCTTGAAAATCCCGATCAAAAAATTTCATAGCAAAATAGCCTCGTAGTTCTGGATAAACTTTCTATTTCTACATGTTCTACATTATAAGAGCTTTCCGATAAAGTTTGTTCCAAGCAAATCGGTCCGTTAGATCAGGATTTATATAGGGTTGAAATTTCCCCGTAAGCTCTGTGTTAATTTTTTGAACTGTTCAAAAATGAACAAAAATTGTTCAAATCAATATTTTACGCCAAGAACTTCTTCCTGTGAGCTTGTTCATGGGAACTTATATCTTGTACCCAGAGTTTACATCATTTGCTTCATTTTCACCCATAGGCGCTAATGTTAAAAATTTTTGAACTGTTCAAAATTGAACAAAAAATTGCTCAAATCAAAATGTAAATCAAAAGTAAAATATGGAAATGAGATGTCCTCGCCGAGATCTTTCGAATGAAAAAAGAATTTTTCCAATCGGACAATTCGTTCAAAAGTTATTAGGGGGGGACAGACAGACAGACCGACCGACAGACAGACAGACAGACCGACAGACACACTTTTTCCCCATCTCAATACCCTACTCTCATATTTTATATTTTACAATCTTTATTTAATTACTTCACTTATTTTTGACTTTTCTTGATTTTTAACGATATTTTCACGATACATTAAGCCTTCTTTCATGCTTTATTATTATTTTTTTTTACTTTTACGGGAAAGTAGGCTAAAAAGGGATTTGAAAGAGTTATTTGTTTTTAATGTTACATATATAAAGTGTAATTGTTGATGAATATTACACTTTATGTATAATAAGTTTTAACATATTGCAGCTAAAATACTGCAATTTTACGCATAAAATTGTATTTTATAGTTCACTCAATAGAGTTTACGAAAATGATTGAAAATGTATGCTGATGAAGTAAAAGAGAAAAGAATAAAGTACCCATACATGAAAAAACTGACTATCATGCATTTATTAAAAACGAAATAAAGACTAATAGTAAACGTAAAACATTGCGCTAGCTACTGTTCTTGACGTTGTATTCGTTTTAAAGATGCACGTGAATCCAAAGAAAGGAAGAAATAATAAAGGAGGAAAAAATCTAAACCAGCCGTACGCAACCTTTTTTTTAGCCTACTTTCCTGTAGAAATAAAAAAATAAATAAATAATGTATGAAAGAAGACTTAATGTATCGTAAAAAGATCGTTAAAAATAAAAAGTAAAAAAAAGTAAATTATTTAAATAAAGATTGAAAAATAAGAAATGTGAGAGTAGAGTTTTGAGATGGGGGGGGGGGGGGAAATGTGTGCCTATCGGTCTGTCTGTCCCCCCATCTGGGGGAATTGTCAGATTCGAAAGGTTTTTGTCGCATTCGAAAGATCTCGGCGAGGACATCTTATTTTCATATTTTACTTTTTGATTTGAACAATTTTTCGTTCAATTTTAAACAGTTTAAAAAATCTTAATATTAGTGACTAAGGGCAAAAATGAAGCAAATTATGTAAACTCTAGGCATAAGATCCAAGTTCTTATGAACAAGCGTAATGGAAGGAGCTATCAGCGTGATTTTTTTTTTTAATTTAAACAGTTTTTGTTCATTTTTGAACAATTAAAAAAAAATGACATTTGTGCCTACGAGGAAATTTTAATCCTATATAAATCCTGATCTAACAGACGGATTTACTTGCAATAAACTTTATCGGAAAGATGTTATGACGTAAAAGAGGTACAGGTATGAAGTTAAACCAGAACTGAACAGGTCAATTTTCCTATGAAATTTAATTTGAAGTTGGGCATGTATACGGAAAAGTAGGCTCGTATAGTTCTAGGCGGAACTTCTTGTTTTCGTACCATATACATATAAGTAGTATTTCACTTGAGAAAAAACTCAGACACACTAAAAATTGTTGTAAGTGATTCGTTCATTGATCACGTCACTGAATTCGCTATCATTTACCTTTTTTGTATCGAATTTTTGTCTCTGCTCTACCGTAAACTGAAACATTTTATTTAAAAAAACATCAAGGCTGTCACACATTTTAGATTGAAATGAAAATACAATCTAATCCTTCCATATATAATCTTTCTTTTGGCAGACGTTTTGCTTTTTCAATCATGGGCTAACATCGAAGCATGCGGCACAGCACTTACAATTTCCTGGTATACACAATAAATCCTGTCACTTACGTCGACAACATGTCATCGGCTCCCTGTTAGAACATAAAAAGATACGAATACCTGACTTGAAGTTTTTAAAGCGTATTCTTTTAGAATAATAATAAGTCATTTTCAGAGGAACAATGCGACTTGTTTGTCTCAAATCGTCTCAAGCCACCACTACCTTATTCATTCAAGAAGTAATATTGTGTCATTGAATAAATTCAATTGTGATAATACTATGCGTTTTGCAAAAAATATTTAAAGAAAATTTGCCTTTTTTATATATGCCGTCATATAAAATCATTGTTAATGTAATTTACAATTACTTGATTTTTTGATTTAATGTACGTAAAACGTACAAGAAAATGGAAAAGTTGAATTAAAGAAGTACATGAGTTCTGAAAGATAAAGTTCGTGCCTAATAAATATATTATACATTGTCTTGTTCAATTGTTATAACTTTGTGTCAATCCGAACGGTTCATGTGTTGTTATCAGGATTCATAAAACACTATTTCTTATTTATATGTATTATATCAAGGGATATATTTTATTGATTTTCCCGTCAATGTAACGGGATTATAATGAATGCTATTGCTATTATTAATCCTTTAAAAAATAGAAGGAACAAGAAGTTCCGTCTAGAACTATACGAGCCTACTTTCCCGTATACACCAAATTCAAATTTATAATCTAGCTATCTCTTTCTCTCTCTTTCTTATTTATCTTTAGTTCTAATTATTGAAAATATACCTTTTTCAACGGATAATACATATTCATTCACTCACTCATTCATTCTTTCATTTATTCAGCCATGCATTTATTCATTCATTCGTTACCTCATTCAAGTGTTTATTCATTCATTTACGCATTCATGTATTTATTCACTCATTTATTTATATTTTCATTTATTCAATAATTTATTCATTCATTCTTTTCCTCATTCATTTATTCATTGATTTATTCTTTCACTCTTTCATTTATTCATTCATTCATTATTTCACTCATTGAGTCACTGAGAAATATCCTTGAAAATCCCGATCAAAAAATTTCATAGCAAAATAGGCTCGTACGTTCTGGATAAACTTTCTATTTCTACATGTTCTACGTTATAAGAGCTTTCCGATAAAGTTTGTTCCAAGCAAATCGGTCCGTTAGATCAGGATTTATATAGGGTTGAAATTTCCCCGTAAGCTCTGTGTTAATTTTTTGAACTGTTCAAAAATGAACAAAAACTGTTCAAATCAATATTTCACGCCGAGAACTCCTTTCAATAAGCTTTCAATAGGAACTTGGCTCTTGTGCCCAGAGTTTACAGAATTTGCTTCAATTTTGTCCATAGGCGCTAATGTTAAAATTTTTTGAACTGTTCAAAATTGAACAAAACATTGTTCAAATCAAAAAGTGAAATATAGAAATGAGATGTCCTCGCCGAGATCTTTCGAATGCAAAAAGAATTTTTCCAATCGGACAATTCGTTCAAAAGTTATTAGGGGGGGACAGACCGACAGACCGACAGACAGACAGACAGACCGACAGACAGACCGACAGACAGACCGACAGACCGACCGACAGACCGACCGACAGACAGACCGACAGACAGACCGACAAGACAGACAGACCGACAGACACACTTTTTCCCCATCTCAATACCCTACTTTCAAATTTTTTATTTTTCAATCTTTATTTAATTACTTCACTTATTTTTGACTTTTCTTGATTTTTAACGATATTTTCACGATACATTAAGCCTTCTTTCATGCTTTATTATTATTTTTTTTTACTTTTACGGGAAAGTAGGCTAAAAAGGAAATTAAACGGCATATGTACTTTGGGCCATGACAATTTCATTTTAATTGAAAGTTGTTACAAAATTAGTTTGAAGCGCGGTTAAAGAAGTCTCGATGAGATTTTTTCCTTCCCATACCCCCTCTAAATTTAGTATTAAAGAAAAGTGATCATTCTATCACTCTTCAATCTGTCTTAAAGCCAATTAAATACTTCATAAGATGAAACTCATTCGAAGATCGTATTACAGTAAGAGCACCTAAAATAATTGTGTTTCTCAAGAAAGCAAAGCTTGGGAATCGTATGCAGTTGAACTTTCTTAATACGAACACGGTTAATACGAAACCACGGTTAAAACGAACATTTTGTTCATGAAGTTTGGTTTACCATTTAATTACACTAAATATCTCACGCATATTACGAAGTCTAAAATACAAATGTCGGCTAAGACGAACAAAATTTCTGACCTATTCACGAAACATTTTTCTCGGTTGCTATATGATTACTTTTTCCAAAAAGAAATTATTTTTTTTTTTTTTGAGTCATTGAAAGCCACCAAGTACACATATGATAAAATTTAATGCTCCTAAAAAAAAAACAACTAACCATTAAGGATTTTTTTCTAAAATTCTTAAATTTTTAATGGTTTCACTTTCTCTCAATGTACTAACAAGATTTAAAAATGCATACAGTAAAACCCCGTTATACCGCGCCTCAATATACCGCGTAATCGGATATACCGCGGTGACTATCATGTCTCCCAACATTTAACCCTTTATCATTGCCATTTGAAGGTAATTCCTTATTTACCATTGTAAATAGAGCCAGCCCGAGCACACAAATATTCTAGCCTAAGAGCTCCCACCACAGCGCTATCAACCTTTGTATTCCAGATTCTTTAGCCAATCCGGAAAAGTAAACATATTCTCCAATGTATGCAGGCTTAAAGCATTGTTTCTTTGAGAAGTGCGTTATTCCCCTTCCAAATCTAATTTTTTCTTAGGACCTCTTCACAATCCCATATTCATAACATAAAAAGATTTTTAAGCCCTTTTTTCTCGAAAAACAATTGGTTTATAACCTATCGCTTGATAGACTGATTGCACAGTTGAGATGTGTGCTTCTTGCACAGTAATTACAGTGAATAAAATGGCAGCAAAGTAGAAAAGAAAAAATTATACTATAGAATAAAAGTTACGAGTAATTGATAAAGTTAAAAATGATGCAACAAAAGGGAGTAGTATTTCATGACATGAATATGATTTCGTAGTATAGGTTCGCTATACCGCGGTTTTGCTACAACGCGGGTGCCAAACCTGTCCCCCGACACCCGCGTTTTAACGGGGTTTTACTGTATTAGTAAAAATAAATCATTTGTTTTCACTATTTATTTTACTTTGTATTATAAATAGTAGTAATTATTTTAAAAATATAAACATTCATTTCTAATAGTTTTTTTACACAACTTTACGTATTCACGGTTGTTGCGAATAACGGCTAATACGAAAAAAATTCACGAATTTTTGGCATTTCGTATTAAGCGAGTTCAACTGTATTTTAAGTCTGCTTCAGTCATGCAAAGAAAGTTGTGGAAAATTATTTTAGAAAAGATGAATTAAATTCAAACATTTTCACAGTTAATAAATTTCGTTTGCTTTTGTTTTACGGTTCAAACGAATTTTTAATCATTTTGCATGGAAACATAATTAAAACTAGCCGTACTAAATATTGATAAATTGGTTTTAAAAGAAAAAATACCACAGTTTGAAGTTAGTTTTAGATTTAACAAATTGGGTACTTTTGCGAAAAAGCGCTGAAAATGTCAATATCTAAAAAGGAGGGTTTTTTTTTTATTTTTTAACGCAATATTTTTGATAGTGTGTCAGTAAAGTTGCTAAAGGGGGGGGGGGGGTGGAGAAACTGTGATCGTCTTTCAGAAGAAAAAAGAGAGAGAGAGGGAGAAAATAACGCAAAAATGACGTTGCCACTTTGCCCGAGGTGGTTCCAATACTACCTCGTGATTTGATCGTAGTGGTGATTTTCGATTACCGACAAATTATGCAAAACCATTATGTTAGAAATTTTCTAAATCTAAAGATTTGCTATCATTTTCAAAACTAATCTGCATAATTTTAACCAATAAGAAATATTTATAAACACTTGTTTTTTTATGTAGGAAACACTTTTCAAAATTATTCTATTGGAGATTAAAACATGGATAGTAGAATGTATCAAGTTTTTACCAAAACAGCTTACATTATCGCCTAAAGCTCAACGAAAACATTGGACAGTGTATTGCAACATGTAATTAATTAAAAATCCTCGAAATAATTGACGGTTGGACATAATTACAACTTGTATCAGAAGAAAAAGCAGAAATGTTTTGAATAGAATGAGATATTTTATTTAGTACTGGATGACTTTTTTTACGGAGATATTACGAAAAGTTACAGGTGAATAATGTTTCAACAAAAATCATAATGTTTCAGAAAGTGAAGATTTGTTGGGATGACTTACATCATGGGCATCTTCGTATCTTCGAAACACGTGTACGCTATTTATTCTTCTGTTTATACATTATTACGTTATTTGTACCATATTCAAGCAAAAAGTATTAACGTGACTAATTTCACTACATCATGTTGAAGTTGTCACGTAATTCATTAAATTAAACTTAATCTTATTGCTGCTTTATTTTCCACTTGAATGTGTGGAAAAAAAAACAGGATTTAATTTTTCTCTAAAATAATAAAAAAAGAAAACCTGCACATTCGCATTGTACATTTAAAAATTAATGCGCTTTGCAACTACTGAATTTTAAAATCCTTCGAATGGGATAGGTTGGTATTTTCTTTTCATCGAGGTAAAAATTTGTGCAAACTGAGATGGGCTGAAAAGATATGAGTGGAAAAACAACAAATGGTTCGCATTAGGTCTGTGCTACATGCCGTCAATGTAAGTAATCTTTTCCGTGCTTTAAAACTTCAAAAGAAATTCCAATACTTTTAGTATCCCATATTTTATTTGAAAATATGCCTCAACAACTAGTGTATATACGAAATATCTTAGAAATATTTGTTTCTTTCGTTTATTCTTAAAATACTTTTGCATAATTTGTTTAATCGTGTACTTTCCTTTTTATTAATTAATGTTTCTTTATATTTAATAAATTCTATTTATTTATTTATATTTATATTTATTCATTTTTGTTTACGTATATATTTATTTTCATTTTAAGAAATTATAAATCATAAATTATTTCAAAAGATTTTTTTCCTAAATAAGTAATACTTAACAAGTAAACACTAGATAATAATTATAAAAAAAACTTCAGAAAATTTGAAATAGTTTGTGGCATAATGGTTATTATTTTTCAATTCTAGAATATTACGTCAACGTGTATAATAAAAGGAACTTTGTGCACAAGTAAACTTAAAAAACTACACGTTATTTGTAGCACAAATAAGCATTAAAATGCAGACATATCGCCTATAGAAAAGAACAGTGTCATGCCTGCAAAATGCACATTTTTCAGGAGAGGAGTTTAAACATTTTACAATTTGTTTTATTTAATTATCTTATTAGTTTTAATGATTATTACAATCTATTTTGTTCGGAAAATAATTATTGCTTGTTTCTCTCACATGATGGATGTTAAAAGATGTCAAAAAGTTAGAAATAACTGTAAAAAAATGCAGTTATGACAGTATTGCACTAAAAAAATACAAGTTATTGAAAAGTAGTACAGTGACTAAGTTCTGTTCTTTCCTGCAGCTTAATTGGGGTAACACTGTCCAATTCATTAAAAACTACTTGTCTCCGATTAATATTTTTATTATTTTTTATCTAGACTCTTCCCCTTGGAGCATGTTTATAATATTTGATTAATATAAGCTTTAATTAGGCCGTCATACTAGCTATAAGTTATCTGAAAAAAAAAGCAAGCTAAAGAGTATTTAAAAGAAAAAGTAAAACAAAATATAAAAATATAAAAGTTTATTTACTTAGGAAATAGGAACGTAATTCTTACAATTTAGAACTTAAAATGGAACGCAATTCCAATTATTTTTTATGAAATGCACGTTATTGTGATAGTTGGGCTGCAGCACCATTAACAAAGCAACCAAATAAATGAAAACATTGAAATTAAAACTGCCTTATGCACCAATCAACCATAAATTTATTCGACAAAACTGCTGAAAGGTAATAATAAATCAGAAATGCAAACTGCCGTATCTACCAACCCGACGGTATTCATCTTAATGAAGGACATCAAAAAATGAAAAATTGAAATGAATACTGTCGTATCGGTTGTTACGTCAGTAGTTCCATGTGTTACGAATATATAAACTACGTGGATTTTGAAATTAAAGTTTATAAAACATTGTACTTGCAAAAATTGCGATGCTATCCCGTTGAAATTCTATAATCAACCGAATTATTCTGCAATAAGGCGGTGTTGACATGTGAGAATTAGTGGTTCCAGCCAGAACGCATAGTGACACGAGTGTTCTGTAGCCTTAATTTTTGAACATTTACTCACAACAGTATTCCCAATATAAAGAGTGCAAAAATCTGAAAATTTTTATATAAAAACCTTAAAAAAAAAACCGATTTTTTTGCAGATATGACACTGTTCATTTCTATAAGCGATATGTTTCGGAATTGCTTGGAATCCCTTTTTCAATGCAATAGTGGAGCTTGTAGATGCAAAAAACATCCAAATAATAAAGACAAAACAACAAAAAAGTGCAGTTTTTTCTGTTTTATTTGGATGTTTTTGCATCTAGAAGCTCCACTGTTGCATTGAAAACGGGATTCCAGGCAATCCCGAAACATGTGTCTGCATTTTAATGCTTATTTGCGCTATAAATAATGAGCAATTTTTAATTTTAATTTTAATTAAGTCATTTTAATTAAGCAATTAAGTAATTTTAATTAAGTATAATTTTATAATTTTATAATTTTTAATATTTATAATTTTAATTAAGTAATTTTAATTAAGCAACTTTTAATTTTAATTAAGTCAATATGTATGTTTGTGTGTAATTTTTTTTCCCTTCCTTTTCCCCCTCTCGTCTATGAACTATTTTAAACAACTTTTTTAATGGAAAGACAATGTTCAATTTCCTGTTTTTTTACACTTATAAAATATTCAATCGAAACTCAAGGAAAGCGGAAACATACAAAAATCGTTATTTGTATGTAGTAACGAAATTAGTAAACTATGTCTACCAGAAATATCCGGTTTCAAGATTTTCCTCTTAAATTAATCTATAAACATTTGCTTCCGTAACTACTAATATAACAACGATTGGGACTTATTTGTCATGAATGTTTAAACTCAATCATAAAAAAAAAACCTTTTTTAGATGCTTTGGAAAATGTGGTAAAATAAAATTAACTTCTTCAACCTACTCATTTTACATCAAAATAACAACTATAACTTTCGCTCGATTTTAATTAATAACCTCTTTGCGTGCTGAACTACACACACAACTCCCCCCTAACACAAATACAGTCAATAATCGATTTGCTTCGAAATTAAGCGTAAATTTGCGCAAGTAGTAATTTAATAACACATGTTTTGTTTGAACACAATGCACTAACTCTATGTTGAGCCAACATTGACCTTGCTGAGGTTAACAGCATTTGAATCAATGAGCAAATACAAAATATTCAAAACATTAACTTATTTAACTTTTTATTCATGTGTTTTCGCTGGGAACACACAAAATCAATTCTGAAAGAAAAAGTTTTAAACAGCAATTATCTATTTAATTAACAACAATCCTTCTTTTATATGATTGCATTGCTTCGGAAAATCAGATTTCAATTTATAGGAAGTGTGAAAGAAAATTAGTTTTTAAACTTCAGAAATTGATTTTGTTATAAATGATAGTCTGACAAAATAAATCTTGATCGAAACTAGTTAGTAGAAAAGGTAAATGATCGCGAATTCAGAGACGTAATCAATGAACGAATCACTTACAACACACATTAATTTTTAGTGTGTCTGAGTTTTTTCTCAAGTGAAATACTACTTATATGTATATGGTACAAAAACAAGAAGTTCCGCCTAGAACTATACGAGCCCAGGGCCTTATTTACCAATAGGCCCGTGAGGCCCGGGCCTAGGGCCCCCACTTTGAGGGGGCCCCCTAGTTTTGGTTATTACTTTTTTTTGTAATTTAAAATTTTTAGAAAAATATTTAAAAATAGCATTTTTTAAAAACAAACTGTTAGTGTTCTGTTGCTTCACAGAAAATTTGTATTCTTAAATTATTTTAAAACCACAAGAAATTTTCACTTTGGGGGCCCCCATATTTTATTCAAACATTTTGTAATTTAAAAAAAAAATCATTTTGCACATTGGGGGCTCCCAAATGTTAGTCTGAGTCTTTGACATTTGAAAAACAAATTAGTTTTTGTGCTTTGGGGGCCCCCAAATTTTGGTGTGACTGGCAAGTTTTACAAACACATACTGATTGTTATGTTTAAAAAAACTTTGTTGCGTGAGGGGCCCCCAAACATGAGTTTTGCCTATAGTGATTCAAAATGTAAATCGGGCCCTGTACGAGCCTACTTTTCCGTATACATACCCAACTTCAAATTGATAACATAGCTATCTCTCTATATCTCTCTTTCTCATTTAGCTTTAGTTCCTAATTACTTCAAGTATACCTTTTCCTATGGCAAATACATATTCATTCATTCATTTATTCATTCCTTCGTTTACTCATTCGTGTATTTATTCACTCATTTATTCATTCATTCATTCAGAAATAACCTCAAAAATCACGATTAAAAAATGTTGGGTATGGCTGTGTCATGAACACGGCCGCCGTGTGTTGTACGTGAATACGTTTATGTAACGGGTTATATATGTTAAATAAAATATTTTTATTTATGTATTTAGAATAAAAGCAAGGAAGCAACTAATTATTGTGTTACAATATAACTTTATAGTTTTAGCTTTTCGACGCGTATAAGCCGACATCATCTATATATTTTTGATATATTTTTTAATTCTACCACCTTATTTTATTCACTGTCACTACTTTAAAATAATGTTTTATATAAAATCGACAGATTTTGACGACAGCCGATGATTAAAACTTGAACGAACATCGTAGCTTCTACGAGTCAAAAGCTATTCTAATTGCAAATTTCGATACGCAGCAAAATCACCTCAAAATGGCGGCGCTTCCCTCTTTACCCCCCGTGATGCGTCACTGTTCTTGCTTATTGTAATGAATTCTTTGAACCTTTAGCTATCCAGTGGTATTATTTAATTTTGGATGTAGAGGATAGATTCGAAACTACAACGCCAAACTTTATCCCCGATTTTGTTATCATTAGATTTTTTGGATTCCTCCCGTTTGTTAGCAAATTTAAAGACGTATTCACGTCAAAAGAATGAAATAAATTGGTTTATGTTTATAATCCACCTACTTTTTACTTTTTTTTCGAACCATATAACCCATATTCTATACTAAAAAAACCCTGACAGATGGAACTAAAACACTAATATAGTGTACACTGGAAGGTAATAGGACACCACGAATTTTGGTCCAGTAATTGGACATAATGGATTATGGATGGGTTAGTGAAGTGGACTTAACGGTTCTGCTGGAACTGTACCTAACCTGGAAATCCAGTACACCAGGGTTGGCGCACCTTTTCCGATTAGTCGTTTGCTAGTTTCCTTACGGTTTTTTTTATTTTCAGGTGTCGAGGGTGCCACTCGGCGTGAAATATTTTTTGATTTGAAATTTTCGTTAATTTTTGAACAGTTAAAAAAGAAATAGCGTAGTGCCTACGGGGAAATTTCAATCCTATATAAATCCTGATCTAATAGACGAATTTGCTTCGAACAAACTTTATCGGAAAGATATTACGACGTAGAACTTGTACAGATAGGAAGTTTATAAAGAACTAGCGAGCCTATTTTCCTATGAAATTTTTTGAACGGGATTTTCAAGAATATTTTTGAGTTAATGAATGATTAACTGAATAAGTGAAAGAATGAATGAATAAATGAGTGAATAAATGCTAAAAAAATAAAGGAGTGAATAAATGAGAGAATGAATGAAAAAATAAATACATGAGTGAATAAATGAATAAATATATGAATGAGTGAATGAATGGCTGAATAATTCAATGAATGAATGAGTGAATGAATAAGTATTAATCGTTGAAAAAGGTATATTTGAAGCAATTAAGAACTAAAGCTAAATGAGAAAGGGAGAGAGAGAGATAGCTAGATTATAAATTTTAAGTTTGGTGTATACGGGAAAGTAGGCACGTATAGTTTTAGGCGGAACTTCTTGTTTAAAATTCATTGTATTTGAAGTGTTCTTTCGTGAATAAAAGTAATTTATTGCTTATCTGTGGGCGTGCCACTGAAATTCCTGTTGCGTGATATTGCGACGTATCTCGGATCTCGGATGTTCTGTAGATGTCGCCTAAATATTTGTGATTGTTCTTTAATAGTTCTTTAGGCGTAGCAACTTTTGGATTTTTTTTAATTCTGAGATGTGTACTATGTGTCTACTATACATCAATTGACACATAAACCGCAAAAGTATTTTTGACATAACGTGTTTTATATCTGGACGACTCAAGTGTCTTTACATGAAATGTGACTACAATATGAGTCCTGTTGATATTCAACGATAAAAAATTAACCTAATTGAATAATAAAATGTACAATAGTTAAAAATAGGTTTAAAACATATTACTCTCAAATGTAAGTCCCCAACATCTGGATTATCACGGCTACATATAAGCTGCATTAGGGGAAAAAAGGTAACTGTAGAAAAACCTTATTTTTAGGAATAAGCAGCGTAAATTTATGAAATGCACCAATTTTTCGAATTTAGTTACAATTTTTTTTGTCCGGTACTTGTTACATGCATAAAACAACTGCCATATACTAAAAGAGCAAACACACTTTATATTACTATACGCTTTTGTAGTTTAAAAAAGTTGTAAAAAGGGAAAATTTTACAGAAAATTATAATTTTGTAGGAAAACTCCCTCTCCAGAAATAAATGCAGTAGTTGATTTCTTGACTTCGTTATAGCAACAGAATATATGTTGAAAGTAAGTGCGCTTAAATAGTTTTCTAAAGAAAGTAATGTTTAATTGCCTTAAGCCATTTTAAAAGACATGAATATATTTTGCTTTTCTTACTCAAGATAGATTATGGAATAAACATTTACATAAAGCAGTAATTGGAAAAATACGCTATGAAGCGTTCAATCTATGGACAATCATGAGCTTTTACTTTTGTTGAAATTTCAAAGCAATGGTTTTAGAAAGCAAATAATGAATCGGCCAAATTTGTAAAGCTAAGATAATATTTGGCACCGACATGAAGGTTTTATTACTGTCATTTTGTTACGACGTATTTTAAAGAGGCGTCTCAGTGAATATTAATAGAATTAGAAATTTGCAAAAAATATTGTCTACAGGTGTTTTGTTTTAACAACATTTTCCAATGTAGAAAAGTATTTCAGGCTTCTTGGAAGCTGATCAGCAGTTGCTTCATTATGAGTGCTGCGTCATTGTGCCTTGTATCCATAGCAACAAACTGTTATCCCAAACGCCTTTACTTGCAGTAGATATTCGTTTGAAATCAACGTTGAAAAAAAATGTAATTCTCGATTCGAAAACTAAATATATCGTTGTGCCAATTAAAAATTCTAGTTTGTCTTTCAATTATTGTTATTTAACAATTAAACCTAAACACAACAGCTAAATTTAAAATTAGACTGAAAAAATATTAACTCGTGAAATTCTTGAGGGAGCGTATCTAGAAAAGTGCTCCAATCTAGCTTCATAAAAATCCAAGTATAAAATAATTATTTTTCACGTCACATCAGACAAAAGGAGGAGTCACGTGGTATGACATGACGTAAGTGAGACCCCACCCACACAGCATGACGTGAACAGATTCTCAACAAGTGTCATCTTTAATAAATCTGCATGCATAAAAAAAAAAAACATTAAAATTCAAATTCGTTTTTATTCTCTTTTCTGAGTGATTTTTGGAGTAATACTTCCTTTACAATTCATTAGTAAATGTTCCTATTATTTATTTTTTTTTAGAATTGCTTATCCAGATCAATAACTCTTTGATGAAGACTTTCTTAATGGAGGGAATGGAACATTTATTTAACATTGACACTCTATTTACATTACAAACTGTTATAAGAGCACCTTACTTCTTAAAAATAACCATTTTCCTTTTTGATGTAGGATATGTACTAGGGTGGAGTAAAAATTTTTTTTTTTTTTTTTTTTGAATTTTTATTCGGCAGGGTGCGGAAAAAAGTACCCTATAGGTCCAAATGAACGTGTGTAAAATTTTATTTAGTTTGGACAAAGTTAAGATGCGCCCCAACCCGACCAAAGTTTGACGAAACAAATACATTACACGGATTTTCGTTTTTGTCAAGAGTTATAATAAGAAAACTATATTATATTTTTTGCGTTATGTTCTAAATAACAAAATAGTTCAATGTTCAGATTGTCTAAATATTTTCTTAGTTTTTCGTGCAAAAATTCGAAAAATAAATCAATTTTCCGTCAGAATCAGTCAGAAGAAACTTCTTATGATCGTGCGTCAGACATGTAAAGGCGATAGTTAATGTAACGGAGACAGTCAACAACATGCTTTTTCTTTAAGCAAAATAAAAACTCAAAGTCAAAGTAGCATATCTTTAGTTATGAATAGGTGCACTTCATATGCGTTTAGTGATCATTGAGCAGCTAATTTTAAATTGTGATAATTGCACTCAAAAGAATTTTATGTATCTTTTCTGTATAAGTTTCCTCGCAGTTTATGCGGATAGTTCAAATTGTGTTTAAAGTAATTCTTTTATGAGAATTTTGCTTTTTTCCATCGTTATATAAGCTTGAACTTTTAATGGTAATGGTCGACACCATGCCTGCTTTCGAGACAACTTTTTATCGTTCTTTTAGGTAATTATTGTTAGCTGTAGCATGTGATGGAACAAACATTAACACTGGCTCAAAGGTGGGGTTATTCGTTTGTTGGCGATAGAACTTGGTCGGCCATTACAATGGTTAATATGTTTGTTGCATTTCAATGAACTGCCGCTATGACATCTTGTGCAGAAAATTGACGGTAAAACGTCCAGCCGAAAGGCACTACATAAACGTGAAGAACTTGTACCATTTTCAAAAATTGCTGTCGAGTATTTTCCGCACTTAAGTGCTGTTATGGAGCTCAGTACAGACCAAATGTACCTTACTGATATTTGTTACGTTTTTTCAGAAGGCCACTGTTCTGATGATTTGGCAAATTGCAAACCTAGACTAATAGTACATTCCAGATGGCTAACAACTGCAAGTAGAATCCTACGATTGCATGTTGCAACGGAAAATCCTACTAAAAACTTCGAGACACTAGCAACATATATAATGAGAGAATATGCTCCAGTCTGGTTTCTTATTAGAGAAATCCCACATTGTGATGAATGGGGCCGTAAATTTTTGGAAACTTATGTCCTATTCCAGGTACTTGGATCCCAATTTAAAAGAAATAATTGACCCTGTTCTGAGAATAAATGGTTTTTATGCTCATACCGAAAATCTTCTGTTTTATATGCTCAAGGATTACAGGATACATATTAAGAAACAAGTAATGAAATTAATACTGTTAGCAAGAGAGCAGAAAATTTCAACTTCAAGTTTCAAGCTTCGTCCTCTAAACCTAGACTCAGCAGAATACACAGACATGAGAAGTTGGGATGATGAAGTAACATGTGAACCACCTGTGATTAAAAATATCTCCAACAGAAGACATTCAGAGTTGGATAGTATTCGTAATTTAATTGCGATTAACCCCTTAACGGTCACGTAATTTTCAAGAAAACGGTCATAAAAGTGCCTATTTTTTTATGCCTGAAAATTATATAAAAATATGCGCATGAACAATACATTTTTTCATTTTTATTTTTTTATTTGTTTTCATTTTGAAAATTTTAAACACTCCAGCCCGAACATGTTACGGGAGCGAGAAATAGAAGGCGAAACCTCAGCCCGTCACTTTCACGGGAAGGGGTTAAGAGAGTTTATTGTATACTTTGAATGAAATAATAAGTATTTGTGATGTTCCCATGGCAATAAATTTTATTTGACTTCGTTTAGCATAAAAAATATTTCGCTTTAGTTGAAGCAGCATATTGCCATCATTCAACGCAACGATAAATATTTCAAGTGGCTTGGGGCGCATCTTAATATTAAAATTCCGCACTGAAATTTTGCATGCCTTCATTTGAACCACAAAGGCACCTTTTCTGCCCCCTGCCGATTTAAAATTCCAATTTTTTTTCCCCCAATAGCGTTCACTCCACCCTAATATGTACATTAAAAGCTTGTTTAGAGTCCATTTTTAAGGCTTATTGTTTGAACAATTCCATAAAGTTTTAATATCGGCTTTTGCGAGAGAAAAACTCAAACTCTTTTATCTATAAAATAAGTAATATTTTTTTTTTCTAATGGGGCTTCGTATTGGTTCCTTACCATATTCAGACCTAGTGCATTCCCCAGGGACTGGCAACTATTCTTTCATGTGGCACCACTATCGGTGGATGCCTAGACCGCTTGAGAATTTTGACGCTCAGTTTCCCTCTGATGGTGGCACCTAGGCTCTAACAATGCAAAATTGCACTAGAAATTTAATTTAGCTAAGCGTACCCACACCAAACAGATACTCAAGGGATCTGTGTTCCGCATAATCATACGACATTGACACTGTTGATTTTCGGCATCCTGAAAATCCACCGACTTGGGACAGGTTTGATCCTGCGAACTTGGGCGTACGAGGCCAGTGCCTGACCATTACACCACCCTGCCGGCAAATAAGTAACAGTAATTTTATTCTTCGGCACAAAAAATTCGGAAAACTTACAAAGGAAAAATTTAGTTTTTTATTTCAATAAAAAAAATAGAAATAATAATAAACATTTCTTTGTAAAATGTTAGAAATATTCTTTCGAAGGCTTAATATTAAAAAAAAACAATGGATTCATTGATTAATTTAGTAAAACTGAATTGTTTTATTTTTCATGCAAGAGAAAGGCTGCACTTTTTAGAATGGAAATAGTAATTGAGATGTTTTGGTTTTCTTTCTAAATGTTTAATTATATTGTATTTATTATTTTTATTTTTAGCAACGATTAAAAAGTAAAATATTTTCTCATGGGGAAAGTTATAGAACTGTTATTGCAAACGTGTACAAAAGAGGATCATTTTATTCGATTACTTTTTGGTCATTTCAAAAGATTTCAACATTAGCTTTTGTCGGGAAAATTCGATGATTTTGAGAGAGCTAGTTTTCTACTCTTTCATTTCCAAATGAAAGCGAAGTAGAAGATAAAGAAAAATATAGCCGGGAAGAAGATAATTTGACTTCGTTAAGTGACTATCGCACTTTGCAAAAATTATAAGACATTAAATTGTTCAATTACTAGTCAATTTTCCTGCTCGTAATTGCGAGAGCACTAATTGATTTAGGAAGATTAATTAAAACAGTTTGTCGTTTGCGCAAAAAAAAGACTTCTTAACAATTATTTAACAATAAATATTGTTTTCCAAAAATACGAATACATATCTTTTTTAGCCTACTTTCACGTAAAAGTAAAAAAAATAATAATAAAGCATGAAAGAAGGCTTAATGCATCGTAAAAATATCGTTAAAAATAAAAAAAAGTGAAGTAATTAAATAAAGATTGAAAAATAAAAAATTTGAAAATAGGGTTTTGAGATGGAGAAAATGTGTGTCTGTCGGTCTGTCGGTCAGTCCCCCCCCCCCCCTAATAACTTTTGAACGAATAGTCCGATTCGAAAAATTCTTTTTGCATTCAAAAGATCTCGGCGAGAACATCTCATTTCTATATTTTACTTTTTTATTTGAACAACTTTTCGTTCAATTTTTAACAGTTCAAAAAATTTAACATTAGCGCCTATGGGCGAAAATGAAGCAAATTATGTAAACTCTGGGTACAAGATCCATATTCCAATGAACAAGCTTACTGGAAGAAGCGCTTGGCATGAAATATCAATTTGAACAGATTTTGTTCATTTTTGAACAGTTCAAAAAATTAACATAGCGCTTACGGGGAAATTTCAATCCTATATAAATCCTGATCTAACGGACCGATTTGCTTGGAACAAACTTTATCGGAAAGCTCTTATAACGTAGAACATGTACAAATAGAAAGTTCTTCCAGAACTAACGAGCCTATTTTCCTATGAAATTTTTTTATAGGAATTTTTAAGGATATTTCTCAGTGAATAAATGAATGAGTGAAAGAATGAATCAATGAATAAATGAGGGAATAAATACATGAATGAGTAAATTAATGAATAAACATTTGAATCAGTAAACGAATGAATGCATAAATGAATGGCTGAATAAAGGAAAAAATGAATGCGTGAACGAATATGTATTGTCTGTTGAAAAAGGTATATTTGAAAAAATTAAGAACTAAAGCTAAATGAGAAAGAGATAGCTAGATTATAAATTTGAATTTGGTGTATACGGGAAAGTAGGCTCGTATAGTTCTAGACGGAACTTCTTGTTTTGTCTTCCTATGGTACACTATACGTTTGCGTTTGCTTGTTTAACGTAATTAAAATATCTGGGTGTTCAAATTATTTTCCCTTGCATAAAAAAAGAAAGAAAAAAGAGTTTTTGAGAAAAGATCGGAAAAACGAAAATTAGTATTTAATTACTTTCAGAAATAATTAATTAAATTAAAACATCAAAAGTAACATATTTATCAGAGTCTTTCATCTAGTTATTCATGAGGAAATATGAAACTAATATGAAACTTTTATTAACAAAAGTAATTGAAAATTTTTGCTGCATGATGAGATGTTCTTTTCTATCGATTTTAACATTTAAGAGAAAAAATTTTAATTTTTGAAAGATGTTTTTATTTATTTTTTACTTTTAATGATACTTTTAATTTATGCAATATTACAAACGCAGTTATGAAATCCGACATCCTCCCCAGACAGAGCAAGCACAACAACTATTGTTTTCCAAATTAAAAAAGGGCACACGCTCTGAGCCACTTAAACCTGTCCTAGGCAAATGCCAAGAAAGAAGTTTATGTAGCGTCTCTCGCTGTCACCCTTTGAGAATCCCTTATCCAAAAATTTATTAGACAGAACTTCAGAAAAATAAGTGTTCAATGATTTTCCTAATTTTTCGATCATTTTAAACAACAAAATACTCCGTTCGTAACTTTTCTTTAAAATAAAATTTTTAAAAGTCGCTAAGCAAGGGAAAACATACAGCAACGTGCAGTTATTTTAAACCTTTTTCAATTTGATGCATTTGCGGTATTTTCAAAAATTGAAAATGTATATATGTATATATATATATTTTCAAAATACATACATCTAATTTTTATAATCGCTCACATGTTTTTTAAAAGATTATTTGTCAACAGCTGGTGCTCAAAATATTTTTTTCATTACAAAATTTCGGTTTATTTCGGTGACCTAACATTGTGCTCATAAAAATATAAAGAATCTGTCAAGTATTTCAGTGTGCTTTTCAATTCACAAGAAAAAAAACTAATAAAATTGGTTCTTAAGACTCCCCCCCCCCCCCCCATCATTCATTAGTAATGACAAAAAAATCTCATGTCTATGTTTTTAAAGCAATATTCAATATTTCTTGGTCATGCAACGGGGGGGGGGGGGGGGTCGTTACTGCGAGCGAAACTTTTTAACCCTACACTGCGCCGTGTTATTTTTAAACAACACCTCTATTTTCGTTCACTAGGCTCTTGTTTTGTATAATTTTATACATGTGGCGCATTTTTTCGTTTTATTTTGTATGTAAGATCATATTAGTTAATATAGTTTCCCCTAGATCTTGTAAACTGAGCTCAAGGTTCAACTTTTTTCATAAAATCGTAAGACATGTTGATTTTGTAAAAAACTATAACTTCTTAATTTTTTTTCTACACATTTTAAACAATAATTTTATTTTTAGTCCTTAATTGCTTACATACTTTTAAAATAACATAAATAGTATAAATTGTCCGAAAAATTGCGGGAAAAATATATATTAGGGCGCCTTTTTTTACTTGTTGTTTTGAAACAACATCGCGCATTCGGGGGTAATTTTTATGCTCCTAACATTATTCGCAGTAGAAAGATTCGCAGTGTCACTGGTTGTTCTATTTCACTTTATTTAGTATCTTTTAGAAGATTATTGTTATAAACATATAACAAATCAGCGTAAAGTGGTTGATTAAATTATTATTTAAGAATTTTGTTTAAAATCAATTCACGCTCAACCAAACAAGAAAAGAACATTATCGCATAGACTCCCTACATATATTAGGTTTCTTGTTTAAAATCTTTTAGTGAAATTATTAAAATTTATTGGTAATTAAAGTAAAATTTTTTTATGAATTTATAAATAATAATAAAATTAATTATTTTAATAAATTTTACTATTTTAGTGCTATTTTATGATTATAATGCATACCTATTTCTCATTGATTTTGTTTCATTTATTAAAATGATTATATAAAAAAATTATTATTGTTACCCCTAAATGCGCAGTGTTGTTTTTAAACAACATGTCAAATTTTCTCGAATTTTACTTCCGGAAAAAAATCCGGGGGGTGGGGGTCACAATTTTGTTAAAGATGCAAACCCACATTATTTGTTAGTCTGTATTATAACATCTGCAGTCCTCCCCATGAAAAAAAAAAAAAAAGAAAATTAAGGCAGCTGCACTTGGCATTTGCAGGTGTTATAAAGAGAAAATGTTAAAGGAAAGGGAAGGATAACCGATCGGATCCAATAATGTTGAGTTTTTTTGCAAAGATGAGAAAAGAGAATTAAAAATCCTCTCTTATAGCTATTTTTTTGACCGCCAAATAGTTTAATTACTTTACCAGAATCGCGAGTGATTCTTTTAGTTTTAATTATTATGTAAACTTCCCCCAAACAGTCTTTTATGGTGCTTGAATAATGCATTTATGTTTGTATCAACATAAAAATAAATAAATGATTTAAATAATATTTTTGACAAGCATTCTACACGTTTTAATGGTTTAAAGCGAATTTTTACCATCAGCCATCGGCAGATGGAAAGGGAAAATAATCGGCCAACGGCCATCGGCCGATCTCGGAACAATCGGCCAACAATCGGCATCGGCCCATCGGCCAAAAAATGCCATCGGTCGAGTCCTATTTTTAGCAATACGGCTAACTTTATAAAAACAACATTTTGTTGCGGCTACTATCACCAGTGCATTCTGTATTATAAGTTGTCTCATTTTTAGTAAATTTATATTTGTACAATTAACAACAAAAAAGTTCTTTAAAAAATTGTGTGTGTGTTGTTCAAATTGTGTTAGTTTAAATAAAACTATGAATTTCTTTGAAATCTCTGAACAAATTCATTGCTCAGCAAAACTAACTCTACCAACATTCATTTAAGTGAGATTTTACTGTATGCAACCATAGGTTAATAATATAACATATAATAAAATAAGCGAGCAGAAACTAGAATTCGGTGCAATGATTCTTTCGAATTTGTCGTTATTTTATACGCATATCGCAATCTTCTGTAGTTAGAATCGAAAATCTATAACAAGATTTTGATTCTTTCTTTTGAAATGAGACTTAAATAATTTGTGCGATAATCCTCTACCGTTAAAACTAAATAGACCGTTAAAGTCTTGGGACTCAACAAAAATAGATCCCGTACCCACAATTTGTGAAACGCTGGAGTAAACTTTCTTCTTTTTTTTTTTTTTTTGTTTACTGATAGCCTAAAAAAAGAACGGGGGGAGGGGAAGAAACAGAGTTTTTTATATTTGAAACATCCACTTACTATAAAAGACTTAAATAGGACCTTTCATAATATAGAGTAGCATAGTAGCATGGTGGTTTTTCTTTCTTTTGTTTTGAAAAATCGTAAAAAATGGAGAACTAATTTCGAACAGAACTCAGATTCTCAAATGGATCGCATACACTAAAAGTCTAGTGTTTTGTTGCAATATTTGTTTAAAAACTATTGCGTGTTTCTGGGTTGGAAAATTACAAAACTAAAAGCCAAAAATGTGCTTCAGAAATGTACGCGAACTAAAAGCACTGAAATTAGTCGAGTTGAAAAAATAATTTCCTTTTTTTAAGTTCCATGTTTAATATTAAATTACTGATTTATTTTATTTATTTATTTATACCTCATCAATCACCCCCGTACCTACCCCGACGAGGGCTTAACCGGATGTGGTGATTGAGAGGAAAAGAAAAGAAAAAATAAAAAAGAAAGAACCCGAGAGTGACTAAGCCCACACTGGGTATCGCAGAGCATGTGGTGTTATGTATACAAATTTTGAAAAACAAATACAAAACTTAAAACATCGCAAATAACAAACAACAACAATAATAATAAAGAAAAATTGACAGAAATATGATGAACAAAGAAGATAAGAAAAATTTGAGAGCAGCAAATGAAAGTCTTATTGTAACTGTAACGAAGGATGTTGAAAGTCATCTCCACGACTGAACTTACTGATTTATACGGCAATTAAAACTCAACCTTCAGGAGATTAAAATGTTTTAAAGCTCAATTAACAATGCTCAGTTTGATATGTAGAACATACCTGGATTTGCAATCAAACACATTAACTACTATTCGAGTTTTTTTAAATGTATCTGGTTTTCTGAATGTGTAATAAGTAAACAAAAATAATAAATTGAAAATTTACTTAGAACTTTAATCTTTATTTGACGCAGTAAGATGCAAAGCAGTTTAAGTGAAAAAAGAAAGATTTTGTATAAAACACGTGCTTAATTCGTACCTCCCTCTCCAGGAGTCATTATGTATTCCCCCCCCCCCTAAATCACGCCTGATAGCTGCACCCTTAAATCTACCGCTTTCATCTTTTGCCGCAAAACAGTTTAGCATTTATCCTATCATAATAAAAATTTATCTCTAAATATTGTCATTTAAATAACAATAACTAAATATTGCCCTTTGCTTCTAAATACCTCAATTATAATTCACTAACGAAAAAGTATCAACCAGCATCAAACGCCAGTAGCACGCCTGCTTTTTGTATTTTTGAAGTTGATTGAATTTGCTCAGCTTGATATCAAAATTCATTTTAGCAGTATTAAATTACGTTTATTTGCTTTATTTACATTGAGCATTTTTGTTAACAACCAATTTAGTTTTATTTACTGTTAAAGCGTGTATAGTTTCATTTAGGTTTTGCAATCTTTGTGTGAAAAATAAATTAATAAATAAAAATGCTTCCTTTTGTGACTTACCAAAGAAAATTTTGTGATTGTGCAAATATTTAAGCGATTTGGCATAGCTTCTATTGCGAGGTTGATTTGAACCATAACTTTATCTTAAATAAAATATTTCCTTGAAAAAAGGACCGAAGCTAATTTTAATAAGTTCATTGAGTTTAGAAACGAACTAATATTAATTTCACGTTAAAAAGTATATTTGTAAAATTATAATTCTTTTTTTCGAAATTTTTGATGTTTTGGAAAAAAACTAGTGCCTATTCACATTGCTCAAAGTAAGCTAATTCATGAAGAAAAAGAGGTATTCACAGAAAGAAAGCCATAAAACTAAAATTTTTACAGTATCTGCAAATTGTACTCGAGCCTATTTTTACCGAAAAATAGTTGAATCAAATAATTTTTACACATCCGTGCATAAGTTATCTTTTAACTCATTTCATACTGTGGGCGTTCAAGCAAGCCACCAAGTCCAAGACTAGATTTGATAATACTAGCTAGTACCCAAGTTGGACATTTAAGACGTTATGAATTTTAGTAAAAATAATTTTACGAATTCTTAACATTATACGAAGGCTTACTTGTGGTGAAGATGAAAAATGAAAAGAAAATTTTAAAAAATAATTTAAAGAGGTTTTAAAAACGGAATAAATAATCTAAATTTTCACATTGCCACTTTTATAATTATTAATTTGGCTTACACCGTGAAATAATCAATTGGAAATTGCCGTAGTCCGTCAGATGTGTTTTGTAGATTTAATGACCTTTGCTTGATGGTCGGTTATATGATGATGTTGTAGTATGGGAAACATTTCGCTGTGAGTCATTTTGTGTTTATATTCCGGTGAATGTTAAAGAAGAAAAATGTAGGGGAGGGGGATGTGAGTGCTGGAGCACGCGCAGTTAAACACATGTTATTAAACATGTTCATATTTGATTAAATTAGCAATAATGTTACATCAGAGTATTATTTCTATTGTATTTTGTCAGATTACCAGAAAACTGCATTGAACTGATTTGAAGACGCTGCGTGTTATTAAATAAAAATCTTAAGATGCATTTTTTTAAAAGGAATTCTCATATATCCATGGATATACGTGATATTCTCAATAAAGGTAAATACTAATCATTTTAAGACGTATCACAATCAAATGCTACAGTTGAAACGCATTTCATGCATTACGTTTTATAGGATGATCGTTAAGCACATTATTTCATTTTCTCCAATTTGCTGCTGGTCCCCTACTTGCTTTCGAGACAAAACTTTAGTTGTAATACATAAGGCTTTACATTTTTATCACTCTCCAGAAAATTCAAGAAAAATAATCTAAATATTATAAAAAAAAACTGAAATCCAAAGAAGACGATCATTTATGGCAATTTAATATATAATCTGCTTAAAACTAAATATTTTTTAAAACTTACATAAAAATTTTGTTTGATTTATTTCATAACTTATTTTACCTTCAGTTTTGCATTTTTTATTGGCTTGTTATAATTGAAATATATGTTTATTTTTATATATTTTTAAAATGTACCTACCTTTCTTTTATTTTTGTCCTTTGTAACCTTTTAGTAAAAACAGATTATATGTATTAAAAATGTATTCCTGATTTAAAAATTTCCCTTTTAAAGGCATTTAACATTTATTTCTAAACGCTTATCCTTTTAAAAGCTTAACAGTTTCAAAGAATGAATGTGACATTATTTGTCTTTTGTAATCTTTTATAAAAAATATTATATATATTAGAAAGGAAAATTCCTGATTCAAAAATTTCCCTTTTAAAAACATTTAGCAATTATTTCTAAACTCCTTTTTTTCCCTTTTAAAAGCTTAGCAGTTTCAGAGAATGAATGGGATATTATTTTTATTAATTAAAAAAAAATCTTATTTTTACATCATGCGAGACATTTTTCTTTCAGATAGTAGTTTCAATAGTTACACGTATACATTTGAAACTCTCTAGAGCCATTATTAAAGGAAAAAGAAGCAACTAAGAATACAAAATCGAGATTAATATAAGAGAAAATAGGCTAGTTTAGTTGCAGATAAACTTAAAAAAAAAAAAAACCGCTTAAAAATAAAGTGAAAAATATGTAGCATATTTTTTTAACTTTATAAAAGATTAAAAGAACAATCTATGGTTTGGCTAAGGTATCTTAGTCGCTGACATAATAGTAGAATTATACAAGAAGTTCCGTCTAGAACGATACGAGCCTACTTTCCCGCATACACCGAATTCAAATTTATAATCTAGCTATATCTCTCTCTCTGTCTTTCTCGTTTCGCTTTAGTTCTTAATTGCTTCAAACATACCTTTTTCAACGGTTAATACATATTTATTCAATCATTATTTATTAAGTCATTCATGTATTTATTCACTCATTTATTCATTCATTCTTTTGCTTATTCATTTGATCAATCATTCATTGAAAAATATTCTTGAAACTCCCGATCAAAAAATTTCATACGAAAATAGGCTCACTGGTTCTGGATGAACTTTCTATTTGTACATGTTCTACGTCATAAGAGCTTTCCGATAAAGTTTGGTCCAAGCAAATCGGTCCATTAGATCAGAAATTATATAGGATTGAAATTTCCCCGTAGGCGGTATGTTAAATTTTTTTTGAACTGTTCAAAAATGAACAAAAATTGTTCAAATCAATATTTCACGCCAAGTACTTCTTCCAGTGAGCTTGTTCATGGGAACTTATATCTTGTTCCCAGACTTTACATAATTTGCTTCATTTTCACCCATAGGCGCTAATGTTAAAATTTTTTGAACTGTTCAAAATTGAACAAAAAATTGTTCAAATCAAAAAGTAAAATATGGAAATTAGGTGTCCTCGCCGAGATCTTTCGAATACAAAAAGAATTTTTCCAATCGGACAATTCGTTCAAAAGTTATTAGGGGGGGACAGACCGACAGACAGACAGACGACGACAGACAGACAGACAGACAGACAGACCGACAGACAGACCGACACACTTTTTCCCCATCTCAAAACCCTACTTTCAATTTTTTTATTTTTCAATCTTTATTTAATTAATTAACTTATTTTTGACTTGATTTCTAACGATACTTTCACGATACATTAAGCCTTCTTTCATGCTTTATTATTATTTTTTTTTACTTTTACGGGAAAGTAGGCTAAAAATGAACTTTTTCTAATACTGAAAGTGAAGTGAAGAGTTTGAAGCAGCTTTAAAAATTATTAACATTCAATTGTTTGGCGGGAAAAGAAACATGGTTGAGTGCTTTTAAAGCAGATTAAAAACAAAATAAACAATAAAACCCCCCCCCCCCCTCCGTTGCACAGCTTGTTCTTCCAGAGTAAAGAAATAAAAATCTATGGATGTCAATAAATTATTTCCCTTTGGTGAATCATAATGAGGATTTATCTTTTCAATTTTCTACTTTTAGCGAGATGTGCCTAAAATATTTCGTAATTGACATTGTTTACAGCGAAAGTTTTAGGGTAGACTTACAATAAATTTTCAATGAAGTTTTTTTTTTAATATTTTTTTTTTTTTTTTGCATTATGTTTCATTTTAGTATGCTTATAGAATATTTTTAATGTATACGCTTTTTAGCCTACTTTCCCGTAAAAGTAAAAAAAAATAAGAATAAAGCATGAAAGAAGGCTTAATGTATCTTGAAAATATCGTTAGAAATCAAGAAAAGTCAAAAATAAGTTAAGTAATTAAATAAAGATTGAAAAATAAAAAATTTGAAAGTAGGGTATTGAGATGGGGAAAAAGTGTGTCTGTCGGTCTGTCGATCTGTCTGTCTGTCTGTCTGTCGGTCTGTCGGTCTGTCTGTCGGTCTGTCCCCCCCTAATAACTTTTGAACGAATTGTCCGATTCGAAAAATTCTTTTTCATTCGAAAGATCTCGGCGAGGACATCTCATTTTCATACCTCTTGATTTGAACATTTTTTCGTTCAATTTTGAACAGTTCAAAAAATTTTAACATTAGCACCTACGAGCGAAAATGAAGCAAATTATGTAAACTCTGGGTACAAGATCCAAGTTCCAATGAACAAGCTCACTGGAAGAAGTTCTTGGCGTGAAATATTCATTTGAACAATTTTTGTTCATTTTTGAACAGTTCAAAAAAAATTATCATAGTGCCTACGGGGAAATTTCAATCCTATATAAATCCTGATCTAACGGGCCGATTTGCTTGGAACAAACTTTATCGGAAAGCTCTTAAGACGTAGAACATGTACAGATACGAAGTTCAACCAAAACTAAACGAGCCTATTTTCCTATGAAATTTTTTGATCGAGATTTTCAGGAATATTTTTGAATTAATGAATGATTAAATGAATAAGCAAAATAATGAATTAATAACTGAGTGAATAAATACATGAATGACTGAATAAATGAGTGATTGAATGGATATGCATTAACCGTTGAAAAGGTATATCTGAAGCAATTAAGAACTTAACCTAAACGAGAAAGAGAGAGAGAGAGATAGCTAGAATATAAATTTGAAGCTGGTGTATACGGGAAAGTAGGCTCGTATAGTTCTAGACGGAACTTCTTGTTTCTTCAATTATTATTAATCTGCATGTATGTTTTTATTTGCGACACTTAAACCTACACTTCAGGTTTAGTGAGAAATTTAAACTTACTATTTTCTCATTACCTTTTGATACTCGAATAACAGTTCCACTGTGTTAGACAGTTTTCTTTCACAAGAGATACATTGATATTAAACACACAGTCTTTGACTTTCGACAATGTTTTTCACAGTTTTGGTTCATGGTTTGTGCCATGTGTCCTGACACCAGTCTGTTTCATATCTCTGAAACAAATAATACTACGGGGTTAATCCATATCATTTAAACATTTTTTCTATGCGTTTTTACGTTTTATATAGCGTTTTTCTTATATACATAAATTTGAGCTTAAAATTTTAAAACATAAATTTGTTGAAGTGGCATCTTCAATCGCTATTCTTTCTCATATGACTAGATGCTTGGAAAGTTTCAAAACTACAGACATCAGAAAGCCAAGTTTTTTCCACTGTTCGTTGGAATAAGCTATGAAAAACACACTGAAATAGGAGATTTTAAGGTTCAATAGCACTCCCTTAATGGTTGATTTGACACCTAAGAGCTTCAGATTAGAAATTAGATAAATTTTATTCTGACTTTTAATGACACCTGCAGTTGAATGTTTTAATAAAGAATACCGTAGAGAAATCGATGACTGATTCACTGAAGTTTTATCGAAACTCTTGCAATCCACTTATTTATAGAAAATGTTCGCAAAAAGTAAGTCGTTTGATGTCGCGAACAGTTACGTTAATGCTTAAAATAGCACCACAGGGAAATACTTCCACTGCATTTACATAAACAGAGTGGTAAAAGCCCTCCAGAATAGATTCAAGATTTTCGTAATGCTTGAGAAATAAATCATAGAGAAGAATAAAAAAATATCGTTTGGCAATCTAAGAAATAATGCAGAGAAAAATAAAGAAGATATTCCCAAGGGAATGTTTTTGCTTGAATATTGCTTCTTTTTCAGCAGCTATGTGTTATCATTTACAGGAGTAACTTTACATACACAGTAATTTAATCAAGTACAGTTATAGTTTAAGCTCAAGCAATTAGGAAACTACGCATTTTAGATAGAATAATACTAAATTAAATTTTAAAAATATTTGCCCAAATTTTAGAGGAGTACTAAATGTAAGAACAAAAACTTCCCTGAAGAGCATATTTTTAAAGCAAGATAATCTGTTTTACTGCAATAAAAAATGTATGTATTTATTTATTTTTAAAAGTGTAGAGGTTAAAAATAGAAAAAGGAAAATGAACGGAACATCATCAAGAAAGTATCCGCTTGTATCAAAATTGAACATATATAAAACACACACTGTGTATCTCTACTAAAAAATAAAGCAGAAATCCCGTCTGTGTATGTGTCTGGCTAACTCAGGGTTTCTAAACATGGGCTATATGGCCCCCTTGGGGCCATGGAAAAAATCTAGGAAGCCACAAAATAAAATGTGAAAAAAGGGGAACCAATTATCTTGAGAAGGGAACCCAATGCTGAATTTTTTGAAATCTTCCATACATGGAAGATAAAATATTCCATATTTACTCTTACCAAGTGTCTTATAGGTGCATAAATGACAAAAAATTACGTATCCTAGATTTTTAAGAAATCCTCAACACACAGCAACGAATTTGCATTAGTTAAATATACGTTATACATGTTTTTTTTTTTTTTTTTTTTCTCTCTCTTTCTCTATCAAAGAACAAGGTTTATTACAGCAAGGTTTATTACATTCCTAGGGAAAGAAGATCAAAGTGGATGCTTTAAGTGGAAGTGTTTTTTAGAGACATTATGATTGTGATACTGCATTACTTTCTAAAAAATTCTCTTTGAACTCTGTTGAAGTAGTTTTTTTAATTTCGAAACTATATAGTACTTTCTTTAGCACACCCTGGAAATATATTTTAGAAAAAGATAAAAATGAGTAAGAACGAGAAAAAAGGTTAATATCCTGTAATAAAATAAGTACATAAATATTGGAAAACAAAAACAAAAAATGGATTATGAGAAAATAAGGGGAGGTGTTTTCCTCGAGTTTTCTTTTTCGCTTGCTGTTGAAATAACACGTAAGTTTATATCATTTTTTAAGTGTGTTTTGTGTGTACACGTACATGAGGGGGGGGGGCACGAAAAGTTTGGTGCTCATTAGTGGGTCACTACTCAAAAAAGGTTGAGAACCCCTGGTCTAACTGTCTGTGTCCAGCGTAGGGCCAAGACCGTTCGGCTGGTTTTCATGAAATCTGACACGAAATTACTTTGGAACATAGATGAAAATTGCGTAAAATGTTTCTTTTCTATAGGAAGAAATTATCGCATCTCTTAGAGCTTGGTACCGTTTCAAAGCCCGTAAGAAACTGTCCCAGAAAGAGTTTTGTTCTGGGTGCTAAAATTCGAAGCCTCTAAATTAACTATAAGCCTTTTTCGCTGTAGTTCGAAATTGTTTTTTCACGGTAATTAACTTTCATTTTAATTTTTCCAGATGATTGATAAAGTGCTTGCTTTCTATTTTATTTGAATATACTGTACATCTTATATACTGTATAACATAATACATATAAAAATACCAGTGTATATAAATAAATAAATAAATATATATATATATATAATGGCAAACCCAACAGGTCTTTTCACGTTTTAACACCGGTATGGTCATGCGGGTACAGCTAATTGCTAATAAAATCACAACTAGGTTACCCGTAGCTTACTGTGGAAAGGTCAATTATTCTTTGAAACATTTCAAATTAACATGTTTGAAGTGTTTTACAATTGTTCTTCATGACTGTATTTTTATAGGGAATATTACTGTTTAAAATTAACATGTTTAAAGTGTTTTACAATTGCTCTTTATGCCTGTATTTTTATCGGGAATATTACTGTTTTTCATTTCTGTGGGACATTTTAGGCATCAATCCAAATGAGGAAAATACTATCTTGTTATCATAAAATTCAGTTAATTGTAAATAACTATGGAAACGTTATCTAACTTTTTAAAACTAATATTTACATACAAAGAGATTTCAATACCCAAATAATAGGAGGGAACCGACGAAGGGGCATTATTATTATTATTGGTAATAATATTTTGCATTAATCCCTTGCTTTGACTGATTACAGAAAATATATCACACTCTGAATATTTTTATCTTTATCACAAAATAAATTCTTGAAAATAATCTCGGTGTTGAAAGCGTTGAAAGCGATGGATTAAAACTAAAGTGAATGGGGAAATGGCAGTAAGAAGTTTTAAAACTTGTATACTTACACTGTGCAACACAAAAAATGTCCTTTGGATGAAAATGTCTGTTTTTTATGCATTTTTGGCTAAAAATTTCAAATCTGCAATTATTTTTTGCCTATCACGTACCATTTTCCCAAAATTAAACATTTTAGTTTTTACGTATTTTCTGGATAAATGTGCATACTTTTGTAATTTATCGACTTAATTTGTTATAAATTATTAGGGCTCGACCGATGGCACTTTTTGGCCGATGGGCCGATGCCGATTGTTGGCCGATTGTTCCGAGGTCGGCCGATGGCCGATGCCGATGGCCGATGGAAAAAAAGCGCTTTTAACCATTATGCTTATCAAAAATGTCATATATATCATTTATTTATTTTAATGTTTATAAAAACATAAATGCATTATTCAAGCACCATAAAACTGTTACTGTTTGGAGGAAGTTTACATAATAATTAAAACTAAAAGAATCACTCGCGGTTCTAGTAAAATAAACTATTAGGTGGTAAAAAAATAGCTATATCAGAGGAGTTTTAATTATTTTTTCTTATAATTTCAAAAGTAGTCAACTATTATTGGATCGGATCGGGTCTCCTTCCCTTTCCTCCAACATTTTCTTTTTGTAGCACCTGCACTGCAAATGACAAGTGCAGCTGCCTTTATTTTCTTATTTTTGTTTTCATGGGGAGGAATGTAGATGTTATAATACAGGCTAACATATAATGTGGGTTTGTATCTAACAAAATTGTCAACACCCCTCGGATTTTTTTCTTAATTTTTCTCCCGTTTTTGAAAGAAAAGCGGGAACGATTCTGTTTATTTTTTATTATAAAAATTATTTTAACTAAAAATAGCTCTTTTTATAAAATAAAAATAAAATATAAAAAAGTTTCGCTCGCAGTACGCAGTAACCCCCCCCCCCCCCCATGTTCATAACCAAGAAATACTGAATATTACTTCAAGAACAGACGTGAGATTTTTTTTGTCATTACCAATGAATGAAGGGGCCGGCCGTCTTAAGAACCAATCTTATTAGCTTTTTTTCTTGTGAGTTTAAAATTACACTAAAATACCCGACATATTCTTTATATTTTTATGAGCACAATGTAAGGTCACCGAAATAAACCAATATTTTGTAACGTGAAAAATATATTGAGTACCAGCAGTTTTCTGTTGACAAATAACCTTCTGAAAAAACACGTGATCAATTATAAAAATTTAGATGTATTTTGAAAAAAAAAAAAAAATATATATATGCGTTGTCAATTTTTGAAAATACAGAAATTATAGCATTTTTATTAAGATATTATTCCACCCTGTCTCGCGAACTCGTTTTTTAAGAATTACGTTTTTAAAATTGCAAGTCGAACTTGAACCACATAAAATTTTGATTAATAAACATTTATACTGAAGAATTGATTCATATTTTTTATTAATATGTTTGTTCTATGTTGTAAAGTAATTATAAAAGAACAAGAAATATTCGAAACTGAAATCAGATACAACGAGATTGTTGTAAAATAGCAGAAAAACTGTCAACTATCGTTGCACGTGGCATCGAAGCAAAAAAAAAAAAAAAAAATATATATATATATATATATATACTAGCTGATTCTCCGCAGAACATCTGCGGGCTATTAACCATTTTAAAACAAGAAGTTCCGTCTAGAACTATACGAGCCTACTTTCCCGTATACACCAAATTCAAATTTATAATCTAGCTATCTCTTTCTCTCTCTTTCTTATTTATCTTTAGTTCTGATTATTGAAAATATACCTTTTTCAACGGATAATACATATTCATTCACTCACTCATTCATTCTTTCATTTATTCAGCAAGTAAAGTTAAAAGTAAAATATAGAAATGAGATGTCCTCGCCGAGATCTTTCGAATGCAAAAAGAATTTTTCCAATCGGACAATTCGTTCAAAAGTTATTAGGGGGGGACAGACCGACAGACAGACAGACCGACAGACAGACCGACAGACAGACAGACAGACAGACAGACAGACCGACAGACCGACAGACACACTTTTTCCCCATCTCAATACCCTACTTTCAAATTTTTTATTTTTCAATCTTTATTTAATTACTTCACTTATTTTTGACTTTTCTTGATTTTTAACGATATTTTCACGATACATTAAGCCTTCTTTCATGCTTTATTATTATTTTTTTTTTTACTTTTACGGGAAAGTAGGCTAAAAATGGAAGTTCACACGGGGAAAAATTAAAATAACTATCGTATAAAAAATTAAGATGTATTTTGAAAAAAATATGCATTGATCAATCTTTGAAAATAAAGAAATGCTAGCATTTTCATTAAGATATTATTAAATCCTGTCGCGCGAACTCGCATTTTGAGAATTCAATTTTCGAAAATTGCAAGTCGAACCTTGACACATAAAATTTCAATCAATAAACATTCATACTGGAAAATCGTTTCTTATTTTTGATCATTTTTTTTTTTCTATGTTGTAAACTAAAAATAAAATAATGAGAATAACCGCACACTAAAAGCAGATGCAACGAGATTGCTGCACAATTGCGAAAAAAAAACGGCTAAGAGAAAAAAGTTTAAGCGGGTAAAATTATTATCGTACTTTTATTGAGTTGACTTTGTATTGTTTACAATTTCGGAATAATAAGAAACAGGACAAACGGAAAGCAGATGGTATAAGATTATTGCACAATGACATCTAATGCACTAAGTCATTACTGAGCGAAAAACGGACAAAATGAGGCAACTAACCTAGTGCGAATAACAAATAGCATTCATAAGACGCCTCTACTACTTTTACTTTAAGGGGGGAAATACGTGTAAAAGTCTCAAAAAATTTCAAAGCAAAATTCCAAGTCGTTTAAAAGTTATAAGCATTTGAGCGAGCGCCCCTTTTGGAGCAGTTGAGCAGGGAGTCCCTCATGAATGACCTGAAGGATATTAGAGAGCTTTAGCAGATGTCCTTTTATTTTTTTTTAACAATGGAGACCTTGGATAGAAATTTCTATAAATATTAGTATCTATAAGTACAAAATAATTGATTCATTACTGCCTTAAATTTACCTTCAATACCTCTCTTCTCTTCAAACGTGTTTTTCTCGAAACTACTTTTTCTAATTTGCGTATACTCTAGCTGCCAGAGTTTTTGATCAATCCTTATCAAATTTAGCACACATTTTCCTTATATATATGTGCTTTAGTTGAATTGGAATCATAAACATCTCTTTATTTTTACTTTTTTTGTTGTAAGAAAAGAACAAAAAATAAAAAAAATAAAAAACGGTTAAAAATCGTATTTAATTTTCCCATTCTAAAAAAATATAGAAGTTTTCGGGGTTTATTTTTTGTGATGATTTTAGTTCAACTAGAAGAGACACTGATAAAAAAAGTTGATTTAAAAAAAATTGATTTCAGATAAAAATTGTGCCCTTCAGGATGTACGCAAACTGCCGACCCGGGTGGCGACTTAAAGTGTGCAGCAGCCGATATCTCCCGGATTTTTCAAGAAAAATGTTTGAAAATTTCAGTAAATGTTCCTCAATATATCTATAAAATAACCTCAAAATCTCAATAAAATATATTTATTCTTTATACGTTAAAAAAAATCATAAAAATTGCTCTTAATACGCCGTTTTACACGTATTTCCCCCTTTAACATATTCTATTTCGCTAGCATTCTGTTCAAAGAGAAATAATTTCAATAATGAAGGTTTTCGGGCAGCGATCGATTAAACTATTTTTCCGAATATTTTATCAAATACACTTTGTAGAATGACATTTTTTAACTGATGTTCTGCCTGTTATTGTCTGGAAATAGAAATTTATCTATGGAGGAAAAAAGTAAGTTTAAGACAGAGAATGTTTTCTGGAAAGTTGTCCCTGCGAAAAACCATCGGCCTTGCATCGGCTTTTAGATGTTTTTTAAGGCCGATGGGCCGATGTTTTTATAAAGTTAACATCGGCTGCCGATGCCGATGGCCGATGGCAACTTTGTTGAACAATCGGCGCCGATGCATCGGCGAGGCCGATGCATCGGTCGAGCCTTATAAATTATATCTCTCTCATTGATAGTGAGATTGTTGCCATTCTAGAGACCTTTCTAATGGAGTTGGGTTACTTTAGCGACGTTTTTGGCAACAAAAGCTGTATCTACCTCTCGAAGTTTTGAGTCTTTTACAAGACAACAAAGTCATTTTGTAGACTATTTTACGGAGCAAGAAAAAATTGTATGCTGCTGTAATGTAAATGTACTATTTCAAGCATTAGGACATGAACACAATTCAGCAGAATGGCACTTGTTTATCAGTGTTCCTCCATCTAAGTATTTTTCCCCTATTCATTCCTCTAGCATACTCTGCAAACACAAAGGAAATTTCAAAATTACAAAATTACAAGTTGCAAAAGCATATCAAATGAGCCTATGATGATCTACAATGTGCCTTTTTTCCACAATTGTACATTAAGCTCTGTTTATCGAAATATTTGTAAAAGCTCTGGACAGAGAAGGAGTGGCTTTCTTGCATTTCAGGAACAAATTCAAAACTTTAAGTGAGGTAAAAGTAAAAGAAAAAATTTTTATTGGCCCACAACTTAAGAAAGTCCTTTCATGATGAAGAGTATGAAAAGAAACAGTCAGAAGCCGAAAAATCATCCTGGCTGGCCTTTAAATCAGTGCGCTCACCTTTCCTTGGAAATGGATAAAGCTGAAAACTACAAAAATCTTGCTGGTGACATGATAAAATGCTTTTGTATTATTAGGTTGCTATATTTCATTAAAACTACACTTTTTGGGCTCCCATATGGACTTTATTTTTCAAAACCTTTGTGCAATTAATGATGAGCATGGGGAAAGGTTTGGTCAGGATATGTCTGTGTTTGAAAAGCGTTTCAGTGGTTAGTGGAATGGAAGTATACAAATTGAATATTGATAATCTGTTGTCAGGGCACACCAACAGATGCCCACAAGAAGAATTGGCCAAAAAAATTATTTTAACATTTGTGTTTTCAATAAGTAAGTTCTTCTATAACCAAATTGTATAAATATGAGAAGTGGGTCTTCAGCAAAAACGGTACGTGATGGACGATTTTGGTTTGGATATTTGAATCAAGCACCTTTTGTTGATATAGAATCATAGTTTCATCTAAAGGACAAAAAGAAAAAAAAGTTTAAATTTGTTGCACAGTGTAATTTATTTATTTTTCCCTTTCCTCTCGCTCTCGTCAAAATCACGGGCTGCAGTCTTCAAAAGTAGCGCACCAAAACATTTTTTTAAAAAGTCCACTCAATCCCGAAAATTTATTTTTTACTTCTCTTACATACTAGATGATAGTATCAAACTATTTATACAACTATAATTATACATTTTTTAAATGTTTTTCTGGAAAAGAATAGGCGCTTCTGTTGTTGTTCTCTTGAAAATTATACGACCGTTAAGGGGTTAATAAAGCATTCGTAATAAATCTTATGCACAGAGTGCTCTTGCAGATAACAGTACTCGTGTGACAAAGGTAAAAATTTTTGAAAATCTTAATATAATTGAATCAAAAAGTCGTGAAAATTTAAATTTGCTGGTTGCAAAATGATAGTCTTTAATTTTATTGTATTTAGATGATACGTAAGTAAACATCTAAGTTTTATAAAATTGAACATCATCTTTGTAATCAGCAAATTTTGAGCTTTTTTTTTCTTCAAATTACCACCAAATTGTTTACAGTAGTTCCGAAACGTATTCGAAGCCTTTTCATAATAAAAGAATAATGTTTAAATATGTAATGCAATTGACTCCTTCAACCATATTATTTCTACGGAAAGTAGGAAAAATTGCCTTCTCTCCAGTTCACAGGCAGATGGGCTTCACAAGATAAATAAATTACAGCGTTATGTCACTTGAGATTTTCATCCGTAATTACTTTTATCTCGAAACCTTATCAAATGTTCAAGTGCTTGCGTTAACAGAAGGCTACAGCTTGGAACGATTTTTGTTTTAACTCGCTTAAAAACTCCTAAAAGAACTTTTTTTATTCATAAAATATTCTTCAATACCCTATCCAATGCAGCGATTTGCGAAAAGAATAAATAAATGAAAAAAAGCAAATACTTTTCAAACGAAGGATTAACTCTAATAAACAAGATTATTAAGTTGTTTGACTACATATTTTAGGAAAGAAGCTCGACAAATTTTCCGAAAATTTGTTGAAAAGAAACATGACGAAAAACTATCTGTTATAAATTATATTGAAGTATTGAAACTACATTTCTACTTGAGTTTTTATTGCACTATCACACAAATATCTCTTCCCTGAAAGCTCAATTCTATTTTATTCACTTAACTAGTACTGGTTTTATGTTTAAAAAAATGTCGGTTATTTGTCACAAATAATTCCAAAAGAAGTTGTTTTCCAAAGAATGAAATGAAATTCTGAGTGCCAACTGTGCTATGTATGCTTGAAATTGCTTTATTACCTTCAATCTTAGAATCCGTAGTTAATTTGGCTATATATTCAATGTTAAGTCCAAGGTTATTTTTTAAAATTATTTATTTTTCAATTTGAAGGATGGAAAATAAAAATACATTCAGACTTTTTTTTTTCTTCTGAATTTTTGAGAGTAAGCATTTTATTTTCAGCGTATTGACTTTTTGGATAAGTCATAATCAAAATAATAATAATAATAGTAAATAAATAAACTTGAATAGTAAATAAATAACATGCCTTGAAGCAGACTTAAAAGTACTTAAAATGAAAAATTGGAAGAGTCTATCATAGAATCTTGAATTATATTCTGAAGAAGGGTATGGCCCACCCTGGGCTGGCACGCCAATGAAGAAGAAGAGAACTAAATAAACAACATAAACAAAAATTTTTCTTTTAATTATATGTTCTACCTAAAGAGATGCTTCTGATAAAATTTGAGAGTTTGCCCGAAACGAGTTGGTCCTTCAGATTAGAATTTATAAAAAAAGAAATAAGTTTTCCTTTAGAGTGTAATATTATTATTAAATTTTACGAGCTGCTCAACATTGAACGAAAAATGATTCCGTTTATAATGACTGCGAGGGGGAATCTAAGTTTATAAATGAATTTGAGAATACCCGGGATGTTAATGGCTTTATGTTTTTAAACTGTTCAAAATTGAGTGAAAAATTTATCAAAATAAAAAAAAGGAAGAAAGAAAAACAAAAAGAAACGGTGGGACTGAGGTATTCGAAAGAGTTCTTTTTTTTTTTCCTTTTTGAATCGGATAATTCTATAACAATACAGGCATACTGACCGACAGACACCGAGTTTCTTTAGCTCATAAAATTACTAGACTTTTTTTTAAAGCGTCGAATTCAGTAGTTTCGTTTCAACTTTTATTATTATTGCTACTTTTAATTAGCTTTAGTAGTCTTTTTACAGAAAATTAGGTTTACTTTTGTACAATTATTTATTTAATTTCTTTCAGTTTAACGAAAAAATAGGCTAACATTTTTTTCTCTTTAGAAATTTATTAAAACTATTTTACTATAAAATTTATAAATACTATTTGACTTTTCTCCAGTTTTAGTACTACTACTGTAGAACATAAAGCCTGCATTCAATCTGTTTTTTTCTTCTAAATTTTAACTTTTCTTTTACTGGAAAACAGGTTCAAAGGAGTGATTTTTCAGCACTCGTAATATTTTATAAAATGTATGGACGTCTATAATAGTTTCTTTTTTCTGCTATAATGGGACCTATTGTAGAAATCTTTTGAGAATAAATACAAATTTAAGTCATTCAATAAATATCTAAAAAAGTAATCTAGGAAGAACCCTTGTATTGAATTTGGTTTTAGAACAGGGAACTAAGAGTAAATTTATTGAAACATACTCATAAATTTGCAAATATAAGCCTTTCATAAAGTAATAGAATTATTATTATTATTTTTTTTTTTTTTTGCATTTACTACTTGCGTAACAATCAAGTGACTTGAAGGTACAGTAACTGAAATGCATGTCTATATATTTTTGCAGTAAGACTTCCTTTTCTCAGAAATAAGCCCCATTTATCTATGAATAAACAGCATTAATATATCAAATAATGTAATAAAAATTTACGCTGCCCTGCTTTCGTTCAAGTATTAAAAACTGCAAATTAATTTCTGAAATTCCTATTTTATGTTTCTGAATTTTAAGATAAACTTTTTGTTCATTTAAATTTTTATTACTACTTATACTATAAAAATGCAGTTTTTGCATGTGTATAAAACTTTTCCACATCCATTGCAAATCTCAAAAACAATTTTACAATGTGTTTTATTGAAATGCGTAAATAGTTGCTTTTACGCGTTTGAAAGATTTAGTTTCGCACACATTGTAGCAAGGTCTTTTGCAATCTGTATCTATAAAAGCTTAACAGTTCGAAACGGTATTGTTTGCCTATTGTGATTAGTACAGTATACACACTGCTCCTGGCAATTTATATTATTTGATTTCACACATGCGAAGACATCCACATCTTCTACTATTGTTCGGAGTCGATAAGTTGAGGGCTGCCCGTGTGAGTGTTTAATTCTTGGCTGTTCACTAGGAGATGTGTTATTGGTGCTGAGTTGAGTTGAGTTATTTTGACAGTGGCATTTCGAAGGTAACCCAACTCAGCTAAATATCGATAATTCTTCTCTTTTTCATTGAACTCCTCAAAAAGAAATAAGAATTGTCAAGGTCAGGCATAAACTTAACAGATTCAAACTGTCTTTTACGAAACTAAGTAGGAAAGAGGAGAGACGGATGCAAAATAGACGAAAAAAATAGCTTTCATTTTGGGGACCCAAATTTGGAAAAAACGCTCAGATACCCGAAACAGAGTACGTAATGTGTTTGTAAATTTTGTATATTTGTGTGTACAATAGTATAGGAACTCTAATAGAAACTTAAAATTTTCCATCGCTAAAAGTATTTTATTCTCTAGCTGTAAAAATATGAACTATCTTTACACTACTGTATGTTGTTAGTATCCAGCTGAATTAAATTAAAATCTACAGTGTTTCTCATTGTGCAGTATTTCCATCGATGTAGGCGATGGCCTTAGGGACCATTCATAAATGATGTCCCGCTTCGAGGGGGAGAGGGGGCTCGTGGAATTGGGACAAAGTGTGACAAGGGGAGGGGAGGGGGTAACAAGAAATGTGACATCATGCATTATACAACATAGCGTGACATGTGACAAAGATTGAAGGGGGTACTCTGAAGTGGGACATTTTGTGACAAAGGGGGAGGGAGTACGCTGAAGTGTGACATTTTGTGACAAAGGGGGAAGGGGGTTCATATATATGGGAAAAAAGCGTTACATCATGTATGAACGGCCCCTTATCTGCTAGTACAGTTTTATTCTTAAACACATTTTATGACGCGAACTTTAAAAAATGTCTCAGTTTTCAATATCTATAAAGTAATCCTTTTTTCCAATTTTAAGCTTTCCTTGAACTTATAAAAGTGAGTCATTTTTATTCTGAAACTACGAGTTTTCAGAAAACATTTTACGTTAGTTGGAAACTAAATATTAAAAGCGAAAAATATGTTCTTTGGATCTCTAAATATTCAGCCGTAAAACTGAAAAATTTACGATTTGATATGTCTCTTTTACAATAAAGAGAAACATTGTTTTTATCTTAAACAAATCATTTATATCTTTAAAATTCTCAACTTTAGTCCTTCATTCGCATCAGTCAGCCGTATATGTATGTATCTTGTGTTCCTCATCTGACATATTTGTTTGAAACATTTGCTCCTCCAAAGAGATTAACTAAAAAATAAATAAATAAATAAATAAATAATGTACATGGTAGGAAAACCAATTTATTCTATCGCAAACTGTATCTCTTCTGCTTGTTCTCGTTTAATTTGAGATGAAATTTGATGCACGAAATTCTTTTTCACCGCGTTTGATCTCATGAAATAACTTTAATTCATACACAGCAATATACAAGCGCATTGATTAATGATTCTTACGAAATTTTGGATTTCCAGAAACTTTGATTAAATTACCATTACATAAATGGAACTCCTGGAATCCATATCTAATCCTCAAAGAGCAAAATGAAATAAATAAAAATATAAATAGGTCTTTGTTCTTACAAAGGATTCGTTTATTTCAAGATGACACAGAAAAATTTAATAATAAGGAGATACAAATAAATATTTGAAGAGTCTGTAAAAAGGGTATTGATTGTCAGGAGTTTTCTCTCGTTGTAGAGATTATAAATTCAGATAATTAAATGTATTAATCTCAACCTAAAGCCTTCTAAATCTGAGAAATCATTTTGTTATCACTTAGTAAATATGTTGCATACCTGATTTAAAAGATAATTAATAACATTTCTTGTAATTTGTATAAATAAAACAGCGTTTGGGGGTTAGTATGAAATTCGAATTTGTTCCTTTTTTGTACCAATTTTAAGCAAAACTTATAACTTAGGAATATCTCATCAAAGAAAAGTCATACCTTCTTAATTAATGCCCGTAAAAACCTGTTATAAGATCTTTCTTAAGGCAGGTGTCTTTCTGAACTTCGTAGAACAAATAGAACACGCGCAATATCCATTTTAAGTAGTTTTCGAATTTTAAAACGAGGCTTACGTCTGAATTTATTCGCTTAATTTGAGTATTTTCGCCAAAATAACCAGACGTTTTGTTGCCAAGGAGAAAAATTCCGCTGGTGTAACACTAATGCAAATTCCTTTTGGGTTAATACCGTGAACATACCAAAACTTCAGTGCAAACATATACGATGTTGAAAGGTTTAAGGTTTTCGATATTGCTGCTTTTTGATAAAATTTAAAATTTCGCCCAGACTTTTTTCTTTTCCACGTGCAGTTAATAGTTCTCAATATATTATTTTATGATTCGAAACTTTTCGAAACCTCGCCAAAAATCCTTACTAGTAAAATTAGTCTCGACGTGATTTACTGTAAGATCCTTGTGCATTTGCGTCATGCTTTCGTTACTATAGATTATTACAATTTGTCGATCTTCTTCTTTATTTTAACACTTTACGTAGCGATTTTAGATTGATTCCATATTTTACTCACATTTATTTTGTAACTTTTTTTTTATTTATTGTATTGCGTATTTGGCGCAATTTGGAGTGAGTTTAGTTATCTCTTTCTATCAAATTATATTTCACATGTCACTATTGGTCTAGTACTGAATATTGTCTAACTTAAATGTGCATAATTTATTTGCTTTGGAAATAATGCTTTTATTTTTTCCGTTTGTGGTTTCTTTTAATAAAAATGCTATTTTATTTGAATTTTCAGGAAATGTTTTGACGATTTTGCAATCGAGATTTTTAGGATCTGGTGTCCTTATTCTGATGGGTATTTTAAGATGGGATGTTGGTAATTTTAAGAACAGCAGTACTTAAAGGTCTGAGTCTACTAGTTGTTTTTAGTCACTGACGCCTTTTTAGTCGAACGGGGATTTTTTTTTTGGGGGGGGGAAGGGGGGGACTAATAGCCTTATTCTAATAGGGATGTTTTCATATTATTGTCTTTATTCAAATTTGAGGTTTTAAGAAATACTTTCTTTATTCTAGCAGATATATTCAGGGACCGTTGTTCTGCATCTAATGGGGATTTCTCAAGAGAATACAGCTCCTATTCTGATGGGAATTTTCAGATGTAGATGACTATATTGTAATCGGGACTTTTACGAACTCTTGATGTTATTTCGGAAAAATTGTCCTGATATGTGTATTTTACTGTACTGTTGTCCTTACGCTAATGGCAGTTTTTATGAACTGTTGTCGGTATTTAATGCAGATTTTTATGGATTGTTATTTTTAATCTAAAGGGAATTTTTAGAGGATACTATTTTTAACGTAATTGGCATTTTTAAGCGTTTTGCTATTTAAATGGGATTTTGAAAAAGACTATTACCCATCTTCTACTGGGATTTTTTAAGTAAATTTTTCCTTGAAAATTCACAACAGAATTTTTGATTTTTGTCACTTGGCCTGCGAATGATGCTATCTATATTAGCCCTCGTAAAGCTGGGCATATAGTTATGTATAATGTAATGTTGTGTGTGTGTGTGTGTGTGTGATAATTATATAACCTTCATACTATTATTATGTAATAATTTAACTATTATCTATGTAGTTTTTGCGGGAAGAACATTATTTATTTACTTCTGTTTGCTCTATTTTCTGCTGTACCACATGCTATTCAATGCGATTAGTGGCGAAATATGGAAAATCAACTAAAATCATTGGTGTAATAATGTGCAGAATAAACCACCTCAGCATTACTACGATCAACATAAAGTTTATCCGCGAGCTACTGGCGATTTGATAACCACAGCTTTAGAATATGGTATTAGTAAAAGAGTTCATGTATAGGTTTCTTAAGCAAATTTTAACTGTATTTTACTTAAATAATAACTGTTCAGTTATACATCTTTCTCGGCTCGGGTCAACTCTGTTTCAGAGTTTTTTTTATAGCAGTAAGAAAACAAGAAAATCTCAAAAAAAAATAATTGCTTGATAGTAGGAAGTCAAACCTTTATAGCTGTATACATTTAAAAAAATGCTCAGTACGTATTCTGAAGGCATTAAAATTATTTTTCCTTCAAAAATATTTCTCTTTTAAGTGAAATTATACTGACAAGCAAATCCTTTTGTGACAGTTTTTAAAAATTAAATCGAAAAGTAACATCTTTGGAATGAATTTTCGAAAAGACAACGTCATTAGCACTTTTCAAAACTTGACGGAAGTTTAGAATACTCATTCGGTGTTACAACTCTTGCTTTGCTTCAGAGCAATCTTAACAGACGCTTTAAACTGCAGGGAAAATTTGAAATTTAAAGTAGGTGAATTTCCCACTCCTTCTTATTATCTGATTTTTTTCCGTTTGCAGTGATTCTTTGAATACGAAATGTAGGTCTAAAGAGAAAAGGATGCCATCTTTCCCAGCTTTCAATAAATGTGTCATTAGGAAATGTCTGCGGGAATCTTTAATTTTCATGTCGTTTTAATGTTTCTGCCACTAAATGTGCAAATGGTGTTTCTGTGTGTTATTTAAGGGCTCTGTTTTTTTTTTTTTTTTTTTTTTTTCGGTTTTTTTCCCCCAGTAAATCAGTTAAGAACTAACATAATCTAATTCAAGCAAGTTTATATAATGTCGTATATTCTGCATTTGTTGGTGAAATACAGCGCATTTGTCACTAAGAGGGTAATGCATTGAAATTTGACTTCCCACGTTACTAACCACTCAATCAATGACTCCTACGACACGACTTTTCAAAGAGAGTAGCACTGTACGGCTCACGGTACGCATCGTTTTGTATTAAAACCAGGAGTGTTCTGAGATGCCCCCGTGTTCGCCATTACCCTTCGTTCCCCTACTTTCTTATTTCTATCTAGAAATATTACTTTCTCAGAAAAGTAGCTTTCTTAACTCATAAGAAAAAAGCTTCATCAAACCACTTTGAAATAGCAGATCCAAAAAAAAAAAAAAACACAAGAGTTTCCGTCTGGGACTATACGAGCCTACTTTCCCGTATACACCAAATTCAAATTTATAATCTAATTATCTCTCTCTCTCTCTCTCTCTCTCTCTCTCTTTCTTGTTTACCTTTAGTTCTGAATTGCTTCAAATATGTCTTTTTCAACGGTTAATACATATTTATTCATTCATTCATTTAATTGCTCATTCATGTATTTATTCAGTCATTCACTCATTCATGTATTTATTCACACATTTACTTCTTTTTTCATTCGTTCGCTCAGTTATTCACTAATTTGTTCATTCATTCTTTCACTTATTCATTTAATCATTCATTAATTAAAAAATATTCTTAAAAATTCCGATCAAAAAATGTCGTAGGAAAATAGGTTCGTTAATTCTGGATGAACTTTCTATCTGTGCATGTTCTACGTTATTAGAGCTTTCCAATAAAGTTTGTTCCAAACAAATCGGTCCGTTAGATCAGGATTTATATAGGACTGAAATTTCCCCGTAGGCGCTGTGTTAATTCTTTTTGAACTGTTCAAAAATGAACAAAAATTGCTCAAATCAATATTTCAAGCCGAAGCTTCTTCCATTAAGCTTGTTCACAAGAACTTGCATCGTGTGCCCAGAGTTTACATAATTTGCTTCATTTTTGCCCATAGGCGCTAATGTTAAAATTTTTTGAACTGATCAAAATTGAAAAATTGTTCAAATCAAAAAGTAAAATATGAAAATAACGTTTCCTCGCCGAGACCTTTCGAATGCAAAAAGAATTTTTCGATTCGGACAATTCGTTCAAAAGTTATTAGGGGGTACAGACAGACCGACAAACACACATTTTCCCATCTCAAAAGCCTACTTTCAAATCTTTTATTTTTCAATCTGTATTTAATTACTTAACTTATTTTTGACTTTTCTTTATTTTTAACGATATTTTTATGATACATTAAGCCTTCTTTCATGTTTTATTATTATTTTTTTTACTTTTACGGGAAAGTAGGCTAAAAAGGGAAAAAACTATGTACACCATCTTGTGTGAATTTTTATAGCTTTTATTTTTCAGTAGATTTGAAATAGTAATTTTTGTCCCAATGGGCCCTCTTATGCGTTTTAGTTATTATTGTCATCTTTATTTTTATCATGTACTATATAGCGTTTGCATTGCAAACTTTTGTAAAGATGTCAACAGAAAGACTCAAAAAACTATATCTAATATATATATATCTTTCATTTATTTATTTATTTTTTAGAATCATAGAGCATCAGTCCAATTTGCAAGTACTGTCAGAGGAGCAGCTCATGTTTTATCCAAACCTTGAAAAGTTGTAAGTACGCTTGAAAGAAATCTTTCTGCATGTATTCGAAATGTACGTACCATTATTTTTCTTTAGAAGAGTTGCTTTCATATATTAGTTACTTTAAAAATGTTTGCAAAGTGGAAACTTTTCAGTTGCGAGAAAAAAATATATTTGAGGTTTACGCATAAAACTCCTCCCTAAATATGCATTTTTGCAATCTTCTAAAGTGTTATTAAGTATGAAGCTGTAGTTTGATATAGAATTATTTCATATACGTTTTTTCAAAGATTTCCAAACTTTTACACCTGCACCTACGTTTAGAAACAATTAAATTGAAAAGTGAACTATTAAATTGCAAGTAATAGCTGCAATTTTGGGATCCAATCTTGATGAAAGGGTAGCTATGCAAATTTCAAAATGGAAAAATTTTTGAAACAAAAGTCGGTTTGGAAAGTATCATACTTCAAAAATAAAGGTAGTACGCGGGATACGTATGTTTTTCTTTTATCTAAAAAAGTTACTCTATACTATTAAGGTAAAATGTAAAGATTTATTTGAAAATTCCAAGAAAGAAAAGTAGATTAAATGTACAAACAGCACTAAGATTTTCATACATTTGCTTCAGGTTTATAGGGAGTTTTAGGTTATGTTGCTGTTATTCTGTCAGAGACTTGTAGGGACTCTTTTCTTTATTCTAATAGGGATTTTGAAGTACTACTGCCTTTAGTTTGAATGGGAGTTAGAGGGATCGTTGACGTTATTTAAGAGCTTTTATTTTAATGAGGAATTTTAGGATCAAAGTCCTGATTCTAATGGTAAAACAGTTGTACTTATTCCAATTAAAATTTCAATGGTCTGTACTTATTTTAGAATTGTCCTTTTTCAGATGGAAAATTTTAGAGGTGCCACTAACTATTTTCTAATGGGAATTTACAAGGATTGTTGTTGTTACTTAAAAACTATTCTCTTTATTTAAAGCGAAATTTATATCATTTTGACCCTATTTAGGAACTGTATACTAATGGAGACTTTTCCGGGTATGTTGATGATATTTAGAAACTGTTAATTTAATTCTAATGATGATTTTTTGGAGTTCTGTTTTAAGTCTAATGGGGATTTTTAGGGATTGTTGTCACCAGGGAATTTTAAGGACTCGTGTTGTCCATATTCAAATGGAAAGTTTTAACTAATTCCATTCATTTTTAGGTGGGATTGTCAACACGTGTCACGTGATGTTACTTCTTTGTTTACGCCAGGGAAGTATGCAATATTTGAGATATCCTCTCCCCCCCCCCCCCCACACACAACTCAGGGTGATTTTCTTCTGCAACCTCCTTCCCTGTTAGTACTAGTCCTTAGAGATACCCTCCCCCGGGCGCAAGGTACTGGGGTCCAGGGATTATACATGCACGTATCCCCAGGGGTACATGGTGGGTTTCCGGTGGGTCGGGTATCGAACAAGCGACCTTCCAGGTGGAAATCCGACATCCTAACCACAAGGCTACCACGGCCTTATACAACTCAGGGTACTTGGTTAGTTTTGAATAACTTGAATTTGACAAACAGAATAGTGCAACAAAATAATGAAGAAAAGAAAGCTTGATATCATTCCAGCCGACACTCTGAATTTCCGTAACTAAATAACAATTTAATGGATACTATGAAACAACAAATTTGAAAAGGAGAAATTTCGTTTTACGTTGAATCATGGAGCTGAACATTTTATAATTCATTATAATGTGCATTTGCCTATTTAATTTATACAATTGTGTTTATTTCTTTTGTTTACAGAACGGTTCAGCATAGCGGCTTGCACTCCATAACACCCAATGCATTTCAGTTCACACGGAAATTGAGTGAAATGTAAGTGAGTCACTTATCTTCAGGTAAAAAAAATTAAATTGAGCATTGAAATCTCATCAGGATTATGACTGATTTTTTAAGGATATAAGCTCGTTGATTAAATTTCTAACAACAAATAATCTGCCAATTTACATAAGTTAAGTGAAGTAACTTCTTTTATCCTGTTTTTTAAATACTGAAAAATATTATTAAAGTCACAAGAGTAGAAGGGCTGAGCTGTGTATTGATACATAAAAGAGTTTTTTTTTTTTATTTTTTTAATGCGATGACAAAAACAAATGTTTTCAAGGCTTATAACGTCTTTTTAGCCTACTTTCCCGTAAAAGTAAAAAAAAATAATAATAAAGCATGAAAGAAGGCTTAATGTATCGTGAAAATATCGTTAAAAATCCAGAAAAGTCAAAAATAAGTGAAGTAATTAAATAAAGATTGAAAAATAAAAAATTTGAAAGTAGGGTATTGAGATGGGGAAAAAGTGTGTCTGTCGGTCTGTCGGTCTGTCTGTCTGTCGGTCTGTCTGTCGGTCTGTCTGTCGGTCTGTCGGTCTGTCTGTCTGTCGGTCTGTCGGTCTGTCCCCCCCTAATAACTTTTGAACGAATTGTCCGATTGGAAAAATTCTTTTTGCATTCGAAAGATCTCGGCGAGGACATCTCATTTCTATATTTCACTTTTTGATTTGAACAATTTTTTGTTCAATTTTGAACAGTTCAAAAAATTTTAACATTAGCGCCTATGGACAAAATTGAAGCAAATTCTGTAAACTCTGGGCACAAGAACCAAGTTCCTATTGAAAGCTTATTGAAAGGAGTTCTCGGCGTGAAATATTGATTTGAACAGTTTTTGTTCATTTTTGAACAGTGCAAAAAATGAACACAGAGCTTACGGGGAAATTTCAACCCTATATAAATCCTGATCTAACGGACCGATTTGCTTGGAACAAACTTTATCGGAAAGCTCTTATAACGTAGAACATGTAGAAATAGAAAGTTTATCCAGAACTTACGAGCCTATTTTGCTATGAAATTTTTTGATCGGGATTTTCAAGGATATTTCTCAGTGACTCAATGAGTAAAATAATGAATGAATGAATAAATGAAAGAGTGAAAGAATAAATCAATGAATAAATGAATGAGGAAAAGAATGAATGAATAAATTATTGAATAAATGAAAATATAAATAAATGAGTGAATAAATACATGAATGCGTAAATGAATGAATAAACACTTGAATGAGGTAACGAATGAATGAATAAATGCATGGTTGAATAAATGAAAGAATGAATGAGTGAGTGAATGAATATGTATTATCCGTTGAAAAAGGTATATTTTCAATAATTAGAACTAAAGATAAATAAGAAAGAGAGAGAAAGAGATAGCTAGATTATAAATTTGAATTTGGTGTATACGGGAAAGTAGGCTCGTATAGTTCTAGACGGAACTTCTTGTTTCTGAAGGAATTTTTGATCGAAACAGGCAATCAATCACAAGTGCTTCACACAGGCTTGATACTCATTTAAAGAAAAAAAACATTTACAAAAGATTTTTAAAACTTTTGTTCTTTCTCCTTCACCTTTTAGTTTTTTTACAATCGTTTGAGTTTAATAATGCTTTTTACTCTACTTTTCCGCAAAGCAAAAAAGCAAAAAAAAAAAAAAAATCTTGAAAGAAGGCTTAAAACATCGTGAAAAGATCGTTAAAAATAATGAAAAGCCAAAAATAAGTGAATTAATTAAATAAAGGTTGAAAAATAAAAAGTTGAAAGTAGTTTGGAGATGAGGAAAATGTGTGTCTGTTGGTCTGTCTGCCCCCCTCCGCTAATAACTTTTGAGGGAACTGTCCGATTCGAAATTATCTTTTTTTTTCTTTTTATTATATTCGAAATAAGATCTCGGCGAGGACATCACATTTACTTCAGACTTGAAAATTTTTTTGTTAAATTTTGAACAGTTCAAAAAAGATTAACATTAGCGCCTATGGGGAAATAGGAAACAAATAATATAAGACCTAGAAGTAAGATCCTAGTTTCTTTGAACAAACCTATTAGAAAGAGTTCTCGGCGTTAAATATTTTTTGATTTGAACAAATTTTGTTCAATTTTGAACAGTTAAAAGAAATTAACATTGGCGCCTGCAGGGAAATTTGAGTGCTATATAAATCTTGATCTAAGAGACGGATTGGCTCGGAATATACTTTATGAAAAGGATTTTATGATGTAGAACACAGATACGGAGTTCATTCAGAAGTAAACGAGCCCATTTTCCGCTACAAGCATATGAAAATTGCAAAAGAACTGGACATGCCTTATTCCACTTTTAGAACTGTGTTGAAAAGCTGTTCTAAAATAGAATAAAATCTCCCGATGGGAGGAAGTAAACTACAAAAAGTTAAACACTGACGGTGTACAAAATGGCAAACCATCTGCATTATTTATACTCTTTTTTTTTCGGTGTAAAATATTGAAATCGGAAATGGAATAAATCGGAATCTGGGGAAAAACATTGAATAAGTGCTTAAAAGATAACTTTGGAAAGTCCATTTCAGCGCATCCCCCACCCCTTTGCAGAATAAAATCGTTCACTTAGTGCAGTCGCGACTTTTGTAAACGAACAGTAAGACTGAGCATGGTATAGTTTCCCGGGAAAAATGTCAAGCTGAATCTGTTATTGATAACGGTATTTCTTCATGAGAAAATAATGTCTTTATGTACTTAGTTTCTAGTTCATAAGTAATATATATAATTCTATATTTAGGTACTTTAGTTTTCGTGTTCTTCTTTCTCTTCGGCACTATAAACTTTACAATGAGGGGTAAATCATGGAATTTGATAAAGGAAAAAGGAAGATCTCGTGGAGCAACAGAAAAACAGGGTAGAGAAATAATATATACAGATAGATATTGGCTGTGCGATGTACAGAAATCGTTTCTGTACTTTTTGGCGAAATTGGGTTATGCCACCGAGTAGGTTTTGTCTTTTATTTTTACCCAAATATATTGTTTTGTGGTCATACATAAATGGGAAATACTTCTAAAAATAATTGTGGAAAAGTGGCATTTGAATCAAAACTTTAATCTATAGCACTTCATTCTGAGCTCAGATTCAGATACCACTTTTGTGCATAGTACGGTAGTGTAGAGTTCCTTCTTTAACTAATTTTTAACGATGTTTATTGCTTACTTTAACTAAATTCACGATGAACTAAAATCTTCTACAGTATAACTCTTTCAACCTCGAGAGGAAAAAGTAAGAATGTGTTATTTCGTATGTTTTGTAAGAATAAAAGGTAAGAATGCAATGTATGTTCATCATAATTGTGATCTTGCCCCATGGTTAAGGCCATCATGTAATAGCTCCGACACAAAATGCGGGCACTTTTATTTTATAAAACAAAATTTTACTTAATTAGGCACATTACAAGAATATAAGCATTTTAACAACGTATGAATATAAAACTAACTGTGCCGTAAAATACTCAAATTGGTTATTTGTTGTCATGGTTAATTTGCCTTGTGTCCCCAGCGTTTATCAACATATGACTTCACAGAACTGAGAAAAATGTATTAAAGTTTCCCGTAGTATATATAAATTTCATGATGAAATGTGTTTATTGTACTTTCAGAAATATTCGGCATAATAAACTATCTGTCATTTCTTGGAGGTTATTTACCGACCTGAAGCTATCTGAATTGTAAGTATATGTTACGTTTCTATCTTTTAAACCTTTGTACTAAAATCAAATAATAATAATAATAACTAGTGATCCACTAGGCAATGCCGATGCTAACAGTTTACAGAAGGTCGCCTGTGACGACGCTAGTGAACTGCGCCACTCTCTTGCCACTGCGCTCCCCAAACTAAGCATCTATATACGCAGAAAACACACTCACTAAGCCTTATTCATCTCACTGAAAAAAATGCCCGAAAAATCTTCATTTATGATCCAGAAAATACAGTCTCTCAGCCCCCTAAACTAACAAAAAAAAAATCTCCTTAAACGCATGACCTTACTCTGGAGAAAATTGAATTCACATTTGTCTAAGAAAAAAGCAAAACCCTTTTATTTATTTAATTAAAAATAACTAACGCCAATCCTTGGAGCTGCTTCCGCAATTCCTTTGGGTCGCTTCGAGATCCAAGCTCATTTCGCTCGCTTACCAGACAATAAAATATTTTAAGACATATAAAGGTACTGATAAGAATCAGATATGTACTGTAGAAGTTATTTCAAGACTGAAGGGATGTATTTCAGAAATTAAATAAAAATTAATAATTACTTTTAATAAAAAACTTTCAAAGAAATGTTTTTTTTTTTGCTTTTCAAATTTTTTTTTGCTCAAAACATATGAGTTTGAAATAATCTCTTTCGCTATTTTGTTAAACTTTCTAACCTAAAATTCTAATTGCATTAAAGCTTCAGTGTAACACTTCCATTAACAGTCTTTTGAAAATAAAAACTTTTTTTAAATAAATTCAAATAAGATAAGGAATTACTTAAATGATTCAAGTTTCAAACACAAATCTGATAAAATAGTAAATTTTTTATACATAAGAAGCTTAATGTTCAGTATTTTTCAACCACGAAAATTGTTTTTATTGAGTCAAGTTTTAAGCAGAAAAAGTTGAACACGTGTACCTTAACGCTTCAATATAATTCCAAGATCAGGGTGAGGAGCAAACACCAGACCACATATAATAAAGTTCTTTCAAGTAAGTTATTACAAACCCGTTATGCAGACAAATGCAACAAATAAAAGGATATATGTGTTTTTAATTTCCTTAGTTTTTATTTAATATTTTTAGTTTTTGGCATCAATATTAATGTAATGTCGGGCAATAAATTATAGTCAAATCAATAGCCAGTGGAGGAAAAAGAGGCGCATTGGGACAAAAGCTATAATTTCACAACTACTGCAAAATGCAAGTTACGAAAATTTTCACTAGATGGTGTACATAATATTTGTTTGTATCTGTAACTTCAACTGATTTAGTGGAGCCTGTTTCGTATTAGTTAAGAAATTTAATTTTATGTTTTAAATAAGCAATATTCCTTAGTTGGCTAACTGTAAAATAATATATATATTTTTACTTGGGAATCTTTCCATATTACTTTGAACCAACTACGTTTTTCTTTCTACTATAAATAATAGTGCCATTGGTTCGAGAATATTGGTAGAAGCATTTCTTTAAAAAATGAACTTATGAAGCACATTTGCACAACTAATATACCGATGTACGGGGCATCTTGAGAGGAGCCCAAAGCATAGAAGATTATTAAGTAGCTATTTTATTGTATAGTAACATATGTCCTATTTTCTCTTTTATTTTATGGCTATAGGAGTCGCAGACAATAATTTTTGCTTTCTTTCTCTCTTTTCAATATTTTAGTGCATCGTTATTCAAAGCATGTAAATTAATTCAATTTTTAAAATACGCATTTCTTCCAGTACTTTTTAACAAGTTTTTTTCAAGATTTCTGTGCACACAAATGTATTATTTTTACATATATTCGTGTATTCAAATAATTGCTTTCGGATATTTTTTTTAAAGGTAGTTGTCCTAATGTGCCCCATGAATGGAGCACATCGATCATTTGAAACAACTTTTGTTTAGTTTAATTCTGTTTTATTTTGCTTTTATATTTTAAAGTCATAGTTGATGAAATTGTTCTGAGATGGTCAATAGTATAACATTTAAAATAAAAGATACTTCAAATGATACAGTATGTTTTAAGTTAAAAAAATAGAGTTTCGTAAAAAAAATTCCCGATGTTCTTCTTCTTCCCTACACCCGAAGAGCTTTGAGTGATTAAATGCAACTAGTACAAGAAGACATTTTTCTCTTGCTGAAGAACTCTAGAATTTTTAATGATATATTCGTTTAAGCAGCACAAAATTGATACAGCTTCACATGTTTTATTTTTATTATTACACGGTTTTCTTTAACTTGATTTGTCACGGAAGTTTATTGCGTGGTTTTCGACCACTATTACTGCCTAAATTATCTTCAAACTTTGCAAACAAGCTTATCTTCGACGACAATACAATATTCCATATATTTTATGATCTATTATAATGTAAATTAGGGGAAAAGTTAATAATTTTGGCCCTGAGGAAATTATCAGAATTATTATTTGTCAAATGGCAACGATAGCTGTGTTTGGATAACGCAACGATGTTAGTTAACTTGATTTGTCACGGAAGTTTCTTACGCGGTATTCGACCACTATTACCACTAAATTTTAGTTTTTTTTTTTTAAATAAAACCGTGTAACTTAAAACGTTTTTGGAGATTAAATGATTTATTTATTATCATTACATCTTTTTAAATTAATTTTTATTTCAGGTCTATAGATGGAAATCCTATTATCTGTAATTGCAGCTCTAAATGGCTCCAAAAGCTCTCACGGTCGGATAAAAAAAGTTTGGGGCCACTTTGGGACCAAGTGAAATGCTTAGATCCTGATGATCCCTCCAAAAAAAGATCCCTAACGTCTGTCCGGATACCCAACTGTGGTATACTTACTTTTCTAACTTTCTCAAACCAGAAGCATGTAAGACTGAAAGTTAAGTTTAGTTAATTAAAACAAAGCACTTTGTTTACTTAATTAAATCCAATACATTTTTCCAATGCATTTTTATAATAGTACTACTAAAGGAAGTGTACTAAGAATGTTTTGAAAGCCTGTCATGTGGCGTTCGTTAGCAATAAAACGTGGTACAATTGGCGAAAATGTTGTAATTTGGTGGAAATCCCAACATTTTTCAGAGTGATTGTTAAAATAAAATCGCCAAATCTATAATTTATTAGAAAAACAAAGAAAAGCGTAAAAATTGATTTACGAGAGTAAAATTGTAAAAACTAGCCAATTTTTGTATAAATAATGAAAAAACTAACAACTGACAGGCATGATCTTATGTATGAGTGGTCTTTTAATGTTTATTTACGCATGATGCATTAATAAACAACTTAATAGTTTGCCAATTCAAGTTTGTGTGTATTTAATTTTTCTTCTTCTAATTTTATATTACGGTATTCTCCCAACAATCTGACAATCAGAATCCCTTTTTCTCAACCCCCCCCCCTACCCTCAACATTTCTCCTGCTGTTGTGGGCGCAAGTGCAATTTTACAATAACATGAAATCTTTTCCTTAGAGTAACAATTTTTTATTGTACCCAATTACTAACTTTAAATTTCTTCAATGTCTGAAGTAGAGCAATGCAAAGTGCTAGATCAGGTATCAAAAAAAAATAGGCAAAGACATTAAAGAGCAATCCAAATGGTTTGCGAAAGCGATTGGAACTGAAATGTACAAACACATACCGAATGTGAATATTCAGCTAAATTTCGTTTTATGTATCTAAATCCGAACCTTAACAATGCGTTTATCATTTAGAATTTTCTTCCTAAAACCTTTTAAAGTTTTATTTACTGTTCTCTTTTGAAAATAAGCATCCTACCGGCAGTTTATTTATTTTAAGGCGCAAGCAACAGTTAGTTTGAAGTTTTTTGGAAATGTATTCCTTTCACAAAGTAACGAGAAATATAAAAGTTTCAAAACCTATTGCAGAGAAAAAAAGATCCTAAACAAAGACTTTTTCTTGGAAATTTAGCAAAATAACTACTAACATTTAAAATAAAACTTTTATTTTTGTTTTTGAAAAGCTTCCTTTATAACTCCAAATTAAACGAAGGAGTGTTTTCTTATGTTCGGTGAAAAAGTATTCAGTGACAAAATCTGAATATTTTGCAGTCGCTTTTCAATGCTGAAAATTCTAATTTCGAGGGATACCTTTGTGAAAGTTTTAGTTATTTACTTTTTTTCTTTCATTTATTTTTTTGAGTATATTTATTTTAACAAGCATTTCTTTTCTTCCCCACCTGAGGGTAAATATAACTCTAAAATTAATTCTTTTTTCTAAAGTCCTTAAATTTGAAAATGTTTTGAGCAAATATTACAAAAATTTGTTGACACCTGACTCATTTTGTTAAACTATTCAAGATTAAATTTGCGTTATTATTAATTTTATCCCAAGTCTGGTTCAATATTTCTGCGCGTTTTAGAAACAGACCAAAAAGGCAATTAAAGTAGACCCTACATTTAATGTATTTCAAATCCTGGTAGTCTTAATTTTGCACTGTGAAATATTTCTGTGTTAGCTATGAAGGATGCTTCACAGTAAAGAAGTCTCGAGTTCATTACTTAGTAAACAAATGTATTTATAGTATAAACTGCCAAAAATACTGCGTACATGATTTCAGCGTTACGAGGAACCTCTTTATGATTTCATATACTCGTAGTAATGAGTTTGAAGACAAAAATCCGAGCGAAGTTGTCGAATCCCTCGATATGCACTCCGCAAAAAACAGCAACAAAATAGGCTGAAGCTATGGCTACCACTTCAACACTAAAGATTTACCTGTTTCAAATGAGGGTATAAAAAAATCTCTTCTGTGTGAAAGTAATTTTAAATGGTGGAATAAAAACGTTAATGAAGCAGCGATTTATAACATGAAGGTGAGTAAATTAAGTTATGCTGAACCAATAACGTGCGCAGTAAGTATGCAACTAAACTTTGTCGAAGTGAAATCGACGTAAATGGCGGATTCACACCTATCGCAACCCCGATAAAATGCAACTGTCGAAAAAGACTGTTGTTAGGCTTATGAAACCAACAATAAGAATTTATTCGTTTAACCCTTTATCTACTGACGGTACTTATAAGTACCATTCTCTATAAATTCCATCCCTGCAACCATTTTTACCAATATTCTGATGGTAATTTGCCGGTACAGTCTTTAAATTTCCCTTTTTCGGGATACATATCAGCAAGGGTTCTATATAAAGAGTATTTTAGAGAGGAAAGGAACAAAGATAGTTTTGAAACCGATGCTGTGTTTTGAACTTCCATTTTGTTCAGATTGCTCCTTTAGAGTTTCGCTCCAGAAAAGTAGTAAAATTCAAGAATCAAGTCACTGATTTTTTTAATGTGTTAGTTAAGAACTTAGAAAACTATTTGACGAAATATTTCGATTAAAAAGTGTATGTAATTAATTTTACAGGGTAAATACTCTGTGGCACTTATTAGCTGTAAAGAAAAATATTATTATAGATTGATCATTTTATTTATGTAAATCACTTAATTTTCAGTGTAAAGACCTAAACAAACTATTTCTGTAAAAAACATTACTGCAGATCATAATGCAGTAGATAAAGGGTTAAAATAACTTCTTAGCGCAATCATAAATTCATATTCCTTTGGGTAAAAGTAATTTTTAATAATGAAATAAGAAAACCACTAAGTCAACATGCGAGCGTGTTGATTAAATTATGCAAATCAATGGCGTCCATTTAAAGCCTAAGACGAAATTTTGTTCCTAGAGTATGGATGCATTCACAAAGCGTAACAGCGATGTAAACTTTTAGGTTGCTTCATTGTTTCTACATAACTTAATAAACACGCCTTTGTATTGACTAAATGGCGTTTTTTATTTCGGCATTGAAAGTGACTTTCGCGCAGACAACCGTAATACGTAGATTGTGCTGTCGAAGAAATATGCCACTGCTGTTTGTTTGACAACCATATCAACACTCTTTTACGATGGAGGCAAACTGTCTGTCTCGCCTTTGGTGTAAATGCAACCGAAGTGCGAACCACCCGTAACTTCCCTCAATTTTACCAGTCGGTTGTTTTGTTGTCTTCTCTTAAAAAAACAAATTCTTTTATAGAACTGCCCCGCGCAACCGTCTTGCCAGAAAAACTCGTCATGAACGAGGCGCAATCTGCTGACCTCATTTGCTCCGCCACAGGGGATCCACCCGTCCAAGTGTTCTGGAACACCAGCTCTCTCGTCTCGAATCACACTTTGGGAGGCTTCGATCTCCTCGACATGGTGAGCTTTTTCGGGGAGAACGACACTTACGAGCCTTTCGAAAACCTACTAAATGCTACCAACAGTACCGTCCAAATATTGAGCATTTATGGCGCAAACGGAGCGGACAACGGATATATTTCTTGCATTGCTGAAAACGAAATTGGACAAGATATTGTGGATGTTGCAATTGAGATTATTTGTAAGTATAACAAATGTTATTAATCTACTTTGTTAAAATTAAGCTGTTTTTTATTTTAAGTTGGTTATTTCAGAAGAGACACTATCGTCACTTTTACCCGTGTTGAGTTGAGAGTGGGTTCTGTGTAAATTGTTCATTCACGCATCTTTTTGTGCAAAAAAATCATATGTCATTTTAAAAAAAATTTAAAAGCTAATTGTTTTCTCTATACTTTTTTTCTTCAATTTTTACCCTTTAAAAGTTCAGTACATTTTTATTTATTTATGTATTTTTTGCTCAAAATCTTAAAACTGTCGGATTTTTCGTCTCTGAAATAACCGATTCGACTTAGTTCTTTTTATGTTTGCTGATTTTCAGTACCTGGCCAAATTTTTAAACACATTATAAGGACTACATTTGTTAACTTAAATGTACACATTTATTCACCTTTCTAAATGATGCTTGTATTCCTTCTTCTGTCTTTTGTTGACTAAATATTTATTCTTTCATTGAAGCCCCATTTTATTTGAAGTTTTAGGAAATGTCGTTCACATTCTAATGGAAATTTATATACACTGTTAGCTACGTTTGTTAGGGTTTTTGAGAGCCGTTGTTTTAATTTTGATGGGAATCCTGAGAAGAACTGTCGACTGACTTATTTTGCCTAATAAGAATATATAATGAAGCAGTGAACACTGCCACTTTAAACATTCTTAGACGTCAGCCGTTGCTGACTATATACTATTGCTACGGGACACCAGCCCCTGTTTCAAGAAATTAAAGTGCTCTCTACTAATATTCATTACTTTGTTCGCCTTCGTAGAAAAGCTATTGAAATACATAAACGTCCTTACAACATAAATAGAAAAGAAGAAATTTTGAATGTGAAAAAGTTATGGGTTTAACTGCTTCAAAAAGCACCAATCAATGTCAAGAACAAAGATAAGGAACCAATCAGAATCAGTCCTAGCAAGCCTGAGGTTGGTGGCTTATCCAATGGGGTTTAAGCACATGTGATGCTTGATATATAAGGACCAGACCTCTGCCTCGACTTCATTTTCACTCTGAAGAAGCCTGAAACATGTCAGGCGAAACGTCAGCCAGAAATATCTTGGTTGGACCACGGCCTATAAGACCGGAAAATATTATGTTCGGTAAATTTCTACTTATTCATTTACGAAATGTTGGATATGTACCACGTGACTTCATTTCTTTATTCCGTCAGGAAATGTTACAATGATCGAGTTAGTCTGCTCAACGTGAGCTAGTCTATACTAATATTATAAAGCTGAAGAGTTTGTTTGCTTGAACGCGCTAATCTCAGGCACTACTGGTCCGATTTGAAAAATTATTTCTATGTTAGATAGCCCATTTATCGAGGCAGGCTATATATCATCACGCTAAGACCAATAGGAGCGGAGCGCCGGAAATTCCATAAAAGAGTCTTTTCTATCGGAAGAAGTTCTCGCATCCTTTCGAGCTTGATACCATTGAAAAGCGCATAAAAACCTTGAAAATACGTTGAAATGATAAAATTAATCGTCGTTTTTTTACATTTTTATTATTTATTTTTTGCAAGATCAGAAATTATTTCTATTGATTTAAGGCAATTTTTTTAATGTAGTTGTACATGTTTTAATTGTTTTTATTCAACGGAATAATTCAATAAATGCAAAAATAATGGTAACATTAGCTTCAAAATTACAAAACTATAGCATTTAAAACTTACATGAATAAATATTTAACACAACAAAAAGGGATATATAGCGTTTTCAGATATGGTCAGAAAATGCCGGAAATTATTGATGAAAGGCAACCTTTTCTTCTAGACGAGCGGCAATAAGACACACAGCAGAAGGGAATTTCAGAAAAATGCATTAAATTTTACATAGACTGATGAGATTTTTAAAAAATATAAAAAGTCCAACAGAATGTGAAAAAAAAAGAAGAAGAAAGGACAAATTGATTTATAAAACTTCTTCCAAGAAGCGAAAAACAAATATTTGAACAGTTTACCCTAAAATTTTATTTCATTAATCTTTAAGTTTTCACTTTTCATTTTTATGTAATTTCAAAGTATCTTCTTATATATAAGCGCCTTATTCTGTGAGTCTGTCTGTCTGTCCGCGATTGGCTCCTAGGCCGTTTTACCGATCGGGACCACATTCGGCACGGTTAATGTTTACGACCCGAGAAACGCATCGCCGCAAAAATGAAAGTTGTGACTCAATTAGTTTTTTTTTAATTAATTTTTTTTAATTTTTCAATGCTTTTTTTGACCCGTTTTATTTTATTTTTGCATTGTTGCTGTCGTTTCCAACAGTATAATTACAGTTGCCGTGTGAACAAACAAATCAATGCAGTTGCCATTTAACAAATGTAACAAATATACTAATAATAATCAACTAGCATATTGAGTGAGGCTTCGATGTATTTGCAATTTCCGTTAAAAATTAATATATGCGCGAATTTAATGCAATCCCTTCTTTCTTTTTAATTGATTTATTTATTGTCTGCGCTTTTTATATTTTTTTTACTAGAGTGGCAGCGCTCTTTTTCCAGAGTTTCGTTAAAACTTTTGTTTTGAAAAGCATAATAAAATTTTCAATAAGTTATTTCGATGATAAATGTATATTTTTTACAAATAACTTGATTATATAGTAGATAAATATATATAGTAGTGTGGGGCAGTATGCAAAGGGGCGTCCTCGCTGTGTGACCTGGGTAATTCAGTTTGAATTAGCAGACATCTTTGCACAAATCACTTTAATTACAATTTATAATATCTAAAACAGTGGTCATTTCGTATGACTGCCGGGCGTACAAGTTAGATAATAATATTTGACAGCTGACTACTTCATCAAAAAGTTTTTATGAAAACTTTTACTAAATCTTTATTGACATCCAGGTGAAAGCAACTAGATCATCATATAAAAGCAAATATTAATCGCTTTGTTTTCCCTGGAAGGAAAGGAACCAAATAGATAAGTTCAAATTCGACTTATTAATTTAACCTTTTCTTTTTCTGACAAAAAATGTGTATTTTTTCATAAGACTTTAAAGTATAATTTCTTAGGAAAAAAAAGTATTCATTACTTTTCTTGACTAAAAAATTATTTTGGATGTGACTCCTTTGTTCTAAGAAATAAAATGTAAACGTTTCTGCTACTATCTCTCATCTTATAGCTTTACAGTTCTAGTACAATAGCAACGATTTCTTCATTTTGCTACGACGCTAACTGCATACATATTGTATTAAAACTTTTCTTTTCCGTGATACGATACTTTCATTAGCAGAAAATTTGTTTTACAATACAGTTTTACAAAAAATATGTTTATTAAGTACTATTAATGCAGGGTGTTAAGTTCGTGCACGCTCTGAACTTAAACTTTGAGACTGAAGAAGTTTTACATAGGAAATTGGTGTCCGAAAGCAAGACCTGCTAGTGCTAGAAGGCGCTGTGTCGCCAAATATTCCTTACGGTGGATGGATAAAATGTTGAACATTTTTTGTAAAAATAATTGTTTCTTCAACTGTATCGTGAAGTTAAACAAACCTACTGATCTGTATAACTTTACTTACAAAAGTCTGCTATATCAGAGCCACCTGGCTCTGGCTGTATACTCCCTTTCAGTGTGTGTCGGCTACAATTAGATTTCTAGACATAACTGCACATTAAAATCTTGTCCGTCGTACTAGCTCGTAAAGCTTGAGAAAGACTTTTGGAGACACTCTGTGCAATAGCAGATATAGAATGGCAACAGAAAGGATCCTGTTACATTGCTTGCTTGAACTAACTGATAGAATTGTATGCTATATTTAATGTGAATGCAAAATTTTTAATCCATTTTATGTAAGTTTTGCCTTTTGGTTCCTTTCTCTTCCTCTCTCTCTCCGCTTGTATAAATAATCATTTGTATAGTGCTCGTTGCACCAATAGTTTAGTAGCTATTGGCGATTGCTTTTTAACTTTATTTCATTGTGGGGGTTTTTTTTTCGTTTCTAGCGGCTCCAAGAATACAAGACATGAAAATGGCAAAAAACTTTTACTGGTGCATCAATTACCGTGTGACTGGGTATCCCAAACCAAATAGAACTTGGTATTTCAACGACGAAGTCCTTAATAATCCTGAAATTCAAGATCTTGAAAATATTTGGACGAAGAAGAATCCGTTTCTTGCTGATGGTAAGTCGGTATTTATTCAAGTAAAGAAATTAACATGCGCGGGAATATTATTGACGTGTGCATTTAGTAAGAAACGCTGATTTTACATTTTTATAATTAAGAAAATGATTTCTACAACAGAATTGCTATAAATTCACCTTCACAATCTAATATATTATATCTATAAAATCTGTCTGAGAATTTACCTGTGTTTGACTGGGGAAAATATTTATACCTGACAGGATAATAACTCCAATCATTTTTAAAATAGACTCCCTGTAACCAATAGACACACTTGTTCAAGCGATTTTTTCACTGCTCAAAACACTTCGGGGAAAATTTCTTTTGCGATAGTGTTCACATCAGCCATCACCTTCTGCATTTAATTTCGCTACTTTTACGAAATCCTTCTAATGTCGTATTAAATTTCTGAACAACTACCTCAATATACTGCTCAAGCAACATACTGCCTCAAGGTTCCATATCTAGAGAGTAGTGAGACTGGTATTCGGCATTAACCCCATACAATGACTGGATTTCATATAAACTGTAAACAGTGTCCTTTATAATTTAATTCCGATGGTTGGATAGAATTCCAGTCGTTCACTAATTTCCGTTCTTTATAAACGTGATTCTTAGCGATTACTTATTCTTCCCCAAATCAAAGACGACATTGAAAGACTTTGTTTCGTGCGTGGAGAATCAAAACCTAGAAGCTTGCCAGAAATGATTATGTCAGTTAAAGTATCGCTGGGCAAAGTGTGTCGAGGCGAAAAGAGCATAATTTCAAGATGATTAAGGTTTCAACAACATCATGTAAGTGCTATATGTTTCCTGGCTAAAGATCGAATACTTTTATACTTTTTACGTATCTACGCAAAATAAAGAGCAGACTTATACACGTTTGCTTAGTCACAGATGAATTATTCAAATTCTACTTTTTCAAATTGATAGCGAGTAACCACGCTAACTCGTGACCTTCTAAATAATTGTAATTGTGAAGTAATATGTGCGTGAAACAAGTCGAAGATCAAAACTAACATGATTTTTCTACATGTTGCTATTTCTCACCTTCAATATTCAGGATTATTTTTCCTTTGAACGGCGTAGCAGTAAATAAAAATGCATTTCAGTATCATTACTTGGTTGATGCTATTTCGTTGAATTTCGTTAAACCTTTCTACATTCAGCTTCGGCATCGGTGCAGCTAAGGGTGCAGAAGAAGAAAAAAATAAATGCGAAGTGGGGGAAAACCTGTGCAAGTGAGGAAATGAAGTGTTACAAAATGGGAAGAAGAAATTTGGTTTTGAATAGAGTCGTATGCAAGAAGCTATCATTTTCTTTTATCGCAATAAATGTTGCATGAGATAATCAATGAAACTGTTATGTACCTTTACTTTGCAAGCTATTGATTCGAAATATTTATAGGAAGAGGCGCGTATGGGGAACTGTGACCATCATCATAACAAGGAATCAAATGGTCATAGGCGTCCCTGGTGTCAATGTTGGTATCCAGCGGTATGAAAATAAACTGCTCCATAGCTTGCGTCTTCTCTCTGAACCTATTTTCAAGTTCAGTCGTGCTGTTTGTTGTTATTTTTGTGAAACATTCTTGTTTGATTTGCTTAGAAAAGACGAAGGTGTTTCTTCTATGACGTTTTCATTTACTGCAGTTATTCATTTTTATAATCTCCGGCTCTTTATTAAAATCTAGTTACATGTGTAACAATACAGATTCTTAATTGAACTTCAATTTTTTTCTCACATGTTTAGGTAACTGCGGTAGCGTAGACCCAAATGAAGTTGAAGACTTCAGAAGGTTTTTTTCTACGTGTGTAATGGTAAAAGGGAAAATAATGAACTATGCCTACATCACTTTTCTAACTGCTAAGGGTGATTTTACAAGAAAAACGATAAAGACAAAAACGACAAAGACAATTCTTTTCTCCTCTGCGCAACCACACTAAAAAATTCTGGTTCAACCTTTCACTAAAAATTGGTGAAATGCAGCTGCAACCAACAGTTGGTACTAATTTGAACCATTATTATGGTTTACTAGTTTCATCATGAATGTGGTTCAGCACTGAACCATGATTACGAATTTTTCTTCTAACCAGTATTACGGTTCAACTTTGAACCATGATTGTTGAATTTTTTCGAACCATTATTTCGGTTCAACTTTCTACCATGATAACGGAATTTTTTCTAACTATTATTACGGTTCAATGTTGAACCATGATATCAAATTTTTTTCTAACCAGTATTATGGTTTAACTTTGAACCATAGCCATAGATTTTATTTTAACTGCTATCTTGGTTCAACTATGAACCGTAATGATGGACTTGCTACTAGCCAGAGTTATATCATGAATATGAAGTTTGAGCTGCACCATTTTATATTTCAATGGCGACTTTTAACATAAATAATTTAACATATTTTTTTATATTCAAGCGTAATACAGGAAAAAAGCTTATTGCCAATTTTAATTTGCAAAGCGAATTTTCCATTTTTTAATCTGTAAATTTAACTTATGTTTTTGCTAATTTTTAGATTTTGTTATAAGAACAGATTCATGCGTTTGATTCAGTATTCCATAGATTTTAATGTATTTAGTTATATATTTATTTATATCAACATCCCAATGCACTGTATCAGAAAGTTTCAGTATATTTAAATAACTATGTTACTTAGTTATAAGCTTCAAAATTGCAATATGAGTCACAGCTATTTTTTCGAAGCCCCCCCCCCCCCCACACACACATAAGGAAGGCTTTTGCAATTATATGTACACTTTTTTATGCTCGTCAACAGATAGTTTTAACAAAAATGGCATTTGAATTTTCGTTTATAAGTGTATCTGATAGCAAACATTTTAAATTTCTGAATTATGTCACATTTTTTTCAGAAATATATTGCAACTCCTTAGCATCAAAAATATTACCTTTATTTATATGCATACAAAGATGACTGAAAACATATGCCCAGAAGTGAAATTGAAGAGCACGAAATGCACAAATAATAATAACAATAATTAAAAATTATTGAGGGGTTCCGGCACAGATGTTACAACATGCAGACGTCACAGATGTTCGTGACACTTCAGACTAAGACCGCCCAGATGAGTCTAAGACTTCACCCTGTAAAGATAGAAAAGAACTGACAATACAGCGTATCTGATTTGTACGCAGTCTATTCAATGTTCCGTTGACATTATCCGCACCAGGAAGTAAAAAGTAGTTCTTCCTCGTCAGTATTTTATAAGAAAGTTATTTTAGAAACTTTAATTGTTCTTACGATGCCTTAAAACTAATTAATGTAGTTAAAAGCGCAGAAAATGTATAAAAAATATTTAATTGAATAATTACGAATTTTTTTTTATTCTTTTTGGATGGGGCATATGCTTCTTGTGTCCTTCCTAAAATCCGCCACTGATAATAGTAAATTTTAAAAAAATAATTCTAAAGAGCAGAAAAGAGAAAGGTAACAGCTTGGAAAATTGGTTTGATAGTAACGAAGGAAAAATAATAATGATTTAGAGCAATAATCTTGAGAAAACATGAAATTTTCAGTACGAAAATAAACCATTCTTACAACTGTAAAGGTAGAGCAAACGGAGCAAAATGTAAAATATATGGGGGAAAGTAAAATGAGGTAAAAAGCAAGCATATGTTGAAGCAAAATCAAGCAAACGTGCACAGGTTGAATATTTTGAAAAAAAGTTAATTTATCGTTAAAGACAAGAAAACTGCTATTTCGAAAATCACGCAAAATTGACCCAATTTCTCAAAGAATTCCTATAGTGGACATATTTTTAGTACAAAGCCGGGTTTGCCTGCTCTTGATGAACTGACTAGCTAGTTCAAATGATTGGGAAGTAAGAATCGTTACAAATCAAAGCCACAGCCAGGATTGCTTTTCGACGGGGGAAGGTCAAATTGAAGAAAGTTTTTTTAATCGGAATATTTTTAATTTTGAAATTATCATTCAGAGCATGTAAAAAAGTTCAGGGCGGGAGAGATTCCATTCACCCCACCTTCCCGACTATATCCTTGGAATCAAAATACAACTAACTACATTTATACAAATGTGTGTCTGCTAATCAGACTATTTTTTCCTCTCTAATTTTCATTTATTGCATGCAAAATTTCAGAAATTTTAACCTCTTCGGCTACGGGATCGGAATTAAGCAGAACTGAATTTTAAACAAACGAATTTTTCTTATCAGAATATTTTAATTTTCAAATTGTCATTTATAGCATGTGAAACTTCAAAAAAGGAGTGGAGGTGGGCTTGAACCTGCGCCCCCCCCCCCTCCGCCGGCTACGCCCTTGATAAAATCTACGGGTAAAAATTGTTCATAAGGGGTCGAACAACGAATAAGTTTAATAAATTTCAAAAAGATAGCAACAGGCAACTAAAAAAAAATTAATAGGTGGATCTAGAAAGGTAACGCCGTAGAAACGTAGTTTTGGTAATAAAAATGAAAAAAAAAAAAAAAAGATTTGGAGTAAAAATCCCGAGAATGGATGCAATTTTATAATGTAAACAAGTCAACGTGACAACTTTAAGGGAAGATCAGGGGAGCCAAAAATGAAATGTATGGAGGTGAATGATTATTAACTTAGGTAAAAAAACAATTAAATATTGCAGCCTAATAAATAAAACTACATAGGTTGAAAGTTCTGAATTAAGTTAATTAGTCAATTTAACGTTAAAGGTGACATAATCGGTATATGATGACATTTTTGAAATAGGTTTTACAACCTATTTTGTGCTTATTAAGACTTAAGAACACAGAAAACAAGACAATATGAACAAAAAATTATATTTACATCGAAGTTTACTTACCTTTCACTGTTATGAAAAATAAATTATTCAAGTCACACTTGGCAAGCTGGCGGCTCTCTATCTCCAGCCGGGTTCCGGGTTCGTCTTCTTGGTTCAAGGTTGAACCGAAATTATGGTTACAGGCGTAACTTTAGATTTCGCATTTCTGCTTGAACCATGATTTTGGTTCAATCAGCAGTAGCCCTTCAGCTTTCACCATAGTTATGGTGCAAAGTCGAACTGTTATTTTTTACAATGCACAGAGCCAATTTTTTAAAGCGAAAATGTGTTCCGCGCATGCGCAGATGTTTAAAAGACATGTTCTTTGTCTTTGTCGCCTTTGGTGAGAAAGTACTCTAACAGTTAACACTGGATGTTAACTGTTGATGTAACTCTTTGATCTATTAAATTTGTGACTTTTGCAAATACATTTATTACATTAAAGTATTAGAAATTCATCATTATGTCTCACGGTTACTCTAAAATATGATATTAGACTGGAAAGATTAACATCTACAAATTTCCCTAGAGGTACAGCTATCGCGCACAGCTCACTATGGGCATGGTTATCCGACTGTCGAGAAAATATGTGCAAGGGAATATTCCTAAATCTTTGATTAGTTAAAACATTAGCTGCTATGCTCGAAATGAATTTTTTATTTACGAAATTAACATGAATGAAGAAAGGCTTGATATATTTAGCAAAGGTTTAAGTATGCAAATTTCAGTGTTGTCATAGATTCTCTGTAGGTTATTTCCGTATATTCGTACGCACCTTTTTTCTAAGAGAAGAAATTTCCCCAAAAATTCATGAACGTCTTGTACTCCAAAAAGGCATTAAAATGTCCTGGAAAAAAATAGAATGTTCAGTTAGTGATTTTGTGGACTTTTAATGGTCAATTCGGTTTTATAAAGTTTAATTTAAATTATTATTTTTAGACTGCTTTTGCCAATTTAAAAATAAGTGTTCAAAACGTCATTTTTCAGAAGAATTGTTTTAAAATGGAGATTCGTTTTATGGTACATAAAATATGATAACTGGTCCGTAAAACAGATTGCTTTACCTTTCGTAGAATATATAGTCACGATATAACGAATTTCGAATGATTTAACGAATTAGTGTCAAGAATAGAAACACGGAATAAGTCGGCTTAAATCCTCAATAATTAGATATGGCATATCCTTCTCCTAAGAGAGGGGTTCTAAAGTGGTCAATATGGACCCCTAGAGGTCTACTCCGACCAGCAAGGGGTCCATATCAACGAAAGGAAATATTTGTGGTGCATGAGATGAAAATAGGGATCTATGAGACTGCATCTCATCTAAGGAAATTTATCGCCAAAACCTAGACATGATGCACCTAAAAGACATTTTTCCAATGCCCCTTACTTATTTATATAATAAGAAGATAAATTTGATAATTATATATTTGAAATACATTTCATAAAGTGTGAAAGTTGGCACCAATTCTCTTTTTGCTCGACACTGGTAAAATCTTGCACTTTTACCAGTGCAAGAAATAATTTAAATGTGTTTAAAATGTGCAAGAAATGCCTTAGCCGGGGGTGGGGGACTCCGCCATTGAATGTTAAAATTTTACGTGATTGAAAAATAAATCTTCACATTTGGTACCAAATTACACTTTGCCACTTTCACATGATATTTCAGTAAATTTTTCTCTATCTGTTTTAGAATTCCTTGAAGAAAACTTTAACCCTTAGTTTTACTCTGTTTTGGATCTTCCGAATATAAATTTCACATAATGCTTTCGTTTAGAATGATCCCCTACTAAGGGGCTTCACAAAAACAGAAAGGAATGACAAGGGGTCAATGGAATGGAAAAAGTTGGGAACCTTTGTCTAACACATTAATTTCTTGTTTAGTTGAATGTTATAAATGTGAAGCGTTGTAAATGTGAAGTTATAAATTCCATTTACTGCTTCAAAAGCTTAGAAAATGACGTGAAATATTATGTGTGCATTTTCCCTTTGAGATTTCGCTCTGTCGTAAGCAATTTGCTCAAACAAGCATTTGCGTTTTAGAATTTGCGTGGCTGGAACTTTCTTCGGGAGCTTAATTTTCTACGACACAATGGCAAAACTCGCAACACTGGATGTATTTATTCAAATTTAAGATTCTTAATATCTAATGCTATTTAGTTTAATTGTTATAAATTTTCTTTAATTAGCTAAGTTTAGTTTAGTTACATTTAGTTGCGTTTAGTTTAGTTAATGGAGTATATTTTAGCTTAATTAACTAAGTATAGGTTAATTAATTAAGTCCAGTTTATTCAAATAAGGCTGCGTGCTTATTCTTGATCAATTCGCTTAACATAATTGCAACTATGGTAAGTATTTCGTGTAAGTTTACTATCCCCAGACAGTTCATTCATACAGCACAAATATAAAAAATAAGTGCTCAAATTAAGTTGGCTTATAACACAACTAAGAAGACAAATAAGAAGGAATAAATATTATGGAAAATTTTCACTTAAAACAACACACTTTTACTTTCCAACAAAAGCCAGCAGCGTGGCATAGTGGTAGGGTACTAGCATTGTGCGCCCAAGTTCGCAGCATCAAACCTGGCCCAAGTCGGGGGATTTTCAAGATGCAGAACATCGTCAGCGTCCCCGTCGTATGATGATGTCGTATGTTAAAGATACCTTGAGTATCTGTTGGGCTTGGATACTCACAGGTAAATTAAATTCCTAATGCGGTTTCGCATCATTAGAGCTCAAATGCCGCCATCTAGGAGGAAACTGAGCGTCAAAATCCTCAAGTGGTAATGGCACCAGCCGATAGTGATGGCTACATGAAAGAATGACTGCCAGTTCCTGGGGAGTGCACTGGTTCTAGGTCTGCAGATGGTAAGGAACCAATACGCAGCCACATTACAACCAACATATTGAAACGAAATTTTGATCTTCAAAAGTTTGTACTTCGAAAAGAGGTATCCGTCACTAGTCTATTTCTTCGCATCCAAAAAATTGTATTGAACTACTCAACAATAAGTTCCGTCTAAAACTATACGAGCCTACTTTCCAGTAAATACCCAGCATCAAATTGATAATCTAGCTATCATTCTCTGTATCTTATTTAGCATTGGTTCTTCGTTACTTCAATTACACCTATTTCAAAGATTAATACCTATTGAGTTCCTTACTCATTCATTCATTTTTCCACTCATTCATTCATTCATTCATGATTAAATTCGTATCTGTACATGTTCAACGTCCTATGCTCCTTCCGATAAAGTTCGTTCCAACTTATTTTTGACCTTTTTTTGTAACGATATTTTCAAGATACTTTAAGCGCTCTTTCTTACTTTTTTCCTCTTTTTTAAATTTGACGGGAAAGTAGGCTAAAAATTAGCTCGGAGAGGCAGTAATAATGGGGGAGGGGCGGAATTCGTTTACTTTCAAATTAACTGATTCTAAAATTGTTATTTGAGTGTGTAAATATATTACACTAGGTTTTCCGTCATTTTTCATACGGTTAAATATTCCTGTAAAAATACAGAAGGGAAATTGAGTGTTATGTCGAAGATCTACGAAAAATTTGCTTCAAATCAAACAATCAAGTTTCAAATACAGAGAACGATCTGTTAAGTTACGTAAAACTAGGAGATTCTCTTGTATTTTGGCGCAAAAACACTTTACAATGCACCATTTTTCGTTGTTTTTCCATCGAACTCTTTTTGTCTCGTGACAGTCTGATGCGAGCAGAAATTATACCAGACTGCTGTGTTTGCAGCAGTTAGCATTACTATGTTTGATATAGAGTGATAAATATTTATTCATAGATTTATTTTAATTACAGGTTGTCTGGAATTAGTCCGAGCTTCTCAAGTGAACGAAGGTATCTACACTTTGCTGGCAGTTAACCCTTACGGGACGGATAATTACTCGATTGAAGCAAAATTTCACAAAGGTAACTCATTTCATATCATGCATGTTTTGCAAAAGAAAGTTGGGGTGTTTAGAATGTTTACCTGTACCGTCTTTTATTGGAAAGCAAAACGCAAAACGGCAATTCCTTAGATACATAACACATCAGATGTAGGTGTTGAGAGTAATCGCTTTCCCACAACGTAAACCAAATAGTAAAAGTGCTTTGCTTCTCATTGGCTAATACAGCAGAAGCTTTCTCTGGAGGTCTCAGAAAGTATCCTTTAATCTCATAGCGGACCTGATAGAGAATTCCTAGTAAACTGTAAACTGTGATTGGTTAAGTCATAATCCGCCCAAAAACCTATATAAAGAGCCGTATTCTTGCTGTGATGCTCTTCACTTTACGTTATGTGTCTTAGTGTTCGTATGTCTGTAGTCCCCGTGTTTTGTCTAATAAAACTTCTCTGTTTATGTTGAAGTTGCTGAATGTCTTCCGCACCCAACTCTCATTTCTAACAATAGGAAAAGTACCAAATTGCATTTTACACTGTAAAAAATTCTAGTTCAACATTTCACCTAAAAAAAAAATGGAGAAAGTTAGCTGCAATCAACATTTGGTGCTGAAGTTGAACCATTATAATCGTTCCTAGTTTCCCGTTCATGACGAAACTACACCATTATAATAGTTAAACTTAGTACCAAACGTTAGTTGCACTAAATTTCACGATTTCTTTTTGGTGAAAGGTAGAACTAGAATTTTTTACTACATACTACAGAGTAGAGATGTTTCTTCTGAACCACATATTCCAATGAATTTTTGCTTTTCATTATTATTGATTTTTTTTTTTTTTTTGATGTCGGTTTTAGTAAATATTGTTTGCTATAAATTCAAATAATCATTATTCCATACAAGGACAGAACAAACATTTAATACAACTTACACGTGCATTTTTAATAGGTATAAATCGTTTGCCCAGAATTTGCAAACATTTATACGCATCCAATTTGTTATAAACATTTCATTCCCCAAAAGATAGGTACATATGAATTATCACAGCTCAATAAAATAACTTCCTTCAAAACGGCAGTTTTTCAAGATTGGGCTTTTTACATAGCTGTTGACACGACAGAATTTCTTCAGAGTGATGGGTTGTCGTAATAATATTTTTTTTCTGCTAAAAATTCAAACTTAAGTTACTTAATTATTTTTAAAAAATCTTAAAATGTTTAAATTAAAAAATGCTGTCAAAATTAAAATTTTTACAGCATAAAAGGAAAAAAGTTTTTTACCTTTTAGGAAGACAAATACTGTAATATTATACCATAATTAGTAATGAAAATAGTTGGAACGGGTTGACCGTTAAGTCCTTAAATTCTTTGTAACGTAAGTCACAAAAAGTAAATTTTTATAATATTTTTTCAGCCTTTAAGGGAAATTGCTCTTACTGTTTGAGAATAACCAATTGAACCGAGTGATCCCCATGCTAGGTATGTAACTGTACATATATATATATATATATACATACATACATACACAGATGATGACAGTTAACTCTAGATTTTACAAACCGCTAATTTACAAACGCTCAATTAGAGGTTCGTAATTGAGTTCGTTACGTCGTAAGTGCTCGTAAAATCAAGCTCCAACAGTATTTATATATATATATATATATATATACTATACTATACTGTTTGAATTAATTGGGACAAACAAGTTTTTTTTTTGTCTGAGTTGAGGAGCCTTCTAAAGAGAGGTTTTGGGGTTGTTCCACAACAAATGGTCCCTGGAAGTTTAGTTCTTCTTAAAGGCATGATGACTTCTGGCAAATACATAGAAATATTATGCAGTAGGATTGTTGCATTCATGAAAACATTTGACGGAACATTTCAACATGACTTGGCTCCTTGTCACAATTCAAAATTGGTCCAGACTTTTATGCGGGGAAAATAAAAGTACTTGATTGGCCCACTAGTGGAGTCAAAGCCAAGATGAGTTGAAGAGGTCATTTCTGCTAAAGGAGCACATACTTCATACTAATATACAGATTTAGCAGTCTACTTAATGTGTGTCATGATTAAAACCTAAGGTTTTGGAAAAAATCGGTTTTTTTTTTTCATTTGTCCCAATTATTTCGAACACTATAGTACACACACACACACACACACATATATATATATATATATATATACGTGTGTGTGTGTGTGTGTTTGAAATGGAAAGTTCCTTACAAAAAACTCTTAAATGCGATGAATAGTTTTGCGTTTCGTTCCTGAAATTCAAATGCTTTTTGCTGCATGTACTCATCATTCTAAGATAACAAAACGTCTCATTTTTGAGCTGTCACATATAAACACACTATCCTTATGTCTCAGAAATTCGAATTGCTAAGAGTCCAACTACATTGAAGCTAATAAGTAGGGGTTTTTAAGCTGTTCGACTCCTTTCATATGTTCCGTGTGTTGATATTTTTTTCGAAAAGAAATAGAATATCTTATTTAGAGAAACTTAACACTAAACCTACCGACAGCTCTTGTATACCTATTCCTACCGCGATCGGTCAAATTGACCGGTAATTAAAAAATTAAATAAATTTTTCTTGGAAAAGAGAAAAATTAACGAAGTAGAGTGAAAAAAATATTATATGCCTATTCTAAGAATTGTCGTATAGTTCGATAACGGTATTATAACGTTTAAAGGCTGTAATTCTTATAGAAGTTTGAAAACGGTCAATTTGACCAGTACTTGGTAGGTTCAGTGTTAATCAAAATAACTCCAAATGCCTGTTCAGGAACACTGAGGCCGCTTTTACATCTCCGTCATGACCCAACATAGATGAACGAAATTCTTTGAGAAATGTACACAGCCTTTGCTGTTGCTATGTTATTACCCTTAATTTTGTTTCTCTTTGATCAGAATAGATGCGAACGGCGAGGAACGTTATTAGTTTTCGGATACGTCTTGATACGTAAAGCTCGTTTCCCAGTTCTTATATCACGAACACAGAGAAGTAGTATGAGAATAAGCAATACGTTTGGCAAGAGTTTTATCTTCTCAAAAAGAGGAAATTGAATTTATTCAATACTGAAATGTTAATATTCGCTGCCCAAAGGAAAGCCCCGAATAACGTCGAAAAACGAACTTTATTCAAAAGCAATTTTGCTGTTATTTTCAATGAATGAAATCCCCTACGTGTGGTTTTCATGAAATATTAGGTCACGCAACTTAGATACTTTTATTTGTGGAGTACAAAATGTTCCTTTTGAAAACTAAGGTTTCATTCTTTTTTGCAAACTACATTTGTCTATTTCATAAGTTTTATGAGAATAAGCATTTTTGTACAGAGCTGTTTGAACCAACAACCTACGTCGTGAAATCTACCTCGAAAATGAAAAAAAAGCAATTAAATAATTGTACTAGGTAATTGATTGATTTATTCATTTAAGTCCATTTACGTACATGCCTAGTTTAATATTTGAGACACAAAATAAAAAAAAATGTTTTGGTAAATCTCACGAACACCCTCTTGATAAGAAAAATGCTCACATTCAAGAAAAAAGTTACACTAGAACTCGCACGATGAGAAAAACACTCACGTTTGACTACCTACCCTTGGCAAGGCCCTGCCCTTGGCGAGTCGTACAAAGGCTGAATGATTGCGAAACATATTGGGACAGGTTGCAAGGAGAAGCTAGAATGAGCAGTACCTTCACCTATGAAGTAGAATACAAAATGTAGCTTTTTTTTCTTCTTGGTGTGAGTATTTGCTCACTTTCAAAAAATAAGAACTTTTGAAATTTATTCGTTCAGATTTCAGGCGAAATTTCTTTATTAAGGAAGAAAATAGTATATATAATTGTAATTAGCATACTTTCTAATATATTTACATTTTTGGCAGTCCTTCAAAAAACTTATTGTTTTCTTGTTTAGAACATGTTCCAAACACTCATCCAACATTCGTTCCAGTTGGGAGACCACCTTATTCGTCAGGGAAAAAAGAATCGGAAAGAACAGATAAAACATCGTTTCTGGTAAGTAGCTTTCACAAATAGAAAATAAACTTAGTTTTTCTTTGAAACTCAAATAGTTTGATCTGAGGCCGCTAATCCCCATTCCAAATAAAGAGAAGGAAATGAGCATTGGCGTAAATTTTAAGATAAATTGTTCTGTTTAAAGTGAAATATGCTTTATATAAAATTGCTTCGAAAACATGGTTTAAACGAGAAGTTCCGTCCAGAACTATACGAACCTACTTTTTCGTATCAAACTGATAATCTGGCTATCTCTCTCACTTTCATTCTTAGCTTTAATTCTTAATTGAATCAACTATAACTTTTTCAACGGTTTATACATATTCATTCACTCATTCATTCATTTATTTACTCACTCATTCATTTATTCACTCACTCATTCATTCATTTATTCATTCACTCACTCATTCACTCACTCATTCATTCAATCACTCATTCATTCATTCAATCACTCACTCATTCATTCATTCACTTACTACATCATTTATTCATTCAGAACTCTCCTTAAAAATCCATATCAAAAGGTTTCGTGGAAAATAGGCTCGTTCAGTTCTGGATGAACTTCGTATCTGTACATGTTCTACGTCAAAACATCTTTCTGATCTGCAAGAATCTTTCCTTTGCTCCAAGACAGAATATATTTTTTTAAAATTTCTCTCTCATTGTTTTGAAGATATTGTTACGAATCAAGTAGATAACAAGTTCCGTTTAGAACTATACGAGACTATTAATCTGGCTGTCTTTCTCTCTCTCTTTCTAATTTCGCTTTAGTTCCTAATTACCTTAAATATACCTTTTTGAACTTCGTACCTGTATATATTCTACGTTTAAAATCTTTTCGATAAAGTTGGTTCCAAGCAAATCCGTCAGTTAGATCAGGATTTATATGGGATTGAAAATTTCCCCGTAGGCGTTAATGGAAAATATTTTTTTGAACGGTTCATAAATTCAGTTCAAAACAGTTCATTGTTCAGATCGGAAAAAAATTCACGCCGAAAACTTCTTCCAATACGCTTTCTCATAGGAACTTTGATCTTATGGGAAGAGTTTACAAAATTTGCTTCATTTTGTCATATTTACAAACACGGCTAATGTGGTGGAATTAAGTTCTGAAGACTTTTGTCATGTGAGAAAAATGACGGAGCAAGTCGGTAGTGTACTTTACAGTTCCTGTATATTCAAACTGTTTAATCATTTTTTATAAGTTGGTTAAGCTCACATCAGTGCTTTTCTTACCTGTTCCGATCGCGGATATTCAAAAAGGGTAAAATGGCCATTTTGTTTCTTTGATAAAACAGTATGGCTCGTAAAGCAGGATACGTGGAATCCGGGCAAACAATTGTCTGTGAGTGTGGGGAGAAATTCTCTAAAATTTTCTTTTCATCTTCATATCATTACACAGAATGCTTTTTTTCCTTCAATTTTTACCTTGAGCACAGTGCCAAAATTTCTTACAGCGGCGACTTTTGCTCCTGAAATTTGATCTTTGGTAATAAAAACTGTATGCTCTGCTGTGCCATGTGGGCCATTTCATTTTACCCAATGCAGCACGCATTACAGGGTTCTAAAAAGTTCATTTTATGCGCACCCTGCATTTTTTATAAAATAAAGTGATTAACAGTATTTTTTGTCAAATACACTGTAAATATTGTGTGAAAGAAACTGAATAATATTTTTATTTCAAGTACAATCGTCAGATTTTCTGTTAATTTTAAACTCATTTTTGACTTCAAGCGTCGCTTCAACGAAGTTTTGAAATAACTCGAGTACGGAATAAAGAATGTAAAATGTAATGCCACTCAAAATGTAATTAATCGGACTCAAATTGCTCTGAATAAAGATTAATAGATATGAAAACTTCACGAAATGTAATCCATTTCACTTGAGTTTGAGTTAAAATAATTAAAAAATTTAAAAAATTAAATGTATATTGTTTTTTTTTTTTTTAAATTTTAGGTATCTACGATTATAATTGCTGTTGCTGTTGTTTCGTGCTTAACTGTAGGGGTGGCGTGTTTCATTCGATGGCTGAAGATTCTACTGACTCCAGAATTTCAGAATCGCCGCCATTCTTTCACTTTCTTCTTCTGCAAGAAAAGACGAAGGGAACGTTATGTGCGGGAAAGAATTCTTTTGAACCCCTCACAGATGGTTGAGAACGTGAATTACACAAAAGAGAGAGCTGATGCTAACACAGGTGAATTTAAAGCAGGAATTTAAATCGTTACACCTTTTATAGTTTATCTTTATAAACAAGAAGTTCCGTCTAGAACTATACGAGCCTACTTTCCCGTATACACCAGCTTCAAATTTATATTCTAGCTCTCTCTCTCTCTCTCTCTCTTTCTCGTTTAGCTTAAGTTCTTAATTGCTTCAGTTAAGTTCTTAACCTTTTCAACGGTTAATGCATATTCATTTAATCACTCATTTATTCAGTCATTCATGTATTTATTCACTCAGTTATTAATTCATTCTTTTGCTTATTCATTTAATCATTCATTAATTCAAAAATATTCTTGAAAATCTCGATCAAAAAATTTCATAGGAAAATAGGCTCGTTAGTTCTGGATGAACTTTCTATCTGTACATGTTCTACGTCATAAGAGCTTTCCAATAAAGTTTGTTCCAAGTAAATCGGTCCGTTAGATCAGGATTTATGTAAGATTGAAATTTCCCAACAGGCAATATGTTATTTTTTTTTTTTTTTAACTGTTCAAAAATGAAGAAAAATTGTTCAAATCAATATTTCACACCAAGAACTTCTTCCAGTGAGCTTGTTCATTGGAGCTTGGATCTTGTACCCAGAGTTTACACAATTTGCTTCATTTTCGCCCGTAGGCGCTAATGTTAACAATTTTTGAACTGTTCAAAATTGAACAAAAAAATGTTCGAATCAAAAAGTAAAATATGAAAATGAGATGTCCTCGCCGAGATCTTTCGAATGCAAAAAGAATTTTTCGAATCGGACAGTTCGTTCAAAAGTTATTAGGGGGGGGGGACAGACCGACAGACAGACCGACAGACCGACAGACACACTTTTTCCCCATCTCAATACCCTACTTTAGAATTTTTATTTTTCAAACTTTATTTAATTACTTAACTTATTTTTGACTTTTCTTGATTTCTAACGATATTTTCAAAATACATTAAGCCTTCTTTCATGCTTTATTATTATTTTTTTTACTTTTACGGGAAAGTAGGCTAAAAAACGGCTGAATCATGAAAATTCATTTCAGTCTCGCGTTTACTCGTCGCATGTTCTTCTCTTAAGTATTTATTATTTTTCTTTTTAAGTTAATTATTCCTAACGTAATGTGTTATAAGTTATAAGAAAAATACTTAATTTATACATATAGAAGTTTTTTTTCATGGAGATTTTAAGGATTAAGCCATTTATTAACAGTTGTAAGAGACAAAACAGCATTTCTTATAGCACGAACGTATTTTTAAAAAATACAGTAAAATAAAAGAAAGAAATGAGCTGATCAAAAATTTCATGAAGACTAATGCGATTATGGAAATAAATTTCAATTATAAAAATCGGCATATTTTTCAATTTTGCAAAAGGAAAAAAAATCTTCAGGTTGCAAAAAAGGGAAAAGAGCTGACTCGAAGTTTCATAAAAAGTTTAAACTTTTTTAGTAAGGATGCTGTGTTAAAAGCAATGTCAAAGTTTTTAATTTTCCAACCACAGCATTAGAAAACTTTCAAAATCAGGAAAAAGAAAACAAGAATGTAATTTTAAATTTGGGAAAGAGGCGGATTTAGAAGACGCATTCATGAAAGTGGTGATTAAATGCGAAAGTTTATAATTTTTTCTGCATTCATTTTCTTGAAGTAAAAATATGTAAATAAACTTGATGAATGATAGTAGAATATCTGTGTTTTAGTGGATACCGCTTGAATCATATATATATGTATGTATTTTAGGATGGTCCTTATAAAAGTGTTAAAAAATTTTAATTTATACCGGAGCACCCTGCCAATTTGTTCTAAACATTAAAAGATATTTGTATCAATTTTCGCAATTTTTTAACATGCTTTTAGGGGTTGCTATCGTTTTTAAAGTTGAGACTAGATCAAATACATTAAGGAACAATAAATAATTAGTCTTAATAACAAACAGACGTGTTTTATTAAATATTTCTGTAAACTACATTAACTGCATTGTAATATACATTTAAAGGGGAAATAAAATAGTTTTTATAAAAAGATAGAACCGACTTCAAATTATAAACTGCGCTAAAAAGTGAAAAATAAATTAATTCTTAAAACAACATCGATGCGACTTTTAAACATAGTTTTAGAAGTCGGTGCAAAATCAGGATAGACAAAATCTTTTGTAGTCATGAATCCAATTACAAATATATATATTTTCGCAGAATTAGCAACAGTTAAAATATGAAGTAGCAAATGGTGTGATGGTAATTAGACTCATAATTTTGCACCGACTTCTAAAACTATGTTTAAAAGTCGCATTGATGTTGTTTTAAGAATTAATTTATTTTTCACTTTTTAGCGCAATTTATAATTTGAAGTCGGTTCTATTTTTTTTATAAAAATTATTTTATTTTCTTCTTTTTAGTGTAAATACGTTTTTTATATAAACTCTATTTTTAAAAAATCCATGCCAAAGAACAAACCTTCTTTGAATGAATGGCACTAAAAACTAATCATTTGTATGATAAATTCGGCTTTGAAGTCGATTTTAAGCAAACAAACTGATTGAATTTAATTTTTGCCTCAGTCAAACTGTTGCTGTAATTGCTTTTAATATTATAGCACAATGCAACAAACACTTTTCTAACAATGACTTTTATATTTATTAATAGTTTCCCAACAAAGAAAAATCAAGCCAAGCCTTTCTATTTAAAATAAAGAATACTTATTTTTCATTCGTAACGTTTTTTCTAAAAAAACAAATGTAGTCAAATTGATGTGCGATATTTGAGTTAGACGACCCTCTATCGATTAAAGAAAAAATCATTAAAATCGATTCAGTTAGTCAAAAGTTATGGATAAGAAAACTAAGAAATGATTGTCTTTCTGCCCATAACTTTTTTTCTAATTATCGAACAGGGTCAGATGAAGGTACGGGAGCTATGGGAAACCACCCCTGATCGATTTGAAAAAAAATCATGAAAATCGGTTCATCCGGTGAGAAGTTCTGAGTGGACAAGCAAACAAAAAAAACGACATACATACAATACGAATGTATAACCTCCTTCCTTTGTGAAGTCGGTTAAAAAGCTTGCGTGTTGATTTAAAATCCTAAGGTATAATTATTTCGCGTTATTTTAAGACATTAATGTAGATTTTTAGCATGGATATTTGCTTCGAAACTCCCTGCCTTAAAACTATACGTATTGTTTTTGTTCTTCACCTGTTGTATGATGTTTATTGTATTCCTCTATGAGTGCTTCTCCCCGTTTTGCTTCATCAGCGCTTCTTAAATTGAGTTCCGCGGATCCCTTGTTCCACAAAGTTCACTCAAGTGAGCTATGAGTGGTGTACTTTCTTTTCAGAACCTTTAAGAAAATCGCCTAAAAATCAATAAAAATAATGCATCTTCAAAATTAATAAATAAGCCTGGCAATCTCTTACGAGTTTAGACAGTCGATGTTTTCGTAATTTTTTCATAGATTAGTTAATTCTGGGGAATCCCATTTTTCATGAATATAAAAGAGGGCTGCGACGTGTGTCTTGTAAGACATAAATTGATTGAGTATTAAAATCAAACAAATATCGTTAATAGTTGGTTTGTATTTCATAATTTGTTGTTACATTATTGTCACTGTGTTTCGTCTAAAAATCGTTTTCCAGTTTTTGTTGCATTATTAATAGGTAGGTGGAAGGGACAAAGAATAAAGGTCACTGCGATCAAAACTCTTGGTTTAAGGCATGTTGCCAATCCCAGTATGTTAATATATGTGCATGCAAAGGCTTCTTTTTGAATCAACGCGCTCCCCCCATTAAATTATGGTTCCATGTGATTGAATTGCAGCCATTTGACGATGAGAATCGCAAATTGATGAGAAGGAAGTAGCCGTCACCTGGGGAAAGTTTGAAACATTATTTTCTTATTGCATATTCCTCTTTTACTCATGATCAATACGATGTATTATCGAATTTCAATTGCACACGTGTATCAAATCGAGCTGCATGCAAGTCTAAACATAGTAGTTTTAATTATAACCATCCTGTATTTATGTGTGTAAGACAAAATTCACAGCTTGTGTGTCCAACAAAAAATAAACATCGCAACCAACTTTATGCTGACCCTGACATGAAAATTCCGCTTTCCTCCATAAATTCTAATATTAAGTACAGTTCAGTTTAAAGTACAGTGGTTCCCAAAGTTGACTGGGCTCCGACCCATCTAACAAAAATTTCCAATCTCTGGACCCACCTCTTAGCTGCCTGAGAGAAAAGATGGCATAAATATTGGTAATGCTCAGATTCCCTAGTGGAGAGTCATGGAACTACTTAATTATGTCTTATTTGTTCTAATTAAAATTTTAAAAAATATGTTTATAAGTGTTACCAATAGGAATGAAAGACTTGAAATAATAAACACAAGTTAGATTTTTTTTATTACTAAATACCTACACCTGCATAGTTTTTTACAAAGTTATTTCAATGGGTAGGATGTATTTGTTTCTTATTTTTCTTCATTACAGTTTTAGCATCAACTTCAACTTTAGTTACTTTCAATTGCAGTGAGTTTGATGTATCCAATTTATCTCGGTATTTAAATTTAATGTTAACCACAGCTGAAAATCCGACCTCACATAAATATGAGGTATAGGATTCACTGCTCTACAGTGGTTCCCTAACAACAACCAAATTACTATTTTTATTATAGATTCACATTGTCATTCAAATACCTGCAAGTAAAAACGTTCCACCACGTCACATTTTTGTGTTACAAAAATTGGAGCTTTCTGCTATTTTTCATGATTCTTTTGTCGCATGTGGCAACCCAACGCTTCTGGTACCCTAGAATCTCACCGTATCTAGTTATTTCTTGCATCCCATTATGTAAATCTTCCTTGTTGAATATAGTTGTGGGTTTTTGTACTATAGTTCATGTTGAAAATGGCAAATTTTGAGCGCACACATTGCAAAACTATGCCATATAAGTTTTGTTACATTTGTGGGCGGCTTATTTTTAAATCTCAAGGTAAAAAATTTGAATAAGGCTTGTTTCTTGTACTTCGGGTACCAAGCTGGTGACCAAGATGAAAATTGGGCTCCTCACGTGTGTTGCGTGAGTTGCAATGTGGTTCTTGGTCAGTGGATGAAAGGCAAAAAAAGCTCTTTACCACTTGCTGTCCCAATGGTGAGGAAAGGACCTTTAAATGCTTTTGATGATTGTTACTTTTGTCTTACAAACATAGAAGGATATTACAAAAAGTAAATACATAAAATTGAGTATCCGAATATCCCAACTGCACAGACATTTACTCACGGTAAGCACTTAATGGTACCAACTGTTCCATTGAATTGAAAATATATTGACATTCAAGAGAGGTGAACAACATTGAAGACACAACTGAAACATATGTTGTTGAAGCTACTTGTAATCCAAACAGCGAACTCCATTTTATTCGTCAAGACGAACTGAATGATCTGCTTTTCAAACCAATAGCCCACTTAGCTTCCATGCAAGAAACGTACGCTAACGGGGTGACTATTCTAATTGCATTTAAGTATACAGTGATTCCTCGTTCTTCGCGGTTAATGGGGACCAGAACCTACCGCGAAAGCTGAAAACCCGCGAAGTAGGATTTGCCCCTAGGAATTTTCGTGTAAACGGGTACACGAATGTTTTAAATATGCAAACTGTATTTACAGCTTCCATTTTCACAATTCTGTTATTATGCGGAGTTACCACACGTTTCGCTTCTTTATTGAAGCAGTTTTGCGGATGTTTGGTTCCTTTTTCTTGATGTACCACACTGTAGATTCATTCACCCCGTAATATCGTGCCACAGATGCATAACTTCTGCCTTCTTGATCATATCTAAAAAGTTCTACTTTTTCTCTGATGGTCATCATATTCTTCCTCTTAGGCGCCCCGGAGGAAGCTTTAGCAGGGGCACAGCGCTTAGGCGGCATTATAAGAGCTTAATTATTAAAAAAAGTTTTCGCCAATACAACACTAAAATACAGTATGCGAGACAGTCATCATCATGGATGAGACTGGCGAGCTGCAAAAAGAGAAGATGCTAGGTGACGCTGCGATTATGCGCAGATCCTTCGCTCTCGCGCATCAACATGAAACAACGCTCCTTTCCGCAATGTGGCTGCCGACATGGTCGTATTTTTTCTTTTTTTTTTTTAATGAATATTTTGTAAAAACCCGCGAAGCACTGAAGCCGCGAAACATGAAGCGCGAAGTGGCAAGGGAACACTGTAAACAGTTCAATTGGCGAATTTGTGGATACTTAAAGGTCGTAGCTATATTAATGGTTCTTCAGGAGAGATTTTCTGAGTATTGTTGCTTTTTATACTTGTGGGACAGTCGAGCAACAGCACAGCATTTCGTAAAAAGGAATGACCACCCAGAACATCATTTCAACTTGGAGCTAGTAATGTTAAGTACAACTATCTTGTTGAAAGGGGAAAAATTCTGCTCCCTCCACTTCACATTAAATTAGGGCTGATGAGAAACCTTGTGAAGGCCATGGACAAAGAATAAAGATGAGTAAAATTTTTAAAAGAACGTTTTCTACAACTGAGTGAAGCAAAACGTAAAGAAGATGTTTTTATTGGACCTCAAATTAGACAAGTGATTTGCGACCCTGATTTCGAAGGGAAGCTTAATCAAACAGAGTTAGCAGCTTGGAAATCGTTTGTGAAGGTGGAGAAAGGATTTTTAGCATAAAAGAAAGATAAAAATTATAAAATCCTAATTTAAAATCTTCTTAAGTCCTTCCAAGCCATGGGGTGTGGGATGTCACTTAAAATTCCCTTTCTACATTCATATTTGAATTTTGTCCCAAAAAGATCTTGGTGAACATAGCGATGAACAAGGGGAAAGATTTTACAAGGACAGATTATGGATACCCGATAGCAATGTCATTGGGAACCAGCGGTGATGTGTGACTACTGCAGATTTATAAAGAGAAAAGATTTAACGTCACATAAGGTAAAAAAATGACAACATTTCATCGCATTTATTAAAGTTTAAAAGTTTTATGTTTTATTTAGTCTAAAATATGTATCTTTCCTCAATCGAAATAGAATTCCACGAGGAAATAAGGAGATTAATCATGATAAAAACTGTGATTTAAATGCATTTTTGGGTTTCTTTTCGTACTATACGATAGTCATAACAAAAAAACTGTACGTGTTACAGCTTTTTTACAATTATATTCGAATTCTACGCTACAAAATTAGTTGAAAATACCTAATTGTATCTGTGTTAGGAAAAAAAAGTTTTTTTTTGTCGACTAGTGTAATTATCAGCAATTGAAAGACCCAGAATTTCGTTAACTCTTTACGGTTGAAACTATTATTCAGCGACCTATCTTCTGATAAATCAATGAGTTCCTCACTTGCTTTTGTTGACATACTAGTTGGTAAGTCGTCTTGAGATGGGTTACAAATTCAAATCAACGAATCAAACTTTTTCATCTCTTCCCCAAAATAGTCGTCAAAGTTATTTATTAACAGTGATAAATGACTGGAAATTTCAGACAGTACGTTCATCTTAGGCTGCACTTGTTTTTAAATAATAAAAATTTCAAGTGATTCAAAACAATCATACTTGCTATTCTAACTACAACTTTTCCAAAACCTAAGCTTTTTCATGAACGCTCGAATTTTAACATGAACTGCAAAAATATCTGATCCGTTTGACCCTTTCAAATACCAAAAATTAAGTTCGTTTAATTTCTAAAAAATATCCGCCAAATAGCTTGAAAATGAATTCTTTCTCCAGTAGATGTTTAATATATTCAGTTTTTCTTTCCAAGTAAATTGTTACTTCATTACGCAATTCCACTAATCGTGTCAGTACTTTTCCCTTGGATAACCAGCGAATTTCTGTATGTAGAATAAGAGATGTATGGCAGCAACACATTTCATAAAAATATTTAAAATAGGCGGGCTTGTAAGGGTTTTGTTTTAACATAATTTGCAATTTTCACAACTGTATCAAGTTCCGTTTTGAAATCATCGGACAATTCTTTGGAAACCAGTGCTTCTCTATGAGTGCTACAGTGTGCCATAAAGTATAGGGACTTTGTTCAAGAACTCTCCTAACCGCACTGCTATTTTTAACGCACATAGCCCGTACACCGTCAGTGCATATAGCGGCTCAATTCTTCCATAGTAAATCGTTTTCTTTTATATGGGAATCAATTGTATTGAAAATTACCTTAGCTTTTCCACGACTTATTGGCTTGCAGAACAAGATATCATGCACGTTGTTCTGGCATATATAACGCACAAAAACAATCAGTTGGGATAGGCCTTGCACGTCGGTAGACTCATCTAGCTGTAGAGTATAATATTTACTACCAACTATTCTTTGGATTCATTCATCTTCCGCCCATTCAGCCATTTCGTCAATTCGTCGCGCAAAAGTGTCATCGGATAGTAATATGCGCTCAATTTCCTTAACTTCTTTTTCTCCAAACATTGTTCTAACAGAATCTTTAATCGATGGTAATACTAAATCTTTACCAATGGCATGAGGCTTTCCTGGTCTGGCGAACCTTAAGCTAATGAGGTACGAGGCATATGCAGCATTTTGATTAATATTGACGAAGTGAGAAACAATATTTGTTGAAGATTTCATATGTCTGACGAATGAGCTGTCAGCATAGCCATGCCAAAGCGTCTGAATACAGGGCAGCGCCACACACTCCGAGCGCTTGTATTATATTCTGAAGCTTTATATTTTTTTCAAATTATTACTATTTATCACAATATTTTCCGTAACTTAAGTTTATTTCAATTTTTAGGAATTATAAATAGGTGAATGAAATATCAAATTTATCACTTCTTATTTTTTAAAATGCATGTGTGCAGTGGCGAGGGTCCACTCAATATTGGCTCGCGACCCATAGTTTGGGAAATACTGCTGTAGTGCATTATTTAAAGTTATTTTAGGAACTTGAATATCTAGTGTTAATTTTTGAAATTACGTTTTGAAGTAAATAAACATTATCTGGAATAAATGTTTTTATAGCAATTAATCCATTACTACAATGTTGTATTAAAACCATTTTAATGAAAAAATCAGTGGTTCCACGATGAAAGGGAACATTAAAAGGGTTCCATTTATCAAAAAAGAATGAGAAACCCTGCGCTACATTACCAACAACTTTGACTGAAATTTTTAGTGCCTTACACATCTTGTAATGATTCATTTTCATTCCAATTAGACACAAAACGATTGGTTTCAAAAATGCCTCAAGGTAAATCCATAATTTTAAATACCCTTAAACTGTTGCTTGTTACAAAATCTTGCAAGCTCTTTAAGTGGATGATATGATTAAGTGAGTAATTTTTATCGTAAAAAATATTTATTTAGTTTATAATAGATAGTACTATTATTCCCTTACTACGGATACTTCTATTACTTATTATTATATTATTTAAATGCATTTAATTTTATTACATAATGATTTATTAAAATAAAGAATTGTATTATTATATTTCTCTTATTTTTGCTAAATTTTTAATTTATTTCAACACTATATTATGTTAAATTAGCTGACCCGTGGGTATTGCCTGGACCCGTTAAGAAATCGCACAAAACGCGAAAAAATATAAAGAAACTTTTAAAAACGTTATATGAATTACGGGAAAAAAATGAAACAAATAAAAGTCGTTTCATCCTAATATATCTATGACTCAATTTGGCGATGCCTATGAATTTAAATTAACAATTTATAATTAGATTACAAAGTATATCAGATTTGTCAATTTTTAATTTTTTTAAACCTTAAAATTTGTTTTATAATTTTAAAATTTTTGTGGAAGCCTTTATTTTTTTATTTTATACATGGAACAAAATAAGAGCGTGCCCCTTACAAAATTTGAATGTGGAATTTTAAGGACCCCCCTAATATAGATATATATTATATGTATGGAGAGAGTGAGAGAAATCCTTACAATGAAATATGTCCACGTCTGTCTGTTCGACCGAGCCTTTGGCCTTTTATACGCTAACATCAGTGTTTTTGCCGACTTTGGCAAGCTATCCCGTGGTTGTCACGATTTCCAGCGCTAAAATCTGTGCGCGTGTGTCTGCGTGTCAGGACATCTTGTTCGGACCGCCATCGCCAGTCTGTTTGAGATTGAGGCACGCACCCCCTAATTCCTAATGTTCTACGGAGACCATTTCTCCCGGTCTCATCATTCTACCTAACGGCATATTAATCAAAATTTAGTAAAATATGTCACTGTCTGTCCAGGCATTCGGAACTTTCATGGACATCCACTTTGCTCCAAATTTAGCGAGACATCATCAATTTTTCACACAATGGTCACCAATCCCCTCAAGCGGGGGTAGCCGGTTTGGCGTTCGTGGCGAGCACAAGCATTAGCGAGTGAAACGAACTGGGGGCAAAGCCCATTGGTATATATATATATATATATATATACTGAAAACCAATATACAATGTTCACAGTAGTAAGGTCGCAGGCATGAATTTAAACAGATTCATATTTCCTGGGAATTATTCTCAGTCATTTTAGCGAAAATGCTTTTAAAGAGAAATGATTTTTAAATTTCGAAGCATCTCCTCTTTTGGACTATTGCTCTGTCCTTTTATTTGTGTGCCACAGAATATTACAAGTTTCTTTTCAATGAATATCAAAAATTAAATATAAATTTGGATTCTTTAATATTCCCACATTAAGGTATTCATCATATATCAGAGGAGAAGATAAATTTCATTCAAAGTTTGGGCGAAGGTGCTTTCGGCAGAGTTTTCTTGGCTACAGTAGATTACCTGACTCCAGACGAGCCAACCACCTTAGTAGCAGTGAAGACCCTCAAGGACAGGGATGCTCTGGATGCTAAAGAAGATTTCGATAGAGAGGCAGAACTACTGGCAAACTTACAACATGAAAACATTATCAAATTTTACGGGGTTTCAACGGACGGAAAGTCCCTAATGATGGTCTTTGAGTACATGGAAAATGGTGATCTCAGTAATTTTTTGAGGTAAGGCAAAAGATGTAGTTTTCTTTGAAAGCTGTGCTTTTAATTATGACAGTTACTCTCTGAAATGTATCATTGGTCTTCATACGCCAGTTATTTTCTAATCATACACATAAGAACGCCACTGTAATAATCGCCCGTAAAGTTCATGCGAAAACAAATATGTGATAAGAATTTCATCGAGTCTAGTGAAAAGCCGAGGCATGATCCTTTTTTCAAAATGATTATCAGATAATAATTATTTTATATTGTACATGATTATCTGAATGGGTGAAAAGCAGCAAAAATGGGGTTAATGTTTTGAAAAAAATATCGTTAAGAACGAAAAGAATAAAAAATAAATTAATTAATTCAATAAATATTGAAAGTTAAAAAATTCAAATGTAGGGTTATGAGATGATGAAGTTGTCAGTCGGACTGTCGAATAAACAGCTGGAAGGGTTTTTTTTTTTTAATTTTTTTTTCGTTTTCTTTTCGAAGAATCTCGGTGATAACACCCATTCCCAAATTTCGATTTTCATTTTAAAAAGTTTTTAATTAATTTTGAACAGTTAAAAAATCACCCTGGACCCTATAGTAAACTGAAGGAAACAGAATCTGACCTAAATCCAGTCTAACTTTTGAATTTATTTCCAGCAAATTTTATCTGAGAGAATGTTTGATGTAGAACATGTGTAAAAAAGGATCATTTTAATATTTTTCCATTAAAAGTTCTTTTTTTTTTTGAATAATTCAACAGTTTTTTAATGCTGGTTCCTACGAGTGAAATTCAAAAATTATTAGTCCAAAACAAATAATCTCTCTATACTCAAAAAAAGCTATTTCCGATAATGACAATGCCGGCGCTTTTAAGAAATTCTGCCTTACGCTCTTCAAACTCAGAAACTATTCTAAAAATGTTATGAATAAAAGAAGAAAGTATTTATCCAAGTTACAGCAAAAAATTTCCCCTAGAATTACATTTCGAGTCAGATTAGGGAGTAAAAAATAATGTAGAATCAGTTTTTATACTACAATTCTTAAAATGGCACACAATATTAAAATATTGCATTGAAATAGCATTTACGTTTTAATCGTCAATAATATTATTATGTTGAGACATATAACACGCATTAAGCGTACTCAGTTAATGAAATTTAACTTAGCACGCTTAATGCACGTTTGTACTATTCTCCTTCGTCTTTGTTTTTATTCTCCTTTTATGTTTGTACGTAAAAAAAATAAATAAAACGTGTTTGAATTTAAAATGTTTTTATCAAAAAAAGAAAAAAAGGAGAAAAAGTAAAATATTTTTTGGAAAAAAAGAACCAACGTCAAGTTATAAATTGCGCTAAAGATTAAAAAATTAATTCATTCTTTAAGTAACAACTCCACTACTTTTAAACCTAATTTTTCAAGACGGTGCAAAATTATGACAGTGTGATTACCATTACATGATGTATTTCTTTATATTGCAACTGTTACGAACTCCAAAGAATTTATTTATCACGATTTGCAAAATTATGACAGTTTGATTACCATAACACCATGTGTCACTTTACATTGCAACTTTTACGAACTCCTAAGATTTTATCTATCATAATTTTGCACCGACTTCAAACGTTAGGTTTAAAATTAGTATCGTTGTTGCTTAAAGAATTTATTTTTTAGTTTTGAGCGCAATTTATAATTTGATGTTGGTTCTATTTTTTATTTTTTTTTTCGAAAAGCCCGTTGACTGACATGTCTTTGAGTGACTGATACTAAAAACAAATCATTTGTTTGATAGGTTCCATTTTGAAGTTGATTTTTAACGGTCACTAATGCAAACCAACTATTTTATTTTTGCTTTAGAGAAGTATTTACACTTATTATAATTACTCTTATTATAATTGCTTTTAATATTACTTCTTAGTGGCAAGAAGCTCTTTTTACACGGTTTTATTTAACTTGACTTGTGGCGGAATTTTGTAAGGCGGTTTTTTACAACTATTACTGCATAAATTATCTTCAAATTTTGCACACAAGTTTATCTTCGATGACAATACAGTAATTCATCCATTTTATAATTTATTATAAGGTTAATTAGGAAAAAAAATTAATAATTTTGGTTCTGAGAAAATTATCAGCATTATCATTTGTCGTTTGGCAACAATAGTTTTGTTTGGATAATGCAACTATGTTTTGTTTTTTAACAATCACTTTTATATTTATTATTAACTAGCGGTACCCGCACGGCTATGCACGTGTTAAAAAATGAAAAGACCAGTCGATTCGCCATTGTGTATATAGCTATAACTTTTTAAAGTGTAAATTATGTTATTTTATTAAAATGAATTCCACATCAATAAAAATTAGCCGCCCATGACAATCAACCAGCGATCCTACACATTTAAGCATTGGTTTTTACAAAACAAACAATAAAAAATAGAAAAACGAAAGAAAGAAACGAAAAGAAAACATTTAAAAGAAAACGCATTATGTTTGTTTAGTTCAAGTACCCACACAAAAAGGACGATTATAATCCATTGCAATAGTTTTAATTAATACATTTTTACTATAATTAGTTTTTATCTATTATTCATTGACAGCAAAACAGAAAGACGAAATTTTGTTGCTTGCAGAAACTAACAGGAGCAAGAAAAGCTTTGAAAGAGTAAAAACCTTTCATCTGAGCCCAAATAGACAAATAACATGTTTGCTAATTCACTGGAGAAAAAAATTGAATAAATAAAAATATAAATAGTAATAATAAGTTGGAGTAACAAAAATCGCTATAAAGGATAACATTTCTTTAAAAAAAACCTTGTGCAGTATTTTAATTCGTTTTAGAAAAAAAATAATCAAAATTCAAAAAATAAATTAATTGATTAATTAATTAAAAATCGGCTGCTCCGCAAAATGATAAAAACGTCAAGAAATAAATATTAATTCGTTAAAAAAGAAAAGGATCATAAACCAGTCGCCATGGTAACCATTCAACTAAAATTAAAATTAATTACCGTGAAAAAATAATTTCGAACTACTGAGAAAAACGCTTATAACTTCTTTTCAGGTTAATTTAGTGGCTTCGAATTTTAGCACAAAGAACAAAACTCTTTCTGGGACAGTTTTTTATGCACTTTTCAACGGTATTAAACTCGAAAAGATGCGATATTTCCTTCCCATAGAAAACGACTATTTTATGAAACTTTCGGCTATAAATTGAAATAAAAAAAGAACAAATTCGAATTTCAGAAAAAACTCTCCGAGGTGCACACCCCCATGTTCCAAACTAATTTCGTGCCAAATTTCATGCAAATCCGCCGGGCGGTCTGGGCCCTACGCCGGACACAGACAGACAGACAGACAGACAGACACACATACTTGCTGCTTTATTATTAGTAGAGACTAGCGCTGCCCGGGCTGAATTTTAAAAACGTCGCCTACGGCGCTGTCCCTGCTAAGTGTATAAAAAAAATCGCCTGCGGCATAAAGCCTGCAGTGTTTGAAAAACATCGTGTATCTATTTGTGAAAAAAAAAAAAAAACATTAGACATTGTAAACGCTTGAAAAAGTAATATAACATGTAGAAGGATCAATTAGGAAAACTTAGGAACAATTCCATCAGCAGGGACAGATTTGTCACCAGAGGGTAATTAAAACTGCCAAATTGTAGCTCGGCGTCATTTGTTGCGTTACTTTTCGTCTGGAATGAGTTTACCATAGAGAAGAAATCGTAGGTGATAATATTTATATTTAAATGATACTGTAAACCATATCTAAAAAACGTATGCAAAATTTTTTTAGTATTCTTCATGGCCGGTTTATCACCAACGCCTAATTAAAAAAGTCAAATTGTAGCGTGTCGTCATTCGTCACGTTATTTGAAGTCTAGAATAAACTATACGTCCGTAATATTTTCGAGGCGATATTTATTTAAATGCTATTGCTAAATCAAGGAAATCGTAGGGGGAAAAAATATATATATATATAAAATCGGGGAGACGGAACTTTTATCAAGTTCAATCTCGAATTTAAAAATTATTGCTAATTTGAGAAAAACTTTAAATCGAAAATATGCTTTATTATTGTTTTATCTTTATTAAACTGAACTATTTTGAAAAATAAGTTTTATATTGAAATTAAGCTAACACTATTCCCTCGGAGATGAGGAAACTGCTAATTATTATTTTTGGATCAAGGTAAGCCTCAAGAAATCGAGTTAAAAAACTTATAACTGGCGTTCTTATTGACTTAAAAACTTCGAACAATTTCATCTTGTGCAGAAAATTCAGCGCTTTCGATCGATATATTACATTAATATATGCAAGGTGTTTTTCACTCCCACAATGGGGAATTTATGTGGAAATTTGCGTAAAATTGGAATAAAAAAAGAACTACCTGTGGGATTTTTTTTTCTAACGGGGCTATGATTCGTCTTCTTGAATCACTCTGTCCATTGATGAAAACCGCATTAAAATCCATGGCGTAGTTTAAAAGATCTCGGCGTACAGACACGGGAAGCGACTTTGTTTTATACTCTTTTAAGATAATTTTCTCAACAAAGAAATATCAAGCCAAGCCTTTCCAATTAAAGGAAAAATACTTATTTTTCACCCGCAACGTTTTTCTAAAGAACAAATATAGTCATATCAATGTGCGATATTTGAGTTAGTCGACCTTCTATCGATTAAAAATCATTAAAATTGGTTCATTTAGTTAAAAGTTTTGATGAAAAAACAGAAGAATTACTAAATTTCTGCCCATAACGTTTTTTTAAATGTGGTCAAACAAAGGTACGGGACTTTTGGTTGACCACCCTCTACCGGTTAAAAAATCATCAAAATCGGTTAATTCAGTGAGAAGTTATCGATGAACTAACAAACAAGCAAATATATATTATACATGCGGTTTGATTTGATAACCTCCTCTTTTGTGGGAAGTCGGTTAAAAAGGAATTAATACTTGGAACTCAACGAACTATAACTGCTAATAGTTTGAGATTATGAATTTTATATAGCTTTCATATTAAAAAAATTAGTTTTGTTTGTACAAAAAACAAAGACATTTTTTTTTCTGATAGTGTTTTAACTGTAAAATATATACATTTGATATAACTTTGAGCACAATGCAGTTGGAAGTCATACAATATAGAAAATCGTTGGTATACGAGAGAGTAGGCTTGTTTAATTCTGGTCGAATTTCTTGCTTAAATCGAAAATTTCATTTTCATACTGAAAATGACACATAAAATGAAAACAAGAAACTATCAGGTGATATGTGCGTAGTGTGTTCTAGCAGACGCAAGTCTCTCGGTGTAACGCGTACTTTTATATAACTTCAGTACACTAAAACTTTTTGGTGTTAGTGAACATCATTTTTGTTGTTAAGTCGCTGTAAAGTTGAAAATTATTCATTTTTTGACGTATTTAAATTTTTAAGTGCCTGTCTAGTGTGCCTATGTTTTTTAGCATATGATGTTCGTTAACTGATCGACGCATCAAAAATTCAGTACGATTGTTCATTTCTCGCATTTTTATAGAAATGAGCAATCGCAATGAAATTTTGATACGTAGTGGAGTTAACAAATTTCATGTACTAAGAAATTTTATACTGTCTATATGTTTTAAGACAGACACTTAAAAAAATTTGAAATACATCAAAAAATGAATAATTTTCAACTTTACACCAAAAAGGGTGGCAACTAAATGTAAAATTTTTACAGTGTTTTATTTTATACTGCCTATATGTTTTAAGACAGACACTTAAAAGAATTTAAAATACATCAAAAAATGAATAATTTCCAACTTTACACCGAAAAGGGTGGCAACTAAACGTAAAATTTTTACAGTGTTTTATTTTATACTGCCTATATATTTTAAGACAGACAATTAAAAATATTTAAAATACATCAAAAAATGAATAATTTTCAACTTTACACCTGTAGCGGTGCGAGTCAGTGCTTCAAATAGCCCTCTTTGCTCCTGCCCAGGGGGCGCGCCTTTTGGGAAAGCGGTAAAGAATGCGGCTACCACCAAAAAGATCTTGGTTCGACTCCCGGCGCTTCACGGCCACTCTCGCACCGTTACATCTGGTGACCCGGCATTTACGCACGCAGCAATGGAGACCCGAACACTCCACAGATGGCGCCACGAGATGACTTGCTCGCACGCATTCGTGCAGTCTGCACGCGCTCGCACTTGAGCCCAGCCACGGATCCGAGCAAACAAGCCCAAACTTCACTCACTCAAGCAGCAACCTGACGCAGCCTTTCTCTCGCGCTGGTGCACCTATCTGTGGTAAAATATCGTTCACTCTTCCTCCTATTCGTTCACTGGGGGCGGAGTATGTAGCGGTGCGAGTCAGTGCTTCAAATAGCCCTCTTTGCTCCTGCCCAGGGGGCGCGCCTTTTGGGAAAGCAGTAAAGAATGCGGCTACCACCAAAAAGATCTTGGTTCGACTCCCGGCGCTTCACAGCCACTCTCGCACCGTTACACACCAAAAAGGGTGGCCACTAAACGTAAAATTTTTACAGTGTAACTGGAATCCAGTCTGTCAGTCCACATTTTTAGGCTCCTAATATCCTCATTAAATATCGATTCAGTTAAAAGACAAACATCAACGGCAGCATACCATCATTATGTATGGAAATTGCAGATGCGTGAATAGTGGAACAGTATAATTTGGTGGAGAATATTACTAATCATTCCAATTTCAGACTCATTAAATTGTCGATTTACGTGATGTAAAATGACGCAATTATTTCTGTTTAGAAGACACCACTTGGTAATACTTTTACATAATTCTTTGAGAGAAAAAAGAAAAAGAAGCACGATGCAATAAGAGCATTCACCTATAGCATCAAACATACAATTGAAGCAAATATGAATAAGTGATTCGAAACGAACTAATGTTAAACAATTCCAATGATCAAGATCAACAAAGATGATGTAGAGAAATTGTCAAAATTACTCATAGTTCATAAGCATACATTAAAAATTTCTATTATTTGAAAATATGAGTGAGATTATAGCTAGTACCTTAAATGGCCATCTCTCGTTCTTTTTTTAATAGTAATTATTGTCATTTTTTCCAAGAAAGTGAGGATAAATTCATGGAGAAAATTCCCGCTTTCATCCTATATGTTACTTAATTAATACTAAGTAATATGTTTGTGCCTAATTTACAAAGTGTAATTTCTTCCTCTAGTACAATATTTTTCCCCTTCTTCTATGAGTGGTTACAAAAACTTTTCTCCATGTTTGAGACTTTGAGAATGTTTGAAACTTTTGTCATCGATTAAAACAGATTTCATTTCACACACACACATAAATCCCATTTTATATAAACTAATAATTTTAGTACTCAGTGTATTTCAACTATTTAATTTTAACAATAATTTCAATACCTTTCAAATGGACTGAGTGTCCTATATACAGTTTAATATATTAACAATAGTACGCTTCGTGTTCGCAATTAATTTTTACAGTGTTCATATTTGTTCTGTGTTTCACGCAGGGAAAGGACACCTGACCATAACAATTACGTCCCTAAGTACCCGTCATTGTCCGTTTCTGACCTCATCTTCATTTCGTGCCAAATATCTGCTGGAGTTGAATATCTAGCCAGCCAGCATTTCGTCCATAGGGATTTGGCGACGAGAAATTGCTTGGTTGGTGACAATCTTACCGTCAAGATAGGAGACTTTGGCATGTCTCGAGATGTGTACAGTACAGACTATTACAGGGTATGTACGCTCGTAAAATGGAATATTCTTATGCGTGATAGTTTTATTTAATTATTTGAACTCTCGGTTCATTTTAATCTTTTCCTTTTCACCAAACTAAAAGCAATGTATTCAATAATATCAGGTGTAAAGTCGTTGTTAGTAATATTATCAATCTCAAACTCTAAAATAACATAACTCTGAATTATTCTTGCTGCTACAAATTTTGTTAAAGTTGCCATGCATTGTTGGGTATTAAATTATGAAAATTAAAAGTTGCTACCCTTTACACATTAACAGTAGAGAATTAATTCCTTCTAATAGTCATAATTTTCATTGGAAAAATCATTGTTGAACAAATTAAAACATTTCTACTTTTATTGCAAAGAAATAAATGTTAATCAATTCTTTTCCATTCTAACTAGTGCAATAATTTCAGGTAGGTCGCCATAATATGCTGCCAATTAGGTGGATGCCTCCAGAGAGCATTCTATATAGAAGATTTACAGTAGAATCAGATATATGGAGTTTCGGAGTGGTGCTGTGGGAAATATTCAGCTATGGAAAGCAGCCGTGGTACGAGTACTCCAACCATGAAGTGAGAAAACCAGTTTTCGATTTAAGTTATAAGGTTCAAATACATATTTGTTTGAGTACACTTTGAATGCCTTTTCATGGCAATTCTATCAGCTTGTTTTAATGTCAGATAAAACCATCGTTCATTCAAATTTTCGAAAAGACAAATTTATTATTAAATTAAAAATATATTAAAGTAAAACAGTAGCTTTTAACATAGTTTAACCTATTTTAAATCGTTTAAAAAACAAGTTGCATTTTCCAACTGACAATTTACAATTCCACGTCAACGTAGATCAGACCGTCTTAAGGACCGTGTAGTTATTTAGAGCATTTGATTATTTTTTGTGTCTGAGATGCCACTTCGAATTGTATTTCTTTTTTCGAATTTTTTCGTCTTTAATGATATTTTTAAAGACACATTGAGCTTTCTTTTATGTTTTTTTTTTGTGATTTTACGGGAAAGTAGGTAAAAAAGAGAATACACCTTAACAAAAATATAAAAAAATACGAATTTTCAAGAACATAAATAAATAAAAGATGCAATGCTGTCACCTCACATAATGCCAAACTAACAACAATCGAATTACAAATTAGTTTTTATTCAAAATCGTTGCCGTGTAAATTAGTACTTCGAGCCATTTTAAAATATTTACTCCAAAACATTCAACAGTACTTTTATTTCTGTTGCAAATTATTCAAAGATCTGCAAGTAAAGAAACGTGATTAAATAATATATATATAGTATATGTTCCGGAAAATGCAAGAAAAATTGCTTGAAAAGAAGATGAAATCTTAATAAATTATGGTGCTTTTATTTACTCGTTTTGTTGCTGAATATATTTAACATGTTAATTTATATGCACTGCTTATATATTCACTTGTATCGTTAAATACATTTCGAATGTCTCCCCAACTAAATGTTTATTCGTAAACAAAAAGTAACTTCACTAGAACTTTATTTTTCTTTTAATTACTAATCTAAAAGCAATAAAATTTTATTTAGCTCTGACTTTTAGTTCGCTGAGATTTTTATTTTATGAAGAAGAAACGTCTTAAATCTCAAACAGATGTGTGTTATGTGTATATTATTGTAATTCATTTCTTAATGATTTTTCTTAATGTATTACAATTTATTGTGTTTTAAATGCTAGCTTGGAACGTGGAACGTTGTTGTCTCTGAAATTCCTCACGCCACTCTGTAGGGGACTTCAATGAAGAATCTGAACGCGTTCTGGCGCGAGGTTAAGAATGTGGTACATTACTGCGACACACTCTTAAAATGCCACGGTTTTACTCGCGTTCTTGAGTGTTGTTGGATGCAAATAGCTATTTCGAGGCAACAATGGAGGCTCCCCTCGAAATGTTTGGGAAGTTTGGAAAAACTCACATTTTTTACTACATGATGTTTCCAGGACTTCATTTTTTCCTGATATTTGGAAACGTTTTTTATAATTTTTCTTTTTTCAATGCTTACGTAAGGATTATAGAACATACATAAATATTATAGAATTATAGAACATTACATAAAGAGCAAGCATTATTTTATTTTTACCGCCATAAGTTAAGATGTTAATAAAGTAACTTTACGTTAATGATTAATGCAGGACTTTTTTAACGATTACTTCTTCAAAAGGTACGATTTACCTTGGGAGATGTCAAAACGATTGTAGAATGGGAGAAGTCTGTTCGTTTCTTCAGAGCAGGAATAGAAGATGAATAAATCGTCGGATTCGGATCAGACGTAGTAAAACAAAAAAAGCAGAACGGCAAGTGGATAATTAATGCATTTCTGGATTGGGCTATGAAGAAATTTGGTGAAAATACTATGGCACTCGCAGCTGGGGCGTTTAGAAATTTCATAATTCAACTGTCTTCCTGACCGGCCGACGTCCTCTGGCACCTGCAGTCAGAACGATCCGAGGTCAATTCCCTAACGTCGACTGCGGTTCATCGTTCTCAACAACGAAATACTATTGCTTCGCACATGTTGTGTTAGTTCTGATAAAGTGTTACCTGAAATATGAGCAAATATCTGTTTTTCTTTTTTTTTAATCGTGAGAAAAGGGGTTACTTTAAGAACTTTCTTAATTATTTCTTTTTCAAACTTTTCGTCACTTTGACTCGGTTCTCGATGTTCTGATGATGTTTTTTGAAAAATGACATTTTATCTCGATAATCCTTCGAAAGAAGCCATTTTATCCCCCCCCCCCCCAAGAATTTTTATTTTACAGTATACTGATTCAAAAACTAATGTATAAGAGTTATGTATAAGAGTTAGAAGCTGATGCATAAGAGCTATGTTAAATTTCTTTTGAAAATGGCAATTAAAAATGTTGATGGTTATGAAAAACACTATTTCCTGATTCATTTGCGCTTTGTACCAATAAAATCACACTAAGTTTTGTCGAGTAAAACACCCCCCCCCTCCCCCCTCCCCCCCCCCCACACACACACATTTTATACCCGGTGTTAGGTATTTCCCTTCAAATGAGGAAGACAGCCTATTTGAAATAGGCTTTTTGCATTTTATTTTATCTTGCACTTCATGTTTGTGTATATTTAATGTAGTAACACGCTTGCCAATTGATATCATGTGCGCTTTTTTTTTTAGAACATATTCATTTGTTCTCTTGCAGGTGATTCAACACGTCACGGCACGGAAACTGTTGTCGAAACCGAGCTGTTGCCCGGACGAAATCTATGACATCATGAGGTCCTGCTGGGAGCACAATCCGGAGGAAAGGTTGCCGATGAACGTTATCCATCAAAAGCTGGTCTGCCTGTGTCCGGCCAGAACCACGGAGTATCTGGAAGTGATCGATTGACATATGCTTAAAGGGCGTTTCTACAAGACGCCCGTCATCGTTCTCGAAAATGAGATGGCTGCCTCGGGACTTGATATCCGCTGGTGTCCTCTCTCGGATTAAGAGAACGATACTTTTTTCATTTACTCCCCCCTCCTCATCATTGATGTCTCATTCCATGTTATGGAGTATCCAGTGAAAGTGCTCAAATAATAAAACAGAAACTGAATCTTTTTTGTTGATGAAATATGGATGACGCTTTGGTTTTCGACACGAAAGGGTGATTTGGAAAGGATGCATTTCACATTTTTGCATCGCATTAGATTGTGATAAGAAGGTTCGATCCTTGTAAACTATAAATTCCTTTCGTTACATTGTATCTCTTTGGAAGGTGTTCTCGTCGTTTTCTAACATGTTTACACCTCATTTGTTGGAATTTTCAGAATTACAAAAGAAGACTTTTTACTCTTGATAATCTCAGAACTATGGTTGTTAGTCGGTATTGTTCACGCGTTCCCGAACTAAAAAAGTCGCGGCATCTTTAGAAGACTTAATATTTTTTCACAGCACCCTAGTCATATAATATCTATCGTTGATATATATCGTCGGCGTTCAAATAAAGGCTTTTCTAAGGGTGCCACGTCTTACTCCAAAACTCCGATTTTGAAACATATCGAATTTAAACTTTCAGATTGTGCGGACAAAAAATTACAAAGATCATTTTAAAAACCTGAACTGTACTACAGTAGGTTTACTGGTGCAACTTTTACATTTTATAATTGTCTTACATCTTGAAATGACTAATTGTAAACTATAACTCACTGCAGTTATCATTACGTCTACTTATAGTGACGTTTGCCAAAACGCCGAATGTATCATATTTATATTTATTTGTATGATTTTAAAGAAAGTCAAAAAAGTAAGTGGTAAGAACGCAAAAATAATGGTTGTAACTCATACTTAAAAACTCACGAAGGTACTTTAAATGTAAGCATAACACAACAAAGACTTCTTCTGTTGGTAATGCCACTTGGAAATCCAAGCCCCCTTCAAAGGGCAACCGTTAAGCCAGACAAGGAAGCGCTTCCGTTTAATTATTTGCTCCGCTAGGTTGGAAGTACGACTTCGCTCAAAAGGGTCTTCTAACTTTGAGCCAGATCTTAGCTGAGAGAACGTCACCTAGTTTGGATACCCAAGAGTTATTACTTCAAACTTGGAGGACATTGGAACCACGACATATTTTACGTGTCCCATGAGCGTACACGATCCAGGAGTAACCAGTAACGAAAGGTGGTCACCCTCCCTAGCACTGACCCCGGCCAGTGCTGCTTCTCTTCAGGTGTTCTACGGAACCGAGCTTAAGCGGCTGATCCACTGCGGGATCAAGAATCCTTCTTTGTTGTGTTATGCTTGTGTGTTACACGAGTTAGCATGATGTGTGACTCGCAGCACCCCTCATCTCTCGATGTAGCACCGTAAAGTACCAACTTTGGGAGCCTTTGGCTTATATCATATGGTTCTGAAAGACGTTGCATCGACTGTGATTAAAAATTTAACAAAGAAAAGATTTAAATATTCCTTTGCATGAGAGTTTTGTTCTTGAACATTTATTATTATTGTATACCGACACAGGACCTTCCAGTATTATTTTAAATCGCATGTACTAACTGCAAGGAAGTGAAAAAAATAATATTGTATGCTGTATTTGCATGTTTTTAATGCTGCTACTTTGCAGAATGAACAATCATTGTAAAAAAATTAAAATGTAATTTATTACATGTGAAAAAATAAATTCGTTTTGCCATGCATTTGTATTCGAAAGTGTTCTTACCTCTAGAAACAACTTCGAAAAACTTTTAAACGTTTCACGAAAATTTTTTAAAAAATAATTCATGTTTCAAAACTGTTTCATATTGCGAGTTTCATGATGAAGGAAGAGCCTGTAAATTTGCAGTTTGTTCATCTCACCAAGACAGAGTACGTTGCTGTCATCCTTGCTACTGACTATCACACCAACAACAATAACTTTCCACTCATGTCATAGTGCAATTAACAAATTACAGTATTCTGGGATGCAGTTACTTGAAATTAACTTTTGGTGCTTGGAAAATATAGAACCAATGAGCAAGTTCTTGGCAACAAAAAAGCATGTCAATTCTGTAAAATCAATGATGTGGAAATCAAGTCAGTGGCTAAGTTTCCTCGCCGTCACCTGTAGTTTCAAACCATTCTAACGTTGTTGGAAGATCAACCATAATCTACCTCTTTAACCGAAAAATATATAAAAATTTCTATGATTTGATGCATTATGATTTTTAAACGTTCTATCTCTTTCGGAAAAAAGAATTGATGTGAGCAAATTTTCTATTTCTTTTGGTGAAACTCTCTCTTTGCTCAAATGCTCACTACTTTGTTACGTTTAGTTTTTTTTTTTCTATTAAATTTTCTATTAAAGTGATTTCAGTTTTGTTTACCGTCATTAAAAAACTAACCTTACTAACGACTAGGAAAGCTTTAAAAACCTTTGTGCAAAGGTGTATTCGGATGACACATACTTTATCTTAGTTGCGATATTTTGAAAAAGTGGATTATTGAAATGATTTATTTTAATCCGATTATGGGTAAAAGTTATTTTAGAACAGTTTAAAAAAGTTTATGCGAGTAAAATTTAACGTTTTTTAACAAAAATTTAATAATCTGAAAAATGAATATTTGCATCAAAATGGTGAAATTCTTTTATGCATTAAGATTAAAGATTAATCTGATTGCGTCGCCACGGGGAACAAGTCTTCGAGTTTAACCTGTAGGTAAAAAAAAAATAATTGATGACTTTCTACAGAAAACATTTTATGATGGATTTTTAAAATAAAAACGTAGCTTTATTTAAAATATTTTTCTCCCCTCACAATCTTGTACCCGCTCAGAAAAAAGGTACGTCATAAAGATATCCTACACATTTCCAGGCCAGCCAGGATTAGTTTTCTAGACAGCGGCTTTAATTATTTTATGAAGTCGGAGAGCACTAAATCTTGATCTTTTGTTCCATGGAACACCGTGCGCAGTCCCCAGCCCGTTTGTATGTAAATAAATTCTGAAAGCTGGCCTTTTAGCACTTGGCTTTCTCGTGGATCATGTTTGTTGTCAGATATCTTTCCACCACTGATAGAATAACTGTACAGTTATTGTATCTTTCGTTTGAAGTGGCTCATTGTATATATTTTTTTTCCGCACCAATTTCTTTTGAAATAGGGTCAGTTGGGGTAATTGTAAACAAGCTTCATAACTACACTTGTGGTGGTTTTGAAAACTTAACTGCTGGTGTGTGATGAATTGGCAACATAGAGAAGACACTGAAAGAGTTTTGTAAGTTTCGAAACATTTGTGGAGGCGTCACCATTGTTTGAAAATGACACAGTGAAAAAAGTTGTTTAACAAAATTTAGTGATCTTACATTTTCGTCTCCAGCTCATCTGCAAAAGCGATTGTCATATGGAATGTTGCTAAAAGTATTTAGTCATGAATTTCATCCTCCGTTATTTTTCATGTGCAAGTCAGGTGTTTACAATTACCCCATATATTTCGTACTCTGGGGTAATTGTAAACACTTAAATTTATATTATTTCCAATATTCTGGGGGGACAATAAGTATTATATTTTGATGCAAATTACACTTTTGTGTCTATTTTACACAACTGTTGTTGTTGTTGCTAATGCTACCTGGAAATCCAGGCCCCCCTTGCAGGGCGACCATGAATTAAGGAAGCTCCTACCGATTATTAATGAGCTCCGCTAGAATGAAGTACACTTGGCTCAGAGGGCTTATTGATTTTGAACCAGCTCCCAGATGAGAGATCTTCACCTAGGTTGGTCCCTCAGCGGAAATTATTTCTAACTTGGTTTGCATTTGAAGCGACGATGTATTTTATGTGCACAGCTCCCTTTAGCGCACTCGGTCTTAGAATAATCAGTCGTATGAGGTGGCCACCCTCCCAAGTGTTGAGCCCGGCCAGTTGTGCTTCACTTTCGGTGTTCTGTGGGATCAAAGCTTAACCGACTGACTCACTGAGGGACAAAATTTACATAAATTTGTTGCATTACTTTATTTTTTGCAAGATATTACTCGTTAAATGATCTCAGCCGACTCATAACATAACTCAGCGGACCCCAGACGGCCTGTTGGCCGCAGATTGAGAGCCTTTGCTCCGGAACTTCTTAAGCACTCAAGCCCACTGTGTATGAAACAATTTTCCATTTGCATCAACCTTATTCAAAAATAAATCACTGTTTACAATTACCCCAGATCTCTGGGGTAATTGTAAACACGAGCTCATTTGCTGACAAATTGTCATAAAGTCAAAATTTGTGCACACATTTATTCACAAGAAGTACAGTAGTGGCTACAATGCTCACAATTTTATCTCTGATTTCATTCAAGAGGTAGGGAAGGATCAAAAGTTAAAACATTGAAAAAGCGTTTACAATTACCCCAACTGGCCCTACTTAATTTCCTCACGGAAAACCATTTTCCCCCTGACCACGGTTTAAAAAGCACTGTTTTATAAATCCGTCGTTTTCGATTCTACCATGACTCACGATTAAGTAAAGGGAACGATTTTAAGAAAGCGCCATCTCGGTAAATCACAGCGACCAAGGCCGTCCTGACGTATGGCGGCCCAGTACACATGCTACAGATATTGTGACCACGTGCACTAGAGAGCCTATGGCATAAAGCCTTGTTGAGCAGCAGAGATTCGGTGTGGGTGTTCTCTTAAAATCTGATATTTAACTTTTACTTCTCTAACATTAATATCTTTGAATTTCCCCTTTTCAATGAGTTTAATTTATTTTTTTATTTTGGGGTTTTAATGCTCACTTTAATTTGCCTTAATAATTGACAGCTAAATTTTTCATATTGTTCATTTCCATCATTCATTTTAAAGTTTTCGCGGTGATTCCATAAAATTTTTAACAAAAATTTTATGGAACCAACTTTTTTTCTTTTTTTTTTTTTTTATGTTTAGATTTCAAATAATTTCCCTCGGATGTACTAAGCATGTCTTGATCATCACATTTACAAATTAATCATTCTTTAAAGTTTTATTATTTTTATGTACCATAAGAAACGTATATTTTACGTTTTGATTCCTCTGCTCGCGAACTAACTGGAATGTTTTGTTATTATCCCTTCCCATAGCCATAAATCCCTTTTTTCCCCTTCCTTTTCAAATATAAAATCACGTCTTATATAAGTTGTAAAAAAAATACTTATTTATTATTTATGCATTTTAAATTATTAGTTTACAAATTGCAAAAAGGCATTTATTTATATTATTTATCTATTTATCATTATTTTCTGGTACTTATTTATATTAATTATTTGCGTTGTTTTTTTTTTTTTTTTTTTTTGAAAAATTCAATTAGACTTAAAAAATCGATCTGGTACTGTCTAGAACAAGTTGCAGTTAACATCATCAGGTGGTCGGAACATGGATTCTAAATACAAACCTATAAATTTGCGGCGACAAATTGTCCTCGCAATAAATATTAACGATAAAATAAAATTATCCGATTCTTAATTGTACTTGACAGATAAAAGGCAAATGAAAAGGCAATATATCGAGTACATAATTTTCAGAAAACGAAAGCAAGGAATCTTTTTGCTCCAATTTAGGAGGCTATAAACGTAAAAAAATCCATAAGAGACCAATAACACTCTCCTACGCATACTTCACAACGCATTATGTATCTAATGCATCCTTGGCAAAATTGATCGCACACGAAAATTATGACGCAGTACAATAAGCGTTTATTGCAAAATCCAGAGTTGTGGCTATCGTTTTATTCATAGCCGCATCAAACTGAATAGGTGAAAATTGTGCGATTTTTATGATACGCATGATGTGTCTTCGATTTTTCATTTGCATTTTGATTATTTGTTTATGTTTCTATTACCCAACTAGTATTCATTTCTGAAAAAGTAAAAAAAAAAAAAACCGCTACTATTAAACGAGGCAAACTGATTAGCAAAAATTTCCAAACTATGTTTTCTTCGTTTCATGCCTCCTACCGTAATTATTGGATTATAAGGAGATTTTTTTTCTTACAACAGTTGCTTTAAAATTTTCACGTGAGTCTTATATTAGCAACTGATATTAGAATCACGAGAACTTTTTGTTTCAAAGTTCCCACTGTTAAAATGTCTGTTAAATGAAAGAAAGTTCTGATGACGATTTTGTGGGATTTTAAGGATCAGATCAGTTTTATAAACTGATGTATACAACAAGAAGTTCCGTCCAAAACTATACGAGCCTACTTTCGCGAGTACACCAGCTTCAAATTTATAATCTAGATATCTCTCTCTCTCTCTCTTTCTCGTTTAGCTTAAGTTCTTAATTGCTTCAGATATACCTTTTTCAACGGTTATTACATGTTCATTCAATCATTCAGTTATTTAGTCATTCATGTATTTATTCACTCAGTTATTAATTCCTTCTTTCGCTTATTGATTTAATCATTCATTAATTCAAAAATATTCTTGAAAATCTTGATCAAAAAATTTCATAGGAAAATAGGCTCGTTAGTTCTGGATGAACTTTCTACCTGTACATGTTCTACGTCATAAGAGCTTTCCGATAAAGTTTGTTCCAAGCAAATCGGTCCGTTACATCAGGATTTATATAGGATTGAAATTTCCCCGTAGGCGCAATGTTAGTATTTTTTGAACTGTTCAAAAATGAACAAAAATTGTTCAAATCAATATTTCACGCCAAGAACTTCTTCCAGTGACCTTTTTCATTGGAACTTAGATCTTGTACCCAGAGTTTACATAATTTGATTTATTTTCGCCCATAGGCGCTAATGCTAAAAATTTTCGAACTGTTCAAAATTGAACAAAAAAAATGTTCAAATCAAAAAGTAAAATATGGAAATGAGATGTCCTCGCCGAGATCTTTCGAATGCAAAAAAACATTTTTCCAATCGGACAATTCGTTCAAAAGTTATTAGGGTGGGGGGGACAGATCTACAGACAGACAGACAGACAGACCGACAGACAGACAGACCGACAGACAGACAGACCGACCGACACACTTTTTCCCCATCTCAAAACCCTACTTTCAAATTTTTTATTTTTCAATCTTTATTTAATTACTTAACTTATTTTTGACTTTTCTTGATTTCTAACGATATTTTCACAATACATTAAGCCTTCTTTCATGCTTTATTAATATTTTTTTACTTTTACAGGAAAGTAGGCTAAAAATATATATACAGTAGAGCCTCGGTTATCCAAGCCCCGACTAACCGAATTCCGGGTTAACCGCGGTACATTTGCCCTTGAAAAAAATTTCTTTTTGGCATCGTCACTGACTGACGTCAGTCATCCAATTATTTTCTGGTGATATAAAGACCTAGAACAACGGTTAAACAGAAAACAATACATATATATACCTGGAACATGTACTCTACTGATGTGTACAATATAAAATTAGATATTTGTATGTATGTAACGTCATTTTTTCATTTCATAATATGTACAGTAAATGCTTTTTTTTACATCTTTGACGACATTTTCAACCCATATATTCAACCCATGTTTCCCTGTCGATTTGGACAGAGTCCGTGTTATCCGAGTCTTCGATTATCCGAGGTACCCTCGGCCCTCATTACCTCGGATAATCGAGGCGTATATATACATATATATATACATATAGTCTGGTTTTACAATGTAATACTAGTAAGTGTTGAAAGTATTAGGGTGCTTGCACACCAAAGGCGACAAAGGAAAGACAGGAATATTATCTTTGTTGCCTTTGGTGTGAAAGCTTAGTATGCAGAAAAACAGGGATCTGGTGCGAAGCGTGGAGCAGGAGAGTGGAGCGACTAAAATTTGCTCGAAACTGGAGTGGAGTCGGAGTAAAAAAAATATGTTGTACTCTTCTGCTCCGATTTTTTTACGTTAATTTTTTACCATATAAAAAAATCAATAACTTAAAGAACTAAATAATATAATACATTAAAATGATTCGGAGCAAGGGGAGGAGCTGGAGCGAAGTCGGAGCAAGTGTCTAGAAGTTAGAGCGAAGCAACTCGAAAAACTGACATGTTGCCAGGGATCTGGAGCAGCCAATTTCTGAACATTTTTTTACTCACTTTCCATAAACTTCCTTTTTTTTTTTTATCTAAAAGCAGTAACAGCACAAACCGGCAGTGGATGTACACATATCTAACTAAACAATTAAAAGTTCTTGCTGAGGATATATATAAAGTAAAGCTATTGTTCTATTTTTTTTAAATATAATCCTTAATTTTTTTTCCATTTTGCTCCGCATTTATAGGTTGGTTTTAAGTACATCAAAGTAAGAAAAGTGCATTTAACAGTAATTAAATTTCATTTTTTTAACTGATGCATGGCAAACACATGTGTTTTGCCTGTTTTTTGAGAATGGCCCAGATACTTTGATGCCTAATTAAACTTTTCTGAATCAAAACCGTAGAGTTTGAGAATAGTAACATATTTTTCCGGAATGAATGGGTAGAAATTAGCAAAATAATAGAAAAATGCAAGTTGCGCTATGTATTGAAATGATCTTTTAGGAGGTTAGCTAGAAGTAAAAATTCATATTTATTTCTTTTCTAAGCAACTAGAACGTACCCTTAATGGAGTTTTCCTGTGAAAAGCATCTTATTTACAAGTATTTTTGTAAATCTTTGCTATGTGCAAAACATATCGTGCTTCCTTGAACGAAAAGACAATAACCAGTCTATTTACAGTTGAGGCGGAAATCAGAAACAGAGATGTTTAAGAGAAGCCCACAAGATGCACAAAGAATATTTAGAATAAAATTGAAAGGGAGGAGAAGAAAGAGAGCATTGAAATTCGAAGAAGAAATGTGATTAGATGAAATGGAAAGATTAGAAGTGCAGAAAAATATTTACAAGAAAAGCAGTAGGTTCTTGCTATTTTTGATTCTTAAAGCTAACACTAGACTAACAAAAGCTATTTAGAATAATAATGAAACTCAATTATGCTCTGCCCAGGCCCTTGTACAGACAGGGCACAAAATACTTGTTGAAAAGCGAGAACTCAAAAATGTTGAACTGCAACGAAAAAATAAGAAAAGTGATCAAAAATGCTTCGTGCTAAAGTATGAGTGCAAGGGAAAAAAACGTAAATAAAGCAAAAATTGTCAAATCAATAAAGCAAATAGTTATTTCGAAGTTACAATGCAGCCTCTTCAACAGTGCAAGAAAAGAAACGTTCTCAAACCACGCCAAGAAAGTTATGAGTAAACGGGCATCAACCGGAGACAGCCGGTATTTCTACCAAATGGGTCGGATTAGAGATTAACCAATGGGAACAAAGACAAAGAATGAATAAAACCAATCAGAAGTCAGGAACAAGAAAGTAAAAATATAGGGGAACACATACATAAAAAACAAAAATTATAAAAAAACGTTTCCAAATATCATTAAAAAATGAAGTCTTGGACACATCATGTACTAAAGAATGTGAGTTTTTCCAAACTTCCCAAAAATTTCGATTGGGGAGCCTCCTGTAGCCTCGAAATAGCTAATTACATTCTTGATTTAAGAATTTGAGCTTTATTTACGTTGTTTTTCCATGTGCAACTTAATATGTTGGTAAAATGTGTTAACTCATATCATTGCAGCAACTTGCCGGAGAGAATTGCAATTTACAGAAAAACAAGGAGTCACTTCATTGTAAAACATTGAGTTGTTATTTCCTTACTAAAGATTTCTTTTCAAAACGCTCTACATAAAGTACATACAATTTTTAGTGACCTATGTCTATTAGAACGAGCTCTACATAGATCTGAACAGGATGTTGACTTTAATTTTTACCATCCTGTATAAACCTTTTGCAAACTCACACATTCAGCTAACTAAATTTGCATACTTAAAAAAAACCTGCAATTTACAAAAACAAATAACCTTTTTTTTAAACAGTTACAATTGATTAATTATTCAGAAATAAGATAATTATCAAAATATCCACTTCCACACCCTCTTTTAAAAAAATAATTTTCCCCATAGGTTATAACTGATCGATAGGAGAAATTTCCAAATTAACAATATTACACATTTAAAAATAACCTTTTCTTTTACCCCACGATGTGATAATCACAAGATAAAAAAAAAACATTAAACAACTTTAAGAGAGCCAATCAAATAAAGAAACACGTAGTAGTAGTTCAGTTTCTCATAACAAATTGAACTCTTTTAGCCTAACAGGCTGAAAATTTACTTTATTTTTCCTTCCACGAAAATTGCAACGCGGTTTAAGTCTTCTCTTTCACCTTACATTTGCGACGCATAAATGAAATTTGTACGATACCTACCGGGTTGCAGACTGTTTGAGGAACTTTGCCGACGCGGAAGATTTTGTGAACCCTGTCCTACTTCTGATTAATTTTAAACCTTTTCCACATGGTATTTTTTTATCTCACAAATATTAGCAACTACCCATTTACAGTTACCTTCATGTTTTAAAGTAGCCGTGTTTTTTGTTTTTTTGCGAATCATTTTAAATGGAACTTTCGATGTAGGGTTAATTTCCTCAATTTGTTACTCAATTTATTTTTCCTCAATTATCATATCTTTTATGTCTTTATTGAACTAAAAGTATATTTGAAATTGCTTCGCTTACTACTTTGAATCGTAATATAATTTACAAATAGATAACTATCGCTATATATATATATGCAGGGTTCACACTGGAGAAAAATACAAGGTGAGATTTCCCACCTTGATCAAAATGTTAAGTGGGATTTTTAAAATTTAAGTGGGAACTCTTCCTTCTAGTTTCGTTTTTAAAAGTATTACTAAACTGTCTGATACTAACTACGTAATAAAAGGGGATTATCCAATCTATATGCTCAGCAAGGAAAGAATCAACATTAATAAGGTTCACACAAAACGGATCTGTCATAAAATTCGCGATCGCAAAAATGGGTGCTTTATAAAATTATAAGCATGAAAAAGACGCTCTTAAATAATCAAAATTCTTTGATGTGGGATTTTTACGAAAAAAAAATACTAAAAATTAGTTTAATATTTTCTCGATTTTCTCTAATCATATATCATTTTACCTATTGATGTTTTTCGATGAAAACAGTATAGAAATCAGCATTCTCTTGTAACTTGTAAAGTGAAGGTTCTTCAGTGTGTATCGCTTGTAACGACTTAAATGATTCCTGTAAATTTGAAAACGCATTGTTTCAAATATAGCGCGAAAATTCAAAAGGAATATTTTGCGATAAATGAAATTTCGTACTCCAATGCGAGAATGGCTCATTTTTACGATTTTTGCGAAAGATTGGATTCTATTATCGCGATTTTTTGAAAAGTTTGGGTTATGCATTTTCTTAAAAATTAGCACTTTTATTCTATGTGAAAAATATTAAAATTTTACTGCTTCATTTCTTGAAACCTTCTTACATTCATTATTTTTAAATACGCTCGGATTTTTACGCGCTCAATTATCTGAAATATTCGTGCATATTTAATATGTACGAATTTTACTTTAATTAGTTTTACTTCACAATACTTTTCTGATAATCGAGGCATTTTAATAGCTATTATGATGATTGGTTAAACACAAGCTGAAACATTAATCCATTATAAAGTGAACTAAATGACACAATAAAAGAATGTAAACGTGGGATATATGTTAACGAGCACTGGTACTTTCATATACATCTTTTTTTCAATCCTGATTTGCTGAAAAGATTAATTTTTCGTGATCGTAAATTTCGAAACGAATCCCTTCTAGAAAATAAATAGGGTTCCTAGATCCTTCTTTTCATTAATGGAGATAAGATGGCAGTTGGAAACTAACATATTCCTTTTAGTTTTTATTGAATATCAGATTAGAATAGTAGTTTCGCAATCTTTTAAACGCGTGTCCGCTAGTTGCGGGAACAGCACGAAAATGTTTTTTAAGTGGGATTTCAAAAAATATTGCGGGAATCACGCAATCCTTCGGCTCGAACCCTGATATGTATATATGTGCAAGAGTGTCTGTGTGTGTGTATGTATATTGGGTGGGTAGAAATAAGTAATTTTTTTTTTCTTTTTCGAAACGCTATACCGCGGAAAACTTGCCTTTAGGTTAGCTAAGTAACATGCAAATTAAAAAACAAATTTTCATTGAACTCCTAGCTATCGCATTGTACTTAAAATTTCGATTTTTTTTCGAAAATCAAGTAATTTTACAAGTTTTTTCGCAGAACTCAGCCATTACAATTTTTAACTGCTATAGTGAAAATCCTTTATTAAAAGGGTTGAAAAGCACGAAAAAAAATTTAAATCGTCAAAATCTTTCGAGTTGCGGCAGCGCGAAAATCTCAAAAAATAGGTAAGTTATTGCATTTAAGGTACATGCTCACACCTTATGTGAAAGGTATAGTCATGCATGCTGACATGTGTTAATAGCCCATTTCTTTCTTTTTTACTTTACACTTCAATTAATTGTAATACAGCGTTTTCCAACCGGTGGTTCGCGAACCCCCAGTTGTTCGCGTGGTGTCGGGAGAGGGTTCGCGAAAATAATATTGCAATGGCGGAATTTTTAATTGCTAATGTAAAAGAAAAAAAAACGAAACAATATATTTACATACGTATTAGGACGGAGTGTAAAAAATATTTTTTTACATAAATTGTTCTCCCGAGAATGCATAAAAGTTGTGCACTGGCATAGGAAGCGTGCGTACAAAAATTGAAATGCACTTATTTCTTCTATTGTCTGACTTCGAAAACTTGAATCACAAAGTGGTATCGGAAGAAATTCCTTGATTAATTAAAAATTTTAAACGTATGTTTCTCCTACCATTTCCCACATTTTTCTTGCTAATTCGAAGAAAAAGCAGAAATATGAAAATTTTCCAAAATGTAAAATTTTGCATTATTTTCCGCTAATTTCTCCCATACAGACCTTGAAGTTTAACGGAAGATATTTAATCATTTATTTTTTTAAATTTTGTATTCACATTTATCACACATTATTCCAACTGTTTTGCATATTCGCAATGAGAAGTTTGAAAACATATGAATTTTAAGATTGTAATTTTCCACGACTTTTGCAAATTTTGAGCCAAAAGATATTTATTGATTGATTCAAAATTGTTAACTTATAGTTATTTCTCACGACACTCTACTAACATTTTTTTCGCACTACCGGTAAAATACATTTTAAAGATCTTTTTTGCGAATACATATGGTTACTGCCCTATTAATAATTCAAAAAGAACATCTAAATTAAATAAAATTAATAATTATAAAAACATGTATTTTCTTGTAGCTGTATTTTTGCTTTGGTTTAAACTTATATATTTTGCAATTCTATAGGTTCGGACGAAAAAGCAGGTTGAGAGATTCTATTGCAGTGGTTCCCAACCTTTCTTGCAAAACATCCAAGTTTACTTTTTCTTCGCGTTAAGCGAGAAAAAAGTGGGAAATGGTAGGAGAAACATACGTTTAAAATTTTAAATTGATCAAGGAATTTCTTCCGATACCATGTGATTCAATTTTTCGAAATCAGACAATAGAAGAAATAAGTGCATTTCAATTTTTGTACGCACGCTTCCTGCCAGTACAGAACTTTTTTGCATTCTCGGGAGAACAATTTATGTAAAAAAGTAATTTTTACGCTCCGTCCTAATAAGTATGTAAATTTATTATTTCGGTTTTTTTTTCTTTTACGTTAGCAGTTAAAATTCCGCCATTGCAATATTATTTTCGCGAACCACCGGTTGGGAAACGTTGTTTTATTACAATTAGTAAAAAACAAAGTAAAGAAATAAAAGAAATGGGCTATTAACACATGCCAGCATGCTTGACTATACCTTTCACATAAGGTGTGAGCATGTACCTTAAATGCAATAACTTACCGATTTTTGAGACTTTTGCGCTACCGCAAATTAAAAGATTTTGACGGTTTACATTTTTTTCGTCCTTTTCAACTCTTTTAATAAAGGATTTTCACTAAGTTAAAAATTGTAATGGCTGAGTTCTGTGAAAAAACTTGTAAAATGACTTGATTTTCGAAAAAAATTGAAATTTTAAGTACAGTGCGCTAGCTAGGGGTTCAATAAAAATATGTTTTTTAATTTGCATATTACTTACCTAACCCAGAGGCAAGTTTTCCGCGGTATAGCGTTTCGAAAAAAAACATTAACTTTTTGTGACCCACCCTAATGTATATCTTAAGTAAAGTTTACATTAATCCTATGATCTGCATCCGCTTACCGTAAAGCGTCAACCAGCAAAATACTTCTCAGTCAGGTTGCTAATTCATTCTGCTCCTCCAACAAACGGGAAGTTAACTAACCTTAACTTTTCTCAGCGTGTTTCAATTTGAATTTGTTTGTCGCCACGTGATTCCTAAGGACCAATTAACACAAGTTTTCTGCGTGTACAAGATTTAATTTGCCTCAACATGGCCGCCTCCGTCTGTTCCCACGAACTTCTGAATATTAAGGGTAGGAATACTCCTTTTAGTATGATTTTAGACATAGCTATAAGCATAGCATCTACGACAAATGCAACGCCTGTCAAGCTTTTGATTTTGAAGGTAAGTTGAAAACTTTTAATTTGCTCATTGTTTGTTTATTATGTAAGCATTGTGAAATTTAAAGATCTCATTTGCACTTTACTCATTACCGATTTTTCTCCTACCATTTCTGGCCTTTTAATATTTCTATCTAAAGTTTGTTTTCATTCTGTGAAAAAAGAATAATGATGAGTATAATCAGAGATAAAAGTTAATGTCCATTTATCAGTAACCTATTAAGAAAAAACAGTGCCTAAATCATGCAATGAACAAAAATTTTGTAAATGAGTAATAAATAATAACGCTGATAAAACTAGTGCAGATGCATTGAACTCTTCTGTACTGTAGTCCTTTCTGATTATCTCCCAAATTTGCAAAGAAAACTGTATTTACATGTTTAGTAGTTATAAGAATGACTACTTTTTCGACATGTGAATGTTTTTATTTGAAACCACACAAAATGTAGTTTAATTGTTGTGTACAGAGATATTTTTAAAATCATTAGTACTTCGATTAAGGACATATGGAGGTGAGTTTGAATGTGTTGAAAAAATGACATCGGCATAAAAGTTTTCACTTCTTGAAGTTTGCAAGTATGCTTTTGAGCTACTTTTTTAACAATCAGGCTAACCACGAATTTCATCAACTTAACAGTTTGGTACTGTTATTTCTGTTATCAATATGGTGAGGGATTTGTATTTTACTGTTTGTTGGTAGAATGTATCTTCCTATCTTCCAGTGTTTTGCAGATAATCAACTAAGTATTCCGAAATATTTCCATAACGAATTGTGAAAATTCAAAATGGAGTTAATTGCTGGCATGCTAAGACGTCTTTCGATAAAAATAGATGTCTGGTACTGAATGATAATTAGTTTGGTGTCAAGTCATCTTTCTTGTGCAATTTTCAAAAGCTTTTCTGGCATTGTCGTTCGTGTTTTGATAGTAATGGTTCTATGTCAAGAGAATTGGAATTCAATTACTTCTTTTTTGGGGGGCATTAATATTCTAACACTGCATTTAATCCTTAATTTTAATTGCGAACTTTCATCTGTTTTATTAATTTTGTTAATGTTTTGTAACTATGTAACAAAAACACAATATTTTAATTACGTGTATTGTGAATAAAATCTATACTATATCTTTTACGAGAGAATTTAAAAACTTCTTTTTGTAGAGTAGAAACTTTGAAATATTTTGCGAGCTACTCTTTTGCACAATTTCAATTCACCAATGATTATAAACACATCTGATGCCTTAAAACTAAACTTATTTTCACGTAAATATATTTTAGCTGCTTCATTAAATCAAAATAGCAAAATTAATGACTTTAAAAAGTTTGCATGCATTTTTCCAGGTTGATTTTCTAGTTCAATTACAACTTTCACGCTTTTGTATCGCCGAAGAGATTCTGAAAAGACCGAAAAGTCTGCTACTGACAAATAACATTTCTGAAACCTAGGTCCACAAACAACTTTTTGTTTGCAATGTTTTTTATCAGTGAAGCTTTTATGCGTGAAACTTTTGAATTGAAACAAAATAACTTGAATGTTAAAGAGTATTTATATCGCTAGTCGAAATGTAAATAAAGAGTTTACTTAAGAAACTAAAAAAGTAATGCTTCGTTTTGTGTAAAATTTCAAAAGAAAAGTAAGTTTTGAAATATTCTGGAAGATTTTTTTTTTGTTTTTACAAAAGCAGAGGTTTAATTTTGAGAGGTTAAATTCGCTAAATAACGCTATAAAAAGAAAAAAGTGGAATACCATTGTTCTACAAATGAAGAGGCAAAATACAAAGTAATTTAAGCGGAATTTTCGGAAAAGATTGTGCACATGTCTCTTGAGGTTTCAGAGAAACCATATTTAATGGCGGGAAAGTGAACTTCTATGTGTTTTAATCTAGAGTTTCACTTGTTTTGCATTAAAAAAGAGTTTGTGGCGGTACTATCCGACACCTTCAATAGCTATCTTCTGTCCCAGCCATTAGGTATCTTTTGGCAAAGCATGGAAGCACTGGCTTTCCATCATGAAGGTCCGTGGTTCTATCCCCGCCTCAACGTCACCTCCGTGTCCTCACGCGCCGACCGCCACAAGTTCGTGTAATCTCAAAACACGTATGTGCAATATTTTTAAACATATGAGATAGTGAGAAGCAAACGGATGTAAGTAACCAAAATACGATTATGAGTAAAACGCGTTCGAAGTTAGGATCTTTTGGGACTTTTAATGTTTTTTTTTTTTTTTTCTAAATCACACTGGGGTGGAGCAACTGTTAGAGCTATTACTAACGTCTCTTGCCACAATATAGAATAGTGCTTTCCCTACCATTTGCAATAGTTATCTCAAATTTTTGAATCTTGTGACTTACACCCCTTTGATTCTATGTGCTTCAATTACGTTGTCTGACCTTTTGGTGCTATGAAAGGAAATAAATTGATACAAGTCTTTCGAAATGCTTGTAATTTGTTCGCCTAATGACCCCTCTACGGATATTTCATTTAAGGGAGAATAAATTGCTAAGCTTCTACAATTCCTACAGCTTCCTTTCAAAATTTGTAAAGGAAACCAAAAAAGGGTATTAGTTAATTCATAATTTCAAATTTTGTATAAGGACATCAGTGGGTGATAGGCATTGTTGATACCACGTTATGCCCCTAACCGAAAAATAGATCTTTCCATTCTCGTTCTCGCCTTGGGAAAAAGCTTACCACTTCTTCTGCGCTGTACATTCGAGTTTACGCCGGGTTGAAACACACATAAAACAATCTAGCTTACGCAGGCTAAAAACATACAAAAAACATTTGAACTTACACTCGAGTAAAAACGTGCAAAAAAGTAGGAACTAACTTTTTATATGTACAGTGGAACCCCGCCATTCGTTAGCCTCACTATTCATACAACTAGCTATTCATCCAACTTGTTCAAGCAAACTTCAGCTCGCCATTCGTACTTGTCCCGCGATTCGTACAGCGCCAGGGGCCAGCTGGGTTGCCAGTTTGACTTTTCTTTCAGAAAAAAAATCGAGAAATTATGCTCATTTTGAACTCGTCTGGAAATAATTTGTTTGGCATTTTAGATATTTTTAAAATTTTTATACTTCTTGAACTGACAATTTTAACTTTCTAAGGGGGCAGAAAGAGGAAGTGGTTGAAGAACTTTCTTCTTCAGAGGAGGAAAGTAGTAAGGAAAGCATTTCGCTTGCAGAAATTAAAGAGCTGTGTTACCCCTGAGAGAAAACACAGAGCGTGGAGGAAAAATGGCATACGCTACTGCTGTGGTCAACAGTATTAACTTATTCAACAACAATGTTATTGACCATTTTAGAAAAATTCTGAACAATCGTCAAAGGCAGACAACATTGAAAGGTTTTCAGAAAAGGAAACCCAAGATTCTTCTAGTGCAAAAAGATAGAAAAAAGAACAGCAGAAAGGGAGAAAACACCTGAAGGGATGTTACCTGATGTTTTTATGGAAGGTGACTCCTTTTCCAAACAGTAACATCAACACATCTCTTCCTCCTCTCAACATTCACTTATGCCATCAACTCACTTCAGTACTAGCAAAGTGCAATTAAATTTTTATTTATGTATAATTTCATGTACAGTACTATTCATTTTTTTCTCATAGGTTTAAAGAAGCAACCATCTGTGGGTCTGGAATGGATTAATCCAATTTACATTGTATTTTATGTGGAAAAAAATTCGCCACTCGTACAACTCGCCATTCGAACTGCCTCCTGGAACGAAGTGTGTACGAATAGCGGGGTTCTACTGTATTGCTAAAGTAATTTATAGTAGAAAAAATTTAGGAGAAGACCAAGTAAATATATAAAATGGGATAAATAAACACAAAATTAGATGATTTTCCACAATCTATGTATTCATTCTTGTATAATTAAGAAAAAAAGGCTGAATTTTTAATTTCTCTTTGGCAACGGGTATAATATTTACTTGTTTTCGCTAGGAAATAGACACGCAACGCACTGTATCACACTTTATTTTCTGTGCAAATGTCTTCATGTAACTTCTTCATTGCATAATGGAAGAAACGGCAATTTCTCTTTCCCGTATACTCATTATTTCCTTATTTGACTACTAATTTTATTTTGGAAATGAAACATCATCTGGCTACATCTCTGTTGCCTAACGACTGAATCTCTAGGGCCGTCAAACTGCAAAAGTGCCTCAGGATTTTTAAATCACGTGCGAATGATGCGCGCAATGTTTTAAAGAGTGGGATGTTCTTTATAATTCTATGGAAGGAGAAATTGTATAGTTTGTTATAACACTTATTGTTTGAAAGTGTTTAAGAAAGTCAAAGGTTATTTGTTTAACATAGTTTAATGCATAGTTGCAATCTTTAAGAAAATATTAATCATTAGGGCTCGACCGATGGCACTTTTTGGCCGATGGGCCGATGCCGATTGTTGGCCGATTGTTCCGAGGTCGGCCGATGGCCGATTGCCGATTATTTTCCTCTTCCATCGGCCGATGGCCGATGCCGATGGCCGATGGAAAAAAAGCGCTTTTAACCATTATGCTTATCAAAAATGTCATATATATCATTTATTTATTTTAATGTTTATAAAAACATAAATGCATTATTCAAGCACCATAAAACTGTTACTGTTTGGAGGAAGTTTACATAATAATTAAAACTAAAAGAATCACTCGCGGTTCTAGTAAAATAAACTATTAGGTGGTAAAAAAATAGCTATATCAGAGGAGTTTTAATTATTTTTTCTTATAATTTCAAAAGTAGTCAACTACTATTGGATCGGATCGGGTCTCCTTCCCTTTCCTCCAACATTTTCTTTTTGTAGCACCTGCACTGCAAATGACAAGTGCAGCTGCCTTTATTTTCTTATTTTTGTTTTCATGGGGAGGAATGTAGATGTTATAATACAGGCTAACATATAATGTGGGTTTGTATCTAACAAAATTGTCAACACCCCTCGGATTTTTTTCTTAATTTTTCTCCCGTTTTTGAAAGAAAAGCGGGAACGATTCTGTTTATTTTTTATTATAAAAATTATTTTAACTAAAAATAGCTCTTTTTATAAAATAAAAATAAAATATAAAAAAGTTTCGCTCGCAGTACGCAGTAACCCCCCCCCCCCCCCCCCATGTTCATAACCAAGAAATACTGAATATTACTTCAAGAACAGACGTGAGATTTTTTTTGTCATTACCAATGAATGAAGGGGCCGGCCGTCTTAAGAACCAATCTTATTAGCTTTTTTTCTTGTGAGTTTAAAATTACACTAAAATACCCGACATATTCTTTATATTTTTATGAGCACAATGTAAGGTCACCGAAATAAACCAATATTTTGTAACGTGAAAAATATATTGAGTACCAGCAGTTTTCTGTTGACAAATAACCTTCTGAAAAAACACGTGATCAATTATAAAAATTTAGATGTATTTTGAAAAAAAAAAAAAATATATATATATATGCGTTGTCAATTTTTGAAAATAAAGAAATTATAGCATTTTTATTAAGATATTATTCCACCCTGTCTCGCGAACTCGTTTTTTAAGAATTACGTTTTTAATATTGCAAGTCGAACTTGAACCACATAAAATTTTGATTAATAAACATTTATACTGAAGAATTGATTCATATTTTTTATTAATATGTTTGTTCTATGTTGTAAAGTAATTATAAAAGAACAAGAAATATTCGAAACTGAAATCAGATACAACGAGATTGTTGTAAAATAGCAGAAAAACTGTCAACTATCGTAGCACGTGGCATCGAAGCAAAAAAAAAAAATATATATATATATATATATATATACTAGCTGATTCTCCGCAGAACATCTGCGGGCTATTAACCATTTTAAAACAAGAAGTTCCGTCTAGAACTATACGAGCCTACTTTCCCGTATACACCAAATTCAAATTTATAATCTAGCTATCTCTTTCTCTCTCTTTCTTATTTATCTTTAGTTCTGATTATTGAAAATATACCTTTTTCAACGGATAATACATATTCATTCACTCACTCATTCATTCTTTCATTTATTCAGCCATGCATTTATTCATTCATTCGTTACCTCATTCAAGTGTTTATTCATTCATTTACGCATTCATGTATTTATTCACTCATTTATTTATATTTTCATTTATTCAATAATTTATTCATTCATTCTTTTCCTCATTCATTTATTCATTGATTTAGTCTTTCACTCTTTCATTTATTCATTCATTCATTATTTCACTCATTGAGTCACTGAGAAATATCCTTGAAAATCACGATCAAAAAATTTCATAGCAAAATAGGCTCGTAAGTTCTGAATAAACTTTCTATTTCTACATGTTCTACGTTATAAGAGCTTTCCGATAAAGTTTGTTCCAAGCAAATCGGTCCGTTAGATCAGGATTTATATAGGGTTGAAATTTCCCCGTAAGCTCTGTGTTAATTTTTTGAACTGTTCAAAAATGAACAAAAACTGTTCAAATCAATATTTCACGCCGAGAACTCCTTTCAATAAGCTTTCAATAGGAACTTGGCTCTTGTGCCCAGAGTTTACAGAATTTGCTTCAATTTTGTCCATAGGCGCTAATGTTAAAATTTTTTGAACTGTTCAAAATTGAACAAAAAATTGTTCAAATCAAAAAGTAAAATATAGAAATGAGATGTCCTCGCCGAGATCTTTCGAATGCAAAAAGAATTTTTCCAATCGGACAATTCGTTCAAAAGTTATTAGGGGGGGACAGACCGACAGACAGACAGACCGACAGACACACTTTTTCCCCATCTCAATACCCTACTTTCAAATTTTTTATTTTTCAATCTTTATTTAATTACTTCACTTATTTTTGACTTTTCTTGATTTTTAACGATATTTTCACGATACATTAAGCCTTCTTTCATGCTTTATTATTATTTTTTACTTTTACGGGAAAGTAGGCTAAAAAACGCTTTAAAATTTAAAGGCTTAAGAAAAATTGCTAGACACACAAACTAAGGTGTTGCCATTCCAAAGAATCGGAAATTAAAAGTTGATTTATAAATGAAAATAATTTTTAACAAATACAAATAAATTTGTTAAAGTCCGTAAGTTACGACAGTAAAAACAAATATTATGTTATTTTTCTAAGCTAATCATTAAACAATTTTTTAAATATCTTTTTACCATAGTTTTTTGCATCATGTCAGTATCGTATCGTACCGCAAAATTTAATCGTAACTGGTCCACGTTAACTGAAATATATATATGGATATATATACATGCTTAACAAGAAGTTCCGTCTAGAACTATACGAGCCTACTTTCCCGTATACACCAAATTCAAATTTATAATCTAGCTATCTCTCTCTCTCTCTCTTTCTTATTTATCTTTAGTTCTAATTATTGAAAATATACCTTTTTCAACGGATAATACATATTCATTCACTCACTCATTCATTCTTTCATTTATTCAGCCATGCATTTATTCATTCATTCGTTACCTCATTCAAGTGTTTATTCATTCATTTAAGCATTCATGTATTTATTCACTCATTTATTTATATTTTCATTTATTCAATAATTTATTCATTCATTCTTTTCCTCATTCATTTATTCATTGATTTATTCTTTCACTCTTTCATTTATTCATTCGTTCATTATTTCACTCATTGAGTCACTGAGAAATATCCTTGAAAATCCCGATCAAAAAATTTCATAGCAAAATAGGCTCGTAAGTTCTGGATAAATTTTCTATTTCTACATGTTCTACGTTATAAGAGCTTTCCGATAAAGTTTGTTCCAAGCAAATCGGTCCGTTAGATCAGGATTTATATAGGGTTGAAATTTCCCCGTAAGCGCTATGTTAATTTTTTGAACTGTTCAAAAATGAACAAAAATTGTTCAAATTGATATTTCACGCCAAGAGATTCTTCCAGTAAGCTTGTTCATTGGAACATGGATCTTGTACCCAGAGTTTACATAATTTGACTCATTTTCGCCCATAGGCGCTAATGTTAAATTTTTTTGAACTGTTCAAAATTGAACAAAAAATTGTTCAAATCAAAAAGTAAAATATAGAAATGAGATGTCCTCAACGAGATCTTTCGAATGCAAAAAGAATTTTTCCAATCGGACAATTCGTTCAAAAGTTATTAGGGGGGGACAGACCGACAGACAGACAGACCGACAGACACACTTTTTCCCCATCTCAATACCCTACTTTCAAATTTTTTATTTTTCAATCTTTATTTAATTACTTCACTTATTTTTGACTTTTCTTGATTTTTAACGATATTTTCACGATACATTAAGCCTTCTTTCATGCTTTATTATTATTTTTTTTTTTACTTTTACGGGAAAGTAGGCTAAAAATGGAAGTTCACACGGGGAAAAATTAAAATAACTATCGTATAAAAAATTAAGATGTATTTTGAAAAAAATATGCATTGATCAATCTTTGAAAAAAAAGAAATGCTAGCATTTTCATTAAGATATTATTAAATCCTGTCGCGCGAACTCGCATTTTGAGAATTCAATTTTCGAAAATTGCAAGTCGAACCTTGACACATAAAATTTCAATCAATAAACATTCATACTGGAAAATCGTTTCTTATTTTTGATCATTTTTTTTTTCTATGTTGTAAACTAAAAATAAAATAATGAGAATAACCGCACACTAAAAGCAGATGCAACGAGATTGCTGCACAATTGCGAAAAAAAAAACGGCTAAGAGAAAAAAGTTTAAGCGGGTAAAATTATTATCGTACTTTCATTGAGTTGACTTTGTATTGTTTACAATTTCGGAATAATAAGAAACAGGACAAACGGAAAGCAGATGGTATAAGATTATTGCACAATGACATCTAATGCACTAAGTCATTACTGAGCGAAAAACGGACAAAATGAGGCAACTAACCTAGTGCGAATAACAAATAGCATTCATAAGACGCCTCTACTACTTTTACTTTAAGGGGGGAAATACGTGTAAAAGTCTCAAAAAATTTCAAAGCAAAATTCCAAGTCGTTTAAAAGTTATAAGCATTTGAGCGAGCGCCCCTTTTGGAGCAGTTGAGCAGGGAGTCCCTCATGAATGACCTGAAGGATATTAGAGAGCTTTAGCAGATGTCCTTTTATTTTTTTTTAACAATGGAGACCTTGGATAGAAATTTCTATAAATATTAGTATCTATAAGTACAAAATAATTGATTCATTACTGCCTTAAATTTACCTTCAATACCTCTCTTCTCTTCAAACGTGTTTTTCTCGAAACTACTTTTTCTAATTTGCGTATACTCTAGCTGCCAGAGTTTTTGATCAATCCTTATCAAATTTAGCACACATTTTCCTTATATATATGTGCTTTAGTTGAATTGGAATCATAAACATCTCTTTATTTTTACTTTTTTTGTTGTAAGAAAAGAACAAAAAATAAAAAAAATAAAAAACGGTTAAAAATCGTATTTAATTTTCCCATTCTAAAAAAATATAGAAGTTTTCGGGGTTTATTTTTTGTGATGATTTTAGTTCAACTAGAAGAGACACTGATAAAAAAAGTTGATTTAAAAAAAATTGATTTCAGATAAAAATTGTGCCCTTCAGGATGTACGCAAACTGCCGACCCGGGTGGCGACTTACAGTGTGCAGCAGCCGATATCTCCCGGATTTTTCAAGAAAAATGTTTGAAAATTTCAGTAAATGTTTCTCAATATATCTATAAAATAACCTCAAAATCTCAATAAAATATATTTATTCTTTATACGTTAAAAAAAATCATAAAAATTGCTCTTAATACGCCGTTTTACACGTATTTCCCCCTTTAACATATTCTATTTCGCTAGCATTCTGTTCAAAGAGAAATAATTTCAATAATGAAGGTTTTCGGGCAGCGATCGATTAAACTATTTTTCCGAATATTTTATCAAATACACTTTGTAGAATGACATTTTTTAACTGATGTTCTGCCTGTTATTGTCTGGAAATAGAAATTTATCTATGGAGGAAAAAAGTAAGTTTAAGACAGAGAATGTTTTCTGGAAAGTTGTCCCTGCGAAAAACCATCGGCCTTGCATCGGCTTTTAGATGTTTTTTAAGGCCGATGGGCCGATGTTTTTATAAAGTTAACATCGGCTGCCGATGCCGATGGCCGATGGCAACTTTGTTGAACAATCGGCGCCGATGCATCGGCGAGGCCGATGCATCGGTCGAGCCTTATTAATCATAATATTTTTCTCTGCCAAATGCTTACTTTGCTCATTAGACGTTTTTAGTATTTCTACACCAGTAGTTTGTTAGTTAGCAGTACTCAAGTCGGGCTGCATACAGCAAAACTAGCTAAGGTCATAGTCGGTAAAAGTAATCAAAAGATATAACCAGCCGTGACATATTTTTTTTTTTTCTTTTACATCCTTTTTTGCAGATGCGCTTCTAAAAAGCTTCGCATTCACACGAAACAGAAGATACGTTTTCTTCTGTGTCTCATTGGCAACAATTCAAAGAAAGAAAACAAATATATATACATGTAATTATATATATATATATATATATAAACTAGTGGTAACCGCCTAAAAAACCTAAAAAAGCTCTTTCCATTTATTTTATCGGTACTTATCGGTTATACGCCCTAACTTGATGAAGGTTTTTAAAAAGTCACCAACATACTTTCAAAATCTAATAAAATATCGTGCTATTTAAATCTATTAAAATTGCTTTGTATGTATTATATTTAGCAATGTTTGGCGAGTAAAAATATCTTGGGCGTATAACCGATAAGTACCTATTTCTTTAATGAAAACCCGCCAAGCCCTGGAGCTGCGCAGTTCCTTTGGATCCCAAATCGATCAAAGCCAACACCACCGAAATACTAGTGCACTCTTTGTTTTCTAATTGCAACACTTTTAATTCCCCTTTTAATTTCTTCTTACTTTAACTGCAGAACTACTCTGCATTTTGATTTTCTTGTAGTGTTTATATTGTCTTCGTCCTATTATGTTTGTTTCATATTTTCAAAGTTTTTCTAATTTTTTTAATGGTTTTAAGTACATTTATATTTCAACATCTTTGAAGATACGGTTTTCTCATGAAAATGTTTCAGAAAATTAAATAAACAAAAGAATTTGTTTTTTGTTTACTCTCATATTTTTTTTTCCTTAAAAAGTTTCAAGTATTAATCGATTCATGAATGTTTACTTGTGCAAAAGTTTGGCTTAAAAAAGAAACAACAACAAAAACGTTGTATTCTGTGATTTGAATAAAATATTTTTCTTTTGTATTCATGATTTATACTCCAACATGAATTTAAAGTGTAAAATCAATCAGTAATTAATATCCCCACACAAATTAGTCCGAAGGACATGAAATGTTTTGAAGCGCTTAATGAGACCTATTGTTAAAGTTCACCTACTTGGGATGACGTCATCGACGGAGATAGTTGGACTTGTTTTTCGGTGGTGCTGTCAAAGCTCTCTTCACCCGCGTATTGGACACAAAATAAATATTTTAGTCTGGCTTTATTGCCATCACAGAAAGAATTGGAAACGTACTTTACCATCATGCCAGAGTTTTGTATGTTTATTGCTGGCTTTAAGTTCATGTCACATTGTAGGGATTGACAAAAAATTTCCCGTCATAATTAATCAGTCATGCTCAAAAATGTGCTCATCTCAACTTGGGAGTTCTCCCTAGCTGTTTGCACCTCACCGAGTTTCCGCAAATTACAGGTTCTTATCGGTTAAACCGATACCTCAGTAAAACTAAATAACTATGATGTGGGCGATTGATGTACATGTATAATGTCGGCGAATATTATAAAAGGCGTCCTTTTGGGCTCTGCATTTCTGGGTGTCAGAGATCCTAAACAAACTTTAAGGCTCGATGGCTTAAAAACCGGAACATTTTGTCACTAAACTTTTTTCTCCAAATAAGCGATTAAGTGCCTCCTTAATTGTAGGTGTTGAATTCCGGGCAGTAAATATAGTTTGTCAATTTTGGTCAACACAATTATACTCAACGGTCGTTTTCAAAAAATAAATAATATTTCTTTCACTTAATTTATTATCTATTGAAAAGGTTTAAGTTAAGGTTTCATTATGTAAAAATAGTACATTTCCGCAAGATGAATGGTGCGGTTTTATAGTTATAGATGAAATTGAAGGGAAATCAGTATAGGCCAGATAGATTAAGTGCTAGAGCCCACTCTTAGAAACGCATGCTCAGATCTCACGAAACTTTCGTCGTATTTGACGAAATGGCTTCGTGAAAAATGCTCCGAGTAAACCTTTCGTCAAATTGCCGAAATTTGTGTAGTAACTTCTTTAAGTCACGTGATCGCGCGAGGAAAGAATCTTTGTAAATGACGACATTTTCCTGACGATTGAAGAATCGTCGAAAATGAGGATTCTATTTTTGAGAGTGCACTCTGCGCGTAATTGAAGGACCGGGGTTCGAGTCCCAGTCTGGACTAATCGATTTTTATTCAATTAATTCTAAAATTCAAACGAACTTTAACGAAACTCCTTTGAACTACACGGTTCCTATAGGACACAATTGTTATGTTATCCCATAGGAACCGTGTATTTTCCCGTGATAGAAAGCAGCCTCTGTCATTCTCTGATCCCCAAACGATAACAATGAGAAGTTAAATCATATCGATCCCTTGCTCTCTGAAAAACAAATTTATCCCACGGGAATCGCACATTTTTCCGGAATAAAAAGTAGCCTATGTCATTCTCTGGCCCCTAAACTACCACTATGCAAAAAAACTATGCCAATCCCTTGCTCTGTGAAAAACAAAAACATTTTTGTCCCACGGAAACCGTAAATTTTTTTTCGGTTAAAAATAGCCTATGTGTTATTAATTGAGTAAAAATTAGTTAGTCCGGACAGGAACTCGAACCCAGGTCCTTCAGTTACGTGCCTAGTGCTCTACCACATAATCTATCGGGCCAATACTGGTTTTCTTTCAATTTCATTTATAACTGTTGAGACACACTGTCCATCTTACGGCAATGAACCATTTTATGTAATGATATTTCACGGGAACCGTACATTTTTCCGTAATGAAAAGTATCCTATGTGCTATTCGAGACTATAATTTATCTCTGTGCCAAATTTCATCCAGATCCGTTCAGCTGTTCTGGCGTGATTGAGTAACAAACATACATCCAAACTTACGCCTTTAAAATAGAAAGATTTGTGTGCATATATATAATTTCATAACTCCCTCTCCTCCCGCCCCCCCCCCCCCCCCGTGTTTGAATAGTTTGATATGTGTCTAAACAAAAAAAGAGGGGAAAAAATGAATCGCCCATCTCAAAGTATGCAGAAATTTGAAATTTATTTTATTTATTTTTAAAGAAAATTACAAAAACAACGATCGAACGGTGTCAGTCTTCGACAGTCTGACCTATTCTACTGAGTGTTAATAGACACCGTCATGCACAGATTTTAGACCGTCCATTCTAATATTTTCAAATTTTGCTGTGTTAAATAAAAGGTAGCATATCAGAGATTTATTGTAGACGAGTAAAGCGCTTTAATATCTTTAAAAAGTTTAATCCGCATTGCCCCGCACATAAAATGCAACTCTATAAAAGATTTGGTAGCATATGCTGCACATTGATACACAAACGGCATGCGTATATATGTTATATTTTTAAGAGAAATTTATAAAATGGTAAAATATGTAAAGTAACTTGTATTAAGTTTCACCATTTGGTAGAACCATCTCTAGCGGAGATACAAGCAGCAACTCTAGTTTCAATTAGTGTGCGGATAGTGCCCTTAGGGTGTAGAAGTCCGTATGCTGTCACCGTTCTCCACAGTTCTTCCACCAATAAAGGTTGCATCAGAGCAGAAGACGACCAATCACATCCCAGATTCGCTCGATCGGTGAGAGACCGTGATGTTTTAGCAACTGTTGGTTCATCCACCCCGTTTCCTTTCTTTTTACCCCACGTGATCATTTTGTATATGAAATCACCTGCATAAGTTGTTCGGTTGCAATTTTATGCGACCAGATCTTCATGAAGTTCCATTTTCTAGTCAGACTGTGTATTTTATTACTAAACCCAAATGTAGAATTTTAATATGTGTTTATATATAAATTAATACCAGAAAAAAAAAGCAGCGGGACATATATTATGAAATGCATTTAAAACATTTTCTTTTTCAGTAGCATCGTCAAAAAGCTAAAACTTGAATTTAGGATATTCCGATGTTGCGCATGCAAACGTTTCTCACTGGAAATTTAAGAAAGAATTCGTCAAAACATCTAAATCAGCCTACTTTCATGCAAAACATCAAATTTGTAAATTAAGCTATATCTCTCTCTTTTTACTTAAAATCCAAGTTATGTCAAACATACCGAACATACAGTTTGGGCTAGCAAAAATTTATTTTTAATTTTATTTATGTTTCGTTCATAAACTTGAACTTTGACTTTCTAGATGGCGCTGTTAAGTAGCATATGACTTTGTGAAAATAAACTTTATTTAGTTACACAAGAATATGTGGTTGAGCTTCTTTTAGTTAGTGTTTTTGTTCTATGTACGCTGTGATTCGCAGAAACGTTAGCTTCCGCAGAGATCACTCAAGAATTCCATGACACGTAGTCTTACCCTCCGTAACATTCAAGAAAGTGATTTAAAAAGCGATAAAATTTCTAAACAGCGTTTTGTCTCTTCGAAACAAAAAGTAAAAATATTTTCTGTAGCCATTGATCTAATGACGATTTTCATGAACTGTTGCTGGTGTTTAATGTGAATTTTTATGGACTGTTATTCTTAGTCTAAAGGGAATTTTTAGAACCTGCTATTTTTAATGTAATGGGGATTTTTAAGGAGTTTTACTGTTTAAATGGGACTTTTAAGGACTGTTGCCCATCTTCTCATGGGATTTTTTAACTAACTTTTTTCTCATATATTCACTACAGATTTTTGGATATGTTTTACTTGGCCTGGGAATTATGCAATGTTAGTCTGCGCAACGCCGTTCATGTCAGCTAGTACTAAATAAACGTGTGACTGAAGCAGCTTTTGGTTTGTCTAACGTATCTGTTGCTTTATAAAAAGGAAATTTAACTTCAAATTTCTTATCTTCTAAAATGTTATGCTTAGTTTCAAAATTATTTTTACAAAATAGTTCTTCGTCAGTAATTCTCTTTCCTTTGAAGTTATTTCTTCTGAATCCCAGAATTTCTTTAATGTTTTATCAATACCCGCATGCATGTTAATTAAATTAACCTTTTGTAACTTATCGTTCTTCGACTTTAGCCTGCCTGAATCTGAAATGACACATCTGAAAATCATTTTGAGCTGTTGGCTCATTTTTAATTGCTATAATTTGCCATTTGACGTATGAATTGCAATACCATAATCCGCTCTGATAATCATATCAATCAGTCCGGGTTCTTAGAACCGAGGATCCGCTAAGTTAAACTCTTCTAAATAATTCAAATCGCGAATTTTCAACTTCTCCGAAAGTTCCGAAGGCAGGTTTGCTCTCGATTTCTTTAAAACACGCTAGAATGTTAAGTTGATTAACTTTTGTTTGGGCTTCAGAATTAACTAGAGGTCACCCAACAGTCGAAATTCAACCGTAAAAATTAAATTTAGCATTGAAAATGTAATGATATTTTTATAATTATAAAAGTATTATTCATCAGATTTGGCGATTTTATGTCGAGTTTATGTTCAACATCCGCACCAAGAGCAAACGTATTGTAAATCATTGTCACCGCAGGGCCCATTGCGCTCATAAATGTAGCCGCTTGTAATTCTGCCGATTTCGTCTAAGTGTTTGCTTTCATACACTGTTCTCATTTTTCATTTCATTGTTTCAGGGAAGTATTCAAACTCTTATAATAATTGCTTTTAATCTTACTGCTTAATGGCAACAAACTCTTTTTAACAATGAGTTTAATATATATCTCATACATTAAAAACCGAGAGTAAACAAACGTCTCTAATCTATCTATGTCTCGCTATCTCCTCACTAACGGCTAAGCGTTAAGATTCGAGTGAGGTATTAAAAAATTCGAAATTTTCCCTGGCAGCCATTTTGCCTATTCTCATAGCTGAGGGGTTTTCAGTAGTGGAGATATTGGCATATTATGAGCGGGCGACGTAGAACGCGCAACTATGTGGTATAGCGGGCTAAGTTGACGAAGTTAAAAAATGTTCTTAATAAAATTCACCAATTCATACATTATATGAAACATTATTTTTTCCCTTGTGTGACTTGAAAGTGGTGATTTTAAACGGGTACAAATACCAGCTCCGCTTTTAAAAGGCAATGCACGAAACTGGTACTAGTACCTGACCTCTCCCCCCCCCCCCCGCGCATAATGTGTTAATTAAAAACTTTTTTTTTAGGTTTCATAACTGTTTTATTTTATTTGCATTGTTGTCATTTTCAATAGTACAGTTGCCGTTTTAACAAATCAAATCAGTTGCCATTATAACATTCTAATCAACGGTTCCAGCATTTTGAAGCATCTCTGTATTTGCCCACCATTAAATTACGTTATTTTCTGTACCATTGTACGTGAATTTTGAGGCATCGCCGGTAGCATTCAATTTTTCCTCTTCGAAAATAGTTTGCAATGACCAAGAGAAACGAGCTCAAACTCGCGAAGCGATTGGAAGGAAGTGCGTAAGCAGCAGTTCTGGTTTAAACGCGTGTGTAACCAAAGACGGTGAATATTATTCGTGATCAATTTAAAGCGCAGACGATAATTTTCGACTCAATTGTTAGGTGATTATAGGAATTGTAATGAAAATGTAAAATAAATTCTTCATTCGAGAAATGATGCAATATTTGAGGTAGCCCGTGCAACGCCGGGCGCAGCTAGTTACGCACTAATTGACTCAACCAAGACATTTTGCCATCTGCATCTGTAACGATATAGCATTAAAGTTAAAAATCAGACTTGTGCCTGACGAAATAAAAGAGAAAATAATTAACTAATAATGAACTGTTTCCAATTTTTTTTTATTGGTACTACTAAAACTCGTCTCGGCAATAGCTAGTAAACACAAAAAAGTTAAAAAAACGGTTGAAAAACACAGGAGAAAATGGTTCTTAACTGTTTTGTCTATGCCGATTTCTATATAGCTTAGCACACAACCTCTAGTGTTATCCGCTTTATTTCCCCCGATATTTATTGAAATTCTAGACTTTTTTTTCTTTTAAAGTTTAACCTTTGTAAACAGCTTTCTGATATAAATGAAGTCACGCTTCCCGAGTCGAGCAAAACACGGCAGTTATGACCTTTACCTTACAAGTCATGAATATATCTACAACTGGGGTAGGCAGTAACGCTCTGCATTAATGTTCTTTTATGTTAACCGACATATTTGAATTTCCAGTTTCTTTTACCGAATATTTACTTAGCATTAGGCGAAACTTGTAATGAATTCTGGGAAGTTTCGTGCAATAAAATATTATGCTTTTGCTTACAAATGCGACATGAAAAATTACCAATGCAACTCCATGCATTATGATTTTTAAAACATAAAGCATAAACTAGTGTTATATGCAAGGGTTTTTCTAGATTCTACATCCAACATTTTAAATTTCATACAATTTACAATGTTACAATACATTATACAAAGCATGCCCCACATTGAATTTAGGACATTTTTGTTTTAAATTATAACTTAAATTTGCTTTAACAACATTAGGAGCTTTTTAAAGCCATTTTTTTATTTTTGTTCATCTCACACTTCCAACGATGAACATCTTTTATTCAAAAATTTAATAAATTAATCGAAAATAGGAAAGTCATAATGCGATTTTTGCGACTAAAGCTGACAAGTTTCAATATTATTATTTTTCTGCAGCAAATAAATTAGCCACGTGTCCCGCGCAGTTGCATCATTATGCAAAGATTTTAAACGTCTAATAACCTCGTCAGACGTATCTGCTAATTGTCGTAAATTTGAGCCATTGGTTTTAGTAATATTTGTCTGATCCATAAATGTTTTCAACAAAGAATTATTTATCCGTTTAGTTTTATCATAATTACCTAATAGTTTTTGCTACGTTTCGTCGTAACCATTTTCCGAATGTATTTAATTTTAGAAGCTGGCTTTTATAACAACAAACGTTTCAAATACTGAAATTTCTAAATTTTGTTTAACAAAGCATTATCCTGCATAGTTGAAAATTAAGGTTTTTAAAACTGAGCCATTCTGTTGATTTACCGCTAAATTCCTTGGCATTAAGACGTGCCAATTTAAAATTACTTTTGACACTAGTACACATAACACTTTAATTTTTAAAAAATTGATTCGATAAATTTTGCAATTTAACTCTAGTATCAGAGTACCCCCAAATCAGTAAACGTTTCTATCTTTGAATCTTTTTCCGAAAACTTAGCATCATATTTATCAAAGTCTCGCTACGCTCCTTCTATTTTATCTAGAATAGCAACATTTTTAGACATTTTTTTTCTAAACAATTAGCAATCCAAATTGATGCTGCTTCAGCTCGCCCGCGAAGTATTTTAATTTCAGTTTCTGCCATTACACAGCTAATTCAATACATACAAGGATAAATACTCAATAAATTTATATTTGTCCGCAATCTCGCCAGTGATCTCCAAAAAATATGTACGATATTTAATAGAAGTGATTTAAATAATCAGCTGGAACAGGAAACAATTTCACAAAACACCCAACACAAACAAATTCAATCACATTATCCTGTTCACAGAGTAATCATATCTGCGTTCAGCGCCCCCACGGAGAAAAACAGGAACTTCTTTTGACGGTTTTGCTGTTACTTCCAATTGTTGTCTCTCCCCATTCTTGGTTATTACGGTTATTGATGTCACCCCTATAACCATTACTCATTTCTTTTATTTGTGAATAATTGTCAGTAATTTTTATCGGTTTTGGAAAACTGATTCTATGAATTTGAAATTTTGCTTAGTATTAATAAAATGCCATTTCTACCAAACACTTTAATTTTCTAACCGCCTTTTTTTTAAAAATTGATTTCAAAATACTCTTTTCTTTTCTCCCTTCCTTTTTTATAGAATTAAACTGCAAGTAAGATGCATTTCACACTGATGTTTCGTATCACAGTCATACTTAAAATAACACTTTCAAAACATATTAATCTATTTCAGAATTCTAAATATTTGTTTGCCCTTTTCTCGTTTTTACTTCGCCTAGCATATTTGTTGACTCGGTTTCTTTTAATTTCGTTCATAGTCTTTTATTCTATACTTCTAAAACCTATGGCTTTGCATGAATTTCAGAATAGTTTTTAAGAATTACCATCTTGTTTTATTCAACGTACTTACTGTTCTTTTTGAATTAAAAATGACATTTAATATCATGCAAAAAGATCTAATAAATCGGTTACTTTTCCGTTTCGGGGGGCTGGCGATGGTTATTATTATTTTTTTTTTTAGCCAAATCAATTGACTATATCATTTTTGGGTTGCCGTTGGCGATGTTTAAATATTTTTCGCAAAAACAAACTCCACAAACTAAACAAATTGATTTAGAAAAAAAAAAAAAAAACTATCGCCAGCCCCCTGAATCGGAAAAAACCAAAAGTTGGAGCAGAAGTTTAATCATAAAACAATATACATAAAAAAATCTTTATTTAAACTCTCTATTTAGTAAGACAAGGTGCACAATTATAAAAATCGATAAAATATATCCTGTTAAATAAAGTCCAATATAAAAAATTAAATAAATTAAGCATTAAGTTTCAAGAGATAAAAATGAAAATGTAGAACATGTTCTAAATAAGTTCAGTTAAATATATTTGGTATCAAGAAATTCTTAAGTTAGATATTATTTAAAAAAGTAATCCTTTCTAAATACCGTAAATAAACTTTAGCGTTGAAAAATATTCCAGAAAATGACGAACAAAAATAATGAAAGTGCAAAAATGATTCAATCTGAAAGAACTACGCAAAGCTGCAAATGAGCGAACCGATTCTGAAGAAGTATGCAATTTCCTTTCAAAACAAAGATAATATCGTCGTAGAGGAGACACGAGTTAAACTTCAATGCGAACTCTTGTAATTTAGTTCATGTTTTTCAGCTAGTGAAATCGACACTACAAAACGGCTTGAGAGTTGACCCTCTGGTTTATGATTACTCTGTGGTCCTGTTTAACCGAAACAAGTTTAATTTCATAATGTTATTTACAACTTAACAGAGCCATCTGGAAAGTTGAAGTCCAAGTACAAAGAAACAAAAAATAAATATAATTAATATCATAAATGTTTACTCACACACGGTTAATATTGAAACATAATAAATTTATTTCTATGATAAAATATTTTTTAGGGAAAAAATAGAACAGACTTCAAATTAAAAATTGCTCTACAAAGTAAAAAATAAATCCATTCTTTAAACAATATCGATACGATTTTTAACCGTTATGGTGGGGTATAGTATAGTGGTTAGTTTACTAAAATACATATTGCGTTGTGTTAAGATATAAAAAGTGTTCGAGCATTTATGCCAAACTGGTACTTATATATCATAAGTTAGAGTGGCAGATAATTCAATCAAACTATTTCAAATATAAGATCAGACAATTATCAAATAATACCAAAGCTATGATGTACTTCTGAATAAATACTTTTATTTTGACATATTAGGTATATTAGAAAATTGATCAAATTGGTATACCAACTACTATTATTATAGCTTCAGTTAATCATCAAAACATTTATAACTGAAAATATTGCATCTAGGATATAAAAATATATATGTACAAAATTTATACATACGAAAAGCATTCACATTGGTTGTTAGGCGGAGTCATCGGTAGAAAAACACACAGCTCATCATCTAGTTTCAGGTTGAAGTTCTTGCACACTGTATTTAAAAATTTCGTACTAAGATGAAAAAAAGTTCTGAAAGTCACTTTTGGAGAAATTTAATCAAATCGTTTTTTTTTTTTGCAAGTCTCCGTTGAAGATGATTTGATGAGTATCTTTTCTGGAACGAGATGGCGATTAAAAATAACGTTTTTTTTTTTTTGAACCGTTAGCTGGCGTGATTTTCAACGGCTATGATTTAAGCACCGATGTTTTCTGTAGCTGCTCTCTCCACTTACTTCCATTTTTTTTAAATTGCAGATCGAGGTAATGGAAGCCCGTCGGCTCCAGAGTATGACTTGATTAAATGAAGGATAATGCCGAACTCACATCGACATTTAAATGAAACTTGTTAAAAGGCAAACATCGCCTAAGTAGTTTTTGCTGTCTCCGTAAGCGATCAAAGTAAAGTTGTTAAAAGATGATCAAAAACACAATGAAGACATGGTGATACACAAATATATAGTAATTGTTGGGCTGGTTAACTTAATAAGCACTTTAAAATAAAACTTGATGGCATAACGGTTGCTTACCCGGAGAAGAGGCGAAAAGCCCCCAACCCCGGGTTCGCGTTATACAAGTACACACGCTACCAGTCGTAATGCCAGGGAAAAGCAGAATTCGTCAGCGATAGCACACTTGCAAGGCGCGAAAAGGGGAGAATTAATCCGCGAGAGTAAATGGTTCCCGTCGCATATTTAAAATTATTTGAATTTGTAAAGTCGAAAAGCGACGGAACCAAGTGGAAAATAAACAGTGGTTAAAGGGTAACTATGGGGTAAAAAAGTTAATCAAAAAAATAATTTAAAATGGTGTTTCGAAAGAATAAAATGGTACAAAGTTTTTGATCGCGTAGGCAATTAAAAAAGAGGTAACAAGTCGTGGTTACACCTAGCGGTTAATCCGAAAGAACCGTGAATAAAAATGCAAAGGCTTGTCACCAAGATCCAAGCAAATAACCAAAGTATTCGGTTAAAATAACTAAATACGCGCGATGTAACAAGCATCTTGTTACATTATCCCCCCCCCCCCCCGGAAAGAAAAAAATTTGAAGAAAATAGGTTAGGTAAAAGTTTAGCAAGTGTCCCATGGCTGATCACAATCGACATACATCATCCTGCCACATGGATGACATGTAAAAGTAAACAAACACATTTGAAAAATTGTAAACAAAACATGAATGCTCAAACACATTATAAAAAAAAAAATTGTGACACTGTGTATTCATCACGGGTAGCCCCTTACATACCCATACATGATATATTTGATAAGGAAAAAAAATGTTGTTTTGTGAAATACTTTCAACATATTGCAATCAGAACATGGTACCAAAAATGTATCTCATTCAGATATTGTTAGAACCTTGATTGTTATTCATATTTGTACACAAAAACATTATGCGATGATTAAATACTGAGTTGAGGAAGAAATCACAAAAAAATTGTGTCCAAAAGCTTTGAACATCATTTCATCATTGAATTTCACATTTCTGCCAGTCAAACGCGGAACCAGCCTGCCATAAAACTAGAATGTCATTTGGCCAAAACAACATATACAGAAAAAACAAAGATGACAGTTTTTTTTTTGAAAAGACTTCCCCCAATCACTGAAATTTTCACGCATTATTTTAACTTTCATTACAAGAATTATTTAGACCAATTTAAAATTTCAAGAGAAGCCTTTTCAATAAAAAGAAAAATACTTAAATTCTACCAATAACGTACTTTCTAAAGAACAATTGTAATCGAGTCGATGTACGATATTTAAGTTAGACCCTCTATCGATTAATAAATAAATCAATAAAATCGGTTCATTTCGTTAAAAGTTATGGGTGAAAAAACAAAAAGAAAAAAAAATGGCTATATTTCGGCGTATAACTTTTTCCCTCCTTATCAGTGAATGTAGTCAAACCAAAATAGGGGGCCTGTGGAAGACCAACCTTGATCGATTAAAAAATCGAATCATCAAAATCGGTTTATCCAGTGCGAAGTTGAGGAACAAAAAGCACATACGATATGAATCGAAAACCTCATCTTTTTTGGAGTCGATATAAAAAAAAAAAAAAATTATGACACATTTTCCGCATCTCAAAACCTGCTTTCAATTTCTTTATTTTATTTATTTATTTTATTCTTTACTTTACTTTCGATTTTTTGTTCTTTTTAACGTTATTTTTACAATACCTTCTTTAATGCGTTTTTTTTTTAACTTTTACGTGAAAGTACACCAAAAATGTACAATTGCGACACATCCCTTCGAAATCTTAAATTATTAATTATTAATTGTGTGTTTCAAAACGAAAAACTTAAAGATACAAGAGACCTTCAGGTTTTGTTTTCGATTTAAAGCCTTGCAAAATAGAAGAATAAATACCCGTTAAGGGTCTCTACCCTCTTAAGAGAAGGAAGAGACAAATAAAAACTACTTGTCAAAATATGCGAAATTTTGAAATGGATATATGGAGGGGGCGGGGATGGTGCTGCTTTGTTTTTATGCCAACCGCCACTCATATGTAAGGGATTGTAACTTGATTTTACTTGAAGGGGCAAAACGAGAGTAATGGATGGAAGTTTCATCTTAAAATGTATCATGAATAGCAATCTCGATTAAATGAACAAATAAACAAAAGATGGAATTTTGTTCCTTAAAAAGTGTATTATTTTATGGAGTATGGGGACCGTCCCTAAATGATGTCACGCATTTCCGCAATCTATTTGACCCCCTCCATCCCTTTGTCACAAAATGTCAGACTTCAACATACCCTCTCCTCCCTTTGTCACATGCCACACTACGTTGCATAAGCATGATGTCATGCTTCTTGTTACCCCTCTCCTCCCCTTATCACAATTTCACGAACCCCTTCCTCCCTCGAAGCGTGACATCATTTAGGAATGATCCCATGACATTTTAGTAGGTAGGGTGAGTTGGGATAATTGTAAGGCATAGTCCGTTTCAATTCAGGCATGTAAAAATAAAATCTTACCTTCACAGTCTCAGAAGTTTTTGAATTTCACATAGGGGAGACCGGGACAAGACGACTATGCTAACGATTTTTGTTGTTTATTAATTTTATTTTTAAGGATAGTAAAATTAATTTTACATGAAACGTTAGAGTAGTCCTTTGTAGTATTAAATATATTACCATTTAATTTTTCAAGTAAAAAGCATAAAGGATAATTTTATTTTTTCCATAACCTTAACAAATCGTCATCTTGCCCCAGTACTGGGGCAAGATGACTTTGGCCTTAGAGCAAGATGACAACACTGAAAAAGGTTGAACATGTTTTATCTTTTGAATATGTTACATGGTTTAATAAATGTAACTGTGTTTTTACATCTTACAAAGTATCAAACTAATCGTAATGCATTGAAACGTAATGTTGAAGTGTTTAATTGTGCAGCTGACAATAGTCACAAATAAAAATACCATTTTCATAATTGGAACATTCCTCATGCCACCACTTTTGGCATTTACAGCACTGGATCCATTTTTCTGCTGAATGGTCACAATATTCCTCTTCACAAGCAAGACATCTTATAACACCATCCTTTGAGGTTGATGCAACTGGACTGTTCGGCCGGGATCTTATAAACTTAGGCCTACAGGAACTTAGTTTGAGTATTTTACTCCCTTTTTAGTTTCACTAGCTTATTTTCTATTTTTTTTTAAAACCTTCCTGTTCTTTCTTCTGCTTCTCCCTTTGTTCTAAGATTTCTTTGATGGGTGTGCTTGTAAGAACGCTTGAGCTCATATTTTTAATTTTTTTTTCTCACATTGTGTTGCATTAGGCAATGGTTTGAAATCAAAAACACTAACAGGTTCCTTTGGTGCATCGGAATTAGCATTTGCCATAAGTTCTGGTTCTTCTGGAGGGTTTATATGTTGGTTTTCTACTACCAAGATCTGAGGATTACCGAGATGACAAGCTCGTCATCTTGGCGCGGACTGCGTGTTTAAAAATATTCGTTTTCATTGCCATGAAGGAACGCGATTAATTCAGATTTGTTCATGGTAATAGGTAGTATTTAAACTAAGTTACTCATAAATATTAAAGAGAAACGATATATTTTACCTGTATTTGTAGCAGAGCTTATTTACACGTGCATAAAAGTTATAACGTGGCCGCGGTAAACAATCAAAGCTTCACAACTAACACAAAAATGGTGATTTAAGCATCTCTATACTATTGTTTAACAAATGGCCGATAGGAGAGCCAGTAGTGTTCAGTTGATGGTTTCACCAATGGAAAATGGAAAAATTAAGACATTCGTCATCTTGCCCCGGTCTCCCCTATGCTAAAATTTAGAACTTTTTGAGCTATAGGTATGTTTTTGTTTTGCTCAAAAAAATTCCTGGCCCGAGATACAGGCTGCCAAAGATGGCGCCTCCGGCGCAATTTCTCACTTGCGATTTTCGACAAAAACTTTCAAGTTCAGTGTTCCCTCGCCACTTCGCGCTTCATGTTTCGCGGCTTCAGTGCGTCGCTGGTTTTTCCAAAATATTCATCAAAAATAAAAATGAAAAAATACAACCATGTCGGCAGCCACATTGCGGAAAGAAGCGTTGTTTCATGTTGATGCGCGAGAGAGAAGGATCTCTGCATGTCAAACAAAGAGATGAGTTGACTCAGAGTACATACCACGGGCTCTCAAAAGCTCCCACCAACAAAAGACTCTTCGCCTCTCTCAGAAATCAATGTTGATTTATTTTTATTACTGTACTATAACGTTTTGTAATTAACCTTATTAATTAGAACCGACACGTTTAAGTAATTACTATACTGCTGTAATTTGTCTTAAATGTGTGAAATATAAATACTGTTTACATATTTAAAACACTCGTGTACCCGCATACACGAAAATTCTTAGGGGCAAATCCTACTTCGCGGTTTTTCAGTTTTCGCGGAAGGTTCTGGTCCCCATTAACCGCGAAAAGCGAGGGATCACTGCACTCTATTTCCTGAACGGTGCAAGATGTTTTGATGCGGTTTTTTTTATTTGATAAAAAATAATAAAGATAATTATATTCTGTTTAAGATAAAAGGCTAAATTTTAAAATAACTGCTCAACTTTTTTTGCTGCAGCCTTCTGAAATTATTTTTAAAAGATCTTTTATATTTTTTTTCTCAAAAAATCCAATCTCAAATTTTAAAATTTTTTTACTGTTAATTATTACCATTAAACACTACCTTTCCTGAAAAGGAGAGCGCCCACTTTTGCATTTAACGGTTTTTACAAACAGTTTAAGATTTTGCCATATATTTTGTCAGTTTATTTATAACGTAGTCATATATTGGTCTCATTAAGTCAAAATTATATTAATTTAATTTTCTTAATAAATATTAGAAACGTATCCCCCCCTTCCCACAAAAGAAATTTACCAGTAGACAAACAGACAGACATACATTGCCCAATCCTATTGCCCGCTGCTTTAAAATATTTATTGATTTCCTTTATTTTTTTTAAATATCATTTTCTCATTTTTTCATAGCTAGAGTTCAAGTCTATTAGCTGTTAATTTTAATATATGTGTTATTCAGTAAAACATAGCTTTTTATATTTGATTTTCATATCTTGCTATTGATATTAAGAAAAAAAAAGATGAACACTACTGGGGGGGGGGGGGGATCAATTTAGGATTCAATCACTTTGCATTTTCTTTCCTTTTCTTTCATAAGGAAGTAAACAAAGCACATGCACGAAACTCCACTATTTGCTTTATCTATAACTTACGACATAATTTTGAGAAATGGTATGTTTTGGAACATGTCCATATATTGTAAGCTTTAATATGTTTTTGGTTGTAATATATTAGCGTGTTTTCTTTTTTTCTTCCCCATTTTTCTTTTTTGGAAATATATTTCTAATATTTATCAGGCTGCACATAATTTAAAGCAGATGACTTTTTCAAAAAAAAATCATCGATTTAACTCAATAGTTCTAACAAAAATCAAATCAAATAAAATGTTAAAGAATTTATTACTAATTTGAGTTAGCATTATGAATTGTGAGGTATGGGAACAATAAACATCTTCTCAATGCAAAACAATAAGAAATAATTTCTTTAATTATGTTGTCCTACTAGTAACAAAATGGCATTCATCTTACCTTCAGAGATACAATGGAAGTTAATACATCGTTCCATGAAAAGTTACATAAGCAATTGGCTAATTTTTATGCAGGTATTTAAAGAAGGAAGTAGAAATTTAATAGAGAAATAAATATCAAAATATTTTCAATGGGGCAATGGAGCAGAATGTTGAGGATCTGCCTAATCAATTAAAACCAATCTTAACTGCTTTAAGTAATTTGAAGAAGGTAGCTAAATTAGCCGAAGCTGTTACAAGTATTCAGAAACAGCTAGAAAATAACCTAAATCAGCAAGATAAAGTAACTATACAATACCTTTCTTAAAAAAATAAGAACATGCATTGACAACATTCTTTTTTTTTAGCCATCTCTAGCCCCCCAAAAAATAAGACGTTTAAGAGCCAATTAAATTTGGTTAAAGAAAACACTGAACTATGAAGTAATGGCTTGAAGTTCATAGTTTGTGCACTTCCTTTTTGTGGAATTTAATTTGAAAAGGAAATTGCAGTCTATGTCAACATTTGAGTGTGGGGAAACTGACTTTTTTGCTGTAAAAGAATTCATGGGTAATAAACAGCCAAAAATAATGCAGATGCTCATTTCAGCAGCAATTGAACTTCAGTTTTCTACATATGGATTCGCTCACAACAAGCTCAAAAAATAACCCTTGGGGTAGAAAAGACAGCCAAACTTGTTTTCTTTTTCAAATTACTTAATGGCAAATGGAATCAAGAAAATGTCTAACAGTATGTGTTATATAAAAATAAATTTAATTATTAATCAATTTGTGATTATGAATAAATGATATACATAAATAATTTTAAAGGTTGGTATACATATATTTACGTTACTTGCAAACAACCTGGCGAAAGTGCAGTAATTAATTTTTCTTACACATGCGTATTGGGTTGAAAGTACAGTGTATTGCATTTATTTTTAGCATAAATATACACTTTTCACGTAAAATGCGTCCCGCAGTGGATCAATTGGTTAAGCTCTGTTCCCACAGAACATCAAAAGAGAAGCCGCACTGGCCGTGGTCAATGCTTGGGAGGGTGACCCCCTCTCGACCGATTGCTCTGGTACTTTTCTCCACCACACCCCTACCTGTTAGCCGAGGCCTTAGGATTGCTTACGCACGGGGAGAGGTAGTGGGGTCTACGGATTTTACATGCACATATCCCCAAGTATACATGGTGGTCTTCAGTGGGCATCGAACGCGCGACCTTCCAGGTGGAAGTCAGACGTGCTAACCACTGGGCTACCACGGCCCATTGCTCTGGTACTGCTTATGCTAATGGAAGATGGTGCCCGTAAAATCCGTCGTGACTCCAAATGTCCTCTAAGTTTAAAATAATACAGCTGGGGGGATGCCAAGCTAGGTGACTGACTACCTGTGATCTAGGAGCTGGATCAAAATCAGGAGGCACATGTGAGCCAAGTCGTACATCCGGCCTAGCGGAGCTCATTAATAAACGGAAGACGCTTCGTTGTGTCTTAAGTCCTGGTCACCCAGGAGGGGAGCTTGGATTTCCAAGTGGCATTAGTAACGACAACGACATTTATGTAAAATAGACACAAAAGAACAATTTACATCAAAATATAATATTTATTGTGTTTCCAAAGGATTGGAATTGCGATAAACTTAATTGTTTAAAATTAACCCATAGTACAAAATATATGGGGCGTTTTAAACACCTAACTTGCACATGGAAATTAACAGAGATGATGAAATTCATAGCTAAACTGATTTTCGCAGCATTCCATATGACAAATAAAAATGGTTCAAACCGCTTTCTTCACGTTTGTGGAGCTGCAGAGGAAAATGTAAGACCACTAAATTTTATTACAACTTTTTTCACCGTGTCATTTTCAAACAATGGAGACGCCTCCAGAGTAGTTTTGAAATATACGAAACTCTTTCAATGTCTACCCTAATTCATTACTCACCAGCAATTAAGTTTTCAAAACCATTTCGCAAGGGAATTTTTGAAGCTTTTTTACATTTACCGCTTTGATTACAACTACCCCGACTGACCCTATCATAGTTCTATTTTAAACTTAAATACTATAAGCTTTTTATTTTCGAATCAAATTTATTGAAAAAATTAGAATAATATAAAATACTTATAAATTAGAATATGAAAAATTTGCTTCACCTTAAAAACCTGAAATGGTTCTTATCGCAGCAATAGTACCTTTTGGTACATGTACCAACTATACATGCTGAATGCGGAATTTCTCCAGCAGGTGGCGGAAATCGTACATTAGTCCTAGATAAGTGCTCTCCAAGGAATAACTCTCCCCTTCATTCCTTATTGATTAACAAAAACAATAAAATAATTTTTTCTTAAAATTAAAATCTTTATAATAATTTTTTCTATTGAATTCATTGCTAATCGAAGTTATCTAATTCCACCTATGTGACTGATATTTTACTGATCTTTTGCACTTTTAAAATACATTCGCGGTATTCGATTTATCCTACTTCAAATTGAAAAATAGAGTAAAACTCAAATACGAAAGATCAAGAAATTTCTTGACGTCGGATTTTTTTCTTTAGAAATGTAAGCCCAAATCTATAAAATATTAAGCAACTATTTCTGCACAATCGCATCGATAATTCCACCACAGAAACATTGCCACAGATTTAATTAAAGCCCTAATCAAGTCTATGAATAAAAATTTAATAATTAATGCATTGAGTTAATAAATGTTGCATCTGCTCGCTAATTTCAAAAACTAAAGCATTGCCATTTACAAAACGCAATTCTTTAGGAATACCCAACTGCTGCTTCTTAATTCATATTTGTAGTTATTTTTGCAACACTAATTATTTCTATTGGCTGAATATAGCTTGGTAATTTGAAAAGAATTATGACTTTAGAAAAAAATGAATAATTAGCAGAAGCAATACACTCTTATTTGTGTTTCAGGGAGATTTTCAGTGGGTTGCACTGGAAATATGTAAATGAATTAAAATAACAATAATATTTCTCGACTTTTTTTTTTGCTAAAATAAAATGCATTCCAATGAACATTTTTGGGAAAATATCAGCTGTTGGTAATACATTATTCCTGCGCTCATTTAATTAAGTTCATTTTGGAGAAAAACCATTTTTTAAATATTAGAAAAAAAATAATAAAACTGCTTTGATTTTATTTTGTTTTCAACAGCTACTTTTTTGCCATCCATCAATGTTTAGAAGTATTGAGAAAAAGCTGACAAAAAGTTAATAAAAGATGTGAAATTTATTTTCCCATGAGAAGAAGCTATTTTAGCTACAGTTTATTAGAGGCTTATCTTGAAAAGACCTTAATTGTTCTACAACAATGGGTATTTTGTGTGTCTTTTATTGCATATGACAGGATAATTAATCAAAACCATGTCAAAGGTAGCATATGAACAAAGAGAGGAAAATGCTCTTTACTTGGTATTTAATAATAGAGAGCATTAAAATATTTGTGGTATCAAGCAAAGCTGTGTGTATCATAAAGCATTAGAATCCTTTTAATACATACACGTTTCCGAGGGAAACCAATAAAATGATTCCCGTGTATTCCGCACTAGTAAATGAAGTTTTGATACCATTCATCTAGCAAATGGTAGCTAATGGATCGTTACATTCACAAATCATTAGTGGATAGGCATTAGTAATAGTTTTTAGCAAGAAAAATTTCTTCCTACTAATATCCTCTAAAAATTTTAAGTTTTCCATGCTTTGAGTGATAGGTCGTCCAATTTCAATTCAATCTACGATTTTTGTTTTTCTTCAATTTTTAAATAACTTCTGCGAATAGTAAATAGTATAAAAATCATTTATATCTTAAAATTCATCCGAAATTCATCTTCGTTTTAATGTCCCTCAAATGAAGATACACTTTGAATGAACTCGTTAAATTTAAGTCAACCTTACAATTTTCGAAACGGAAAACAAGTTGGAGTCATCAAAAACTAATTTCATTAAGTTTCCATTTATCTATATTTTTATGAGTAATTGAATGACAATTAATTTAAAATAATTATAAATATGAAATAAAATCGTTTGCAAACACGTTGCAGTACACTTTTTTGTAAATGGGTTGGAGCTAAATCGAAAACTGCAATCACACTTTTGCTCATGCGCAAGGTCGTATCGTACGTCAACTTCAATTACAGTAAATAATCCAATGGGGGAAATAATTTACTTTCGAAATGCTCTAGAGAGGCTTTGTCATGAAATTTAAGCTTTAAATTGACCACGACAATCATGTAAAGGTTTCTTCATTTCTCCATTAAACTTCGTTAAATCTATTACATCAAAATCAATTATGTTTAATCCTCCTATTTTGGATATGCTTTCAGTACCTTAAAGATATTCTGCAAACAATTTGGTATAAGAGACAAATAATTAGTTGTTTCCGAATCAAATCTCTTTGTCTCACATTTCTTAAATTGCATTTGTAATTACAACCAAAATGGTTACATTTGAACATCAGAAGCAATAAAAATAATTTTCATCTCATATTTATTTATTCACACCAACCATATTCATGTTCACAAAATTGATTCTGAACTAAAATTTTTCGACATAAATTACGAAAATAATTGGATCAATTCAATGATATTTCATTTAAGAGTCATTGCAATCAACCATATTATTTCTGTTACCCGGTAAGCAATCATTTTCATTTCATTTAATAAAAGCAATTTCATTTAATAAAAGTACTTTTTGCGAGACTGTTTTGCACAATCACCGTATATATTTCTCGAAACATATAAAAAAATAACAACAACTTCCACTTCTCCTTTTAAGAAAATAAATCATGCAATTTTAATTAACTCTATATTACTAGTAATGAGTCAGTATAAAATTAATTCTAGGATAATAAACAAAATAAATTGCGATCTCATACAAAAGAACAAAAGGTATAGAATTCAGAAAATTAGAAAAATATAGCAACGCATTAAATGGAAATTTAGTTGATCACCTTTTCATGAAAGGAGGAAATAAGCAAATTCATAAATTAAAAATCTGGTATGCAAATAATCTAAATTAAATCAGAGATAACATTATGCGAAACAAAAGTTAGGCGACACATGCATAATAAAATAGGATAATGAAATTAAATTTCTCAAGACATGTTTTAAAGATTTATTTAAACATGTACGAATACAGCGTGCTCTTATAATATGAAACATCATTAAACATCATAATACAATAATTAACCACGTTTCGTGTAGTAATATTATTATGTGGGTACTATTGCATTTAAATGTATGAGCAGCTTTGCGGAATATTTATGAAATTATATAATTGTTCAGTTCCAGCTATTATTTGAATTATCTTGAGAAGCATGTAAAACAATGTAAAGACACGCTAGTAATAACGAAGATGCCCAAAGTAAAATATACTTGACTTTTCTTTTCTTTAAATTGACTTCCATTTTCGCTATGTTTTTCTTTTTGTTTTTAGTTATGGCTTATTACTGTGATGAAACTGAAATTTTTGCTAAAAATTACTGTTCCTTTCCTTTCTGAAAAACAGGAAAATAAGAAATATTGAAATGAATAAAAAATGAGGTCTTCTTTGAGATTTACCTTATTGCCTTTGAGATAGAACAACATAATCAAATCCTTACCTCGTGTGCTCTTGAATTTGAGAATTTTCTGTCATTCCTGATCACTTACAAGAAAAAGTTAAATGGGGAAAGATTCCAATTTTTTATAGGCCACGTTTTTACAGTTCAGCACGGGCAACGCCGTGCGAGTACCTCTAGTAAATTTATATAACATTTCTTATGTTATATAAGTTTATTAGGGTATATCAACTAAACTAGGCCGTTAAAACTAAACTCCACTAGTTTATTTACTTGAAAAATGTCGTATGTAAAATAAAATATTCATGCATGTTATCTAAAATAAATAAATGTTTAGATATTCTTTGAACCATCGTTGCTCCAGTTTTTTAATGTACGACTCCCTAAAGTCCAAGAATGTGCATAAGAAACTTTGCGATCCCTTTTCATAGCGTTTTATTTGTACAACATTGAATTTTGTAACAGTTCATTATAATTTACGATACTTTTCATAATAAAGTAATTTTTCCGACTTTTTTGGACAGATTGCGACCCCTATAGGGGTCACGACCCCAGGAAAACGATGTTTCTTTCTTGAAATATTTTTATATTGCTATCAGCATTTTACGAGCAACATAACAGGAATTTTATGTCATTTCATAACCAATTATGAATGCTATAAATTCTAATGCAACACAGCATCGAGTACCATAAGAGCAAAATTAATATTACGTAAATTAGTTAACTTGTTTATAGAAACGGTTATAGTCAAAAAACAAATTAAATTTTTTATAAAACATCTTTCAAAAACTAACAAATATTTTTTGGGGACACACTATGCTTTTTCAAACAAAATTAAATAGTAGAAAAAATATGTATATTACTAAGTTAACACAGGTTTTAAAGAAATGTTCTTTTTTTCTATTTTTTTCAAAGACCCTTCCGTTTTTCTATCTAAGCCTTTAAAGCAGCGTTTCCAAATTTCTTTGATGCACGGAATCCTTTCTAAGGTCGACTTTTGCAGTGGAACCCCTTGTTTTCTTCATTAATATGTTATTAATGAAACATTTTGTAAATGAATAATTTACAATAAAAATGACAGTTGAATCAGTTTATATTCATTAGCTTCAAAAAAAGTCCATTAATTATTAATTGAGAAATTTTTTTTAAATAACTTTAAATATAATAATTAAAAAGTTTAACTTTAATCAGACGAATGGCACTGATTTTTATTAGCTCAGATGTACTTCATATTAGACTTTATGGGTGAAAGTTGAACTCTGAGTGTGTGTTACATCCTTTATTCTTTGTCAATATATGAATTAATAGCTCCATTTCGCACTCATATGTAGCTCGCAAATAGCGAAAGTTCTGACACGCTTTTTTGTGGCAATGAGAAAAAATATTCGTAGTTTCAACTGCACCATAATTACAGTACTAAAGGCATTAATTAAAATTTTTGTAGCATGTATGAACGATAAATCAGGTGTCATATCATGTTTTGTAATGGCATAGTCGAAAATTATACAACATTGAAGATAAATGTTAAATTCATTTTCTTACTTGCTCTGCTGTTCATTCGAAAAATTCTGATTAAAATTTTCACTCAAACCTTTCAGGGGCTCAAAATTTTCTAGAATAAATCTCTCTCATACTTCAAACTCTTCCTTTTATGATCAGCTTTTCATTGGTGGGAACAAATTAAAGTATTTGAAACAAGTTTCCAAATTCTGTGTCTTTAAAAAAAATTTTATTTTCGTGAGCAGTAAAGGAACATACTTGTTTACCTAAAAGGGTCTATACTCAACTGCAAAGTTTCTTGACTATGGAGAAATATGCTGAGAGCAAGCGAAGAAAGTAGTTCTCCGCGCGGTGTCCGGTTTTCGAGTTAAACTCAGCACTTCGCTATAGAAATATGATGAGGTATTTTAACCTACACATATATAGCGTTTATTTGTCACAATTTTCATAAAATGTTATATATTTTCAATTTTACGAGAAGCGAAACCCGTACTAATACTTTCATTTAGAACTAATGCTCTAGCCAATAAGAGCTCAAGCGCAGTTGGCGATCTTCCGATAAGCCAGCGATTCTTAGCCTGTGGGGCACGAGAATATCCAAGAGAAAATATTACTTTAAAAAATTGATTAACTGACTGAAAGGAAAGCACACATACACATAGAAAACAAAATACATTTCGACATATTTAAAACTTATTCAAGTAAAACAAATTACTAAATTTAAAATTTCTCAATCAAAACAAATTCAAATTTATAATTATTAGTGACTTTCTTGGGCCTGTCTTCCAAAGCAAAGTTTTTCGATGGAAGGCTTAATATTAGAAATAGCCACTCTCAGTTGTTTCTATATTTAGCCGAGTTCTACAGTTTGTCTTCAAAGGAGTCACAAGCCACAGCAGAAAATCCAGTTTCACAAAAGTAGGATGTTGAAAATCGTAATAGAATGCGAAATACCCTTGTTCTTAGTGCAGAAAATTCATAGTCTACTAAAACCCAAAATTGAAATGGTGATTTATTACTAAATTAATTTTATTACTAAATTAATTATTTTTACTCTTGTTTTGGAGGTTAGTTAAAAAATTCTTCAAAAACAGAATCAGTGCTCAATGTACAGTATCGTTGTATTCATTTTATGGTAAGTGGAGGGGGGGGGGGGCGATGAAAATTATGACAGAAAATTGGGCCGCGAATACTGAAAGGTTGAGAAACGCTGCGATAAGCGGTTTGGCGAGATTTGGAATTGTTTATATTTATGTCTGACTCGCTGACTTGTGTCTTAGCTTAAAACTAAACAGTGTTATTATTATATTCGTTAATATTGTGATTATTATTATTGTTATTATCGTTCTTTTTATTATTATTCCATTCGCTAATATCGTTATTATTTTTTTTGTTAATATCTATATTCTTATTATTATATTCGTTAATATTGTTCTTCTTTTTATTATTACAGTCGTTAATATCGTTATTATTATAAGAATGGATAAAAAAAAGGTTTTTGATGTTTGGAAAATATCTATCTGTATAAAATTATTTAGAGTATAATTTCTCTTTTCTTTTTTTTTTTTTTTTGATGAAAAGAATAACTTATGATGAAAATGTATTAGATCCAATAAAATAAGTTATGATTGGGTAAAAAAATTAAGTTTTTAAATTTGTTACATTGTCTTTTTTCTGATAGACAAATGAGTTTTTAAACATGCAATGTGCCAAATAGAGTGCTTAATCGGATTATTCGCCAAGTTGGTAGCTTGGCGTCTTTTCGGCCCTCCTCCTGTAACCCAACAGCCTCGCTGTTTACTCATTTCTTCCGCCGTGCGTTGTGAAGTCATTGTCAAGAAACGTTGCATTCTAGTAAAATTACGTTCATTGATTTTTGTGAAAATGTTGCTTAAAAAGAAAATTGTAATCAGCATTTTTTTGTCGAATAGTAAACTTCTCAACTCGAAATGGGGTATCAAATAGCAGGCCTCCTCGTGAAGTGCATTGGGTAAAGCCAAATCTGCTACAACGACCGTCTATATGTCTATTATATCAAGAATTCAAACTGAAACACGAAACTAGGAAGCTCGACGTAATATAGCTGAACAGAATCTTTTCCAAGAATACAATTTTGGGATAGTTCAATTTAGTTTAGTGTAAGCAAAACTAAGCTGAACTATCTCAGGAATCGAAAAGGCACGCATCTCCCACTTGACTCAAAAATGCAGATAGTTAGCTATTAAACCATATCTTCCTACACTGTTAGAAATTTCATCATGAAATTACTGTTAAATGACCGGCAGGGGTCTGTCCATCTAATTAACCGTTAAATTTACGGTTTGGAACATTTTTCTATCTTTACGGGACCTAACCATTTCCAATCAACTTGGTTAAAAAGTCGTAAATACAAAAGTTTACGGTTTTACAACCAATTAAAAATGGTTTCAAAACAAAATCTTTACCGTTTTTGAACCATTTCGAGGCGTAGAATCTTCGAGGCCTAGAAACCGTAAACGAAGCTTGCAGGAATCGAACCCGAGTGTACGGTATACCAGCCTTGCTCTCTAGCCATTCGGCCATCTACACCACGTGAAGCGGCCGTTTATTTATTAATATATCTTCTTTTCCAACAGGCAAACTGCCTTAAAATTGAGATTTCAGTTTTTGATTGGATCCAAAGTCATTTTTATTCTAAATTTACTGTATATTGACGAAAATCATTTTATTTGCTGCAAAAATTAAAATACAAACAAGCTTCAGCAGCTCAAATTATGGGTTCGCTCATTCTCAAACAGTTCGGGAATCCGATGTCTCCAATTTTTGATTTACGTGTGTAAGTCTTTCTATTTAGTACATACTGCTTGAGCTCCTTTTTTTTTTTTCTTTTTTTATATACACATGCAGATTTTAACTGATAAATCCGTATTCCTATTTTAAAACAACGTACGACCGGTAAGGTTTCGCAACCAAGATGGACGCCCGATTCTTATTGAGCGCTTGGAAATTACGGTTAGTTAAACGTTCTTTGGGATAAACAGAGAATAAACGATTTTCTTCGCAATCAGCGGTTTGAGTACCATCTTTTTAATCGTTATTCAACTGTTGTAATTAAATATGGTAAAATAACAATCAAATAAATGGTTATTTTACTGTTTTCTTACGGAAATTTTTAACCGTGTACTGCGATAAAATTTGCAAAATAATTTTAAGATAAAGGGTGGTGACAGTATTGTTAACAACATAGATAACAATATCAGCTATTTAGCGAATGTTAAATATTCCATTCTATTATTTTTATCCTTTCCTGACAAAAAGAAAAGAGTTTGATTGTTTTAGGAAAAATTATGTTAACTTTTTTCCTCTCGTTCTTTTACAGCAACGCTTCAAGTATTTAAAAGTTAATCTTAGTCAAAGGAACGCTTTTTCCTTTTTATCCTGTTTCGCCAGAAGGCTATGTGAGGTGGGCTCTCCACATTTTAATAATACGTTAAGCTTTCTTTTGTTATTTATTTTTTACTTTGCTTGTGCGGGAAAGAAAGTTTTAGCGGAACAATTCAAAAAAGCAAAGGAGAAAATAGTTAGTGATTTTCATTGCAAGTCCTTGATGCAATGAATGACGATTTACAAAATGAAATCATATTTTCATAATGTAAAACTTTACTGTTACTATTTTAGGAGATAAAAGGATACCCTATTACTGGAGTAACAGTGAAAGTAAACAAAGCAACGTGACACTTGACGATAACATTGTCTGTTTGGCGCTTGGAGGGCTGGAAACAGCGCCCCATTGCTTTGATCGCACTTTTTCGAGACATAAAACTTCGGCAGTTACGACTGCTTTCTAAAACCATATTAAAAATCCGTATATTTGTTAAAAACTAGATTTGTTCTGAAGAGGACAGAGAGAGTTTCTTTTTATGTAAATTTGTGTGGCAGCTTTGGCCGCGCAATCAAACTTGAAAGAAACAAATAAACTCGGCCAACTAACTTTCGGTTCAGTACAAACAGAAATATCCTTTCAGAGAATCCTTAAATATGGCAAAATATTGGCGATAAAACATTAATTATCTTCGTTTTATGCATATACATTAAAGAACAAGACTAACAGCAATTGTACAAAGTCGATGATGCACAGATACGGAACAGATCGTGCTCACGTACCCGATCTGAAAAACTGATCTCTGTTAAGGTGAGGTGCAGTTCTACCATCAACCGAAACGGTCTGCCTGGCAGAGTGCCAAGAAGAATCCATTCATAATCAAGGGAGGAGCTACTGCATAAGGAATATGCCATTGTTGTTTTTGTTCTCGTTCCAGTTCGTTTAGCATACTTCATTTCTTTCGAACTGATGCTATATGCCAGCTTGTGAACTTAGTTGCTTTCAACTAAATTCACAAAAACAGATAAGCAAACATTCTGATTCGCGTACTAAATAAACGCACCTGCAAAACGAACTTCCCTAAAACTCTAATGGGTTCGTTCTTTTCTGCCATGCGCAGAAGTGTCCAAATGTCAAAATTCCGTGGTCGAACTGTACTGGGCTGCGCTTTGTTGAAGAAGTACAACCGATCGGCGACCATTTCCCACTGTCTTAGCAGGTAAATTAAAAGACGTTACATGAAACAATTTTTACTACTATAATCATCTTGTATATCAGTTTAAACAATTTAAAAAGCCGAACAGAATGACGTCAAGTTTAGCTTTTTAGTTCAAAATGTGATTGCTTTAGAGGTGTTCAAAAGTGCGGTGAATTTTTTTTTTCAAAAATTGATAATTTAAAAATTAAACGCCCATGCCTAGATAATCTAAAAATTTTGCTTTTGCAACTATCCTGATTGATACTGATATTCAACAAAAAATGATCAATATCTGAGAGATCAAAGTTTAGACTAATGTTCGATTTGTCATGAAGTGATTCAAATGCAAAACATGCAAGCCAAGAATATTATAACAATAGCTATAATACTCTTGGCAACAAGTTTTATAAGAATAACTTACCATCCGTTAAAAGATATAAAAAGATTACTTGTCCAGATTTGAATATAGATTGCTCTGACAAGAATGCTTTTCTTCTCGGCAAAAATAAAAAAAACATGTTGGTAAGAGTATTTAGTAACACCAATGCTTCAAAATAAAATAAGTAAGAATTTAAATTTTTTTCGAGTTTAATAAGTAAAATAAAACGCTCTAATACATATTTCAGCAATAATCACGAGAAACACTTACAAGATAAACCCATCAGGAATCAATTACAAGTAGTGACCGATATTAAAATATACTTAACATTAGATTTACCAGACCAGTCATTTTGAATGTTTCGAAGCTTTCATTTTGCATAATTTGTTACTGATTAATAGTTCAACTTTCAATTCCATTAGAGAATAATAATCCATAGCATAAAATTCCATTATAGAATCCATAATCCAACCCATACATGAGGCTTTTCCTAATGCATGGTAAGTAGGACTAGTTAATGTGACTGAAAGTTTTATTATAATTAGTAGCAACTTAGTGTAAAATGAAAGTTTAGAAATAGTTGAAAACGGCCTGTAAATCTAGCGTTAAATCTCGTAGTTAGGCATATTGCTCCTTTGTTGAAACAACGTCACAACTCAAAAAAATTACAATTTATCATTTAGCAGTATTGGGATAATTGCAATAATAATTGCAATTACTCTGTAGTAATAACTGAAAAATCATAATTTTCGAGAAATGCCGTTATTGCAGTAAATGCGCAATATCAAACAACTGCCTAAAAATGCTCACCTTTAGATCAGTACTATATTAAAATTAAACAAGAAGTTCCGTCTAGAACTATACGAGCCTACTTTCCCGTATAAACCAAATTCAAATTTATAATCTAGCTATCTCTTTCTCTCTCTTTCTTATTTATCTTTAGTTCTAATTATTGAAAACAACTTAGCTTTTAACGGATTTAACAACTAACCTTTTTCAACGGATAATACATATTCATTCACTCACTCATTCATTCTTTCATTTATTCAGCCATGCATTTATTCATTCATTCGTTACCTCATTCAAGTGTTTATTCATTCATTTACGCATTCATGTATTTATTCACTCATTGAGTCACCGAGAAATATCCTTGAAAATCCCGATCAAAAAATTTCATAGCAAAATAGGCTCGTAAGTTCTGGATAAACTTTCTATTTCTACATGTTCTACGTTATAAGAGCTTTCCGATAAAGTTTGTTCCAAGCAAATCGGTCCGTTAGATCAGGATTTATATAGGGTTGAAATTTCCCCGTAAGCTCTGTGTTAATTTTTTGAACTGTTCAAAAATGAACAAAAACTGTTCAAATCAATATTTCACGCCGAGAACTTCTTCCAGTGAGCTTGTTGATTGGAACTTGGATCTTGTACCCAGAGTTTACATAATTTGCTTCATTTTCGCCCATAGGCGCTAATGTTAAAATTTTTTGAACTGTTCAAAATTGAACAAAAAATTATTCAAATCGAAAAGTAAAATATGGAAATGAGATGTCCTCGCCGAGATCTTTCGAATGCAAAAAGAATTTTTCCAATCGGACAATTCGTTCAAAAGTTATTAGGGGGGGGACAGACCGGCAGACCGACAGACCGACAAACAGACAGACCGACAGACAGACAGACCGACAGACACACTTTTTCCCCATCTCAATACCCTACTTTCAAATTTTTTATTTTTCAATCTTTATTTAATTACTTCACTTATTTTTGACTTTTCTTGATTTTTAACGATATTTTCATGATACATTAAGCCTTCTTTCATGCTTTATTATTATTTTTTTTTTACTTTTACGGGAAAGTAGGCTAAAAAATACAACATTAAAATATTTTTTGCTGTTAAACCTATTTCAAAAAAAAAAAAAGCCCAAACCAATTCGTAGAAGCTTTATTTCTAGATGAATTTGATGGGGCGTTTTTCCCTTAGGTAATGCGTTACTGAATCTCGTTTCCTGAAGGCAAACTCCAGCTGTGTGTTTGGTTGTTCATGTTGCCATTCTAACAATAACAAATGAAGTTCTGCCTTTGGGTGGTTGTCTCACTCCAATTTACGCAACCCAAATCTCTGAGAACTGGGTAATTGATTTCGGAAACCACGCAATAGTCATAGCATTGCACAAGCCTACGATGCTCATGTGTTTAAGATTTTCATGATTGATTCTTGTACACTGAGTCTGAAAATGACCTTTTTTATCTCCCGGCCCCCATACACACCGTGATTTTTTAATAATTGCAACTTTCAAACTTCTCTTGCAATTACTTTTTCACCCCGGAAAAATAGCTGCAAAATAAGAGTGTCAGCCCGACAGAGCTCCTAAGATTGAGTTCGGTGGCCCTTTCAAACTATTTAATCTTTTAGAACATGCTGCATAAATACAAAAAAAATATAGCATGGTCCACGGAGTTGAAGGTTCAGTTTTTTGAATTTATATTTGGACTATTTTCTAGAAAATATGGATGCCGTTTGAGAAAAGTACTGTACTCAAAAATTTTAATTTAATTCAAGTAAAGTTATTATTATTATTTTGTCTGATTTTTTACCAGAAGTATGTCGTAAGAAGAATTACACGAAGTACATTATTTTTTCACTTTAATAATTTTTACGTATCAGAAAATCCTCACTGACAGAAGTTTTTGAAATGCCGGCACAAAAAGGATTACTGTAAAGCAATAGCATTAGGTAAATAGAAAACCATCTTATCATCTTATGCGCTAAAACTATGATCCTCATGTACTTGAAAAGAAATACATTTTATCCATTAAATAAATCCTACTGCTCATAGTATAAAGATTTCCTCCCACACAATTTAAAAATAAAGGTATGAATTTCGCAAATACATGTCACGTATAATTTTCTTTAAATGTTCAAAGTTAATTTAAAATATATATCGCAAAAGAAATAAATATTTGAAAGAATTTGTGGGTAATGTGTATCTGATGCATTAATTTACTATCAATATTTTGTGCAAAATCATCTGCTTTTCATACTATGCAATATAATAGACAGTACTTAATTTTTTGTTCCTCAACATATGTCCAGACCATCTCCTTTGTTTTTGTACCGCATGCGTGTATTTTATCTACTCACACGCATACACACACACGCACATATAGAGATATATATATAATATGTGTGTGTGTGTATTCTCTAAAAGAAAAACTGCTGTAAAATCCAATTTTTATGCCACTATGAGACTTTTCAAGAAATGTTTTTACTAGCATTTTGGTAAAGGTACTGCATAATATTCATCTCATTTTGTTCAATTTTATCTATGTGTGCTCCCAGTCTAATAGCATTCCCCCCTCAAAAACCTGAAATTTTGCTTTGTGAACAGTAACCTTTTTTTTTACTATTGTACTAAAAATTTTTGCTTTTTAGTTTCCTCTAAAATGTTCATTCACTAAACTAGTTATAAAGAAAATAGCTCTTGTTTTTCCTCCTTTCTGTTAATGCTCAGTACATTTCTTTTTCTTCTTCTTTTGTACAATCGATTGTCCTTTCTCACCAAACATTTTCATCTATTCTTCACCCACCACCTTCATATTATACTCAGTAAAAGCATATTTATATAGTTTTTTTAATTATTTATTTTCTTTTTAACCTTACGATCCAATTTCAAATATAGGGGTGCCTTGGTTTTAGAACAGTTTAAAGTATTGAGCATCGGTAATTTTCACAAGAACTTCCAAAGACATCTCACATAAAATGTCGCATTAAATTAAATATTTAATTTAGATGGAGGAGACTTCACAACATATTTGTTGAATTTCATGCACCTACTCTGAAATAATCTATAAATTCAGTTTTGGCGCCTCAAATCAAAATGATATTTGAGAAATTATAGGCCGTTTTCTTCTAACTAGTGGAGCAAGTCTTTTTTTTTTTCTTTTTTTGCCTAAGAAAGTTATCACAACTTTTTTTTTTTCGAACTACTTTTATGAGTAGCAAATAACTTGAACCCAATCTTTAACATATTTCTGCCATTAAATATTAAAAAAGAGTATTTTAAAATATTAAAGATCTCAGTCGGTAGCAAGTAATGCTAATATAATGTTAGTCTGTGTAGTTATGGAAAATGACAAGGGTTATTTATTTTATTCTTTATTACAATATAATTTTGTAAAGAAAGTACCCGAATAGATCCCTAGAGATATAATCCAGATAAATCCTCAGGATATTTCAGCTGCAGTAACACGAGAAATCTTACCAATTCGTATTGATGTTGTGAACAGATGATCAGATTTTCAGAATGGAAAAACAGATAAGGAAAATATTTCCAAAAAAGTAGTCTTCTTTGTAAATGTTGTTTCCCTTTCTACAACTTTAGTTTGAAACCTCAAAAAAAATTCCTTTTTACGTTTTCGAAGACTAGCTCATGTTTCTATTTTCTCCCTTCATTCATATTTAATGCCTTAAAGGGCCAAAAAAAAAAAAAAAAAATTGTCTTTAAAATTTTGTCATATTTTTCTTCTTTTTAACCTATTTTCCCGTAATAACAAAATATAAATAAATAATGTATGAAGAAAGGCTTAATGTAAGGTAAAATATCGTTAAAAATAAAGAAAGTCAAAAATAAGTGAAGTAATTAACACTAGATTTACCAAGACGGTTTTAACCATTTAAAAAAATTTTGGCTTACTCCAAGTTGCTACTAATTATAATAAAACTTTCAGTCACATTAACTTGTCCGACTTATCGTGTATTAAGAAAAGCCAATGCAATTGAAAGTTACACAATAATCAGTAACAAATTATGCAAAATGGAAGCTTCGAAACAGTCAAAATGGCTGATCCGATAAATCTAGTGTTAAATAAAGATTGAATTTAAAAAAACTGAATATAGGGTTTTAAGATGGGGAAAATGTGTCTGTGGTACCTCCATAAAGATTTTGAATGTATTCCGATATTGATTTTAAATACAAATTTTCTTGCGATAGGATTAGGAATTTGTTCAGTAACACAAACTCTTTAAACTCTTTCTCAAAAAAGGAAAATCATCTCAAACATGAAATATTGAGCATTCTTATCGCTTACAAAACACAACACTATTCTTGATTTCTGTTTTCCTGGAAAATCCTTGATGTATAACCAACAATTTATTCAAAAAAAGTGTACATTTTAAAATGAGGGGTACGTATTACTACACGGACTTCGTAAAAGAGACTGCACAGTTTCTGCATGAGAATATGGATGGGCTTAAATAATTATTAATTGGTATAAAATAGACAAACAAGCACAAAAATTCAATTCAATAAAAATGGAAAAACACTTATCTTTTATATGACTTTCAATTGAATGATAATAAATAAAAACAAGAAGTTTCGTCTAGAACTATACGAGCCTACTTTCCCGTATACTAGCCCCAACTTCAAGTTTATATTCTAGCTATATATATCTCTCTCTTTCTCATTTTTCAACGGTTAATACATTCACTCTTTCAGTAATTCATTTACTTACTCATTCATGTATTTATACACTCATTTAATTATTTTTTACTTTTATTCACTAATTTATTCATTCATTCTTTTCTTCATTCATTTATTCACTCACTCATTCATTCATTAAAAAATATCCATAATAAATTCCGATTCAAAAATTTCATATGAAAATAGGCTCGTTTAGTTCCTGTTGAGCTTCGTATCTGTACATGTTCAACATCATAACATCTTTCCGATCAAGTTTGTTCCAAGCAAATCCGTCGGTTAGATCAAGATTTATATAGGATTGAATATTCGCCCTTAGGCGTTATGAAATTTTTTTTTTTTTTTTTTTTTTGAACTGCTCAAAAATGAAAAAAAAAAAATGTTCAAATTAATATTTCATCACGAGAGCTTCTGCCAATAAGCTTGTATATATCAACTTGGATCTTGTGCCCAGAGTTTACATAATTTGCCAATAGGCGCTACATTAAATTCTTTTGAACTGTTCGAAATTGAACGAAAAATTGTTCAAATCTAAAAGTAAAATATGGGAATGAGATGTAATCACCGAGAGCTTTCGAATGCAAAAAAAAAAAAAAAAAATCTTTCGAATCGGACAATTCCCTCAAAAGTTATTATGGGATGGGTTGACAGACAGACACATATTTTCCCCATCTCAAAACCGAACTTCCAAATTTGTTATTTTTCGATCTTTATTTAATTACTTTACTTATTTTTAACTTTTCTTCATTTTTAACAATATTTTTACGGTACATTAAGCCTTCTTTCATACTTTAATTTTACTTTTACGAAAAAGTAGCCTAAAAACGAGTTTAAACCAATATTTGTAGACGCAATTGTAATATGCTTATGCTCATGTATAATTTGGCATATAATTTGGTTCTCTGTGTTACCGTAATAGCATTCGCATCTTAGGCAAAGTTTGGCCCTGTTATATCAATTTTTCTATTACTATTTTTATTTTTTTATTATTTTTTTGTATTAAATGTTTTATTACATTCTCTTAGTTTCTCCTTAATAATGATGCGTATTTATCACAATTATGCATACTCTGAAAATAGCGTTGAAATGAGTAAAAACACTTTTGTTGCTTCTATGGTTTTCTGTGTTCCAAACCAGTACAAGATAGAAAGTAAACTGAAACAACGTAAAATACGCACACATTTTAAAAAAGGCTGTAGACACATGTTTCGAAGTTGCAAGGAACCCGTTTTTCAATGCAAAAGAAATGAACTTCTATATGAAAAATGTCGAACTAAAACTTCATTTGGTTAAGTTCATTTAAGAGTTACATAAGTAAACATACTGAAGGAGTATTAGGTTAGGCGGAAAATATTGAATGTACCGCTGAAATAAAAATTTTTAAAAAAGTGTTACATCAGTTAGAGTACCGTCGCAATTCTCAAGAAACTTTGAACGGAACCGTTGGGTTAATATCTACGATAAAAGATAAAATATACACAAATCAAGTTATTTATCCAGGTAAAATTTGTATGCCCAGGTAAACAATAAAAATTAAAAAAATTAAAAAAAAAAAAAAAAAAAAAACAAATAGAACCAACTTTAAATTAAAAATTACCCTAAAAAGTGAAAAAAAAATCAATTGTTTAAACAACATCGATTCGACTACTAAATATAATTTTTGAAGACTGCAAAATTATGACGGTCTAATAATCAATTATACCATGCGTTATTACATTGAAACTGTTGCAAACTCTGGGGCATTTATATTTGTAATTGTTTCATGATTACAAAAGATTTAATCTATCATAATTTTGCCCCGACTTCAAAAGTTATAAAATTATGTTTAAAAGTCGTATCTATTTTGTTTAAAGAATTAGTTTTTTTTTTTTTTTTTTCACTTTTTAGCGCAATATTTAATTTGAAGTCGATTCTTTCTTTCTTTTTTTTAACTTTTTTTTTTAATTTTACTTTTTTTAGTGCAAATACATTTTTATATGATTACTCTATTTTAAAAAAACTTATCAAATGGCACACCCATTTTGAATGACTGTCCCTGAAAAATAATCATTAGCGTGTCAAATTACATTCTGAAGTTGATTTTAAAAAGTCCAAAACAGACTGAATGAATTTAATTTTTCTTCAGAAAAAGTCTTCACCGAAACTCTTATTATAATTGTGCTTTAGTATTACTGCTTAATGGCAACAAACTTTTTTTAACAATGAGTTTTATATTTATTACCTAATAATTTACTCAGCAAAGAAATATCAAGGCAAGCCTTTCCAATTAAAAGAAAAATAGTCATGTTGTTGTTGATGTTGTCGTATCCTCGTGCGAAGCGAGAAAGAATTATTTCGCTGCTTTTGAATCTAACGGGGGCAGGAGTCCGACTTCCGCCCCTTTTTATGTGATCTCTTAATTTTTTGAATCATCTCCCAGATGAGAGACCGTCACCTGGGGTCTCTTTTGGGATTTCGGATAAAAAATAAAAATAAATAAATAAAAAAACAGGCATTGAATTGAAAAATTCATTCTTTTAGAAATCGATTAAAACATTTAGATATAAATATGAAAAATCAATGTTAAAAACACTGAATACCAGTTAAAAATTGCAGTCACGTCACCAGGAACTCAGATTTTGTCGCATGTTTCTTCTTCGAATGCTTACATTTTTGCAACGAAAGAAGAGTTCCTGAAACACGTATTTGCAATTTTTATTGCTATATTAAGTTTCTAACATTTTTTTTGCGAAAAAATATACGTTCTTTACTTTACATTTAAATATACTTATTTGTAAAACAGAAATCTCATTAGTTCAGGTGCAATCGATTCGGAATGCTTCATATTTACTGGTTTGAACTTTTATCAACTGAGTTGAGCTTTGAATATCATGCCTCAAGTAATGAAAAGTATCTCTAATTTGGTCCATTAAGGTAGATTAACTGAGCTACGGTAATTAAGAGAGATTGCTATTGCCTGACGTATATTATTTACGCATAGCAAAATTAGTTGTCATGGTAACTTCTTACATTTTGCTGAAAGAGACTACGCGCAAATATCTTAAATACTGAAGGAGACATCAAGTTTTTGTCTTGTCCAATTACTTATTAGTTTTATTTTCTATTTTGTCTCAAATGAAAAAATAATTTTAGCAGTTTATTCCAAAAAGGAAACAACCCTTTAAAACATAAATTTTTCAGCAGATAGAAAATACTTATTTATGAAAATTTGGAAAACCTTACTGGTTTGACCTTTTAGTATTTCAGTTTGGTAGATAATAGCAATATAAATGTATTTAATTAAAACGTTTTCTGATTAATTGTGACATAAAATTAAGAAGTTTAAACTGATAACTTCCGTTTCCAAACTGTAGTTGTCACCTTTTCAAAATAAGCGATTCAATTGTAGATATAACTAAAACGTTTTCTGATTAATTGTGCCGTAAAATTAAGAAGTTTAAACTGATAATTGTTCAGTTTCCAAACTGTAGCTGTCACCTTTTCGAAATAAACGATTTAATTGTAGATATAACTAAAATGTTTGTCTTCGTATGGGAAATGGATATGGTGGAAACAACGTCGTAATTCATAAATGTTCAAAACAAATTCCATACAATTGTTTTGGGGTTACAAGGAGTCCCTTTGTCAGTGAGAAAGAAGTAAACTTTAGGGCTGCAAACCATATGATTGACATAAACATATGTTTTTTCTTCCATTTCCTATTTGGAGATACATTGACGAAAACATATATTACACGTACGAAAAACGAGAGGCAAAAGTCTCATTGCTTTTTGTGCCTCGTATTTCACCAACTGCGGGGATTAGGGCAAAACTTTCTTGGGGATGAGTTAGTTTTATTTAGTAAGACCTAGTGTATCTTACTGCAAGACGAGGAAAGATGAAAATTATGCCACTTTAATAAATACGGAAGGAAAATATCAGTTGCAAGGGATTTTATTTTTACAGCAATGCGTGTTGGTCAATCCCTAAAAGAATTTTTTCGTGCAATATTTTTACCATTAGAGTTTAAGTTTTAGGTCTCAATAAATGATCTTAGGAAATCTAATGAAATAAATTTGTGAAAGATGTTCATTAGAATTTGATCACATCAATAAATATTTTTTATTTATTTATGTGCATAAAGTGCGAACTACTTTTTCTTGCCTTTAAAAGAATTTACCGATTCTGAAAGATTTCTAATATGGCCGTCTAAGGACCCTCATTTTTGGATATAAAATCAAAGATAATAAACAAATATTTCATATCATTTTCAAGCATCTCATATTTTAATGAAAACTAGAGCACCCACACGGTAATGCCCGTGCTAAAAGTTTACAGAAGGTCATCTGTGGCGTGGCGTTTGAGAAGGGCGCCAATCTTTCAATACGCTAAATGCCTATTGACGTAGAAAACATGTTCCCGGAACGATTCCCCCCCTCTCCGCTCCCACAAAAAAAAAATGAACTAAAACCCCTCTACGGCTAGAAGAAAAACCATCCGAAAAAAGCTGCCCTTGCTAAAAAAGGAGTTCCCCTCTCCCCCAAAAGACCTTCATTTGTTATCCAGAAAACACAGTCCCACAACACCTTCAATTACCAAAATAATTCTCCGTGCTAGAAGCTTAAAAGAAGCACCTTCTCACCACCCTCCATCCTTCCCGAGAATAAAAATAATTTATGTTTAGTCTAACAAAAAGGAAACCTCCCTTTATCTACTTGAATTAAATCTGACTTTCGCCACCTCTGGATCTGCTTACGCAGTTCCTTTGGGTCTCTAAGCAATCCAAGCTCGCTTCGCTCTCTTAGTGGACACCAAAATATTTACACTATTCTGCCTGAAATAATGTTCCAAAGATATGTATTAGATAAATTTTGAGAAATACTTCATTTATAGATTTTTAAAAGAGTTTTTTTTTCTTTTTGATATAAGTTTTGCATTACATAATTTCTAATTGCAAACACGCAACTTTACCATTTTCTAAGACCAGTATGTAAGGAAACTTTTCTGGAGTAAAATTAGGGGAAAGTATTTTTAACCGACTTCACACAAGGAAGGAGGTTATACATTCATACTGTATGTATCGTTTTTTTTTTTTTGTTTTTTTTTTTGTATTTTGTTTGTTTTTTCGCTCATAACTTCTCACCGGATCAACCGACTTTCATGATTTTTTTTAATCGATCGAGGGTGGTTTCTCATAGGTCCTGTACCTTCGTTTGACCCTGTTCGATAATTAGAAAAGAAGTTATGGGCAAAAATGTGGTTTTTTTTTTTTTTTTTCATCCATAACTTTCGACTAAATGAACCGATTTTGATGATTTTTTCTTTAATCGATAGAGATTCGTCTAACTCAAATATTGCAGATCAATTTAACTACATTTGTTTCTTAGAAAAAACGTTACGGGCGAAAAATAAGTATTTTTTATTTTAATTGGAAAGGCTTGGCGTGATTTTTCTTTGTTGGGAAATCTATTAATAAATATAAAAGTCACTGTTAAAAACATGTTTGGTGTCATGGGCTATAATATTAAAAGAAATTACTTCAGTTTGACTGAAGGCTGTGGCAAAAATTAATCCAATCAGTTTGTTTGTTAAAATCGACTTCAAAAGGAAATTTATCATACAAATGATTAGTTTTTAGTGCCATTAATTCAAAGAAGTTTTGCCCTTTGATATGGATTTTTTAAAAAATAGAGTATTTATATACAAAATGTATTTACACTAAAAAGAATAAAATAAAATAATTTTTATAAAAAAACAGAACCGACTTCAAATTATAAATTGCGCTAAAAATTGAAAAATAAATTCATTCTTTAAACAACATCGATGTGACTTTTAAACATAGTTTTAGAAGTCGGTGCAAAATTATGAGTTTAATTACCATTATACCACTTGCTACTTCATATTGGAACTGTTGCTAATTCTGCGAAAATATATATATTTGTAATTGGGGGATTCATGATTACAAAAGATTTTATCTATCCTAATTTTGCACCGACTTCTAAAACTGTTTAAAAGTCACATCGATGTTGTTTAAAGAATGAATTTATTTTTCACTTTTCAGCGAAATTTATAATTTGAAGTCGGTTCTGTTTTTTTATAAAAATTATTTTATTAGATTTAACTTACTAATTACTATATACGAGGGCTATCCAGAAAGTCGGTTACGTTTTGGCATATATTGAAAACGAAGTACAAGAAAAAAATTTTATTATATACATTTGAAAGTGGCACTAAAATACTATTTTTCTACTTAGTCTCCATTTAAATTTTGACACTTTTCATAGCGGTGAACCAGTTTTGAAATTCCCTTGTTGTAGAATTCTGCCGCATGAGACGTAAAACGACTGACTTTTGTGTAACTATTTCATGCAACAAACTTTTTGAAATTTGTGGAAAACTACATGATAGCTCTGTTATTGTGAACCGATGGTCTTCTTTAATTTTCTCATCGACTTTAGAGGCAATTTAATCGGTCACAATGCTTGGCCGTTCACTTCGTTCTATGTCGTGCACATTAGTTCGGCCATTTTTAAACCTAATGCACCATTGACGCACTCCGCCTTCAGTGATCACATCGTTCCCATAAACTTCACAGAGTTGGCGATAAATCTCAATTGTTTTATTGTTCTTAGCCAACAAAAACCGTATCACCAACCGCACTTCACAGGTTGCAGGATTTTCAATAGCGGCGCACATTTTAAAGTAGTATTGTACGGGAACGAGCAGCAAGAGTAATCTCTCACTAGCACGGCTTGATAGCCACTGAACAGACGAACGCTCTGATGCTGATACCAAGATGGTCGCGATAGCCTCGCCCCTAGCATCTACAGAGCAAAACGTAACCGACTTTCTGGATAGCCTTCGTAGTTCATGTTGCATAAGTAGGTACTTCTCCGTTTCAAAGGACCGTTAAAAAATCGCCAAATAGTGGCGGCATTGATGCTTTATTAATTGGGTTGTGAATTGGAGTTTGATTTGGCGAAAAAAGAAACGTCGCCAACGGCTTCCTAATTTGGTTTGCCCAAAGAAATTTTACCATCGCGAGCGGCGAAAGCGGAAAAGTACCCATAAGTGTGCAACTTTTCTCATTTCTGAGAAGTGTGCATCACAGTGAGCACTTAAATACCTTTCTGTCATGCAAGCTATGTATAATTTAATTTTTGTTATCTTCATACATAACAAAATATATGAAACATGATCATTCAACATCACATCAGCATTAAGTAAATACTATATTTACTAAAAGAGAGAACTCACTTTGCGAATAGCATATTTCAAAATGAGTAAAAACAACGTTAAATAAGGCGGTCAAGGATCAAAATGATGCCATTCTGCCACTTTAACCTTTGACTTGCGTCGTTTCACGTTGTTTTTACTCATAATATAGCTAATATAAACATGGTGCCAAAATAAACCCTCATTACATGTTGCAACTTGTGTCATTTTCTTAGGGAAATTTTCTTACAAGAATCTTTCTGCAGTAATATTAGTTTAGAGGGTAAAAAAACTTACCTATATGTACTTGTTTCAAACAGTAAACAAACGGATTGTTGCCAACCGTGAAAAACAAATAAAGGCCCTTTTTTAACCGCACATTAACGTTTCATATATATAGATGATTTGAATTTTTTATGTCGAAAATTCGTGGAAATAATTTGTAAACGGTACAGAATTTTTAATTTAAAAATCTTCTCTTCAAAGCAATATTCCTCCAGATAAAAGAATGTCATCATTTTCTATATTTTCCAAGCACCGAATATCTCTTGTTACAGCAAACCTTTTATGGAAATGATTTCCTCATTTTGAAATGTGTTGTTGCTAAAAGTTTAATACCATATTACGTAAACATAATCAGATTTAATGAAATTAAGAAACGATAAGCATAATTAAATTAGAAAAAAATGGCTAAAGAGATGAGTTAAGCTTAAATGCAAAAGGCATCTTTTTTTCCTCTCCCCACATTTGCTGTTTTTAATTGCTGTAGCAAGCCTTTATATTTATGTTATTCAGTCTTTGATCAGAATACTAGACACATTAGAATTCTTCAACTAAAAATTTAATTAATAGGAATGTAATATGCATGTGCAATTTACTTCATTACGTATGTACTATAACCAGTAGCGCATCTAGTAGTTTGCTTTCGGGGAAGAGGAGAGGGGGATCAGGACTAGGAATTCATGGGATAATGAGTTTGATGGACATCGGATATCCGGTTTCCTGATCTGTTGGAATCGGGTATCCCCGGATCTTAATTCTTTCAGTAATGGATGTATCTCCTCAAAAAACAACCCTGTTGTAAAAATTTGCCCGCCAAGAAAACCTTAAACTCTTATCCGCAAAAAGAACCCTTTCATGCAACACCCTCGGCCGTAAAACGCTATGATATCCAATTTGCCCGCCATGTATCTTCTTCTCAAAAAAAAAAAAACTCTCGTCCGCGTAAAAATTTTTCAATGCAGTTTGGCGGGAAGCTTTTTGTTCACCAAGCAACCTCCTCTTTTTGCAAAGCTTCCCGCCAAACAGTTATGGTGTTGGAGTTGCAGACACTGAATTTATCAGTTATGAGAGAGCACTGGAGTCATCAATTACCAAAATAAACTTTATTATCACATAACAGAAAATCAAAACAATGGAGCGGCACAGATGCATGTGCATAGCTCGCTGACAGACTCGGAACTGTTTTCGTAATGGCTACGTCACTGATGACGAAACCGAAAGCTGATGGCAGTGCCACCTAAGGGTGAGAACGGTTCACTACAGAGTATCCCCCCAGTGACGGAGGAACGATACAACCTTAAAAAATAATGGGGCAGAGTAACAATGTGTTGCACAAATATTACACAATGCGATACACTGCTGAACAAAAATTGATGATGAAACACAATGCTTGAACATAATATGCAAAGTACAGTACAGAAAATGCAATACACAATGCAAATACAACATACTATAAACAATCAATGAACATGAAATTAAATGATATATTCTTTTACAAGAATCTTAGGGAAATTCACGCGCCGGCCTGATCTGGTAATAGTTGATTTTTCATTCAATTGTGGCAATTCCTTTGCGGTAACTTTTAAAGGTGCAGGAATTTGTTGTGGTTCCTCTGAAATTTGAAAAGCAGGTTTAACTCTATCAATTGATACAGTACTACGTTTGCCATTTAGCTCTATGACAAATGTTTTGTCTGAACGTTCTATTACCAAATGAGGTCCGGTGTATGGAGGTGTTAATGCTGGTTTTATGCTGTCTGTGCGCAAGTAAATATGAGTACAGTTGTGCAATGATTGGTGCACAAAAATAGGTGGTTTGCCATGACGGACAGGTGAAACAGGAGTTAAATCATTCATCATGCGTCTGAGTTGTGCAACATAATCCTCTGTTGGTGAGGTTGGAGTGTTACTACAGTTTAGAATGTCCGATGGCAGTCTCAGAGTAGTACCATATACAAGTTCAGCAGGTGAAGCATTAATGTCACTCTTAATGGCAGAACGTATGCCAAGCAACACTACTGGTAAAATTTCTGACCATTGGGGTGTATTGTGGGCCATAAGGGCGCCTTTTAAATGGCGGTGGAAACGTTCAATGATTCCGTTCGAAGATGGATGGTAACTTGTGGTATGTATCTTATTTGTTCCAAGGATGCAAGTAAGTTCTCTGAATAATTGGGACTCGAAATTTCGCCCTTGATCAGTTGTAATCGTAGCTGGACATCCGAACCGAGATATCCAATTGTTAATGAGGGCTTTACAGGTAGTCACAGCTGTCATATCTTTAGTTGGTATGACTTCTGGCCATCGAGTAAATCGATCGATTATGGTCATACAGTACTGATAACCATCCGATACTGGAAGAGGGCCAATGAAGTCGATGTGTATATGTGAGAATCTGGCATCAGGTGATGAAAAAGTGCCTACTGGGGATTTAGTGTGCCTATGGATTTTAGCACGTTGACAGTTTTGACAAGATTTCACGGCGTTTTTAATGAATTTGTACATATGAGGCCAAACGAACCTTTTTGATATCATTTTAGATGTTGCCGAATAACCTGGATGAGAAAGATTGTGAATGTGGTTGAAAACCAGTGTACGGTAAGATTCCGGGATGAAAGGACGGGGTGTACCTGTACTAAGGTCACAATAGAGAGTAACATTCTCTAGGGGAAAATAATGTTTTTGCAATTTAAGAGTTGTTGAAGATTGGGAAAGGAAATTTTGAAGTTCTGGATCCTGAAGTTGTTCTTGTGATAATTTATTAAAGTCAAGATGGGTGAGTGCAATTTCGTCGATCTCTACCCTTGATAAGGCATCCGCCACAATGTTATCAGATCCTTTGATATGCCGTATGTCTGTAGAAAATTGGCTTATGAAATCCAGTTGGCGCAACTGACGGGGTGAACATTTGTCAGGTTTCTGCTTGAAAGCATAAATAAGAGGTTTCTGGTCAGTAAATATTGAGAAATCTCTAGCTTCAAGCATATGCCTGAAACGTTTAATAGATGTATACACAGCTAAAAGTTCCCTGTCGTAGGTCGACCAATTACGCTGACTTTTAGAAAGTTTGACGGATAGAAATGCAATAGGTTCCCATACATTATTATTATTTTGCATGAGAGTACTACCAACTGCAAAATCTGAAGCATCACACCAGAGACTTAAACGGGCACCAGGAATTGGATGCTTTAATAATGTGGCATCCGTAAGCGCCTGTTTAGCAGCGAGAAAAGCTGATTCTGCTTCATCAGTCCAATGAAGAGGTATCTCAGATTTTGTGGAAGAACGAGGGGATTTTTTACTATTTTTATGACCCTCCAAAAGTTGTACTAGTGGTGCTAAAATATGTGCAGCTTTTCTTAAAAATCTACGATAAAAATTATACATTCCAAGAAATCGACGTAATTGAGTTAGATTTTCGGGTCTAGGAAATTTTACAATGGCCTCAACTCTATCAGGGAGCGGTGAAAGTCCTTCCGCAGAAACCTTAAAACCAAGAAATTCTATATGCGGTACACCTAAAGTACATTTGGACGGCTTAATAGTAAGACCATAATAATTTAGTCTTTCAAAAAGAGCTTTAAGATGTTTAAAATGCTCTTGTTTATTTGCAGATGCGATTAAAATATCATCTATAAAAGCATAAACACCCTCTAAACCACGAGTAACTTGATCAATAAATCTTTGAAATGTACTGCTGGCGTTGCACAAACCAAATTGCATCCGAGTACTTTCGAAGAGACCGAAAGGTGTACAAATTGCTGTTTTATGCACATCTTCGGAAGCAATCGGAATTTGGTGGTAAGCCTTAACCAAATCTATGTGTGAAAAAATTGTTGTTCCGTGAAGTTCACTGGTGAAGTCAAGAATTGAAGGAATTGGATATTTATCTTTTTTTGTCTGCGCATTTAAAGCACGATAATCACCAACCGGTCGCCAGTCTTGACTTCCCTTTTTTGGAACCATGTGCAATGGAGAAGCATAGTTAGAAGTAGATGGCCGCATATGACCTAAATCTAACATATGTTGAAATTCCATTTTAGCAATTTTGAGCCGGTCCGGAGCCAACCGACGTGGTTTAGCAAAAACTGGAGGACCGAAAGTATCGATATGATGAATAACATCATGCTTAACAACTTGGTTTGCACAAGGCTGTGTTACAATATCAGGAAAATCATATAAAAGTTTATGAAAGTCATTTTCAATATTTACAGTTTTTACAGAAAATATATCAGTAGCATTAATGTGAGCATGCGATTTTATTTTAGTACACATATCAAATAACGTCCGATTTCTTAAATCGGGTTTTAAATTGAAATGATGTAAAAAATCAGCACCAATAATTGCAGTAGAAATATTGCAAATAAAAAATGGAAATACGAACTTTTTCCTTAAACCTAAATCAAGTGAAAGGAGTTTCTGACCAAATACCTGAATTGGTGTCCCATTTGCAGCTGTAAAAATTTGAATTGGCTTTAAACTACGTTCATTTTTTGTAGCAGGGAGAAGGGAACAGTCACTCCCAGTATCTATTAAAAATTGTATATTTTGTTCTCTATCGCGAACAAACAGGCGACGAGAATTGCGAGGCATGGTGTACGTCGCCGCTACGCCAGCCGGTTCGTGTTTTCCGTGTAAGAGCACGGCTGCTTACATTTTGTCGCTTTGTCTTTAAAGGTACGATGATACCAACAAATGTCCTGTGCGCCAGCAGGTGGATTGGAATTTCGTGACCGCGAGTTATACCTACTGCGAGATGAACTGCGGTATCTTTTAAGAGCGGCAACTTCTTTTCTGAGATGTTTAATTTCAGCAAGCAATGTCGAAGATAGTTCCGATGATTCAGCGGGAGCCGATCTGGTTGTAGCGTTGACTTGCAGTGGTGTAATGTCCATGATTTTGTCAGCTACTTCGGCAGCCTTTTCCGGAGTCAATGGGTCGATGGACGCTAGGATGGTCTGAATATTGCTAGGTAATTGCTGCAGAAAAAGTTCCAACAATAAGGAGTCACTTACTTTGTGTGAAGTGGCCCGCCGTTGCATCAAACGTAACAGTTCGGACGGCTTTCTATCACCGAGCTGTTCGCCAGCCAATAAACGCCGAATTTCTTGGGTCGACGATTCGCCGCATCTGGCTATCACTGCTTCCTTCAGTTTCAAGTAAGGGTCGGTAGAATCAGGAGTTAAAATAATATCCCGAACTAGAAGAGCAATATCCGGCGGTAAACTTGCAACGCAGTGATTATATTTGGTTTTACTCTCTGTAATCGGTTTAGGTGAAGCCAGTTCGAATGTAGATTCGACCATTGAAAACCAGAGTTGCGGATCAGTAGAAATAAAGTTTGGAATTTTTACCGCTGACACAGCGTCCGCCATTTCTAGAATCAAAACTAATTCGTCTAACAAAAGAAGAGGATATTTCACAGAAGGATTTAGTTCACTTCCAGAGTCACCATTATGGTGTTGGAGTTGCAGACACTGAATTTATCAGTTATGAGAGAGCACTGGAGTCATCAATTACCAAAATAAACTTTATTATCACATAACAGAAAATCAAAACAATGGAGCGGCACAGATGCATGTGCATAGCTCGCTGACAGACTCGGAACTGTTTTCGTAATGGCTACGTCACTGATGACGAAACCGAAAGCTGATGGCAGTGCCACCTAAGGGTGAGAACGGTTCACTACACAGTATTAAAAACTTCTTACGCCGACGAGAGTTTTTTTTTTTTTTTTTTGAGAAGAAGATACATTGCGGGCGAATTGGATATCATAGCGTTTTACGGCCGAGGGTGTTGCATGGAAGGGTTCTTTTTGCGGATAAGAGTTTAAGGTTTTCTAGGCGGGCAAATTTTTACAACAGGGTTGTTTTTTGAATAGATATCACATCTTTTTGCATCGACTGTTTTATTTATAATTCAAGCAACTTTAAGTAGAGTTGAACTCTCCCGCTCATCTTGAGGATAGAGTTTTATGCGAACACAAGGAAACTATTTGCCAAGAACATGCAAATTAAGTGATAGAATGTTCTAGGAATTTCCAGAGTTAGATGATACGATAATTTTTAAAGTATTTGCTAATCTACCCCCGCCGGGTTTCTATCTAGCGAGTTGAGGCTCTGAAACGTGAGAGCGGAACCACGCGGCAACCGAGACTTGTTAAATTTGACTTCACAACGATATTAATGTTTTAATATATATTCAGTTATTGTTCTGTTTGTATTATTTTTTGTAACATATTTTAAGTGTATGATATATAAAAAGAAAAAGGTTTTCTGCTATTGACTTATGTTTAAATTATTAGCGTATGTAAAAAAAAAAAATAAAAAATAAAAATGCATTTCTTAAAAGGACTTATATTTTAATTATTTATATTTCATTATTTTTTCACATACAAAATAACTTAAATAAATGTATGTAGTTAAAAAATATAAAAATCAACGCCAGATACCCCCAGTGGGCCGTGATACGGGGGATGAAATCACATTTTTGAGGGGAATTTGGTCGAGACAGGCATCATCGGATTCGGAATTTTCCGGGGAAGACGTATCGCCCGGTCTCATATAGGTGGGGCTTCAATTAACGGAGATATTAATTAAAAACACAATTATCACTCTTTTGAAGATTTTAAGGTGAAAAAATGCTTGCATCTTCAAACTTTCTACGCCAATTGAAAGGTTTTATTTTTCTGCATAAGATGGAGTTTGCTTCAAGCTTCTGCCTTATATAGAACGGAAGTTATGGCCTTTTTTCTATGCAATTCGAAATTATTTTTTTCACGGTAATTAGCTTTTAATTTATTTTCGCAGACGATTGATAAAAGCGCTAATTTATTATTGATTTCATTCGTATCGTTCCCATTCTGCATACACGTTGTCGATAAAGAAAACTCTGTTTGCAATGTTTTCAGCATTTTGAGGCGCAAACGATTTTTAATTTTGTCATCCTGCTTTTAATTATTCTTTCCTTTTAAGCGATTTGGCGAATCAATAAATTTCAGATTTCATTGAAAATAGATTTTTTTTTCTTTCCCAGCCACTATTCAGCATAAATATGAGAAATAGGGGGAAAAGAAAAGATACTTGTCCCTTTTAGCAGCGGCCAAGAAGGGTTCGCCAATTTGGCGATTTTGAATAAATTTTTAATATTTCGCGAAATTTTTCTCGACGCTTTTATGTCGCGTGAAAACGGACTTTTTGAGCATGGATAACAGGAAAAATCTGCAAAATGGTGATTTTCAAACTTTAATTCTGATGTCCCCTCGGGTTAAATTTTGGTGTACGTACTCTGGGAGAAAGAATATTTATGCAAAATATCAACACCAACAACGACAACAAGAAGAATTTTAAAAATTGCGATTTTCTAACTTTTATTACTCCGGCCCCTGATGGTCTTGGGGATTGAATTTTAGTATACGTCGTCAGGGGCCACTCGACATTCAGTATGCAAAAAATCAACCCCAGAGACCTTTATGGGGCTGAGATTCAGGGGGGTAAAAACCCTAACTTGTTCTGTCGTGTAAATAGTCCTTAGTCGCTTTTGCCATTATTTTTTGCTTTTCTTACAGAGAGGGGTACGAAGTGTTAATCGCCAATATGGAAGTGTCATACATCGTTGGATAGGTCTCACCGAGCATAGTTCACGTGTGCAGTATTTCGCTTGAATGGGCCTCCTAGGTAGCGCTGTGATCGATTTAGTCATACATGGGATGAAAAGGTATACGCAGTTATTTCCCTTTTTACATTATTATTCTTTTATTCCGCAAATTAAAGAAATTACTTCAAAAGATTAAAAATCGTCTGCTTCTAAAGATTTCCTTTTATATGAATTAATTTGTATATCAGAGACAGTATATTTGTCTGTGTACCTGGAAGCAGACGATTCAAATCGTCTGCTTCTGAATAATTCTTTTTGTAAGAAGTTAGTTGAATATCAATGGCATCATGTTCTATTTATCGAACGACAATTTTATATTTTGTTCGAAGTTTTGATACTAGTTTTGATTTATGCTGAAGTTTTGATTTATGCTGATCTGCATTTACTGTGCTTTGCTTTTTAATTCTAATTTACGTTAAGCTTGCAGCGTGGTCGCTTCTAGTTCGAGCTGTAAGTAAATTTCATTTTACAGTTTTTTTAAGAGTAATTCTTTGTCTCTTAAAAGATTTTTCCAAAATGGTCATTAGAGCGATAAAAATATTTGAGTTATTAAAACAAAAACTTGTTAAATCAGTTTCAGTCTCCATCATTTCAACCAATGTTCAAATATGCATGGTATAAAAGTGGATTTGATGTACCATTTACTGAATTCAAAGGCCTTAAAGACATAAGTTTTTCTTTCGAAGATCATGTCTGTCATATTTGTGGAGGAAAACCCACATGCATAAAATGTGCTTATGATATATGTAATAAATCTCTCTGTTATGACTGTTTTTTCACAAATTATCACTATCATTAACGTTTCATTCTTATTTTATTTTAAAGTATATTCTATATTTGTAAGAAATTATTTTTAAAGTTTGTCATTATTTATTTATATATTTTACATTGTCTTACGTTAATAATAAATTGAATGTAATATAAATAAAAGATGCTTTCTTATTTACCAGTTATTAGTGTGACGGGTTTCATTATTAATAGCACTTAAATAACTTCATTAACGCATCTACAGCATAAAAATTGTTTTATATTATAGGAAATATTTTAATCTATTATAACCATAATATAATCATGAATATTATCTTATATTATATATAACTATATTGTACTATAACAATAATATTTTAGCTCTCCTTTAAACTATTATAGCTTCCTATGAGTTTATTAATAACCACAACCCTAATCATTAATAAATGTTACCAGCATAAAATACAATAATTTTTCTTACTTATGATAAAAATATTTTTATTCATTAAAAAGTTACATAACATTGCATTTTTAGAAACCTAGTACCTATGTAACCTTTGTAAAAAAACTCTGTTTTGTAAAATAATTTCTCTCCCTCTCTCTTTTTTAGCCTACTTTCCCGTAAAAGTAAAAAAAATAATAATAAAGCATGAAAGAAGGCTTAATGGTATCGTGAAAATATCGTTAGAAATCGAGAAAAGTCAAAAATAAGTTAAGTAATTAAATAAAGATTGAAAAATAAAAAATTAGGGTTTTGAGTAAGTAGGGTTTTGAGATGGGGAAAAAGTGTGTCGGTCGGTCTGTCTGTCTGTCGGTCTGTCCCCCCCCCCCCCCCGCTAATAACTTTTGAACGAATTGTCCGATTGGAAAAATTCTTTTTGCATTCGAAAGATCTCGGCGAGCACATCTCATTTCCATATTTTACTTTTAGATTTGAACAACTTTTTGTTCAATTTTGAACAGTTCAAAAAATTTTAACATTAGCGCCTATGGGTGAAAATGAAGCAAATTATGTAAACTCTGGGTACAAGACATAAGTTCCCATGAAAAAGCTCACTGGAAGAAGTTCTTGGCGTGAAATAATGATTTGAACAATTTTTGTTCATTTTTGAACAGTTCAAAAAAAAATTAACATACCGCCTACGGAGAAATTTCAATCCTATATAATTCCTGATCTAACGGACCGATTTGCTTGGAACAAACTTTATCGGAAAGCTCTTATGACGTAGAACATGTACAAATAGAAAGTTAATCCAGAACTAACGAGCCTATTTTCCTATGAAATTTTTTGATCGGGATTTTCAAGGATATTTTTTAATTAATGGATGATTAAATGAATAAGCAAAAGAATGAATGAATAAATGAGTGAATAAATACATGAATGACTTAATAAATAATGATTGAATAAAATATGTATTAACCGTTGAAAAAGGTATATTTGAAGCAATTAAGAACTAAAGCTAAACGAGAAAGACAGAGAGAGATATAGCTAGATTATAAATTTGAATTCGGTGTATACGGGAAAGTAGGCTCGTATAGTTCTAGACGGAACTTCTTGTTTTATATTAAAAATTTAAATGCTTTATACTTTTTAAAAAGATATTAGCGGAATTTTGTATCACTTTTTGAGTGAAGTATTGTATAATAGACAAGCTCACAGTGATGCCTTTCTTAATCATATATAACAGATCCATACTGCGTATACATTTTCATCCTATGTATGACTAAATCGATCCCAGCGCCACCTAGGAGGCCCATTCAAGCGCAATACTGCCCACGTGAACTATGCTCGGTGAGACCTATCCAACGATGTATGACACTTCCATATTGGCGATTAACACTTCGTACCCCTCCCTTAGTAATCGTACGGTTTTTTTAGCGGTTTTCTTGGCGAGTGCGTCCCTAGATGTTTTTATTATTTATTTATATATGCCGTCTCAAAACAATAAATCGCAAACGTATTTCATACATCGTTTGTTTAAACATGTTGAAATGCATTAAAAGATAACTTTCAAGACCTCTGTGTATTTAAATAAAGAATACTGCATATAAAATGACATATTAAAACATTGCTTATTGTACAATACTGAAACAATAAAATAGTTTCTATAAAAGAATAGAACCGACTTCAAATTACAAATTGCGCTAAAAAGTAAAAAAATAAATTAATTTTTTAAACAACATCGATGTGACTTTTAAACATAGTTTTAGAAGTCGGTGCAAAATTAGGTTAGATGAAATCTTTTGTAATCATGAATCAATTACAAATATATATTTTTTCCCAGAATTATCAACAGTTCCAATATGATGTAGCAAATGGTGTAATGGTAATTAAACTCATTATTTTGCACCGACTTCTAAAACTATGTTTAAAAGTTACACCGATGTTGTTTTAAAAATTAATTTATTTTTCACTTTTTAGCGCAATTTATAATTTGAAGTCGGTTCTATTTTTTTATGAAAATTATTTTATTTTATTCTTTTTAGTGTAAATACATTTTCTATATAAATACTCCACTTTTCAAAAAAATCCATATCAAAGGGCAAACATTCTTTAAATAAATGGCACTAAAAACTAATCATTTGTATGAAAAATTCCGTTTTGAAGTCGATTTTTAGCAAACAAACTGGTTGGATTTAATTTTTGCCTCAGAGAAGCCTTAAGTCAAACTCTTGCTGTAATTGCTTTTAATATTATAGCACAATGGATGTTTTGCATCTAGAAGCTCCCTGTCGCATTGAAAAAACGGATTCCAAGCAATCCCGAAACATATGTCTGCATTTTATTGCTCATTTGCTTTAAATTAACGTGTAATTATATTTTTATTATTGTTTACTTGCACAAAGTTAAATTATTTTTATAATGACTTTTATATTTATTAATAGTTTTCCCAACAAAGAAAAATGAAGCAAAGCCTTTCCAATTAAAATAAAAAATACTTATTTTTCACCCGCAACGTTTTTTCTTAAAAACAAACGTAGTCAGATTGATGTATGATATTTGAGTTAGACGACCCTCTATCGATTGCAGAAAAAATCGTCAAAATCGGTTCATTTAGGCAAAAGTTATGGAAGAAAAACCAAACAACGTACGACATTTCTGCCCATTACTTTTGTTCTATAAGTCGAATATGGTCAAACGAAAGTACGGGAGCTATGGGAAACCACCCTCGATCGATTGTAGAAAAAATTATGAAAATCGGTTCATCCATTATGAAGTTATGAGTGGACAAACAAACAAAAAAAAAAAAGACATACATACAATATGAATGTATAACCTCCTTCTTTTGTGAAGTCGGTTAAAAATAAACTTTAAGCAAGAATATTTATTAATAAACCAAATTAAAACATAGTTGAATATTACTTTTGTCAAATTATAAGTATTTTCTAAAAAGTTCGCAGTTTCCTTTCACAAATAGAAAATTTCGAATCTTAGCTAAAACATCTTCAGGCACAATTCAGGTACCGTAAAGTGGCTACACATACTCAATCATGCTTGAAAAGCAAGCTTATACAAAGAAAATTGAGTGTATGTATAATTATTTAACACAAGCAGAATGTGTGCGTAGCATTGTTTGTCCAACACACGCTCAAATTTGCTTTCACGAGCATGTTTGCACATCCATGCATGTTAAATTCTTAACCTATTATTGCCTACATGAATATGACAACAGTTGTCACAGAGAGTATTAATATTCCCTTCTTGCTGCCATGCTATGAATATAAATATGGTATTCAAAGAAGATTTTTTTTCAGAGTACGGCAAATATATTAATACACTGTTAGAAATTTCATAACGAAATTACGGTTAAATAGCCGGCAGCAGTCTGTCCATCTAATTCACCGTTAAATTTACGGTTTGGAACATTTTTGTACCTTTATGGGTTCTAAACCGTTTCCAATCAGCTTGGTTAAAAAGCCGTAAATACAAAAGTTTACGGTTTCATAACCATATAGTAGCACTTTGATAACATACTGCAGGCTATGGTAATTAACTATATGCGTAGAATCTTAGAGACGTAGAAACCATTCATAGCTATTGTGGCGGACGACGAGGTGCGAGGACGCGGTGTAGCAGGAGGTCTGCCGTAGACGGGGATAGAACCCTAGACCTACATGGTGCAAAGCCAGTACTTCCATGCTTTGCCAAAAGGACCTAATGGATGTTCAAGATTTTGAGAAGTTTTTTTTATTTTGAGAAAGATAAAAATGCAATTTCAAAAAATAGTTAAATGGGATATGTTTCCACAACCAGTTTTTATGACTATTACTAACTTCATCTACTCTTCATTTCCCCCCTTCAGATAAAAAAGGAACAATACAATATTATGCGATGGAATTCTAATCGTCACACTTCTTCGATCCACAACCATGATGGACGTCCGATTTTTATTGAATATGAGACCTAGGTGGACGTTCGTAAATTACGGTTAATTAAACGTTCTTTAGGAGAAACATATAATAAACGATTTTTTCACAATCAGAGGTTTGAATACCATCTTTTCATTGGTTGTTCGACTGTTATAATTATATATGGTAAAATAACAATCAAATAAATTGTTATATTACTATTTAGACGAACAGTTTTAACAGTGTAAAAATCTGGCTTTTCAATAAAAATATGGTATTAATATGAGGCACCCAGAAGCAAAGGGATGTAAGTGAAAAAAATTGAAAATTTGGAGAGAACTGGTGCAAATGATAGGGAATGCACCATTCTATATTGTGACAAGAAATGTTTGTGATAACATTTCAATTAACCACTTCAATTGTTAGTGTTAAAAACGATTAACAGGTTCTCCAGTTAATCGTGATTTAGAAAAAAATTAACATTAAAGGTCCCATAAGATCGAAACTTTGAACGCGTTTTTTCCGAAGCGTTTTTTGATCACTTACATCCCTCTTCTTCTCACTGCCTCATGGGTCTATTAACTGATGTATTACTAACAGCTCCAGTATTTTCTAAAAGGGCATTAAATTCCTTATAGGGCTCCGGCATTCAAAGAGTTAAGCATGTGTAGCCATTTTTAGAGCACTTTTAATTCAGAGTATATAAACCTAATCTTTTCTTTTGCACGACTTTCTTGGACGTCACACAGTACTGAATCGGTGAAAAAGAGCGTTAGTTTTCCTACGGCTGCCACTTATATTTTGCTCAATAGCTTTTTGAATTTCCTAATGGTTTGATGTTCCCTCTTCAAACCGTAAGAGCAACTAGATTGACGTCTACTTTGCAGCACATTAAGTAATAGTTGTCAACCTTTTAGGATCTGGAAAATTTGTAAGAATATTCACTGCAATAATGTCATTCATAATGAAAACATTCTGTAAATAATTCTGTATCCAAAAAGCGAAAGACAGTCTGTTCTTAAAAAGATTTTTCAAGGGAGAGGAGGGAGGTTGAATTACAAATATAGGATCGTTATTGATCGTTCTATTGCTATTTCACCTTTCAAAAGGTGCATTATCAATCTGATGAACAAAATACAACTGCTTTCGTCAATATTTTCTGTCAAGTGCAAAATAGTCTTGTCATTAGGTAAAAACTGAATATGATCTCACACTTTGTAAAAGATATTCTCTGGGAATAATAGGAAAACCTAAGAAAAAGAAAAAATCCACACAAAGTGAAGCATTTTTTACGATTTCCCATCAAGAATGGATTTTAGAAAGAAAATAATAAATAAGTAAAAAGGGATATGCATTATCCTGAGAATAAATCATGTTTCTTCAAAGGTTTCCGACAATCGAGCTTTCGAAAAGTGAGCAGTGTAGCTTGATACAAATGCCTAGTTAGAATCTTTGTTCATCTGAAAGTTTTTTGGAGCCCTATGAGATTCATGTATAATAATAAGTTAATGGCTTAGTATATTAATACACTGTTAGCTCAGAATTCTTGTTATTGGGATAAAGTGGCTTATTTCCAGGAACATCACATTCTCGGAATAGTTTCCAGTCAAAATGATTTAGGTTTGAAAAACTGAATTCTTATTTCTTTAAGTAAACTTTTTCTCAAAATCCCGTATCACTTTTCCCCGCTCTTATCCCTTTTCACAAAAATGATCCGGTACGATCTCATTTTTGAGGCACCACTAACGAACAAGCAGATGTGCCCTCGTATTTGAGGCAACGCACTAACACAACACGTGTGAAGTAAGAGCAGGTCGGCGTTGAGAATGGTGAGGCGCTTGGGAATCGAAATCGGATCTAATCGGGTAAATAGAAACAAACTGCATTGTTAAAAGATTGTTATTTGAAAAACTAACCAATATTTTGGTGACAACTTGGAAGCCTTTGAGAGAGTTTCACGTGTTTCCAAACAGCTGTGGAGGCGCCACCGTTGTTTGAAGATGGCTCAGTGAAAGAAGTTGCTCACAAAAGTGTACTGGTCTTAGCTTTTCAGCAGATCCGCAAACGCAAGAAAGGGGTTTAGCCTTTTTGTTCGTCATGTGGAATGTTACTAAAAAAATAGTTAGAAATTTCATCTCTCCTGCTATTCTTGACGCTCAAACTGGGCGTTTCCATTACCCCATACATATTGGGCCGTAATGGTGGGGCCTAATCGCGGTGCGGCCTGGGTAACGCTAATTCCCCACCGTTTTGCTTCTGGCGGATGTTAGGCTCTCTTTGTAAAGAGACTGCGATGAGAGTTTTTGAAAGGTTGGAAGGAGGAGCGCTGAGTTCCGTGCCCTTCGGGGTAATTTGTGAAATCCCTAGATGCTACGTACAGTATGGACGTAGTTAGCATTTTGTATCCCATACATATTATCTCTAGGGTAAATGGAAACAACTAAGCTTGTCTCACTTCCTACTTATTTCGGAGACCATAAGCCTCAGATTTTGATATAAATTATACTTGCGTGAATATTTTACATTAATCTAGCGTATAATTTTATCTGTTTATTTATTTATTTAAAAAAATTTCCTCACTAAATGAAGTCAGGATAACTTTGGACGACTTTTAGATTTTTTCTCTCCTATTTTATTGTACTTTTCTGTACAGTAAAGGAAAAAGAAAACGATATAAATACGGTAATTAATTAATTAAAAATATAAGAATAATCTCTAAAAACAAAAGTTGAGGGAAAAATATTTTGATTCAAAAATTAGTTTTTTCTTTCTTTTTTAAAGCAGGGGTATGAGACGGGGGAAATGTGTATCTGCCAGTCGGTATGTTTCCCTGTCTCAGACTCCAATACCTCTGAGGGAAAAAGCCATTCTAGGCGAAATATTGCTTGTCCAAAAAATCTGGACTAAAACACCTCATTCGCAAGTCTTGTCTTTGGGTTGAAATTTTTTGTATTTCATATTGAGCAATCCGAAAACAACTTAGAATTAAATTCAATGGGGAACTTTGAACCCTGTTTGAATCTTGATATAACTGGCGGATTTGCCTCAAATAACTTCATCACAAAGTGTTTTTGACGTAAAACATGGAAAATACGGGACTGCTTTTCACGAGAATATTTAAGGGTGTTTTTAAAAATTTCAATAGATGTGTGAGCACAGAAAGCAGTACAGTGCAGAAGAAATGGCAAACATGAACGAATTTTTCCCTATACTCTAATACAGTGACCAGAAAGGAGAGATATATTCAAAGAAACTGGCATAGGATGATGATCAGGTTCACCTAATACATTATAATTGTAACATTAACAAGATTATAATTTAGTTTTAACTCATTACCCGTATACTAGAGTATAAGTGAATGCATTTTCTAATAAAAGATGGTATCTGAGAAACGGGCGCCGACTTATACACGGGTTATAAGCTGGAAAGTGTGCATAAAAAATCGTTGGCATTCAAGATCTAAATTAAAAATTTTATTTTATTCCTAAATTTCTCTTAAGTTCAGAGGTCGACATTTACACGAATCGACCTATGCACGAGTATATACTGTTTTCCTTGTGCTAATTCATTTAAAAATACAACTCTTAAAAGTTAGTTTTGTTTACCTCTTTTATTAAACTATTGTGTCATATTTGAAGTCAAACATAAGAGCCAACTTATGTAAAATATGAGAAGGGAATATATGATAGAAGTACCCAATTGAAATAATTGGAAACATGAAGCTATTATACCAAAGGTTTTTTTTCCCCCTTACCCGCATGATTCCGTAGCATATTTATGACTGTAAAAGGAAAAAAAACATGCAGTGTAAGAAAGAATAAATATTGTAACTAGAAAAACATTCTTTTCAAACTTCCAGCTCAGTTTATTGATGTTTGAGAAAATTTCACGGAAATAACTTTTTTCAAACTTTAAAAATTAAAATTAAAATTACTGTATTCAAGAACTAATTTTCATATGTTTCTAAAACTCTCAGAGCAAACATTCAAACAAGGAACTTCCAAAAAAAAATTTTTTTTTTCATTTCTTACAATTCTTTTGTTTTTCTGACGAGCCCGGAGATTTTATTTACATTGCCAGAAGAATTTCATTTACTAGTTCTTTGTTTTTATATTGACTCAGCATTTCGCTTGATATAAATTTACGTTTTTTTTCTTCCCTTTAGAGATTTGACTACTCTTCTTTTTCATGGTTAATACGATATTTTCTTAATTCTCATCCTGTCATTTATTTTTTCGCTCTAAATATTTTCATTTTAAAGCTCATCAAGGTTTTTTTCTCTTGCTTAATTCATTTTTGGTATTGCAAACAAATTTCAAATAGTGTTTAATTGTATGACGGGCTACTATCTATCAAACCAACTGGTTGCTGATAGCGGCTATTTTTTTTTAATCAAGTGTTACATTGAGGAACTAACATTGATTTCTCTGTCTCATGGTTTTTTCAAAGGCAATAGTTTTTATTTTTTTTTTTTTTCGTTTCTTTTTTTTCCCTTCTATCTTTCTGACATAAATCAGCACAAAAAAAAAAAAAAAAAACATAAAGTTTTGATCTTTGAAACTTCAAGAATGAATACTTCTATAACTATTATAGCATTTCTATATTTCTCCGTTTTTAAAAGTAAACCCAAAAAAGTTACAGGCCACTTTGACTCTGTTGGTGACCACTTTGAACCATGTTTCAAGCTAATCCCCCCTCCCCAACAGGAACCTTATTTTTCATACAAACATGTACATACATATACCATAAACTACACTTTGTCACAACATTACACAATAATAGTCATTTAAAAATAATAACAATAATAAATTACAAACTTTTTCTAAAAAAATTATTTTTTCATCTTCGTCATTTACTATAGCTTTAAAGTTGTCTTCTAATATTAAAAAATAATAATAAATTTCAAGAAGTATTGTCATATTCTTAACCTTTTTCTTTTGTCTTAGTTAAATCTTCTGAACTTTTCCGATTCCCACATTAAGTGGCTACTATGATCTATAATTTAAAAAATTGCAAAAATTTCTTCCACATTGTACTAAACTCACAAAAAAATTGAATAATAGAACTTTATTTTGTAAATATAAAATAATTAAAATGTACATCTTTAATATCTTAGAGCAGTCTGCACACAACTGAAAGTAGTGCATTAATGTAAACCAATTTCGTTTCAAAACAGTTCTAATCAATACAGTTTTTTAAAAATAGTTTAATTTTAATGCAGTTCCCAAAGGGGGAAAAGTTGACAAACTATTATAATGCATAATTGAAGAGATAAATTAAACAACTGAATAAGCAGATGAAAGTATCTCTCAATTAGAAATCACTTGCTAACAAAATAGAGGACACATGCTTTGAATTGCAAGTTAAATTAGCTAAAGAGTTTTAAAATATTGGGGAAACATATTCTGAAAAAACAATTAGGAGACATAGAAACAGCGATGTGTTGAAATGATCACAATAGAAAAACTTGCAGCAAGCGTGCATTTTGACTGAATCAGAATTCCAGAAATTAATGCAAAAATCAACGTTTCTCAGAACGAAAAAAATGCTTTGAAACTATATAAACATAAAATTTAAATTATCATCATTATTAGTCTTATTGGAAAGTCATTTGGGGCCGTTATGCTAAGTTAATGGAGTTCCTATAAAATTCTTTAGAGAAAATATTAGCACATGAATATGATGCAATCAAGAGAATGAAAATAAAAAAATAATAATAATGAAAAGTACTTTTTAAAAGAAAGTAAAGGGAACTGACTTTTGATTATAAAAAAAGGACTTGATATCTAACAAAAAGGGGGGGGGGAGAGTTAGAAGGGAGAAAAAAGACGAGTTGTGACCATATTATTATAATTGATTAATAAATTAAATGGAATGTCTTTGCCTGATGCTATTTTCCCAACAAAATTTAATTGCCGAACCAGAAAACCAGGAACATTTTCGCTATTCATTTTTCGCCATTGTCGAGGAAAACATTAAGATTCCTTCATTAAAAAAAAGGGTATTTGTCCGAAATATCTATTGGAAAAGAAATGCATTTTTCCGTTATAAGTAGCGAGAAATACCCGAAAAATGCCAAAAACCCCCTTTAATTCTTGCAGAAATCGGAAAATTTTGGAAGGCATTAAAAAAGTAAAAGTAAAAAAAGTACATATTAACCCCTTAACTAGTTTGCCCGTACGGCGTACGGGCTACCCAAAGATGGCTCCAACTGGTTTGCTCGTACAGCGTACGGGCATTGAAATTTCCGCCTTTCTTGTTTTGAGTTGCTCGTATTTTTAATAGATTGAAAGATAGTCATTTAGGGACATTTGAGTTTAAAAGTTATAAAATAAAAAAATGCTTAAATTCATTATTTATGAATTTTTTTTTAAATTATTTCATTGTCCTCTTATTCCAAGTTAGGACTTTAATTCATGCAATAAAAAAATATGCTTTTTTTAGGAACATTTGTGGCAAAAAAAATAACCAGTTAAGGGGTTAAACGTCCTCTTTATGACTAGTTGAAAGATTTTTAATGCTGTAAAAAATCATTTATTTTTCCATTCATAAAACATGAATTAATACAAAGAGTTTTTTTTTCTCACTTTTTTAAAAACGGAAGAAAAATAAAAAGTTCGAAAACTTTTTTATCGTGCGAAATACAGTTCTGCTTTTCTTTTCATTCGTTTTTCTCTCCAAAATGGAATAAAAATAATGGTACAACTCATTCATTCACTTCAAATCGGATATTTTCATTGCAGCTGTCAAATTGAAAAGCGATATAGGGGAGAACGGGGCAAGATGATGAATGTCTAAATTTTTCCGTTTTTCGCTAGGTGGAAGCATCAACCGAACGCTACTGGCTCTCCCATTGGCCATTCGTCAAACAATAGTATAGAGACTCTGAAATCGCCATTTTTGTGTTAGTTGTGAAGCTTTGATTGTTTATCGCGGCCACGTTATAACTTTTATGCACGTGTAAATAAGCTCTGCTACACATACAAGTAAAATATATCGTTTCTCTATAATATTTATAAGTAACTTAGTTTAAATACTACCTATTCCCATGAATAAATGTCAATTAATCGCCTTCCTTCATGGCAATGAAAACAAATATGTTTAAACAGGCAGTCCGGGGCAAGATGACGAGCTCGTCATCTCAGATCCTGGCAGCAGAAAACCAACATATAAACCCTCCAGAAGAACCAGAACTTATGGCAAATGCTAATTCCGATGTACCAAAGAAACCTGTTATCAGTGTTTTTGATTTCAAACCATTGCCTAAAGCAACACAATGAGAAAAAGAACCAAAAAAACTTAGCTCAAGCATTCTTACAAGCACACCCATCAAAGAAATGTTAGAACAAAAGGAAAATCAGAAGGAAGAACAGGAAGGTTTAAAAAACAGAAAAAAGAAGCTCGTGAAGTTAAAAAGGGAGTAAAAAACTCAAACTAAGTTCCTGTAGGTATAAGCCTATAAAATCCAAGCCGAACAGTCCAGTTGCATCAACTTCAAAGAATGGTGTTATAAGATGTCCTGCTTGTCAGGAGGAATATTGGTGACCTTCCAATAGAAGAATGGATCCAGTGCTGTAAATGCCAAGAGTGGTGGCATGAGGAATGTTCCAATTATGAAAATGGTATTTTTATTTGTGACTATTGTCAGCTGCACAACTAAACACTTCAACATTTCGTTACAATGTATTACGCTTAGTTTGATACTTTGTAAGATGTAAAAACACAGTTACATTTCTTAGACCATGTAACATATTCAAAATATAAGATATGTTCAACCTTTTTCAGTGTTGTCATCTTGCCCTAAGGCCAAAGTCATCTTGCCCCAGTACTGGGGCAAGATGACGATTTGTTAAGGTTATGCAAAAAAAAAATAAAAAAATGCCGTTTATTTTTTTTACTTGAAAAATTAAATGGTAATACATTTAATGCTACAAAGGACTATTCTAACATTTTATGTAAAATTAATTTCACTACCTTTAAAAATAAAATTAATAAACAACGAAAATTGTTAACATAGTCATCTTGCCCCGGTCTCCCCTACTTACTAAGGCGTCATGTATAGTAAAACGCGCTGCATTTTGAAAACGCGTTGCTTTAAAAATAGTCCGAAAGTTAGAAATTCAAATTAACATTTTGAAAAGTATGAAAATAAAATTAAGGAATTTAATAGCGTTAATTTGCAATTTCAATACTCGTACTTGAGAATGGTCCATTGAGATTGCGATGGCGATTTGCGTAAAGGTTTCGTTTTTGCGTTTGCTACTTTAATTGATTTCCATTTTAATGTCCAAGAGATTATAAAAGAATTGTAAGTTGCCAGTTTTGGCGACCAACATATCATTTTGTGGTCTGCCAATAAAAATTCAAATTCTCCAATGGCGAGTGGCGGCCACTAGTCTCGACCTTTTGTCCTTACCCTTCATTCACTTTGCAGTTATTACTACGACCCACCAAAGAAATACTTTGTTGTTACGTTATGTATATATATTAATATTCCTTCAAAACTCAGGAAAGTATTTTGTGTTAAAATGTTATAAAATTATAACGATGAAAATTTAGAAATTGTTCCTGTCCTTCTGCCAACATCAGCAGTATAAGATACAGTAAGAAAATCAAGATACATTTTTGACAAGAATAAAACTGGGAGAATGAAAGCAATGATAATTCTTTCATTGAAGCAAAATATAAATGGCTAATTTTCGTTTATCAATCTGAAAACAAAATATAAATTAATGGAAAATCCGAGGCCCGAACTTGTTGTCAACAGGCCAAAAATTTCCCATTCTGTATACTCCCCCCCCCCCCCTCATGCTTGGGGAGAAGCAAAAAAAAACTGATGTTCATAAATGATGTAACAATTTTTTTATATTTCTGTTTGAACTCCCTTTCCCCCTTATCCTTTGATCGCATGTTGCGATATATTACATAAAAATGCACTTGCACTTCAGAAACTAATCACTACGTTAGATATCCTGTAGCGTGTCGCGGGCCCTCGGAACTTCGTAGAACGACACTGTTGGTTCTTTTACTTGATTATGAGAAATCTTCACACACACGCACACAGCATCATATCACACTATACTTATCTATAAATATCTTGTTTATTCAACACTAACTTTGTACACTTTGTAAAGTAATACTATTTACATATAATCAGTAATACTTATATCAAGCAAAGTTTGTATTTCGCTAGAGCCATCGCCTCGCAGACACTGCTCTCCCTACGACTCATCGAGTCCTTCCCTCTCTCTCTCTCAGTGTTCGCATCCCTCTTCGCCCCCTGCGCTATATCCCCCGGCCACACTAACCCGCTAGACCAGAAGGATGATTCGAGGGTGCGTAGGGTCGAGTATGCCAGACACTACATATCCTATTTCCAATTTTATTTTTAAACTAAAGATGTTGTTTTACTGACATTTGTGAGCGATAATCTATAATATAAATTGGCAATTTTATTATATGATCACAGTGACACTTATAGGCTATTTGAAACCTTAATTAGTAAAAATATCAGAAGAAATAAAAGTATTTTTAGTCCAAATATATTTAGGGAAAAAAATTACGAAAACAAAGTCGGAAATAATTACTTTTGCATTTAGGTTTATAGAAATTTCTTCAGAAATGAAAAAGTGTAAAAATAAAGCGGGGTCCGCAAAAGCAAATAAAGGGATTGAAGTTGAGTTCTAAAAGAACAATTTCAATAAACAAATTCAAGAACATTTTGTATTCTGAAAGTAATATTTTCGCTTCTTTGCACCCGTATTGTTTTCTAGTTTCCCTCCCCCTTCATTTTCGCTCACGGTATTGATTGTACATGGGGAAAGGTTGGCTCGGTGCTACAAGTAATCCTGTTGTGTTGTTTCATAATACTTTCTGCTGTTTTATCCCATTTTTTTGTACAGAAAGCGTACTTTATTATCGAAATAAATCAATAAATAAAACAGATTGCATGGACACCGAAGAATTTTATAGAATATTTTGAGGATAAAATTTTAATTAACGGATGAAATTTACGAAAGATTAATCAAAATCAGTAATTAAAAGCTGTTCCTCTGTGTCTCCCGTACTTAGAAATTACTTAATAACGTTGATTTATTTTATTCTATCTAAAATTCGGATAACTTTAACAATTTTCAAAAAAAAAAGGAAGAAAGAAAGAAAAAATAACCTAGTACCTAAACATTATTGCGCTATTTTGCTTGAAGACTACTGAAACATTTGAACATTGGTGCAAAATAAGTTGAATATTCAAATTTAATAGATGATATTTTCTGTTTTCTTTCTTTCTTTCTTTCTTTCTTTTTTTTTTTTTTGGTTACTTTTGTGTTACGTCACTGAAAAAGGTTTTCAAAAATTATTTAACGTAATGGATTATGGATTACATAACTGTTTGTTTCTAACTAAGTTACAATTTTTTTTAAATTTCTTCCTACACTTAGCAATTTACTAAAAGCTTTGATTAATTTCGTTTTTAGTTATGACAAACATTTTAATGAATGCATCAAAAACCTTTTCACACACAAGTTTGATTAATTATGTGTCACTCACACCAGTGCAACTTTTTTAATGAATCGCTTGCACTTTTTTTCGACTAAAAAATTCAAAAACTTGCTTAAACGAGTTCTCTTATCAGTGATGCTAAATTTTGTATGTGCCTTATTATTTTGTAAGTAGAAGGTTATCTAGCAGCTAACGCAACAGGAAACGCTATCCACATCATAACTTTCTTCTTCATTCAGCCGAAATACTAATTAGTTTTCCGATTACCGTTAGGATAAATCAAGAACAACCAAATAAGAAAAAATAGTTTGTTTCAAGATATTAAAGGAAACTTTTTTTTTTCTTAGCTCCCAAAGATTATTGGTAGTGAGTTCCCATTACAAACTAATTCAAATACAGTGGAACCTCACTTTTCTTACACAATTCGTTCCAGAAGGCAGTTCGAATGGCGATTTGTACGAATGACGAATTATTTTTTCACATAAGATACAATGTAAATTGGATTAATCAGTTCCAGACCCACAAATGGTTGCTTATTTAAACCTATCAAAAACTAATGTACAGTACTGTACATGAAATTATACATAAATAAAAATTTAACTGCACTTTGCTTGTACTGAGGTGAGCTGATGGCATAAGTGGAATGTTGAGAGGAGGAAGAGAAATGGTTGGAAGAGGAGTCCCCTTCCATAAAAACATCAGGTAACATCCCTTTAGGTGTTTTCTTCCTTTCTGTTGCTCTTTCTTTCTTCTGTCTTTTTGCACTAAAATAATCTTGGGTTTCTTTCTCTGAAAACCTGTCCAATGTTGTCTGCCTTTGACTATTTTTCAGAATTTTTCTGAAATGGTCAATAACATTGTCGTTGAACATGTTGATGCTCCTGTTGGCCACAGGAGGACATTTTTCCACCACTCTCTGTGTTTTCACCCAGTGGTAACACGGCTCTTTAACTTCTGCGAAGGAAATGCTTTCCTTACTACTTTCCTCCTCTGAAGAAGAAAGTTCTTCAACCACTTCCTCTTGTTGCTCCCCTTAGAAAGTTAAAATTGTCAGTAAAATCTCAAAAAGTATTATAGTTTTAAAAAATCCAAAACCCCAAACAAGTTATTTCCAGACGAGGTCAAAAAGAGCATAATTTCTCGATTTTTTTCTTTAAAAAATCCAAACTGGCAACCTGGCCCCTGGCACCTTCCAAGTCGCGGGGCAAGCTTACGAATGACGAGTTGAATTTTACTTAAACTAGTTGGATGAATAACTAGTTGTGCGAGTAGAGATACCAACGAATGGCGGGGATCCCCCGTACCACGTAACATATAAGCATCTCTTATTCTTATCTGAAAAATGTAGCTCAATCACTTGAGTACTGAAGCAACATTAGAAATAGGAAGTAAAAAATTGAAATACACATTTTGAATCGATTATCATATTATAAATAATACAGAGAATTTCAATCAGAGTGCCTACATTGTTATGCATGCAGCTTAATTTGTGATCTCGTGTATTAATTAATATACATAGAACGAACGAGACATAGATAGCCAGTTTTGACTTTGACTCATAAAAGTTTTATGTTTTGAATATCTGCCTCTTGTTTTAAGTAATTTAATTTACACAGCAAATTGACTTTAATGATTAAAACATGCTAGGTATGAAACAACTGAAATTGTGTTCATTTTCAAAACTGGACTTGTGTGACTTTTTCGTGGAATTTTTGGGATCGTTCGGTGATACATTGGATATTGATTCTGCCAAATATCGGATATCCAATGTCCCCTATACGAGGGATAAGTTTCGGATATCCGGTTCCAATGTTTGGAGCTTGTAAATTGTATACATATTTTTAAACACACCACAACTTCCAAGTACGTAGTAAGTTTTTAATTTACATACATTTGCAAAGCATTTAAAAAAAATAAATTTTAAAAATCAAATTCGACTTGGCGGATAACTGGGTATTTCGTGCAGTGGCTGGATCGGATTCCGGATATTTAAACACCTGGCAGATACCTGTATAAGCGATGTCTTCTGGGGGAAACTGGTTTCTTGTCACGGAAAATTTTCGTGACCGATTTCCAAATTCGTGACTTTTTCGGGACTGTCGTGACTTGTGGATACTCGGTCGATAACTTTTACATCTTGACTAATACAGCCATGTATAACACTGCTTATGTATTATTCCATCAATCATGAACACATTCAACCTTGGAAAATATCAGACACGTATTTCAGGGTTACAAGCAATCCCTTCTTTCATTGTAAAGAGTTATGAGCTTATGGATGTAAAAACAACAGACAAAAAGCAAGATTTCTTCAAAAAGGTTACATGAAAGCAAAAAATCTTGACCAGTTTTGGTAGAAGCGACTTGTTACTCTATGATTTGAATTTTCTGTTATGCCTCAGAGTATTTCTAACTAAACTTATTTGTTATTAAATGTTTGACATTTCAATCGCAATAACTCATTTCTTCAGTATAATGTATTGAAGGCCGCTAAAACGTTGATGCCAGAGAAATGTAAGTTTCGGTAAACGTGTTGCGACAGTAGAAAATGTTCGCAAAATGAATTTATTATTTTCAATGCTGAGTAAATTGCAGTTTTAAGACATTGTTGAAAACGTCAGAACATTTCTGCTTAACGACATCCGATGGAAAATACATTTTGCATATGAACAGTAAATTTTCCTGATGGCCTTGTGAATTTATTAAACACGTGGAAAGTTGGCAAATATGCGTCAGGTACGAAATGTTATCTCTTTCGAGATTTTCAGAATAAATTGCTTTTATAAAAAAATTTATTTTGAAAATGGCATAAGCAAACAGACCTGCGTTTCAGTTACTAATGTTTTTTCTTAAAAGTGGCAACTTAGAAAAATTTCAAATAAAAAAGAGAAACAGCAAATCTAAAATAAATGTATGCACCCTAAGAATAAATCCAATTTTACAAGCCTTATTTGCATAATATTGACTTTATACCAGAAATAAATAAGTCTGTTCTTAACGACAATGTTGGAGAGCAAAGCTTTTTGAAGCCAATAAAAAAATGGTATACTCAAATAAAATACTTACTGAGATAGAGAAAATATAAATAATTTCCTTTAACTATTAAAAAGTAAATATGGCAAAAAATGAAATCTGATCCTTTAGGGGGCATTGAAAATCACTTCATTCAAGAGTTAGCTAAATACTACATCAAACAACAAAAAAAGTTATTTGAGGATCACGTGTTCAAATTATATTTTTGTAAACAAAAACTTGAATAAAACTGTGCAAAAACATTTATCTAAAATTTAGTTCTGACGAACAGTACTTTATTTTATTTAGTGTAGGGTTTATCAAAAATGCTTTTTAACCTATTGAGCGCGTAAAACTGACTTTGCCTTATTTTATTCATTTATTTACTTATTTATTTTTCATTTCATTTTAGATATGCTATTTTTTTCACTTTTCCATTCAAAAATATTAACGATGCACATTGATATTAATCATGACATATGTACAAAAAATAAAGATAAATGATGAAATGTTAAATGACAAATCTTACATATACAGCAAATATTTGAACATTGCCGAAAGAATTTTCTATGTTTCGAATAATTATCCACAAATATCAATACTGTACTCAATTCAATAGCTTTTACTTTGTGATTTTTTATTGAAATCATTGTCTACTTAATTTTGTTCATTACATTTCCTTTGCGCATTAATTTTTGATTCTGAAGAATTTTCTCTTTTTTCTTTTTTTGCATTTAAGAAATATTATTTCTCGTCTTTTTTTGTTAAACTTTTAAGTGGAATAAATCCTTTAATTAGTTATATTTGTTTAGAATTTTATTTAATATCTAAAGGGACTGAAACACGAAAATGTTAATAGAAGTGCTAATAATTTCAGTGTTCTTCGTTATAAAAGCTTTACCAATTTGACAGCAACGGAAATTATTAGTCATTACATACAAAATATATACATTACAGAGTGGATTGTAGAGAGAGAGAGAGAGAAAGAGAAAGTTTTCTTCATTCTTAAATGAAGTTTTCACCAAAAGAACTTTCTTGTAAAATGCTGTATTGCTATTTCCTCAATGAAAAAAAAAAGATTTTAAAAATAAAATAGGCATTTTACACAACTTAAGACATAAAATAAAGTGTATTTAAAAGAGCCTCTAGGATCTAACATAACTCAATGTTATCATTCGCATCATTCGCAGGAACTTGTCTATTATAACGGAAACCAAAAAGAACCAAGAAAGAATTTCGCCAATTTGAGCATATTTTTATAATTTGGTGAAACTTTTTCTTTCCGCTTTTTGATCGCCGTTATAATAGACAAATACCCATTCACGCAACAGCGTTAGAAAAGAAAAACGTCCTCAGTTAAGCATACTTAAGTTCTTATTGTTTCACCTTAAATTCTCTTCTTATCCCCTATCTTAAAAGAGTATAAAACAAAGTTGCTTCTCGCCATCTGTACGCTTAGACCTTTTAAACTACACAACGGATTTGAATGCGGTTTTCATCAAAAGGCAGAGAAATTCAAGAGAAAAATTTATAGACCCGTTAGAAAAAAATCTGACAGGTAGTTCTTTTTAGCCTACTTTCCCGTAAAAGTAAAAAAATAATGATAAAGCATGAAAGAAGGCTTAATGTATCGTGAAAATATCGTTAGAAATCAAGAAAAGTCAAAAATAAATTAAGTAATTAAATAAAGATTGAAAAATAAAAAATTTGAAAGTAGGGTTTTGAGATGGGGGAAAAAGTGTGTCTGTCGGTCTGTCGGTCTGTCCCCCCCTAATAACTTTTGAACGAATTGTCCGATTCGAAAAAAAAATTTCGCATTCGAAAGATCTCGGCAAGGACATCTCATTTCCATATTTTACTTTTCGATTTGAATAATTTTTTGTTCAATTTTGAACAGTTCAAAAAATTTTAACATTAGCGCCTATGGGCAAAAATGAAGCAAATTATGTAAACTCTGGGTACAAGATCCAAGTTCCAATCAACAAGCTCACTGGAAGAAGTTTTTGGCGTGAAATATTGATTTGAACAATTTTTGTTCATTTTTGAACAGTTCAAAAAAAAATTATCATAGTGCCTACGGGGAAATTTCAATCCTATATAAATCCTGATCTAACGGGCCGATTTGCTTGGAGAAAACTTTATCGGAAAGCTCTTATGACGTAGAACATGTACAGATAAAAAGTTCATCCAGAACTAACGAGCCTATTTTCTTATGAAATTTTTTGATCGGGATTTTCAAGAATATTCTTGAATTAATGAAAGATTAAATGAATAAACAAAATAATGAATGAATAAATGACTGAATAAATACATGAATGACTGAATAAATGAATGATTGAACGAATCTGTATTAACCGTTGAAAAAGGCATATTTGAAGCAATTAAGAACTAAAGCTAAACGAGAAAGAGAGAGAGATAGCTAGATTATAAATTTGAAGCTGGTGTATACGGGAAAGTAGGCTCGTATAGTTCTAGACGGAACTTCTTGTTTTTATTCCAATTTTACTCAAATTTCCACATTTATTCCGTAAAATGGGGGTAAAAACCCTTGCACATTGTAATACAATATATCAAACGAAAGTACTGATTTTTCTGCATAGGATAAAATTTGTTCGAAGTTTCTAAGTCAATAAGAACGCCAGTTATGGACGATTTTCATATTTCGGTGCCATTTGCTGTCTGCCAAAAAAGTATTTTTTCTAGAAATTCTAATAAACTTAAAATTAATTTTCTTTTTGCTATATTCATTAGCAGACAATTTCCAGTACAGAGAGTGTAATGCTTTGAAGCATTATTTAAGATAAAATTGTGTTCAAAGGAAATTAATTGAAGGGAAACTCAAAATATAGCTGCAACAAACATAAACACGTGAATGTTTTCTCTAGAATCCCATTCCAAGAGTCAAAATTTGTACTCTGCCATATTTTATAATTATATAAAATACTCTAAACTACAGTCTAATGCGAAAATAATAAATAAGAAAAGAACATTTTAATTTTTTAACTTACAATATACAACTGTCCTGAAATTAATGCCATGTCGGTTACCATACACTTAATTACAACTACTCAATTGAAGTGTTTGTGTGGCCAAACTTTTATACTACTGTAGAATATGTAAATAAGAAGTAGCACCTGCCAATTTGAATGTTGCATGCTTTTTCAAAGAAGCAGAAGCATTTTAGTATTAAGTATTTTTTAGTATGGTCATATCTGTTACCTTAATTTGTTGCATAAGATATATTTTTTATTTCTTTTTTTCAGCTAAATAAGTTTAGTGGGATTTTATTCTACATCAAATGAATTTTTAATATTTAATTTTAAAAAAAATATTTATTAAAAAAAATGTCCTATGAAATGTCATATTTTTTACTTATTTAGTAACAGACATGACAAACTAGGTAACAGACCTGACATGTTACGGTTTTTTGAATAGTGGTAGAAGTTATGAAGAGATTTTCTCTTTTTAGAACTAACTGTAATAAGAATTTATAATTTAGAATTCAAATTATTGTCATGTATATCAGTTAAAAACTTATATAAATAAAACTTTTTGCATATTTTTTCATACTAGTTAAATACCAATTAAAACATTATAATGCTATTAATTTTTATTATTTTAATGCTATTTCACCAACAGAATAAATATATATATAGCTTTATTGTATTAAAAATAGTATAAATATATTACCTTTTCAACTTAACAAGTAAAAAGTGTCATGTCTGTTGCTTTGTGTCATGTCTCTTACCTTTTATATTTTTCTTTTAAAAATGTTAATGGACAAAATATTGCTATGATTTATATTATTAGAGTTTTATATAAGGTATCTTTATGTAACACCATGAGCAAATAATAAAAGTACATGTTTAGTTATGTTCTACAGTGCTTTATGATAAAACAGTCCGGGTCAAAATGTAACGTTAGTAACAGACATGACACAAAAAATGTAAAAAAAAAATTAATAATCATTTTTCAATTATAATGACTTTATTTAGTGTGTAGGAGGACTTTACAGTAGCATGAATTTCCATTTTACTTTCTTGCATGTTGAATTTTTAGTGGTGTAATTTTAGAAAAATGTCTGGTAATGAATTTTTATCGTATTTGACCGAAAAAGCAACAGTTAAAATATTTTTAAAAAATAAGGAACTGTACGAAGAACATTAAAATAGTATAAAATAATTATGTGTGATTCACAATTCAATAAAAACTTACACAAATTTAAGGTTTTCAATGCCTTTAACTCTCAAATGGCTCCTAATTTTGAAAATGACCCGTATAAGCTTTCTAGTACGATTTCTTAAGGCTTACCTTGACCCAAAAATAATAATTAGCAATTTTCTCAACTCCGGGTGAATAGTGTTAGCTTAATTTTGATATAAAACTTATTTTTTACACGGTTTTATTCAACTCGATTTGTCACGGAAGTTTGTTACGGGGTTTTCGACAACTATTACTGCATAAATTATTTTCAAACTTTGCACACAAGCTTATCTTCGATTACAATACAATATTCCATCCATTTTATAATTTATTATAACGTTAATTAGGGGGAAAAATAATAATTCTGGCTCTGAGGAAATTATCAGAATTTTTATTTGTCGAATGGCAACGATAGCTTTGTTTGGAAAGTTTGAATATTGCAACGATGTTTTGAATTTTAAAATTCTCAAATCAGGGCGAAGAAAGAAACTGTGACGCAGCGGAATTTTTAAATAAAACCGTGTAACTTAAAACATTTTAAAACTTTTATCGATTAGTTAAAATAGAGAGACATCAGTTTAGTTTTCAGCAGAAAAACAATAATAAAGCATAGGGGAGACTGGAGTAAAATGGACCACTTTTGACAATTTTGAGTGCTTACACTCAAAATAATGCTTTTTTAATCCCGAAAATATCCAAGCACATTACCTATATATTAGGCTTTATAATAAACTCAATCAAAATTAATTATTGTGCACACTTTTTTTAATATAATTTTTTAAATAGAAAGTGAGAAAGTGGACCATTTTACCCCAGGTACGAGGTAAGACGGTTCACCTGCAAAATGGTCCATGGCATGGGGTACTATGGACCACAGGCAAATTTTTTAAAAATAAATTAATGCAGTACATTCCTTAACAGTACAAAACATAAAAGAATATTATATTGGTTTAATGTTTACTCTTCTTTTTGGTCTAATTAGGATTATATTTGAAAGTATGATACACATATAACATTTTCAAATGAATCACTGATTAATTAATCATTAAAAATTAATAATTTATCAATTTTTAATTCCACGCATGATATCAACTGGAAAAAGTACATGGAGTACAGAAATGGGGTAAAATGGACCATGGTCCATTTTACCTCATGTGGAAGTCTAACAAAAATTGTCCAAAAAAAAATATCTTTTATTAAATGAATTTAGTTACATTGAATATAATAATATAGGATCTTGTCTTTTTATTGTGCTGCATAATGTCTTTCAAATCATAATTCTTTAATGAAGAAAAGAATATAAGTTTTGATGAAAATATTTACTTTTGCTAAGCATAAATCAACTTTTTAGAACAAAATGGCTGGATTGTCACCTAGATACACAGTGGCAAAGTCATTATCACTATTTTAATGCTACTATCTATGTACCAAAATATGAAACATTAGAAGAAAGTAATAATATACATAATAGGGGGGTGGTCCATTTTACCCCAGTCTCCCCTATCTCCGATTTAACGTTTTTCTCAAATTAGCAATAGGTTTTTAATGCGAGATTGAACTTGATAAAAGTTGTCTCTCCGATTTATCAATATTCCTTGATATAGCAATAGCCTTTAAATAAATATTGCCAAAAAAAGGAATGCGTATGGTTTGTTCTAGATTTCAAACAACGTGGCGAATGACGACACGCTACAATTTGACTTTTGTAATGAGTCGCTGGCAATGGAGGCAACTCATTGCGTCACGTGACAAAGATGCTTGCTGATTTGTTTACCAAATTTTTAATTGAGTTCTACGTAGAGTTCCCGAAGCAAAATTAGCTATCCTAAAATTCGACTAGTTTCATAGCTTTTTCTGATTATAAACCAAGTAATTTACCTTTAATTTAACCATTACAAAAGAAATTTATTAATTATTACAATAGTTATAGGGTTTTATTTAGTGTTAATTTTATATAATGTAGAACTTTATTTAGTCCTAGTTTTTAATAACGTAGAATTTTATTTAGTCTTAGTTTTTAATAACGAAGAACTTTATTTAGGCCTAGTTTTTAATTAGATTAGTTTAAATTCATAAAAGAAGTTTTAATTAGTAATAATTTAGGCTTAATGTAACGGCTTTTACCAATGTTTTCATAATGGAATATGCCGAGCTGCTTCCCACACTAACTGGAAATAATAGCGTGATTACTAAGGTAAAGAAAGGATCATCATTATTTAATGAAAAATTCGTTTCTAAAATCTGTTTCCACGGACCGTCAGAAAACAATGCATATTTTTTTTTTTTTTGACATATCGGCTACTGTCAAAGCTGAAATGAAAAAGAAAGCTTACACAGCAAAAGTTAGGATTTCAACCGAATGCAAGGTAAGTTTTTGTTATTGTTTATTTATCGTAATTTATTTTGATATTTTTTGTTTCATAGATTTCAATGCTTATGAAGCTCATGTTCTTAACATTCGTAATATTCATTTGAAATAGATGACCCATATGCAACGCAGTATGACATCTTTTAAAACTCAATAAAATATTCAAACAGAAACATAATGTCAAGCAAGCGAACTCGAAGTAAAGCTATACTACAGCTTCCTTTGTTTACATCTCTTACATCTTTATCACGTGATCTATGACGCTGTATGAATTGCCTCCATTAATCGAAACATACTAAAGAACTTGTACATACGTTTTTTTAGGTATGGTTTACAGTATCATTGAATTATAGGCAAACGCCACTTTTTTAAACTCTCAGCACAGGCAATGCCGAGGTTTTTTAAACTCTTTTGCATATAGGATACGCCGCCGACGACGTTTCGTTAACGCTTAGCACGTGCATAACCATGTGGGTACCACTAGCGGAGCTTCATCTCATTATGTAACTTATTTTTCTGTTAGCGAGACAACAGTTCAACATGACCGGAAAATAAAATAAATATGATATTGCAATTTCATTCTTACAATCAATATAAGATCATCGCCAAGAGACATTCCAGATGAAAAATAACGCAACAAATGACACCGTGCTACAATTTGGCTATTTGGCAGTTTTAATTACCCTTTGGTGACAAATCTGGTAAACCTACTGACGGAATTATTCAAAAGTTTTCTTAAATGATCCTTTTATATGATATATTACTTTTTCAAACGTTGAATATCTCTATTTTTTTTTTTTTTTTTGACAAATAGACAGACGACGTTTCTCAAACGCTACAGGCTTTATGCCACAGGCGATATTTATTTTACTCTTAGCAAGGACAGCGCCGCATGTGACAATACTTTTATATTCTTATAGCTAAAACAGCGCGTCAGGTGACGTTTTTTACCTTCTTATCAAGGACATCACGGCATATATTGTTTTAGCAAGGACAAAGTCGTCGGCGACGATTTTAAAATACAGCACGGGAAACGCCGTGCGGGTACCGATAGTATAATAATATAATAGTATAAGTTGTCTGTCCGCTTTTCGGCTGTCCTCGTTTTAAAAGAGTATAAAACAAAGCCGCTTCCCGCGTATGTCCGCTTAGATCTTTAAAACGGATTTTAATACGGTTTTCGTCAAAATACAGAGTGGTTCAAGAGAAGGTTTATAGACCCGTTAGGAAAAAAATCCTACAAGTAGTTCTTTTTATATTCCAATTTTATGCAAATTTCCACTTTAAATTCCCCAATGTGTGGGGGGGGGGGACCTTGCACAAATTAATGTAATATATCGATCGAAAGCGCTGTATTTTCTGCACAAGATGACATTTGTTCTACATTTCTAAGTCAATAAGAACGCCTGTTATAAGCTTTTAAGTTCTATTTCTTAAGGTTTACCTTGAGTCAAAAATAATAATTAGCAGCTTCCTCAACTGTTAGTATTATTTCAATTTAAAACTTATTTTTCCAAATAGAGACATCAGTTTAGTTTTCAGCGGAATCAAATATCATCACCAAGACCCATTCCAGATGAACAATACGCGACAAATAACGCCGTGCTACAATTTGGCAGTTTTAAGTACCCTTTGGTGACAAATCTGACCCTACTGACAGAAAGGATCCCACGCTTTCTTAACTGATCCTTTTACATGTTATATTACTTTTCCAAACGTTAACAATTTCTAATGTTTTTTTTTTTTTTTTTTTTTTTTTTTTTTTGACAAATAGACAAAGTCTTTCAAACGCTACAGGTTTTATGCCGCAAGCGGTTTTTTATACTCCTAGAAACAGCAGCACCGCATGCGACGTTTTTTATATTCTTAAGCTGGAACAGCGCGTCAGGCGATGTATTACAATGGTTTATTATGTACTAGCGGTGCCCGCACGGCGTTTCCCGGGCTGAATTTTAAAAATGTCGCCTACGGTGCTGTCTATACTAAGAGTATAAAAAAATCGCCAGCGGCATAAAGCCTGCAGTGTTTAAAAAAACATCGTGTGTCTATTTATTGAAAAAAAAGCATTAGACATTGTCAACGCTTGAAAAAGTAATATAACATGTAGAAGTATCAGTTAAGAAAACTTAGGAACAATTCCATCAGTAGGTTCAGATTTGTCACCAGAGGGTAATTAAAACTGCCAAATTGTAGCACGGCGTCATTTATTGCGTTACTTTTCATCTGAAATGAGTCTTGGCGATGATTTTAGATTGATTGCAAGAATGAAATTGCAAAATCTTATAAATTTTATTTTCCAGCCATGGTGAACTGTTGTCTCGCCAACCGGAAGATAAGTTTCATAATGAAATGAAGCTTCGCTAGCGGTACCATAGAGGTGAAATCGTAGGTGACAATATTTAAAATTAAATGATACTATAAACCATACCTAAAAAACGTATGCTCAATTTTGTTGGTATTCTTTATCGCCGGTTTATCACCAACGCCTAATTGAAAAAGTCAAATTGTAGCGTGTCGTCATTCGCCACGTTATTTGAAATCTAGAATAAACTATACGTCCGTAAACTTTTCGAGGCGATATTTATTTAAATGCTATTGCTAAATCAAGGAAATCGTAAAATCGGGGAGACGGAACTTTCATGAAGTTCAATCTCGAATTTAAAACCTATCGCTAATTTGAGAAAAACGTTAAATCGAAAATATGCTTTATTATTGTTTTATCTTTATTAAACTGAACTATTTTGATAAATAAGTTTTATATTGAAATTAAGCTATCACTATTCACCCGGAGTTGAGAAAACTGCTAATTATTATTTTTGGATCAAGGTAAGCCTTAAGAAATCGAACTAAAAAGCTTATAACTGGCGTTCTTAGTGACTTAGAAACTTCGAACAAATTTCATCTTGTGCAAAAAATTCTGCTCTTTCGATCGATATATTATATTAGTATGTGCAAGGACTTTGTCACCAGCATATATTGGGGAATTTATGGGGAAATTTGCGTAAAATTGTAATAAAAAAAAGAACTACCTGTCGGATTTTTTTCTAACGGGTATATGATTCGTCCTCTTGAATCACTCTGTCTATTGATGAAAACCGCATTCAAATCCGTTGCGTAGTTTAAAAGATCTCAGCGTACAGACACGGGAAGCGCGACTTTGTTTTATACTCTTTGATACCATACCATACATTACAGTACAACCAATTTCACATCGAATTTTAAAGCGTTTTTTACGACTTTAAAAATGGTTACTTTTTCAGCGAAGTTTGATTGATGTACTTATAGCTCGCAGATGTTCTGCGGGGAATCAGCCAGTCTACAAAACTTAAAAGCCAAGTAATTGGCATTAGAAACACTTCAGCATTTTCGAAATATTTAATGTGTGTACTCTAAAATAAATAGGATAACCAATTTGATATCTCACGGGATTATTCTCAACAGAAATTTAGTTTTTTTTAATCGATAAATGAAGAAAGAGGGCAAGTTACTGATTTATCAATGATATTTAATTCCAATCATTCACAAAAACATCCATTCACCAAAATAATACATTAACCTCTCACAAGGAGGGCTCACCAAATATGACGCGTTAAGTGGAGGAAGATATGAATGAAATTCAACATTTAGATGAAATTAAGTTTAAAGTAAATAAAGGCAGAAAAATTAGTTATAGTAGCTTTATTTTATAACTTAAGGGTCCAGTCAAAATCGATGTTAGCAAACAATCAAGTTAAAATGGAGCAAAATTTACAAAACGTTTTAGATTACTTACAATAAATTTTCAAGTACTTCAAAAGCGAAACTTTCTATTGCTTTTTGTAAAATTAAAATAACCTTTTCAATCCCATTCAAATGTTTGCGCGTTTAAATGGGTACATCTGCATTTTGTATAAGAATATATTTAAAAAAAACAGAAGTTTGAAAAAAGGAAAAAAAAGAACGATGAAAAATGTTAACTTTGAAACTGACGTATGAATGAAAGTTATTTTTTATGTAATTTTGATCGCGACTTCTGAAAAATACGAACAATTCAGAGATCCTGACAAAAGAAGTAATGCATAAATGTCAGATTACTGTAAAAGTTAAACTCTTTGAATTGAAAGCTTCTTTGTTTTCAGCCAGTTTTCTAAAGCTTTTTATTTTTCCATTTTTAGCCTACTTTCCCGTAAAAGTAAAAAATATATATTAAAACATGAAAGAAGGCTTAATGTATCGAAAAAATATCGTTAAAAAAACGACATACATACAATATGAATGTATAACCTCCTTCCTTTGTGAAGTCCGTTAAAAATGAAGAAAAATCAAAAATAAATGAAGTAATTAAATAAAGATGGAAAAACAAAAAAATTTGAAAATAGGGTTTTGAGATGTGGAAAATGTGTTTCTGTCGGTCTGTCCCCCTCCCTCCCCCAAATAACTTTTGAATGAATAGTCCGATTCGAAAAAAAATTTTTGCATTCGAAAGATCTCGGCAAGGACATCTCATTTCCATATTTTACTTTTCGATTTGAACAATTTTTTGTTCAATTTTGAAAAGTTCAAAAAAATTTTAACATTAGCGCCTATGGGCAAAAATGAAGCTGATTATGTAAACTCTGGGCTTAAGAGTCAAGTTCTTATGAACAAGATTATTGAAAGAAGTTCTCGAAGGAAAATATTTTTTCAGTAGAACAATTTTTGTTCATTTTTGAACAGTTCAAAAAAATTAACGTAACTTTTTTCTTTTTCCCGGCGCAGATGATAAAGTCGCCAATGAGCCATTCCATTTCAGATCAGGCAGAGGGTGTCACATGACCCTCACAGATTTTTTTCTAAAAAATTACAGTAGTTACAACTAAGGGACATATGAAATATCCCAAAAGGCTTAAGCAAAAAAAAATTAATTTCTCTAGTTAGCCTTTTAAAATTTGGAACAAAATTCACCGTTTCCAGAAAATCGGCAAAACACTCACTTTTAAAATGGCCTCTGTTTCAAAAGTTTTTTATCTTTTAAAATAATTTTTTTTTCTATAAATAATGAAGGCATGGTATTTTATTTAGACACTAATTTGAAAAATCTAGTTGGCTTCATTGATAAAGAAAAAAAGTGTTTTTGAAGTGAAAAAAATCGCATTTTTACCGATTTTATGACTTTTTTTTCTTATGAAAGAAATTTATTTTTGACAAAACAGAGGTGGCAATCCAAAGTGCTGTTATGGAAGATTTGTATCAAATTTTATTGTAAGCCTGAGATGCATATCCCCTCAGAATTTAAAGTTTGAAATTTGAATATGTTCAAAAATTACGATTTTTGAAGGGTGATTACTCAAAAAAGCCATTTTTTAAAAATCTGAAAATCTGCTCATTTGTTGCCCTTGAAGTGCTTAATGAGCTGCTACAAGTTATATTGTGTGTTTTTCCCCAGATATTTTATTTGATTTTTCAAAAATGGCCTTTTGTGAGTTTCTCAAAAAAGCCAGAAATTCAAACTTGTACTTATTTAATCACTTTAATATAAGATTTAATCAATATTTATTAATAAATATACCATATTGTTACACAATTACTGCAGCTAAATTGTACTTAACCTTCAGGAAAAAAAATCATAAAATCGGTAAAAATGCGATTTTTTTCACTTCAAAAACACTTTTTTTCTTTATCAATGAAGCCAACTAGATTTTTCAAGTTCTTGTCTAAATAAAATACCATCCCTTCATTATTTATAGAAAAAAAAATTATTTGAATCGGTCAAAAACTTTTGAAACAGAGGCCATTTTAAAAGTGAGTGTTTTGCCGATTTTCTGGAAACGGCCAATTTTGTTCCAAATTTTAAAAGGCTGTAACTAAAAAAATAATTTTCTTTTGCTTAATCCTTTTGGGATATTTCATATGTCCCTTAGTTGTAACTACTGTAATTTTTTTTTAAAAATCTGTGAGGGTCATGTGACAAGTTTTAAACCTGCCTGCCTGATTTGAAATGGAATGACTCCAATAATGATGCAAACAACGCCAAACGGATTACCTCCACTAGTAACTTTTTCGTGTTCTGTTGCCAAAAGTCTGCTTGGCGAGATTTGCGCCGGGATAAAGGAATTCATTTTGGAACAGTTCAAAAAAAAAAAGATTAACATTAGCGCCTTCGAGAAAATTTCAATCCTTTATAAATCATGATCTAACAGACCGATTTGCTTGGAAAAAAATTTATCGGAAATTTGGCCGTAGAACATGTACAGATACGAAGTTCAACCAGAACGGAGCAAGCCTATTTTCTTATGAAATTTTTTGATCGGGATTTTTAAGGATATTTTCGGATGAATGAATAATTAAATGAATGAGTGAAGGAATAAACGAATAAATGAGTGAATAAATTACAAAATAAATAAATGAGTGTATAAATTGAAAAATAAATAAATGAGTATGAATTGCAAAATAAGAAATAAATTTGTGAATAAATACATGAATAAGTAAATGAATGAATAAATAAACGAATGACTGAATAAATGAAAGAATGAATGAGTGAGTGAATGAATATGTATTAACCATTGAAGAAGGTATATTTGAAGTTATTAAGAACTAAAGTTAAATGAGGAAGAAAGAGAGAAAGAGTTAGCAAGATTATAAATTTCAAGTTGGTGCATAACGCGAAAGTAGGCTCGTATAGTTCTAGACGAAACTTCTTGTTATTATTATTATTATTATTTAATGCATCTATTGACACTACAGCTTATTGTACTAAACTATTTCATGGCCACTGACAGCCAAAATGCTTCCAAAGCACTTCAACTCTATCACCCAGTTCCAATATGTTTCGCATGCTTCGTTATTGTGTACAGTATTCCTCCGAAACCTCTCCTTATTGTTTAATGCATCCAAAATTCTCCACTGTCAAGTACGTACCCCTTAATGCAGCAGTTTGCTCGGAGTTGAAATATCGTTTGGAGTGTTTCGAAGCTCAAACACTGCTTTCAGTAATTTATTCGGCTAGCAGTGATGATGAGCGCAATAGATATTCTAGGGAAGATGCAATATGCGTTGTAGTACGCTTATGTTCTTGGAACTGTAATTTATAGAAAATAAATATTACATTTTCTTTGACAAATGAGCAAGGGTATTATTTAGCCCCCTATTGCCTTGTAGGCCTTCAAGAAATACCCCGTCGGTTAAATAAACCTCAAGGAAGATTTATTTAGTATCTATATATCTGATAGTCTATACAGTAATCTTTTATTTACTTTTACTTCGGCACGAGAAACACACCTGGGTGGGCGGGGGGGGGGGGGACGCTACGCGAAATTCAACTTTGTTTTATACCAAAATGGGTTTGAAACATAAATAAAGAGCAGAAAAATATAGAAACAAACGTAGTTTCATTTTAATGAATTAATTTATTGGTCAATAAAATATGTTTCATAAAAAAATAGAACCGACTTCAAAGCAGAGCAACTATAAATTGCGCTAAAAAGTAAAAAAAAAATTCATTCTTTAAACAACATCGATGTGACTTTTAAACAACGTTTTAGATGTCAGTGCAAAATTAGGATAGATAAAATCTTTTCCAATGACTAATCAATTGCAAATATAAATAGCCCAGAATTAGCAACAGTTCTAAGATGAAGTAAAACATGATGGCATGGTGTAATGGTAATTAGACTCCTAATTTTGCACCGACTTCTAAAACTTTCTTTAAAAGTCACATCGATGTTGTTTAAAGAATGGATTTATTTTTTACTTTTTAGCGCAATTTATAGTTGCTCTGCTTTGAAGTCGGTTCTATTTTTTTATAAAAAATATTTTATTTTATTCTTTTTGGTGTAAATACATTTTCTATATAAATACTCTATTTTTTTAAATCCATATCAAAAGCAAACCTTCTTTGAATATATGGCACTAAAAACTATACATTTATATGAAAAATTCCTTTTTAAAGTCGATTTTAGCAAACTGATTGGATTTAATTTTTGCCTCAGAGAAGCCTTCAGTCAAACTCTTGCTGTAATTGCTTTTAATATTATAGCACAATAGCAACAAACACTTTTTAAACAATGACTTTAATTATTAATAGTTTTCCCAACAAGGAAAAATCAAGCCAAGCCTTTCCAATTAAAATAAAAAATACTTATTTTTCACCCGCAACGTTTTTTCTAAAAAACAAATGTAGTCAGATTGATTCACAATATTTGAGTTTGACGACCTTCTATCAATTAAAGAAAAATCGTCAAAATCGGTTCATTTAGTCAAAAGTTATGGATGAAAAAACAAAAAACATACAGCATTTCTGCCAATTACTTTTGTTCTATGAATCGAATATGGTCAAAGGTACGGGACCTATGGGAAATCACCCTCGATCGATAAAAAAAAAAAAAAAAAAAACACATGAAAATCGGTTCATCCAGTGCGAAGTCATGACGGTTGCAAGTTTGTCGCGGAAAAAAGAGCCCGAAATTCGCGGGACATTCGCGCAAATTTCGCGAAATGTTCGCAAGAACAAAAATATAACAGATCAACAATGAAAGTTATTCTTCATCGTAAAATAGAGGGATATTTTTAAAAATGGAAGGATCTTCGTTAAAAGCATTTAAATATTTGTATTGACTAGGATCAAAAACTCAGCATACATTAAAACATTTTTAGGCTAGTTGGAAAAATCTGTTTACTGTTACTGCTTTCAAAAAAAAAATCTTGATTTTTTTTTATTTGCACAAGTTTAGAGCCTTTTTAGACTTTGGGTGCTCAGATTTTATCCTTAGTTTCTGAAATTTTTTAAAAATCGGACATTTCGCGAGTGAATGATTACAAAAAATAAAATAAGAATCGCGGAATTCAGGAAAAAGCTCTAAAAATCGCGAAAAACATCGCGGGAATTCGCGGCGCGACAAACTTGTAACCTTAGTCATGAGTGGACAAAAAAAAAGAAAAAAGAAAAAAAAAAGCGACATACATACAGTATAAATGTATAACGTCCTTCCTTTGTGAAAAATGATGTTAACAGAAACAAAGTTAAAATAATGCAAAATTTGTATAACTTGCACACTTTACTGAAGTATTTTAAGCGAGAAGATTGGGGTTTTTTTTTTTTTTTTCATATTATTTTAAACATTTTTAATCATACTCAAATATTCATGCAATAAAGCACAAAAATCAATATTTTGGATAAGATTACGTTTGAAGAAAAAAAAAAAAAAAGTTTTGAAAAGAATACAGAGAAAGAAATAGTGCTGTTAAAAACTTTGACGTGCGCTTAAGTGAAAGATAAATAACTGTGAAAGTGACGTATTAAGTGGAAGTTAATTAATATTTATTTTTATAAATTTTTGATTGAATCTTTTGAAAATTGATTCTTAAGGAAAACGCATAAGCGAAAGATTTCCACGTACAGAGTGAAATTTCGTTTTAGCGAATACCGATGCAACGAAATATTCATTATACCTAACGAAATAAAAGTTCAGCCCCCTTTAGGATAATGTACACCATTAGGATAATGTATACTCCGTTACAGCGAATATTACGCTGCAAATAAATATTTTCCAAATCCTTGGAGGTCGATGTGATAGGCTTTTATAGCAATTTGAAGTATTATTAACATGTACACGTAATACAGTCAGACCTCGATATAAGGTCACCCCTCGGAAATTCACGAAAATGACTTTATAAGCTGGTTGACCTTATAACCGATTCATACATATTTAATATTCAATGAGCCGGGTCTTCAGAAAAGTGGCCTTATATGCTGGGTGACTTAACATGCGGGTAACCTTCTATCGAGGTCTGACTGTATATAAAAATTACTGTTCACGCATAGCAGAACGAGAATTCCGTGTGCAGACTTTTAGTGCAATAAAACATTTTAAAAAACATGAAAGAATTTAAATTACACTGAAAATAGAACGAAAATTTATTACCAAATCTTAGCTTGTATAAATTTGTTAGTCGTCACCGTATCAGGAATGTATGTCCATTAGGCCCTTAACCATATGTAATTTTTTGAAGGTTAAAATTTTGCTGCTCCCAACCCCTGATCCTGTTCAAATGACGAAAAAAAAGGGCTATGCAAAATTTCAGCTTAATCATTTAACGTTTAGGCGACCATCAAAGAGCTTGAAGTAATGCATAGTGATTAATTCCATTACAAACATGTATATTCTTCTCTAACTCCTAGCTTGTCCGTTACTTCTTTGAGAAATGTATGTGGAATTGTCTGGTCTTCCCAGCAATTGTTTAAAAACATTTCAAATCAAATTTCCCAAAAGTAAATTATAAAAAAAAAATTCAAAACAGCATGAAAAATTAAGACACATTTGATTTTTAAAAATTAATCACATAACTTCGATGAGTAAAGCGTTTTTATTTACTATACTACTTTTGATAGAATTACAACATAATGTAAGCGAAATAACAATAAATATTATTTTTTCATAAGTGAGGATTTAGTAGCAGTTGGGGTTTTTTTACGCTTTCCGGCAACAATTTGTAATATAAATTGTTTCTCAGCTTCATCTTTTGTAAGAATATTATTATAATCTTGAACGAGTTTGATACCTCTTTCTGCAACGTCATTCACAACAATGATGGTCTGAAGTTTTTCAATTCCACTCTTATAACCAACATCATCTTTCCATGTTGAAGGGTCTTTGTACAGAAAATCAGAGCTGAGAGAAAATCTCGTGAAGAAATTTTTTGTACTAGAAGTTACAAAAGACGGAAACTTGATTTTTGAAAATGATGAAAAATCGTTTGAATGAAGAATGTATCGCTTAAATTGATTTGTATCTTCTTCCTGTTCTTCACTTCCTTCAACCTCCAGCATAACTTGAGCCATATTTGTCTTAACATTTATTGGAAAATTGTCATCAAAAAAGGAAAGAGTCACAGTTTCGGGAACTAAGTACCAGAGATGTTTTGATTTTTTTTTTTTTTTTTGCAGTAGCCTTACTGATTTCTGGATCAATAGCCTGATATTTTAGCAATTGATACATGAAAAGAAAATCATGATAGGGTGCTTTAATTGCATCTGGTGATAAGAATCATGCTTGAACATACACTCGAGCAATAAAAATACATATTCTTCTTAAGGAATTCTTCTCCCTATGAGATAATTTAAATTGATGTTGAAATAAGAATATTTTAAATGCATAGATTGCTTTTGACATCCATCTAGCATGACTTACAGCTCTTGGTATTTTAAAAGATATGCAATTTTTTGGAATGCCTCCAAGAAAAATCATTGTTAACTCCAACAATTCTCGATAATCATCCCGCAGTTGTTTATGAGTAGCCAGCTGATCTTCAATAAAATGAATAACGGTAAAGCGGACATCATAAAGCACTTCATTTTTGTCAGTTATGTAAACATTTTTGTCAATTTTAACCCATGTTTCTCTAAATCTTTTGAAAAGTGGCATGTCTGAACCAGTAGTCGCATCCATCAGCAAGACGAAACAGCTTCTCAAAACTAATTCAAAAATGTGATGACGACAAGGGATGTACAACAGGTCACATTCGAACAACTTTTCTAGATTTATGCAGGCACCATTTATTCGGCCTGTGTTGTTTGCTGTAGTGTCACAGCAAAGTGCCTCAATTTTGTTAGTTATATTCCATTTCTCGACTGCACGGTAAACAGCCAACGCTTGCTCTTCGCCTGAAGATGTTGGGATTTCAGGCGCTCCCAGTAGTTGCTCTTTGCCTTGAAAGGTGACGGTTATTGCCAGTCTATCAACATTTTCTACACCTGTTAGTGCTGGGAGCAGCTTTCCATCCCAGTGTAACACTAATTCTTGACAGTTGTCTAATTTAAATTTGTTCTGGATTTCTATGCATCCTGCTTCCCTAAATTTTGTTCTGAGATTTTGAAAAGAAGTACGATTTATTACTAGCTGTTCAGTATCATGCCCGAAAGCTTCTTCAGCAGCCATTAATATGAAAACTGCATTTCTATCAGTAATTTTGCACCTATCAAAAACTTCACACGAATTTATACAGTAAACATTAAATAACTTTACAGATGACAATTTCAAAAACTCATGGTCGATGAGTGCTACCAGAATGAAGTCCGATTAAGCTAAAATTTTGCACATATCATTTTTTTGATGATTGGAACAAGATAAGGAGTTGGGAGCTAAGCTTTTCGAAAGTTGAAAAATAAGGGCCACCCTAAGTCCATACACCAGGGGGGGATAAAGGCATGAAATTTTCATGTTACGTAATACATTTGAATACAAACAATGTGCGGCCCTATAATCCGGCGTCTTGTGTTTATGCATGCTAATCCCAAGGTTTAAAGCTAAGGGTAGTGATAAAAATAGAAAAGAAATGCATTCGAATTTCAGTAGGAAGTCAATGTAATTGAAACTATATATTACTAAACGTTTCATGAAAATCAAAAAAATCAACAAGATTGAAACTTAATTACAACTAGAAATTTATGTCTGAATTTATTTTAAAATTTGAAATTGGTAAAACCATGCGTCTTAATGACTTGAAGTTTTTACATCACCAAATCAAAAGGGAGAAGAAATGTCGTGTCATTGAAGGAGAGTCTATAACGATCATAACAAAAACGTTTCAGCTATGAAACAAAGCTATTTTCGAATAATATTTCAAAAACGTAGTATGCTTGCGCATTTCAAACCGTCTATAAGAGAAAAATCTGTCGAATATTTACAATGTTACTTCTGAACCAAATGCTGTAAATGTCCTTTCTCTGCAAGCGCATCGTCAATGCAGCGAAAACAACATATACTCGCTATACACCCTTCCTCTCAAACAACTCCTAGTATTTGGTTTCCATGAAATGATACATATCCTTCAATGTGCACAAGTTTTCGTCGTGACATTTACAAGTAAGCGACAATATCAGCCCACACCTTAGTGTCTTGTATCGTCCTTGTCGCGGCGAGGTTCGCAACATTAAGGCTCGTGAATTCGTAAAGTGGTAAAATGGATGTGCACAGCAAAAACTGTTTTACACTTTTGCTGTGCACATCCATTTTACCACTTTACGAAGTGTTAAGTGTTAGGTGCCGAAACAGATAACAAGGTATTTTAATTAAACTAGATTAATTCATTCAATGTAAATTACTATCTAAAATTACTTACAAAACAAAAAAAAAATGATTAATTTAATACCATATGTCGTGAACTGGAACTGTCCCACGCATCTGAAATATCCCCCGCTTGACCTCCGACCTCGGCCGAAGGGGTCTTGGAGGGGGCGATGGGAGTCGTAGGAAGAGAAGAAGCTGAAAGGGGACTTGCGACAGAGATTGTCCGCAGAACGGACGCGATGAAACCTTGCTCCTTTCTAAAATGTTGTAGTATTACTTACGATGTACAAAGTTATATATGTCTATTGTTTTGTGTCCCATTAACAACATGTCAATAAAGGTCTGAGACTAAATACTGCTTCATCGTTTAATTTCACATCCAATCGGAAAACCATCCCAGTATGGAATACGCACCCAGCAGAATCACAAAATACCGCTCGGACACTTTCATATTAATCTCTCATGCGTGAGAGACGAAATCTCACAGTAAAGAGATTCACAACACCATAATTACTTAAAAAACAGATTGACATAAAAGTTTTTTCTCCACCGTCGAAGTACCAATGTAAGGGAAACAACCAATCCTCCCTTCAATATTCATGAAACACAGCTAATTGACCATACAGTTGTATTGTTAAACTTGTTGAACAATTGAATGGCAAAAGTTGTCGTTTTAAAGCAAGTATTTGTAGGTTAACAGGGTCTGCAAATTATATTTGTCGAGTATTTTATATTTCGAGCAATAATAGTATTAAAAATTTTTAAGTACTAATATTACTCCGAATAAAAATTCTTAAGTGACTATTAAAAAGAAATTATGAATGTAAAGCATCTTTTAATATTTTGAATACTAATTTCTAGAAAATGTGTGCTGCATTTTTAATAATGTTTTGCCTTTTGGAAAAAAAAACCTCTCCCTCTTTCAGATTCACTGCTAATCTTTAATGAAATGCATTAATTACTAATTTCATACTTAAAAAGTTGAAATTCCAAAGTGAATTACAAAACTTTTCCGAAAAATTAAGAAATACTTTCCGCTAAGACATTTTCCGATCATTTTATTAAGTAGTTTTTTTTTGTTCATGTACGATTTATTTTTCTCTAGTCATAAAGACATAATTTAAAATATACTTTAAATAATCTTTAAATCTTCCAAAATGCAATAGTTTATTAAAGGATAAAAATAAATGTATATCAATAAATTAATACCAGTTGTCCGGAAGCTAATTAATGAAATTTTAGTAGTATTTTGAACACAAAATGTTTTTAATATTTTTATTAGAAAAAAAAATTACATTTCTGCTCTTGACAGTTATACTTTAAAGGCCAAATGTCATTCTACATTTTTTTTACTACATCATAATATTATTTCTATGAATTACTTTGATATTTAAGTGCAGTTCCTTTGTCTAGTTATATTTTTCTTCGACTTATATTATTAGAATAAAATTGATTAAAAATACATGTGACACTTTACGACATGTAGGCTGCGGGTAAGTTAATGTCTCTGTCTCTCTGTCGGTCTCAATCTTAACTTTTGAGAAAACGAGTCCATTTAAACGGGATGTTATATCTTTTACAGAAGCTGTTACTTAGACTGCTCTATTGTGTGTTTTTCTCTCTATTTTAATGCGTCGAATACCATTTTTTTTAAATTAACTTTTATTATTTTTTTGCCGTTCTAAGTAAAGGAAAATCTAAATGCTTTAAAACTTCCATCTAATTTGGCTTTTTCGTAAACTAATTCAATTTTAGAGAGCTTTAGATAAAAAATATTACTGTTGCCTTTTCTTTTCCTCTCTTTTTTTTCCTATTTAGTTTGAACGTACTCTAAGTAAGCTAGATTTGAAAAAAAAATAGAACAAGAAGCTCCGTCTAGAACTATACGAGCCTACTTTCCCATATACGCCAAATTCAAATTTATAATCCAGCTATCTCTCTCTCTCTCTCTCTCTCTCTCTTTCTCGTTGAGCTTTAGTTCCTAATTACTTCAAATATACCTTTTCCAACGGTTAATACATATTTATTCACTCACCCATTCATGCATTCACTTCTTCATTCATTCATTTATTCATTCATGTATTTTCACTCATTTATTTTTTAAATTCATTCACTCATTTATTCATTCTTTCGCTCACTCATTCATTTATCCACTTATTTATTCATTCTTTCACTCACTCATTCATTTATTCATTCAGTAATTCAGAAATATCCTTAAAAATCCCAAACAAAAAAATTGCATAGGATAATAGGCTCGTTTAGTTCTGGTTGAAATTCGTATATGTGCATGTTCTACGTCATAACATCTTTCCGATAAAGTTTGTTCCAAGCAAATCCACCTGTTACATCAGGATTTATCAATGTCCTTTGCTACTTAGACTTTCTTCCATAAGGCTAAAACTTAGTGATTTACTAGCTTATCTATCTATATATATATAGTTATATAAAATTCTGCATCCATTATGTGAGTGGAATATATTAAGTAATTTAAAAATATTAATAACGGCTCAAAAATGCGAAATTGTTCAAAACAATTAGGGGTAACTAACAAAAAAATTATAATTAAATAGTTTATCAACAGGCTCTTAAATGAATACTGATTTTTCTTTATAATGTTCCACTTCTTCATTATATAACAACTACAGCCAAAAAAAAATCTAAAATTTTAATGCAAGAAACATTTGTAATTTAATAATAACTTCATTAATTTTCTTAAGTATTTAAAATTTCAAAATAAAATTTCATTTTTTTCAAATCTTCCGTGCATTTATTGTGTGATTTGCAAGTACAGAAAATTTCAATGTATTACATGAAAAAATAAAAAAAAAATCATTTGAAAGTCCACCGTCTCCTTAACCCCTTAACGCATGTGCCCGTGTCTGACACGGGCGAAAGTTACCGGCGAATTTGCCCATGCCCGTGCGTTATTTTATTTTTAATGACCTTCTGATATCCGTTTACACTTTGTTTGTATAATATTTTTTTTCTATGTAACTTTTACCCAACCCCCGCTCCCTAGTCACCCTCCACAACCTGAAACTGAAACTGCTAAGAATAACACACTATACTAGTTTTTGAGAAAAAAACTCATGCTCTAAGGCTAAGGGATTAATAGTATCTGAATACATATCTGATGGGTATTTTATTCTTAAGTAAAATTTGACTAAAAATATTTTTATATTAAAAAAAATTAAACTGTAGAGTGTATATACGCTCAATGTGTATTTTTTTTACATTGTACGCACTAATTAAACACACAAATATTACAATTATTTATTTAATTATAAAATTTTTATATTTTTAATAATTCTACATTTTAAAATGAAATATACTGACTGTCGAAGAAAATGAGGTAGACAATCAGAAAATTTTTTGGGGAAACAGGGTATGAAATCAAAACGAGAAGGAAGAGATAGAAGGAGGCGGTTTATGTGCGTTTCTAAGGGCAGCATTACAACAAATCCTAACCTAGAAATAAGAAATTGCCATAAAAGTTTTCTATCAAATTTGTGATGGATATGTTACCGTTAAAGTATGAAATCCGTTATTTTATAGAACACCTAGTTATTCCATGAAATAACTGATCGTGTCCGTTAAAGTGTAAAACTCTCTTGTATTTCATGGTTTAACTAGTTATTTCATAGAATAACGATCAGCAGCCCGTTAAAGTGTAAAATAATCTTAAAAGAATGCAGTGAAGATATAGTTTGCTTCAAATGTATCGAGCTTGCCCATATATCATGTTCGGAAGATTGTTTCAGAAGATGAAGTTGAGCAGAAAATCTGCAAATTGTGTTTTAATGAACTTAATGTTCAAAGCAAAAGAGAAAAGTCTAAAAAATGTTTAGAAATTCACGCGAAAAAGATGAAATTAATGTCGGATAAATTTCATTCTGAAGCCTCTGTGGGGTTTACCGTCCGTATCCCTGTGCCTGAAGTTGACAGAGGAAAAGGTGATGCCAAATCTATTTTAGCTATCATCATAAAAATAACCGAAGAAGAATTTTTCCTATTGGGCACAAGAAATGGCCGCAAAAAACAATTATATTCCGGATCCCAGTTCAGTGTCTGCGAACAAAAATTAATTAAAATCGAAGAAGTACGGGATGTAGAAATATCGCTCCGGTCGGTTGCTACAGCTCAAAGTTTAGGTAAAAGTCAGGGATTTAAAAAATGTTCGTGTAAAACCCAGTGTGTCAACAAAAAAATGTTTTTGTTTTAGAAATAATGTTCTTTGTAATTACAAGTGTCATTTTAGTAATCCTTGTTGTAACAAATGATTTTATGGTACGTTTCCATAAATACCATTTATACGCTGCATAAATTAGATAAATTGCTCCTTTTTCACTTTAATTGTCTATCATTAGTTTATTTATAGAACACCTAGTTATTTCGTTTTAGATAAATTGTTTATTTTACACTTTAACTGTCTCTCATTAGTTAATTTATAGAATACCTAGTTATTTCATAGAATAACTAGTTAAAGTGTCAGATTAGTAACATATTACACACTTTAACGGACACGATCAGTTATTTCATGAACTAACTAGGTATTCTATGAAATAACGGCATTATATACTTTAACGGTAACAGATATACCAATTTGATACAAAATTTTTACGAAAATTTCTACCATATAAAAAATGTAGCCCCCAAAGGCAAAAGTTGAGCTTTTCCAGAACAATAATCACTTTCATAATAATATAAAAATAAATAAACTATAACGTACAGATGACGCAAAATATAGAGATTTTCGTGCCTTTTTTATGCTTCTTTTGTTATGTAGACCGAATGAATATACGTTAATTGAAGAAAAGTGATATTAATAACGAAAGAATACCGAAATATCTCCCGTTTAGTAGAAAAATATCAATAAAAGAAAATTAGCTCTCTGCTGAAACTCGGGAAAAGTGATATTTCTGCCAGAATAAAAAGTATCCATTAATTAATTCTAAGACCAGTATGAAAGAAGTATTAACAAAAGACACACAAAGAGCTTTGAAAATGTACATACTTTAATAACAACTATCTGAAACCCGCAAGATAAAGCAAAATTTCCATAAGCTTGCATTTTAACGAATTAACTAAATGACAGACTATTTTTTTTAATAAATAAATCTATGCACGAGAATTTAAAGATTTCTTGGTAAAAATTATAAAATCACACATACAAAACAAGAAGTTCCGTCTAGAACTATACGAGCCTACTTTCCCGTATACACCGAATTCAAATTTATAAACTAGCTCTCTCTCTCTGTCTTTCTCGTTTAGCTTTAGTTCTTCATCACTTCAAATATACCTTTTTCAACGGTTAATACATATACATTCAATCATTATTTATTAAGTCATTCATGTATTTATTCACTCATTTATTCATTCATTCTTTTGCTTATTCATTTAATCATTCATTAATTAAAAAATATTCTTGAAAATCCCGATCAAAAAATTTCATAGGAAAATAGGCTCGTTAGTTCTGGATGAACTTTCTATTTGTACATGTTATACGTCATAAGAGCTTTCCGATAAAGTTTGTTCTAAGCAAATCGGTCCGTTAGATCAGAAATTATATAGGATTGAAATTCCCCCGTATGCGGTATGTTAATTTTTTTTGAACTGTTCAAAAATGAACAAAAATTGTTCAAATCAATATTTCACGCCAAGAACTTCTTCCAGTGAGCTTGTTCATGGGAACTTGAATCTTGTACCCAGAGTTTACATACTTTGCTTCATTTTCACCCATAGGCGCTAATGTTAAAATTTTTTGAACTGTTCAAAATTGAACAAAAAATCGTTCAAATCAAAAAGTAAAATATGGAAATGAGATGTCCTCGCCGAAATCTTTCGAATGCAAAAAGAATTTTTCCAATCGCACAATTCGTTCAAAAGTTATTAGGGGGGGACAGACCGACAGACAGACAGACAGACAGACAGACAGACCGACAGACCGACCGACACACTTTTTCCCCATCTCAAAACCCTACTTTCAAATTTTTTATTTTTCAATCTTTATTTAATTACTTAACTTATTTTTGACTTTTCTAGATTTCTAACGATATTTTCACGATACCATTAAGCCTTCTTTCATGCTCTATTATTATTTTTTTTTTACTTTTACGGGAAAGTAGGCTAAAAAAAGTCATAATCGTATGTGTGTCCATGGGTGCTTTTAAGTGAAAAAAAAAATTTCGGAAAAAGTATGAGCCATCAATTTGATAAAAATTTATTTACTTAGGATAACACTCCTCCCCCCCCCCTCAACACACAATAGATACGCATATATATATATAAGCTCAAAAATAATCCTTCAAGTAATTAATTGAAAAGTCTAATATTAATACCAGATTTTTTTTTTTTTTCAAAAAAGTTATTGTATTGCAAGTTCTTTTAAAGTAGTACAAAATATTTTGCTTGTCTGAAGGTAAAAAGAAAAGCACAGATATTAATTGTCAAAGAAATCTTAAGATTAATAAAGTAAAAAAAAAATCAGAAAACATATTTTTATTAATTATTTCTATCTTTTTTTTTTTTAATTTTCGGAAATGTCGGAGAATTTCGGATCGGAATCACCCATGGGTACGTTAGGTTTTTCATTTTTGACAAAGGTATGGACGCAAAAATATTAAAATTCTTAAATAACCTTTCAACATTATAAAACTAGAACTGGTATCAACACATTTATTTTCTGTAAATACTATTGATTAGTAGGGTTCGTGTGCTTCACTGCACATTCAGATTGAAAAAAAAAATAAAGGTACAAAGTATAATATTTGTATCAGATTCAAAATATTAAGGATATTTTATAGAATTGAGATGCTTTTTTAAAATCAATGATTTAGAGAAAGATTACACTAAGCGTTAAGTTTTAATCCAAGGGCAATTCTCAGTGAACAAAAAATTTCGGAGGAAGTATGCACTATGAATTTAAAACAAAAATTATATAATTAGGTGACAACGATAACACAAAATACATTCGTGTCTATATATATATATATAATCTCAAAAAAAAATCCTACAAGTAATTAAATGGAAGACCTAATATTCATACCAGAAGTCATTTTTCTCTAGAAACGTTATTGTACTGAAAGTTTTTTAAGAGCCAGAATCTGAGAAACTGTCACACCTAGCATTATGGGGTGACCTGACAACGGCTTGCGCCTTCTAGTTGCCATGGCAAAAGTGGTGTCAGTTGAAAGGTAGGAATTAGCACTTTAAAAAAATGTAACTATCATTGGGGCAAGTGGAATGCGCTTTTAATAAAATAGTGGCAAAATCTGGAAATTGTCGCATTTTACCAAATCTCAAACTGTCATAACGTCTTGCGGCATCGACATATTGAAATAATTTTTTTGCCATTATTTTATTCGACTATTGGTCTCTACAAAAAGTAAAATCCACTGAGGCATGTTGCGTTAAAAAAATTAAAACATTTTTTAACTCACTAAACTTTCTTCACGAAAAAAAAAATGCATATAGTTTGCTACATAGATATTTTAATATATTTTGATATATCTCTGACATATTATACATATTTGGTATAATTATGGTATTTATTTCTCATATGAAATTGCTGACATTTAATACAACTAGTATATTTTGGGACAACATTCAGTATTTTTACATTTCAGTTCTGGCAAAAAGATGGATTTTTCTCTCCCTCCACTTTCATTTTCTTCAATTATAGCTTGTAATAGTTCATCTTCATTTTCATTATCTCTTTCTACACCAGAATTTTTAGCTCTAGCTTTCAATATGCTAAAATAGGACATTATAGCCATGGAAAAAATTATAAGGACACGTTGAAAAATGAGTATTCTATATTAAAATAATCATCAACTGCAAACAAAATCAAATTTAATTAACTACTTGTAATTAGGAAACATTAGAAACTTGAGAAAAATGAAATTAAATTACAATAAAATTATTAAATCACAAATTAATACAAATGTATTATATGAAATATGGAAAAACATATAGGGACATTAACACATATGTCTCGAAATAAATTAGCATTCTACAAAATCACCTTTTTTCTCAGTTACCTTTATTAATCTTCCAGTCATTGACTGAGAAAGTTTAGTTGTTTTGTTTAGAAATGTTTTTCCACGCCAAATTAATGGATGATATCAGTTCGTCTTTATTTCCATATTGTGTCCCATTTTTATACACTTCTGTAGCTAAAATGCCCCACATATTTTCTATGGGGTTTAAATCAGTGCTTCTTGTCGGCCAGTCCAAAAATTTCACTGAATTGGCCTCGAATCATGAACATGATGCACGAGACACAAGGCAACTTGCATTGTCTTGTTGAAACAAATAATCACCACTTGCGATAAGGGGTGCTTCAGGTAATAAATTTTCAGCTAACATTTCAACATATGATTCTGAATTCAAGCGACCTCAAATGGACACAATAGTGTCCATTCGAGGTCGAGTGTTTTTCCATTGGCTGCAAAACCTGCCCACACCATCACAGAACCGCCTCCGAACTGCCGTTTGGAAAAAAATGGTCTGTGTTTTCGCAAATCATACCATAATGGCGAAAACCATCTGGTCCGTCTAAATTATATTTTTTTCATCAGAAAATACGACGTCTTTCCATCTAGACCCAAAGAAACGTATTTCTTAGCGAGTTCCAATCTACGCCTTTTGTGAAGTTTCGGGTAAGTGGCGGACGCGACCGTAGTTCAGCATATCTAACATTGGAATTCTTTTGAAAAACATTATATACGCACTGTTCGGCTAGTGCATGGTAAATTCATTTTTGTTTTAATTTGAGTAGAACTCTGTTTTTTTAAGCAAGCTCGACGGGCAATTGAACGTTTCTGGCGCATAGTAAGAGTGGGAGGCATACCTGTACGCTTTTTCTTTCCATACTCCTTTGGATTCTTCAAAAAATTATAAATTACTGTTTTAGATCTGTTTATCTTCCTTGAAATTTCACGTCTACTCATTCCACATTTTCTGTATGCAATAAATTGTCCCTTTTCACATTCAGAGAGTTGTGCTGCGCGGCATGATAAAGAATAATGAGATAAAGTGAAAAATTTTACTGCGTAACAGTTTTGGGTTATTGTAAACAATCATATGATAAGACTAAATATGCAAGTTTTGGCTTTCTATTTCAAAAGAAATGTATGTCCTTATAATTTTTTCCAAGTAGCAAACTATTAAAATCTTAAAAATTCATGTATTTTAATAATTTTTAAAATTTTCGGAGTAAATTTTGCTTTAAAATGTCTCTTTTTACGTATTTTTAGCACAAAAATTTTTGCATACTTTTTTAGCCAAGCAACTCCTAGAATTGGCGACTTTTCGCTTGTTCTTATAATTTTTTCCATGGCTGTACTTGCTCTTGTGTTAAATATTCTCCTGGGTTAAATTTTTTTCTCCCATCTACAGTAAGACATCTTATCATTTTTACAACATTCTGTGCTGTCAATTTATTGCCTGTTTTTTTCCGTTATAAAAGCACTCTTGAAGGAACTCTTTCTGATTTGGAATGTTGTCCCAAAATATACAAGTTGTATTAAATGTCAACAATTTCAAATGGGAAATAAATACCATAATTATACCAAATATGTGTAATATGTCAGAGATATGTCACAATATCTTAAAATACCTATGTGGCAAACTATGTGCATTATTTTTTTCGTGAAAAAAGTTTAGTAAGTTAAAAAATGTTTTAATTTTTTTTAACGCAACATGCCTCAGTGGATTTTACCTTTTTGTAGAGACAAATAATAGAGTAAAATAATTTTTAAAATTATTATTTATGTCGATGCCGCAAGACGTTATGACACTTTGAATTTTGGTAAAATGCGACATTTTCCAGATTTTTGCCCTATTTTATTAAAAGCGCATTTAACTTGCCTCAATGATAGTTACATTTTTTTAAAGTGCTAATACCTATTTTTCAACCGACACCACTTTTGCCATCGCAACTAGAAGGCGCAAGCCGTTGTCAGGTCTTAAAAATGCTAAAAAATGCCGAAAACGCCAATTTTTATGACCTTCAGTGACCTTGCGGCAACGACTTGCCACAATCTTATCATCCATTATAGAAAGTTTGACCCTTTTATGTTCCATATCTAAAAAGAGATTATCTAAATTTTTTCTTTGCGCAAAGAGTTGTGGCTCATAATGAATTCCATGTCTTAAAAATTTGCTCAGTTTTTGCCCCCGCACATTGACTTTTAGGGGTACATAAAAGCTGAACAACTCAACTTTAGACAAATAAGGCTGGATTTGGTCTTTTCATAAGACAAGTATCAGCTGATAATTTTTTGAGAAAAATCCGAGATGGCATGAATCGCTGGTGTGACACTCTCTTAGATTAAATTATCTTATCTTATTATTAGTATCTTAAAGTAGTTCAAAATACTTTGCTTGTCTGAAGGTAGAAAAAAAAGCACAGATATTATTCGTCAAAGAAGTTTCAAGATTTAAAAAATCGAAAAACCATTTTTTTTTAAATTTTCGGAACAGGTTCCAGAAATTTTTCGGAAATGTCGGAGAATTTCGGATCAGAATCACCCATGTTCTTAATCCTAGGCAACAAAAAGTTATAAATTTGTGTGATAAAATCCAAATGCTTAATTTGTTCCTCACAGAGCAAAGCATGAAACATAAAATTCGTCATAAAGAAACGATAATTCTTTATCAAAGATAATTAAAATGAATGTCACAAACATATTAAAACGTACTTAAAACTTATTTTAGCTTTATTTTTTGGGGGGAGATCGATTTTTTTTTTTTTTTTTTTTTCAGTTTGTTGCTTTAGAACAAAATATTTTTCTTATTCGATCCAAAGCGGCCAGTTATTTATAACAATATATAGTACGTATTCTTTCTCTTGCGCTGGATGAAAAATTGAATTATGCCTCTCGTAAAGTGGAAATTTAGCTTTTCCTTTGCGTCGCTACTGTTGCTAAATAGAGGGTGTACTGTATACATTTTCAAAAGTGAAATTTCGTGACCATTCGGTGATGTATCAGATATTCAATAGCCCCTGTGTGTGACGTATAAGTACCGAATATCCGGCTCCGATGTTTGAAAAAATTCTATGTATGTTCTATAAATATTTTTAAACATCCCAAAGCTTTCAAATACGTTGTAAGTTTGTAATTCACATTATTTTCAAAACATTTTAATTAAATAAATTCAAAAAAATCAAATTTCCGAATAACTGGGTATTTTATGATGTTATCCTAATCGGATTCCGAATACTTTAAAACCTGTTGGGTACCGGATATCCGATGTCTGCTGGGAGAGACCTCGTTGGAGGGAAAATTTTCGTGACCTATCCGTAATTTCTGTGACTTTATTCGCAAGGCCCGTAAAATATTAAATTTCTTTTACTTTCTTTCCTAGTCAGGTGCGATACCGCCATCGATAGTGCATCTTCATTGCACAAGATTTCTATCGACTAGGCGATGGTTTCATGGCAATTCTCCGAAAAAAAAAAAAAAAACTTTCTGAACTTCATACAAAATTTTCGGAAAAATTAATTTAAAACAAAAATTACTCGTATGTAGTAGGTGCCACCCCCCCCCCCCCCCCACACACACAACGCATGCGCATGTACATATAAACTCAAAAACGAAGTAACATTTTAAAAAATTAAGTCAATTTCTACTTAGGGCAAAAACGTGTCAGCTAAATGAAAGGATTACAAAAGTCGCTTCTACCTTACTTTCAGCTAGTTAGCACATCTGTATGCAACATTCCAAAATTATTGCCAAAGAATCAGTTTTCCGTGTTAGCATAAGCAGAACGGGAATCAATGAGTTTTTCTAAAGAATCAAATTTCGTGTTCTAAATGCTTTAAAAATAGTGACCTATATGGCTTCAACATTTCTAATGGAATCCGCATAAAACTAAAATTAATAACGATTAAATTTAATTAATGAATTAATATTTGGAAAAACTGTATTAACATCACGTGTTATCCACTACAAGTTTTAAAAATGCATTTGAATTTGAGTGGATGAATAAAAATTATTTTATTAATGATTGAAAATATGTAAAAGATATAGGGAGAGTGAACAAATGGCAGGAACTGAAAAAAAAATCAATTATTTAAAATAAATGGAAGTAATATTATTAACAGAAATCCATTTCTTCAGTTTTTTAAAGTACTAAATATGTTGCTTGTTTCGAGGTAGAAAGAAAAGCATGTTATTCGGTAAGGTAATCTTAAAATTATTAAAGTGAACACTTTAAACCAAGTTTTTTTTTTGTTTGGTTTGTTTTTTTTAATTTTCGGAACAGGTTCTCTAAAATTTTCGGATCAGAATCACTCATGGATGGCCTTTAACGCTAGTACATGTAAATAAAATAAATAATGAAACAAACAAATACAACCAGATAACATATTTTATTTTAAAATTTCAAAAAAAAAAAAAAAAAAGGAAATCTGGTTTAAATAAAACTTGAAAAACAACCAATTATTATACATAAATATCATCATGATTAGTACTTTGTACTGAGTGAAAGCGTTGCTAAAAGGTGAAAACATATTCCATACAAGTATTATTTATATGTTTGTCTGGATCAGATATACAGGTATGATTTCAATGACATGAATGCAAATGCAAGCCCTGAAATTTAATTGGTGAATTTGGTAATGATAATATTTTTACATACATTGTAAACCATATGTTAGCTACTCTGCATGAATAGTTGGATCGGCAATATCGTTCTGTTTGTGAGAACTTTGAAGCAATACTTCAGGCAATTAAAAAAAGAATCAATTTTACGTTCTGAACAAATTACGATCAGTTATTGTATTGATTACGAAACTCAATATTACAAGAGAATGTTTTTGTTTTCAGAAGCAAATATAGAACTTGAAAAGAAAGTTCAATATGTTAATGCGAAACACGTGAGGGAAAAAAACCATATCATGAATTTCGATGCAATTCCTAAAGCTTAAATGAAGGAAAATAGGATAGGCGAACAACAATCGCTATTGAAAAGGCTAAAATTAGATTTCTTTCAGATGGTAATTTTCTCGTGCATCTTGCTTACAAACTTTTCCAGTTCCATAAAATTGACTTATAAAATGTGATATTGATACTTCAGCGACAGTATAGACTCTTTAGTATAATAACCAAACTATTTCTAAATGATTTTCACCAGAAATTTACTTTTTATAATTTGGCATAGTTGCATGAAAAATAATAACTTTAAATGCAAATATTTCAAGGCTGATTTTTGCGGCAAATGTCATATAACGGTTTCTTCTTAACATGTAAAAATATGATGAGCTACTGTTTTATTTTGAAAAATACTTTATACATGGTTAGTATGTGCTCCGAAAAAAGAACAAAAAGACAAATATGCTTTTCAGTGAGTCAAAATAATTCTCTGTATTTTAAATTGTCATATTTCAAACACATCTATTTGATGTTAAAATATTTATAAGAGTATTTTTCAAATACTGCTGAATATTTGAAGTGTGATATATCAATATAGCAATGCTATATTTAAAAAAGGAAAAGCAGATTTCAAGTTTGGTAAATTTTGCGAGTACGTCCCTTACAACTGTGATGAGAAAGTTGGTGATTTCTCTCAATTTTGTCTATCATAAAAAGCCAATGAAAAAATTACAATAGGAGTAAATGGGAAAAAATAAGTTTTCCTTAAGTTCGGTTTACTACAAACATTTTGTTAGAATAAAAATTATTTTTATGCAGGAAAAAATACAGTACTATTAATATTTAAATGCTCTAAGTAAAAAATAAATCTAAATTACACATAGGCTCTATGTTCATTAGCAAAGAAAGTAACACATGGTTTAATCAATCTAAACCTAACAACGGTGAACAGTTTGCAAATGTTTTAATTATTCCAAGCTCCAACAATGTTTGAATTTCACACTGAAGTTAACAGCAAACACATGTGCAGATTTTATGTTAAATCAGTGCAAAATGACAAACAGCCAACAATTACATTTACATAAAATGAGTCAGTACAAGTACAATATACGATTTTATAAATGAGCTAAATGCCAATCAGAACAGGAAAAAAATTACAGAACCATCAAAAACTTGCCTTCTCTAAAACTTTGATCATAATAACAAACTTATTTTGAATGAAACTTCCCTTTAATGAATTCAAAACTTTGAAGGGGGGGGGGGGGAAGAAGGGAAAAAATGATGCTTTTAAATCAATCAATTGATAATGCACCTAATCAAATTACTCTCTCTAGTCTTCTTTTGAATCATTGTATAATTTGTAAGAAATGTAATCAACTATCATTTTTCATGCGACAATATCATTAATCTTTTACCCCAAAATTACGAAGGTACTTCAAAACACTGCAAACAAACTTACCTTTGTACTACATTATGAGATTCCCCCCCCCCCCCCCCGTCTTCAATTTTGTTCTAATTTAGATTTTCCATCAAGCAGTTTTGACTGCTCTCCTCATCTTATCCAATTCAAGAACACCATCCCTATTCAGTTCGAAATCAAAATATCTGTGGTTTGAATCTACTTTGCAGACCTAAACCTTACGTAAGTCAGTGGTTTTCAGTGGTGCAGTTCTAGAAAAAAGGTTTATGTATGCTGACAGGAACGAACATAAGTTATTGAAATTAAAAAGTGGTAAGATGCTTGTGTTCATTTTTTAAAAGTGGTGGGACGCATGAGTTAAAATTTCAATCATTGGGGAATGCCATCCTCCTGCTTCCTCCTCTACACCACTGGTGGCCATGCCCGTAGTTTCAAAATTGGGGGGGGGGGGGGGGGGACAAAGGGTATATGTTCAATTCATATTATAGGTAAAAAACAATAAAATGCATAAAAGCATGTATAAATTCAATGTATTTCTAAAAGTCAGGAGGGAAGGGTCAATTGACCCCCAATGATTGCCAAAATGATGGCCCTGCTAGTGGTTTTTTCCTGATCAGTTGGTTAATTTAGGGCAGCCATCTGAACGAGTTTCAGTAAGAAAACAGTGTGCCTTCTCAACTAAGCTGAAATTGATTTGTATGATGAATTAGTGTTTTTTCCCCCAATGGAAGGCTATTGTAGTAATAACGCAAGTCTAAAATTGTGCGCCATTGCCATGCTATGCTTGGCCAAATTAAGACATACTACAAAGGTTTTGTAATGTTATACTTAAAGCTCAGTCTGATGCAAAAATCTATTTTTTACTGATTTGGTCATGTTTTAATTTACAATGTTCACACTTTCCAGTAAAATTCAATTTGCTGCAGCATTTAAGGGACCATGAACTAATTTAGAAAGAAGAAAAATATTCTGGGTGAGCCTACATCGCAAAAGCTTGGAACAAGCTGTAAATCTCGGCTTTTTATGATGCAGGATCATCCAAAACGTTTTTCCCCCTTTTCAATTTGTTGATGGTCCCTAAATGCAAAAGCGAATGAATTTTTACTGGAAAGTATGATCATTGTAGATTAAAATATTACCAAATAAATAAAAAGATTTTTGCATTCAACCGAGTGCTAAACATGAAAATACGAAAAATCCGTAATGCGGCTATTAATTAGGCCAAGGACTGTATATAAATATATAGTGTAGATTCAAGTAAGGTTTTGTTTTACGTAATAGTATTCCATCGTTAAACACAAGGACACGGAATTAAACTAATTCTATTCCCATATTTTAAAAGCTCATCTTGATCAACAGATAATTGCAAGAAATTAAATCAAAAAGAATATCAAACAAGTTTACCAATTTTATTATCTTTCATGTAGTAAAAAATAATGGTTCCACCGGTTTCATATATTTCCATTTTATCCATCAAAAAATACAATTTATTGAGCTGCACTCTTGAAACAATTTTGTAACTGTATTACTTTCAAGAATTTCAATAGTAAATAAATGTTCCTTAACAAATATACCACGGCCTTTTATATTTATACTATCTAGGTTTCACATTTGATTAGAATGGGGGGAAAACCTCTCATAATTTAAAATGAAAATATTATGAATGGTACAATCCTTAAACAAATAGACTGTTTGATTTTAGAAAAAAATCTTGCTACTGAGAATATACTTTTAATTTTCATTTTTTTTCTCAAAAAATAGAATATTTTATACATTAATATGCACTGCAAATCATTGATTATTATAGTCATGAATTCTGTGATAGTGAGCTTCATTAGATTTGTTCATAATATACAAAGCAAATTTTTGACCACATAATTTTCTGAGAACAATCAGTATTCATTAAAAAACTACTTAATATTTGTTTTTGTAATTATATTTGAAGAAGTTTTCAGTAAATAATATTGTATCGCTTAAAGTGTGAGGATCTCACAAAGATTGCTACACATTTAGAAAGTAGACATCAGTATGTCCATCAAAATAATCATTTAGCATAAACACTTTAACCACCATATATGACCCGAGGGAAGTTTCAAATAAACCTATGGAATTATGGGTTGAATTAATAAGTTCACGTCCAACTGTTATTTCTCAATAATAGGATTCAGTAGGATTTCCTTGCAATTATTGCTACAGGATCCTTTTCCCAAAAAATTAATTGTATTTTCAAACATTATTTCAGTAACATAACAATAAAGCACATTTATCATACTGATAGCTCTAATCCCATGATGACTTATTTTCTATTTTTTAAGCATACTGTCAGCATTTATATAATAGTTGATGGATTAAAAAATTCTTTTAATCTTTTCTCAGAAATATATAAATATATATATATATACATTAGTATTGAAAGGGTAGTATATTTGTTAGAATATCACAGGTTTAAGAAAATATCAAAATATATACCTTGAATTTTGTATTTTGTAGTGTTTTCAAATTTTAAGCATAAAAACTAAATAAAGAAAAAAGAAGGAATGAAGCATCACTTGCTAGTTCTGATCTAGGGGCATCATTTAGTTAAGACTCTGTTTAGTTAGCAGAGCAACATAGCAAATAATAAAGCTAATAGAATGCTTGTGTTTCAAAATAGATCTTTTCAAATGTCAAAGGAAGTTCTTCTGGCATTATAAAGAAGTTTAGTATAAGACTTTCTTTGGAGTATGCTGCTTAGGTTTGGTCTCTTTATCTAAAGAAAGATATTACCTCATTGGAAACTTTGTGAAGGAGGGGCTACTGGGTTGGTAATTGGTCTCTCATGTTTGGTGATTCTAAATTTGAAAAGAGGTAATATGTCTTGTCTGCAACAAAAGGGAGTTAGAGAGGTTTTTTAAATCTCAAGCGAATCTAGAAGGAAAAATTACTACTTCAATAGGGCTGTGGGCATTTGGAAAAATTTACTGGAAGCAAGAATCTCTTACAATTGAGTAAAAAGTTTTGAAGAAGGATATGATCTTCCTTGGAGACTGATGAATTGCCTAAAACCAGCTTGGTTGGGCCCAGAACCTGTTGCTTGTCGTCACTTTTGTATTGTACATTTTTTTGTTGCATTCTAATACCCCAAGGAAAAATTTTTTTCCCAAGTAGCAATAGAAGAAAAGAGACTATAACTCGAAATAATTTTGATTAACTCAAGAAATAAGTATAAAATGCTCAACAGACATTTTCCCTCCTGCATTTAAGTAGAAGTATTGTTTCGTCAAAACAATTTTTACAATATTTAAATGCTCATAATATTCATAATATGATTTTTAAAATTGACATTTTGTTCCTCCTTAAAACTCATTAAATGATTGATGATAAATGAATTTTTACATGACTGTGTACAAAAATATGCATGTGAAAGATAGAATTAGAATAATTCGGAAACACTTTACAACATTTACAATATTGCACAACGTTTATATACATTTCTACAACATAAAATGATTGTGTAATAAAAAGAAAAATAGAGTACTAAAATTTGCCTCTCGCTCTTTCTGAATATGCTGAAGGAAACTAAAAAATAGATTTCTTCTGCTCATTTCAAAAAATATTAAGTTAAAATAGTTCTTGAATAAATTTTTAGAAAACATAACAATTTTTAAATTTTCTTTGATTATTTGCAACAGAAAAACTTCTTGCATCAACATATGTATATATACAAGATATATTTGGTTATTTACATTAACTTCAAATCACAAATATCAACAACTCAGCATAATCGACTAGAACTAAGATTCATATAAAACAATACACAAAAGTGATTTTAAAAACTTTTCTAGTTTACATATAAAGTATTTTAGAAAAATTTGAAGTGATGATTTTAAAATAATAGAAACCTATCACAAAGCCTAAAAAAAATCAAATTATGTATTAAACTTCAAACCCCCTTCTAAAACAGGTTAAATAAACTTACCTACAATTTAAATATTAATTAAAATTGTATGAAATGAAGTACTGTATGATACAGGTTTAGGGAAAAAATGTACTAACATTAATAAGTTTGATACAATAATTTTTAAAAATGTCTCATACAAAGTTCATCTGGAAATGGTTAAAATGAAAATGCTGCAATAACACAGACACAGGGTTTAAAAAAAAACTAAGCAGATTATAGTATTAAAAAAATTGAGAAATTTAATAATGGATAGTTGCATTTTTTAGAAAACGGAAAAAGAGAACAAAATCTCTCTTATAGTGTGTTAATAGCTCTTATTTTACAATTTTCAAGTTCAGGAAAAAGGAACTTAATGTTTAAAAATGTAGGGGGGTGGGCAAAGTTTTTAATATTAGTACTTTCCAGAAAACAGTTAGACTTTTAAACAACAAAAGTATTAAAAGAAATTCATCATGATAAAATTCAGAGCTTTTTTTATTTTACAAGAGGAGAGAATAGTTTTTCCTCTTTCTACGCATAATTTTAACTTTTAATTAAGTGATGATAATGTAAATTGTAACAGTAGCATTATTAAAATATGTTTTCGATTGAAAAAATGCTAGAAACATATCAGAGAAAAAATTACAAGATGTTAAATTAAGTAGGCTAAAATCAAATAGATTTCTTTCATGTTTGAATTAAAACATAGGAATGTATCATTGCTAAAAATATAATGAAATTTTTAAAAATATTTTTATAATGATATAAACTAGTCAACCTTAATAATTTGTTTATTTAGGTAATGCATTGATATTTATAGCATCAATTTTAAAATCACATACTAAATTGTTTTAGAGTAAAGAACATGATTTACTTTTACCTTTCAAAAGTAATTGCAATATTTCTATATGCAATTTAAATTTTGAAAGCATAGATTTGAATACGTTTTTTTTTTTTTTTGCTTTTTCATTCGAAACAATGTGGTTCTACAAAAAGCTTCAGCTACAAATAAAAAAATTAATTAAAATGATGAATGATAAACAACATTTGTTACAGTTTAAAAACACTTGCTTTGTTCATATTAAAATAGGAAGCCATAACATTACACAACACTTGAACACATACACACATATTTCAACATGAAATATTTCTCACAGAGTAAATAACATTAAAAATTGCAGAACGGATCAACATTTTGTTTCCTGCTTCCCCCATGTGGAGCTAAGCATTGAACGTAAATTCAAATTTAAGTCTGATAAAACTGCTTCAACCATCCTTCTTCTTTTGTGTGAATTCAGTTTCTTTCTGCTTCTGAGTTTCCTGCTGTTTCCAGTACTCATAATTTACTTTTGTATGTTCAATTAACTCTGGGACATCACAAAATGCTAAAAATGAGAAGAAATCTTTTATTTTCCAGCAACTAGTTAAAAATTCAATTTTAAGAAAGTTAATCTTATACCACTGTTCTTTTACATAGAGACTAATATAAAATGTAAAACAATGGAATCCTTGCAAGATAATGGATTGCCTAAAGCTTATCTATGTATGGACATAAAATCAAGTGCTCTTAACTTTTATCTTACTACCAGGTGTTATTACAATATCAGACAAAATTTTAACTGTACAGGCAATGAATTTTAAGGTACATTATTTTTTGCAGGTACATTTGCAGGTACATTAAAATGTAAAGAACATGGTAGTTTTTAGCTAAAAAATTTGTTTGCATCTGAATCAAACTATTTAAAACCATAAAAGATTAAAAATTAAGTTTTTTTTTTATAAAGTAAACAGTGCATGAATTCAAACATGATTTATATGATCCACACAAACTGCAAAAGCAAAAATAAAAAAATTAATAAATAAATACACTCCCGACACTCGTTATAATGACAACACATTATAAAGACCATTCCATTATAACAACCAGAGGTAAAAGTCCCAACTTTATCCCTACTGAATTGTCTAATGGAATACAGCCACCAAATTTGGCGGACACTATTTCTGGTATTTTTCCAAACAGAGCATGTTTCTAAATTTGTAACTGAAATGACCTTGATTATAGTTTACAGACAAGCTGCATGGAGTCTTCAGTGCTCAGTCCAACTCGGACAGAGGAGGGGATTACCCCTCATCACAATACAGAAAGATTACAGGCGAGGAAACATGGAATGTCAGGATTTCTTAGGAAAAAGGCTTGACAGATGTATTGGTAGTTTTCCGTTAGAATCACATGGTTTTCCAAAGGTCGATTCTCTGAAATAAGAGAAGTCAGCTGTTCGTGCCAGGTATCATGTCTGTTCAGAAGTTCTGCTTCCAGAAATGCGTGTGTGTAATTTCCCCCCCTAAATTTTCTACTTTAAAATCTGTTGCATTTTGCACTGATATTTTTTTTAAAATTCCAATGGTAAAAAATAGTTTGGACCTCTAGTTCGAAGTTTTGAAAATTACCAATTTTAATGGAACTACTAAACATGAAGCATGTATATATTTTAAGAAAATTCTTTTTATAGCGACCACTCGTTATAAAGACCTTTTTCCGTGCGACTTAGATGGTCATTATATTTAGCGTCAACTGCATATATATATATATAGATTGATATATATGCGTGTTAGGTTCAAACGAAATAACACAAATTGATGCACAAAACCACATTTAATTAAACACATAACATTACATATAAATTGTCACAACACAAACTTCTTTTAGGGGACGTCTTACACACACGCATCATTCCTTCACTCTCTCGTCTTTCCTTCTGCCTCAGATCCAGAAAGCCAAGCCCGAGATTCACGCTCGGTTACAGTTAATCCTCTCAGTAAACAGTCTTTAGCTAATGGAAACTTTTGGAGCTCTATCCCACATATATATATATATGCGCGTGAGGGTTATAATTTCAATGCATTTTTATTGTTCTTTCATTTTATTTTACTAAGTCAAACTCTGTTGGGACCTTTTAACATAACTATCTCTAAATGTGAACTAAAACTTTTCTTTGAGTTCGTATTGGCTAAGAGATCCCAAGAAGGGACGTATAAACCTGATGGTAAGCGTCTCTTGGAGAGAATCGGCTTTAAGGATAGCATGCATAAAACTGTGCTCCGGCGAAATGTTCCCTATGGGGACTGCATTTGTAAATATTCATCTCTTCCAACCTTGTATACAACATTATTGTAAATAGATTAGGAATCAAAAATAAAGAGAAGAAAAATTGAATGCTGTACGCTGTTGTATATATTTATGAAACTGAACCAGACTGTAGAGACGTAATATATATATATAAACAAGGAATCCAGAAAAATAAAATCAAAAGATAATTAACTAAATTTTTGTCGAAAGAATAAACAAGAACATGTTGTATTATTGTATTTAGTAAAAACAATAGTAGAGCATGTGCAGGGGTAGGTGTTTGTCAACTGTTCAGAAGTAACTCGTAATTCCAAAAGCTATGAATTCATTTAGTTGAAAAGGAATTTGTAAATGTGATGGAAGTTACAGAATATATTTAAAGAAAGTAAAACAAATTTTCACTTTCATGAAATAATAATAGTAATAATAAAAGTGTAACACCTTTGTCCTAGCCAGATTTTTACACGGAACTTTTGATGCAAAAACAGAATAATAATAGGAGTTCAATCCATAAAATGTTAAACTATCAAACATTAGTAATAATAAAAACAATCTTTCTGTCCCATCTTAACCAAGGAAACAAGCAAATTAAAAAATACACAAAAGAAAGCAATAATTATAATTAACAAATGAAAAATAAAAATAAACTACTTCGGAAAAAATATTCATTAAGCTGGCTGAATGTCTCACACTAAAAATATTGTTTGAAGACATTCTCTAATTTTGCCTCTCATAGCTCCAAAAATTAACATTTTTTTCTCTTTTACATTGTTTCAATATACAGAAATTTAAGCATTTTGCAAGGAAAGTTTTGTTAATTTAAGGCGTTACACACCACTTAAAAACGACTTTATACAAATGCAGAGTCTAAGACAGCTGCATGCACCCTGGATCTATATAACAGAACGGAACAAAAGTATGAAAATTTTTCTACCAAATTGTAATAGCGAGGAAAAGTTGTCTACTCATGCTTATACAGTTTAAGTTTATTTGTGGTCACCTTATCTATAGCGACAATTAGATTGCAGACGGGTCAAATCAACCAATGGTCAAAACCTCGCGTCTTTGGATTTCATTTATTTTTGGCTCAAATGGAGTATTCATATGATACATAAAAAATACCAAGTTTTGTTTTTCTTTTATTCATTCGTTTTCGAGTTATAATTTTTTCAAATTTTGACGAAATCATAAATTTTGCATATTTATGAAACTTTAGACAGCTGTTATTAAAAAACTATCTGACCTAAAAAAATATAACTTGTACTGTTTTCTTCAGTATTTTATGAGGTTTTATAAAATATATAACATGACACAGCTACTTAAAAAAAAATATTTTTTTTGATTTGCAAACAAAAAATTTATAAAATTTGATATAATTCAAAATTGAAATTTTTAATTTTTTTGAAAAAAAATTTATTGTACTTAACTTTTTTTCTTAGCAACATGTATGCAAAATTTCAGGATGGTGTTCCTGTGGTATCATAATGAAAAACAAATTTCTCTTTATGAATGTAAATGTTAAAAGAGAAATTTTTTTTTTCATCATGATACCACAGGACCACCATCCTGAAATTTTGCATACATGTTACTAAAAAGAAGCTAAGTACAATAAATTGCTTTCAAAAAAATTAAAAATTTCAATTTTGAATTATTTTAAATTTTATAAATTTTTTGCTTGCAAACCAAATAAAAAATTTTTTAAGTATCTGTGTCATGTTCTATATTTTATAAAACCCCATAAAATGCTAAACAAAACAGTACAAGTTTCATCTATTTAGGTCAAATAGTTTTTTAATTACAGCCGTCTAAAGATGATCAAACAAAGCACAATTTATAATTTTGTCAGAATTTTATAAACTTATAACTTTGGAAGGAGTTTTTTAAAAACTTCAAAACTTCAGTTTTTTCATCTTCAAAGTAAGTATAATAAACAGACAAAAAATCATTACAATCTAAAATACTGACCTCAAAAATTATTTTGTTATTGGTTGATTTGACATGGATTTACCCTTGGGTAATTCCATGTCAAATCAACCAATGGTCAAAACCTTGCGTCTTTGTATTTCATTTATTTTTGGCTCAAATAGAGTATTCATATGATAGATGAAAAATACCAAATAGTGTTTTGTTTTTATTCATTCGTTTTTTATTATAATTTTTTTTTAATTTTGACAAAATCATGAATTTTGCATATTCATGAAATTTTAGACTGCTGTTATTAAAAAACTATCTGACCTAAAAAAATATAACTTGTACTGTTTTGTTTATATATTTTATAAAACCTCATAAAATACTAACATAACACAGATACTTAAAAAAAAAATTTTCTTTTTTGCAAACAAAAAATTTATAAAATTTAGTATAATTCAAAATTGAAATTTTTAATTTTTTTGAAAAAAAAATATTGTACTTAGCTTCTTTTTAGCAACATGTATGCAAAATTTCAGGATGGTGTTCCTGTGGTATCATGATGAAAAAAAAAATTTCTCTTTGAACATTTACATTCATAAAGAGAAATTTTTGTACCTACCATGATACCACAGGAACACCATCCTGAAATTTTGCATACATGTTGCTAAAAAGAAGCCGAGTACAATAAATTGTTTTCAAAACAATTTAAAATTTCAATTTTGAATTATTTTAAATTTTATAATTTTTTTGTTTACAAAACAAAACAAAAAAAAATTAAGTAGCTGTGTCATGATATATTTTATAAAACCCCATAAAATACTGAACAAAACAGTACAAATTTCATATTTAGGTCAAATAGTTTTTTAATTACAGCAGTCTAAAGATGATCAAACAAAGCAAAATTTATAATTTTGTCAAAATTTTAAAAATTTATAACTTTGGAAGGAATTTTTTAAAAACTTCAAAACTTCAGTTTTTTTCCATCTTAAAAGTAAGTATAATAAACAGACAAAAAATCATTACAATCTAAAATACTGACCTCAAAAATTATTTTGTTATTGGTTGATTTGACATGGACTTACCCAGACACTACACTTAAAGCAGGCAGAACAGAAAAGAAATATGATATTCAAAACTGAATTTAATGTTTCATTGCATTTTTGGAAAAAAAATTAAATTAAGCAGAGGAATTTAAATTTGAATGAGTTTTATGTTCTGCCTCCACACTGAAAATACATAATAAAGGAATGATATAATAAATAGAAAGATTATAATAAATAGACAGAATAATTTTAATAAATTAATAAATATAAAATAAATAGAAAGAAATTTTACAAAGCATAGCTCACCATCCCAAGCATCAAACATATCATTAACAAAATAATCTGTAAATCCCATCTGAGATTTTGGTATACTACATTTGGCACGATCAAAGGCTGGCATTACTATAGGAAGTCCTTTGCTCTTTTCTTCATCAGTCTATGAGAAAATAAAATATATATTTATATGTATATATGTATACATAATCTTGCATATACAGTAGAATCTCTGTTAACCGGCTTAATTGGGATCGATGGTAAGCCGGTTAAGAAAAAATACAGTTAGAGGGAATAGCAAAATATGGGAGATATATTATGTAATTTAAAAGAGTGCGGAGGTGTGATGATTCATTGCATTTTAGTAGTTACTTTGAGAGTTACATACCAATTATTAAACACTTGGCAAGACTGAATTGACTGACCCACTGAACCTGAGATTAACCAATAGCCACACTTCATTTCATAGGACCTGTATGCGGATTCCCAGAAAACCCCCTCTCTCTTGGACATCAGAATGTCGCTTTTGTCCTGGGAGATAAGGATTCCCTGAAAAAAATCACTTGAGTACTGCAGCACCTGTTTCTTCCATATATCTAGCGCTCTCAAAGCTATTTTTGTTTTTTGTGCTTTGAAAATATGAGCCAGATAAAGGCTGGTTAATCCAGAGCCAGTTAACCCCTTAACGGTCGGGTAATTTTCAAGTAAATGGTCATAAAAGTGCTTATTTTTTTAATCCCTGAAATTCATATAAAAATATGTGTATGAACAATATATATATTCCTTTTTAATTTTTTATTTGTTTTTATTTTGAAATTTTAAACACTCTAGCCTAAAATATCACCGGAGCGAGAGGGAAGGGGTTCAGAGAGGTTCTACTGTAGTCATTTTTTTAAATTGAATTCTTTTTTTCTGTTTTCAATTTTTAACACCATTAAGAAAAAAAAATTTGAACACTAATTAATATCAGTTCTTTTTAAGGTCAAAATTGATGTTTTGTCATCAGTGTCAGTCCTTCTTAGGGCAATTATTTTTCACATAAATGGAATAATTTGAAATTTTGATTGTTTGCATCAGAATCTGACATTAAAGAACAGAGATGATTAAATAGTTTACTGTTTAACCACGTAATAGTTAATACATACTTTTTAATAATGTAATTAGTTTTTTAATAATGTAATAAGTACTTTTCACAAGCTTTGTTATGCGACATTGCTCTGTAAGCGAACATTTCAGATAAATTTTAAGTGTTATTATACTTGAAATATAGGAATCAACAAGTTCAAATTATATAAGTTAAGAAAATCAATAATGAAGTGCTAAAAGTCGGGCCCTGATCATGACAACATGAGCCTTTCTTTCTATGATTTATTAGAGTAATGCTCAGATACAAAATTTTTACATTAAAATTTAACCTTCGTCTTAATCTCACAAAAAGTATGTTTCTAGTGGCCCTGAAATTTTGTTTAAAGCAGTAATATCCTACTGAAAATATTGCATATCCAGGGGTCAAGCCAGATGAAATTTGAGTCCATTTTTGGACCCTTCAAAATATTTCAATCAATCAAATCGGGACTCTTGACAGAATTCCAATCAATTAAAATGGACCCTTCACAGCATTCAATTCAACCAAAACGGACCTTTCACAAATTTATAATCAATCAAAACGGACCCTTCACAAATTTACAATCAATCAAAAGGGAACCATCACAAATTTTCCAAGCTACCAAATTGTATTTTTTACATAGTTATTTATTAAATAAGCGGAGAATAATGACATATTTTCCTATTATTAATGTTTACAGAACAATTTTTAAATGAGCGTCAAATAGTGATAAAATATTCTTTCACTATATGTTTAAATTTTTAATTTTCACAAAATAATTTGATGTTTCACAAAAGACTTTTTAAAACTCAAATACAGGACCCTGTTAAAAATGATGGATTAACCCAAATTACATCCAAAAAACAAGCTTTTTTTTTCTTGGTGGGGGGGGGGGGGGGGTGAGTTTCTGCAAGATCACTCAACAAGTGATTTTGTTAAAGCTCTTAAAATTTTTGATTATACAACATTTTACTTCAGTTCCTTGAAAGACATATGAAGTTTTTATTGCATATATTTTTTAAGATCAGAGGAAAGAAAAACTACAATTATTACTTGAGCAATGTATTCTTCAGCAATTCTATAAGCCCATTCTTTACAAGAGTTCAAAGGTCGAGCAGGATTAGAAACATCAGCACATTTGATTAGAATCCTTTTTACAAGAACAATATTTTCAGGAGTTGACATAGCAGCAAGATCTGGTGTTGCAGGTTGTGCCTAAAAGTGCAGAAAAAATTTTAAAAAATGAAACAAAAAAATATAAGCAGAATAAAAACAAATTTACAATAACAGAGATACAAACCAAATGGACTTCATTTTGCTATTATGGAAAACACCAGAAATTTTCAGTTTTCCCATCAACTAAGGGAAATATTAAATTTCCTACCGCAAATCAAGCTTCTTTACTTCTTTCCTTTAATACATTACAATTTTTTTTATAAATATAATAATATGAGAGACTAATTTTGTATAGTGCGAAATGTAGCATTAATTTTTATAGAAATCTTTCCGATCTTCCACGGACGAATGCTGTCGCCCAGTCAATTTTCAAGGAGGGGATCTGAGAAACTTGGACGGGAATTCCACCATCCTAGCTCAATGTAGAATAACATCAAACAAACTTACAGATATGTGGCAAGTTTACAAGTAGTTGCTCTTTTATATTCCAGTCCCCCTCCCCCCTTTTTCTTATGAGGCTATAATGAATCTGACACTACAATTAAGATAATAACAATAAAATCATGGACCAGCCTAATTTTATATATTTTTGCACAACTTCATTTCTCCTGAAAGCTAAAAATTCTCAATAATTTTGCTTCTCCTGTATTTTGCTTTAAAACTTTCATATTTAGTAAAAGATTTGGAAAACATAAATACAAGTAACATCTAAAATAAATAAAAGTATTCACTTTACTGACTAGTTTTATGACATAAAAATATTTTTATTGTGCATTTTGAATACTGGTTTTAACGATATGACTTGGTTAAAATTTAAAAAAAAGACAAGGCAAAATTTGATAACTCACTGATGATTCAATTTCATCCTCAGCTTCAACAGATTTTGTGAAAACATTTACAAATTTAGATAGATGCTCGAAATGTTTAGTCATTTCTGTTGCCAGCACCATATCGATTATAGATCTTCTTACTTCTTTATATGTTTCTTTGTTGAGATTTTGTAGAATGTTGACTTTTTCATTGGACACTGTTAACTTAAAAGCCAATGCTGAATGGTGGCTTTCAAGCACAGACCTAAAAAGAGGGGAAATTAAATGAAAATTTATTAGTCATGACAACAGAAAAAAAATATACAATTGAGATTAGTTCCAAATAGATGAAAATAGAAACTTTTCAATGAATTGTAAATATGTTGTATGAAGTTTGTTAAGAGTAAAAGTAGAATTGTTTCTAGTGTAATGAGGATCTGAATTGTTGAGATATAGTAAGTTTTATAGTATGTTGAGACTGCAAGTAAATTACAACAGTAAAGGAAAACTTTTTTCTTTTCATACATGTCTTGTATTATTCTTCTTTCTTGTTGAGGAAGGAAAATTTACTAAAAGAGGTCAAGTTCTAAATTTTCAATACAATTAGATTATCAGCTTGGTCCTCATTTTATTGACCTATTGAAAGGATGAAAGGTTAAATCGACCTTGTCCAGCCAGAGGATCGAACCCCAGATCTATTTCTTGGTGGCACAGACTTTCATTGTTTTCTTTATTTCTTTAGAATAATTAAAAACATCAGATAATAATAATCTCATTATGTTAAAAATTTTAGAACTTGACCACTTTCAGTAAATTTTCCTTCCTCAACAAAAAAGAGAAATAATACAAGACATGTATGAAATGAAAAAAAAAAGTGCATTACTTTAAGTTCAAATAAAACATGCTAATAAATGAAATATAGCATTACATATATAAATACCATTTTTCAACTTTTATGGAAAATTCGACAAACTTTGCATCAATGAATCATCTGAAAAACCTACAGGTAAACATTTTTACAGTGCAGTTTTCATTAGTTATTGTACTGAACAATTCCTTGGTTTTAAATAATTGCGTTATTGTTGGGAATATACAATCATGACTATTGTAATAATTTGCAAGAAGAATCACTAAATCTTTTAAACTTGGTTTTCAAAAGTTAGTAAAAGAAAAAAAATAGCAATTCTTAAAGTACAGCTCTTTCTACTTCAAACTAAACTAAAAAAAATCTCAGTGTCATGATGGCCCATGCAAGCCAAGACCTGCTGTGCCTGTCTCAGCTAACCAGAACCAGGGCCCTGCACTGCAGAAGTCGATGTTGAAGTAAGGTGCTCGATTTGAGGCAGAGCACCCAGTGCTTAGTTCCCAAGCATGCTTGGTCCTCATTTTATTGACCTATTGAAGGGATGTAAGGCTGAGTCAACCCTGTCAAGCCAGGAGATCGAACCCCAGATTTATAGTGGCACAGAGCTCTAGTACTCAATCACTGGGCTTCTCTTTCTACTTCAATTAATATCTGCATGGCTTTGTAAAAAACAATACAGAAACAAAGCATTTGCTCACTCTTTGAAGGGTATTTTTGAATATTTTTCCCATTGATGCATTAGGAAATAATATGAATGAATTAAATTTTAAAAGAAAAAAAAAGGAAACGATATGAATGAGTCGAATTGTAGGGGGGAGGGATAAGAAACAAATCAACACTAAAATTATTTCAAAATTGAAAAAGGAACCTAGAACAAAAATAATACAAAATATAGTAGGACACCACAGACTGATATTATTAGACATAAAATTGCGATTAACTAGGTTTAACCAATGGCTTTATGACAATTAGGAAGCACTTACAGATCATTATATAATATGGCAAGCTCATTTCCTGTATTGCATAAGAAAGCACTATTTCTTCCAGGGTGATCAACATCATGAACAGCTGCAGCAATAAGTGATATTAACTCGTCCATCGGTTCAAAAATTGCCTGTGGACAAAAAAAAAAATTTAATTAAATGGAAAAGATATGAAGCATAGCTAGAATAATGTAACCAATAGCAATTTAAATATGAAAATAAATAGGGGAAAATGTAAGAATTAAACAAATAGAAACATGAACTTAGCAAGCATATAAAATGTATAAGAGAAAAATGTTTCCAATTATAAAATGTAACACAGCAAATTTCAGGGATAAAAATATTATAATTCAAGCAGAATGAATTCATAACTTTACATTTTGTGCAATTGAATTTCCTGATTTTGATTGCAGTTTTATGCGCGACATGACAAAATTATTTTAACTATTTTTGCATTCAGCTTTCACCATTAATTTGGATGCTATGTGTAGCATTAAATTTTAAATGTCTCATAAAATAACACAATGTAACTGGACAATATTTAAACTTGATGAATTTTAAGAGTACTATTAAGAAATAAAAAATGACTGTTTAAGCCATTTTATTGAAAAAAAATTCATTAAAGTTGAACAAACATTAAAACTTTAAAACTCTCATGCAGGACTAAAAGAACTTTATGAGCTGTAAGATTACTACTACTACACATTACATGACAGGTGCAATCTCAGACAACCTAAATTTTTGCTACTTTTCCGAGCATTTTTTTAAAACTAATGAAATCAAAAATATCATTTAATTACATTCAAATGAGGTCAATAAAACATAGTATAACTACAAAAAATTTTAAAAATAATAATAAAAACAGTAACAATATGCATTCTACTCTACTGTCATTTGAGTCATTCCACGTCAAGTGTAACAGGGGTCCCTGCTCGAACCTCTCCAATTTTGATGAAATTTTTATGGCATGTACATATATGTCTTACATGGAGCCATGCTAAATTACAGCTCCATAAATTGTATTAGTTGGGCCACTAGCTATGGTTTTGTAAACGCACCTTTTTTCAAGTCGCAACTGAAATGATTAAATTGTCTACTTTGTGTTCTTATTGATCATGACCTAAAGCGACTAACAGGCTGAAACTTGGTGATCTTGCTAAACAATTGGGATATAACAGCCTACTAGTACAATGAAAGATTACTGTATTTTATTATCTATATAAAACTGCTATGTCTCAAAATTCCAAAAGACATTTCCTTATAGAAGAAAATGAGCTCTTTTTAATGATATAAAAAAAGCCAAATTCGAGGGATCCGTTTTGAGCTATGTCTCTTTAAAAATGAACCAAATTTGAGGCATGAAATTTTAAAATGAATTTTGAACCAGCATAACTTGGCAGTTAATTGAGCAATCAAAGTGCCACTTGTACACCGTTATAACACATTAGCAATGTGCAAATGAGAAAAGAATCAAGTTCAGGAAATATTTCTGTCAACAGATACAAGCTGGCAAAGTGTGGTCAAAATCTGCCACATCGACACAAATGAGCTACTATGGCAGCAAAAATCCAAAATACATTAAGCTTTTGTTGTACTAACAGGCTATTATATTCCAAATGTTTAGCAGGATCACCAACTTTCAGCCTGGTAGTTATCTTAGGTCATGTATAAATAAATGAAATAATCTCTATTTTCTGTAATCAGCGAAATTTTTTATATCTTTTTGAACTTCATTATCTGTATAAAACTGCTTTGTCTCAAAAATTCATAAGACATTTCCTTAAAGAGGAAAGGGAGCTGTTTTAAATGATATTAAAAAGAAACAAATTCCAGAAATCTCGTTTGAGGTATGGCTCCTTGAAAATGAGCCAAAATTGAGGCATGAAATTTTAAAATAAATTTTGAACCAGCATAACTCTGCAGTAAACTGAGCAATCAAAGTGCCACTTGCACACATTTACGACATGCTAGCAGGGTGAAAATGAGGAAAGAATCCAGTTCAGAAACATTTCTATCAACAGATACAAACTGTGGTCAAAATCTGCCACATCAGCACAAAATGAGCTACTTTGGCAGAAAAATGTGAAAAATCTAAAATACAGTAAGCTTTTGTTGTACTAGTAGGCTGCTATACCCCAATTTTTTAGCAGGATCACCAAGTTTCAGCCTGGTAATCCTCTTAGGTCATGATCAATAAGAACACAAAGTAGACAATTTAGTCATTTCAGTTGCGACATGAAAAAAGGTGCCTTTACAAAACCATGGCTAATGGCCGAACTATACAACTTATGAAGCTGTAATTTGACATGGCTTCATCTAAGAATATGTCAGGGCTGGGTTTTTGCCGGCAGAAAATGGTTTCTGCCATGCCAGTGGTAGAAAGTGGTTATAACCGGTTTTAACCGGCAGCAACTGGCAATAACTGGCACAAACACATTTTGTGACATTATCTGAGAATTTTTTAGTAGTATTAAATTCCCAAAGTACATTTGAGTCAGAATAAATAACAAATAAAATATATTGTGGATAGTTTTAATTAAAAAATAAATTTGTATTAGAAAAATGAATAGTGTCTTCTTTAAAAACGAATACTGGTAAAAATTAGGTTTTTTTTAAATTTAGTAACTTTTGCATCCACAATAATGACCTTGCCAGCAAAGAAATGCTGGTCTTGAAAGAATATTTTAAAGCTTTTCTTTCATTCAGAATAAATTAAGAAACAGTCTGGGTTCAGAAAGGTTAGCAAAATTAGTCGTATGCTATGAAATGCTGTGTAAAAAGTGATAGCATATTTGAGTTCGAGTGGTAATTTTGAAAAATAATTATAAGAGATATCTCATTTAAAAAGATTTCTCTGATATTTTTTGTGCTTCTATTATTTACTGGTATATTTTCTCAAGAACCATTTCTATTTGTATATAATAGATAATCTTAAAGTTATTGCCATTGCATTGTATTATTTATTTAAAAATACTCTGAAAATGATTTGCTAAAATATCATAGAACTTGTTGTAATTTTTTTACCTTTAAATAGAAATTCAACTGTAAACAATAATATTAATAGTTAAACTTGTACAGCATCAGATTACCATTATGATTTTTTTTCAAGTGAAAAAAAAATTAGTATTATATAAACAAAGTATATTTATATGATCATTTTGAAACTTTTTGCTACTTTGAATAACATTCATTATCTTTAGTTTTAATTTTTAACCTAATTGTTTACATATCAAATACATGTGTGAATTATGAATTGCATATTAAAGTTCTTATTAGTATTATTTTTTAATTTCTGCCAGTTTTTGCCACTTACTGGCAGAAACTAGTTTCTGTCATGCCGGTTTAAACCGGTTATAACCACTGGTTTTAACCACCCCGGCAGAAACTTGTCAGCCCTGATATATGTACCTGCCATAAAAATTTCATCAAAAATGGAGAGGGTCGAGTGGGAACCTTTCCGAAATTTGGTACATTTGACAAGGAATGAATGACCCATTTAGATTAACAAAAGAGCAGCAGAAAAAAATGTCATAAATACAAACAACTGACATAAATAAATCACTTACAAAATTAGTAGCCTATAAATTGTTTTCAAATACTAAACTAATTTATGCTCATTTAACATTAAGTGATAATTTGCCACTTTTTAAAAATAAATAATACATATATCACTCTAATAAAATGATCTATAACATTCTTAAAATTAATAAAATGTTTAAACAAAGTATTCAGGCTTCAAAGATTCACATTTTACTCTGTTTTAAGATGTTTATTTCTAAATTTCGCATTATTATTGAAATTTCGTGTTTTGTTGTTGAAAACGCTGCAAAAACCTATAGATTTAATAAGTATGTTCAAATAAAATTTTCCAGCTTCAAATTAATAAATGAGAAAAACCATACAAAACACCAGCAGGAAATTTTGCAACTTTCTGCAACAAACCTTCACTTGATTGAAAATGTTATGTTGGGCATTTTTACAAACAATAGTTGAATTGTGTAAATATGCAATAAAATGTGAAGTTATTAGCAAAGTAAGCTCTAGATCAGTGGTTTACATTTCACTTCTTCACCTTGGTCTGATGAAAGGAAAGGATGTCTCTCTCAAAAGTTTCTTCAACTGCTCCTGATCTGCACTGAAGGATTTAGTAATTCTCGGATTTATCTTAAATTATTTTGGAGTAAAGCTGTTTGCTCTGCCACATTTCAGCGCTTTATACTTTAGAGCGTAAGAGTATTTCTATTTACATATAATATATGCATATATCACACATGCCATAAGTTACTTTACAACATAACGGAGGGGTTTACACCACAAAACGAAAAAAAAGTACTATTGCTCTAAAAGGAGAGAAGTCTTTAGTAAAGAATAAATAAGACATGACGCAACACCTATCAGTGCACAACAAAACTCCAATTTCTGTGAAAACTTGCTTATTATAGACTGCTACACTGACCTAAAGGGGGTAGTTCAACCCTTTGAGAGTAGACTGCTTCATACATAATAATAATCAGGCATGACATTTCTGTGGAGTATATGTTCAATACATATTATATGAAAAAATAACAAAATACACATTGCAATTGCAAAAAATAAGTTATATTCATTAAGACAGAGGAATAATAGCCTTTCTTCTGACCCCCGAAATAACAAGCCTGATAATAATTAAGCAATAAAAATTAACTCTCACTTCCAACATGCAATAGAGTATTCCAAAATTTTGTATGAAAAAATTATAAATTATAAAGCATACAAAGTTGGTTCAAAAAGTTCCAAGAGCAATTTTTTTCCTAAATCATTATATAGCAAATAGCTACAAATTAGCCAATATGATCTCCTTCAAAGTATTCTGCTCCCTGTTGCTAATACTTTACCCAGTTTTGTTTCTGTAGCAGAAAACACTGCTTGAACAATCTCTAAGTAGGAAAATGAATATTGCAGTCAAGCTGTTCTCTACTATAATTCCCTGAGTGTTACTCATCAATTAATAAAATAGGGACCACACCTAATCAACATGATCCTCATCAACTGATGTTGATTCTACAATTCTGTTCAATTGAGTTTCAACCACTTTTGAAACACCAAGGCTACTTAAAAGTAAAAGATCAACCTCCTTCACCAAAGCCGCTTTCCACATTTTAAAAGTTTCTGCTGCTGTTTTTCTAAGTTTGAAACAGAATTTCTGACATGGTTGCTTCAAGATCATTCATGCTGAAAACCACATAGAACTAAAAAGTACTCGGACAATTCTGCTGTAGCTTGTAAACAGCAAAACATATCAACAAACAAAAAATATGAGGTTACTGGCAGAATTCCTTTAACGCTAGCGTCAATGACCGGGTACCTTTATGCGACTTTCATTGTAATTTTGATCATTTCTAATAAAGCTTTGGCAAAACCAATTTTAATAATCATTATTCACATGAATCTGAACTCAACCTATTATTGCAGCCTTTTTTAGAAAATTGTTTTTTTGACGGTTTCCGGTCATTGATAGTAAGGGAAACGTTTGGTCATTGACGCTAGGGTTAAACTACTAGAAATAGCCCAAACTCAATGTATCCTGGAACTTTTTGAACAAACCATATATTTTGAATAAGAAATCAAGTTACTTTTAGTCTAGGCTTTTGTAGAAAGTAAGCAGTTGCTTGAAGGACATCTGCAGCATGTGTAGAGTTATGATATGGATTTGGATGATAATTGGATTCTATTAATGATAACCAATTTCGAAAAACACTTTCATCACAGTTCAGAAGACTATATGCATTAAATTTACTGAAAATAGCCATTCCAACCCATATAAGTGGCCTGGAAAAAAATGTAATAAACATATGAACATGAGTACATCAAACACAAGTGCAGTTGATGAGTAGTCAACATTACAGATAAAAAAAATTTACAGATTTTTATAATGCATACTTAAAACCAAATCAAGAATTAATTTAAAATATTTCGAAAGTGATTTGTTGTGATTAACTCAAAGTCAAACCTCAACTTTTAAGGATATTTTAAGAATCAACAAGCATATTTTAAAAAGCTACTAAATATTTTCAAACAACATTATCAGGTGACCAGGGGTCGCACCAGAGAAAATTCAAGTTCCTTCACAATTTCCAATTATTCGAAATAGACCCTTCACAAAATTCCAATTAATCAAAACGGACCCTTCACAAAATTCCAGTCGATCAAAACAGACCCTTCACAAAATTCCAGTTGATCAAAAAACGGACCTTTCACAAAATTCCGAGCTACCAAGTAGTTCTTTTTACAGAATAATTTATTAAATAAGCGGCAAAAAAGAATGAAATTTTTTATCACTGTACATTTAAATTTTAAATTTTCACAAAATTATTTGAGTTTTCACAAAAACCTTTTTAAAATTCAAAAAATTGGCCTTGTTAAAAATGCTGGATCGACCCCTGGCCACCTAAGAGTAATGTTTTTTTTATTAATCCATTAATGTCACATATAATCATTTTTTTTAATAAGCTCACTAATATCATTAAAATACAATTTTATTTTTAAACACACAGTTAAGGTTTAAAATTAAAAATTGAAATATTTTTCATAACACAGTTCACTTAAGTTCTGAACTACAAGTATATGCTTATGTAATACAGAGACACATGTGAGTAGGGCAGGAGGGGAGGGGTATGGTGAAGTGTGACACTTTCTGAGGAACAGGGGGGGGGGGGGGTCAAAGGCATTGGTAAAAAGAGCGACGTCATTTGTGAATAGCCCTAAAGGCATTTAAAAAACATTCTAAGTTAAATTCATTGCAAAACTACAAAAATCAATTCAATATTGCAACCCGGGATTTTACATCAATATGTTTCATATACAATAGAACCTTTGTTAACTGTCTTAATAGGGACTGATGGTAAGCCGGTTAAGTAAAATATGGTTAAAGCAGAGGATAGCAAAAAATGGGAGATATATTATGCAATTTAACCCATTTCCGGCCAAGCATAGAAATTTTATAAAATGTGGTATTATTTTTATTAAAATATGCTTAAATTACATCCATTAAGACACAAAAAAGTTTCATGCATGAAAAATAATACTTTATTTGCTAAATTAAATGGTGAGTATACGCAGGTCCAGTCCATATTTCTTTCGGTAGAGTTGCGGATGATGGATGCCCTTTATTAGGATGAGTCATCTATAGTTTATTTTCATCAGATAGATTGTTCTTGCATTCAGATTTTCATAGGGCAATTGCTATATGAGATCTGGTCTATGAGTGCCCTTTTTGTGTTAATAGAAATTCTATGCAGATTCCATGAATTGACAAAAACGCTATCAATAATATTTGTAAATAATAGCCACCAACATTTTTTACCTTGAATGTTTATGCTGCGTTATTGTCATGAAGGTCAACACCTCCCATATGTTCATTATAATCCGTATTAACGTTCGGTTGGGAAATCATAACATTCTTTCTTTGTGACTGTATCGTTTGGTATTTATAAGAGGCAAAATAGTTGCATTATTAGTAACAATCGTTACCACAGCATTGTTGTTTTATTTGATTGTACATGTTTCTGCGTCTTTGTTGAATGCAAACTCGTAGGAACCACAATGTTTCTTTTTTCCATATTTTTGGAGTCATCCAATATACAATCACATATGCGATTTTCGAGAGCTGTGCCAAAAAAAAAAACTTTTTATTTTAAAATGTCGAATAAAGCGTAAGAAGAGAAAATGATATCAAAATATATTATGTGCATTCCAGGTTTTGGAACCACGCTAATTCCAAAACAACACTTGTTCCTAATGACATATTTTGTAGATCACTGTTAGTCTCAGCGCCTGGAAAAGGTATCCGTCAGATGAGCACGAACACCAAAATTTGAATCCAAACCTTACTGCCTTCCTCTTTATAAACATTTCTGATGATTGCCTGCCAAAATATGGCATAAAATGCCAAAATTTGCATGAAAACAAGGGTTTTCAATTTTTGCATTTTGTTCATGATTTCGGCCAATGGTGCGTTAACGCACCATTAAATTACTTTTTAAATTTTAAAAATTTTAAAGTTTTTTAATGATATTTATTTATTTTTTTTTTTTTTTACAGAACCTGCAACTTAAGGCCATCATAAAAACATAATGTTAAAGCACCATTAAATTACTTTTAAAATTTTAAAGTTTTTTAATGATATTTATTTTATTTTTATTTTTTTACAGAACCTGCAACTTAAGGCCATCATAAAAACATATGATTAAACTCGAATAGATAAGTGATACATTTTCAAAAAGTAGAATTTGTCAATGGTTGTATCGAATTGAAAAATTAGCCTTTTTTGAAAATTTCTTAACATAAAGAGCTTGCTCTAATTAAGTCACTAATATCTTTTATTTGTCGTCAGAACCTTTAAAAACAGTAGAAAAATAAAATTACTGAAAAATATACGTCAGTGTCATTAAAAAAATATTTCTTCAAATGGTGCGTATACGCACCATTGGCCAAAAATGGGTTAAAAGAGAGTGGAGGTGTGATGATTTATTGTGTTTTAGTACAGTTAGTTTGAGAGTTACATACCAGTTATCAAGCGCTATTAAGGAAGTCTGTGACCCGTTTTCGCTGCACATGAGAAACCCGGCACTTCCCCGCATATTATACAAACTTTGAACTAATAGATACCTTATAGATATCAATGTTAATGACTAAACATAGCAAGTTACAGCAGATATTGAATTCCTCTCAAAAGGTGTAAGTAATATATAGAGTGTTTCACAATTTTTGTAAAAATGCACCTTTTAAAAATCATTACCATTTCTTTAAAATCAAATATTTAAATTAAATTCCATGTAAAATTAGGACATTACACTAATTTTATTGGTGCAAAATAAAATTACAACAGAATGCCAAATTTTGTTTTTTCCCCCCTATGCAAACTCTGCAACTGCATCAGTTATAATGTCAGTGCAAGGAACCAATAAACACACACACACATAAACACTCAAAGATGAGAGAGTCCTATAAAGGAAATTTAACTTTAAGATCAAATTGATTTTAAAGTAAATAAACATCAGAAAAATGTAAACAAAATAATGAATTCATTTTAATGAATTGATTTGCCATTGGAAACGATGCAAACAAATAGAACTACAAATAAAATAAAATTTTAATAAGTTTCAATTTTTACGATTTTTTGAAGTACTTCAAAAGTGAAAGTTGTATTTACTTTTCTACATTTTCAAAATAATTTTTGCAATCACATTCAACTACGCGTTAAAATAGGTACATCAGCATCTTGTATAAGGTTATTTTTGTAAATAAAAGTTTTGAAAGGAACATAAGAGCAAATTTTACAAGTGCATAATTGAGAGATACTTCTAAAACCGGTGCATAAATGGAAGTTAAATAACATTAATTGTTATATACTTTGGATCAGAACTTTTGGAAATCAATGTAAAACTGAGAAAAGCACATAAAAGACACAATGCATAAGTGAAAGATTACTATATTTTACATTCTAGAGATTAAAGTTTTACCTTTTTTCTGTCACTCTTTCTAGCTGAAAAATATCAAAATACCATTCACTAACATTTTCTAAAATTTCCTTAATTTTCGGTGGGGCTGATTCTAGTGTAGGTAAATTCGAAGGAGTTGGTGGCTGCATTCCATGACTTGGAACACCTGAAAACATGATACAGCTATTTATTTGAGAATAAGCACACAGAATTAGAAGGGCAAAAATTCAAATTTTCACATGGAGAAAATATAGGAGAAATTTTAGAAGGTAGGTAAAATGGGAGGCAATTATAGCAATATAATATGACTATTTCAGCCTTGTGTGTATTCCCACACTGTAAAAGTTTAAAAATCCCAGCCAATGATAAATTCTATTTTTGTGTATTCAAACAGTGACAAAACTCGGATTTTCTTCTGGAGAGGAAGAGTTCATAAAAATTCTTACATACAATAGGTATGTATTTTAGTTACTGTTGCCCTTACTCTAATGGCAGATTTTATGAACTGTTGTTGACACTTTTTATGAACTGTTATTTTTTATCTAAAAGGAATTTTTTGAGGTGCTGTTGTTTTTAATGCAATTGTGATTTTCAATGAGTTTTACTGTTGAAATGGGAATTTTAGGGACTGTTGGCCTTCTTCTAGTTGTATTTTTTAAGAAAATTTTTCCTCACATATAAACAACAGAATTTCGACCATGTGTCACTTGGCCTGCGAATGATGCAATGTTATCTCACGCAACACCTGGCATGTCAGCTAGTTGTTAATAATATGTGTTCAGAATGCCCAAAATATGCATAATTAAAGAATACTTTGTAACTAATTTGCTTAACATTGTCTGGAAAATGCCCCCATTGCCTTGTAAGGGAAATCATTTTCTAGAAATGTTGAGCACCATATTGGCAACTGGATTTCATTTTTATTTCAAGCCGCATTGGAGCAAAACTAATATTACATACTTTACAAGTATTACAAGATCATGCGCCGGACTTGAAGTACCAATGAATAACTGCAACAAATGGTTTGCAGTTGTCAGCCTTCGGGCACGACTTTTCTCCTCCAACCTCCTTCCCTGTTAGCACTAGGCCTTAGGGATGCCCTACATGAGTTTACCTGGTTTGTAAGGGATATGCAAATTAATCTGGAAACAGCCATTGTACATATAAGCGTGTGTTGTGTGAGTGAGTTTATAGAATAGAAAAGGGATAAAGTATAAAAAGTTAAGTTTGAAAGATGAGTATAGATGAGATTACGAGTAAAGTTAGTGCGTGGCACTTAAGTAACGAGAACCCGCCACAAAGTTCAAGAGAAACGAAAAGATTCCCTTACAAGTATTCGGGAAAAAAATATATAAGTTATTTTTTCAAAGCATTGGAAGAATGGTTTAGTTTTGAAAATATTCCTTGCTCTGAGTATTTAAAACACTTAAAATATGCTTTAGTAGGACGTGCGAAGGAATGGTACACATTAGTTCTCAAAGCAGGTGTTGTAACGTAGGATTCTGTACGACAGGGATTGTTAGAAATGTTCTCAGAATACATAAATAAAAGTACTCTGGAAGCAGGACTTTATACTAAGCTGCAAAATTTCGGTGTAAGTTCCGAAGACTTTATACTTAGAAAACTCAAGATTGTAAAATTGTTAGGAGTGAAAATTCCCGAAGAAGAAATAATTCAAATAATAGTGCAAAGGCTACAACCACAATTACAGGATTACATAGATAGAAAAAACGTGGAAATTGTGCAGGAATTATTAAAAGTAACCCGTGAATTTGAATCGTGAAAAGATATTTTTAAACAACAAAATGCATCGAGATTTGCGAAGTACCCTGAGAACTATTACAATTCTTCTAGAACTGGTCAAAAGTATTATGAACCTGTTCGAAAAAATAATAGGATTAATGAGTTTAGATTCAAAGAATCAAACAGAAATTATGGTTCTAAACGTGAAAATTTCGAAAGGAACGAAATCAAGCAAAATGCGGATTTGAGAAAACAGTTTAATTCTTTCAAGGTCAATCAAGAAGAATCGTTTCCTTATCAGTGTGGTCTTGTCGCTGAGGGAAGGTATACTAAAAAAACACTGTCTGTTAAGAAAAATCACACGCCATATCTGGAAGAAACTCAAACTTGTTCGCATAATCGGGGTTCGTGTAAAACTGATCCTACAGAAGGTTTAAAAGTAAATGCAGTAGTTCTAAGGCCAATTAATTTACCGAAATTGCTAGTGCAATTAAATAACATAGTTGTACATTGTATGGCGGATACCGGAGCAGAGAAATCATTTATTCTGGATGAAATAGCCAATAAATATTTTAAGTATAAGCCGCATAAGTTGGTATCATGGAAGTTTTTTCAGCAAGTGGAACTGAATGTAAACTCAAAGGTCAAATATTGTTGAATGTGGAAATAAGAGGTGTGAAAATAACTTGGGAGTTTCTGATAATGAAAAATTTGCAAGTACCTTGTATTTTGGGTGTGGATTTTATGTGGAGATTTGGTTTAAAACTAGATTTTGTTGATAAAGCTTTAACGTTTGAAAATTTACAGGAGGATAATACAGAAGATTATTCTAGCGTCTTGACAGTAGATTCGCAAAATTCTCAAATCACGGATACGAATGTAGTAGAAGACTATTTACTGAGAAAGGCTGTTGAGTTTCAAAATCAAAAAATACAATGTGCTGTATTTACGTCATTAGTATTGAGCTCGAGGGAACAATTAATTGAAGAACAAGAAAAGGATTCAGAGTTAGGATATATTTATAAGTATTTAAAAGATCCAGAATCTGTTGAAGAAAATTTAAAACAAATTAATAAAAATAAATCCACATCATATGAGTTAGTTGAAGAAATTTTATATTATACGCGGAAGAAAAATAATTGTAATGAAATTAGATTAGCAATACCTTCTTGTAATGAAATTAAAGTAGCAATACCTTCAAGTCTACAATTAACAGTATTAAGGGAATTTCATTATAATGCTATTTTAGGTTTCAGAAAACTTTTACAAGAGTAAATCATACTTTGATACAAATGATTAGTGCTTTCATTAAAGATAATCATAAAATGTGGGACAGAAACTTGCAACAGTTTGCGTTTGGCTTAAGAACGGCTGTGCATGACTCAACAGGAAAATCACCATCAGAATTGTTTTTGGGAAGAAAACTCATCACTCCATTTAAAAGACTTATTTTCGCTGAACCGCACAAAATGGAAACATTAAGTGGAAGTATTGAGAAAATAACAAAAGAAGCGCAAGAAGCATTGAACAAATCACAAAAATATCAGGAGAAATATTATAATCTCAGAAGAAAATTAATGGAAGTTAAACCTGGAGATAAAGTTTTAGTGAAAACTCATTTTTTAAGTTCGGCTCCTATAAATTTTGTAAGCAAGTTCGCTGAGAAATATGAAGGACCTTATGTGGTTAAAGAAGTAAAGAAAGGAAACTTAATCATACAGAAAGCAGATGTTCTAAAGACTGTGAACATATCTCAAATAAGGTTATACAGAGATAGGGCGGACTGGATAGATTTAAACGATTAGGAACGACCAAATTGTGCAGAATTCTCATCCGACAGAAATAAAGAACGAAAGGATTCGAGGAAAAAGGAAATTAGCAGGACCAGAGAAATATCAGCCCAGGAAAAAAGGACCATACACAAGGTGCATCAGAAGCCAGCAAGCGAGAAGATATCGACGCCCGCGAGATAGAATTCCTGAAAGGAATGGCCTCGAATTTACATCTTTCAGGAGGTTATACAGTATGGGACCTCAAATCCGGAACGCTCGGGGCCGCGATCTTTCTGGATTTCGGAATTTTCCGGATTTTGGGTCCTCATTCAAAACATGTTTTAAGTAGCATCAGAGCCCATATAATTTGCTTTGGAACTTTTTATTAGCATCTTTCACATTTATAGCATTTTTATTATCGTATATATTCGCCTATAAGTCGCGAAATTTAGCACAAAAAACGAATTGGAGTAGGCTTACATTCGAGGCAAAGCATTGATCGATACATCTAGACTTTTCCCGATGTTATTTTAACCTCTTTAACAATAAAAGAAAAGAATTCTGTCAAATTTTGATATGATTTTATATTCTCTATCCACTAAATTATTAAAAGATCAGACTATCGGGAAAATGCGAGAAGCGCGGATTTTCTAATTTCGAGAATGTTCTGTATCGCGCGAAAATTAGAGCTCATTTAAAAAAATAAGTATAAGAAAACTACAAGAAATAAAAAAAAGAAAACAAAATTTAATGATATTAACTCAGAATTAAAGCTACAATTAAGAAAAAGTAATCGCAAAAACGAACCCTTTTCAGAAAAGCGTGGAATAATTTTTTTGAAAACATCACATTTCCGATCTTAAACATGTTCATTACATTTTATTTTCCTTCTCTGTAAAAGGCCTATTTCTAAAATAAAGGTGAAAAACATTTCCCGATTTTTTTTTTTTTTTTTCAAAGCAACAATTAATAAAGTCTAATCGCAAAAACGAACCGTTTTCGGAAAATCACGAAATATTTTTTTTTGAAAACAGCAGATTTCCGATCTTAAACATGTTCATTACATTTTATTTTCCTTCTCTTTAAAACGCCTATTTCCAAAAAAAAAAAGAACAAAGCGAAACATTTTCCGATTTTTTTTTTCAAAAAAGAAAAGCTGTTTTTTTTCAGCTACCGATTTTTTTCGAAAAAGTTCCGGATTTTGGGTTTTCCGGATTTCGGGATTCCGAAATTGGGGTCCTATACTGTATGGACAAAAACGTGAGACTGTTTTGTTTAGGACAGATGAAGACTAGTGTAATATTGTGTTCTTTTTTTTAAATTGATTTTGTGCTGATTTAATTATTTGTGAAATCTTAAAAGTGGTGTTAGAGTAAAATCATAAAATTAAGTTAATGCTAAGAAAGAATATTAGCTAAAAATTTAAGTTGGATTTATTGGAGTTTGTGTAAAATGTAAGTTAAAGTTTAACAATTTGAATCAAAATTACTTTGTTAAGATTAAAGTGAAGAAATTTAATTCAAGTGTTGAAATGTTAATTTGTTAAAATATTGGTCTGAATGTAGAATTAAAATAAGAACAGTTTATACTAGGAAATAGAGTGGTAAGATTAGTAAAATTATGTGTAAAATGAAGAGTAAATTTTTCCTAGTCTTGAAGAAGAAAAAAAAATTTCCTTCTAATTTTTTTTTTTTTTTACTTTAGAGGGAGGGTTGTAAGGGATATGCAAATTAATCTGGCAACAGCCATTGTACATATAAGTGTGTGTTGTGTGAGTGAGTCAGTGGAGTCGGGGTTTCCGACAGTCGATTGTTTGATGTAATAAAAATGTGTTTGTTTTAAACTACGTGTTGTTCTTTGAGACACAGAACATCACAGGTTGTTTTTCAGTTACACTAGAAGTGCAACTACCATCTTTTATAACAAGACAAATATGATAAATATTGTTGGTCGGCCCTTAGCTTTTTAATATCTTTCACATCCAAAGGCTGAAGAGTACAGTCAATACAATCAAATTTAGTCACTGGGTTTCTTTTCCACAACCCTTTAGAAGCAATCCTATAGGACACAATTAAAATTTAGAGAACTTAATAAAACTTTTTGTGGGATCTAACTGAGGCATTATGTAACATTTCATAGTGAGCCAGTAAAAATTTCGGAATTTATTTCAAAATGTTTTTCCCAAAAAAATGAATTTTCCCCTTTTATACCGACTTTTAGAGCAAAAGAGGAGCGGCAAAATATTGAGCAATATTCAAGAAACGTTTATGTGTTCTAACTAGCCCATTGCACAAATCTGAATATGCCAACATCAATTTCGAAAAAAAGTTTTTTTTGGCCCATGCTAATCGCACATCACAATTTTGAATTAAAGAATTAAATACAGAACAAATATATTCAAGGTAATCAAGGGGCATTGTGACCACAAAATTGAGTATATTACAGTTAGTTTTACTTTTCTTTAAATCATTGTCCCCCTTCTTGAAATGCTTCTCCCCCCCCCCCCCAACCCTCAGCAAGGGGGACACCCAAGTTGAGAACTGCTGTTGTAAACCATTACATTAAAAAAATATTTTGTTCCTATTTCTATTCTTATCATGAACAGAAACATTTTAAGGGTAGATTGAGATACATTTCAACATACAGAGTCAACTTCACAGTTGGCCACCCCTGTAATATAAGAATACAAACATGTAGTTTGAAGTATGATGAAAATCATTACCTCTAAATGCTTCATGAGAAAACCGCCTTATCACTTGCTTATTGTTCTAAAAGCAGAAAAAAAAATTGAATATAGAACACAAGAATATATATATATATATATATTAGCAAATTAAAAAGGTAAAACGTCTAAATGTAACAACAAAATAAAATGCAGCCCAATATTACAAATGGAACAAAAAATTAATTTGGCTAAAGATATAAATGAATTGAAATGAAGGAAATGCAATAGCAAATCTTCAGGGGAACTTACTATCGCAAACCATTCGAGGGTTGTTTCTTGTAGAGTGCAAAAATCAAAACGTTAAGAGACCGAAAAGTAAAATAAATCAATCAAATAGAATTTAGAAAAAGCACTCTAGAGTTCCTGACAACCATAAAAAATAGCTTAGTAAAAAAGTAATACACAAAGTATTAAATATAGCTTAACTACTTTGAAAAAGTTACATAAAGGTGCAAGTCATAAGATAGATTCATCTGAAATTATGCATAATATTTAAAAAAAAAAAACAAATTTTGATTTTTTTTTTTCTTTTGTAAAAAACTTTGCTGACTTTGCATGAAATATATGTGAAGGTGAAAGTTACAAACAAGGGGATGGAATCAATGAATATGCAAGAAAAAACACCCCCAATGTTCACAGACAGAAATAACAATATTGAAACTCCATATTTATTTGGCAGTAATAGCTTTAACAGCTTTCTTTTTTTTTTTTAACATACAACTTTGCCTGAGTTTTCCTACAATGGGCACACTATATTTTTGAGTTTTCTGTCTATTTTAACAATTTTTTAAATTCCCAAGTCTGCTTGGTTTTCCAGGTCGCATGGCAACCCTGTGTGTCTAAAGATGGAAGATGTTAAAGTTATTTACATTAATTTTTTAAATAACTTTTTCTTTAAAGAAAACATTATTATACATGCTTTCTACACATTTTTTAAGATATATTTTCCCGACGTTTCAAGGTTTTTCCCGAGTTTTTAGCATTGAGCAAATAAAACACTGACTTTAGCACTGAACAAGAAACAAATAAAACAAAATAAATGGAAATATTGATATCTTTAAAATTTGTGTTAATGTTTTAAGCGTTATATTGAAAACTCATACAGGTAGACCTCAATACTTCCCTCTAAACAGTAGAATATTCAAGATGAAAATATTCCACTATTTTTTTTCCTTTTCAAAAAAATAAATTGGTTATAAAATTAAAAAAGATCTGGACTAATTAGGCTTTGCTATGATGATAACTTAAATGTCTTTAATCACACTGCATTTGTTTAAATTTAGGTAGGTAAAAATGCACACAATATTTTATAATTTAATATTCTGCTGAGCAAACTTTTTTTTTTTAACATTTCAGTTTACTGATTAAGTATTTATACTAGCAGTATTATGTTTCCTTTGATATCAAAAAACATTTTGGAAATTTTTTTTCTAATTTTCCTGACTTTTTGACCTCATTTTTAATTTCCATGACTTCCAGGTTTCTATGTTTTTTCTAAACTTGTAGAAGCCTTGTTATACAAATTAAAAATTGAGAGATAAAAAGTTTGCCATTTGTGCAAAAAATAGAACTAAAATAGAAAAGTAAATATTAAAGCAAAAAATATTGATAATAATTATACACGTGCTTTGTGGTTTCATCTACTGTCAAACATTTTTGCATCCGTAAGGTCGATCCTCTGCATTGAAAAAAAAAAGGTTTCTTGTAATTTAGAAACACATGTCTGCAATTCATACTGCTATTTTGCACAACATTTTTTTTTTTTTTGCTTTCTGTTTAAGCAAACATATTATCATAGATTATTTTCCCTCCAGTTCTGCCCTTGAAAATTTAATTGTAAAAATTCAAAAGATTACATACATAGCAATAAACATTGCCAAATGAAAATTTGGGAGATCTTTGCATAAAACTTGGCAAACTTTCATGTAAATCAATTTCACAACAAAAATTTGATGGCATAGGGATTTTTAAATTTTAAATAAGCTCTTTTTTATAATTAGGTAGGGATTTTCTAAATTAGGACTATGTATACAAGAGTATGTGTGCACTCTATATATAAAAGTTTAGAAAATATTATCATACTGAATAAAATTAAAAAGTCAAAAAAATTTGCTTTGGTACTTATCAACGTAATAAAAACAAATTTATAGAAAAATAATTTTATGATAGATAATTCAAACATCACTTAATAACATAAACAACTTATTGTTGATTTTTTTATTCATTATTATTGTTTTTGTATTATTTATTTATGTTTTAATTTATGTTTTTCATTTTTAAAAACAGGCATGTGACACACTGAGAAAAAAATTATTTTTAAAAAATACCCTAATTTTGGGCTGAAACTTCGAGTGGGCGTGGTAAAATGACGTCCGTGGTTCTTTAATACAGAAGGTGAAGTGTAAGAAAGATTAAAAATAATGGGACTTGAAAGTTATTGGTGTTCAAGAAGTACAATCAGATAGTAAACGAGAACGTTCATGGAATCAGATTTCAAAACGAGTAAAAAAAGGGGACTAACCCTTGAAAGAGAAAAAAAATCGACAAAAATTCATGAATTTAACTCATAATTTGTAAAAGTTGGAAAATTGCTAATGTATGTTTCAAAAATTTTCATAGAAGGGAGAGAGGGAGGGGAAGGCTTCAAAAATTATGAATTTTCACGGAAATGAAATTTCCAAAATTACCGAAAATATGGAATTCTGTTAAAATACGAAAAATCACGTCTGTAAAAAATAGGAAAGATTTTGATAAATGCTGATCATTTTGAATATAAATGGAGCCAGAGCTTAAGCGCTATTCTTTCTTTTTTCTAACATCTCATTCATTGCTTTTAATTTAGAGTCATTTAATATACACTGAAATAAGTAATTACCAATTTCTTCCACAGAAAATACATACCGAAATCAATCCGCTGAATAAATCAGATGCAACTTGATCTTCAGCATGGTTCTGACGTAGCCCAGTAAATTGTGGAGAATATATGTCGGTGCTCCTCAAAATATCTAACACACGATCAAGTGCTTGTACTACAAAAAGAGGACTATGTTCTTGGGTAGCTAAAATCATATTTATAACCTTTAAAATAAAGAGAAAATTATATTTTTACTACAGTTTAAACCTTTGAGAAAAAAAATTATAAAAATAGAAAATTTTGATTATTATTGCAGAAAAATCGTATCTATAGGCATTCAATTAGCAAAAAAAAATTCCAATAATTTCAAACATTCTATCAAAAAAGAGGGAGAGGCATCGGAAAATTTGCATTAAATATAATTTTGTCCTCCCCTCCTTGTATGATTTTTCTCCAAAAAACAAAAGAAACAATCAATCAAGAAAACATAACAGCACATGAAGCTCTTGCAAAACAGATGTAGAATATCTATTCCTGTCAGTCAAACCCCTGCTGCCTAAATATGGTCCAATCTAGTAACCTTTTGAGGATTTTCTTTTGTTTAAATAGTTGCATACTTTTGAACTAACATGTATTAAATGTATTACTAAGGGACCGTTCATAAATGATGTCACTTTTTTTCAATATATTTGAACCTGCTCCTCTCCCTCTTCGTCACAAAATGTCACAGTTCATCATACTCCCCTGCCTCCCTTTGTTACATGTCACACTATATTATATAAGCATATGTACTTGCAGTTCAGAAACAAAGTATTGCATTATAGATCAGGTTTCTAATTTTATTTTTGAACTTTTAAAGACATTTGTGAGCATAATAATAATAATGATCACTTGGTGCTTAATTTGTATAAAATGAGGTTAAGGTTTACAGCACAAAAAATAATTAGCATAGAATAGTTAAATATATTAACTGTTTGAATTCTGAAAACATGACCCACACAACTTTATCTTAAAATTGTTAATGCCTAAGAAAAATTCCTTTTAAACTTCCAACAAGAAGTAAATTTAAACATCAGCTTCGGTGTCTGCGATACAAAATAGTTAATGAAACTTTAAAATCAAATTATGAAAATGAAAAAGCTTTAAAAATAAATTCAATTTGCTGATTTTAAATGTTTTATAGAAACCAAATGTCACGCTTGTTGCTACCCTCTCCCCTCCCCTTGTCACAATTTTTTACATCCCCCTTCTTTCGTCAAAGCATGACGTCATTTATGAATGACTCCTATGTCCAAACACATTGCTTCTGACATGTCGTGTAGCTCTATTTTAGTCCCAATCTTCTATTTCTTTAATTGTTTTGTGATTTGAGTAAGCACACACTTTATAAACCTGGGTAGGCCCACAAAACTTCACACTACATTTGGCTCTAAGCTCTAAATTGTTTTTTTTTTTCCCCTCATATAATAAGGCAGTGGTTCCCAGCCTTTTTCTTGCTAGGAGAAGAATGCTAAATAGCTCCGGGCAAAAAACAGGTAAAGAAAGATATTGCTTCTAAAATTGGTATTCCACCAAATATTAAAAAATCGATTATTATCAACCATACTAAAAAATCGAATTTGGATAGAGAATGATTTATCACATTTGTATTCTTCAAAACGTTTAAGAACATGTGTCTATGAAGATGTGGATGAAGCAATTTTGAATTGGATATGCACAATACGAGAAAAAAATGTTTTTGTGTCTGGACCTTTCATAATGGAGAAAGCACTTGACTTAGTGAAAAAGATAGGTCATAAAGAATTCCGGGGAAGCAGTGGCTAGATTGAACAATTTAAAAGAAACACAAGATTGTAGCAAAAGTAATATTTGGAGAAAATAAAGATGTGGATGATAATGTTAGTGAAAACTGAAAAACAGGTACATTGAGAAAAATTCTAGAGGTCTACAAGCCAGAAAATTTTTTAATGTGGACAAAAGTGCCCCCAGTTTGCCAATGCTTACAACAAAAGACATTAACCTTTAACAGAAGAAATTTTTAAAGCATTGAAAAGATGTGAAACATATTACGAAGGAATATACTTTTATAACAAATTCTTTCAAAAATTAAAATGAACAGCATAAGAATGTGTATCAATTTAATAATTTTATGTATACTATGTCTTAAAATAAATATTAACATTTATTTTTAAGAGTAGTGAATAAGTTTATTCTAGATTATAATGATTATTCTTTATGCTTTAACTTTTCTTAAATGGGAGAATTAACCCGTAACAGTCGGGTAATTTTCAAGAAAACAATCATAAAAGTGCCTATTTTTTAATGCCTGAAAATTATATAAAAATGTGTATGAACAAGATATATATTCAACAATATATATATTCATTCTTAATTTTAGATTTGTTTTTATTTTGAAATTGTAAGCACTCCAGCCCGAATATGCCACAGGAGCGAGAAATAGAAGGCGAAACCTCAGCCCGTCACATTCACAGGAATGAGAGGGAAGGAGTTAAAGCAAACCACTATAATTATTGTTACATGATAAGTAGAGCTTTCATTAGCGAGTTCTTATGTAGCCAAAGCGTTATAAAATATGTAAATCTCTATTTAACGAAGTTCTCTAACGAACTTTTTCGCTGGATTTTGCGACTTCATTAAATAGAAGTCCAACTGTATATATTTTTAATACATTTTTTCTTTTCAGGGTAGTTAATAAATTATTACTAATTTTCTTTTTTAGTTAAAGTGTTTGTTCTTTAGATTAGTGTTACACTAGCTATCATTTTTCATTTGTTACTCTTTAAATTAAGTAGCATAACATCATACGCTTCTAAAAATATTTTGAAGATCATAAAATCATAAAATACTTGTACATTCACTCTAAATATAAATGCTTCACAAAAACAAGGCTGGGTATATTTACCCCCCAAAGTGGGGCAAGTACAACCCTGAGCAGCAGCGTTAAACGATTCTTAAAATGTTTGCTTTTGGTTGAATTGAGCTAGTAAATGCTTGAAAACCTGATTAAAAGACCTCGAGTATGAAACTTAAAAAATATGAGCGAGTGAAATGAAAATGAATAGTCAAAAATTTTAACTTACTTTTGTAATAGGAGGCTCCAAAGTCATAGCATGAAATTTTGCAAATGATTGCCTGCGATTTAGGCCTGCTGAAAATTAAAAAAATACAAATAAATAATAATGCAGTTTAGTACAAAAAAAAATATACAAAGCAAAATGAGGAGATATTAGCCAAAAAAATCACATCCCAGTAAAAGCATTTTGGAAGAGAAAAACTTGAAAATAAAATTAGTGCAAGAATCCCAAATTTTTTAGTGAAAATTCAAAAAAATTGCTAGTGTACAATATGAAGCTGCAAATTATGTACATACTTTCACCACTTAGAGATCGAACTTCTATAGAACCTTTTCTTGGACTCTTGACTAATGGAAGAATGTCTAATAAAATAAATAGAACTAAACTCACACAACATGTAGAAACAAATTAATGAATTAAAAACATACACACATGCATCAAATCAATAAATTAACTTGAATAAGATGGAATAGCAAAGCTAAATAATAAGAATTAATAAAGACAAATTAAACATATTATCACAATAAAAAATATAGAAATAAAAGGAATGTAAGTTATGTTGCCATAAGTTATTTAAAAATTAGAGTTAAGATGCAGCAAGAAATACATTTCAATGAATAAAAACAATAAAATAAATATTAACAATACAATAAATGATAAAATTATAATCCATTAAAAGACAATATAAAAGCAGCACTAAAATGTTATACAACACATGCAGAAAATGCAAGGTGCACACATAAACGGAAAAAAAAAATTCAAGACACATATAGGGAAAAATCGGTCAGGTTTTTTTAGCTGAAATTGTAGCCCCTTTTTTATAGAAACATTTCAAGTACTGAAATTATTTCAAAGGGGAATTTGTAAATTTCATAACTCGGGTGGAAATGCAATTAATTCATTGATGAAGGAACATTCCTCAAAAAAGACATCAGTCGGCTATTTTTGTACAAGTTGAAGACTCAAAAAACTTTAGGTAATAAAATTTAAATGTGAGAATGATAAACAGAGTAAGCCCAAACTCCTGAACTGAATAAAATGTTGCATTAAAGCTATCATAACTAGACACATGATTGTTTGGATATGTTGTAAGTACAGCAATGTGATTTAAATCAGGGTTTCTCAACCTTTTTTGACTTGTGGCCCCCTTAGGAGCGTCAAATTCTTCGGTGGCTCCCCTCTCATATACACATAGTTATTTATTTATTTGCACATGTTTACATGTAAAATATGATACCCAAAAGAAAAAAGAAAAAAAAACACACACACACACACACAGACACACATATGTTATACTTAAAATGATTTTTTTTTCTCTCAGAAAAAGCAACATTAATAAAAGACATTTGACTAAACAGAAAAAATTGATCTTAAGCAGATATTTTCACATAAATATACAACTTTAGTCCAGTCAATCCATAACCATTGTCAACGTTAAGGGTGCTTTCACACCAAAGGCGGCAAAAACAACAAATATTCCCGTCTTTTATCATCTACGCAAGCGCAGAACATATTTTTTCTTTCAAAAATATGCTCTTTGCTCGTGCAGATGAGAAAAGACAGGGATATTGCCTTTGTTGCCTTTGGTATGAATCATATAAGTCTACGAAGATTTTTTTTCCTTTAATTTTGTTTCTTTTACGGGTGAAAAATATAGTTAAATAAATTACAATCAGAATCTCTTCAATCCATTCATGTACATTTTCAACCCTCAAAAATGCTTTTTAGTGAAATAAGTGCAAATTCAATCTCCTTGTTAAATCAGGTTTTGTTAAGGGGGTATTCTAGTGTAGAATTTTGAAAAATCGAAAAAAAAAATTCTTCATTTCTCCAAAGTTTAGACATTCAAGAATACGCCATTAAAAGGATTTTTTAAAGTTCCTATTATTTCATGAGTTATAGTCGTTTTAGTGACATGGCATCGGTTATGGTCCGACCGACACAAGTCAACAAAAAGACGGTAGACGTTCCCGAGTCCCTCAATTGAATATCCCTTATAGAATCTTTATTGTATAGTATCTCTTTTAAATCTATAGTTAATTGAAGGACATAGAAACATAGAAACTTGTTTTGTTGGAATATTCTCCATTTAGTTTTATTTTAAGTTAGTTTTGAGACAACCTTCGTACCAACCTGCGCAGTTAATATTTTTAATGAAGGTTTTATACCCATATTAAAAATCTTAGATGTTATGGGAATCACGATTGGCCCAGAAGCTAATGCTTTTGCAGCGAGACGAGACCTAACCGCGTATCGAGCGCTCGGAACTCCGGACTTCAGAGGCGTCAAAGGGGGATAGAACTGCTCGTCTTCTCCAGAGAACATCGGAGAATGAGCATTTTGAAGTAGAGAAAGGTTTCTCATATGGAGCAGGAATCGCCGATTAAAAACACGTAAGTATTCTGTACCATTCTATTAGTAAAACTGCCGAAAACTTGTCTCAAAACTTTGACCGCGTTTTTCTCGAAACTACTTTTTTCGTGCTGGCGGTAAGGATATCTCGAGTTCTAATGGACCGATTTACTTCAAATTTGGAGAGGATGTTCTTCATACATCCCTTTATCGTGTGAACCTTGCCCAAAAATGTAACTTTTCATTTAGTATTTTAAAAAAATTTGTAATTGTTAAAAAAAGATGCAAAAAAGAAAATTTTTGTTCAAACAGCCACCATTTTGTAAAAAAAAATTTTTTTTTAACTTGTCTGAGGTTCATACGATAGCGGCATCTATAATAATTAAGAATCGGACGGTTTTTTATTTTTCAGATCACCAGGAGGGTTGCAATCATGCACGCCAGGACACTCTCTTTTTTTGAAGCCCAAACTTTGATTGCTCATAACTTTGTCAATTTTAATTATTCTTTTTGGTTAATTTTTGTATGTAATAATAAAACATCAATAAACAAATGATAAAAAAATGGATACTAAAAGTTTTTTTTCCCTTTGTACGGGGCTTCAAAAACCGGGCGAAATTCATGCCTCTACACTAGAACACCCCCTTAAGAATTCAAATTCTCTCTCAAAGCCCAATGTTGCTTCCTGCTGAAAATTGTTCAAATAAAAAAGTAAAGCATAAAAACGAGATGTTGAAGATCTTTCTGGAGAAGATCTTTGATCGACTATTCTGAAGTTATAAAGGAGGAGGATGAGGCAACAAAATATTTTCTGTCTCATTATATGTATTTTGCGGGAGTATACGGACTAAAAATACATTGTTAAAAAAGATGCGCTTAAAAATGAGAAAACATACTTTCTTCCTGGCTGATATCCTGGACCATTTGAATCATTGTTTAATCCTTTTTACTTTCATTTTCTTCATTACTTAAGATTCTTTCAATCTCCTTTGTTATTGTAAATTCCTCATTTTCATTACTATTTTTTTTTTTTGGATCCATAATCAGATTATTCTACACTTATAAAATTTGATTCCGTACTTTAATTAGGCAGTCAAAGGCGCTTATTTGATCCAGGGCGCTTGTTTGGTACTTTAAGGTATTACTCTACTTTATTTATACATTTATCTAAACACAGAACCAACTTGTTCTAACCGGAGTGCTAGAAACTCTCTCCCTGCCTGTTTTACCAGGTTCTGGTATCTGGTTTTCAGATCACTGTCAGGAGAGAGACAATCCAGATAGGTCAGGCTTGTAAAAAAGGAATTCAAAAGCACTTGGTACCAAATCTGGATTGCAGGAGGGGGCAGGGTGATTCTAGAACTCCTACTTAAACTAATACAATAGTTCTCAATTTAGCAAACAGTATGGGCTTAGCACGGTCACACAGGAGTATAACACCATCATTCAACATGCAAGGGCATTTGCACCCATAAAAAATAATCATGGCCTCGCACCTCAAAGACAGCCATATCGCCTTGCCATTTCAGTTGTTTTAATGTTTGTGAAAGCTTTCACGGTTTACATACACAATTGTTGTAAAGCAACTAGTGCTATTTGTCACTAGTTTAAGGGGGAGTAAATATTTTCCCTCCCATTTTTTTTTTTCAAATAATACTGACACTAATAACTTTTTCCCCTTAATAGACCTTCTTATATTGAGGAAAAAAAGATAACTGCACATTTTATGCATCAAACTAAAAAAATTTTGGAGAAATACACTGCTTTCTTGAAGAATTACTAGATTCAATAAATAACTAAAATTCTTAATAATGACAAATACCTGTGTTCTCGGAAGAATATCTTTTTTCACTGAATGGTGATTCATTGACATGTATAAGATGCTCTGCACACCTAAAAAGTAAACATTCACTATGATTTGTTTTAATATCCAGTATCTTTGTTACAAAATAAAAGTAGCTACATTAAAACAATTTAAACTATTAAACTCTTTGATAATTGATATTAAAAGTTTGATATCTAAAGTTCTAACAAGAATTAGTTTGAGAGTTAAAAATTGTGTTTCACAAGCTCAGTACATTAAAATATTTTTTAATTTGAAATACTGTTCTAAAAAATTATATGAGAAATGAAAACAAACTTGTTTTAAATCTATGATGATAATATTTCAAACCAAATGGAATGTAATTATTGACAGAAAGCAGTTGAAAACTGATATTTGTAGTGAAGGAAATCGAAAAAAGTGACACTTGGTTACAAAGGAATGTGTGTACAACATAAAAAAGAAGTGGGCTCAGGGGCACCAGGGATAGCTCTATATTAACACACGAAAACGAAGCCTAATATGAAACTGGCCAACTTTTTGCTTTTCAAATTCAAAATTTAATTTTTAGTTTTGTGCATTTAAGTTTGCATTTTGATTGGAAAAAAAAATGAGAAATGTTTTTAAACTAATTTTTCATTTAACATTGAAAATGGAGTCTTTGCTCCATATTTGAAGGGGAAAAATGTTTTTTTAACATCATTTTCATATTGATTACATACGTCCTATCATCAGCTTAATATAAAAATTACTTATTCATAGCTCTATTTAAATCATCTTCAAACTCTTCTGCATGATGCAGAAAGTTGATGGCTTTAAACACAGCAAAATGCTCCAATATGAAATTTTATCATTTAAAAAAATGACAGCTTATTGGGTTTTTTTTTTTTTTTTTTTTTTTTTTTTTTTTTTTTTTTTTTTACATTTTGGGGGTGGGGGTAATAAAGTCTTGTATCATAAGGTTCAAAGGCAACAAGGTATTTCATTATTTTATCTGATTAACAAGGTAAATGATGTATCATATACCTCCAATTATTTTTTTTTTCTTCATTCAAAGCAAGCCAGGCCTAACAGAACACACTTTTGATATGCTACAAAACCGGATACTTATATAAATTACTTCCAGTGGCACCATTAAACCCAACTGAATGTCAGTCGAGAACTGATGTTATTTACTTTAAACCTTAGTGTTTTAATGTTAATAGTCCTTTCCAGTAAAAAAAAAGGAAAAAAAACAAATAATAATCATAATTATAAACGTGACAAGCAAGTCAAATGCAGTATAGTTTTTTTTAAAAATCTGTACAAAGATATAAAGTAACACCAGTGTCTGCTTTTACAATGATTACTATTTTTTTTCGAATGCAGGCTCGTTCATGAATTATTGAAACAATTTATATCTTATTTATATCTTTATATTTTTATCTTATTTATATCTTTAGCTCCCTCTAAACTTCCTCTATTTACTCTTTTGCTTATTTCCTGCGTTTTTAAAAGCAACATATATTTACTCAGTCATGAACTTTAACCTTAAGATTATGGCGGTACAGCATGTGTACCGCAGAAAAAATTGGCCTTCCTTACGGGTGCGGTACAGCATATGTACCAGACCTTTCGTCCCCTTCCTGAGCGGAAGGAAATCACCAGAAGGTGTGAAAATTACTGAGAGTTATTAGCATTTCCCATCCTCACGAATAGTCTTGGCGAAATATGCTGCACTGATTTACTGTCTGGCAGGTATTTGGAATGTTTCTGGTTTAGACACACATATATTCGTCGGATAACATTTATTATAGTCATATAAATACTCACTGAAACATAGTCAATCACTTGAACGATCTTGAGGGGGGCGGCAAGGCGACCTGACTTTTAGATACATAATGTATTTATACACGTGCTTACGTATTATTATGTGTTGTTGCTTTTTATCTATAAATTTAATATATTCCCTTTTCTCCCCCCCCCCCCCTCCGTAGAAAATATTCAAATGGCAGGCCGGATTAAAACTTTCAATATTTGTTATCGTTTGGTATTAATTTAAAAAAGAGTTATTCTGATGCGCTCAGAGCTCTGCCGCCCTGGGTTATAATCCAATTAGCAGCTTGATGTGCTGGAGGTAACATACTATGTTTATAATTCTTTCTTTCTTGATTTTCTAATAAAAACCACATGTACACCCCATGTCATACATTCTGGTAAGTGCATTCAAATAAAAATACAGCAGTGAAGCAAAAGATAAGATAAACCAACAAAGTAAAAGAGTTGAAGTGATTGTGAGGGGAATGCAAGTACAATCGCTGGACATTCGGTCTTGCTTTTGTTAACAAAAGACCTCCCCCTGGAGCCCTCAGCAGACAAGGGTTTGTTAGAAGTTCAACAGACAGTTTGAAGCGAATTCTGATTATCTTCGGTGAATGGCCACTTTCCTCTTACTATACAAGTAAATCAACAAGTCATTGTGGTGAAAATAGCAAAAGGAAAATTGTCTATTCATACCTGAAATTTTTAAGTGAATTAGGATACAGTAAATCCGTTATAAAGATATCAGTTTCAGCAATGAGGAGATACTTTACTTCCTTGTTCAGTTCATGATCGTTTCATATTAGGATTATGAAATACCACGCAAAGCAAGAAGTTAACTTAGGAGAAAAATAATAATCTATCACTGAAGGTGCAGGGAGGAATAAAGAGCTGCGAATTATAGAATTCGTGTACTAGTACTGGGCGATGTCAAATTTTTGATACTGCGATATATCGTCACAATAATATCGCGATATTTCGATATATCGCGATGTGTCAGTACAGTATGGGACCGAAAATTCGGAATCCCGAAATCCGGAAGACCCAAAATCCGGAACTTTTTCAAAAAAAATGGTAGCTGAAAAAAAAACATTTTGTTTTTTAAAGAAAAATCGGGAAATATTTCGCACCGTTTTTTTGGAAATAGACATTTTAAAAAGAAGTAAAATAAAATGTAATGAACATGTTTAAGATCGGAAAAGTGCAGTTTTCAAAAAAAGTTATTTTGGGATTTTCTGAAAAGGGTTCGTTTTTGCGATTAGAGTTTTTATTAATTGTTTGTTTTAATGCTGAGTTTTATTATTATTTTGCTATAAATGAGCAAAATACTAATAAAACTTCCAGAGCAAATTATATGGGCTCTTATGCTACTTACAAAATTTTTTGAATGAGGACCCAAAATTCGGAAATCCGGAATAATCGCGGCCCCGAGCGTTCCGGATTTGAGGTTCTATACTGTATGTTAAATTCGCTGTACATCTAAGCAAATATATAAAAGAAATTCGTTTGTAAAAAAATCAAATATAAAACACTAATAATAATATTTTGAAATGATATTTTAATTTATTTCATATGAATTTTGAAAAAAACAAATGCTTCTCTCAAAATGACATAGTACTTCCAAGTATATAGACATCATTTTTATTGAAAACAACTTACATACATTACCAAGTTTAAAACTGAAAATAATTATTTCGGAATTTGAATTACGAGCGAACGAGCGCACGCCCCTCCCTTTCTTCCCGCGAATTTCCCTTAGGTGAAAATACCGATTAACCTCCCCTCCTTTGATTGACATTGTAATTATAAAGAAGGAATAATTAGCAAATTAGAAAAAAAAACCTTTTACAGAAATTGCAAAAATACAGACAATGAGTAAAAAAAAATGCTTAATTTACTATCTTTAAATATTCCCTAAATTTTATTTTCAGTATTTTAAAAATATTAATTTCAACTTTAAGATAAGGAAATACAAAAAAGAAATTATTTTATTAAAAGTCATTTATAGAGCACCAATAACAATAATACAGTACCGAGCCCCAACTTCGGTATGCTCGGGGCCGGTGCTATGCCGGATCCTGACCCAAAATGCCAAATTTACAAAACCAAATGTGGCCGACTTACGTAAGTATCAACGCCGACATACGCATTTTTACTTCGTATGCAGTGTTTTCTCAAGTGGTAGATAAATAAGTATTTTTTTTTCTTTTTTAGAAAGTAACATAAGTAAATCGATGCGTTAATATATTATATTTTTACAAAACAAAAAATAATTTATTCATGGATTTTGATAAAACGCTCCAAATTATAACACACAATTTAGCGAAAATAAACGATAACTCAGTACTACAGACATAGTAGCTCTCCATTTCGCTTTCACCTGCATGAGAATGAAAATAGAACAATTTCACAGACTATCAGTCTGACAGATTGCAACATTAAGTGATGTGGTACGCCGCCACAATCTTCCGAAGTGTAACCATAATAATAAACGATTCCCCCCCCCCCCCCCCAAGCTCAACACAAAAAACTGTCCCCTTTGCTATCAATTTAGCTAAGAGCCGAAGCAAGCGGAATTTTTTCTCCTCCATCAAACCAGTGTAATAAAAACAAATTTCACTTTAAGAAAGCACAATTAAGCATTAAAATGCTGACATGTTTCCGGATTGCTTGGAATCCCTTTTTCAACACGATAGGGAGCTTCTAGATGTGAAAATACTAGAATGCCGCAGAAGCTTGAAGCTCAAAAACTCCATCTGGGGGAAAATAACCATTGTTCGTGGACCTAAACATGTGCTAAAAGGATGTTTGCATTAGTCAAGTTGAAAATAAAACGTGTGAGAGAAAAAGAGGAAACTATTCATATCAATTAGCAAAGATATTTAAATATTTCGTTTTCAACTATATGTATTATATTAGGTTAGGTACTTACGTTTTTAAGGCAATTGCAATCCATTCTTCAATTCGAAAATAAGAAGATTTTTTATACATCCTTACTATGAAATGGCACTTCAAAAATCTTAGTTCTATACGAGTAAACACGACCTCTGTCAAATTAAACTGTGCAGCATTTTATTTTCCTACGATTTTATTTCGCCCCTCCTCTCCCCGCGTAGATCGACCAAATCAGGGGGTTTACTGAATTTACGGAAAATATATACGTATGTCTATGTACATGTATATATCAGTAACGTTACGATGGGGGGGGGGGGGCTGCAGTGGATCCAGAGAAAGTTTAGACGTCGGAGCGAAGCAACGCAGAAAAAGTAGCTGCTCCACATTTTTTATGTAAACTGCAAAACTACAAGTTATTCAACCCAACATTCTTTTTCTTTTTGTGACACCCATACTGGAGTACGCCACTGCTGTAGCTTCACTATTTAAAAGGGGGGGGGGAGATGTTCACGAAAAAACAGCACTCTCGGAGAATATTATTGCATTGTATTCAAAAACACAACAGTTTTCCATCTTCTTCTTTTAATAATAATAGCTAAAACATATACTTATTTCATGAATTTAGAAGAATCACGTATTAATAACGCATTAAATAAATACAGACAAATTGGACAAAGTGCCGTTACACAGATTTACCGAACACAAATTTATAATTTTACTATTAGTAAACTGTTTGTGAAAATGTACTATACAAGTGTTTCCTATTTTGTAAAAGGAAATAACTTGTTTTCGGTTAAACTTTTTCAGAAACTGAACAACATTTTTGTTGTAAAAGAGAATGAATGAATTATTTTAAGATTAATTCAAAAACATACATCTTGTTTTTTCAAACTTATTAAATATATTTTTCATGCATTAAAAGTCTTAAATACCATTTACAAACTTAAATACAAAAAATAAATAAACAAATAAATCGCTTAAGGCATGTTGCAGATTTTAGCCTATTTTAGTAAAAAGAAAAAAAACACATTTCATTTTAGCGAGCGTTTACCGCTTGTCAATTAATGAAAAGCAAAGGAAACGAAATATTTTCCTAATCATAAAGAACCCCATCACTTCCCAAAATTACCGTTAGCAGACCCAAGTCAGAAGTTAGGAATGCACACGCCACGCTAACGTTTCGAAAAAAAGAACCAACACACGAAGGAGCGCCAACAACGATTTCCTGGGCAAAGACCGTGACCTTCGAGACTCCTCTCGAAGGTCACGCAAAGACGCGCCACAATGATTTCATCGGCAGACGCCGGCAGCACATGTTTTCTCCCGCGTCAGGAAAAGCAAAGAACAAGAGCTTACGAAGAATCCGGTATCACCGTCAGTCACGATAAACCGTAATGTATCGGAAACTGGTATCACCATCAGTCACGATAAACCGTGATGTATCGGAAACCGGTATCACCGTCAGTCACGATAAACCGTGATGTATCGAAAACCGGTATCACCGTCAGTCACGATAAACCGTGATATATCGGACCGCGATATACCGTGATATATCGCCAATCACGATATATCGAAAAATACAGCAATGTGAAATTGAACATCGCGATGAATGTGTAATACCGGTATTTTGAGATATATCGATATATCGCCCAGTCCTATCGTGTACTAATAATATACTTAAAATGTTTTACTTATTTATTGAAGCTGTTTATAATGTATTTTGCAGATATTTAATATAAAATGCTGTCATCATGAATTTGCACCTGAAATGTTTGTCGAAAACTAGGCAAATTACGTACAAGTCCCAAAAGAAAGCAAATCAAATGTCACACAGCAGAAAAAAAATTGCAAAATATATATATATATATATATATATATATATATTGATGCTCTAAAACAATGAAAGGTCACCACTATTCAACTATATGGAACAGCACTTTTTGTTAATTTTAACTGTAATTTGGGCAGAAATTTTGATTGCCTTATTTGATTAGCATAATTTTTTAGACAAACATAGGGAAACTCGCATTAGACTTCAATAATAAGCTGTAGTTTAAATGAGGAAGAAAAAAACTGCATGTTTCCAAATTATTATTATTGTTTTGATATCTTCCATTTTTACTTTCTTTCGGAAATTAACTTTAGAAATCATGTAATTACTTTGAATTGGCGATTGGGAGCAAAAAAATAGCAACTGGCTAACGAAAATTTGTATTTTGGCAACCCTTCTAATGAAGTCAATCACACTCAAAAGAGGTATAATGGGAGTTAAGAACCCCCGGGGTTACACTGAGGGGAAAAGAATTCTGCAGTTTTGCTGTTGTATGGATGAATTTTGGGAGCTCGAGCGCCGTAACTTAAACGTTAACAGACATTAAAACCAAGTTAAAATAGCAAAATAATACTTCAACTTTATAAAAATTATTTTATTTTAAAAAGAAATTAAATAATTAATAGCATATTTTGTTTTAGAGCTTTTATTTTCAAAAAAAATAGCAACTATTAACAATTAAATAACAGGAAAAATCAAGTTGTAAAAAAATATTAAAATGAAAAATAAAATAAGCTGATTTAAGGTAGTTTATGTTAAAATAACTTCCAACTAAAATAATTGAAATGCAAAGAGATTGAAATCTCAAACACAGCATGAAATTTTCGACAAAGCATTTTAAAAAATTGGTTGTTACTGATATTTATTAATGAAAATGTAAATAAAGCAATAGAGAATGTACTTGTACATACGCCCAGAAAAGAGCTTAAAAACCAAATGACATTTTGTTTTATGTTATGAATGTGGTTGGTCATAATAATTGATAGCTCTAAAAATGTATAAAACTATTTATAATTTTTTTTTATTATTATTAAGCTTTCAGTGATGAAAAGTGCAATTAGCTGTTATTTATTTTACCTTTAAAAAATATTTTAGAACATCAAAATCGTAAAATTTTGGCACAGTTTGCGCCGAAATAGCAAATTTAAGCCTTTTTGTATCACATGTATCAGGAATTGAAAATTGGCACAATTTGGCCCAGTTGGCACAAATATTCTACCCCTGCACATCAGGAGGTAGGAGATGAACTTTTAAGCTGACAGAACTTCTAATTTTTTGAAATTTTCAAGCAATACTGTGTACAATTTGCTTGCAGTTGGGATCATTTTAATTTCCCAGAAATTTATTAGATACTTCTTTAAAAGAGCTCCAAGCTTCCTTTTCAACCTTTGTCATAAATACTTCAAATTAATCATCCTTCATAAGTTTTTGAATATAAGCTCCCAGTATTTATCCTGGTCTCCCAGTTAGATACTAAAGTAAGCATAGTACACTTCCTTACAAAATCTGTAATATTTCTTTGATGTTTCTTGATTGTAAGCTTCCCGCTGATGTAAAATTTGTCGGGGTCATTAGAACAGCCCCTTTTAGCTATTTCAGTAACCATTTTAACAGGGAGGAACTGAATTTACATTAACTTAATTTAATGTAAAAGAAATTTTGAATGAAAAATATAGTCAAGTCAAAAGATCAGCACATAAAACATCATTTCGAGAAATTAAATGTATGTTTTAAATTTAAGGTAGTTATCTCTGAAATTTTATAGCATTCAAAGCTATTTACAGGTCTAATTATAAGAACTTCAAGTATGCCCACATTGAAAAAGGTATTATTTAAAAAAACACAAACTTCCAAAGTCATGAGAAATAGGAAACAAAATGAATGTATAGAGAAACTGCACATAAATACCCAGCATAAGTTTCAACAGGAAGAATTCGGCTCCAAAGAGGCAAATTTTCGCCTGATTTTCGTTTGTGGAATAAAGTTCCTTCCCATTCCTGAAATAATAGAACAAATAAACATGATAATAATAAATTTATGCAAAAAATCTTATTTTATAAATTGACCACTTTAAATATTTAAAATTTTATTTGCCTTCTCATAGAGAACCTAATTATGGATCATTTTTTGGTTATATAACTTTAGTTTGGCTCCAAAATTATATTCTTACTAATCTGAAAGTGAGCAATTTAATATGTATTTCTATTCCTTCACTCGTTTGCTGCAATATATAGAAATCATTACAATGATGATTGCAACTGTCCTGCAGTAGTAACTCAAAAAATCATAATTTTAAAGTTGCGACATTGTTGCAGCAAATGAGTAATTTCATCCAAAATTACAGACTGGTTGAAGGATTAAAAAGAGCAAATTGAAAGGATAAAAACTGGATATTCGTGTACTGCTTATACAAAGTGAAGACAGTGACCCGACATCCGGTAAAAACTTCAGTGATGACTGAGGGGATTTAAATATTGAAAATAAATACAAGATGACACAGGGCTGAGGTAGCCTAGCAGTTAGGCAACTTTCCGTATTGCGGTGCGTGCAGAGCCTTTGCGAATTTTCACCAAACTGGCGAAGATTCAGTTCCCAATGTGGTCACCCCCGAATGTAAACATTAGACGGAGAACAACACAGCAACCCCGCGAATCGCCGCCATTGAAGTTTCGCCTTTGTACGTCTGCTTAAATCTTTGAATTACTATTGCAAGGTTGTAATAATTCACACATTATTGTAATGTGTTTAACTTATTATTACAACAACATCATTTCAACAAATACATTGCAGTACGTATTTTATTATTATGATGGTGTTTTCAATACTTGAATAACTTAATTTTATTAAATATTGTTTCAAAAAAATACATAAAAAGCATAAATCATCATAGAAACTTTCTTATACTCTGCAAAATGTGTATAAAATCTGACTGTATGCCATGGATAAGACAGTTGGGAGTCGTTTAATTTTCATGCAGCATTTTTTAGATTTGTACCAAAAGAATTAATCTATTTATGCCTGTATAACTCTCTTTTTTTAGTTAAAAGTCGAAAATTAATAGAAGAATAAAATGAAAATAGCTATTTCAGAATTGATGAAATAAATGAACTTCCACATTTTTTTTTTTTTGTTATTTTCCTTTGTTTTGATACTTTTTTTTTATAAATCTATAATCCAGTTGACTTTTTCCCGTTCAATGTACAAATTTGTTAAACTTTTTTATTTCTTATTGTTGTTGAATTACCGCACGCAATTTATCATTATATCGAAAATACAATGAAATCATCAATATATGCTAATAAAAACAAACATTTAAAAAGTCTTGACATTTTAATATTTTTATTCAGTCGATCATATATTGAAAATACAAATAATACTAATCGACTGAACACTAAATAAGAAATAAAATGTTTGACCTAGTAGACAACCATTTGCTCAAAAACCAGCATTAAGAAATCAATAAAACATTGTACATATACAGTATGGGACCTCAAATCCGGAACGCTCGGGGCCGCGATCTTTCTGGATTTCGGAATTTTCCGGATTTTGGGTCCTCATTCAAAACATGTTTTAAGTAGCATCAGAGCCCATATAATTTGCTTTGGAACTTTTTATTAGCATCTTTCACATTTATAGCATTTTTATTATCGTATATATTCGCCTATAAGTCGCGAAATTTAGCACAAAAAACGAATTGGAGTAGGCTTACATTCGAGGCAAAGCATTGATCGATACATCTAGACTTTTCCCGATGTTATTTTAACCTCTTTAACAATAAAAGAAAAGAATTCTGTCAAATTTTGATATGATTTTATATTCTCTATCCACTAAATTATTAAAAGATCAGACTATCGGGAAAATGCGAGAAGCGCGGATTTTCTAATTTCGAGAATGTTCTGTATCGCGCGAAAATTAGAGCTCATTTAAAAAAATAAGTATAAGAAAACTACAAGAAATAAAAAAAAGAAAACAAAATTTAATGATATTAACTCAGAATTAAAGCTACAATTAAGAAAAAGTAATCGCAAAAACGAACCCTTTTCAGAAAAGCGTGGAATAATTTTTTTGAAAACATCACATTTCCGATCTTAAACATGTTCATTACATTTTATTTTCCTTCTCTGTAAAAGGCCTATTTCTAAAATAAAGGTGAAAAACATTTCCCGATTTTTTTTTTTTCTTTTCAAAGCAACAATTAATAAAGTCTAATCGCAAAAACGAACCGTTTTCGGAAAATCACGAAATATTTTTTTTTGAAAACAGCAGATTTCCGATCTTAAACATGTTCATTACATTTTATTTTCCTTCTCTTTAAAACGCCTATTTCCAAAAAAAAAAAGAACAAAGCGAAACATTTTCCGATTTTTTTTTTCAAAAAAGAAAAGCTGTTTTTTTTCAGCTACCGATTTTTTTCGAAAAAGTTCCGGATTTTGGGTTTTCCGGATTTCGGGATTCCGAAATTGGGGTCCTATACTGTAGTATGCTGGGTCAAAAGAAACTTTTTTATCAACTCATAAAATTGTGAGCTTCAGGATGCAAGTAATAAAATTTTTAAGCATTAAAAATGTAGATGAAATGATTATAATAAAACAACTATTGAATAATAACAATAATAATTCATTTATTGAAATTACGGGTAGTTCCTGGCGTTAGTTTACTAATTTGAGCTTTGTGAAAAAGCATCCATTCAATATTCTATAATATACCTTGTGCCTATAGAAATGCAAAAAATCCGAGAATTTTGAAGTGAGGGTAAAAAACCGGAAATTTTCGGGAAGAAACTGGGAAATTTGGGATCATTGGAAATTTCAAGAGGAAAAAACGAACTTAAGCTTTCTTCAAATAATCATAAACTATTTGCTCACTATAAAAATGTTTTCAGTGTTCAAATATTGTTACAGAACATATAAAATTAACGTTATATTATTTATATTCTAGCATCAAACATAACGTTTTATAACAAACTTATATAATTGAGAAAATTAGAAAATTAATTTGTAAATTCAATAGGCCTTTTTATTGCAATATATTGATTCCAAAAATATATTTGACTTGGTTACTTTGCAGAAAATAAGATTACCCTTCAAAATGATTTTTTTTTCTTTATTCCTTTCCTAGATTTCAAGTTACTATCAGAAATAATACATATATACATAACTTATCCATTTTATTCAGAGCATTTTATTGCAACTTTACCAACACCATTTGGAGGGGTAATTTTTAATAAGAAACACTATTTAAAGCACTATACATTTCAATAATTTTTTGTAAAGATTGGTTTTATATGTATGATTTTGTTTATTATTGATGACCTAAACAAATATCAAGTTTTCCAATGAAAATAAAAAATATTAACAACTTCCTTTTTTTTCATTCTAACTGTAAAAATTTTGTTACAGCGAATACTAACACAATGAAATAAATACGTTGTCTGTTTTAAAATGCTTTAACAATAATGTTCGGTAAAGTATTTCTATTATTACGAAAATTTCATAAAAAATTATGTATTTTTGATGTATTAAAATTATTATTTTAAGAAAAAAATCGAATGTTCCCAGTTTTTGTGAAGTCTGAAATTTCCCGATTTTGCTTTAAATTTTCGGTGAAAAACCCATGTTTTTTTCGGGAATAAACCAGGCGTTTTGAAAGCCTTGCAATGCTACCTATGCCAGAATAAGCCCAGCAAATTGAACAATATTACACTTCTACGCAACAGAAAAATCTGTACTAAGAAGTAATAATTGAATAATAATTTAACTAAACAACATATTTTAGTAATCTGCACAACAATCACCCACAAAAAATGGTCAACTATGTTTTTCTCAGTAACGATCGTACTATTCATATTTTCAAGCTATTTCTACCGCACAATGTAGCGAAAGTTAGTATGTAACAGATACAAGATCTGTTTTGTTATTAAATTTCAAATTTTATTTCTCTTTTAAATCTTGCTTAACAAAACACCTCCTGCATAATTCATTATCTTTATTAACCATCCGAGTCGAAACCTAAAGATAGAAAAGTACCCTCTTTGAAAATGTAAATTTTACAATTAAAATAGCAAAAAACAGTTCATAATTTGCTAAACGCTATTCAGTTACATGCGAGTTGTTTATATCACGTGATTTCCGTCTTCCGCCTTGGCTGCTAAGTTTTGGCGAAATATTTTTGGTGTTTAAGGGATCGAGCCAAAGGCTCTGCACGCACCGCAATACGGAAAGTCGCAGCAGATAGGTTGTCGAGCTTTGGATTGGAGGATCTCAGGTTCGATACACCAGTCCCTGAAGACCTACCATGTACACTCGGGGATATGTGCATGTAAAATCCGTTGATGCTGAAGTCCGAGGCAGTTCCGAAGGTGCGTGGAGATTCTCCCTTCCCTTCACCCATAGGTCTAAAAAGGAAGGTGGCGTATTTGTGTTGACGCCGTCTGGTGTCATCCAAGTACATTATGAGCAAAGTCGTACAAAGTCGTACTTCCACCATTGGTGGTCATCTTGAAACGGAAGGCACTCCTTACTGCCTTAATTCCTAGTCGATTCGATGAAAGGGAGCTTGGATTTCCAAGTGGCATAAGCAACAACATAAGATGGCATAAATGTAAATTCAGAATTTTGAACATTTTTTTTACAAAAAGCAATTGCTTTACACAATACAAAATATTATTTATGTTTTATTTTGAAAATATAAATTAAAAACAGGCAACATGCTTCTCATAAAATGCAAACATGCAATAAAATTATTATATCTCTAAGACAGGGATGCACAAACTTTTTTGGGTGAAGGGCCAAAAAATTAGAAAGTATCAGGTTGGGGGCCAAAGCAACGTAATGTTTTATTCATAAAAATACGGGGTGTATTTCAGTTTTTATTTAGAGGTAATATGTACAAATTACATGTATTAATAATCACTGTACTCGGGAACAGATTATTAAATAAAAGTTTTAAAAAAATAATGTAAATGAATTTAAACAAAATGAGGTATAAGATTTCTAAACAATTAATTGCACAACATTTATATATATCAATGAAGTGATTGGTCAAATATAAAAAAAGAGGAATACTAAAATTTTTTACAAAAATGTGCAAATTATGAAAATGAAACAAATGGAAAATAAAAAAAGGTAATTTAAACTTAGAAAAACACAGCATTATTCTCTAAATTTTAACTTTCTTTATAATTTAGATAATTTTTCTTTGACATTTTATAATGTAAAATTTAAAATATATATTAAGAGTTAAAATGAGAAATTAATTAAAAGTGCGAATATAAATACAGAAGAAATAAACACACATATATTAAATAGCAAAATCCAAATGCTTCGAGTCTGTACATCACTTTAAACCCTGCGATTCAGAATTACTACTAGTTAATTTGGCTGGTAGAATTATTTTTTTAACTAACCATTTACAAAATCTTATTAGTTAAATTGGCAATATTAAATTTATACATTGCTACATGGACAATAAAAAAAAAGTTTAACTGATTCCTTTATCAAAAATCAACATATCATTATTTTGTTCCATGGCATATAATTAAATTTTAATCCTTTAATCACTAGTTTTCCTGCAGATTAGAAATTGATCTTTGCAAATTAATGTAAAAAATTGTTATTTATTTATTCATTTCCTAAATACATATCAACAATAAAATTTTCCTAAATATATATCAACAATAAAATTTTTAAATTCTGATTATAAATTACACTTTATAAAGTAAAATAATTATTCATATTGATATTATTAATTCGGAAAATTAATGTTTAATTAATAAATTTTTATTCATTCATTACTACTAGTCAATTTAGCTAGTAGAATTGTTTTTTTAACTAACCATTTACAAAATCTTATTAGTTAAATTGGCATAGTAATACAGTACAGAACCTCTTGTCCGGGAACCAGAAAACCGGGAATTTTTTCGTGAATTTCCCACCATTTTTGAAAAGTACGCGTTTTTTTGTCCATTTAATAAAAATACGAATTTTTTAAAATGCCTTTAAAAATACGCATTTTTCCGTTACAAGTAACATATTCAGTGTTTATAAGTCGAACGATTTTGTCTAAAAACGATGTTTTTTTTATGGGAGAGGGGCGTCAACTTACCTTGCAGATGAAAATTAGAAAAAAAATCTCCAACGATACTTGAGAAAAGTCAGACCTTTTCTCTATTTTATTTCAATAATTAAACATGAAAGAAATAAGTAATTAGATTCTTATACATTTATTTAATTGTCTCGTCAGTATTCGAAGACGAATTGCAACAAAAGTCGGACTAACGAGCGTTCGGAAAATTTCTAATACGGCAGATTCGCGAATTTTCCGCAATAGCTGATCGTGTGAAAATTAAACCTCGTTTATTTTTGTTTTACATATTTTTTTATTAATTTAAAAGCTGAAATAAGGTAATAAGAATTTAAAATTGATATCAAGGCGACAAAAATTGCAACTGTGAAAATTAATTCTTTATTAAAATCGAGTTCGCAAAAGCGAAGTTGTTTTACACAAATATGAGATTTGCGAGTTTCTGCATGTAAACATGCTTCTTATATTTCGTTTTCCTCCTTTTTGAAATCATTTATTACTGTAAAATGATTGATGATCAGATTTTAAATTTGATAAACAAGATGTCCGATTCGGAAAGCATCCAAATGGTGCTACACCCGAACGATGAAAAAGAGCAAGATAGCAATGAAGACGAAAATAATGACATTTTGCCTGCTATGTCTAACGATCGTTGCTTTGAATTACCTAAAGAAATCATAGCATTAATGAGACAAAATTATTTTACAGACGAAATAACGCACATAATGGCTGTTCGAAAAATCCAGCAATCGAATTTTCGACCATTTCCCGATAAGCTATTGTTCTGAAACTTTACATATAGCTCAGAACCAGATGACAATGCAATATTCTACCACTTTTATCATGATTTGATTAGTTGCTGAAGTATTTTCAATAAAATAAAATTAAATACGGCGATTAGTTCCAAAAATTGGGACCGAAATTCAGTAGCGGAGTTGCGATCGTATTTTTTTACTGCAATTTTTCGTAAGCTTTTTTTTACAATTATTTTTTCTTTCGAATGTTTTTTATTTTTATTTTATTATAATTATTCTTTTTTATCAAGTGTATTAGCGGGCCAATTCCAAAGGCTCGGCGGGCCAATTTTGGCCTGCGGGCCATAGTTTGTGCATCCCTGCTCTAAGAGAAGTATTTGACAGAAAGATAGGACTCACTTTTCCTTTCTTTACCTGCATATTAATGCTTTCAATAATATCAGCTTTGAAAGACTCAGCTCGACACAGTGTTTGAGCATTTTTTCCAGCCAAATCCTTGAAGTCATAACCCAAGTGCTTTTCTGACGCCTTGTTAGCATACTGTTTTTAAATAATAAGTTGATTTAATTCATTACATAATTAATAACAACAGTATTTATTTCAAAAATATTTTCCTTTTATAAAAGTAACAGCACTATAATGTTTGTAAAAACTAATTAACACAGTGACGACAGGGGCAAAATATTATTGTGAAAAAGGTTTTTTTTTTTTAAACGAAGGAATAATTTAATCCTCTTATAACCTGACATCCTATAGAACGGTTTTGCTCTAACACGATAGGGTAAATTGCGGAAACCTTCTTATCAGGGTTCGTTGATTTAAATCATGATTTAAATTGCGCCCGACATCAATTGATTTTTTTTAGAAAATCATTGATTAACAGTTAACGGCTGTCTAAAAACATTTTTTTTAATCCAATTTAAATTTTTCAAATCTGATTCTTTAAAAAAAAAATTATGCACCCTGCTTTTAATAACAGTTTCATTCTAACAGAAAAAAAAAATTTTTGAAAACCTTTTGACAGCATTGTACTTCTACAACATTAAATAAAATAATTTTTGTTTAACATATTTTAAAATTAAATTACCTAAATAATGACAAAGCATAACGAATTTCAATGGCTAAAACAACAACGTTAAATGTACTACTGGAAACAGGCATGGCCATCTTCAGTTGAAAGTAAAAAGTGAAAATGTGCTTGAATATCAGAAACTGAAATAGGTGTCATATTAGAACTTGCTAATATGATTGGAGTCTATGGTTTTGTGGACATGTCTCTTGAAGACATTCAAGGTGTTAGTAGATGGGCTTAATTGGCATGGGAACTTATAGGAGCTCAGTTCCTGTACTTACACTTTTTCAGAGAATTTTTACAGAATCAACGAAGGATTTTCGTAGCATTTAGGTATAAATTTAAACTCAAGAATACAGGCTCCTGCACTCTTTTTGTTAGAAATTAAGTCCAGTGCATTAGTGGTTGGAAGGAGAAGCTGATGAAGTGTACTTGATGTAAGTAGCATCCAAAATGTTGAAGAGACTCTAAATATAATAATGATTTTTAAGCTGTAATGCAGCTCTTTTCCAATAAAAATTATGACACAAGTGTGTCCATGGATCCAAATTTCAAAGTGACTTTTTTCCAAGTTATTAGAGGAAGTTCACCAATGTTTGACTCCACCCTTTAAGGCAGTGCTCCGCAACCGGTGTGCTGCGGCACACTGGTGTGTCATGAGCCAGATACAAGTGTGCCACGGTCAAATACGTTGTATTTGATAATTTACAATTTTTCATCATGTATTTAATACACAATGACAATTTTTTTTCATAATAATGTCTATTTTACTAAATATAGTATAAAATAATTATGATAACTAAATAATTATTCAATGGTCCCCTGGTGAGAACAGTTGAAAACTGCACAGTGTGTTGTGTAAACACCAAGGCCCACCAAATGAATCATAGATAAAGCAAAATGACCATTATGCGCGTCGTTGAAGACTCATGCGCATGTGTTATTTGCATTTGCGCGTGGTACATCACGTTCACTCGTATGTCCTTGTTGTCACTATTTTACAACACAAAGTTAAATAAACACGTTCCTAACACGTTACATAACAATTTCGTAAAAGTTGTCATTTTCATGGAATTTCCTTCCTTTCAGTAAACAGTTCAATGAATCAAAAGCAAAATTTTGAAGCAAAGTTACTACTTTGACGTTTATAAAATAGTAAATAAAAATGGATGTGTGGCATCAAATCGGTAGAAAGTAGTGAATTTATAACATTGAATATTTTAGTACATGACATTTTTATTACATTCTGCACCTTGAATCTAATAAAACAAAACTTTTATTTTTTCAGAAAGACACATTTGCAGCTTAACTGTTATCTAATACAAAGAAGGAAGTTTTATCAGTTCTTAAACAAGACTTTTGCGACATGCTTTCGGAAAATATGTTTGCTCAACTTTCCAATAGTTTTTATAAAAAGGATACCCCTCTCTGACTTTTCATTCAATATTATTTACTATTTTTACTAAAGTACTGCTTTACTGCAGATGAATTATTTTTGTATTGCAAAACGGAAACTTATTCACGTTCTGGATGGAACTTCCTCATATGCGCTTACTGAGTTTTCCTCTGCCCGAAAGATATTTGACATATCTGACAAATTATGTCTTGGTTTGGCTCTGAAAAGGGTAATTTTTTCAAAAATAATTTGGACATAATTAATTAAATTTGATAAATTAATAATTTGGGACACAAAGCAAACTAAGAACGACAAATGAAAATAATATTAAAAACATGCAAAGTGTTGCCAAAACTTTTACTAAGACCTTGAAAGTTTTTATTGAATTAAGAATGCGTCAATTTAAGAAAAATAAAATGAAACAATTGCGAGAAATAATAATTAAAAAAAATAACTATTTTTACCAAAAATAAAAGTTTTCACTGAAGTATTATCAAAAGTACAAAATAAAAACATTGATTGACTGGCCTAAAAATATAATAAAAAGAAATATAGAATCACATCTCAACTAACTGTCAACTCCTTCTAGTTGAAATAGACTCTACTTGGAGCATGCGCATTATTCTTTCCCTGAACTGAACATTCAAGTGAGGGTAAGAAATTGTCTCCCAGGTTGAATAAGCAGCCATACGGAAAGGAAATTTTCTCTCAATTTCAGCCGATTTGTAAAGGTTAAATATGGATAAATTTTGACGTCGGAAAGATTCGTCTTCACCTACAGATGATGAAGAACCCAGCACAAGTGTTACAAAAAATCTAAAGAAGGTAGTGAAAAGAAAGTACGACGAAGACTACATTAAATATGGATTCTCGTGGTGTGGTTACAAAACGGCAGCAAGACCACAGTGCATCATTTGCGGCGATCAGCTATCAAACGAGTCAATGGTACCCAGCAAATTAAAGCAGCATCTATATTCAAGCCATCCTAGCTGCGCCAACAAAGACAAACAGTATTTTAAGAGATGCTTAGAACAAAATAAAAAACAGAAGAAAATTATGAAATCGGCCATAACAGTTTGTGAAAAGGCATTAGAAGCTGGCTATCATGTTGCAAAATTAATTGCACGTCAGAAGAAGCCACATACTGTCGTCGAAACACTTATTAAACCTGCATGCAGGGAGATTGTTAGACTTATGCTTGGGCCCAATGAAGTAAAGGAAGTGAATAAAGTTTCATTGTCTGCTGATACTGTTAAAAGACGTATTCACGATATGTCAAGCGATATTTTAGGAACACTGATTAAAAAACTGTTATCAACTGAAAAATTTGCACTTCAGATCAATAAAACAACTGATATTAAAAATAACGCACAGCTGATAGCTATTGTACATTTCGTTGACGAGGACTTTATTAAAGAACATTATTTATTTTGTAAGGAGGTTGCAGAGCGAACTACCGGTGAAGAAATTTTTCGAGTAACCGATGATTCCTTCAAAATATGTAACATTCAATGGAGCAACTGCATTGCTGTTTGTACGAATGGCGCTGCATCATGACGGGTAGTAAAAAAGGTTTTGTCTTTTGTGTAAAACAAAAAAATCCGACGGAACAATTTACACACTGCTGCATACATCGAGAAGCATTGATGGTCAAGAATTTGCCGGAAGAACTTTTGAACACGATGAATGAATGCATTAAAATCATAAACTTAATTAAATCAAGAGCTATAAATTCGCGAATTTTTGGATTACTTTGTGCAGAAATGGGAGCCGAATATGAATCCTATTATTTTATACAGAAATTCGTTGGCTATCCCGAGGCAAAGTTTTGGCTAGATTATTTGAGCTTCGTCACAAGGTGCGTGAATTTCTTTTAACACAGAATATGCTCGAAATATGCCAGCACTTCATGATGATTACTGGATAGACAAACTTGCAGACATGGCTGATATATTTGAGCATTTGAATGAACTTAATAAAAAAAATGCAAGGTTGAAATGAGAATATTTTGAGCTGCTCCGACAAATTACAAGGATTTATTAAAAAACTAAAACTTTGGCAGAAAGAGTTGCAAAAAGGATGTTTGGAAATGTATAAAAAACCAATCATATTACAATTGAAAACAACCAATTAATTGTGGATCTGGACCAACAACATTTAATTATGCTTCAGCAGAAATTTGATCAATATTTTTATTCCATTCATACGGAACAATATGACTGGATTCGAAATCCTTTTGCAACCAATGCAATAAATTCTACAGAAGAGCTGCCTCTACAAATTCGAGAGGAATTTACAGATTTAAATAATGACATGACTTTAAAATTATACTTCTACGAAGTTCCATTAGATGTTTTCTGGATTTACGTTAAAAAAGAATATCCTCACATTTCCTACAAAGCAATCTTAACATTACTTCCATTTTCGACGACATATTTATGTAAGCAAAGTTTTTCAACTCTTAATTAAAAATTATAAGCGGTCATGCTTAAAAGATCTTGACCAAGAACTTCGGGTTGCGTTGTCAAATATTGAGCCAAATATAAAACTTTTGTGTTCATTGAAACAAGCGCAGGTATCACATTAATAATTATTATGATTGTGTAGAAATAAATATGTTATGGTTTTATGTATGTGTTTTTTTAAAATAAAAAACAAACATTTATTGTAAAATTTGTGTATCAATTAATACCTATATACTTTAGCTTTTGGTGTGCCGCGGAATTCTAGAAAGAATTTTGGTGCGTCGTAGGTAAGAAAAGGTTGCAGAGCACTGCTCTAAGGGGCCAAATATTGGTAAATTATTCAGCCGAATACTTATTCTATAATAACAATGTAAGCAAATGAAGAAACCAAAACACACTTTTACATAATAAATAGAAATAATTTGGAAGCAAATGTTTAATCAAGCATATTTATTTATTTTTTATGCAGTTATTTGGGTGCAAAAATATTAATTAAGGAACTATCATAATTATTATATTATGCATTGTTATATAAACGGATATTATCACATAAAAAAGTTTTTCAGACAAAATTATATTATATGTTTCTTCATGAATATTGCTTACTTGTACGAGTAAATGCTATGATGGACAACATGATACTTTTAATTTTGTTGTTGTTTTTAATGCAAGACAAGCTTCTTGGGGAAAGACTGGGGAAAATAATCGTGAATATTAGGTATGAGATAAATGTGAAAAAACCTACAATATATCATGAAGCTTACATAGGGATCAATCATAAATGATGTCATGCTTCGAGGGGGAGGGGGGTTTGTGAAATTGTGACAAAATGTGACAAGGGAAGGGGGTAACAAGAAGCGTGACATCCCTGCTTATGCAACATAGCGTGACATGTGACAAAGGGGGAGAGGGGGGTCAAATATGTAGGAAAATAGCTTGACATCATTTATGAACGGTCCCCTAACATAAATTATTCAGGTAAAATGCAATAAATTTTAATGATAGATCAGTTATCTTCTTATGTTGAAATGTATATATATCATTTTTTAAAAACCCATAAAATAAAAATATTAACTTTTATAACTTTTAAAATATCTTGATAAAACTACTTTGAACATGATAAATGTTCCTAGAATAATGGCATTTCCTTAACTTGAATTAATATTTATGCTTACATTCAAATATGTGATATTTCCATTTCCCTAATGGATGAAATTATCAACAGTATTACATTCAAAGCAATTTAGAAAATACATAATGTTAGACATTTAAAAAAATTTAAACATCCTAATTAAAGCATAGGAAAATATTATAAAAATTGATTGGTGGTACTAGTATTTGACATTGCAATTAGTTTTAAATTTAACAAATACTTTAAACTACAATGAATTTTGAGACATTTTATCATTCGGCTGCCGAATATTGGGTACTCTGCCGAAACTTTAACATTTGGTCGTTGAATATTTGCCTTCAGCCAAGCACAATGGCTTAATATTGAGTATACAGTTATTCGGCCAAACTACTATTCATTACATCCCTAGCAATAAGAACATGCAAGTAATACAAAGAAGTACCTGAATATTATGATCAAGTCCAGTCACTAAAATACCATCTCGACATATGTCTAAAGCAGAAAAAAGAGCCTGTGAAGCTCGGAGTTTCAAAAGATATGAAATATCAGTGTGATGAATCTGTATGAGTTCATTTAAACATGTTCCTAAACTATGACTTTCCACAAAGCACTAAAAAAGAGGAAAAAATTACATTATTCCTAAGCAAACACATAAATGAATGTATGAGATAAAATGAACAATGACATACGAAATTTAAGATTAATACATATTTATCTGCAATAAGCTTTACATTGATAAAAAATACCTTGCAGTTGATAAATATTCTATACAAAACAAATACTGTGGCAGTATATTTTAATTTTCAAACTAATAATAAAAGAAGAGACTGTTCATCAAAATAAGAGAACAATATCAATATCTGAAATAGTTGAAATCCCAACATTTAGCTGATTCGCCAACAGATAGTCAAAAGTATTCTTGAATATCTAAAGCATACTAGGCATATGTTTCATGATTATTTCCTGGTCTTCAAACTGTGCTCTGTAGAATTCTGATATTCGGTAAGAGAAAAATTTGAAGAAAAAAAAAGTCGTGCTACTTGACTAGTATGTAAAAAAAAAAATATATAAAGAATGTGAAATATAACTGCTGATTCCTTCAATAAAGCTAGACTTTGATTGTGTGAAAAATGCATGCATACCCAGTCACTAAATATAATACAAAGGATGTGAGAACCGATAACTCAAGCACAAATTAAAGTCATTTTATGTTAAGGTGTTGATTAATTTTAACTATCATGATACATTTTACTAAAGGAAGGATGAAATTCCTGGAAAAACATTAACCCTTTCATGCATGTAAAAATCATGAGGTGACATAAATGTTTGCTTCAAATTTTTATGCAGATTCGTTTTTCGTTGAATACAATATAAATCCTGGTCTAACAGACGGATTTTCTTTTAAGACACTTTATCAAAAGGATCATATAACGCAGAACATACACAGATATGAAGTTCATCCAGAACTAAAAGAGCCTATTTTCCCATGAAATTTTTTTATCTGAATTTTTAAGGATATTTCTGAATGAATGAATAAATGAAAAACAATGAGTGAATGAATAAATATGTATTAACTGTTGGAAAAGGTATATTTTAAGCAATGAAAAACTAAAGCTAAATGAGAAATAGAGTGGGATAGATTGATCATAAATGTGATGTGTATACGAGAAAATAGGCTTGTATAGTTCTAGATGGAACTTCTTGTTTTATAATTGTATTATTCATCTTTTACACTCATATGTCACCTTATAGTAAGTAGCCCAAATAATCTCTAATGCTTCACATTTACGTGTGCAATACATTAACAATTCAATGAAGATTAACATTTTCTTTTGATACTAGACTTTAAAAATCTTTCATCATCTCTTCAAATACCCTTTATACAACCTCCTGAGGTAAGTGAACCATCGATTGGGAGCCATTGGTATAAATTAAGGAACATCAGTGTATGCAGACAAGCACATACTAGTAATAAACGAGAAAATCAATTTTAATAAACATTACTTTTCCATTCATTGTTCAGGGTTCGTACGCTTTTGGCAAAACCAAAAATAAGGACTTTCTAAGGACTTTTTAAGGACCTACAAAAAAATTTAAGGACCTCACAAATTTTTCGAAATATACAAATTGTTATGTTTTTTTTAAAAGGAAGCATTATTGAAAGAGGAAATTGATTAAACATCGTATTTTTATTAGGAACACAACACAAACACTTTAATGGAGCTCTCTTTGACTTGTTGCTTTTCTAATGTCCAATACACTCAGGCAGTTAAATAATTATTGGAGCTAGTAATAAAAAACACACAACACAAGTATTAATCATATATAAGCAAATTATCATGATATGAAAAATTATCAAAAATGGTTAGTGCTATAAAATACAAGTTAAATGAAAAACAATTTAAATAAAAAAAATGTTAAAGAAAACGCTGCACTTTGTCTTGAGAATTTGAGTTTAATTTAGTTGTTTTTTTTTTTTTTTTCATTTTACTTAACTTATGTTGCCAGCATCTCAATTTAGGCCTATTTAAATTTTTATCTCTGCCATAAATAATTTTTCTTAACTATTTAGAAGAGCTTGCAAAAATTCAAAAAAAAAACTTTTTCAACTTGAGAAAAATATTTCATTTTGGAAATAACATACAAATAAAAAATGGAGCTTATTCGCTTAAAACTTTGTACATTATCCTCAAATAGCAAATAACTACCAAAGTTTAACTAAAATAAAGTTTCAAAAAATTGAACAATTTTTTTAAATAAAAAATAAAACGAGCAGACTACAGGCTGCAAGTACTAAAACAACTGTCAACTTTTTAAATAATTGATATAATTTACAGGATGCAAAAAGATAAAAGTCTCAAAAGCTACGTGCAATTTTCGACGAAGCACATGCTAGATGTTAGCAAGTTTCCGAAAAATAGGTTTTTACATTTTCGTATTACAAGTTTGGAAAATTCATGTAAATTAATACATGTATTTTTAAAAAGTTTCTTGAAACTTTTTCTTGTTTTGTACACAATCCCTTTAGATAAAAATACTTGTACATCAGCTTGAAAAATCGGAACGTTTGGCAAAAAATCGAATTTTCGAAGTTCACAAATAAAAACAGAAAAACTAGCGGAAAACGGAGCATTTGGCAACTATGGTGTATAGCAGTGGTTCCCAACCTTTTTTCCCTTGCGAACCCCTTCTAAGATCCGAAAAAACATGGCGAACCCCCTTTTGTATTGTCGTAAGTAACAGGTAACAAACCGATAAAATTGCTAGTCCATTTATTTTAAACTTTGCACACTAGTTCACAAAAAAATGAAAATAACAACCGAGTTTAAATAAAAACAAAAGTTACTTTTTTATTAATTGTACTTTTTGAATTATTAATAGGGCAATAAACATACGTGTTCGCAAAAAGTATCTTTAAAAATTATTTTCCTCATAGTGCAAGAAAGTTGTGGAATGGCATGAAAAATATATGTACAAAATTTAGCACCAACCATTAAATATCCCTCCCACTTTTGGGTTGAAATGTACAAAATTCGCAAAAGTTGGAATACAGTGAGTACAAAATTTAAAATTAATGAATAACTAAATCATCCAGTTCCACTTTGGGATTTATATATCATATGAGAAATTAGCCGAAAGTAATGCAACTTTTACATTTTAGTAAATCTTTCATATTTTCGACACTTTCTTTGCACTAGAGAGGAACTGGTAGGAGAAGCATACGTTCAAAATTTAAAATAAATCAATGATTATCTTTCGACACCACTTTGAGAATCAAATTTTCGAAATCAGGTAACAGTAGAAATAAGTACAATTCAAATTTTGCATGTGTGTTTCCTATGCATGTCCACAACTTTTGCGCATTATCGTAAAAACACTTTATTTAAAAAAACAATTTTTATATTCTGTGTCCTAAATGCATACAAAAATTTATTATTTCGTTAAACTAAAAATTCCGCCATTGCAATATTATTTTCGTGAACCCCCTTTCTAACAAACACGAACCACCCTTTGAGTCGTTAGTAACGGGTGACATGAAAAATAATTTTTGCACTCTTTTCCTAATTTTACGTATGTAAATTTATTATTATTTTTTTTCTGTTACGTTGCCTTGAGAAACTCCGCCATTGCAATATAATTTTCGCGAACCCCCTTTCAGCACCCAGCGAATCCCTGGGTGTTCGCGAACCACCGGTTGGGAAACTCTGGTGTATAGGTTTAAGAAGAGGTCGATTCCTTCAATTTACTGCAAAATAAGAAATTTCACGAGATACAAATTTTGATTAACGCAGCAAATATCCATCATTTCCCACACAACAAAACCCCACAGCGAACGATCGCGAAGCCAAATTGGTCGATAAAAATTTACTAAATATTAAAACATTGCTCTAAAACAAATTTTCGATACGGGAATTTATTTGATCAAAAAAAAAACAATGGGAGAAGGAGAGTTGGCAACTCGGCGCTTAATATAGTGTAAGACGCAAGAAAAATGATAATAAAATTAAATCATTCTTTTACCTTTAACAGTATAAATAAGTGATAATCATACATGCGATTGGTCAAACGCAAAAAAAGCTGAAAGTTTTTTTTTTTTTTTGCCTACATATTAATTAAATGTATTTCTTTTATTCAGCTAGATGTCAACAATATGCTTCTTTGAAGTATCCCCCCCCCCCTCCTCTTAAAAAAAAAGTTTCAAAAACAAAATTTATTTACTGATTTCTTGGTAAGAGTTGCTCCTACTTGCTTTATTGATAATTGTTTAGAATGTAGACGATTTAGAAACAATTTTCATGCAAAAAAATCATTTATTTACTTTGTAACTAAACTTAATAAATAGTACTGAATCCCAAATTTGAAATCCCGAAATTCGGCTCTTTTTCGAAAATTCCCGATTTTTGTTTATTTATTAATTTTTTTCCCCTCAGGACCTTAAAAGTCCGTTTTTTAAATTTATTCCTTTTCCTTTTCTCTTTTAAAAGCAAAATGAGGGAACATGTGTGATTTGTTTTTCTGTGGCAGTTACTGGGCACCATTGCATTTTATACAAATGCTTAGTGTTTTGATTCGACTTCTCTACTAATATTTTAATTTTTTTTTTAAGATGTAGCTCTATTTTCTTTTTCACACAATTGCTGAAAATAGCAAATTGGGAGCTGCCATGTGGGTGGGTACAAGTTCATTTTGACTGAATTGAGTGTTGTAGTGTGAAGCATTTTATCAAAATCCACGAACGCCTTTTTTTTTGTAAAAATATATAACACATCAATTTACTTATACCTTTTCAAAAAAAAAATTAAAAAAACAAGTGTTATAATTATTTATCTATCAGTTGAGAAAGCACTGTAATTTTAGTAAATATTGCGATGATGTTATGTAAATCGAGATTTTTGGCCCTGTCAATGCGCCGTTTTGGGTCTGTCCGAAAGCCGCGATAGTTCCGGACCCGAGCAAACCAAATTTGAGGTTCGATTAAGTAGTTGAAATGAAAGTAGTTTGATTCTTGTGAAGAATACAAAAGACATCAAAACAAATAGAGCACATAGGTACCTTCTTATTTTAACAAAAAAAAATTAAGCACCTGTAATAAAAAATAAGGACTATTTAAGGACTTTTTAAGGCCTTAAAAGTGAAAATGAACATTAAGGACTTTCTAAGGACCTTTAAGGACCGTACGAACCCTGTTATTATACAATGTACTAGTAGTATTTGATGTTTATGTTCACAACTGTATCTGGGGGTCCTACTAGGGTTTGGAAAGCCATGTTTTGTTGGTTTTTTAATTAAAAAAAAGCCCAGTTTACTTGGATTTTTGAGGGGGGGGAAAAGTTTTTCTGGGAAGTTTTAAATCTCAATTTCTATTTGAACACTGTACTGAGCCATTGTTCAGTTATTTTAATTTATTAGAGCCCTGTATCCTTTTTTAAAGCATATGTCATGGAAATCAATGGATCAATTTCTTAGTATTTTAAGTTTAAAAAGGAATACTTCAAAGATGCTACATATGATGACAATGTCAAAAGAAACAATTTTTTTAAATAGAATAGTTTAAGTTGATACCTGAATGATGTTAGTCATAGTGCGATCATTTTTTAAAGTTTTATAATAAAGATACCTTCTTTGGGTTAAAAGGTATTAGCAGATACAAAAAAATAAAGAAAATTCCTTGTATTCCTCTTAAAAATTAAGCCTGTAATGCAAGGCAAATGTGATCCATTATGTAGATAAAAAAATACTTGAAATTAAATTTTAGTACCTACTGTATTTTTATTTTCATGTTTGTAATCAATTGTGTTGTCCTTTACATCTCCTTAGTAGTCTACTACTGCAAAATAATAATTCTGCTTCAAAGTTCCTGCAATTAATTTTGAGTTTCTACATTTCTCTGAAAATTTCATCAGACCTAAAATTTACATATTGATTTAAATTATTCAATGCATCTACTGCAAGTTGCAGACTCATAGTATTTGACTGACAAAATTTACTTCAATAAAAATACCATAATAAACACTATGTCAAGAATTCAGCTTATTAGATATATACCGTTACTTTGAAGTAAATCACTTAAAGCCAAACTTTGGCTTCAGAAACATGAATTAACAAAGCATCAATGAATAAAAGCATATGAAGAATACAAAAGACATATTATTATGAATCATCACATTTATGTGCACCATTAAAAAAAGAAAACGAAAAGGAAGAAAAAAACTAACAAGATCAAATTTAATCAAGTTCACCGTAAATTTCCACCAAAACGTCTATGAAAATATGTATATATCCTGCATCCGGATATTCAAAAAGTTCTCTATAATTCATAAGATTTCCAGAATCTTTCATTGAATAGTTTTTGACTTCTAAGAGTTTGAAGTGTGCAAGGCAGAATTTCTCTAATCCAGTGGCAGCAGCACGAATTACTTTTTTTTGGTATAGAGAGATTAAAGAAATATTGAAGAAAAAAAACAGCGTATGTACTCGGTCAAATGATAAATTTTAAGAACTTGCAATTAATGTCTGGATAAAGAATGAACTTTTAAGAAACATCTACCATGACAATTTCATATTACTTTAAACTTTGATTCAGGTGAAAATCATCTGTAAAAAAGTCACACACACAAACAAGTTATTGATGTGAAATATCATACCCTTGTAAATCCATTTTGTAGATATGATGTAACTGATCCTTCTTCTTTGTCGATGGCACTAGGGAAATATTAAATTTAAAATACTTTCATTACATAAAACATTGAAAAATCTAATAATAATGATGCTTAAAAAATTAGAAGATAGCAATGATTTCACCTTTTTCTAACAACTGCTATCATACAGCTATACTGACTGCCCTGAATGTTATGGAGTGACCTAATACACAAAAAATATAAAGAAAAATATAAATTTCATAAATTAACATTGTAAAAAATAATTATGTATTTGGTTATCCTAAACTCATTTTTTTTTTTTTACAAAATCTTAAGAGTCAGGGTGTCTACAGATTTTCAAAAGTAAACATTCATGACTTTTTGGTGTCCTTCTCATGACCATTCGGTGATACATTAGATATTGATTCTGCCGGCTATTGGAGTCACCTGTCTGACATATACGTACTGGATAAATAAAATAATGCGTTTATTATTCCCGCATTTTCTCTGGAGGTTCACATGCTCATGTGCATGTATGAGCGAGGCACTACTGATTCCGGATATTTAAAACTCTGCTGGATCCCGGTCATCCGGTGCCACCTGGAAGGGACTGGTTCCATTGCACAGAAAATGTTTGTGACTTTTACATTACTTTTCTGATCAATTTCCAAATTCGTAACTTTTACGGCACTTTAGTAAGTTTTGCGACCTGTAGACACCCTGAGTATACAATGTCTTTGGGTAATTGCACACCAAATCAACCAATGCAAAATTTCATGTCCTTGGATTTTGTTTGTTTTTCGCTCAAATGAAGTTTTCGTATGATGGGTAGAAAATACCAACTTTTGGAGGTTTTTGTTTGCTTTCCAGTTATAAATTTTTTAAATGAAGACAAAATCATGAATGTTACAATATTTAGTCAGCTTCTGTTTAACTTGGCTGTAATTAAAAAACTACTTGATCTAAAAAGACAAAAGCTGTACAGCTTTGTTCAGTATTTTATGAGGCTTTACAAAATATGTAACATGAACTTGCTACTCAAAAAAATTCGTTTTGCAAAGAAAAAGAATTTAATTTCAAAATTGAAATTTTCAATTTTTTTGAAAACAAAATAACTTACGTAGCCTCTTTTAGCAACATTTGTGCAAAATTTCATGATGGTACTCCTGTGGTATCATAAAGTAGAATATTTTCTCTTCAACATTTGCATTCATACTAGCTCTATTCTATAATTCTGATCAAACCGACTATCGTTTTTTTTTAAACAAAAAGATTCATTTTAAGATTATTATCATAAAACATTGTACTTGCATTAGTTAAATATGCAATTTTTCAAAACAATTTAAAAAAAAAAAAACACATTTGAAGTACAATCCCAGCCCCTTCATCTTTTGGAGTCTCAGGAAATGCATTATATATACACAGAAAAAGGAACTAACAGGTTTTGAATTAGCAATTATTTTTGTAAAAATGCTTTTTCTATGCTTTGTTAAAGGGAGGGGGGGGGGGGGTACTTTAATATGCTAACATTTTTTTTTCTTTTTCACGTAAATGGTTCAAATTGTTAATTATTTCCCCCAGTTCAATTTTTTAAATAAAAGAAAGGCTAAAAAGGAATGCTAAAAACATTCCCACATGAAAATTGAACGAAGGATAAAATGAAAGAGTAAGAAAAAATAATGAAAATCATTGGGTAGGGGACAAAAATTCCAGTTATTGTGATTTGGCCCATAGAGGTTTTAATCGATAGAGCTTCTTTCAGAAACAAACTCTCTGACTGAATAAATAGGTATTGTATAGGAATTTGTTATAACAGGGTTTCCTGATTAATAATTTTAAAAGTTTGTTCCTGATTAATAATTTTAAAAGTTTATTCTTCAAAAGAAAAAAAATACACATTAAACTTTTCATTGAAATGATACCATACCTGCATAATGATGCTGCATTAAATGATTTGGATTGTCTAGAATCAATAAATACAAGATGAGGATGGATATTTTGGTATGCTTCAATAGCTGCTTCCACAGTATATACCAGTGTACATTCACATGATAACTTTTCAGCAGCCCACTTGAGGGCATCACTTTGTGCATCGTCCTTAGCAAACACAAGAAGCACCTGGAAATAAAAGTTACTAAAATAAGTCAATATAATTTTTTGTTTCTCTTTCCCATGAACCCATACTGATCAAAATTAGAAGTTTTGATTTATAGGGAACACTTACTATTCCCACAAAAAGAAAATGAAATCAAACATACTTTTATTTTTTAAACAAATGAATAGACAAATATTTAGTCATGAATTCTTGACAAGGAGGAATAATAACTAACATGAGTCATCTTTTCACATTATCACATTTCAAGTGGCAGAATGAAGAACCAAATTGGAAATAGGACATTACGTCGAAATAACAATAAAAACTCTTATCAAGAGTTGGTAAGAAAATATAGATAAAAGTGAAAAGAAGACGTGCATAAAAATTCATAACAATTACGAATAATTAATCTGTAATTACTTTTGTAAAGATATAAAAAATATAAGTTTAATATCCTCGATTTCAAACTTCGACTACAGCCGCTTCATGCGATCATATGTAAACAAAGCTTATGGTTAACAGCTAGGCGTGAAGGGAAGGGTGACCAAACGTCCTCGAATTTCGGGGACAGTCCCCAAATTTGTATACTTTTAATGACAAAAACTTTAACTACTTGGGGATCTCTACGAATTGCTTCTCGATTTGCTCTTTAGAACTTTTGGATAGTATTTTACGAAATGTTAGATTTATGGCGATTATCAAATTGTTGCCTTAGTATTACAATTGCTAACAGGCAATGATCTAAGAAAATATGGTACATTTTGCAGAAAATATGATTGGATACCTTTTGAAGTACGTTAGTGAGAGTAATTTTCATAATAGAAGGGAATATGTATTGGTAAGGCAAGGCTTCTCGATCGCAAGCCTTAACGATCTATAGAGCGAAAACTCAGAAAGAAAGAAAGAATATGTATTGGTTTGTTATGTCCCCAAAGGTGTACCTGAAACATGCTTTTTGTGTCCCCAAATTGACGCTCAGAAATATGGTCACCCTAGGCAGGATACATTTTCCCCAGAGACTGGATTCTGGTTTTATTTTGACGTGCTTGTGAGGTTCTGAACGAGAAGCTGTTACGTGTGACACGAATACAACAAATATTTTATTACAAAAATGGGTTTTAGTTACATATTTCCTATCCATAAGAAATACTAGCTACACCGGCCGCGACTTTAAAACGAGACGTCGCTCGGCAACGTTGAAGTCGGGCTATTGGCAACTAATCACCACACATCGGTTGTATTAGATAAGTGCAATGGTAAACGAAATTAAATTTCATACGCCCCCCCCCCCTACCTTACCGAATTGACCTTATACCCAAGGTGCGGCACATAGGCGTAACCAGGGGGGGTTTTGGGGGTTCAAACCCCCCCCCCATTGGGTATGTACTTATTTAGTCACATTTAGGCACACAGAAAAATTTCTGGCTACGGCCTTGCAAAGCACAATTTTTTTTCCCCTAAGAAAATTAAACATATATGCATATGACTTTTTTTCCCCCTTTTTCTCTGAAGGGCTGCGATCATGGCCAAAGTATGCAGCTTATAATAAAGAAGACTTTTCATCTGGTTATAAGGTTATAATCAACCCCCTTATCACCCTGGTGGGGGGGGGGGGTTAACAGCGAAAGGTGGCTTCAATCACCGTACCACACACAGACAGAGATCCTTTCAATCACTCCAGAGGGTTTTCTTTCCTTCTTGATGTCTTTTTTACCCAAAGGCAGCAATCTGGGAATATAATCGCACAAGTAATAAGTTTCCTGGAAAATATTCTCTACTGTGATGGAGTCCTAAAGTCCAATTGTCCTAATGGGTTAAACCCTCAAGCCAGGAAGGGATGCTCATTAAGAAACTTAAAGAGCAGTTTGTATTTATTTATGACTTCCTGTCCAAACACCCATTTTGGCAAAATCTTTTTTGTAGATGAGCCGATTGGAAAACTGAAGAACTGTATTTGCATTGCATTCTCATTTACAGATGTTCTCTCATCTCTTATATTTTAAATGTTTTTTTTTTCTTATTATGGTCCATCACTGATTGCATTACGACTCTGGAAATCCTCCGTTCAACGTTTCCTATCTCACTGCTGTGGTTTAATGCTGCATTTGAATTTACAATCAAGTATTATTTATATTTTAGCTAAATTTTTAATTATTTTCGATACATAATAATGTTTGCACTCCAGCGATGGACACGTTCGTCATCCAAAAAGAAAAGAAAATTTGATTTAGATGCTTCCACTTCTGAGGTATGTTTTGCTACAAATTTAACAAATTTTTTAGAAATTAATTGTGGGGATGAGCATTTTTGTAGGGGAATTTGGATTTTTTTCTCTAAAATTCGACTATTTCCCGGTTTTAATATTATGAATGCCTGGACATAGAAGATTGCTTAGCGCTAAATATTGAATTTTCTATTGCGTTTGAATTAAAAAATAAACTAATAGATCTAGTAAGGAATGTTTAATGTTTTTGTGAATCAAGGCCGTATCCAGAGGGGAAGGGGGACCCACGGGCACCCCCCCCCCAGAAATCTTTTGCAATGTATTATATATTCCTCCCTAAAACTTTTCTTTACATAAGTGTGTCGAAGTCTGGGCCCCCCCGAAAAAAAATTCTGGATACTGCCTTGGCTCCGGAGCAGGGGGAGCATGTTAAGAATTAGGAAGGGCAGTGTATGCTTCAAAATCATACCCTTTATATATACATATATATAGATATATATGATTAGAAATGATGTTGATATGAATTTTTTTACATATATGACAGCGTTTTGATGTATATATAGTAGATGTATGTTTAGATCTTTGGTGAAGTTAGAGGAGTGGGTGTTTGGAGCTTCTGCAACTTAAATTTTTGTAACTGGTCTTACATGTATAATGCTTAGGATAACTCTGGAGGCAAGGCTTCGAGTTCTCTCCCCTGGAAACTTTTTGAAATCTTCCTAGCAATGCAATTTCGGGATACTTTGGTGATCTTAGAGGAAACAGAAAGGAGTTAGGTTACTCTCTCCAGCGCAGTTTTTTTCAAAATAAAGTCTTATATCTTTTAAGTTACTTTTGGTGTCGCTCGTGATAGTGTTGAATGTCCTTTCCCTGAAAGTGTTTCCGAAAGTAAAGTGTCTTAAAAGCGTAATTTCTCTTTTCTTTCTTTTTTTAAAACTTGTGATCTGATTTTTTTTTGCCGGGGGGGGGGGAGGAGTTGACTTGCTCCGAGGGGGTAGTTCCCCCCCCCCGGGAGATGCCTGAAATAAACACGGAGTACATCTTTAGAGACATGTATTAGAGACTAGTAAATTTTCAACTCTTTTACACTTCGTATTGGTGTTTAGTCTGTACATTTTTAGGGTGACCCCCCCCCCCCTTTCACCAACTCTAGTTACGCCTATGGTGCGGCAACGGGTTATTGAATTCTCGAACGAAATTTAATTCGTCTGCTGGCGGAGTTTATTTTTGGTATCCAGTTATAAGGTATAGTATAGCGTTTTGTCTAATAATAAAGTGGCATCTATATGCATTCTGAACATACGTCGATTTTATACACAGTTAATCTGTTCTAGAGCGGTGAGAAAAGGAATTAAAGAAGAAAAATACGAATTTTCTCTGATATTCTGATGGCTTAAAATCTGGACAATACCATTAGAAAAGACTCTTGAAAAATGAACTCAGTTGTTTTTTTAAAAATTCATAATAGAGAGACTCTGAAAAGAAGTCTTTTGTAGATAAAAAGAAGAGCTCATAGAGAAAAAAAAATACATGCGTTGATGCACGGGGAACAATCATAAATTCGTCTGCTACGTGTCTCATACACCACCATCAGTGACGCCACGCGGTAAAGCATGAACCGAAAAAAACTTTTTTTGAAATTAGATTCGTAAATAGTGCTCAAAAGTTGAATTTATACCTCTGAAACCAGCTCTCTAAAAGGGCGTAAAAATTCTGCAAAAAAATCATTAATATCAAATAATATTCTCCTGCTTGTTTTATTATTATTATTATTATTATTATTATTTTGAAAATTATTTAGTAATAGTGCTGGAAATTTGGTTTAATCCCTCTTAATTGGAAACCTATTCTTGATGTTTAACTACTTTATTTTTTTCTACCTCCTATAGATATTAGTATTTTACACAAATGCCAACCTTACCATTTACAAATAGGTAATGTTTTATAATGCGTGAATAAGATAAATTGTACTACGCATTCAAAATTTTTGGAAAACCGGAGGAACAAAAATGATTTATGAAAGAAATCTGAATTTACTTACGTGTATCGTAGGAATTTTAAGGCACATAGGTCCAAATTTGAGAACAGCGTCTTCTGTCTGGAAATAAGAAAATTGATTTAATTAATTATCAAAACCGTTATTTGATAATATTATGCAATCGCAATCGTTATCAATGGAATTGTAGCTCTAATAAATTAAAATTTTTACATTAAAAATTACATTAAAAAATTAAAATTTAGACGTTATATAATCGTGTGTTGACATGACTGAAAACAAAATGTTCAGTTGTCAAAAGCAGTGTTTCTTTCAGGCATCGCTCCGGGGGCACCGCCCCCTCGAAGCTAGCCAACTGCCCCCCGGGGGGAGGGGGGGAATTCATATCACAAATTTAAAAACAAAACGAAAGGAAAGAGATTCCACTTTTAAGACTTTAGTTTCAGAAATACTTTTAGTTAAAATACATCGAACCCTGTCACTAGGGTCACCAAAAGTAACCTATAAGATAGGAATTTATTTTGTAAAACGTGCAAGGGAAGACTAACCATACTCCTTTCTGCTTCCTCTAAAATCACTAAAGAATCTCGAAATTGCATTGTTAGGAAGATTTCAAAAGTTTCCTCGATAAGGCCCTCGATTCCCTGCCTCCAGTAACGTTGACAAAGATAGAATGAAACTTCATTTTTAAGACTACAGTTTCGAAAATTTTCTTAGGGGAGAACTTCTGAAACTCCTTCCTCTAACGTCCCTAAAGAGCCTAAAATTGCATTCTCAGGAGCTAAATTGCGAAAAAAAAATCCAGAGGAGGATCCCCCCCCCCCCCCAAAAAAAAAAAAAAAAAAAAAAAATCACTGTTCTAACATCACCAAAGGTAAACTGTAATAAAAGATAATTTCACGTTAAGAAAGCACAAATAAGCATTAAAATGCAGACAATATGTTTCGGGATTGCTTGGAATCCCCCCGAAACATGTCTGCATTTTAGTGCTTATTTGGGCTTTCTTAACGTGAAATTATTTTTTATTACAGTTTACTTAGCACATTGCTAAATTATTATTTTATCGCCAAAGATGGTCTAAAAATGCACCAACTGTACATGGTATCAAAAATATATCATATACTATATAAAATATATTCATATTATCATCATTTCGAGTCATATACAGTGAAACCTGTGTTAATTGACCACTTGCGGTGCAGCACTTTACTTTAGTGGTCAACTTATAGAGAGTGAAGGGCTAATTCTGTTCCTGCAAAAGTGGTCAACTTAGACAGGAGGTCAACTCATAGAGGGTGAAGGACTAATTCTGTTCCTGACAAAAGTGGTCAACTTAGACAGGTGGTCAACTTTACAGGTTTTACTGTATATATAAATATAAAAAGGTAATTATTTTGAAGCATACAAAGCCCCTTCTAATTCTTAACAGCCCCCCCCCCCCCACCCCCCTACCCCGAGCAAAAGGTGTGAAAGAAACACTGGTCGAAAGTTAAGTTCGAAAATGTTTAATGACAAATTGAACGTTCAGGACAAATTTTCAATTAAAATTGTATACACTTGCTTTGGAGCTGGTTTTTTTCAGTAAGAAAAATTTTGCGAGGTGAAAAAAAATATTATATAGAGCAGATAGTTTTAAGAATGGTTGTACAGCAACACACAGTAATCCTCTCTAAGACAAAGATTGGATTTATTTTTATGATGAATTCGTTGTAGCATTTACTTAATGTAACAGTACACTGGTGATAGTTTGATTATATTGCTAAGTTACAAATTAAAGGAAAAAAATGCTATCCCTCCCCCCATTTTATTAGATACATATTGCGTAATATGGCTCTCCAATTACCTTTTAATACACATTCTTTTTGCAAAATGCAATGAGAACAATTAAAAAGTTTCGATTTTCTTTTGCTATTAAAAAAAGAGAGAGGAAAAAAAAATACTGGAATAATAATTTTACAAACTACATAAAATATTCTTCACAATATTTTTATTTAATGCAACCCAAAATATACAAATGCTGTTTCAAAATATGGCTTTAATGCCACAGTCTTATCGAACAATTTCATTTCAGCTATTATTATAAGTTTTGTAGCTAAAAAGGTATGTTTCTTCAGTAATAAGTTTTTTTTCAATCTTAAGGGGGGGGGGGAGTATCTTTATAAGTTTTACATACGAGATTTTTCATCTCTAGATTTTACATGAAAAATTTTATTATTGTACACTTTATAAGATCAAAATACGATAATATGTTCAGCAATTATGAAAGAGAGTTAATAAGTAATATGTTGCTTAGTGGCGTACTGGTGACACTTGGTGCGGGCAGTGATGGTATATGAGTCGTCTAGATTCGAAACCAGATACATCCACTTTTTTTCGATTTCAACTTTTTTACACTTTCCCAATAGTTTAAAGTAATCTTCATATGGTGTTAATTTTTTTAGTTTCTAAAGCAACTACATCATGCTGAAAAGTGTGTTTGAAATGTGCTGGTTTGTTACAAAACCAGTTCTCCCCCATCGACCATGCTTGTCAGCTCTTCTTTCTTTCCCTCCAAATATCTTCTAAGAAAAAATTATTTTTGTGCTAAAATTTCACAAGTTAAAAGTCTATCGCAAAATTCGAATTTCTTAGACATTAGTTTTTTGTCCGCCGTGAGCAATTTCATTTTTTGGATGTAGCTGGTTTTGAAGCTAGACGACTTATATATTACCGTACAAATTATGAAGTGCATAAATGACGTTACATACATACAAATGTGTAATTGCACATACATACAGGTTAAAGTACATGTTCCAGTTTAAAAAGTTATTTCTTGAACAAGTTCATAAGAGTTTTTTGTTTGGCAGGGGCGCGATTGGCACGCGCCAAAAGCGCTTTTTTCAAGGACTGATGTACTTCAGTTAAACCGGAACAGTCGGGGCTCGGATAACCGCGGCTCTACTGTACTTCGAAAAGTAGGCTATCATCGGAAGACTCATAACAAAAAAAATCCATTTAATATTTCCTTCTTATTCACGGGTTAAAAACTAACAGATTGCAAAGCATTGTAATAAATGCTTTAGAAACCACAAATATATATATATAAACAACTATCTCATGAATTAAGACGCGATTATTATATTGAATTATAGTATTTAATGTTAACGTTTTATTTACTTTGCATTTATATTACGTTTTTGCGGAACGCAGTTATATCAGCAACGTAGAGCACAAAAATAGATTTATAAAAATGCAGTGCAAAGAAGAATAAACAACGATCTCATGAATTAAGACGCGATTATTATATTGAATCATGGTACATAAGAAAAACGTTTTATTCACTTTGTATTTATATCACGTTTTTGCGCAACGCAATTAGAGATCATTCATAAATGATGGCATGCGTCGAGGGGGGAGGGTTGTTAGAGAAATTGTGACAGTTTGTGACTAGGTGAGGGGAGGGGGTAACAAGAAGTGTAACATTGCACATTTTGGTTTCTAAAAAAACATTTAAAATCAGAAAATTAGACTTATTTTTATGGATTTTTCTTATTCCCATAATTTGCTTTTAAAGTAACAACTAATACATTTCACTGTTCTGCACTAATTATCTTTTGTGTTGTGTACCTTAACCCTATTTTATACAAATTAAGTACACCATGTAATCTTTATTATTATTAGCTCACAAATGTCTTTAAAAGTTCGAAAATAATATTAGAAACGTGATCTACAATGCAGTGCTTTGTTCGTGAACTGCAAGTACATATGCTTATGTAATATAGCGTGACATGTGACAACGGGGGTTGGGGGGAACGATGAAGTGTGACATTTTGTGACAAAGGGGGGGGAGTCAAATATATTGAAAAAAAGTGTCATCATTTATGAACGGTCCCTTATATGAGCAACGTAGAATATAAATAGACTTACAATAAAATAATTTTTATAAAAAAATAGAACCGACTTCAAATGGCAGATTGCGCTAAAAAGTGAAAAATAAATTAATTTTTTAAACAACATCGATGTGACTTTTAAACATAGTTTTAGAAGTCGGTGCAAAATTAGGACAGATAAAATCTTTTGTAATCATGAATCAATTACAAATATATATATTTTCCCAGAATTAGCAACAGTTCCAATATGAAGTAGCAAATGGTGTAATGGCAATTAGACTCATAATTTTGCACCGACTTCTAAAACTACGTTTAAAAGTCACATCGATGTTGTTTAAAAAATTTATTTATTTTTCACTTTTTAACACAATTTATAATTTGAAGTAGAATCTATTTTCTTATAAAAATTATTTTATTTTATTCTTTTTAGTGTAAATACATTTTCTATACAAATACTTTATTTTTTGAAAAATCCATATCAAAGGGCAAACTCTCTTTGAATGAATGTCACTAAAAACTAATCGTTTGCATGAAAACCTTCGTTTTGAAGTCGATTTTAGCAAACAAACTGATTGGATTTAATTTTTGCCCTAGCGAAGCCTTCAGTCAAACTTTTGCTGTAACTGTTTTTAATATTATAGCACAATGGCAACAAACATTTTTTAAACAATGACTTTTATATTTATTAATAGTTTTCCCAACAAAGAAAAATCAAGCAAAGCCTTTCCAGTTAAAACAAAAAAGACTTATTTTCCCCCGCAACGTTTATTCTAAAAAAACAAAAGTAGCCAGATTGATGTACGATATTTGAGATAGACGACCCTCTATCGATTAAAGAAAAAATCGTCAAAATCGGTTTATTTAGTCAAAAGTTATGGATGAAAAAGCAAAAAACATACTACATTTCTGCCCATCACTTTTGTTCTATTTATCGAATATGGTCAAACGAAGGTACGGGACCTATGGGAAACCACCCTCGATCGATTGAAAAAAAAAAATCATGAAAATCGGTTCATCCAGTGCGAAGTTATGAGTGGACAAACAAACAAAAAAAAACGACATACATACAATATGAATGTATAACCTTCTTCCTTTGTGAAGTCGGTTGAAAATACAGTGAAAGAAAGGATAAACAACTATCTCATGAATTAAGACGCGATTATTATATTGAATTATAGTATATAACGAAAACGTTTTATTCACTTCGCATTTACAATGGAACCCCACCATTCGTCTGCCTCGCTATTCGTACAATTCGCTTTTCATCCAACTTGTTCAAGTAAAATTCAACTCGTCATTTGTACTTGTTCCGCGATTCGTACGGCGCCAGGGGCCCGCTGGGTTGCCAGTTTGGCTTTTTTTAAGAAAAAATCGAGAAATTAAGCTCATTTTAAACTAGCCTGGAAATAATTTGTTTGGCGTGTTGGATTTTTTAAAATTTTAATACTTTTTGAGATTTTACTGACTTTTTAAGGGGGCAGCAAGAGGAAGTGGTTGAAGAACTTTCTTTTTCAGAGGAGGAAAGTAGTAAGGAAAGCATTTCCTTTGCAGAAATTAAAGAGCTGTGTTACCCCTGCGAGAAAACACAGAGAGAGGTGGAAAAATGGCATCCCCACACTGCTGTGGTCAACAGCATTAACTTGTTCAATGACAATGTTATTGACCATTTTAGAAAAATTCTGAACAATCATCAAAGGCAGAGAACATTGGACTGGTTTTTAGAGAAAAAACCCCAAGATTCTTCTAGTGCAAAGGGCAGAAAAAGAAAGAACAGCAGAAAGGGAGAAAACACCTCTGAACGGATGTTACCTGATGGTTTTATGGAAGGGGACTCCTCTTCCAACGATTTCTCTTCCTCCTCTTAACATTCCACTTAGGCCATCAGCTCACCTCAGTACAAGCAAAGTGCAGTTAAATTTTTATTTATCTATAATTTCATGTACGTACTGTACATTTGTTTTCCATAGGTTTAAATAAGCAACCATCTGTGGGTCTGGAAGGGATTAATCCAATTTACATTGTATCTGACGTGAAAAAATAATTCGCCATTCGTCACCATGGTTTAAACCAACGTGGTTTAAACCAAACAACCCTGCCTAATTTCAATATAAAACTTATTTTTCAAAATAGAGAGACATCAGTTGAGTTATCAAAGGAAAAACAATAATAAAGCATAGCTTCGATTTAACGTTTTTCTCAAATTAGCACTAGGTTTTAAATTCGAGATTGAACTTGATAAAAGTATTGTCTCCCGATTTAACGATTTCCTTGATTTAGCAATAGCATTTAAATAAATATCGCCAGAAAAGGAATGCGTATGGTTTATACTAGATTTCAAATAACGTGGCGAATATGACACGCTACAATTTGACTCTTTTAATTAGTCATTGGCGATAAATCGGAACACACTAATGAAATTGTGCTTACGTTTTTAGGTACGGTTAAAATTCAGCACAAGCAGCGCCGTGCGGGTACCGCTAGTATATATATATATATGTGTGTGTGTGTGTGTACAATTTACCTAAGTATTACATAAAAATCTAGCTTCTATTTATCGTGTACAGTGGAAGGAGATACTATTTCATTTACAAAAGGATACTTGTTAAGAGTTTTTAAGAAAAAAAAAACTTTTTTCTTTTCTTTTCATTTTTTCCTTTCTTTCTTAAACCTGACCCTGATTAAACGACTTATCAATGAAATTTGCAGAAGATCTTATATACACCAATTTATTTCAACACCAAGCTCAAGTCCTAATATTTTTTCTGACGTTCTCATGAGAGGAAGATAGAAAAGCAAAGGAAAACAAAACCCTCGGGACGTAATGAAAGCGCGAGACGCCACAGCGCACACATTGGATCAATCCGTATCCCGTGGTGGGGGCTGCTAAAATAAGGTTCTGTGATGCCACCAAGCACAAGACTTAATCAACGCTGTAATGAAAGCACAGAATGGGTTGCATGACAGCACGGGTGGCTTGTTAGTTTACTGGTGAACTTAGCAGGGAAGAAATATCAGGTTTCTCACGGATATCAGAGAACGAAAAGAAAATTGCCAAACATAGCACTCCGAGGCTTGTGTACGTCAGGATTTTTAAAATTTATTTTTGGGTAACATCGTACCCATCAGTTAACGTAAGATTTCAAATTTGTGTAAATAACCGAAAAAATAAATAATACGTCTGTTCTTTCAGCTTTACAGCCTAATTACTAGGGCTGCGGAATCGGAGTCGCTTAAAAATGAGTCGAATTCGACTCCGGGGCTTTTTTTTCTTGACTGACACTTTTTACGAAATGTCTGTTTGCGTTTTTCACGTTTTTCATTATACTTACTTAGCTTTGCATAATTTTAAGGACTTATTATTCATTATTATTATAACAATTATTATTATTTACATTTAATTTTACATAATTCGATGTTTTTCTTGGTTTAATCCAATCTATATATATATATATATATATATATATATATATATATATATTACGCTAATACCTGGTTTGGTTGTTAATACCTGGTTTGTTTTGGAAAGACCCTTTGTTTGTCTTTCCCGGTTGGCAACACTCCGTTTGCTTACAAAAATCCCAATCATATCAGCAGCGTCTACCGTTTCGTGATTCTGCCCGGTTGATATTGAGTGACAACAACATTCATTTTCCTGCTTTTCAGCTATAATTTTAAAATGTTAATAATAGTACTATCAATAATTCTTTCTTTTTTAATTTTGTAGAATAGCATTAGAATAACAGTACTTTTTCATATTTCCACGAATCACCCATATGGTATATATACTAGTAAGCCCGGCGGTCATACGAAATGACCGCTGTTCTAGATATTATAAATATACAATTCTCCCAGTAAACCGGAAATGCACATCAAATCAAAGGGATATTTATCAGGTAGAACAGTAAAGTTTAATGAATAAATAATAAACATATAATAATTTCGGAAAAAAAATATTCTTACAAAAAAAAAAAAACATCTAAGTTATAATAATCTGTAAAATGAAAATATTATTTATTATATAATCAAATTGTTTGTGAAAAACATTTATTTATATCCAAAATAATCATCGTCAAAACAATAGTTTTAACGAAACCCTGGAAAAAAAAAAGCGCTGCCACTTTAATATATATAAAAAGCGCAGACGATAAATAAATTAAAACAAAGAAAGAAGGATTAAATTAAATTCGTGTTTACATTAATTTTTAACGGAGATTGCAAAACTAGCGATGCCTCATTCAAAATGCTAGAGAAATGTTTTGATTATTAGGCGTTTTCATTATAGAAACAATTGTGTAAATGGCAGCACGATGCAGTTTTCTCGGAGTAAGAAATTCGGAATAAGCTATCGGCGACAAACAGACACTTAAGCGACTTTATATAAGGTGTTAGGATTAATGTCCGAAATCGGAAAGTGACAATCATCGGTGAATGTCGACATTGACCATCCATCAGACTGGTGATTGTCGAAATTTTCCGATTTCAGACATTCACCGTAACATATATATATACTTCTTCTTGTTTTTGAGGGTGTCAGAGTCGGTCCTTTTTCCTACCGACTCGGCAGCACTGCTCACAGGGGGTCTACAGATTATCATAAGTGAAATATTTTCCGGAAATTTTTCGCGGATCATTCAGTGACACATCGGACATAGATTCTGCCAGATATCGGATATCCGGTGTCCCTTGTGTGACGTACGTGCACCGGATATCCGGCTGTGATGTTTGAAATTTGTAAATTCTATAAACATTTTTGAACATTACTCGACTTCCAAATACGTAGTAAGTTTGTAATTCCCCTATACAGTAAAACCCCCTTATACCGAGCCTCAGTATACCGCGGAATCGGATATAACGCGGAGACTATCATGTCCCCCGACGTATAAATCTATCTTTTCTATATAAAGGGCGGGTGCAATCTGCCTAACTGGGTCTGACTTGTAAGTCTTGACGTGGGCGGAGCTCAATCTGTCAGGCACTGTTCAGTTCAATGCTTAACTATCTTTCATTTTCAGAAATCTAGTTATGCGTGTGTAACTTCTTTTATAGCGTTATCAACCTTTATATTCCAGATTCTTTAGCATTCCTGAAAAATAAACATATACTCCAATGAATGCAGGCTTAAAACATTGTTTCTTTGAGAAGTGCGTTCTTCCCTTCTATAGCTAATTTTTTCTTAGAACCTCTCCCCCTTCACAACCCAATGTTGATAACATAAAGAGATTTTTAAGCCCCCTTTTTCTTGGAACAAAATTGGTTTGTAAACCTATCAATCGACAGACTGATTGCGCATTTGAGATGTGTGCTTCCTGCACAGCAACTAGTGAATAAAATGGAGTAAAGAAGAAAAAAATATATACCACAGAAGAAAAGTTATGAGTAATTGATAAAGTTAAAACAACAACAGCGAGTATTATTTCGTAATATGGTGTCGTGGTATAATAGTTTCACTATACCGCGGTTATGTTATAACGCGGGTGCCAAACATGTCCCCCGACACTAGCGTACTGTATTTTAAAAACATGTTAATTAATTAAATTTTAATAATCAAGTTTGACATGCCGGATAACCGTGCAGAGACCGGATCTGATTCCGGATAGTTAAAAACCTGTCAGATACCGGATATCGGATGGCTTCTGGGCGGATAGGTGTCTTTGGACCGGAAAATTTTCGTAACTTCTTCCGTACTTTTGCGACCGATTTCCAAATTTGATTTTTTCGGGACTTTCGTGATCTGTAGATACACCTTCTCACATAAACTTCGCATTTTTTATGCGACTTTCTCAATTGTACAATTTCCAAAAGTTTCGAAAGAATATGAAAACTAATGTATTTTACTCTTATTTATACGTCGCTGATTCAGAGGTCTTGTCTGCTTCAATAAAAGATTTCAAAAGTCTTTTTTCTTCCGCTTATTCTTTTCAAAACTTTTGTTTTTCAAAAAAAATCGTACACAAACTGTTGTTATACTTGAATAACTGAATGAGATTGAAGAGATTATTTTAAAATGATGAGAAAGAACAATAGCAATCTCTACTATTATTAATATTGTTATTTTTATTATTACTGTAAAACAAGTGTGATGTAAATTTTATTTTATTCTAAATTGAATTCTGTTAACATAATTTTTGACCAGTTAATTTATAGCTGACCAGTTAATTTATGCCAGTCAATAATAATTGACAGTTTTAACTTAGTAAAATGAAAATAATATTTTTTCTACATTTTTTATGTTATTTATTTACTTTTAAGCTTAATCTATATATATATAATTCGGCTCTGACAAAAAGATTTCTGATGGAAGGAATATTAAACGATCCCATTTGATAGAATGGAGATGAGAAAAACAGGTTTGACTCAACAATGACGCACAAGGAAGGAATTGGCTCGCTGTCAATGTAGGGGGGGGGGGGGGGGCGAGGGTTTTAGTACATACATGCATGTATTAATTACCATTGTAGGGTCGCCAAAATTGCTTAAAAGTTTGATAAAACCAAGGGGTCTTGATGGTTTGTCCCCCAAACCCTGCCCTGGTTTCGTCTCTGACTCGATCGATTCTATGTTTATTGGTTGATTGCGAAGCTGTGAAATTATTTATTTTACCTTCAACTTTTTAAGAGCTTCTTGTTTTTTAATTTTAAACTGCATAAAGTGAATGGGCGTACGATAGATGATACCTTTAATTTGCCTAACACTTTCAGGATACTTTAATATGGTGACAAGCAAAAGTGATGTCTGTCCTTTCTTAAATCTAACTTGGTTGTCCTTGAAGAAAGGTCAAAGTTCAAGCTCCCGAATATATGATATAAATTATATGATCATTTTACGCCCAAAGCCATGAGGGACCCAAGATAATTGTTTTAAAATATGGATAGAGCTTGATATTAGGTACATATTAGCATATATAATTTGGTGAGTAATTCATAGCTTTGTGGACAGAGGTCAATGGAAAATGTAATTTTCGTTGTTTCTGTTTCATTTATCTTCAAGCTATAAGTGATCCACATAAATTACTATTAGATTAATTGCACAACGTAGTACAGTACTTGGCTTTTATTGTTAAATGGTCTCCAAGTTGATAAATTTCAAAAAAAGGTAAAAGTTCAAGGTCAGTTATTTTCTTAAAACATATTATAAGAGAAAAAATATTACTAATGCGTTTTAGCAAATTGAACAAAAAATTTCTCTATTATATTCTACCCCATGTATTTATGACTTGAATCCAAAACAATACAACATCATGGAATATAATGATAGCTGTGTCTCAAAGGGACCGTTCACAAATGACGTCACACTATTTTCCCGATATATTTGACCACCCTCCCCCCTTTTCCACAAAATGTCACACTTCAACATGCCCCTCCCTCCCCTTTTGTCACACGTCACGCTATGTTGCATAAGCATGATGTCACACTTCTTCTTACCCCGTCCCCTTGTCACAATTTGTCACAATTTCGCGAACTCTCCCCTAACCCTCCAAGCGTGACATCATTTATAAATGATCCCAAAACTAAAAAGTTTGTCAACGAGTTTTTTTTTTTTGTTTGTTTGTTTTACTTTTAACACGATGGAAAGCTTTAACTAAAGTCAAGACGTAATCGAAATTACGAAAAGAACGAAAAGGGGAAAAAAGTTCGATTCGGATAACTACTGCATATGAAAAACGGAAGTATTACACGTTGAAAGCCGGCAATAAAAATGTTCTTCAACAATATATCCGAGGATTTCCGTTGCATCCTGGAATCACTGATGGGCCATAAAAGTTTATAGCAGGGCAGTTCAATTCCTCCATTCCACAGCAAAGTTGATATACCTGACTGATCTTTTTTAGATGGGTTTTTTAGTTCCTTGCGTCAGAAATCTAAGACATGGTAACGTTTTTTCACTTTTTCTGTGACAAAACAAATATTTTTTTTCACTTAAATGTTACAAAAGGGATTTGACTCTCGAAATCTTTGCCATAAAATAAAATTAAGCGTGCTTAAAGCTCACAACTCATATTCTCGAAGCAGTTGTCCTGTTTAAAAATCGCTGTAAGGATTAATTGCGATTGAACGTGTGTTTAATTAATTGATGCATTACCATAAACTATAATATTTCTTATAATAGAAGATTTTTATGGGAAAATATTTTAGCACTGTGTAAAGAATTAAATAAAAGAATTAAACTTTACCTTTTATTAAAAGTTGAGAAAAACCTATTTTATTCTTTCGCCTAACAATAAGATTGCATGTTCTCAGGCACATTTGAATTGAAGTTTTACGTTCATAATTTTATCCATACAATGCTCTTGTGATATAGCAGTCAGGTACTTTACTGCTTAACGAAAAAATCGTTTGGTTGCACCTCCCCTTTCTTACCCCCGTGATGAAAATGACGTCAAAAACTAATCGGCACCACTCTTCCCACGAGGATAAATGTGTGTATCAAAATTCGTTCGATTTCTCATGCGTTACGTGTGTCCACAAAAAAGTGCTGACATTTTCAAAAAAAAAAAAAAAGGACAAAATGGATTCAGTACTCTTTAAAAGGTGTAAATCCATTCAAATTCGAAATTTTTACAAATCCAGTACTTTTGAATACATTATAAAGTAATGAAAAGGGGTTTCCTTGGATTTTCCCGCATTGAAAATTGTATAAACTACATGCTATGCAACATTAAAAGTGTTTTTTTTTTCTTTTTTTTTTTGAGAGGAGGAAGATGACCCTTCAAATTACAGCACAGGGTGACACCCATTCTAAAAACGAAGCTGATATATAACAATAATACTAATAATAATAAGAAGAAGAGGAATGATTTAACAAGTCTTTCTTTTTAATGAGCGTATATAGCGAACCCATTTTTTTTGAAAAAATTACATTGTTTAATAAGCATACAAAGAAGTCATGTGGTGCGCACATCAGATTTTCTATTTCCCATTAACGGAATGTCAGAAAGTCAGGCCATTCGCCGTCGAAGAATATGTCCGGCAAGCTCCAGAAACAACTTTCCTTTCGAGGTTGATTTGATACGCATTCCTTTCTGTCTCGAAATCCGGGAGATATCGATCCAGGCATCATATTTGGGGCGATGGTGGGGGTGGACGACGGAGATTGTTTCGTTCATGGAACAAGAGATCTACCAATAATCACTGGCCTGTAAAAGAAAGTAAAGAGAAAAAGAAAGACGCATCAAAATGTTGTCCTGATTCCTTTTCTGTGACGTTATTATTGTTTTTTCTTTCTCGTTTTTTTAAATTCCAAACGATGGAAAAAAAGGAAATGTCTTTGTTATTCATTTTATATGATTTAACAGGCAATACCCTAAAAACATCTATCTGTTTTATATATTTATACATATGGTGTGTGTATGTTTTTTACACAAAGACACATTACTTGACAGATGGGGAGGAGGGGATTGGGCATAAAACTCAATCATCGCCTGAAATAAAAAACGTGCCAGATCCCATGTGAAAATTCGAATATACTCACATGGAAATTTTTTTTGACGCTAGTCTATTTTAAATTTTTTTGCTAGAATAAAGTTTCTAATTAAAATTTCGTAAAATTTCGCGCCTCTGAAAGTAATGTATAACTTTTCTTACTTTAATTATTTATTTTTGCCAATTAGGATTCAAAATTTTACGTTGGAGAAATTTTAGTTGTAGCTTTTTTCTGTGTTTGACTTGTCCTCCGCTTATACGCTTAAAACACTGGGAATTAAAAAATAAAGAAAGAAAAAAAAGCTTGAATTGAAAATATGTCTATTAAAAACATCAACAATTGTAATTTGCTGAAAATAACATCTCACGGTTTTAGACTTTGAGATAATGAATTAGATTTCGGTTTCTCTATTAACTAATAGTTTTTCTTTTATTTTTTTACACAATGACAGACACTTTTTTCTGAAAATTGTTTCAAGCATTAAAAAGGTACGTTTGATAGAATTTGGAGCCATGGATAAATTTAGTTCCATCCCATCCAGAAATCTGCAGTCTCTCTTCCATTTAAAGAAAGAACGAAAACTACATTGGCTTTGAACACCGAACTGAATTATGTTTGTCACCTTCGCACTACTTTTTTTGCACCGTCCATAAACGATGTCACGCTTTTTCCCCATATATTTGACCCCCTCCCCCCTTTGTCACAAAATGAAACACTTCAACATGCCATCCTTCCCCTTTGTCACATGCCACGCTATGTTGCATTCGCATGATGTCACACTTCTTGTTACACCCTTCCCTCTCCTTGTCACAATTTCTCGAACACCCCTCCATCCTCGAAGCGTGACATCATTTATGAGCGATCAATTTTGCAATAACTCTTCAATTGCTATACAGGGAAATTTTTTATGAGATGTGAATGAAACTAAATATTATATAACAAGAAGAAAAAAAATGCTGCCATAGAAAAAAGACATATAATGATGTTTTGTTTTAAAGAATAGTAAAATAAATGGCATAAAAACAAAATATGCCGCCCTAGGCAGTTGTCTATTCTTCTTCATTAGAAGTTCCACCTTGTTTGGAGTCTCGCAGTCAGTTGAAGTAGTAATATATAATTGTCGTTAGAAGGATAGGTGCTGGTGTACGGAAAATATGCTTATTTAGTTTTGAGCGAATTCCTTGCATTGTCTTCTATTGATTTTATTCATGATATTCTAATTAATAGATGATATTTCGTAACCAGAATAAAATTGTAAAAAAATTATTACGCTTTATCTCTTTCGACGTTTTTGATACTGATAACGTGAGCACGCATCGAATATCCCATTTATTTCTTAAATGTTCATCATCAGCCTCGTTTTAAGAGTGACGTTGTAAGCATTTAGGGCATTTAGCATTTTTTTTTTCTTTTCAATTTGTCAAATCAGGGCTTAATTTGCATGGGAGTTTACGGGAACTCAGCAGTTGAATTTTTTTTCTTTTTCTGTGAATTTTAACAGATTAGACCGAGTTTCAGACTATTTATGCATGCATATAACTTCCTAAAAATATAAACCCCTCCTTTTTTTTCTTAAAAATTAAGCCTTTGTAAGATTTTTTGTTTCCAGTTCACATATGGTATAAATGAAACTATTTTCTTATAAACGTAAATCTTTTAGTCAGTTTAAAAAATTGCACATAACCGAAACAAAGTGGGCAATAAAGCACGCGTATTACTTAGTCTGTCTGCTGCGCAATAAATCGTTAAATTCAAGGGAAGAGCTCATACACGGGATATTCCGTGCGATGCGTGACGGATGGTTCGGTAGTTATTCAATGTCCGAAAACAATTGTAGTGCTAGTGAGAGACACGATGTTTTCGTGTCCGCACGCCCACTACCTATCAGAAACCAAGAGCTCGTTTAATCCACGGAATTATCGATCATAGGACACGGGAATTCCTTGTCAAAACATTCCGACCATTCTCTTTTCCATGCGGTGACGGGTGTAAATTGACATACGTATAGCATTCTAACTGAAATAACATGTAAAAAAAATGTTTATGGAGGGCAGTTTGTGTATAAGACAGAAATTTGACATAGCGAATATACTGAACTGTATGTTCTATACATATATATATATATATATTATATACATAGCGAAATCCCGTTACAGCGAACTCCAAGAGACTATTGAGGTTTGAAACGTGCCTATAAAAATCGCTTCGTTGTAACGGAAATTACGTTGTATCGGTATTCGCTACAAGGATACTTTACTATATATATATATATATATATTATATATATATACGTACGAAGATGTCTTAAAAAAAAGAGAGAAAGAAAAAGAAGAAGTAGCAAGTAAGGTTTTCATACTCGAATTCCCGGTCCTCAAACCAGCGAGATCTACCATGGTATTTGGTGGGATTAATCACGCGAGATTGCAAACGTAATCCTACAAAATCTCAACATTGTTAGCAATAACTAACAATATTCAACCCCTCCAACATAATGAAACCTCTATCCCAAGTCTTTGGTTGTAAAATTAGCGTCACGATGACAAAGATTTAGAAACTCAAGTTAGATATACTGCTTTATTTATCCACAGCATTTAGCATGACTTTAAAAGAGACAATAGAAACTCGGATTAAACAAACAAGGGGCTTGAGATGTGTAATAGAGTATTTATACATAATTCAATACTCTTCGTCTCTTTGAAGTGCCGCGAAAAAGCAAAATCGGAGAGATTATTCAAATCTTTTACCGAGGTTTAGCGAAGCCAATCAGTGTTCACACCCTGCTGGCGAATCAAATCACATGAAACTAATAAACGCAGACAAAAAAAAGGCAAGATGAATTCAATGCAAGATGAACTTGTATATAGCAATACGAAAAATCATTGGTTTACGTACATCGTTCAAAACGTAAAATATCCCTGCTCGAATCAAATACTGTTTCTCCTAAGAAAAGAAATATCTCTTCTACAAGGCCGGAGGTTCGTGGGGATCTTCTTCGGATGCTCCAGTCGGGAACGATTCCATCTGTCGAAGGGGTGATATGCAGAGACCACAGTTTGAGAAGTTTTATTTTAGTCAAGCATTTTTGTTTCTCGACGTTGAATTAGTACTCCATTTCTCATTTGAATATTTAGCACAAAAAGAAAAGAAAAAGACCGCTGCTAATTTATTATTCTTCGCAAAAAGTAAACATATCTTCCTTTTTATTCCTTCTATTACTCCTATGTTGATGAAATTGAAGCAGTCCTGACGCATGCGTAAAACGAAAGAAGAATTTTTGGGTTAGAAAAACAGACAGTTTCACCAGTTACAATGGAGTTACACGTTTTTATCCTTGTTTTATTTATTTAGTTTTCATCATTGTTTTATTTATTTATTAATTCCACAAAAATATGTTAGCTTGTTAATTAGGCTCGTGAAGAAAAGAACACAGTGTTCGCATCAGTGCATTAGACTGGCGAATTTCCGTTCGTCATTGGCACCAGCAGTCCCAAAGGACTACCGTATATAAAGCTTAACTTGATTTATTTTTTTTAGAGTTTTTGTTAGTAAAACTTGTTTTTTCGTTGATTGTCGTTTCTTGTTACATTGTGATTTACCTATTTTGAAATGTGTAGCGGAAAAATCCCCATTTAGTTTGAATTAGTAGTTGAATAAAACATATAGCTCCGATAAATTATTAAATCAAGTTGTACTTTACAGAAAGACGCGAAACACAGCCTGAAGGAGTAATTACGAATAAAGACATCCTTAACAAATTTTAATACCGACAGATATTTGAAAATAAATAAAATAAAAAATCATTATAAATATTCAATCTGAATCATTAGTTTTTAATGCACTGTTAAAAATGATGTGCTTAAAAATGAGAAAATATACTTAGGGGCCGTTCATAAATGATGTCACGCTTTTTTCCCATATATTTGACCCCCCTCCCCCTTTGTCACAATATGTCACACTTCAGCGGACCCCCTCCCCCCCTTTGTCACACGTCATGCTATGTCGTATAATGCATGACGTCACACTTCTTGTTACCCCTCCGCTCCCCTTGTCACACTTTGTCACAATTTCGCAAAACCCACCTCCCCCCTCGAAGCGTGACATCATTTATGAATGATCCCCTACTTATTTTTTTAAAGTAATTTTGACTTGAACCTTGAGCATAAGCAAGCGTTGTTCTCAGTTCTGAGTACCGATGCTTACTTAAAAACTATAGTTACAGAAAGATCAAGTATTATTTTATTTTTCCAGCAAAATGTATAGAGCAACTTTACGTTCATAATTAATACAAGCCTTTTTTAACGATTACTTCTTCAGAAGATTACTATTTGTATCAAAATTAAGGAACTATTTACCGCGCGAGACGTCAGATTGATTGAAGACTTTGAGTAGTCTGGTCATCTCTTCAAGCAAGAATACAAGGTGATTAATTCGTCGGATTCGGACAGAACGCAACAAAACAAGAAAATAGAGTGGACGTTTGGCTAAATAATGCTGTTCTGGATTGGGACATGACGAAATTTGGCAAGGAAGTGCTGAAACCACCACAGCTGGAAACCCCCCCCCCCCCTCCCGTTTGGAAGTTATATAATTCAACAAACACCCAGATAGCTTGATGCATGTAAACCTGAGCTTTCGTATACGGTCAAGAAGTTCCGACTAATAGAGTGTTACCTCAAGTATGAGAAAACATATATTTTTTTAATGTGTCTCAAAAATGAGATCATACCGGATCCTTTTTGAGAAAATGGTTTCTTTAAAAAATAAGTACTAATTTTTTTAATTCTAAGTCATTTTGTCTCGGAGCTATTACAAGAACATGATGTTCTGAAAAAAAGCCCTATTATGCCAACAGCAAGAATGTTGATTTGATTTAACAATGTGAAAATACAAGACAAGACCAGATCATACGACCAGATCATCTGAAACTACTAAAAAGCAAATTAAATCTTACTTCATATTCAAATACAGCGGAAAGTTAAGCAATAACGATATCCGAACATAGGGATATAAACTAAACTAAACTTCACAGGGAGGAAAAAACGAGGAAATATTTATTTTTACATTTTGCCGTTGTTTTCCAAAAAATACGAATTCCATTAAGCAATTCTGAGTTCTCATACATTTCCTTACGAAAATTTTCAAATATTCCCAAGAGAATCTTTCAATGTTTTGTTTGAGTTTTATTAAAAACTGCAATTTTAGAAAATGATTCAGTGGTTTGCAAAATGTATTCCGAATAGAAAATTGTTAACCGAACTAATAAAACTTTCTCCCAACGGATCGAAATTGAAAGAGTTTGATATAAGATTATGGACGGTGTTTAATGTTTAGACGCGCAGAGAAAATAAAGACGAAAACATAAATTCTGCTAACGGGTTCCTGAGAAAAAACTTTAAAGAAGAATGTTTTTTGCTAAATAGGATGGAAAAAAAATCTTTTATTTCTTTCTTGGATCATTGAAGATAATTTAGTTTTAAATATTATATAATCGTTCATTTAACTGTAAAATGTTCAATTTTGAAAACATAAAAGTTTTTAACAAATATATGAACTGTACATTAGGGTGGTCCAAAAAAGACCCTTTTTAAAATTTTTTTTATTTTTGCTGATGCTACCCTCTTAAGTGGTTCCATTTATGTAAAAAATAATTATTGTAAAGTTTCAGCTCATAATTTTAATATTTAGTGGTAGCTCAACAACCTCAAAGTTCTGCGTTTCTTGATTTATACCCTAAACAAGGAAAGAAACAAAACTCAAGCTAGGAAAAGAATTCAATTTTATTTCATTGAAATCTCCAATATTTTGTAAGTAGAAACTAATAATAATGCGACAAATATATTAAAACAACTATAAATGTGATTGTGCCAGTGCCTTCCAAACTCTGCTTTTTTGCAATCTGAATTAGCTCGACGATGTTCGACAACCTGCAGCAAGAATTGTAATTGATCGTCAGTGTGTATTATTTTCCCATTAAGCTCTTCTGCAAGAGATATACCCTTTCAGCATGATCATTATAACAACTGGGATTCCTTCAAAAAATTTTAGTGCTTTGTGAAAATCCTCCTGAAGCTCCCAGATTTGTGGATTTATCTATCGAATCAACTCACTCTGTTAAATAATGAAGCTGACTACTTTGTTACAAAGTCCATTAATTTCATATCCATAAAATTCTGCAGCATAATCTAGAGATGATTTTCAGTATTCCTTTTTTCATTTACTTCTTTCATAGCTACTACTCGATTGTCAAAAAGAGCCAAGGTTGCAAGATCCTCTGATAAATACCAAAAGTGACTGGCAAATTTGTCTGATGCAATTTTGCTAAATTTGTCATTAATCTTTTCTACAGCAATAAAGATTTCATTGAATTATAACCATTATATGGGGCTTTTTGAGGTAAGGAAGCTGTAATCCTAGCTTTTAAATATGCACATATAGCGAAAATACATATCTTTTGCAATCCCTTTTCTTCTATTGAAGTGATGGTGAACTGGCAGAAAACATCCATACTTTAAGTCGGTACAAGATTTTGACACCCATCGAGCAAGATGCATAACTCCAAGTGCTACATATCTGATTCCACCAGAAGGGGTTTTGCCGAAATGTATTAAAATCAGTTCAAGAAATACTCGATAATCATCTCTTGAGTGGGAGCCATCAGTAATTTATCAGCAAATTTAATTCAATTGTTTTTACATCAGCCACTTGTTGATTCTTGTTTTATAAGCAGTCTATCCAGGCAGTCATACTCATCTTCAAAGCCTTCCTTACTTGACTGAAGAAATAACTTTTTAGAAACCCGTTTCTTTTCTTTTGCTTTATAACTTTAATAGTTTTTTTTTATATATTTTCTCTTTTAATGCATTTTTTTCCTGGAGTTTATGCCAGAGAAGCATTTTTCATCTTTGTGCTGATAACTGTCTATCCTTCTTGGACCTTGCTTTGAGTATGTTCAAACAACTTCAGGAGAAAAAGCTATTGTCCAACTAGCACTAACTAGTATTTGAGACAGATTGAGGTTATGAAGAGACCGTTTCAATGTACAAATCCTTTCTAGATATCAAATGTAATAGATTTATGAAAATTTAAAACTTACATGGTCAAGAACGGATGATTTATTGACGTATACAGAAGAAATATGAATTTAAACTAACTTCACAGCAAAACAAACAACGCCTGCGTATACCTCACTTGATTGACAAATCGTCATTACGGATGCTGTGAATTCCTCCTTTGTGGCCGCTTCTTTCCTCCAGTTGATAAGTTAGCTTATAATGTGAAATTTTCGAGATATTTTGATTGCCCAGTTTACTCCTATGTTCAACTAGCCTCCTCTTTACACTACACTGAGAGGAAATATTTTATGTTTATATTTACAGAATATATTTATGGCTACAGTTAGTAGTGCATATAAAATAGCCTTTTTATAATGCAATTGCTTTCTTTTAATAAAAATAACCAGCTTAGTTGCGATTAATTTAGTCTTTTGTCAATACACTCTCTATTCCGCAATGATGGAAACTTCATCTGCATTGAGCTACCTCTTAATATTATTGAAATGTTTTCAAATTTTGTCTGATTTATTTTCTAATGTATTGGAACCAAATGGGAGGGCAGCACCGAAAAAATTTTCACCTTCGAAATTTTGGACCACCCTACTGTGCATAAGATTTTGAATGATGCAACGCAATGACAAAAGAAGTTTCAACTTTCAAAGACTGTCTTCAGTAAACTAACAACAAAAAAACTACGCCTGTTTTGTTGTGCAGCACTTAAAAGAAAATCATTTGTTACTTTTTGAAGGACATATTAAGTTGAAGTATAGACAAAGGTGAAAAAATACGAAACACATAGTATTGTGATTCATGGTAATGTTCTGGGAAAAAGAAAAACACTCATTCTTATTTGAATACCAGAAAAGGAACACAGTATTTATTAACAGTAGCGCCACATGAAATATGCCAACTTGTCAGGGCCCCCGTGGAGCATAAAATGGCCCACGCGGATGTTCAGAAGCCATCTTAAGATTAAAATGAACATAAACTTTGAAATTTCCAATAGTAACTCCCATTTTTTTATTACATATTTGTAATCAGCACTACAATTTAACCTTGAGTAACAATTGTTGTGCAAATCCATTGCTTCACAATTAAATTGTGAAAAATCCACCATTTGTAATGTTGAAACGGTTTTCGGCACTCTTGCTTACAATACCTGAACTAGCAAGATAACGGCAGCGTTTGTTTCTTACATGAAACTATGTACAGACTTAAAGAGTAAAACATGTTTTGCGTGGCTGAAAATATTAATTAAATTTTTCATAAAATATAAAGTGTTAAAAAATGAAACAATGTTATATTTTGATGCGAAATTAATCTGGGGAAGTTTTTGTGTGGATATCCAAAATTTCAGTCAAAACTACTCAATAAATTTTCACTGTGCTTAAAGTTATACATATATAAAAGCGATGAGACACCTCCCTCAATAGCTACGGAACCTCATTTCTCCAGAAAGATGGCCGTAGTTAGCATTCATTACCACCCAAGACGACTAAAATCCCTTAAAACACCTTCCCTCTAAAAATTTCAACAGCGCAACTTGCGCCATGTTCTTCCCTCGTGGGCCCCCCTGACTTAATTCAAAGTTTCCAATCTTTAAGACACATGTTTCCTCTCAACTAAGTACATAATTAGTATCCATCTATTAAAGTAAAACTTCTCATTACAAGCTACCAACTGAAGTGAAACAGGACGCAGATCTTCGATATAAAAAGCTCCCACAGCTCTTTTTATATACATATGTTATATCCGTGTAGTTTTTAATGAGCACTAGCAAAATTCATAATTTAATCCAATTAAAACTTCACTTTTGCTGTCATTTTTAGAATATTTTTTAGTACATTTATTTAACAAAAATCAGTTGCCTTTTTAAAAAGGATGATTTATGTATAACAGCCTCTTTAAACCCCCATATGTATAAATATGTCTTGTTTTTAAAGATTAATAGCTTAAAAGTTTTTCTTTCTAAAATATTCTCAGAGGAATATTCAACAAACCTCACATCAATGGTGTCAAATTAAATACATTTTTAAGGAAGCTTAATTGAAATTGATGACATTAAACTTGGGAAATTTATATGAAAATTTTTTGCTTTTGCATTAGTATTCAAAATGAGCTTTTCAAAAACAAGAATGGCTTATACTTGAAATTTTAGGGAAATATGTTTATTTATTTAGTTATTGCTTATGAATGTCAACTTGATTCATTTCAAATGAAGTTAATCTGTTTGATGAGATTTATTGTCCAAAAAAAAAAAAAAAAGAACGAAAAAAAAAAAAAAAAATAAATGAAACGAATGCATACGAAATCCATTATGTGGATTGTTCTTTTCTTTCTACTTATCTTTTCTTCTTACTTTTCTTACTTTTTTTTTTACTATTTCTTTTCTTCCTCTCTTCTGTTTTTTTCTTTTTTGTAACTTTCAAATGTTAGATAAGGGATCATTCATAAATTATGTCATGCTTCGAGGGGGGATGGGGGCTTCGTGAAATTGTGACAAGGGAAGGGAGGGGTAGCAAGAAGTGTGACATCATGCTTATGCAATTTTGCGTGGCATGTGACAAAGGGGGGAGGGGGTATGTTGAAGTGCGACATTTTGTGGCAAAGGGGGGGGGGGGTCAAATATATGGAAAAAAAGCGCGACATCATTTATGAACGGTCCCTAAGACTCATTTGGGATTTAGACTCTAGTTGTATATTCAACTCTTTATGCGACCATGCGTTACAAGGGCAAAATGCGTTGTAGCGACTTTTCAACGTTCTATATAACAATTATTAATATAATTTCTTTTATTATAATAATAATACTACAAAAAATAATAACAATAATAAAAGAAACCCCTGTTTAAAAAATGGAGCTTGACGAGCGTACTTTTCTTTATGCATAAAGTATATTCAAGACTTTCATACAATGCTTACGTAAATTATTTACATTATATAAATTATTATTTGTCTCTGTTAAATTCAGTTTACTTGAAGTTATATTTTATTTAAAAACTATTATTTCATAATTCATATTCAGTAATGTATTTAACAGTACAAGTATTTAAAACTGTCGTGTTGAATCATTAATTTCCTCAAGTTAAAAAAAGAGCATGTCGTATGTCTTTGTTAAAAATTAAAGAGCGTTTAAATACAATGTTATTTGATGCAAAATATTTTATGCATTTCATATAGTATGATTGCTGTGTAATTTCGTAGCAAAACTTTAACGAAATTGAAAGAAAAATGAATTATTTGAACATTGTTACTAATTCCTTGGATACAGTGCAAACGCATTACACTTAACACAATAATAACTTGATATAACGACCGAAATAGTGAAGTTCGAATGCGACCATAATAACGCGAATGGAGTGTAGTTTTAATCTCAAACTATAACTAAATATATGAAGACCAATGTTTTTTCTTTGCGTTCTGTCAATTTTTAATCAATGAATGGAAGAAAAAGTTAGTACTCCAGTTTTTATTACGCAAAAAGACAAAAATATGAATAAATAAAATAAAATACTTAACTGATTTTTTTACCACTTTATTACGCAAAAGAAATTATTCCAGAGAAATTAATTGGGTGACTACAATTCAGCGTAAAAAGAAAAACAATTTTTCATTAGTTTATAGAACCGTACTGACCTTTAGCATCACAGAAAAAATTTTTTTAACCCTGAACTTTCTTCTTGTTCTTCTTGACATTTTTAAGGATGCCGGGAGTTTTAAATGAAACACAGGACATTTTAATATCAGTTTCAAGTATAAGGCGCACCTGAATTTTGGAGGCAATTTCTTGAGAAAAAAATGAGTCTTACAGTTCGTAAAAAATGGCAATAGCAAAAGATTAGAATATAGGTTCTTGCACTGTTAAAAATTTCTGAAAGAAAATAATAAAACAACCATTTATTTGATTGTTTTTTTACCATATTTAATTACAACAGTTGAATAACCATTAAAAAGATGGTACTCAAACCGCTGATGATGAAAAAAATCGTTTATTCTCTGTTTATCCTAAAGAACGTTTAACTAACCGTAATTGTCAAGCGCTCAATAAGCATCGGGCGTCCATCGTGGTTGCGAAAACTTACCGGTCGTACGTTGTTGTTAAAATATGAATGAAGATTTATCAGTTCAAATCTGCATGTGTATTGAAAAAAAGAAGAAAAAAAAAGTGGCTTAAGCAGTGGTTACTAAATTGAAACACATACACACGTAAATCAAAAACTGGAGATATCGGATTCCCGAACTGATGGCGAATGAGCGAACCCATCATTTGAGCTTCTGAAGCTTGTTTGTATTTTAATTTTTGCAGCAAATAAAATGATTTTCGTCAATATACAGTAAATTTAGACCAAAAATGATTTTGGATATAATCAAAAACTGAAATCTCAATTTTAAGGCAGTTTGCCTCTTGGAAAAGAAGATTTATTAAACGACCGCTGTACGTGAAGAAGATGACCGAATGACTCGAGCGCAAGGTTGGTATACCATACACCCGGGTTCGATTCCCGCACGCCACGTTTTTTACGGTTTCTACGTCTCAAAATGGTTCAAAAATGGTAAAAATTTTGTTTCGAAACCATTTTTAAATATTTATAAAACCGTAAACTTTTGTATTTATGGCTTTTTAACCAAGCTGATTGGAAATGGTTTAGGTCCCGTAAAGATAGAAAAATGTTCCATACCGTAAATTTAACGATGAATTAGATGGACAGACTGCTGCCGGTTATTTAACCGTAATTTCATGATGAAATTTCTAACAGTGTGTAGTTTGTGTCCTAGATAGATTGAAAATCATTCTAACAGCTCCAAATTATGACGTCATTCCAATCGACACTTACTGCTTCCGTTCCATGCTGAAATTTTACTCTTTGCGCCAGAAGAAGTATAACTTGAAAAATTAGAAATGTTCAGAAAACAGCTTAAAAAAATCCTTTACCATTTTTAATATCCTCAACTCCAGTACAACCATTAAAATAATCCAACAGACACATATATTATTCGTTAACACCGAGGCTTAAAATATATTTAAACAATTCAGACATTTATTCAGTGTTTCCTCCGGGAATGCCGCAGAGTATGAAAACCAATAATTCTGCTGGAAGCAACATAGTGTGAGAAAAAAATCTCTTGTTATCAGTTATGTTTTCAGTGATGGTGGAAGAGGCAAAGAAAATGACACAATATCCTGTCGGAAATGTCAACGCATTAGCGATCGAAAAACAATTACCTGTTAGCATCTGAGAAATGAAAGGTTTTTATCGTAGCTCTTTTTTTTTTAGAAAAATGACATGCATATATATTTCACATTAAGATAAGCTTCATTGAAACAGAAATGAAAATCCGGCAGAAAATATTTAAGGCAGATTGAAATATTCGGACGAAATTGAAAAAGGAAAAGGATTTAATAGACATATGTAGAAGCACATTTCATTTAATACTTTTAATTGAAAAAAAACTAATTGAGTAAAAAAAGATTTAAAAAGAAAGAAAAGAAATGAGAATAAATCATTTTGTCAGGTCTAGAATATCAATAATCCACTGGCTTAGGGTGATATGCAGCTTCATTTTCGAGCGAGGAACCACGAGGGCTGAAGACTGACTTGACCCCAAATTTTGTGGTCTCTTAATTTTAGAACTAGATTCCAGATGAGAGACCGTCACCTGGGATTGGCACCCCCAGAGGCATCGTTTCACTTGGAGCATTTTGGGGCCCCGACCTGTTTAACGTGCACCAGCTCCCTTTAGCGTACACGGCACACAGGAACCAGCTGCGAGACGTTGTCACCCTCCCAAACACTGACCTAAGTCGATGTTGCTTCACTTTTGGTGTTCGTCTACGCGAACGTCTACCGACTGGTCCACTGCGGGACATTTTTCAACTACAACGACAACAACAACATTTTGAACAATAATAACATTGAAATAAAATTTCACGTTAAATTAAAGCACAAATGAGCATTAAAACGCAGACATATGTTTCGGGATTGCTTGGAATCCCTTTTTCAATGCGACAGGGAGCTTCTAGATGCAAAACATCCAAATGAAGCAGACAGAACAACAAAAACAAAGCTTATATAGCCTAAGAATTAACTGTAAACCAATGAGAATAAAGGCAGTGTGAAGTGGAAGTAGAAGTAGTAGGAAAGGCACCAATAAGAGAGCAACAAACGAATGCAGTTGGAAGTACAGAAAGTAAAAAGGAATATCAATAAAAACAAAGCAAAAAAGACAACAGCGTGCATAAAAATGTGAAAATACATGAAAATTGCAAAAAAATAAAATAAAATACAAAGAATAAAATGGAAAAAGCAATCCGAAACATATGTCTGCGTTTTAATGCTCATTTGTGCTTTAATTTAACGTGAAATTTTATTTCTATTACTTTGCACAAAGTTAAATCATTACAATAATAACATTGTTGAAAAAAAATGATATGGGGAAAAATATTTGCAGAAGAAAACCTTTTGTGACAGAGGGGGGAGGGACGTCAAACATATGGGAAAAAAGCGTGACATCATTTATGGACGGTCCCTAAGCGAACTCCCAAGAAACGCGTTATTTAGCTATGAGAATTGGAAACAAATAAATAATGAAATCTAAAAATTTTGGTTTAATTCGAGTTCTGTTGGCCTAATTTACCGAAAAGATGTAAAACTTTTTAAATATCGCTTTGTATGTATTAAAAATTCGTAAGATAGGCATTTGCGGTTTTAATGGAAATGTTACTCCTGTCATAAAAGCCCCATATAAATAGCATAAAAAAGGAAAGAAAAGAAAAAGACCCTCTTCTTTTTTTTTTCTAATTTAATATATACAAAATGAATTGAAGTCACGGAAAGGAGTAGAGTTACTGTGAAGAATGTGAGGAACGTGATTGAAAAGTTGTGTGGGTTATTGCCTGCATTCAAATAGTTGGAGGCTTTCTAAAATCGAAGAACGCACGCAGATTTTTATGCATATTTGATACTGCAATCATTTCATATGTAGATATCAGATCAGCATCTTCCAACCTGATTATTTTAAAACTCAAAAACAACGTGAAAAAGCACAAACATCAATAACAGCAATAACATACACAAATTCCGATAGTATTGCTATTTTTGCTTTTTAGCCTACTTTCCTGTAAAATTTTTAAAGAAGGGTTAATGTATCGTGAAAATATAGTTCAAAATAAAGAAAAGTCAAAACTTAATGAAGTCATTAAATAAAGATTTAAAAATAAAAAAAATGAAAGTAGGGTTTTGAGATGGGGAAAATGTGTGTCTGTACGTCTCCACCTAATAACTTTTCAGGGAATTGTCCGATTCGAAAGATGTTTTTTACAGTCGAAAGTTCTCGGCGAGGACATCTCATTTCCATACTAAATTATATAATATACCTGGATACAGTGTTTTTGTTCAATTTTGAACAGTTCAAAAAAAAAAAAAAATTAACATTAGCGCTAACGAGAAAAATTTCAATCCTATATAAATCCTGAGCTAACGGACGGATTATCTTGGAACAAACTTTATTTGAAGTATCTTATGACGCAGAACATGCACAGATACAAAGTTCATCCAGAACTAAACGAGCCTATTTTCCTATGAAATTTTTTTATCTCTATTTTAAAGGATATTTCTGAATGAATGAATAAATGAATAGCTAAGAGAGACAGATAACTACATCATATATTTGATGTTGGAGTATACGGGAAAGTAGACTCGTAGAGTTCTAAATGAAACTTCTTGTTTTACAAATACAAATACAAATACAAAAGTGACGACCAGCAACAGGCTCAGGGCCCAGCTAGGCTGGTCCTAGTCAATTTAACAGTCCCCAATGAACATCAAGAGCTTTCTTAAAAGTTTTTACCCCACTGCAATTAACAGCCGCTTCCGGTAAACTATTCCAACTGCCTACAACCCTATTGAATTAGTAACGTGCAGATTTTATTGAGTACGTTGTTTTTTAGCATTAACTTTTTGCACAAAGGTAAACTTTCTACTTTTTTGTTTGTTTATTTCATGATAGTTTGTTAGCGAAGATAATAAAAGCAGAGTTGTAAATTTCTTCCAAATTCATCTAGCAGATTAAGCCATCGTCTATGTCGATGGGAATCCTATACAATGAGAATACACTATCGGTTTTATTCAGTAATTTAATGCAAACAGGTCCTGCCAACAACAGACCGTTGTGTAAAAATAACCCACTAGGTTAAATGAATGTCCTTAGAAAATACAGATCAAAGAAATGATTTCTGTGCCCGAGAAAAAAAGATTTATTTATTTTCGTTCACGCTGGAAGGAAAATTGATTTGTGCCTTGCATAAAGCGGAAACTTAAACTTTCCGTCTCTACAGCATTTTATTCCAGAGCTATAAAAATATAAATATGGTTAACTATTCAAAATTCTTGATATTTTTAAAAACTACATATAAACATGAGCTAGTATGTCCGATGATTTCAGCAATAAATCATGCATGAATTTGTTTTGTAGAAGTTATTCAAAATTAAAGAGGCACAAAAGGCGGAGATTGGTTTCAAATCGGTCGACATCCGTCACACCGTGAAAAACTTTTTTTTTTTTTTTTTTAGGATGAATGAAATAGTTAAGATTTCCGCTTGTGTTACAAAAATGAGTAATTACAAATATTTCCTTACCTAAATTTATTTAGGCTTTTTAAAAATTATTACAGATGGATTTAGATTTTCACGTATGAATGGTTATTGCAACGCTTATTAAGTTTAGGTGAGTGGAAGAGAAAGATTCTAAAAAAAAGGGCAGAAGTTAGTTTCTAGAGAAATGTGTCAGTCAAAAGCATACTTCAATTATTTTACTAAGATATACATGTAATCGGTTGTATTTTTACTAAATGTATAAATTGTAAGTATCAAACCTTTTTGACATATTTTTTTTCATAACATATGTTTCAAATTTTTTCATCTGTTTGCAAAAGAAATTTCTTAGCCGAAAAATATTCCATTTGAAAATATTATACCACTCATTCGTTTCAACTTATCCTTCTAGGTATGTTTACATTGAAAAGTCTTTCAACCACCTGTTTTTGATCTAAACCTTCCGAGAAGGAAGGAGACTTATTTATAGCACATTTCTGAAACGGTATTACAGAAATACGTGCGTTTTCTGATAGCTGGAATACGTAGTATGTATGTATGTATAGCGGATTACAGTCACATGCTAAACATTTTACGATATTCTCTAATATATATATATATATATATATATACAGTTCTGGCAATATACTAGCAATACCCGCACGGCTATGCCCGTGATAAAAAGTGAAAGACCAGTCGGTTCGCCATTGTGTATATAGTGGTAACTTTTTTATGCGAAGATTCTATTATTTTACTAAAATGTATAGCATTCCACGTAATTAAAAATTACCCACCCACGGCAATGAACCAGCGATCCTACACATTTAAGCACTTTTTTTTTACAAAACACACACAATCAAAAAGGAAAACAGAAATGAAAGAAACGAAACGAAAATATTTAAGAAAAAAGCGCATTTTATTTGTTTAGTTCAAGTATCCACACAAAAAAAGACGATTATAATCCATTAGTAGTTTTAATTAATAAATTTTTAGTATAATTAGTTTTTGTCTACTATTCGTTAACAGTAAAACAGAAAGACGAAATTTTGTATCTTGCAGAAACTAAGAGTAGGAGGGAAAGCTTTGAAAGCGGAAAAACCTTTCATCTGAGCCCAAATAGGGAAATAACATGTTTGCCAATTCACTGGAGAAAAAAAAACTAAGTAAATAAAAATATAAATAGTCAAAACAAAAATCGCTATAAAGAATAACATTTCTTTAAAAACCCCTGTGCAGTATTTTAATTCGTTTATAAACAAGAGTAATCAAAATTCAAAAAGAAAAGAAATATATAAATTAAAAATCGGCTGCTCCTCAAAATGACAAAAACCGCAAGAAATAAATTTTAATTCCTGAAAAAAGAAAATGATTATAAGCCAGTCGGCATGGTAACAATTCAAATCAAATTAAAGTTAATTACCGTGAAAAAATAATTTCGAACTACAGAGAAAAACTTTTATAACTTATTTCCCAGTTAATTTAGAGGCTTCGCATTTTAGCACAAAGCGAAAAACTTCTTGAAGTAGATTTTCACGCGCTTTTCAATGGTATCAAGCTCGAAAGGATGCGATAGTTTCTTCAGATAGAAAAGCACCATTTTATTCAATTTTCGGCTATAAATTGGAATAAAAAAAGAACAAATTCGAATTTCAGAGAAAAACTTTCCGAGGTGCACACCCCCATGTTCCGAACTAATTTCGTGCCAAATTTCATAAAAATCCGCCGAACAGTTTTGCCCCTACGCCAGACACAGACACACACACATACTTGCTGCTTTATTATTAGTAGAGATATATATATTGCTATAGTTAAAAAATAAATAAATGAATGAATCAGTAAAACAGCCTTAAAAAATTTCTCTACACGCTCTGCACAATATGCTCATACGAAGAAAAAAATTGTTGAACCTCATAAGAAAATTAAATCTAAATATCTTTTTCTCAATTTCCAACTTTTTGTTATTGTTAATTAGAAAACAGAATTCATTAAAAGAATAAGAATAAAAAGTTATTTTTATGTTTTGTCTAGGAATTATAACAAGAGCTACTATGCGGGACTACAGTTCAATATACAGAGCGAAAATTATCGTGAAATTAATTTTCATAAGCTAAATGAAGCTTCTAAAAATACTTTATCAGAAACCAGTCAATAACATCATAACGGGAAGCAAGAGCTGCTGAATTAATACCAGCGGTAGGCAGCACTGAAAAGACATCGATCAGCCAGAGTACTCCCGCCTAAATTAAGGGTTCTTTTGTCTGCCTGGATTAAAGAGCTCCTCCTAATGAAAAATGAAACAATTATCTGGAAAAGTCGTTGGTAACTTTCAGGAAATGTTGAAACATTTTGGGATTATCCTTTGGTTTCTCCCCGCATCGTTTAACAATAAAAATCTATTTCCAGGTGAAGCAGTAATTTCTCTGTCCAAAAATACGAGGAGAAAATGTTTGTGGAAAACATTGGAGATGTTTTAGCGAGTTCGTACGAAAATTAAGAGTAATGACAATTTAAAATACTTGTCGTTATTTTAACTAATTATTAAATAAATACATGTAAAATTTATATTAAAGTTTTAAACGCTGGCAGGGTGGCGTAGTGGTGAGGCGCAGGCCTCCTACGCCCAAGTTCGCAGGGTCAAACCTGGCCCACGTCGGCGAATTTTCAAGATGCAGAAAATCGACAGCGCCCATGTCGTATGATAATGCGGAATATTAAAGAGCATTTGAGCATCTGTTTGGCGTGGATACTCTCGGCTAAATTAAATTCCTGGTGCATATTGCATCAATTAGAGCTCAGATACCACCATCTAAGGGGAAACTGAATGTCAAAAATTGTGGCGACGCCACCACCTTCATTGTGGTGCCGAAAGAAATCTAAGACTGATTAAATTGAAAATTTTACAGAGTGCTGCCATTTATATACCATTTAGACAGTTCTCTAAATTTTTGAAGCATTCTTTTCTGAAATTTTTATATTAACATTTAAAAATTTTGAGCATTCTTACTGTATTGATTTGAAGGTCAATTCTATCTTATCATTTTCAGTTTCACCTTTGAACGATTTGCAAGTTAAAAACTTTTTGCTACAGGATAAGTAAGCACTTAAAGTATACTTTTCAAGTATTTTACTTTTGGTATCTGTACTTTCTAAATTAGCTTTGGACAAAGGATTATAATCAAAATCATTTCTTGTACAGAATGCGTGTCAGGTTAGGCCTAGGCCGGCAAACCTACGGGGCCTACGTGACAGGACGAAGGGGCCCACACGACAGGAAATGGTGCACGTGTGTCCTCTTGCCCTCAATGTCGGCCTAAGGTCAGGCACCCCCTATATAAGCTGCCCTCAAAAGCGGGGGCGAGAAGATCGGCTTTCGCTTGCCTACGAGGTTGCGGTCGGATGAGCAGGAGATCTTCGAATGCTGGGAGGAGTTGCGCCCATCCAGACGTAACGTAACGGGAGAGCTTGTGCCCGTAAGAAATACCAAAGAACTTTAGACGTAACGGGAGAGCTTGTGCCCGTAGCTTTGAAACATCTAAGAAATCAATGACGTGGAATTTGAACCACTGTAAATAATATGTAAATAGGCAGCGAAGTGAATAAATGTAAATAAAGAAATATAGCAAAGAATCGTAACCTATGCGTTTAATTTAGCGATTTCCTTGCTTGATTGAACTGGGCATTGACCCTTTTCCTGTTTTTCATGCTTATAATTGATTTTATTTGCTTCTTTAGTTGTCAATCTAAAGATTTTTATTCTTTACTTGCTTTGTTAAGAACCAATAATACGCAGCCCATTAGAAATAAGAAGCAAAAAGTGTTATAAAGAACAGATGGAATACTTAAGGCTCGACCGATGCATCGGCGCCGATTGTTCAACAAAGTTGCCATCGGCCATCGGCATCGGCGGCAGATGTTAACTTTAGAAAAACATCGGCCCATCGGCCGTAAAAAACTTCTAAAAGCCGATGCAAGGCCGATGTTTTTCGCTGTAACAACTTTCCAGAAAACATTCTGTCTTTCACTTTCTTTTTTTCTCTATAGCTCAATTTCTATTTCCATACAGTAACAGACAGCACATAAGTTTAAAAAAAACACACACAAAAAAATAATGTCATTCTACAAAGTATTTGATAAAATATTCGGAAAATTAGTTTAAGCGATCGCTGCCCGAAAACCTTCATTATTAAAATAGTTCTCTTTGAGCAGAATGCTTGCGAAATAGAATATGTTTAAGTAAAAGTCATAGAGGCGTCTTATGGGTGCTATTTGTTTTTCGCACTAGGTTAGTTGCCCCATTTTTGTCCGTTTTTCTTTTAATAATGATAAATTTTATTTTTTTTTTTTTTTTGCTTCTTCGATCCCACGTGTTACAGTTTTTTCTGCAATTGTGCAGCAATCTTGTTGCATCTGCTTTTAGTGTGCGGTTGTTCTCATTATTTCATTTTTAGTTTACAACATAGAAAAGATTGGTCAAAAATAAGAAACACTTTCCAGTATAAATATTTATTGATCGAAATTTTATGTGTCCAAGTTCGACTTGCAATTTTTAAAAATTGAATTCTCAAAATGCGAGTTCGCGCGACAGGATTTAATAACATCTTAATAAAAATGCTAAAATTTCTTTATTTTCAAAAATTGATCAATGTATATATTTTTTTTCAAAATACATCTTAACATTTTTTATACGATAATTATTTTAATTTTTCTCCGTTTATACTTCGTTTCTTTAGCGCATTTTTCTGGCTTCTTTAATGCCACGTGTTAGACAGTTGACAGTTTTTCTGCTATTGCACAACAATCTCGTTGCATCTGCTTTCAGTTTAGAATATTTCTTGTACAACATAGAAGATATTGATAAAAATATGAATCAATTTTTCAGTATAAATGTTTATTGACCGAAATTTTATGTGTCCAAGTTCGACTTGCAATTTTCAAAAATTTAATTCTTTAAAAACGAGTTTGGGATACAGGGTGGAACAATACCTTAATAAAAATGTTACGATTTCATTAATTTCAAAAATTGCCAACGTATATAAAAGTATATATATATATATATGTAAGAACGGCAGTCCCGTTCTATCTTCTACAGCTGTGGCCGCTAAGACCCATGTAAGACGAGGCACAGGGCTTCGTTGCAATTCTTTATTGGTACATTTTAACACACAACTATCATAACATTAATATTGTTGGAACGAAGGACATGAAGTCATCAGTACGTTTCAAGAAGCAAGAACCACGATTTTCGTTCGGGCAGTCGTATTTATATGGGGGAAAATCTCTTAGACTGCAGACAATGTTCCCTACACCACGTGATGGCACGTGGTTTAAATAGGAGGGCCATATGGAAAATAAAATATATTATTGGCTTTAATCCCGTAGACAGAGGCTGGCCTAAGTCTACGGGGAAAAACATAGTCTGGAGGGAATTACTGAGGGAAACCAAATTGAGCTCAGGCATGACCATATATGGTAACGCGTTAGAGAAATTTATGAGTGGGACAACCCTGAGTTGTCAAGTTTAATATGGGAAAAGCCAGACAAAGGAGACAAAGGACTTCTCCATATCACAGCCTGACAAAGGATACGAAGGATTTTTCCATATTACATCCCCCCTCCCCAAAAGTTCTATTACTTTAAATATTGAAGAAGTGAATTATCTGCAGCCTTTCTCCCCACATAAATTGATGTATTAAATTTTATATAAACATATCACATTTTGAATGAAATACTATACAGTTACAAAAATTACTGAACATTTTCATCACAGATTATCATACTCTTACTAAACGATATTTACAAAATTGTATATACAGTTCAGTTTAATTACAGTTGGATTATTCTGTTGCAGTTCAAGAGTGAATGACTTATATCACATTATTCATGTGATAGTTTGAAATTTGTTGGTGGGTAATATTTCCTCAATCTTGACACATGTACTTTGTCTGATTTTTCTTTGTTGTGTGCATTTGGTTTATTGATTTCATAAGTTACGTCCGTAACTTTTCGAAGAATTTTATATGGTCCACTGAACGGTTGCGAAAGTTTTCGTGAATTCGGATATTTGAATTCTTCACATATCACAAAGTCATCTGCATTAAAAGTTTTGTCCACAAATCTGGCATCGTAATATATTTTATTTTTTTCATGATACTCTTTAGTTCTTTCCACTGCCAGTTTTCTAGCTTCCTCAACAGGAGGATAAATGTCTTCATTTACTGGATTTTGAAAATGCACTGTACCGTACATTAAATACGCAGGTGGGAACTTCGTAACTGAGTGTGGAGTTAGGTTGTATTCTTGAGTCACCTGCTCTAATAATTTAGGCCATGGCACGTTTCCAGAAGCTGCGCTCACTTTGCACTTTAGGCGAGTGACTATTGTTTGGTTCAGACGTTCCACCTTACCATTTGTCTCTGGTCTATGAGCTGTGGTTAAAAGCTGTTTAATTTTGTGGTGCTTTAGAAATTTCTTGAATGAGATGAAGTAAATGATGGATTTCTATCACTTAATACACTTTTAGGTATTCGAACACTGAAAATTTGTTTAAGAAAGTTGACGTAAGTTTCGGTAGTGATTGATTTTGATGCAAAAGACCACATGTATCTAGTATGATGATCTATAAACAATGTTAAATATTTTTTCGTGGAATTGTAGTAGTTGAAACCACCCACACTATCTACTGCAACGAGATCAAATGGTTTATCAACTGGAGGCATAGACTGTAAAAGGCCAAATCTTTTTTGTCGAGGCTTTTTGTTTACCTGACAAATATGACAATGTTTGTTAAATCCAGTTATATCTAATGTTATATTTTGCCAATAATATACAGGCGTAAGTAAATTAATTGTTTTTTGAATTCCTGGGTGTCCAAACTTTTCATGGACAGTCTCAAGTAATTTACGGCGTAAAGAAAAAGGAACAACAATTTTAGTAAAACCCTTTTTACGCAGGCATAACACGTTATTAATTTCGACAAAATTACCAGTTAAATTGTCATTTTTTTGAGCCTCTTGAATTTCATCCAATTGCAGTAGATGCGAAACGTGGTTTCCTATATTTTTTCCAACACATTCATTATTTACAGGTATATCTCTTGACAGCATGTCAGCCTCGAAGTTTGTGGTGCCTTTCGTATATTTAATACCATAGTCATACATACTTAATTGTAAGGACCAGCGGAACAAACGACCTTTTAAGTTTTTTACATTTTTGAGCCAAACTAACGCCGCGTGATCGCTGTGTATGACGAATTTATGGCCAAAGAGGTAGTGGTGGTACTTATTTAAAGTATCCACAACAGCTAGACATTCCAACTCAGTAATACTATAATTCTTCTCGTAATCTTTTAATGAGCGGGAATGGAAAGCTATGGGATGTAAGGCACCCGAACTGTCTGGCTGTTTTAATATTGCTCCCACACCAGTTTGACTTGCATCAACACAAATATGACATTCTTTTTTAGGATCAAATATTTTTAAAATTGGTTTACAAATTAAGGAGTTTTTCAAAACTTGAAATGCTTCTTGGCATTTGTCAGTCCATTGCCAAGTTGTATCTTTTTCCAGCAAGTGGTTTAATGGATTTCTAATAGTTGCATATTTATCTATAAATTTATGGTACACATTTATTGACCCCAGAAATCTTTGGAGAGATTTAACATTTTTAGGCGGTTGTAATTTTTTAATAGCCTCAATATTACTATTATCGGGCGTTACAATACCATTACAAATTTCATACCCTAAAAATTCAATTTTAGTCTGTAAGAAAGAACATTTTGATGCTTTTAACTTTAAATTTTCCTGTCTGCATATCTCAAAAATTTGTTGAATATGATCTAAATGTTCTGAAAGGGTTTCAGAAAAAATTATTATGTCATCAAAGTAATTGGCTGCAAATTTTATTTTATGTTTTGTAAGTATTCGACGCAAAGTTCTTTGAAAAATACTTCCTGAATTTTTCCACCCGAAGGGTAATTTGTTCCACTCATATAAGCCACTATTAGTGACAAAAGCGAGCTTTTCAGTATCATCGGGATGAATTGGTATATGCCAATATCCGGAAGCCATGTCTAATTTGGTAAAATATTTGCTTTTCCCTAATTTATCTACAAGTGTTTCTATCAGGGGTAATGGTTCTGCGTCGGACTTAGTAATTTGATTTAATTTTCTGTAGTCTATACATAATCGACTTTTTTTATTTTCGTCTCTTTTAAAAACTAGTGTAATAGGTGCAGAATATGGCGATGAGCTTTCTTTTATTATATTAGCCTTTAATAACTCTTGAATTTGATTTTCAATTTCTTCTTGTTGCTTTGGGGAAGTTTTATATGCCCTTAACGACACCGGTAAGTCGGATGTTAACCTTACCCGTTGAGGTTCAATTCTAATTGTTCCAACATCATATTTATTTTTGGAAAATATATCTTCGTAATTTCGCAATATTTCTTTTAACTTTGAATTTTCTTCAAGTTCCGAATGTCCATCGACAGGATCGCGACATTGTAGGCCTCCAATGCCGCAACCAGTCCCAGAAACATCGGACGAAATACGAAAATGATTATCTTTTTCGCAACTAATTTTTTCATTTCCATCTTTCTCTAGACAAGTTTTCTTTTCCGTGCTACTCTTTTTCTTCTCATTTTCGTTATAATGTAATTCCGTCACACTTTCCTTAGTTTTACTTTCTTTCGGATTTTTCACTCTTTTAATTTCCTTATCAATTTTCTTGCGTATTTTTCTCGTACTATTATTTTCGTTTTTATTTTTTTTTACTTTATTTCCACAGTTCCTAACTAGGATTTCAGGTAAAATATGCAAAGACAAGTCATTCGGTTCGGAATCAGAAAAGGTGATCAGTCTTCTCTGATCCTGCATAACGACATGTCCTACACAATCTATGACCAAACGAAATCCCACGCAACTCTTTAAACCTAATATGGCATAAGGTAAATCGGTGTCTAGAACATAAAATTCCACCGGTTTAACTATATTGCCGACCTTAAGGTAAAGAATACACGTTTGGTTAAGCTGTAGCATTCCCTTCGTTTGTTTTATTTTTACAGCGATTTTTTCTTTAATCGAAACATTTAATGTTTTTGCAATTGCACTCGGGATGATATTTAATGTTGAACCGGTATCAACATTTAAATAAATAGTCTTCAAATTCGAATTTGTATTTTGAGTGTACGCGTCATTAGATAGTTGATAATCATTTTTAAATTTCGCCTCATTTTTAATAATATACCCGGGTATTATTAATTGTCATACTTCGTTAACTCTCTCATTTTCTTCTCTTAATTGATTATCTTTTTGCTGAGGTGGTAGTTTAAATCCAGCATTCCATGTATTTGGCTTATTCACACATGTTTGTCCCCAATGATATGCGTTGGAGATTCCTTGTTGTGCGCAAAATTTACAAGGATTAGGGGGTAACTCCTGCGAAAAATGTGCAGTCTGTCTTTTTACTGCATTTTGTCTTTCATTATGACCTACAAATCTAGGTCTGTTCTGTTGGTAAGAAGTAGGTTGGTACACATTGTTTATATCTTGACGAGGATAGTTATATCGTTGACGAAAATTACTTTGGTCTTGATTTTTTGGCATCCAATTTTGATAAAAGGGAGGCTTCACCCTAAAAATATTTTGTTGTTCCCCTTTATAAGCGGAGTTGGGTGTTTCATGTGGAACTTCATTTATTAATTTTGAAACTACCTGAAGCCATTCGGTGGGAGTTTCTGGCTCTTTTATTACCAAAAATGCCCTAACTTGGGCAGGTAGCCCAACTGAAAGCCCCTCAAGGATATGTTGATTATTAAGTTTTATTTTTCTTCCCATTTCTACTTTTTCCGTAAAATAGGAGTACAACTCTTTCGGATTTCCAGAAAATTTTAAATTTTGAAAATCAAGAAAACTACTTGCTGGAGTAAAGTAATGTTCTTCAAAAATTTGAATGATTTCATGAAAGGAATTACAGCAAAGGCATTGATTGATGTAGAGCTTTAACGCTGAACCGCGAATAAATTTCTGAAATTTTTTTAATTTCCAACTATTATTTAAGTTGTTCTGAGCCGTTTGCTGGTTAAAGTGAGCTAACCATGCTGAAAAATTTATCCCTAACTTTGGTTCAAATAATAAAATTTCAGGTGAGCTACTCGAATTTGTGTCTTTTATTTCAATTTTTGAAGTAGAAGAGCCATCGGCCAAACTCATCTCTTTTATTTTATCACTAATCGTTTGACATTCTGAATCCATTTTTATTAAGCTTAAATCGGCAGTTGCCTCTGCTTGAGTTTCCGCATCCTTACGGTTTAAGTTATCTCCATGTTTGAATTTTCTTTGTGGGAAGACTCTAAGTCAGAATTTTTTTCATTTTCAATGGTCTTGCTCATTTTACCATTACTTAATAACATAATTCTAATAACACACTGATTTTTGACATTTTTCCTTTTTTACCTTCCCACTTTAACAACAAAAATATTCCGCGTAAACAAATGCATAACATCTAAAATATATACAGAACTATTCATAATACTGCAAAAAGTATACCATAATTTCAATTACACAGCACATTAATAAATTTACTATTTCAAACATCTTAATGTCCAAAAAAAAAAAAAACCGTGCTGACAAGATCACTTTTAAAAATTTAAACCGATAATTAATATATCATCAAATAAAGAACTTATTCTTCCAAAGCACATATTCAATTTATATCATAATAAATTCAAAAGCAATATTATGTAGAAAAACCAAAAGGGGAAAAAAAAGATATTCATATAATAAATGAGATATTTATGAAGAAAATTTGAAATAATACCATTTTGGAATAACACATTAAAAATTACTTTATCCAAATTCACTTTAGCACATGAAAGTAATTTCAATTCTAAAGCACCACACATTAATGTGATTCTTTGGTGAAATCACGCAGCAGAACGCCAACACTCTTCGCTTCTAAAAGCCACAACGGGGGCGAGCTTTTCCCCACTCGGTGAAAGAAGCCGCACATTGGTTCATTGAACCGTCTGGAAAGATGATCCACACTGCTACATCGGCGCGGCACATTTCAGATTTAGTATTGCCTTTCTTCGATTGTTTTTTTTTTTTTTTTTCTGCAGGAGCCCGGATAGGAACATAAATCCTACCGGCTTGTAAGAACGGCAGTCCCGTTCTATCTTCTACAGCTGTGGCCGCTAAGACCCATGTAAGACGAGGCACAGGGCTTCGTTGCAATTCTTTATTGGTACATTTTAACACACAACTATCATAACATTAATATTGTTGGAACGAAGGACATGAAGTCATCAGCACGTTTCAAGAAGCAAGAACCACGATTTTCGTTCGGGCAGTCGTATTTATATGGGGGAAAATCTCTTAGACTGCAGACAATGTTCCCTACACCACGTGATGGCACGTGGTTTAAATAGGAGGGCCATATGGAAAATAAAATATATTATTGGCTTTAATCCCGTAGACAGAGGCTGGCCTAAGTCTACGGGGAAAAAAATAGTCTGGAGGGAATTACTGAAGAAAACCAAATTGAGCTTAGGCATAACCATATATGGTAACGCTTTAGAGAAATTTATGAGTGGGACAACCCTGAGCTGTCAAGTTTAATATGGAAAAAGCCAGACAAAGGACTTCTCCATATTACATATATATATTTTTAAGTACATCTTAATTTTTATAAAAGATCACGTGTTTTCAGAAGATTATTTGTCAACAGAAAACTGCTGGTGTTCAAAATATTGGTTTATTTCGATGACTTTACATTGTGCTCATGAAAATACAAAGAACGTGTCAAGTATTTCAGTGTAATTTCAATTCATAAGAAAAAAAATCTAATAAGATTAGTTCTTAAGACTCAGCATTCATTTGTAATGACAAAGAAATCTCACGTTTATGTTTTTAAAGCAATATTCAGTATCTCTTGATTATGAACAAGGGATATACTATACAAGGGATAATACTGCGAGCGAAATCTTTTAATATTTTATTTTTATTTCAGAAAAAGAGCTTAAAATAACTTTTTAATGAAAAATAAACATGTAATCGTTCCCGCTTTTCTTTTAAAAAGGGGGGGGGGGATCATGAAAAAAATGTGAGAGGAGGGGGTTGACAGTTTTGTTAAAAATACAAACCCACATTATTTGTTAGTCTGTGTCATAACATCTGCATTCCTCTCCATGAAAAAAATAAGAAAATAAAGGCAGCTGCACTTGGCATTTGCAGTTCAGGTGTTATAAAGAGAAAATGTTGAAGGATAAAGAATTAGACCCGAGCCGATCCAATAGTTGTTGAGTTTTTTTTTTTTTTTTTGCAAAGATAAGAAAAAAGAATTAAAAATTCTCTGGATATAGCATTTTTTAATTTTTTTAACCTCCAAATAGCTTAATTATTTTACTAGAATAGCGAGTGATTCTTTCAGTTTTAATTATTATGTAAACTTCCCCCAAACAATTTTACGGTGCTTGAATAATGCATTTATGCTTTTATAATCATAAAAATAAATAGTAAATGATTTAAATGACATTTTTGACAAGAATTCTACACGTTTTAATGGTTTAAAGCGACTTTTTTTCCATCGGCCATCGGCCGATGGAAGAGGAGAATAATCGGCAATCGGCCAACGGCCGATCTCGGAACCATCGGCCAACAATCGGCATCGGCCCATCGCCCAAAAAATGCCATCGGTCGAGCCCTAGGAATAATCTTTTCTCGAAAACAGAAAAGATTCTGGTGTACAAAACAAAAGTGTTCCACACGATGCGATTCTGGTCGACAGTTAAGTACAGTTTGACACTCTTTATAGAACAGTGGTCGACTTTTACAGTCGACCAACGTCGATCGCGAGCTCATTTTCGGTCGATCGCGACAGCATTTTGGAAAGTTTATAGTTTAAAAAAATAAATAAAATACCTTTTGAATTTTATGGCGAATTTATTTTCCCTTCAGAAAATGTTTATTAGTTTGTCAGACCATTCACCGGGCCCAAAGAACCTTCCAATAATATGGAATGTCAGTCGCCACATTAACTGTGCTCTCGGCGAGAGTTAATTCGAGAATGTAACTGCATTTCACTTGTGTGTTTTAGTTAAAAAAAAAAAAAAAAAAACTTAGTTTTTTAAAATCGAATTCAAAAGAAATAATGTATATTTAGAATATTTTTGATGCGAGTTAACGGTGTTTACAAATCATTATTTTATAAATTTTAAAGTAGGTATTTTATAAGCATCAAAACTTGTTCTGACAAGAATTAACTTACAATTTGAAGACAGACGCAATCCTGACATGCCCTATTAATAGTGTATATTACCCAACCCGTCCTCCGAGTCGATCTTGGTGTTCGCCAAACTTAGAAAGTTAATCTTCAGTGAATTTAGGTTGCCGATCGCTAATATAGAAAGTTTAACTTTGAAAATGCAAACTGGTGTCTATTCCTCGAGGTCTTGTAGTCAGAATTTTATAATCTTTTTGCCAATTTCCAGTGGCTGAGAGGTAACCCTCCGTGCTACCATGCCACAGGTCCAGGATTCGATTTCCGGGCTGGGCAGGGTCGACTCAGCCTTTCCTTCCGTCAGTGGGGTCGATAAAATGAGGACCAAGTATAAAATGTTTACTCTCGTATTTTAATACATGTACTATGACTTCGCGTCATGGAGCAAGCTGTTTAAAATTATTAAATTAAAAAAAAACTCACATCGATATAAATATCGTGACTTTTTGAAAGCATATATATATATATATATCTATATATATATATACATACATATATACATGTAAAATAAGAAGAACATTCCAATATTCTTTCAGATAAAATCAAGGACTCCACGTGAAGTTGATAAACAAAATAGCGAAGTGCCTGCCATGCAAATAAAATGTGTCAGACAAGCAAATCACAGAAGAATAAATAAAATTCATAATTTGCAATCAATTATGAGGTAGTCCTTGGTCGCTTGGTTAGAAGGATGATATTTTAATCATAAACGGAATCTCCAACAATATCCGATGCTTGTCAAAGCAGCGACGAATCATGTGGCATAGCTAATGGGATGTGCTTCCTCATCAGGACAAGAAACAGCCTTAATGGTTGTTCGGTTGTTTTCGACAAGATCGTCTTGTACATCTACGTTTCATTATTATAAGTTTCTTTTTCAAGGGGGAGGGGGAGGGAGTAAGTCTCGGAGTTCTTATTTATATTCAGGAAATTAATTGCTTCTCCTTGTAAGTAAGAGCACTATTTTTTTCTTTTTGTAATGGAGGTCTCTTAATAATTGGAAACAAAAATCGTTTTCCTTCTTCACTGACGTGAAGACTAAAACTTGCGTAGCGTACTGAACTCGTAAAGAAAATGTCTTCATGAAATCAGTAAAAAATTCATTCCGACTAGTTGCAATGCCGAGTTGATTTTGTTTAATATGTGTGTGTGTGTGAAGAAGCAATTTATAATAATATACATATATATGTATATATATATGATTATATATAGTGTTGCTCCTTAAACGAAAGACTATGGACAAGAAATATTTTGAAAGGTGGTACCCTTCTCCAAAATTTATTTTTATACCTCAGCCTACGGAACCCTTTCAAAATTCAAGATCGCAAAAGAGACCCACAAGTATTTGCGTTAATTAGCTTCAATAGTAGATTTCAAATTTTGTTGACCTAAAAATCATTCAGAATGTCTTCGTGAAAAAAAGGAGAAAAAAGTTCGGAAAACAACAAAAAATGTCCTCAAAGAAAAAAAAACGACGAATTTGAAAATCTTGTCTTTTACAATAGTAATACCTTTCTCTTTTTTTTTTTTTTTTTTTTGCAAACCCAATACTATTACAAAGAAATCAAAGACGCGGGTTAACCCCACAGAACTCTTGGTTTTAAGTTATATTTCAAATTCCAATGTGTTAATGCAGGGTGGTCCAACCTTAAGTGACCCCAGGGTCAATCCAGCTTTAGTAGAGGAATGTAGAATAGAGGCTTAAGACATTCCAGAAAAAAAAACGACTAATAGATTTTATGCAAAATCTTTTATTATAATTTATATTAAAAAGGAACTTTTATATAAGTCTTCGTTTCACAATCGAAAAATCAATTTGATGATTGACACTGCTTTACTCATACAAGTTTATCAATGTCTATATACAATCTTCTGATTTTAAATGTTTTTATTTTAACTTAAATATGGTGATGTCACACTTCTTGCTGCCCCCTCCTCTTCCCTTGTCACAAACTGTCACAATTCCTTAAACATTTTCCCTGCTCGAAGCATGACATCATTTGTTCATCTTTTTTCTCCAAATATTTATCTTTCTCAATTTGTACCTGTTATAAATAAAGTTCGCTTCATTACACTATATCTTTTTGCCATGTATATTGTCAGCTATCAACATTTTGTACGTTGTTTGTGAACATGATACCAGCTCCTTTTCTTGTCTGAAATGCCCTGTTTTGAGAATTGTTTGTCACTTTAGCCTTTTTTGAAAATTTATGTTTTCCTCCTGACCTTTCTTTCTTTCTCTCTTTTTCCTTTCTTTACTTTTTTCTTTCATTTTTTTTTCCATTGAGGCTAAAATTGTCGCTTTTCATCACAGCCTTATGTAATATTATGCATATTTTGGCTCTTTTTTCCCCTTTGCATATTTCTGCTTTTATGAAGTGTTTCCTCCGTTATTCCAAATTGATATCAGTACACGTTATTGATTTCATTTTGAACTTTCTTCGTTTCAGTTCTTCATTCACTTTTTTCGTAAAATTCACTGCTAGTTATAAAATCCGGGTGATCTTTATAATAATTTTAGGCTGAGCACGCGTTCATACTTCGTTTCATAACAAATGGCTTGTGGTTGAAACAATAATACATTATCATTATTTAAGGTATTTCTTCGAATAGTTAGTTTTAGTAGCAACGATCTTTTTTGTTTTTCGTTTTCATACCTATTTTAATGCAATTTTTTTTTTTTTTAATTCTTCTTCTGCTATAATTAAATACACGTCAGGACTTTTGCAAAACTGAACCTTGGGATATAATAAAAACAAATTTCCCGTCAGTCTTTGTCAAACCGACACAAGTAATGATATTTATTAAGAAGTGATCAAGGACAGGAGGAACATCTTTTGTCGCTCCATGAGCCGCATCAGATAAAGAATAACGACATTGATTTATTAGGCAATAAACGTCAAGAGACAAAGGATATTTTAAACATGTTCGATATGTCATTGCGTGGAGAGAACACTACCGGTACATTGAAAATAAATGAATTACAAAACAGCATTGTGTAATTTACTGCGTTTGAATTATTTCATGATCTGGATAAAATAAACAAATCTCTTTTCAGTTATTGGATTCCATGGAACAAATACGCTCTCAAGGTCATTTGATTTTCCGTCTACAGTACTTTCCTTTTCAAAGAGAGTTGCTCTTCCTCAATAAGTTCAATTAGTGGTGTTTTAAGAATTAAAACGTTAAATATTGTTTTAAAAACGCAACTGGTGTTTAAACAATGCATTCTGAATACTATAGGAACAACAAATACGATTGAATGAACTTTATGTCTTTATCAAGTGTTCGTTTCATATCATTCATTGACCTACGGGTCATAGGTTGCCGACGCGTATTGTACATGAATAAAAGTTTTCTCATGATAAATTTTTTATTATTTGTAAATGTGCACTATTTAAAATTTATCGCTCAGTAAACAGCTCATATATGCATTTGACGATACTATTTCCTTTAAGTTAAATAACAGCTTTAAGAAATAAACGCGTCGGGAGCTACGTTTGACTTTTAATGAAGTAAGCTATCTCGGTGCGTGCAAAAGACAAATTTTTACTTCATTTAAAAGGAAAAACAAAACTTGCATTCAAGGCAATATCTTTAATATCAAGGTTTCCATTCATTCCTGAAGAAATTTTTAAAAAATCCAATTTTTTTATATGTCTATTCTTAAAAAAGGGTGCAAGTAAAAAATTTAAAAAAAAACTGTGTACCGTGTGTGCGTTGGTTTTCGCGTATGTAAACCACCAGCGCATTTGCGCATGCATCTTGTCTGCTTCAGTTTCATCGAAGTGAGGGTAACACGAAGGATAAAGATGAGAGAATGTTTACTTCTTATGGGGAATAATATGTACTACCAGCGGTTTTTTTTTTTTTTTGTTGTTGCTGTTGTTCATTATGAACTAAAGATTCAAATCGGAAATAAAATCTATTAACATTGAAGTGACCAACAAATAATTGCGCGAAATGATACTTTCAATTTCAAAAAATTATTTTAAAAAAATAATATATAAAAAATGTAGAGGTGTATAGAATAAAAAATTTGCGGATATGGATAGATCAACTTAAAAAAAAAATCACTGCCCGATTTTGATCATAGATAGCGAAGCAGTAGTACAAATAAGGACTGATTTATTAAAAATAGCAATTCCCGAAAGAAAAAAAAGTGCAATGTGCCGCATGCAGCGTCTGAATTTTATATGCAGTGAATCGTAAACGTTTATAATCACAGAATCTCAGCCATATTCAGCAGATACTCTTTGAATGGATTTGAAAGGTTTTTTTTTTTTTTTTGAGAAACATGGTTTATACAGACATTTTGCACATTTAGTACTAGTTTCAGGACTGCCTTACCCTATTTTATTATTGATATTTTCCATATTCATTATTCATAAATTTGGCTAGGATACCACGCCCAAATGCTTTGACGACATGATGATATTTCTAACCTATGACCAACATTAAAAATATATATATATAATAAAATTAAAATTAAAAATATTCTGAGTTGTTCAGTATTTTTTTTTTTTTTTGTAAACGTTTTACTTTTCTTTTCTTTAATAATAAATTTTTGAAATTGTACAGACCCTTTTGGGATATGCTCTATAACAGGGGTAGGCATTAAATCGATCGAGATCGACCGGTGGACCACCAAGATATTTTAAGATGAGTGCCTTAACCTAAGACGCGCATATTGAAAGACACATGGGACAGTGATACCAGCTAGACTGAGAATCGGCTTTTCACAATCGTATCAATCTAAAAAAATGTTGCGTTTCGTCATATAACAGACAAAGTTAAGACAACATACAGTTCCCGTTTTACACATGACCACTTAGAATTCAATGCCGAATAAGCGGTCAGTAATTATAATCAGAGGTATTCAAAATTAGCGGACAATATTCAGACTAAGTTTTCTTTTCTACTAAAGAAAGAAGAATTATGTTTAGAGAAAAATGAACTACGTTTTATGTATTTTGAATTGTTTGATAATAAATGCATTGAGTACATGGAAAATAACGCACAAATTGTCCAAACCAATAATGCAAATAGCTATTTCGAAGATATAATGGAGGCTCTTCATCAGCGCTGGAAGTACTCAGAATACACAACAAGAAAGTGGTGAATGGACCTCACTACTTTCTTATTGTGTACCACACTACTTAATTGAAGTTGTTTTTCCTTGCTCTCATTTTTTAGCAGAAAGCATTTTTTTGTCATTCGTCTTATAGTAAATCCATCATTTGAAATTATTATGTTTGTGGCTATTATTATTTTGTTAGTATCTTGTGTTTTGCTCTCAACGCGGATTTAGAAAGGCAAACTCACTACACCTACGCCACTGGGAGGACCGCAGTACCTTGAAAAAAACACAGGAGTAGCCCGTAGCTTGGAAAAGTCTGCCCACCCCTTTTTCTATAATAATGAATGCCCATCTCAGCATATAAGCCTTTTGCCGAGTAGAATAATTGAGGCAGGAACTATTCTTTTTAAAACATATTTTAATTTCATTTAGAATTAATAGTGTCAAGTTAACACATTATTAAAACTCAAAACAAAACTACTGACTAAAACTGCGCACTAACTTGATTGATTTGAAATTTTTAGTGCTTATAGCATCAAAATTCTAAGGCAAAAACTCATTTCTTTGACAAAAATAGGACTAGTAAGTATTTTTAATAAAGCATTTCAGCTTAAAAATATTTTTGTTGCCCCGTCTTCGTTAGCTGTGCACACGAATAGAAGCATAATAAAATTTAATCTAATTTATCTCACTAAGACACAGCTCGTAAATAAAAAGTAGATTCTCGATCAGCAAAATTCAAGCCTTCAAGAGTAAAACTATTCCCTACAGTTAAATGTTTCAAAGGCGAAAACAAATTAGATGCAATCTGAAAAATAATCTTTCATTTATGTTTATAGTCACGAACTGCTATTAAATTGTAAGTTCCAAATAGATATGGAGAAAATAATGAACAATGAAAAAATAGACACAAAAAATCTATTTCTTTAGTATCGAGAATAAATACAATAATTTCACTCTTCTTCAATAAGTTAAAAGTGGATAAATGACAGAAGCACATAAGTATAAGGAATTAATCTTCAGTAAAATATACAATTCTGAAACGAGAAGACGTTTCTAAAATTATTATAAATATATAATCCTTATGAAATTTTACTAAAAATTTATACCAATATTTACTAAAAATTTATACCAATTATTACCAATATTGAAAATTTAAATATAAACTCAAATGAAAGGGGTTAGAAATTAATTTGACATGCTCAATTGTTTTTTTCTTTTATTCTTAATTCATAGCAACTTATTAATTCTATAAATATTAGTGCACTTATTATATGCAGCGTTGGAAAACATCATGATATTTAAATAAATTTCAAAATATCGGATATTTATGACGCATGTCGGATTTATATCGAGATGATATGCATCACAAATGTTTAAACGCAAACTAGTAAAAAACTATGTTTATATAAATGTAATCATAACATTAATTAATAAGCTGATTACTAAGTAAACCCTATTTAGTCCGAACAAAGCTGCTCATGTATCAATGTATCACGAATTTTTAATAATTATCACATCAGTTTTCACTCAAAACAAAAAATTATTTTCATATAAACGTGTACTCCTCTTGTTGCCACTTAACAATTACATTTTATGTAATCAATGTAATTTCATTCATGCTTGTGATAAAATTTTAGTTATGCAATAGTATCTTAGTTTTAATTTTGACATAATACCATAATCATATAAGAGTAAACCTTGCTATTGACATTGCTTCCTGCCATGTTTATTATTAGAAAATTTAACATAGAGAAAATGAATTTACACTATGAGTTTAGTTTGTTACTGTCTGACCAGTGAGAGAAAGCCAACTTAAAAGAGACAAACACTGTCATCGTGAATTTTCCAATTCTCACTATTATCATTGTCCTGCTCACCACAATAAGTCCAGTGCCATTCTTATTCTTTTTACATAATTAGATTTTTTCATTATTTGTTTAATTGAGAAGTGCGTCAATAGGCTAATCGAAGATGAAATTTGAATGTTCAAACTTATAATGTAAATTTGGCGCTTGGATGCACATCAAAAATCACGTGATATATATCCGTCAACGCTGATTACCCATGCTCATGTCCAAAAATTATATTCCCAGACAGATAAGACAACGAAACAGTGTTGATGCAACATTTTGTTTGAAATTTCTTTCTTTGTAATAGGTATAATTTTTAAAAAATGGGTGCTTTTGTTCCAAATAATGAAATACTTTTTCGCTTCCCAGAATATATCGCTTATTAAATACAACATCTCGATTACGTTTATCAAAAGTAGGTTACTAAAATAAAAAAACGCAGTATCTTAGGTTTATATCTTTTGTCATTATAAGGTAACATTTCAAGAAATTGAGAAATGCGTTTCTTTGAAGAAACCAGCACATATCACCAGTAACAAAATGTCTAAGTACTAAAAGAAAGAAATAATAAAAGAAGATCAAAACAGGGTGTAATATCTTTAGCGAACATCCGCTCGTAGTGAAATTCTAACAGCGTAGTGGTACTGAGAAAGAAGTGTCCGCGAAAGATAAGTAAATTGATAGTCCTCCTCATCAAGTCATCAAACTGCATTTTTTATTTTTTCATAAGATTAAACGTCAAGGCACGTGTCAGTTTTTTTTTCTTTTTAAATAATTAGTATATTTTACATGCTTTCTTCCGAAACTTACTTTCATTCAGGGTTTGTAGGAAGCCAAAAACTTTTTTTTTTCTAAAATTTCAATTAAAATATTTGGTTTCTTAAGCAATTTTAATGATTAAAAGTCAATATAAGCTAACCCTTCCAAGTTGTCTTTAAGTTTCGTTAAAAGAGACGTTATTGACAGTTTTTAGAAATCAATTTTCTGGTGGCACTTTTTTAAAACCTTTCCCCCCCCCCCTTAGAAATTTCTTCATCGTTTGTTTCATAAGGGACCGTTCATAAATGATGTCACGCTTTTTTCCCCATATGTTTGACGCACTCCCCCCCTTTGTCACAAAATGTCACACCTCAACGTACCCCCCTACCCCCCTTTATCATATGTCTCGCTATGTTGCAAAGAAATGATGTCAATTTTGTTACCTTCCCCTTCCCAAAAATTTATTAAACCCCTACCCCCCGAAGCACACATTTACTCCATCCCCCAAAATTCCGCACTTTACATTTTTTTAAATTTTTTTTAATTTTACTTCTTCCTTTCATGCACCTTTCTTTAAAACGAAAAACTTAGGCTTTAAAAAGTTTAAGGGGGTTTAAATTCACAAAAGGGGAAACCTTCATGAACTTGATTTTCACAATTTTTATATAAATTAACCACCCTCAACCCCTTTTGGTTTTGCAAAAAATGTTTACACCTCAACGTACCCCCCTACCCCCCTTTATCATATGTCTCGCTATGTTGCAAAGCATGATGTCACACTTTTTGTTACCCCTCCCCTCCCCTTGCCACAATTTCACGAAACCCCTACCCCCTCGAAGCGTGACATCATTTACGAATGATCCCTAAACAGATAAGTTGCGCTGCACTTTATTTTCTTTTTTAATTTAGCATCAGTTTTCAACTTTTACTTCATTGGCAAAACTTTTTAGGCAACCTTTCTTTAAAACTAAAAATCTTATTCCTGTTTCTGTCGTTAAGCAACAGCTTTGGAAGTGGCGTTATTTACATCAAAAGTGAGCGAACCCCACTGAACTTGATTGCAGCTAAATTTTTATGACGTAAAATTAACATCACCCTAAAAGCGAATGTTCACCACTAGGTTCCAGAAGGAGGCTGAAGTTTAGCAAAAGCTAAATGAAATTATAGCTAGATTAAAATATGATTTCTCTTATCGATATCTTTCTTTCTGTGAAAATTCAATAAATTAAAAAACAAAAGTGCAAAATATTGAATTTTTTAGAAATCAGTTCAAGTACACTGAACCATTCTCTTTTGTATTAAAAGGTTTTAATCATGCTACTCTTCCTCTTTACATAATTTCCAGTGCCATTTCTGTTTCCCGCCTGCAGCAGAAAAGTTTCCAGTTTCCCTGTGTTACCTTCCTATAAGGTTTTTATCTTAAATAAATAAACAAATGGGTTATAATAATAAATCCACGCATTTTTTTTATTAAATGTTCTTCATATATATTTTTTGTATGTTTTTCCATCCAAAACCAATCAAGTTAAAGTTTTCAAGCAAATATAAATCATACGCCAGAGCAGTATCATGCTTACTCCTCAACTTATGTATACCTTCAATAATGAGCTAATCAAGTGCTTGTAGAAAAATAATTAGGAAAATAATCACTTAAAATTTTAACCGTAAACCTCTTTACAATGGAATTTTTTCGGGTTTTTTTTTTCTTTTTGGTATTTAATTGAATTTCGTGGAATTAAGGTGCTCATTTCTTTAGAGGTGTCAACTTGTTTTTGAAATAGGAACAAAAAATCTGCTTAACGTCTGCCTTAAATTACCAAGAGTCAAGATAAGCCTTAATTAATGAACGTATCTCAAATTACGTATTAAAAAAGTATTAATAAAATAAAAGTAAAACATAGGCATGTTTTATTGTGTGTCCTCGTTATCAGGGATCAAATGATTGAATTTTTGGGAAGCTAGCCAATTTTAACTACAATACGTTGTTTTCTTACGTCAAATTTGAGCATTTTTTTTATACAGGTTTCGTTTAAAGACTGGATTGTGTGGACTTAAAGAATAATGATTTGATTACATAGACTTCAAGAGGGACAATGACTGGATTATTTAAACTTTAATGATTATGACTGCATAACGATATTTCCGTAACTGTATTAGAAGACAGTCCGCCCCCTCCCATTATTCGAAATTTAATTAGTAGTGATTTTTTTAACCGATCAGAAACCACTCCGTTTTTTTTCCCCTGAACTCTTCTGGATTTTTGTGAAAAATTTTCTGAATTACTATCTTTGTAGGTTGGCAAATATGTATATCTGATGAGCAAAATATTTTGTAGTTGAATGCTGTATCTGAAGAGCGAAACATTTTTTAGTTGGTTATCGTTGATTTAGTTGATTTAATTACGGGAAGGCAGGTTTTGAACATGACAGTTTGACCCACAGTAAAGATCGCCACACCATATTTAGAATGGGGAGAGGGAGTAATTACTACCAGATAAAATGTACTTAAATTGTAATATCGTAAAATTCGAATTAAAAAAATAATTTGAAAACTTTATGCTATCAGGAGAATAAAATAATAATTCAGCTTTAATAAACCGAGTTAAATATTTGCAAAGAAATTAAAATTTTGGGGAAAAAAAAGAATAAATAGAAAAATAACAATAGGTTTTTCCAAAAAGCTAAGATTCGTTTTTCAATTTGTAAAGCAGAATAATTGAAAATTCAGTCAATCATGTAGCATCGCTCGCAAGTTATGAAAAACAGCAATGTTTAAGGAATAATAATTTAAAAACTACATTATTCGCCAACATCGAATTTAAAAATAACACATTTAAGAAAATATTTTAAAGTTTTGAGCCACTCATATGTGATACTATGACAATACGACAATCCATATTTCGCTTTAAACAAACCACATTTCGCTCGCAAATGAATTAAGGGGTTAATGAATATGCAGTACTTTCTTTAAACTTGTTTATCACAGTCTTATTAAAAAAAAAAAATTCGAAATTCTGTAAAAAACAAGATGAACTCTGGTGATAACCAGTAAAAGAAAAAAATTTTGAGAAAATAAAAGCACTTATAAAATTTCAAAATAAATAAGCAAATCAAATAAAATAAATGAATAAATAAATAATGTATAACAGATAAAATAAAATAAATAAATAAAATAAAACAAAACGAAGAACATACAATAAATAATTAAATAAAAATCAATTCCCTTTTGTAAAGTCTTATTTCACAATTTTGAATTTTGTAATAAAAACCAACCTTCACGCTGTTGATCTGGATGATATTCAGCAACAAAGCAAATATCTTGCTGATTGTGGATTATTCTTGGGCCTGAACTGCGATTTGATTCAAACGGTCTTTTTCGTAAAGTAAGGCTGTGGCTACGAAAATTACTAGAAGCAGCCATCAGTTACAACTGCACGATTCCCCTTATCATAATTTGAAGGCTTTTCTGTGCATGAAAAGTAAGGTCTATTAAGCATTTTTAAGGTGAAATTGAATGAATAAGGAAAAAACTGCATGATTGACTGAATAATTTCACCTTTGTTCAAGTAGCAAAGTTAGAAATGCTAAACGATTTGACTGTGAGACATAAATGAAATTTTTATGATTAAACCAACTGAACATAAAAAAGTGACTCAGAACATTTTCCATTCCAGGGCACTAAAAAATGTGAAAAACACGGAAAAACCAGCTTAAGGAAGTTAAGATTTTACAGATAGTTGTTTCCGTTACCAATTTAATTCAACTATCAAAAATATATTGCACATAAATTGTTATGGATTTATAACAGGTATTCCGAATTGCCAAAGAGATTATAGGTGGTACAGCAAGTTGCTCCCGCGCTTTGATCTCGAGCCCAAATCAAAAATACTACAGATGTTCGATCAATGTTGTACTTCTGCTCATGTCCTAGTCTCTGATGGTTCGGATCCCATTTAAGCCGTAGATCTCCCAGTGATCTATAGAGCCACATCATGCTCAACCAACTAAGCGTGAGAAGTGCATTAGAGGCTGGTTTACTGCGTTAATTTTGCCCAATGAGAAGCTGGTAGGTAAAAAAAAGAACGATTCTCCTTATGAATATATTTCATTACTGCAGTTAAACTGTGCTGAACTAACCTTACTGGTAAAAACCATTAATTGCTTTAAATTGTTGTTGAAATTTTACAAAAAGCAACGGCGGAAGCGGGGGGCGGGGATTTGAAATTCTAATTTAAAAAGTTTTTAAGAAATAGAAAGTTAAAATAGGTATAAATGGCATTCATGTTAGCATTAAAGTAATACAACTTTAACTTCTTGGAGCCAGTATTTCTCTTCTATTTCTACCTCTTTAACTTCGCTCACTTGAAGATACTTTTAATCTGAGCAATAGAAATGTAAAAGTTGAGAGTTATTTTTAACTTTCTACTGCACGAGCAACAAAGTAACAGTTTTATAAGAGAAGAGAAGCAGGACGTATTAATGCAAAAGAAATGGCGAGAGGACAGTCCGCCGTTTGGAAAATACTCGAGGCGAACTCCTACAGATATCCGCTGGTCGAGACTACTAAAATTCGATTCCGACCTACGCAAAATAAATCTCAGTTGTACACGGGACCAGTTGCTGACCTCCCTCAATCGGTTCACCGAAGGTACATCTTAGCTTTTCTCTTTCCATCACGAGTCAAAATAAATTTTTGCAACTAAGAAATACAAGCTCTCATCATGGTGTTAGGACAAACCCTCAGTTTTGCAGCTAAGGAGATGCGTGAGTCCAAATCACTAGTAAAAGTCATTTCTTTAAGTCAAGTGCAACCCGGGTTTAATTTGCATGGGATCTCGATTTTTATGAATAAAAATACATAAAATGTCAGCTGGTGTGAGGAACCAGGGGTTGTGAATAGGAAATTCAGGTCCGTTTGAAATTGTCAGGTCCTTGTTTCCTATTGTTCAGAGAAAAAGTATCTTCAAGTGAGCGAAGTGAAAGGGGTAGAAACAGAAGAAAAATACTGGTTGCAAGAAGTTAAAGTTGTATTACTTTGATACTAACAAAGTGCGTGCCATTTCGGACCTTTCACAAAATTCCGAGCTACCAAATCGCACTTTTTACAGAATTATTTATTAAATAAGCGGCAAAAAAATATTTAAAAAATGTTCACTGTATACTTTTCACAAAAATATTGGATTTTCTTTCACAAAAATGTTTTTAAAATTCACAAAAAACGGACCTTGTGTTCAAAATGCTGGATAAACCCCTGGAGAATCACAGATTAAGCCTTAATGGAGAAATCTACGGCTTACTTTCTAACGAAATACATGTGGGAACCTTATGGTCTTAACATAAATACTCTGAATTCCGTGTAATGTGTAAAAATTTACAACAATGTTGAAAATAAGAGCAGAAGCTGAGCTTCCGAGGGCAAATTAAGCCCTAAGAACAGTTGCATAATCTACGGACCAGTGCATATTCATATTACTTCTCCGAAGTACCAGTCCTTTTTTAAGGGATTTCTAACGCTGCGTGTTCACATACTCCACGCACAGACATACACAAAATACTCTACGAAATCTAAATTATTTACTATTAATTTTTTAAAAATAAATAACAGCCTGAAAACACTAAAATGCTGCTCAATATATGGCATTCAGCTCTAAAGCTATTGTTTAATAATGCTATTTTCCAGATGGAGAGGTAAAGTTATTGACATTTTCTTATCTGTCAACTGATAAACTACAATAAAAAGCCTTGTTCTGGAAGATAGATAAATGTTCCTTAGATCTTCACCTTATTAAATACTTTCCAGCTTACCTAATCAAGAATAATTTTAACAAATCAAGAAAACTACTCCTCTCCAGAAATGTTTGAAGACAGGCCTTAATTAGTTTGCAAAGTCTTGCAACTATACGTACATTCTCCAGGAGTGCCGGTCTCCAAGAACGATGACCGCTCAAAAGCCGGCTAAAGTACCCTAAAAACACCTACCTGGAAATGTCAATAGGGCAGTGTGCGCCATGACACCCCCCTCCCCCTGTGGGTATCCCAGCATTCTTGCTAAAATGTGAAAATATTCGAATATAATGAGTATGAATTACATTTCTATGAAATAAATGCGTTTTTTTCAGCTATTATAAGCATCTAAAAAACTAAGTTCTTGATATCATAAAATTATGTATCAAACATGTGGTGGATACGATGTAAAATATTTGTTCCTGTAACTAGGGGATCATTCATAAATGATGTCACGCTTCGAGGGAGAGGGGGTTCAAAAAATTGTGACAAGGGAGGGGTAGCGAGAAGTGTGACATCTCCACATTTTGCTGAAAACAAAACATTTAAAATCAGAAGCTAACATCTTTTATACAATTTATTATTTTTAAATTGTTTTTTTTTTTTTTGCAATCTTATTTATTTTATTTTGCATCAGAAACATCGATGCCGATTAAGGTTTAATTAACTTCCAGTTAAAAGTTCAAATTTCAAAGAAAATATTCATGGATATGTACACTTTAAAGAAGAAATAGTGCGGGTCATTTTTACAAAATTCGAAAATTTAATATTTCTTACATACTGTTATATAATAATTATATTTTTTGTTGTAAACCGAAATTTCATCTTATGTAAATAAAGTACACATATAATCATTATTATTATTATACTCACAAATGTCATTAAAAGTTCAAAAATAAAATCGGAAATGTGATCTATAACGCAGTGCTTTGTTTCTGAATTACTAGTACATATGCTAATATAGCGTGACAAGTGACAAGAGGGGGTAGGGGGTATGTTGAAGTGTGACATTTTGTGACAATTAGGTGTGGGGTTAAATATATTGAAAAAAAGTATGACATCATTTATGAACGATACCTAGGACGAAAAATAATTAATTTGAAGTATGTTTAGAATGTTACAAATTATTTGCATGCAACAAATCTAAAAACTTCTTTGTATTGAAAAAAAGTGGATAGAGTTAGCGGTTTAAAATTAAAATGTAGTAATTCACGCAAAGAAAAATTATGAACGGTGATCAATTTATATCTTTTTTTTATAAGTAAATGTTTAGTTTCATGTCATATTTTTTTTATCATATCATCATGAACAATTCAAATATATTGTTTTACAAAATATCAAGCATATACGTTATAAAAAAATAAAACAGTTCATTTATACAATAATTAATATTTTGTTATTCATTAAATTCAGACTGCATTTCCAAAGATTTTGTTCTTAGAACGGAGAAGGAAATACTTATTAAAATATTTTGTCTTTAAAAAATATCGTAATTAATAAGTTTTTCTCTAAAGGAACCAATTTAATTTCTAGCTATAAACATCTGGAAGAAACATCTTTTTCTTTTCCTTCCTTCATTTTTTCTTTTTAAAAAAAAAACGATCACATAAATTGTTTTTAGAAAAATCGTAAACAAAGCAAAATTCCATTTTTTTACTTTTTTCTCTCCTTTGTTACTTGATTTATAGCAGGAATCTGGAGTAGAGCAAAAAAAAAAAAAGAGTTGCTCCGATTCCCCTTCACTGCTCCGATTTTCTTTTTTCTTTTTTATGTCACACAAGTATTGTCACATACAAAAATAATTAGCCAAAAAAAAGAAGAGATAAATAATGTATGCCATTAAAATTATTCCGAGCACGCAGCAGAGCTGGAGCTCTTCATATCCCTGATTTATTGTACATTTTAATACCTCTTTCAAGCAGTTACGCTGCACTAGTTTCCAAAAATTTTCTATAAAATTTCAAAAAAAGAAAATGACGTACATTTATACGTCATTTTCTTTTTTTGGTCACAAAAAAATTCTTGGAAGTCTTACCTGTTCCTTTCTGGTTCCAGAAAGATTCCATATTGATTCCCACTCTAACGGGATTAGATTAGGCATATCAGTTTGCATTGGGTATCAATTTGAGTTTTCTTTTTCCGCTACAGGCAACATTTGAAACAGAACACCACGCGAAGAATGAAAAATATCAACAACGGAGAACAGATGCGCCTTCCCATCACAATTCCTACAAAACCAAACAGAAAGCGCGCCGCTATCAGCGAACGAGTGCAGAAACGTTTTTTTTTTCACCGATGCCACCGAACGAAACTAATTCATCTGTACATAACCTTGACTCGTATTCTCCTTCCTTATTTATTTGTTGAAGATTCCATTAATCGAAACAAGAGGGAACGTGAGAATGTGGCAGCATGCTCAAACGACAGATAAAGAAGCTTCCATTGTATTGTTAACACTTATAAAGTAGTTCAAGCGCCCGTGGAGACGAAAGCGACAACCGCCGCCCGTTTCAAATGTGACGCAATCAGAGCTGCATTTTATCCTACGTAATGAAGAATAATAAAAATACAACAGTGACAGGAAAAGCGAAAAGACAGAATTGCTAGTGGCTTCCTAGGCAACTACTTGCTGCTTTTCATTAGTTATTTTCCTTTTGTTTTTTCCTTTTTTTGTTTCTGTTTTTGCATGAATGTCATATTTCGAACAATGCCGACACACTGAACATGCTACAGTAGGCGTTGTTTCTCAGCTAAATGTATGCAGCGCCGCTCCGCGGCAAAGCAATAATTTTCGTGCAGAATATCGTGATTTATCTGAAGACCATTCTCGTACTCGAAATGTTTTCGGTTCAACTTCTGAGTTAAATATGTGAATGAATCTCTAACACAGCAGCATGTAATTTATTGCGCAAATGGTTTTTTCGTCTTCATTTTGTGAAAAGAGTAAGAAAGTATACTGAAATATGTCATCCATTTTTCTTACAAAATTTGCTATGAATAAATGCAAAGAATTCAAAACAACCTCGAAAGCTCGGTTCTGAAAATCAATCGCGACAGCTGGGAAAGGTAACAGCCAGTAGCGTGGTCCAGTATTTTTTTCCTTTTCTGTTTTCTTTTTGTGGTTTTGCTTTGGCACAGCCAGAGTTTTCTCGTGTGGAAAGGGAGGGTCAGTTGAGCCGTAGATATGTACATTGATTTTAAATATAAAACATTAAATAACTTTTAATTAATCTGACAAAAATCGAAGAAATCAGGTTCCCAAGTGCACAACGTCGGCAAAAAAGTACATTTGTAAACCAAATTTCATTTTGTTGTAGTTGCAAATGCCGCTTGGAAATCCAGACTCCCCTCAAAGCGCAACTAAGAACTAAGGTAGGCAAGGGAGTGCCTTCCGTTTTAATGAGTAAAGGAAGGGTGGAAGTACGACTTGTCTGAAGCACAGGTTATCTATTCGGATGACAACATATGGCGCCACCGCAACAAACGCTACTTTCCTTTTTAGACCGAAGACGAGTAGACCTTTTTCAATTACGTAATAAATGCATTTGAAATTTGAACATATATCAATTACGAACGACAGATTAGAAAGACATTGAAAGCTCAAAGTGTGAACCATTTTCCAATTGAATATACACTAGATCATTTCGTTTCAGTTCCCCCCAAAGCAACTTCGAATTTCTCTACATAAATGTTTTCCAACTTAACACATTATGAGCGGCCGTGGGTATTTGCACCTGTTTCGCGGATTGCTGCCTATAAGCGGGGCTGGCATATGTACCCGTTTAAAATCACCAATTTTAAGTCACACAAGGGAAAAAATAATGTTTCATATAATGTATTAATTGGTGTATTTTTCAAGAACATTTTTTAACTTTGTCAACTTAGTCACCTTAGCCCTCTACGCAACATAGTTGCGCGCGCTACGTCGCCCACTCATAATGTGTTAACAAGTCGATGATTTGTTACAAATAATAGATTGAATAGAGAACTTATAAAGATTTTCTTGCAAGTTTTTTTTTCTTTTTTTTAAAAATCTTCTCTGCCAGTTTTAGGTCAAATCAATTTAATCACGGGTACGATAACGAACAATTCCGTGCTAACGCACCCGTTTTTAAAAATTTCTTACGAAAAATCCGAATTGTTATTTTTGCTTTTTTCTTTGTTTGTTTGTTTCTTTTTTTTTCTTTTAGCAAACTTTTGGTGTGGAAAATTTGTAAATTTATTACACAAATGAAATAAGATGAAATTTAAATTTCAGGAGATTCAAAAATTCCTCAAATGATTACATAATTACGCTGGAATATAATTACGGTGCCTGTACTTTCCCTTGTACAAAAGTTCTAATTTAGTGGGCATATTTCACTCTGAGATCATACCATATTAGTATAACTAATGTTAGGGGAAATTAACAGTAAGTCTATCAATAACACTGGGCAACAATTTTTGACAAAGTTTGTGTATCTAAATTGAAAACACCCAATTCTTAATGAATTCAACGTGCTGAACACGAATATCACCATGAAAACTGTGTTTTGGCTCTTGTTTCTGAGATTCAGGGGTGCAAAGATATAATGTACCTAATGCTTTAGTGCCACTTTTTTTAAGACGTTTTAAAGAATAAACTGGTTAATTGTGCATTATAATAAATAATATTTCATTTTTAGATGTCCCTGTGAATATATTAATTTATAAAACGTGTAATAAAATAAACATTTCAAGAAAAAAGCAAAAGAATTTCAAAAAATAAACAAATATCATAGGTAAAAGGCAAGATTTTGTTCTCTATGTTTCATTTGTACATTTGCCAGTACAATACCGCACAGAAAGTATTGCACAACTATTTGCAGCCTGTTAAAGTAAAAGCACTTATTACGTAACAGCCTGATGTATTTTTTTTAATAAAAAGAGTGTAGGTGTTCGCTCTCTCGTAAGTGCGATATTCGTTGAAGACTGAGCTTAAATTCATTTGCAGCCATGTCGCGAAAATGCTTTAATGCTCGCAATAACTTTTGTTACATTTGCGGTAACGTTACCTTCAATCACAGAACAAGAAGTTCCGTCTAGAACTATACGAGCCTACTTTCCCGTATACGACAGCTTCAAATTTATAATCTAGCTATCTCTCTCTTTCTTTCTCGTTCAGCTTTAGTTCTTAATTGCTTCAAATATGCCTTTTTCAACGGTTAATACAGATTCGTTCAATCATTCATTTATTCAGTCATTCATGTATTTATTCACTCATTTATTCATTCATTATTTTGCTTATTCATAAGAAAATAGGCTCGTTAGTTCTGGATGAACTTTTTATCTGTACATGTTCTACGTCATAAGAGCTTTCCGATAAAGTTTGTTTTAAGCAAATCGGCCGTTAGATCAGGATTTATATAGGATTGAAATTTACCCGTAGGCACTATGTTAAATGTTTTTTTTGAACTGTTCAAAAATGAACAAAAATTGTTCAAATCAATATTTCACGCCAAGAGCTTCTTCTAGTGAGCTTGTTCATTGGAACTTGGATCTTGTACCCAGAGTTTACATAATTTGCTTCATTTTCACCCATAGGCGCTAATGTTAAAACTTTTTGAACTGTTCAAAATTGAACAAAAAAGTGTTCAATAAAAAAAATAAAATATGGAAATGAGATGTCCTCACCGAGATCTTTCGAATGCAAAAAGAATTTTTCGAATCGGACAATTCGTTCAAAAGTTATTAGGGGGGGGGGGGGGGACAGACCGACAGACACACTTTTTCCCCATCTCAAAACCCTACTTTCAAATTTTTTTATTTTTCAATCTTTATTTAATTACTTAATTTATTTTTGACTTTTCTTGATTTCTAACGATATTTCGCGATACATTAAGCCTTCTTTCATGCTTTATTATTATTTTTTTTACTTTTACGGGAAAGTAGGCTAAAAAGCGCATTACTGACGGAATCAGGAAGGTATATTTCCTCTATTTTGGTTATAAAATTGGTGACCTAGATAAAAAATATGCTCCCCACGTATGCTGCATCACCTATGCAAGAACACTTTCTCTGTGGGTGACTAGTAAAAGAAAAATTAGGCCATTTATTGCTCCCATGATTTGGAGAGAGCAGATCAATCACTTGAACCAAACGATTTCGTCAATAAACTTTGCAAGACTACTTTACGTTGTCATTTTTGTTATGTACACGCTTATTATGTACTGTAGGTAGTGGTAAGACAGTTATGTATTGGTACTTTATGTTGTTACCTTTATCTCTTTATGAATTAAATTGGAAACAAGACACAAAATGCATTATTATTGTATTCTTTTATCGCGATCATGCAAAGTAATGTCTTAACATAGCAAAAAAACTAGAGCCAAATTCCCTTTTTTACTCCCATATTCATCATTAGCAAGTTAAATTAATCAATATTTCGAGACTTTCATTCAAGATACATTTTCATTGTTGTCCAGTGTAATCAATGCTAAAACAAAATCAAGTTAATTCGTTACCAGCTCATAAACAAGCAGGCTAAAGCTACGTGACTTATTTGAATGTGATACAATAGCATATTTTCCTATTGTTCAAAGCTTTCACCAGTTGTTCTTCTTCGTAACTTTTTTTATATATTTTGATTGAATCAAACACTTTTGTGTTAAATAACAATTTCGCTATCCAAAATTGCATTATTGAATTTTCGAAATATTTCATTCAAGTGTAATTCTAAAGTTACAAATGACGTAGACCAGCGTTTCCCGACCGGTGGTTCGCGAACCACCAGGGGTTCGCGCGGTGCAGAACGTTGTTCACAAAAAAAATATTGCAATGGCGGAAGTTTTTATCGCTAACACAAAATAAAAAATGAAATATATTTACATACGTCTTAGGAAGGAGAGAAAAAATTATTTTTTTTAATAAATTGTTTTCCGCGTAATGCAGGAAAGTAGTGAACTGGCATAGCAAGGATACATACAAAATTTGAAATGCACTTATTTCTACTTATGCCTGATTTCTAACTTGGATCACAATCAAATTTATCATTTCGGTACCATTTTGGATTACAAGTTCGTAACGAAAGATATTTATTGATTCATTTTTAATTTTAGAACATATTTTTCTCCTACTAATATTCCCCACTTTTTCCTCGCAAGCGCACAGAACGAGTCTGAAATATGAAAATTTGCTGCATAAAATGTACAATTTTGCATTATTTGAGGGTAATTTTTCATTATTCAGACCTTAAAGTAGAACCAAAAGATACTCATTCATTTGTGTGAAATTTGGACTCATATTTATCACAATTAATTCAAACTTTCCTGCAATATCGCAATTAGAAAGTTGAAAATATTTAAATCTTAATTTTTCTTTAAATTTCGAAAACTTTAACGAATTTTTTATATTTCAACCGGAAGGGGGAACCCATCGGGAATATAATCTTTAGAATTTCTTTGGTATACATATGTTTACTGCTCTAGTAATAATTCAAAAGAACAAATAATAAAAGTGAAATAATAAAAAAAATATTTGTAGCTATATTTTAGTTTTTATTTAAACGTAGATGTTTTACAATATTTGTGTTTTCATTTCTTGTTACGAAATATTGTACAACACGGAAAATAAATGTGCAGTAAATTTATTAGTTTTGTTACCCATTACTAACGACTACAGAAAGGGGTTCGCCATTTTCTTTCGAATCGTTGAAAGGATTCGCAAGGGAATAAAGGTTGGGAAACACTGATGTAGACGAAAACACCGTAAGTAGCCCTCCGTCCCTCGTGGGCATCCCTGGTTTTTGCATGATTTTCCCACCTTTGTAATGATATTTTTTTCAGATTTTGTTAATTGAATGTAGATACCTTCTATTGAAGATGTTTCAAACTTCCTTACCGCAGACGCATTAAACAGTTGCTTTTCAGTGAAAAAAATTTCTTCAAAGCAGTTTCCAAAAAATGATTCACAAAATCCGATAATTATACACTACTTCGCCTTGATCGATAATGATTCATTCGATTCTTCAATGACATGCAATGAAAATTTATCACAATAGCTTTGAGTCACTTTAAAGTTTCAAGACAAAAGCCGGAATTACTAATCCAAAAATGCAGGACAATTAAATGGGACTGAAATTGCGTAGAAGCAATTCATCACATTTCGATTTATATTTCACAAATTGCTTTTGACTTTATATGTATCTGTTTCTACAAAATTTTACTTGCTTTGCCTCATTATGCATTATTTTAATATATATATTTAAGGAAACCTTTTAGTGTTCAGGATTCTCAATTATTAGAAAATCGATAACTCGATACGTTCGATCTTTCGAAAAAAAAAAAAAAAAAAAAAAAAGGTTTGCTTATACAGTGCAGGAATAAAAGTCCCTTAAATGCCCTAACCACTAAACAATTTTTATGCCTCAAAATGCATGAAATAAAACATTTATAACCTAGTAGGAAAATCTTATAGAAAATTGAAAATAAAACTTAAGGGATCATTCATAAATGATGTCACGCTTCGACGGGTGGGGGGGGGGGGGGGGGTTCGGGAAATTGTGACAAAGTGTGACAAGGGGAGGGGGGTAACAAGAAGTGTGACATCCTGCATTATGCAACATAGCGTGACGCGTGACAAAGCGGGGGAAGGGGGTCCGCTAAAGTGTGACGTATTGTGACAAAGGGTGGTCATATATATGGGAAAAAAGCGTGACGTCATTTATGAACGGCACCTAAAAGATAACTAACATTTATTTCTTCCAGATTAATTACGTTTGGAAGTTGAATAACATTCTTCTACTAATTTTCCTTTTCGTTTACTAATTTTCGGATTAAATTCTCATTCTAATCAATTCCGACTCGATATGTTCAAAAAATTAGGTTCGCTTGTAACGCCTTATAACTGAAGTATTATTCTCACTTGCGTTGTTTCAAAAATATAAATAAAAACGAAATATGCATGCACTTGATTTTGCAGGATAAACATGATGGTATGAGACAGAATGTTTTTTAAAGCAGAACCTATTAATTCTCCCTTAAAATTTGAAAATTCTTACAAATTTAAATAATTTTACTATTTAAATGGATAATAACATTTTCCCGAGGTGCGCCTCGTTTTCTTGGTGCATAAGAACGTGTTTATTTTGCTTACTGATTAATCCAGCACTGCTTGCACCTTAATGTAATTTTATCTCCTGCTGAACTCGAAGTTTTTCTTCCTTGTTTTTGATAGCTAAAAATCTTTTCTTCACGCAAAGTAGTTTCACGTTCCGTCTTCTACAGTATCGCTACCTAGCTTTTGTTAAGAAAATTTTTGCAACTAATGTGATGCAAGCTTTAGGAATTGCGAGCGGACATGACTACAGAAACTTCTCAAATAATTTAACTTTTGAACAATAATTTGTTTGCTAAAAATAAAATAATAACCTTCAACTTTTGGGGAATTCGTTCTGGATAAATCTTTTAAATAAAGTGTGCTAAATGTTAATTTTATGCTAATTTTTGCATAGTGTACATACATAGTACTACTTACTTTTGCCGAATTAATTTTCATAGGATTTTAGCTAACTCGAATTATTATATCTTCCCTTCGGTTTCGAGATAGTAAGAGTTGAATATGATATGTTTTTGTTTTAGCTTTGAACAGTGGTAAATAATTAAGCTCATGATGCATGGGAAATTGAAAAATTGCTCTAACTATAGTTATTTTTCTGGCTAAGTTTTTTAATTTGCAACAATTTTTATTGTAATATAAATTATTATTTTTTAATTTTTTTGCAGATTCGCATTATTTATGTGACTTTTATGATCTCCGACTAATCGCTAAGGGTAATTACGCGATAATACGAAAATTATTTTATTAGCCAGGAGGTTAAAGTCACAAGATGTCCCAAAGAACTTACGGATAATATTCAATTAACTTTACGAATGCTCTGTTTTGTTTACGTTTGATGATTTCTTTTTGTTGAGGGAAATATACAACAAGAAAGGAAAGCTTTAAAAAAAACATTTAAAAAAAAAAGAATTTTGCAAGCAACTAAACTGTTTTTTTTTTTTTTTTGAGGAGAAGAAGGAGGAGGTTTCAATCAATTGATTCTCCGTGAATTACTCATAATTACAAATTTTACCCACCGACACAAAACCTTTAAGATCGAAGCATGAACATACACTAACTTAAAAAATAATATCTTTGACAAGCATGTTTGCCAAGCAAGACAAAATGTTTGACAAGCATGCTTGCACAAACGTATTTGCGGGAGCATGCTTGTCAATCATGTTGAAGCGTGTGTAGTCACCATTTAAAGAATCATTATGATTTAAATCAATATACAGTAGCCCCTCGTTATATCGCGCTTGTTGAAAAGCGCGATATATCCGAATGCGCGATATAAGCGATGTCATTAAAAATAACTCAAAAAGTACAAGTAAATTGAGTGGATCTGCGCATGCCACCTGAGCATAGTGTGAAACCGATGTCAAAGATAAAGGCAACCATTTTCTTTCTACGAAATTCCTTTACCTAACACTCTCCCTTTCTTAGTTAAGGGGATTGTATAATTCGGATTTGTTCAGCCAAGTGGGAAGTGAATCCTTTCTGTATTGAAAGGTGTCCAGAAAGGGGTGCATTTTTTCTCCTTGGGCAGCACAGATCTGTCTCTTTCATTCAATGGGCGTTTGGATCAATACAAAAAGAACAAGTAAAACGTCAACTGGCTTGAGTAGAACCATTCTGCATAAAATTTTGGGAGACATAGAAAAAGCGCGATATATCCGAATGTGCGATATAACGAGGCGCGATATAACGAGGGGCTACTGTATATCACTTTTAATACGTGGGTAAAATAACTAAGGGAATGCAAAGGAAGGAAAATAACTTCAGCTATTCTTATCATTATAGAAAAGAGCTTATATATTTTCTAAATTAAATATTAGTTAATTTTCTTATTTAAAACTCACAAAAAAATAATAAGGATGAAAAAATTAATCATTAAATTTCACAAGAAAATCTGCATTTATATGACAACTGAAGTTGAGGATCGACGCGAACTGTCAACAAGAAATCTAATTTTATCTCAAAGAAAAATTTTAGGGTTTCACACGCTCTAACATGTTTGACAAACATGTTTGTGATAGCGAATACATGAAGTTTTTGCATATGGGGGACGACACACTCTCCGACATGTTTGTCAAGCATGGTTGCGTAAACATATTCGTGCAAACGTATACAGGAAGATTAGGCATAAGCGAGATGTTTGTGCAAACATCAAATGTTTGCAAACATCGCACTTGTCCCAAATTCTCCTGCATACGCTTGCACAAACACATTTGCGCATCCTTGCTTGTCAAAAATGTTGGAGCATATGTAGTCACCTGAAGAGCGATGTTTGCGCAAGCATCAAATGTTCGTGCAAACATCAAATGTTTGCAAACATCGCACTTGTCCCAAATTCTCCTGCATACGCTTGCACAAACACATTTGCGCATCCTTGCTTGTCAAAAATGTTGGAGCATATGTAGTCACCTGAAGAGCGATGTTTGCGCAAGCATCAAATGTTCGTGCAAACGTCGCACTTATGCAAAATTCACCTGCCTAGGCTTTTTACAAACATGTTTGCACAAGCAAGTTGGAGCGTGTGTAGCCATCCTAAAGCAAGCCACAAGAACTTCTCTACAGCTTAATTTCATCGATAAATTTTTAATATGTTGAAAGTAAGCTTTTATTATTATTTATTTTTATTTGTTTCACACGAGAAACGTTTGGTTAAATGCGTCTTTCCTAACGTGCAATGATAATAACACAGAGACAAACCTCCCTCATTTTACCCGAATTTGATTTCAAAGAGTTAAAATTTTTAATTATTTATGCAGGCGCAATTTGTTTAAGCACTTTTTGCTGTAAACCAAATCTATAAGTTAAAAATTTCCGATGATACCGAGAAAAAGCGATGCTATGTATTACCAACGCTACCAAAAAACTAATAAAAAAACTATTTTTTTATATGTTTCATAAGAATAACCTAATAACCAAAGGTTTAAGGTTAAGTTTGTCTTGCATAATGGTTAATACACAAATATGTTTGCACAATCATTTTCTATACATTTTTGCAAATGTTAAAAGTGTTCCACTTCATCCACAAAAAAAAAACAAGTCCCCCATTCAAAAAGTTTACAAGCAAGATACTTTTTTCTTCATATTTGTGTTAGTTCTTCAGAAACAAATATATGTGAGAGCATTTCTTTTCAAGCACCGAATCCTATCGCTCACAATTTCCTAGTTGAAGGAGAAAAACTTCTCTATTTCTGATATCGCAAATTGAATCGCTGTTTCATTTCCGCAGTCTTTTATGCCTTTTTGTTTCCAATTAATGGAAGACATTCCTACGACTGAAGGGACCAACGAAAGCGCACAGGACTAAAGAATACTTTTACCAATAAGTTCATTTGCTGGAAGTCTCAATTGAAGCTCATTCTTCCTTTCATTTTTTGAAAGCATAGCGAAGTCGAAGTCAGTTTCTCTTTCTTGTGAAGAACGTACGCTACGTGTATTATTTTGGTATAACATGATTGCTGAATTTATTTTTTGATTTACTTCGCAAAAAGCCTTTTTCCCTCTTAAATAATGTTTCTTTTTAGTGAATTGAAGAAAATCAAGGATAAGTACCAAACATGAATTTCAATTGAAAGCATTCGGAAAATTTTTAATCAAAACAGTTCCCTTTTCATTAAACATTGTAATTAAAAATAAACAAAACAATCAGTTAATTATGTAAAAAAACAAGTCATCACAAATAACAAAACAGTCACTAAAATTTTCTTACCTACTACAACAAACTCTTTTTTTTAATGACATGGAAGACATTAATGGAGTGTCAGTCTAAAAGAGGCCATTATTTATGCTTATCTTTTGAGGGCAATATTTATGTCTATTTTTATTATCTCATACACTTGTAAGTATATTGTGTAAATATCAATACTTGTTTCAATATGGAATAAATTATCGCATCAGTTTAATTGAACTCCACCTCTTTTTCACCCTGTGTACAGTACCTTTACTGCTGCGTCCATCTTCTGATACTCCGGATACTTGCATCTTAAAGTTAATGACTGCTTAAAACAGAAAACAATGTTAATAACACAGTTTATGAGCTGCAATTTATAAACTCAATCGGACCATGCATCATACATTGTGGTTAAAGGGCAATTATTACTTTTACAGTCTAAATGCAGTATCAGCACATGTAAAACTAGCAAAATTACCCGGCATTGCCTGCTACAATAATAACAGTGAAAGAATGTACCAACCCTCTACGTGTTAACAGCCTAAAACCTAATTGCAAAAAATAAATAATTAAGTTTAAAATGAAACTCGTGGGCATATTTTTGCAGCAAATGATTATCGAAATTCATTTTCTCCGAAATCATAATTTACCAGTAATAGTCCTGGATCTGACAGGGGTTCTGTAGGAAAGTTCGCGTACGGAGAATTTTTTTTCAAAAATGCTTAGTAGGTGCCCTAGAAAGTATTTTGGACTCGGGTGGACATCCGCCCCCTGGTACATTTTTTTGCTATGACGTCATCAAAGATGGCGGCCGATATATCAGATATGACTCATATCCATGTTAATACTCGTCCGATTTGCATGTAACTTGCCCTTTTTTACTAATATATCCATTGTTAAGCTAATAGAAAGGGTTTTGAGTCCGTTTTGGACTTTGGTGGACATTTTTCACGTGGTACATTTCCCAGCTATGACGTCATCAAAGATAGGCGGATGCTCGATCCCTTAAATGGTCATATCTGTGTTAATACTTGACCTGTTTGCGTGCAACGTGCGCCTTTTTGCTATTATTAATAACATGAACCTAATAGGAGGGGTTTTGGCTCATTGGTGCATTTTTTATTTATGACGTCATCAAAGATAGCGGCCCTTGATCACCGACATTCTCATATCAATGCTAATATTTGACGCATTTGAATGAAAAATTCGTCTAAAGGTTATAATTAGTATTTACAAGGTGATTACAATGTATTTTAGCATTTACTGCGAATAAGTAAATTTTAGTGTTTTTTAGATTTTCTATCACTTTATAAATACATATCAAAAATGCAAGCAGTGATTGCACTGAATAATGCTCCAAATTCTCTAAAAAGGATTGCTACAATTTGAATTTAAACCCTTACTACCACATTTGCTGAAGGAGCAACAGGTTACTTCGTTTGCCTTACAGGAAGATTTAGTACATTTTACACAATTGCATGCTCCAATAAAATCAGTTGGAAATTTCTGTAACTTCTTTTCCGGCAACAAACCATCTTCTACCGCGGCAAAACCTTATTCACAGGGATTCAAGTCAACAACCAAATCGACAATCTAATGTTGCAGAGGGTATCTATAAAAATATGACCTCGATAAATGACCCTTAGCACTTGTGCTTGTAGGTGGCCTATTTTCAATGTCAATATGTTTGCATGATGACACAGTCACAATCTAAGTTCATCAAAAGCTTTACAGAATGTAAAAGCTGCAATAAGTATTTCTGTGCAGATTTAAGGCTTTGTTCTATGGTTTTCCTGTCAGATGATACGCCAAAATGTTCTAAATATTCCACAGATGTGCAAGGAAGAGCTGCTTCCCCTCCTCTCCAGATTTACTCGTGTAATCGTATCCAAATAGCTTATGGATGGCTGGAAACAAAGAACATAAGTTTCCGCCTGCGTTTTTGTGAATATCATGGACAGACAAAAGTCGCAAGGAATCTACCAACACCCAGTGCGTACCCAAAGTTCCTGTACACCAAGTCGATAAAGAGTAAACCAGTGGAACAAAACTAACACCGCGATGTCAGTGTCAGCACACAACGAGAACGATTTTAGTGAATCCACTCAGGGATTCATGTTTCGATTGAATCAGCATTCAGAAGTCAGCTTCCTCTACTCTCAAACAATTTAAGTCAGGGTGTTTGATTTGTCTTCCTCTCTGCACAGATGTGCAATTGAATAGTACCTCATCTTCTTCCTCACCTAAAAAGACACTAAATGTGTAATTGGTATTACATGGTGTTTCAATGAAAGAAGATATCACTGATATTGGCAATGAAAATATGTGATATCAATTTGTTCCTTGATAAACTCCAGAAACTGCTGAGTTGCATAGACAATGGATCGTCTTGAGAGATTTCAGCGATATCTATAACTATGCAGCTACCATGTTTCTGCATTCTTTCAGGCTTTTTCGGTGAAAATTTGTGATAACTATCGAAAACATAATCGATTCTTCCACAATGCCTTGTGATGCTTCCAATATATGACGAAAAAGCAGAAACTGCTTCGCCAAAGGTTTTTTTTTTTTTCTTTTGTTCTAATTTTTCGCCTGGAATTCATGATATCCACTATATAACAGGTTTTTCAATCAGTCTTGAACGAGGTGTCATTGCTTGTACCACCATACGAAGTTTCGAGGGCGTTTACCAATGTACTTTCTGTGGCTTTGACATTAAATCCAGTTCATGAAACCAGTGTGCAATTTTCAGATAGTTCATACCAAAAGATTTTTTACGTGTGAAATGGACGAGCTTGAGCTATTTGTATCTTGCGGTGAAAAGAACTGCTTGACCTACCCTTTTTATACCTTTCCCTGTAGCAAATACACTTAGTGTTGTGTTGCTATGAAATCCAGGCAGCATGATTTTATGGATGGTACTTGAGATTCTCACTGTTTTCTCCACGTTTCGTGTTTTGCGCAGTGAAAAATGCAAATCTTCTCCGAATTTAAAGACATTTAGTATATTTTCCTTTGTATCTTGTGAAAGTAGTTCTTTAGTTTGTAAATTGCGTAAAGAATTGTTAAGCAAATCAAAAGAATGACCTTTTTGCAATATATATATCTAAACATTGAGGAAAACTTTTGTCTCAATTCTATGTTTGCCTTTTAGAAAACTTATAGGGGAATATTCAAACCTTTGACAAAAGCAATCGAGAACGTTACCTCCCAAAATACATTTGATATCATACTAGTTTTTCATAAAAAAAACTCGTGCTTTAAGGGATTAAAGAACTAGGTGAAAACGGTAAATAGTACCAAATCTTCCTGTATTTGTCGGGCAAATGAAGTATCCTGTTGCTCCTTCTGCAAATGTGGTAAAAAGCATTTAAATTCAACTTGTAGCAATCCGTTTTAGAGAATCTGAGCATGTTTCAATGCAATCTCTGCTTGCATTTTTGATATTATGTATTTTGAAATGATAGAAAATGTAAGAAAATAATAAAATTGTTTACTGATTTGCAGTAACTGCTAAAATACATTATAATCACCTTGTAAGTACTAATCCTAACCTCTTCACGAATATTTTTATGCAAATGCGTCAAATATTAGCATGGATATGAGAATTTCGGTGATTAACTCATAAATAAAAAATGTACCAATAAGCCCAAACCCCTCCTATTAGGTTCATGTTGGTAATAATAGCAAAAAAGCGCAAGTTGCATGCAAATAGGTCAGGTATTAACATAGATATGACCATTTAAGGGATCGAGCATCCGCCATCTTTGATGACGTCACAGCTGGGAAATGTACCAGGTGACAAATGTCCACCAAAGTCTAAAACGGACTCAAAACCCTTTTTATTAGCTTAACAATGGATATATTAGTAAAAAAGTGCAAGTTACATGCAAATCGGGCAAATATTAACATTGATATGAGCCATTTCTGATAGTGCGGCCGCCATCTTTGATGACGTCATAGCAAAAAAATGTACCAGGCGGTGGATGTCCACCCGAGTCCAAAATACTTTCTAGGGCACCTACAAAGCATTTTTGAAAAAAAAAATTCTCCGTACGTGAACTTTCCTACAGGACCCTAGCCAGATCCCGGACTATAAAGCTTAGCTTAATCCTCGTTATAAGAAATTGTATGCTTGAGCTACACTTCTCGTTCTATTTATTCTAGAGTTTTTAAATGAGTTGTCTCAGACGTAGTTTTTTTTTCATCAGCTTCCAAATCATGTAAAGTTTTAGGAAACTACATGCTTTTCCAATTTTTTATTGTCGAAACTATTCTTGAAATCATAATAAACAAGAAGTTCCGTCTAGAACTATACGAGCCTACTTTCCCGTATACACCGAATTCAAATTTATAATCTAGCTATCTCTCTCACTCTGTCTTTCTCGTTTAGTTTTAGTTCTTAATTGGTTCAAATATACCTTTTTCAACGGTTAATAGACATTCAATCATTCATTTATTAAGTCATTCATGTATTTAGTCACTCATTTATTCATTCATTCTTTTGCTTATTCATTTAATCATTCATTGATTCAAAAATATTCTTGAAAATCCCGATCAAAAAATTTCATAGAAAAATAGGCTCCTTAGTTCTGAATGTACTTTCTATTTGTACATGTTCTACGTCATAAGAGCTTTCCGATAAAGTTTGTTCCAAGCAAATCGGTCCGTTAGATCAGGAATTATATAGGATTGAAATTTCCCCGTAGGCGGTATGTTAATTTTTTTTGAACTGTTCAAAAATGAACAAAAATTGCTCAAATCAATATTTCACGCCAAGAACTTCTTCCAGTGAGCTTGTTCATGGGAACTTGGATCTTGTACCCAAATTTTACATAATTTGCTTCATTTTCGCCTATAGGTGCTAATGTTAAAATTTTTTGAACTGTTCAAAATTGAACAAAAAATTATTCAAATCAAAAAGTAAAATATGGAAATTAGATGTCCTCGCCGAGATCTTTCGAATGCAAAAAGAATTTTTCGAATCGGACAATTCGCTCAAAAGTTATTAGGGGGAGACAGACCGACAGACAGACAGACAGACAGACCGACCGACACATTTTTTCCCCCTATCTCAAAATCCATTTTTTTTAAATTTTTTATTTTTCAATCTTTATTTAATTACTTAACTTATTTTTGACTTTTCTTGATTTCTAACGATATTTTCACGATTCATTAAGCCTTCTTTCATGCTTTATTATTATTTTTTTTACTTTTACGGGAAAGTAGGCTAAAAAATAGAGGGGGAGGGAATGTGGAATTTTCAGCTTTCTTATTAGGAAAAGGGGTTGACAGATGTATTGGTAGTTTTTCATTTGAATCACGTGTTTTTCCAACGGTCGATTCTCCGAAAAAAGAGGATGAAATTCCAGAAATGTGTACGTTTTTCCCCCTATATTATGTCTTTAAAATCTGTTTAATATTTTGCACTGATAATTATTTTTAAATTCCAGTAAAAAGAATAATAATTTGAGCATTTAGTAAGAATCTTTGAAAAATTACCAATTTGAAAGAACCTACGGAACATGCATGAATCATTTATACATCTTTTAGAAAATTCTATCTCTTATAGCGACCACTCGTTATAAAGACCTTTTTCTACAGGACGCAGATGGTCGTTATCGAGCGTCGACTGTACTATTATATGGAAATAAGTCTGCAGCCTTGTTTGTTTCTTCATAAATTTGGCTGGCTGCTCTAGATTTATTTATCTTATTTTGAGGAGTCATGAGCTTGTCAGGCGCTCTTATAATGCCTTCACTCATGACTCCTTATCAAAGTTTATTTTCTTTCATCATTGGAAGATACTTGTTGAATTGAGTTTTTGTATTAAAGTTATGGAATTGTTGTAGAAAATGAAACTTGAATTTTGCATCGAAATTAATTTAGTTTCCAATAAAGAATTTGGATTTGAAAGAAAAAAAAAAGTAAATCGGATTACTCGCACACGGATATTCGGGAGTTCAGAGTAATACCGAAAATCGTTTAGTCGACCAATCGGTTTCTAGAAAAAGATTTTCTTCGGAATTTGCATGATTTTCAAAGATTTCTGATGGATAGGAATGAATTCATATTTGTTGAATAAATATTTTTGGAACCGTTTCAGAAATTAAAACACTTTTTGAATTTTCCTGATATTCAATTGATTTGAATTAAAAGCATCAGCATTTCTACCTGCAAGACACCAGAGTTTGTCTAAACTGCAAAATAAAAAATGTGACGGAGGCAGATGAGCCATCGTTTCTTTGACTTTTTTTCCAATGGATTTATAAAAAAAATCCTTTTGCTGTATATTATAAATTTATATTTATGCCTTTACAATCATTTGCATTAATAAAAAGCTATTTTCCGGGAACAGTCCAGTTTATGATTTCCATGATCTACCCTTCCCAATTCATCCTTTTTAACACAATGCAAACACAAAAGAAATAAAAAGTATCTGATAAGTGAATAATTATCTTAAAGAATTAACATTAATTTCATCTCTTTATATTCATCTCAGATATTCTTAGAATAGGAGAATTCCGTCTGCTTTCCATACATCATGAGAAAAAAAATGGTCAGCTATCGAAGGTTGCTATTAAAATCTACAAATATAGTAATAAAAACTGTACACCGACTGCAACAGAATAGCCGTCCAATTTTTAACCATTCCACAATTTATGTCGCTTCCTGATATCGAAAACTATTTAGGCCCATGCAAAATATGTTTTATTACATTGTCGTAAGAATTTTTGCACCAGCAGTTTTTAACAGAAAATTCGAGACAATAGTGGCTTTAAATGGCCTTAAATAATAATGTATTTCGGGTCTAAAACTCGACATAACACGCATTTATATTAGTGGAATTATTACGCATAAACTTGACAGAACATTTGTTGAAAATCCGAACAAATTTTTGGGCTTGGTATCACTTACATTTATGGCAATTGATATAATTCGAGGAAAGCATATTTTCTTTTAGAAGTATACGCAAAGCTGCTGTCCGCAATAATTTTGTGCACCAGGTGGCAGCACTAAATCGATATTGCAATCATTCTTGAGGATTATAGTGAATGAATTTTCGAAAACCAGCTAGAGTTTGTAAGAAGGGTGCATATGAATGGATTCACAATTCAGAACTATTTGATGGGAGGGGGCAGTGGTGTAGTCTAGGAGGGACGCAGGGGGACGGCGTCCCCCTACCTTTTCATTTGAATACAAGCGTCCCCCCAAACTTTTTGCATTTTAACATAAGCGTCCCCCCACTTTTGATTTCAATTGCTTATCTTCTTATGTATAAGCGTCCCCCCGGCTTTTTTTTCAGGACTACACCACTGGGAGGGGGAAGCGTAAAATTTGAAATCCACCATTGATTCAAATACACAATAACGTTGAAGTTGATTAAATTAAAGCAACCATAAATAATGCAAGATATTTTTTCATTTTTCTATATTTTGTATTAATGTACAGTAAGGCATGTAGATGGGGGCAATCCTTAATGCAGTATGCAGTGCCGATTACCAGAAAGGCGAATGGGGCTGCTGCCACGGGTCGTTTTCAGAGCCAAGTAAAGAACATTATAGTATTCAGGGTTCGCGCTAGGCTGCGCGATCGTGCGATTCCCGCAATATTTTATGAAATCCCACTCAAAAAAAATTTTTTTTGAGCTTAAACTTTAAAAATCCTACTTAAAATTTTGGTCAAGAGGGAAAATCCCACCTTGTATTTTTCCCCAGTGTGAACCCTGATACAGTATGCACCTAAAATAATTGTTTTAAGGTATGTCACCTGTCAAACAATGATTATATCCAAATTGTGAAATCCATCGTTTTGTAGCAATTTATACATCTTGTGATAAAACTTGCAAATGGCATTTTTCATGGGATTGGGGATTCCGAAAATAATGTGTACCCTTAGGCTCCGTCGAACATCAGCAATACGGTGTTGGCATCATTTACGCTCTCTACCTTAATGTAATAAACAAACGATTAATTAAAAATGTTCGAGAACAGAAACCATTTTTTAAATTTATTTTTTATAAAATTAATGCCAAACATAAGTACAGGGAGAAAAGAAAAAATGATGTTTCACAAAAGTAGATTCTTTTTTATATTCATTATGATTTAATATGACACGACACGTACGTTTTCGACTTTGAGAAGGAGAAAAAATGTAAACAGGCGTAGGTTCCTCTGGAACTTGGACATTGTGAAACTCATTCCGTAAGAGTGAATAAGTTGGAAAATGCCCGCCCCCTAAACACTTGCATTCAGTTTTTATTGATATTTGAGAATCCTAGGTTTAATTACCTAATCTTTTCAGCAGAATACACAAGATAACTTTCTTACTACTCATTCTTTAAATATGAGAAAATAAAATTTCGAAATGCTGGTAGATAAAAAATTATGCAACAAAAGCGACATAACTATAAAAAATTGGGTTTCTGAGCTTCATTTATTAATTTTCTTACGGAACAATGTAATATCGTTCTGAAAACACTGACGGATTAGATGAAACAAAAATATTAGAAATAATACTTATTAAACGGTTACAATATGCAATACAAATCCATGAGATTTTTGTTTGTCTATTTTTTTAGAACGACTGATTGTTTGATATTTTATTTAGTTGTGTCAATTCTTTTGTCAGGGTGCGACACACGAATAAGCTCTACAAAGGGACATATTGAAGCAAAAATTGGGGAAAAGGGAAAATTAAAACGGATATCAATCTTGAGTTTAAAAAAAAATCAAAGCTAAATCACCAACTTAATCAGATAATTCAAAACTAGTAAGCCCGGCGGTCATACGAAATGACCGCTGTTCTAGATATTATAAATATACAATTCTCCCAGTAACCGGAAATGCACACCAAATCAAAGAGATATTTATCAGGAAGAACAGTAAAGTTTAATGAACAAATAATAAACATATAATAAATTCGGAAAAAAATATTCTTACCAAAAAAAAAAATCTAAGTTATAATAATCTGTAAAATAAAAATATTATTTACTATATAATCAAATTGTTTGTGAAAAATATTTATTTATATCCAACATAATCATCGTCAAAACAATAGTTTTCAAGAGACTGGAAAAAAGAGCGCTGCCACTTTAATGTACAAAAAAAAAAGGGCAGACGATAAGTCAATCAAAACAAAGAAAGAAGGATTTAATTAAATTCGCGTTTAATTTAATTTGTAACGGAGATTGAAAATCTAGTGATTCCTCACTCAAAATGCTGGAGAAATGTTTTGTTTGTTAGTCGTTTTCATTATAGAAACAATTGTGTAAATGGCAGCACGATGCAGTTTTCTCGGAGTAAGAAATTCGGAATAAGCTATTGGCGACAAACAGACACTTAAGCGGCTTATATGTAAGACTAGCTGACGTGCACTGGCGGAGAAGAAAAGTGCGATGATATGACACACATCCAATATTTTGTCGTAAATAAATATGGATAAAATTCTTAAATTCCCATTGGAATGTGGGCAACAGTCCTTGAAATATCCCGTTTAAATAAGAAAAAAATATAAAATCCCAACTAGATAAAGGTGTCTCCATTAGATTAAGGACAGAAGTCACTAAACATTTTCAGGAGAGTAAAAATGATATTCCCGAAAAAAAGCTCCATTAAAATAATCCGAATAAAAAGTATCATTAAGAGATAAGGACAACAATTCTTAAAATTAGAACAAAAAACTCTTGAAATTTTCGTTAGAATAAAGAAAACAGTTCATAAGAACACCAGTAAAAAAATGACATCAAGAAACCCCAAGAACCTCCCGACAGGTTGTAAACATCACCACTTAAAATCCCAGGATTTTCCTATTTGAATGAGGAAAATACCGTCTAAAAATACGTTGAGCGCTGTAGTGAAACTTTTTAAATTAAACCTTCCATGAAATGCCTAATTATATCATACCTATGGTAAAATATTTTGTTTTAACGAATATTTTATTTTCTACGAATTTTTCAGAGAGATCAACTTGTGCAATTTTTTACGGACATTAATATGCTGCAAAAATCAAAACGGTGTGACGTTTCTTCGAAGAGGTGTTTCTAAAATTATAAATTTTTTCTTAAAATAGGAATAAAAAATGAATAAATTCGAATCTTGGGAAAAAGACTTCGAGGTGCACGAGGACCTGACTTAAGATACCTGTAACCAAAATTTCGTACTTCTGGATCGTTCCATCTCTCCAGGAGGCGACCCACACACACATACATACTTATATTGACCCTTAAACTCTCTGTTTTATTTATATAGATAGAAGAAAATATTAAGATCTTTGTCATAATCAAGATTCGAAAAGATGAGCATTACTGTACAGCGCGCCACCAGGATTAAAATTAAGTGTGTGATTGAAAAGTCAATAAAAATAAAATGAAATAAATTTGAGCAAACATCACTCTTTGATGTGTCTTTCTTTCGTAGAATAATATTAACTTGTTTCAAGGCGAGTTTTCAGAGCCCCATGTGCGAAGTAATCTTTTATAATTTATTGTGAAATAATGTTAACAAAAATTAGTGTCAAATAGTAACTAAAAACGTTTTAAGCATTACTCATTTTATTTTTAATAATATTTAATGCAAGAACTGCGCACAGTCAGTAGAAATATCAGACACTCTCCCTCTGTTGAAAATATTGGCACGATTCAACTAACTGCAGTTTTGTTAAGAAACTGAATAAAATTTGTAGAATAGAAAAATGAAAATGCTATGCAAAAGTTTTACGCTCTCTAAAACAACGCTTGAGGCCTCCGTCTGAGTACATGCCTACTTTAAATTAAATAACAGGATACGTAAATCGAGTTTTGGAACTTCAGAATTCTGCACCATTGTTAAAAAATTTTGGTTATCTAGAATTCTAGCTGAAACCGTAAATGCAGAAACCTAATTATGTTTTGAACTGGAAAACATAAATTGATTCCACGGTGAATTTTTTCTGTATGGGCCTGTCAGAATTTAAATAGTTTATCATATGTGCAGACAAAGAGCGCTCGGAAAACAAAGTGATATCATTCCAGTCATTAGTATTTATAATATATAGTTTAATTGAGTGCAAATTTGTTTTTGTTTCGTCGTTACATTTATGTGGCCTATTATTGTTTATATTTAAGTATATGTAAAAAATAAAAGTTGAATTTCGGATTTAACCCCTTTTCTCCTAACATGGGAGATATATTGACACATGTTAAGTATTCTGAGAACACGACTGATTCATTTATAAACCTATACCTTGTCCAAAAAACAAAATCTCAATTTGCAGTGAAATGTAATCAATAATATTACAGAATTAATAATTTAATTTTAGTATACTGTTTCCTCGGAAGTTTTAATCTCATTTACTCTAAGTACATTAGACCAGAGTAATCTGATAAAACCAACCAACATCAGAGCGTTTCTATTTGCCAATCTTTTTTAACCGAAAATAAATAAATAAAAACACTTTAAAGATAATTAATTACTTTTTAAATAAATGTTTAAACAAAGCATAAATATTCAAAAACGTAGCAATCATGAAAATTACGTAATTAAAGAATTTTGTAGTTAAAATTTTGTTACAAACATTTAAAAATGAGACGTTGTTCTGAAAAAGAAATCAATCCTTGATTAAATCGTAAAACTTTTCGTTACAAAAATCGTATGAGCGACGAGATAGGTTACTTTCAATGATACTAATTTTAACTTTTTCAATCATCGAAACAAATAACTTGAGCCCTTTCTTTAAAAGCCAGTAGCAAAAGGTGTAGAATTCGATTTAAATTGTTTTTCTCTGGGATTTTTTTTTTTTTTTTTTTACAAAATACACCATTTTATATAGAAAAATACAGCTGAAAGAATTCGTTTTTGCCAAGTAATTTATTGTTAAAGGAATCGGTTTAGTTGTTAATCTAACACTCGTTCTGATCAGAGTTTCCAAATTAATTTGAAACTGTAAACCGTAATACTTGAAATATCTGTACTGTTTTCCCATGTTCTACTGTGAGAAGTTCATCATCAATTAATTCCATGTTCGTTTTTTCTTCTTCTTTTTTTCCCTTATACTAAATGTAATGTTTTATAAAAATATTCACTCTTATTATCAAAATTTAAAATGTAATTTCCAAAATATAACTCTGTATTTTGTTTAGAAAGACATCAAGAATACTGCAGAACAAGTTTTCTAAAAGGCGCCTTCTCCATCTGAAAGATATGAAAAGAACATTGATCTTTTATTTTTCCAATGCGTTCTTACTTGCATTGATATTTTTGCTTTGCTTTGTATTATTTGAATATCACGTTGGGAATTCTGTCTTCAAGTACGTATATATTTTTGTCCACAACCTTACCGAACTCTAATGAAAATCAATTCTTAAAATACATTTTTTACGCTCCACCCTTGCATAAACTCTTCATCGGTTCAGCCGTTGTAGTACACTAGTCACACTGTGGAGACATAACTGATCTGCAACTACTGTAAAATTGAAATTGAAAAGAAAAAGTAGATTTAGCGACACAAAAATATGCATGAAGTACTTTTCCCCCCATCCTTTGATAGCATTACTATTTCAAATAATCATTAATGAAAAAATCAAGTATGTTTTCAGTGACTGAATGAATAAAAAGACCGAGCATAAGCCAGGATATTATTTCCTCCACAAAAGTAATGAAAATTATAAAAAATACATTAATATGATAAGTTGTTTATTACAATTAACGACATTTATGAGAAATGCCGTCGTACTTGAATGCTAATTGAGTCTAAATTTTATCTCTATTACTGAATATTTAAGTTTTTCACCTTCCTCTATTTACAATTTTGGTTATTTCGAAAAACGTATATTCTACATTACATAAATACTATCTCATTTAACCTAGTATATTAAAAATTTAACATCCATTAAGATATCTCATTGCACTCTGACGTACCTCTTTAACATTTTGAATTCACCAGCTGTTGCTGACAGTTTAAAATGTATACGCGCTTCAAATTTACTCACAAAGCACTTATTTTGCATACTTAACTAACTTAACACGCACATTATGAGCTAAATCATTTCACTTCGGTAGGCAGTTTGACTGGTGAGTAAACTTGAAGTAAATATGCAGAAAGCGTGAACTATAAATATGTACAATGGAGGCAATTCATGCAACGTCATTGGTCACGTGGCACCGATGAAAGCAATGTAAACAAAGGAAGCCGTAGCATCGCTTTACATCGAGTTCGACAAATCTAATTAAAAACTAAATAAAGTTCTTCTGCATTACATAAAATTAACACTAAGTACAACACTATAACTATTGTAATACTTAATAAATTTCTTTTATAATGATTAAATAAAATGTAAATACTGGAATATAATGAGAAAAAGCTGTGAAAATAGTCTAATTAGTTTTAAGAGAAGTAATTTTGCCTAGTGAACTCAACGTAGAACTCAATTGAAAATCTTAGTAAACAAAGAGCGGATGTCACGTGACAACGATGATCGCTCATGAGTCCCTCTAGCGGGGAATTGCCTCGACTGCAAATGAAAATTTATAGGCAAAAATTATAGCTTTTATGGAAAATGTGGATATATCCCTTTGTATAGTGAATAAAATACAATGCTAATTATGTTGAAGTTTATAAAATAGGCGCACGAAACAAATGACTTTTAGCTGGCCTAAACCTTAAAGAAACATTTCCTGGGGAAACTCTTATATGGAAATCATTTGCATGATTTATTTCCTCCGCGGAGAAGAATCGATTTCCAAATACAGAACATGGCGATTAATAAAATTCTAAAAGAGCAAATAATATTCTACCATTTATCGATAACACGCTTGCTAAGAGATACGGAAATAATTTTGTTTTGAGAAATAGCTAAATATACGTTGTATGAGAACAAATGTGGGAACTAAAGCTAAATGAAGGGAACTAAAGCGAAAGAGAGAAAGATAGCTAGATTATAAATTTGAAATTGGTGAATATGGGAAAGCAGGCTCATATAGTTCAAGACGGAACTTCTTGTTGGTTTTGAAATGAGAATTTGACGCAGTCCGTCATCCCTACACATTCGTCATACCTACACATTTTTTTCTAGTGGGACTGCATATGGTCACTAACCTTTGCAGACCTAGTGCTCTCCCCCGAAATCGGGGCCATTCTTGCAAGTAGCACCACTATCGGCGGATACCATTACCACTTTGAGAATTTTGACGCTCAGTTTCCTCCTAGATGGCGGCTCCTGTGCTCTAAATGATGCGAAACTGTACTAGGAATTTAATTTGGTCGACACTAACTAAGCCAAACGGATACACGGGGATGTTAAACATGCCGCAAAATCGTACGACATGGGAGCTGATGGTTTTCTGCAGCTTGAAAATCCATCGAATTGGGACAGGTTTGATCCTGCGAACTTAGGCGTACGAGGCCAGTCTCTTACCATTACGCCACCCAGCCGGCCCTACACATCTATATTCTACAGATTTAAGAAGAGTTATGAATATGTGTACAAAGGAGTTTATGCTAATTGTATATAACATCTTCTTTCAAGTCATTTTTGTGAGGAGAATTGCGAGCGTTCATGAAATGTACTTGTTTTAAGTGTAAAAAGAAAAAATATGTATCAGGCTGAACTAAACTCAGCTCCCCTATCACCAGCATATTACTTAAAAAACAACAACTTAAAAAATGCCTTTGTACATCCAAGTAGCAAAATAATCATTGATGAGTGCTAGAAAATGAAACGCACCTTAAAAAGCTTAAAAAAACAAACAATTATTTTCTCTATAGCAAGACAAAAATCCTTCAAATATAAAGTCAACTATTTTGCTCTTCTTTTCAGCACCCTAAAGGAAAACTGTAAGCTGGATATTGAAATGTTCTATTACCATTAATTTTCAGTTCTGATTATTCTCCTTCATTTAACTTAGAGATTCATTAAAAAAATCTGCTTTTCATGTGTGTATACATATTATCAGCTACCGTTTATTTACATAAATTTGTTTATTTAATTTTCTTTTGATTATATTGCATTACTGCAATGTTATTGTAATTATGCAATAATCTCGAGAATTATGAATAATTAAATTTAAAGTTTTGATGAACGTTAGTATGTATATTTTTTTAATTACAAGGCTAAGCGGGTCCTTTTTTAAAATGTTTACTTGACCGATAATACCCATCGTTTCTATATGCAACACCGCACTCCTAAACCATAGATCCCAACACTTTCATCTCAACTAAAACATCATTGAAATTGAAAATTGATTTAAAAAATATTATATTTAATAATCATAACTCATAAAGCCCGTACTTGAGCACACATAAATGTTTTTAGTCTAATTTCGCGTAAACGTAAAAAATAAATAAATAATAATAATAAATATTATTATTATCTAAAATAATAACGAAAGAAGACTTAATATATTGTTTAAAAAAGTCAAAAATAAATTAAATAAATAAAGTAATCTTGAAAAAATTTGAAAGTAGGGTTTTGAGATCGGGAAGATGTGTGTCTGTCGGTCTCTCTGTCTGCTCCCCCCCCCCCCCTCAATAACTTTTGAAGGAATTATTCAACTCGAAGAAAAAAAAATTGCGTTTGAAAACCCTTAGTGAGTAAATCTTTATTCCTATACATTTTTTTTTTTTTTTTGATTTAAACACATTCTTGCTTAATCTTGAATGATTCAAAAAAATTACGCCTACATGAAATTTGAAGTAACATAAGTCCTGAATTTAAACGTGAATTTGCCTCAAAGAAACATTATTGCAAATAGCTCTTTATGCAGAACACGCAAGAAATAGGACTAACGTTTCAAGCGTTAGCTATTACGGGAGACATTTTTAGCTCTTAAAAAACTGCTCGAGCACAAAAGAAAAAAACTTTGCCACCAAAACATAAAGTACACAGATTCTCAGCAATTTTAGTTTTTTTATTTTGCTTTCAAAAGCTAAAAACAAAACATATTTCTTATTCATTTTGTTTATAATTTTTATATTGTTTATTATTATTGTTTAATATTTTTATTAATGATGTTAGTGAAAGAGTTTCCGGAAGCATCAACATGTTTGCTGTTGATGTCAATTTTAGCAGATGTTATAATATTGTTTATTATTTTATTAATGAGGTGAGTGAAAACAACATGTTTTCTGAAGATGTCAACGTTATGGGGATTGTTACAATGAAGAAGGTGTGAATCAGTTTAAAGAGGACATAGATCAGGTTTCTAGGTAGGCAGTTAAGTGCGGTATGTCATTCGATGTAGGGAAATGTCAAATGCTTCATTTTGGTCATGAAAATAAAAATTCAAGTTATTATTTACAAGGATCCGTCATCAGAGAAGCTGATACAGTTGTCAATTCAGAGGTATAATTTAGACAAGACTTTAGGTTTAATCAGCAGTGCAGCACAGCTAGTAACAAAGCTAACAGAATGCTTGGGTTAATGAATAGGTCTAGTTCAAATTAAACTAAGGAAATTGTTCTGTCACTATACAGGAGTTTGGCAAGGCCTCATTTAGAGTATGCTGTTTACTTTCGGCTACCTTACCTAAAGAAAGATATTACCTTATTAGAAAGAGTTCAAAGGGGGCAACTAAGTTAGTAAACGGACTTTCATGTTTGGATTATAATACAAGGCTTAAAAAGTTCAATATGTGTAGTCTCGAGCAAAGGAGAGTTAGAGGAGACATGATTCAGTTGCTGAAATTTATTAGAATAATTTATTAGAATTGCTGTTTTTCACAGAAGGCAGAACCACAGAGACCGTTGTAGTCTAGTGGTTAGGATGTCGGGCTTCCAACCGGGAGATTTGGGGTTCGATACCCGACCCGCTGAAGACCCACCATGTACATTTGGGGATACGTGCATGTAAAATCCGTGTACCCTGAAGTTCCGAGGGTACCGGAGGGAGGAGAATTTCCCTTCCCTTCACTCTTAGGTCAAAAAAGGAAGGTGGCGTGTATTTGTGGTGGCGCCATCTAGTCTCATCCAAATACATAATAAGCCAGTCGTTCTTCCACAGTTGTGCTGCTCATCTACGAGGGCAGATCAAAAAGTAAGTTGCACTTCCAAGTTGTGGCCATTAATTAAACCCCCTGTACAAAAGCAACACGGCTATTACATTGTACAGCGTAGGTTCACTTTTCCACATAGTTCCCGAGAGATTCTAAACATTTTTTTGAACGGACAATCAACTTTTCGATTTCGGACGCATAGAAATCTCCTCCGTAACCACATGGAGACAGCTGCTTACACCTCCTAATCATTTCGGAATCGTTGTCCCACTGCTGCAGCGATTCCATACCTGTGGGAGGTATGGCGACATCTTCCATACAGTCCTCACTTAGCGCCATGTGATTTTTGGTAAGTTCAAAAAGAATCTGGGACAATAATTTGAAATGATTAGGAGGTGAAAGCAGCTTTCTCCGTGTGGTTACATAGCGCTGGAGGAGATTTCTATGCGTCCGGAATCGAAAAGTTGGTTGTCCGTTCAAAGAAATGTTTAGAATCTCTCGGGAACTATGTGGAAAAGTGAACCTACATTGTATAATTTAATAGCCGTGGTGCTTTTGTACAGGGGGTTTAATAAATGGCCACAACTTGGAAGTGCAACTTACTTTGTGATCTGCCCTCGTATAAACGGAAAGCGCACCTTAATTCCTGGTCGCTATGCGAAAGGGGATATTGGATTCCCAAGTGGCATTTGAAAAAACAGGCAGAGCCAAAGGTCACTGTTTTAAGTTGTTCAAATCTTTGCTATACGGGGGAAGCAGGCGGTTTTACACTTTAATTTTTCTCTCTATTTACGCATCCTTCACTCGATGAGTGGAGACAAATCCCATTCTTTTAAAAGAATATTAAAAGTTCAATAAAAAACAGATAAATGAATAAATAAAAATGAAGCGAAAAATAAAGTAAAATAAAATGAATAAAAATTTAAGAAACAATAAGCTGAATCTACCATTCAGATTTTCCCTTTCCTTCCCTTGTTTCGCGAAAAAAAAATCTTTATAAGTGTATCTATATAGCCTTGCATTGAAGATAGAAAAAATATATATATTTATGATAAGGGGGGGGGAGGATGTTATGAAGGAGTGTATATTATAATTCCCCCCCCCCCCCTCTCATAACATCGCAGCATCGTTTAGATGCAGATTTTCAGAGACTTCAATTTTCACGCGTCTTGCAAGCAAAGAGATCGATTTTTAAAGTCAGCGTCTTACATGTTCAGGACATTACTTCTTTCAATGCGGCTTGAAATTGAAAGAAAAATTACAATATGCCTTTAAAGCTGATTATAAACGTTTACCGTATGTCATTCCATTAAATACTTCACTGAAAAAAAGGTAAAACAAGACTAATTGTTAGCTTGGAGTTTTGTAATTTTAGCCAAAAACTGAGCTTAATTTGGTTTAAAACGCCATCCGGTATTAATCACTTATATGCACAAATCATTTAATCTGAGCTCGCCTAATTGCATGGCTTCTGAAATGAGTTTCAGTAATTAGGAGATGTAAGTAATGCAATGTAACTCAAACTCACAAAGTTCATTCGGGCATTAAATTGCACTCTCGCAGATTCTGGGTAAAGTAAATATTGAAACTAACAGTCAAATAGCAATTAAATATGCGTTATCACAAGCAATGCTGTCGAGTGCAGGAAGCAAGGTGTTCCGAATATATTCCGAATAAGTTCGATTAAATAACCTTAAGATATCATTACGCTTGCATCGACACGTACTTTAACGCCTTGAGCTGATATTTTATATCTATATATTTAAAATGCTTATGCGTATCAGAAAAAGGGCCTTTATTTCTTTTTCCAGGTTTGCAACACTTCGTTTATGTACAAATACTGAAATAGCATCCAGCGTTTGGCGATTTTGCCCGGTTGATCTCTGCGCGAAAACAACAATCGTTGCTGTTTTTTTTTTAAATCCATGATTTTGAAATGAGTTCGTTGCTGTCTCTAAAATAGGATTTGGGTAGAAACGCAGTGAGATACAAACACCTAATAAGGTGAACTCCTATGTTGAGACGAACGCTTCTGAGATTGATTGCGGATTATGACAGAAAAATTCAATTTTCATCAAGCTCTATATTGGAGACAAGAACCTAATTCTATCTGTGGGTAAAATCCGTTTCTATTTTTTCTGTGATAGTGATAGAGCTGGACTAAAATACTTTAGTCTAGATCTATTTGAAACACAGCTATTATTCGAAACAAAATTTTTGCTTCTGAAAATACAATGGAATAACCATTTTTTTCTTCAATGCAAGGCTATAGATACAATTATAAAGATTTTTTTTTGCGAAACAAGGGATTGTGCAAAGGAAAAATCTGAATGGTAGATTCAACTTATTGTTTCTTAAATGTTTTTTTCATTTTATTTTACTTTATTTTTTGCTTCATTTTTATTTATTCATTTATCTATTTTTTATTGAATTATTCTAAATTTTGATTTCAAAGTTTTACTATTCTTGTTTTTTTTTTCGTTTTATTGTTATTTCTTGGATATCTTTGGTTTCTACTCGTGCTATCTTTTGTATCTTTCCTTTCTTTATTTCTGTTTAATTCAAGGAGAAGAATGCATGATAATTTTTAAACGAATTATAATTACTGAGGGGCATCGTATTTTATTGTAAATATATATTTCTCATTATTAGTGCTTTATACTTGATCAAATGTTATGTAATGAATTGTTGCGTTAGAGCTAGTAGTTCCTACGCATGGCTTTTTTTTTTTTTTTTTGGTTTCAGCTGAAATGTGGAGAAACTAAATGCCATACCTCAAACTGCGATGTCAATTGGAATTGTTTTATTCTCATTCAGCTTCTGGAGGAAGAAATACTCTTAGTAGTAGCTGTTACGTTTAAGACTTTTTTTTAAAAAAAAACTCTTTGAAATACATCCAGAATAATCGATTGAAGACAAAAATACGATAGTGCATACAGCAGAATATTTGGAAATATAAGCTGGCTAGAATTGAAATATATTTCAAAAATAAATAAGCACACAGAGACGAACGGGACCGGTCTCCCTTAGGCATTGAATATCCGGTACCTGTCCGATATTTGAATGTTCCAAAATCAATTCGGCCGCTTCATGAAAGACACGTTAAATTTGGTTTTTAAAATTTAATTAATTAGCATGCTTTGAAAATATATGTAAATTACAAATTTACTACGTATTTCGAAACTGTGGGATGTTTAGAAACATGTAAATATGTATAGCATTAATAGGTTTCAAACATCGGAGCCGGATATCCCCCCCCCCCCCAAGCAAGATCCTATGTGCGCTACTGTAGGTATATATTTTATTATCATAATGAAAGACTTGATTTCAATTATGCGCTTTCTACAGTTTCATAAAGTTTTACGTGCCAAAACAGTTATTTTTGTGTGCTATATTTACACAATCCGATAGTGTTTTAAGATAAATTAATACAAATATATGCATAGCTATGATCATGAATAATGCCTTAAATCATGATCATGAATAATACCTGGTAAGTGGTCTTTCAGACTTAGATTATGAGGTTAAGCTTAAAAGGCTCAATATGTATAGGCTTGAGCAAAGGAGAGTTAGAGGGTACATGATTCAGTTGTTTAAATTCATTAAAATGGGAAAAGTTGATGGGCTACAGCTATGTGCTGAAAGTAGAACCAGAGGTCATTGTTCCAAGCTTTTCAAATCTCAGGCTAATCTTGAAATTAGGAAAAATTACTACTTCAATAGGGTTGTAGGCAGTTGGAATAGTTTACCGGAAGCGACTGTTAATTGCAGTGGAGTAAAAACTTTTAAGAAAGCTCTTGATGTTCACTGGGGACTGCTAAATTGACTAGGACAAGCCTAGCTGGACCCTGAGCCTGTTGCTGGTTGTCACTTTTGTATTTTGTATTTTATATAATAAATAACTAAGTAAACAAAAGAAAAGTAACGAATGAACGAAAGGAAGTCAACACCACCTTAAAAATGCTTTTAAATAAATATTATTTACATGACAATATTATGAAAAAAAAAGCATCATAATTTATGAGATAGATAATGTGATGTTATTATGTGTGACTTTATTTATATTTTATTAGGATCTCCCAACTACGACAGTATTCTTTGTAGTGCTTCTTACGTTTCAGAAGCCAAATAACATTGTAATGTTGTGTTTTAAAGAACAAAGAATAATTAAGGAATAATTGAGAATATACTCTTCTCCCCCCCCCCTCTTCTTTCTTGGCTAATTTTTTAAAGATAGGAAAAATGATGATGATAATAATAATAATAAAGAGCAGAAACGAATTAGAAAGAAATGTTCCTAGAGTGTACAACTACATAATTCTTACTCAAGTGAAAACATTTTGATTATTCTCCCCGAAATCTTATTTTCGCTTGGCATTTAAAAGGTGATAATGCATAGTTTTAGTCGCATTTTATTTTGCGTCAAATACATTCACGTTGAAATATTCCATTTAAAGGATTTTTTTTTTTTAAAGGCCGTTCTTTTATCTTACAAGGCCTTAGATGTTTCTTACAAATCTTTTAAAGACCTCACGAGAAAAAAAGGAGACTTAAGCAATTTAATAATGAACTGTTTACAATAATCACGGAACATCACCTCCAATTTTACAGCTAATCTTTTAATGGAATGCATTTTCTGGATTGTTTCATATCATTCTTTATTGGATTTTGCCAGCAAGTCGAGTGGGAAAAGTGTAAAATGTATTTTGCAAGATAGAAGAGCACCTCGTTTGCTTTTATAGCGTGGCCATTTCGAAATTGCTGCTCTGGGCGTAAAAAGAGATGAAAGCTGTTGCTTCAATGCAAAATTTTATTGAAACGCTTTAGAACATTATAGATGGGATGAATGCTTTTATTTGAAACTTTATGTTGTGATGATCGGGTTTAAGAGCAAGTAATATCACAGTTATTTTTGTTTATTCTCTAAATCAAAGAAAGGTTACTTTTACCACCTTGAAATCCTACATTTTCTTTATTTCTTCCTTCCCTTCTTTTTCCTGAAATCTCTTTTTGATCTTTTATTAATTCAGAAAAGTTTAATTTCATTCAAAAACAAAAGGAATAATTTAATTTAGTGTGCATATGATTATTTTCATCATAAAATATTTAATTTTGTATATTTCTAAAAGCTTGTTTGAGTATGAAATGAGTAATATATGTGTACCTATTGTGTCATTTACACACCGTGAACGCAATCAATAACCGATAAGCACATTTGAATTTAAAAATCACAGAGCTTCAAAATATGAATAGAAATTAATACAGAAATGACATTTTCCTAACGCAAAAAGGCTTACATTGTTATGTTAGCTCCAGACCGTGAAATACTTTGAAATTTTAAAGTAAGTTATTTTTTTTAGGAATAGACGCAGGGATACACTAAATCACTATTATCGTATATCCGAAATGATGACAGGCACTAATTTTCACTTTCCTTCCTATTGGCTCTTTATGCTCTTGCTATAAAGTACGTCTAGAAAAAGATAAATTCTACCTTTTGTTACCAGTTTTTGATAGTATAACAAATATTTTGTGCTATTAAGCTGTCTTTGTTACTATTTTTGACTTGACACAATAACGAAATCTTACGGTCTCAACTGAAAGAGAGGACTGCGTCAAACTTCTTGCCTCTGCACAAAATAAAATTCATCCTACACCAATACTATTACTTTTCACAGACGATGTTGTACTTCATTATCGTTACGGTTAACGTTAAGCCCTTGTGGGCTTAACGTTAAAAATTTTTTACGATTTACGATGACTTTAATATTCTTGGTTCAACTTTGCCTAACAGCAGACACAAAACGATAGTGCGCATTTCTAATATTAGTATTTAAGTACGAAATACTGAACTGTAGAAAGGGTGTAATGTACGAAAGTCATCAACAACCTGTATTTGATTCAAATTACCGCTCCATGAAAATGGAAATTGCGAAACAATAAAGATTTATAATTCGGCTAGAACTTCTTCACGTATGTATTTTTGAAGGGAAAATGACGCCATATCTGGCAGCTGGAAGAAACTTTAATTTACTTTAAGAAACGTAAACAGCATTAGCCTTATTCAAGAGTAAAACCAGCAAATGCTTCAACGCTAATGAGATGACATGCGGATGTAAAATGGTTACAAGGGAAATCAGTTCTGACGCAAGCTACCTTTCGCAAAGTTTTTTCCCTCCATGAATCAGATTTAAAGACCAATATTTAAGAATTGTGGAAATTCTTCCGCACAATTGGTTATGAGAAATGCTTATTTATGTAAAGGGATTACTCAATAATGTAGATAATTAATAAGATACGGATGCAATAAAAACAATTTATTATGCTTGTCTAAGAAAAACAATCTAATGAGGCAGATATCAATTTCACTAGTAATAGAAGATATTGGGACATCTTTTAATAATTTTTTCAAATGTTCTTTCCTCATACTCAAGAAATACCGTATAATTAATTTTAGCGTGTGTGAAAACAATATATGAGTATACTGATGCAGAGCATTTATACCAGATCCTTTGCGCAATTTCGCCACTTAAAATGACCTAATGGCAAACAGCAATTTTATACCACATGCTGATTTCAAACAAAAACTGGTAACATTAAATCCCAGACAGCATTGCTTTTTCTGCGTTTCTATAGATCACAAAAACATAATCAATTTTTTTGCAGTTTGAATTACGAAAACACGTAAAAAGCATCTGCGTTTGCATGTGGCCCCCAGGGTAGCCATTAGAGTAAATGGAACGCAGACAGCCAGGGGTAAATGCATATCATTTCACTTTATTTCTTTCCGACTTTCTTTCCCCTTCAAGAACAAACGATCAATAGATCTTGCACTTTGTGGATTTTTTTCTATTTTTTCATTTTATTCATTTTTTAAAATTTTACCTATTTATTTATTTATTTATTTTATTTTTTTTTTTTTGTGGAAATTTTATAAAGTACGAAAGAAATTTTATAACTATTGCTTAATGCGTTTGGTACTATTTTCAAAGTGGCAGTTTTGTAAAGACAAGCTGGAACATCGAGCACAATTTATGCTGGTTTATTCATTGGGCAAATAACATACGGTATTTTGGAGTTCAACAGAATTTGTCACATTGGCATATTTACAAACCGCGCATTCACACTAGTAGTGCCGTTGACAGCGTTTCCCAACCGGGGTTTTCAGGAACCCTAAGATTCTTGATTGTACTTAACAAGTAAAAGTTACTCTGTAAAGTAAAAAATAAAAATTAAAAAATAGTAAGTTTAATTGTGGAGCTAAAAATGTGGTGTATTATTTTTTATGCCACACGCTATTCTTATATTAACGCCAATTATTTATGCACTGTTAACTGATTTACTCTTGAAGAAAAGAATAAAATTCTGATATTTTGCTGATTTTGTCATTATCATGAAAATTTTAAGCTGCTTCACGAAAAAATATCACTTAATGCTGTCAACCTATTCAGAAGCTTTTTCCCAAAAATTCAGAATAATTCAGACAAAAAGCGGTAAATAGGGAATGTTGTTTTTTTGACCAAAAAAAGAAACCAGCCTTTATTAAATAAGCGGCAAAAAAAGAAACACGTATAGTTTCTTTTAAATAATTCATTGTCATTAAAGTGATAACTGGCAAAAAAAAATGCTGAAATTTGGGAAAAATCGACCCAGTTGTGCGAAAAATTGCCGGAAATTCACTAAAAATTCGCAAAAACTGAAATGATTTGGAAAAAAAGTAAAAGTCATGAAAATGGACTAAAATTGTAAATACTGATCAACTATTTGACCCAAGTGAATTTTATGCGGTGCTAATAGCGTGGTTCTGAAGGTCTCCTTCCTTTAAAATGATAATATTCGAAATTTTACAAGCAAAATATATAAGCAAATTACATAAATATCTTTGGAGAAATTAAATGCATATAAATATAAACTATTTAATTGCTCCTTTTCCCGGCTTAATTTTTTGAAGTATGACTTCTGATCGAAATCATTAAAAAATGATGAAACTACAACTTTTAATAATATATAAAACTTTTTTAAGGGGCCCAGTGGCTAGGATGTCGGGCTTCCAACCGAAGGGTGAGGGTAGATACCCGACCACTGAAGATCCACCATGTACACTTGGGGACACGCGCATGTAAAATCCGTGTACCCTGAAGTTCCGAGGGTACCGGAGGGAGGAGAATTTCCCTTCCCTTCACTCTCAGGTCAAAAAAGGAAGGTGGCGTATTTGTGGTGGCGCCATCTAGTTCCATCCAAATACATAGTACGCCGAGTCGTGCTTCCACCGTTTTGGTGCACATCTATAAACGGAAAAGTGCACCTTACTGCCTTAATTCCTGGTCACCCTGCGAAGGGAAAATTGGGTACCAAAGTGGCATTAGAAACAACTTTAAAGTTCAAAAGCGACAAACAATGTTATCTGTTCACTACATACATTTCATTTGTCAAAAAATTTTAACTAAGAAGTATGCTCCACCAATACTATTACTTTTCACAGACGATGTTGCACTTCATTATCGTTACGGTTAACGTTAAGCCCACAAGGTCAAAAATTTGTTACGATTTCTGATGACTTTAATATTCTTGGTTCAACTTTGCCTAACAGCAGACACAAAACGATATTGCGCATTCTAATATTGGAAATATTTTCAAGCTTCAAGCACATTTTAACAACTCTATAGATTTTGAGCAAACATTTGTGAAATCTTCAAGAGCTTTAACTTTTAACTATAACGCCCTTTTGCACACCATTACAAGCTTGTAAAGAATGCTTTTTTTTTTTACTTTCCATTTTGGTTTTGCATAATTAAAAACTACGAAGTCATTCGAATATGTTTGTCAACATTCTAATATTCCTGTGAACTCTAAGATACAAATTTTGTAACGGGTTGCAGTCCGTTATTCTTGGTACTGCATGTTTAAAAATATGACAAAAAGTGTTTTATACTGGTTGTTGTTTAAATTAATTAAATTTGGGCTCGGAAAAGAGTTTAACAGTTTAACACATGTCTCTACTAGCGATTGGCCATGATGACTTTAAATATTAAAATTTCAAACGATTTATAATTTATCTTCATGAATGAAACATTCGAGAAAATTCTTAAATGATGAATGGAAACAGTTTTCCAATCTTTGATTTATACGCGTAAAGCTTCCAAAAAAAAAAGTTTTCTGCAAAAAAAAAATATATTCAATGCAATTCAAAAACACTCGAAATAGGTATTAACACGGCATTACACTTAAAAACTTATCACACGTTTATCAAAAATAAACGAGATTACTCCAAGTCGACTTCGCCATTGTTATCCCCGCCCCCTTTGCGTCACAGCTTTTGCAAAGTAAGGATTGTACACAAATCAATACATCAACGTTGTCAGTAGCAACATGAAATCAGTGTTATTCCGCAAATAGTTCTTTGATAGAAGGAAAGAGAGTTAATTTTATGACTGTGCATTCAAATATTTCATTGCACACGTTTACTTATCCTGTTAGTGCTTCTGCGAAAAAATAAAGTTGATGCATTTGCACTCCCCAGAAGTTTGCTTTTTATACGATAGAGAAATTTCGAGCAGATTTTGTATACATTTTCTTACCTGTATAATTGGTTATAAAAATATTTGCAGATGAGAAAAATTTCGACTTTATACTTTTTTGCTCATCCAGTTTGGTTCATGTTAACAATTAAATTAGAACTTTGAAGAACCCAAATAAAGACTCCCGAATGATAAAAACCACATTTTTGCCCTTTTGGAATGGAGACTTCAAAAGAATGCGGCACAGAAACGAAGAGCATGAATATATCGCTCATAGGCTGCAATAGCGGCACAACTCAAAAAATCATGTTTTGAGATAAGTGGGTTTAAAGTTTTCATTGCTAGGGAAAATGCATAAGAAAGGCTTTAGTTTGTTGCCATTTTATGGCCTAATATTGAATTATGAGTTGTGCTAGTATTGATGCTGAAAAGATTGTATTTTTATATTTACATCTGTTCTTAGTCCAAAACGCGTGTTTTTTGAGTTGTGCCACTATTGCAGCCCATGAGCGATATGTATGGCTTTTAATGTGGCTTCACTAAATGCAGAACCAACCACTAGACTAACTGGCTGCAGAACGAAGAAATCACGTGACACATTCCATGCTTTCACCTTACTTAAAGGCGGAAGAAAAAACAGTCAAAACCGATTTCTATCCGATTTCACACTTTTCCAGTCTTTAGCATTTCTTTGGCGTGACTGAACCCGATAGTAGTTCTAGCAGTAAATTTCAACTAGTACTGATCGAGTCACTATTATCCGGCTTGGAGGGACTTTGTGCAAAACATAATCCAACTCAAAATTGTCTTTCACTTAAATTTTTGTGGCTTTTGATCTTCAAACGGGTACGATGTCAGTAGGCGCAGTGAAACTTACTGGAAGAACATAATAATGTTGTAAACATGGTACAAGTGAAAAAAAAGAGCATTTTAACAAGGAAAAAAGAAAATTATATTCTGTGCTTTAGCATGATGCAAGGAAGGAAATGGAAAACAGTTTGGGAAAAAAACATTTTGGCTAATTCTAATAGATAAAAATCATGTGTTTTTCATTTTTATTCTGCAAACTTTAGCAGTAAAAGTGTTTCATTTCACTTTCCACCCTTTTATTAATCGACTTCACAAAGGAAATAGGTTATAAATTCGCACTGTATGTATGTCGTTTTTTTTTTTTTTTTTCACTCATAGCTTCTCACCGGATGAACCGATTTTCATGATTTTTTCTTAAAAAAATAGAGGGTCGTCTAACTCAAATAACGCACATCAATTTGCCTACATTTGTTTTTTTAGAAAAAACGTAATGGGTGAAAATTAAGTATTTTTTTTATTTTAATTGGAAATGCTTGTCTTGATTTTTCGTTGTTGGTAAAATTGTTAATAAACACGAAACTAATTGTTAAAAAAGAGTTTGTAACCATTAGACTGTAATATTAAAAGCAATTATAACAAGAGTTTGACTGAAGTCTTCTTTCAAGAAAAAAATTAAACTCAATCAGTTTGTTTGCTAACACGGAATTTATCATACAAACGGTTAATTTTTTAGTGCCATTCCCTCAAAGGGTTGAGGTACATGACAGTTTAATTACCATTACACCATACGTTATTTTACATTGAAACTGTTGCAAACTCTAGGCCATTTATATTTGCAATTGATTCATGGTTGCAAAAGTAATCATGAATCAAAATCCATCATAATTTTGCACTGACTTCAAAAATTATGTTTAAAAGTCGTATCGATGTTGTTTAAAGAATTAATTTATTTTTAACTTTTTAGCACAATTTATAATTTGAAGTCGGATTTTATTTTATGACCAAAAATTATTTTATTATTTTTCATCAATTTTACAATGAGTAAGTATACTAATATTTGTACTCTTAATTTGATAGAAACGAATTACTTATTTTTCTATAGAAATAATGCATGACTTGAATATTAATGTTACCAATTAACAGTACTAAGTGAAAAATTTCTGTACTTTTATTTTTAATGAGGAAAATGCTTTATCCTTACAAAAAAAAAAAAGACGCATAGTATACTTTTTTAAATCGACAATCACAAAAATACATTTTTACGTAAACTCAGCATTCAAACATCATGCTATTTTTAAGAGTATGAATAATTTATAAACTTTCTGTATAGGTATTAAATTCTAAAATTATTTTACTTATTTATTTATAATTTTGATTTCTTTCCGATAAAGTTGAAGTCCATAGAGAAGTTTAACTGCTCTTGTTGTACTCAAACAAACAAATAATTTTGTGCAGTGTATCTTCGAAGATCTATAATTTTTGCTACGTAACTTGCTGTGTCGGTTCAAATTCTAACATTTACTAGTTGCTAAATGAGGCCGACAATTTAAGCTGAAATCAGGTCAAAGGCCAACCAATTAGCATTCCACAATTCTTATTTATTCCTGCAACCTGCAAGTCTCAACCAATGGGGAAGGAGCAACTTTGACTCACCACTAATTGGTAAATTTTTCCCTGTTTCGTCTCATTTTGAGATCTTTTGTTCAAGTTTATTTAGTAATATCATTTAATTTCATTTGATTACTCACTTTGACCTCTCTCATGATATTGACCTCATGTTGGTTCAGAAGAATCGTAATGTGTATAGTTATATATATATACTAGAAGTTGCAACATAGCCCTGGGGCGTGTGATCCTATACAGCCCGTCTGGTAACTCCCCCTTATTTTTATCATGTTGTTACCCACTTAATTACCATTGCTTTTCAGTAACAAGTTCAGTAATATGTGACTAGACCTTTGAACACAAATTCAGGATATAATCACAAATGTTACATATAATTAATTCACTCTTACTTATTTCCTCTTTCTTTACAGCAATGGTAAAACGTTTACCTAAAAAAAGAAGAAATAGAAATATGTAGCAACACAAAAAATGTTTTCATAGTTAGTCATTTCAACAAGTAATGAACAATAAATTTAGCCTTAGCATTATTTCATTGATTAGAAATATTCTTTTTTCTTTTCTTGCAGTGAGATGCAAAAGGGGGGTAATTTACGAAAGTGATTTTGAGTATAAAACTTCTACAAAGTCGGAATCATATGGAAGCGTTAATGTTCTCCCCTCCCCCTAAGTGTAGTAACACACGTGCGTCAAAATCCCGACGTCCTGTGACGGGATTTTTGACGCAAAGTTCAGCGATATACATACGAGGCATTCTTATTACATGACACACGTGACGTACGATATTGGAACGGGGAAAATGCCATTCATAACTTAAATAAATCTGAACCGTCCGTCAAAAATCCCGTCATTAGACAACGCACCCTTGACAGAGTTACTACAATAAGCCCAGCTGCATAGCAGCACCTGTTAACTAACATATTGTACCTCGCATATTTCTCTGCTTGCAGAATAGTGGTCTCTAAATTTTTAAGTGCGTTAAAGCCAAATGACCTTTTCATAACATTTCATTAATAAAGTTCATGATGAAGGAAAAAATAAACATAAAAGATTCATTTTTATTATTTTAGTTCATCTTTGGAAATATAATCCTTTTTAAGAAAAGTTAGTCACTGCAGCGAGCAGAATTGTTTCTACAAATAAATCCTTCGGAAAAACTTTTATTTGAACCAAAATAGCTTACCTTAGCGCATCTGAAAGGCTTAATTAGGTACGATCAAACAAATAAAACATTTTTAATTAATGCGAGAAGATAAGATGAAATGTTAGGGAAGGAAGAAACTTTTGTAAGGTTTAATTATCTAATTTACTGCTTTATCCTAAACGCAGCTAAATTAAAATCTTTTCTACATTCGATATTTTTTTTTAAATCATTAGTTTTTTTTTTTTTTTTTCATTTTTAATGAATTCAATTTGAGAATGCTTTTAAGGTATTTTTTAAACCATACTGTATTAATTAGAAGGAACTTCTTGCATTAAAAAAAAACAATATATGTATACAATTTCATACAAATATTAATCAGTTTATATTTCTATAATGGAGAAATTTTACCGATAAAAATTCCCGGCATTAATTAGAAATTAGGTACTTTTAATGATACATTATTTTAATAAAACGGCTTAGTGTATATTATATGAATCTTTGTAAAATCAGCAATTTATTTTCAAAAACTGCGGGCGTTTATTTATTCTCAATTTTTTGCTAACTTCAGTTCGAAGGCCAATGCCACACGATGCAGTATATTCAGGTAAGAAAGTGCCATTAAAAATGGATCCAAATTTAGTTTTTTCATGTCAATTTCAAAGCAATGTTCAAGTAAATATTTTTATTCCAACTGACTTAAATGTGTTAACTGATTTTGAGCCATCGTGAATACGTTCAGAGAAATGATTTCTTTACCTTATCACGCTCAATTAAAAAAAAAGCACGAAGAACTAATTGGTTCAGTAGTTTATTCTATTTAACGTCTTGTGTAAACACGTAGAACTAAGGTAACTGCTCTGTTAATGGGTAATGTACCAGTAGTGAGCCACTTGATCTTTTAAATTGAATAACGAGAAATTCCAACTTTTTGATGAATGTAACAATCCCACAGAAAACTCATGTAATCAAAGAATTAGAACACGGTCCATCGTTTCTAATCACAATAACATGATTATTTCTTGAATATAAATTAATCTTTCATTCTAACAACCGGTTTCTATTTTGCGTACATTTGTTGGCGAAGTCCATCCGTTTGTTCTGTGGTTGCAACACTTAAAAACATTCAAGACACATTGATTTTTACAACGTTTTTCTTAACTCGCTTTGCTGTCTGTCGCGGAATTTTGCAATAGAATTTTTGACCGTTTCCCGATAAGCTATTGTTCTGAAACTTTACATATAGCTCAGAACCAGATGACAATGCAATATTCTACCAGGCCTAAAAAATCCGACAGGTAGTTCCTTTTATTATTCCAACTTTACGCAAATTTCCACATGAATTCCACAATAGGGGGTGAAAAAAACCTTTGCACATATTAATATAATATATCGATCGAAAGCGCTGATTTTTTCCGCACAGGATGAAATTTGTTCGTAGTTTCTAAGTCAATAAGAACGCCAATTATGAGCTTTTTAGTTCGATTTCTTAAGGCTTACCTTCATCCAAAAATCATAATTAGCAGTTGCCTCAACTCCAGGTTAGCTTAATTTTCATATCAGAAAAAATTTAAATAAAAGTCTCATAAGTCACTTTATGTTGTATAAAATTTTATATCTGGTTTGTCTTTAAATCGCGAGCGCTAACTTTTGTAGTAAGGATAATTGCATTGTACATCGAGGTTCTGAATAAATTTCTACGATTGCGAAATTTCACACATCAAAAACCAAAAAGAAGAAACTAATATTACATAGATAAAAACAATTTTATAAAAACTACGTTTATCTTGCGCACTAAAAAGGTAGAAAATAATATTCCTATGAGCCTGGCAGAATTGCTGAATAAATTGGTCACATTATGGTAGCAGAGTTTTAAATTCTTATAAAACGGAAAACGTTAGGCGAATGAATTATTTATATTATTATGTTATTATAACTTATTTTTATACATTTTAGTGAAATTGAAACGCTTAGAAGCAAAGAGGTGAAAATGGCAAAATTAAAAATTTGAAGGTAACTAGTGCAAATGACATCAGAAGCACTTAGGGATCATTCATAAATGATGTCACGCTTCGAGGGGGAGGCGGTTTCGTGAAATTGCGAAAAATTGACAAGAGGAGGGGAGGGGGTAACAAGAAGTGTGACATCATGCTTATGCAACATAGCGTGACATGTGACAAAGGGCGCAGGGGGTATGTTGACGTGTGACATTTTGCTACAAAGGGGTGAGGGAGGTCAAATATATGGGAAAAAGTGTGACATCATTTTTGAACGGTCCCTTATCTGTGAATTACCTTATCTTTTTAGCCTACTTTTTCGTAAAAATAAAGAAAACGCATGAAAGGAAGAAGTAAAGATTAAAAAAATTAAAAATGTGAAAGTACGGATTTGAGATGGAGAAAATGTGTGTCTGTCGGTCTGTCACCCCCCCCCCCCCCCTCCCTTAATAAATTTTGAGGGAATTCCCCAATTCGAAAGATTTTTTTTCTTTGCATTCGAAAGATCTCGGCGAGGACATCTCATTCCCATATTTTACTTTTTGATTTGTCCATTTTTTCGCTCAAATTTGAACAGTTCAAAAATTCTTAACATTAGAGCCTGTGGGGAAATAGAATGCCAATAATATAACCTTGGACATAAGATCCAAGTCTCTTCGAACAAACTTATTCTAAGGAGCTCTCGACGGGAATACCATATATACCGTGTTCAGATCCTCTATTGTTGGAAGAGAACGCTTACTGTTCAGTTTAGAACAAGTTATTTCAAATGAAAGGGTTTTCTATAACTTGTAGCCTTTGCCTAATCTTAAGCTACAAAACCAAATAGCATTTCTTATTCGATGCAATAGGAAAAAATCCCTCTTCGTTCCACTGTCTGATGCGTGAATAATTATTGCATTTTATCGAGAGAATACCAAAGTCAGGGTACATATTTCTTATTCATTCCTATCACACGCGAAGCCGAGAATAATCTTACAGCCATCGCCTCAGAATTCATGATGTAATGCCATTTTCCCAGAAGACTTTGGAATACTATGCTTCTTTGAAGCTGCGTTCATTCATCAAAATGCCGGAGAGTGACAAATGGCTGCTGCCAACGGCTCATCCGCGATTTATCAGGCACAACAATGCCATTAGAGGAGCCCTCTCCTCGGCAGGGATCGCTTGGAATTTTGTTTCTTCTTCGTTCCCTTTCATTCCTCTGTATTTCGTGAGCGTTCGTGCCGTTATGATAATGAATTGCTCGCTATTGAAACCGAGATAATGTCATATTGTTTAAGGACATTTTGTTACCTTCCAATATACCCCGGGACTCGGTTAAATTAACAACTGAGTTGTTATCCTAAAACAGCAATCGTAAAAAAATTTACTATATTAAAAAAATGTATTTTAAGGCTTCTTGACTGGGCAAGATTCCTGAAGAGTTTTAGGAGAAAAAATATTTGAAGTTGATTCCAATACTATCTTCAAATATAATTTCTTATGACATGACCAGATTACGGAAAGGCTATGTGGTCGCTTTAAATTCAAAAATAAAGATGTGTTTAATAAGTAGGTAAAAATTCTTTCTTTCTTTCTTTTTTTTTTTTTTTTTTTTAGCAGACTGGGTAGAAAGCAGAAAAAAAAATTAAGTACAGCACTTCTATAATGTGACATTTTTAACCGACTTCACAAAGGAAGGAGGTTATACATTCATATTGTATGCATGTCGTTTTTTTTTCTTTTTTTTGTCCACTCATAACTTCTCACCGGATGAACCGATTTTCCTGATTTCTTTTTAAATCGATCGGGGGTGGTTTCCCATAGGTCCCGTACCTTCGTTTGACCACATTCTATAATTAGAAAAAAAGTTATGGACATAAATAGGGTCATTTTTTGGTTTTTCATCCATAACTTTCGACTAAATGAACCGATTTTGATGACTTTTTCTTTAATAGATTGAGAGCCGTCTAACTCAGATATCGCACATCAATTTGACTACATTTGTTTTTTAGAAAAAACGTTACGGGTGAAAATTAAGTATTTTTTTATTTTAATTGGAAAGGCTTAGCTTGATTTTTTTTTGTTGGGAAAATTATTAATAAATATAACAGTAATTGTTTAAAAAGGGTTTGTTGCAACTGTGTTATAATATTAAAAGCAATTAAAGGCAAAGAGTTGGACTGAAGACTTCGCTGACGCAAAAAATTAAATGCAATCAGTTTGATTGCTAAAATCGACTTCAAAATGGAATTTATCATACAAATGATTAAATTTTAGTGCCATTCATTCAAAGAAGGTTTGCCTTTTGATATGGATTTTGTTAAATATAGTATTTATGTAAAAAAAATATTTACACTAAAAAGAATAAAATAAAATGTTTTTTTATAAAAAAATAGAACCGACTTCAAATTATAAATTGCTCTAAAAGGTGTAAAATAAATTAATTCTTTAAACAACATCGATGTGACTTTTAAATACAGTTTTAGAAGTCGGCGCAAAATTAGGAGTCTAATTACCATTACACTATTTGCTAGTTCATATTGGAACTGCTGCTAATTCTGCGAAAATATATATATTTGTAATTGATTCATGATTGCAAAAGATTTTATCTATCCTAATTTTGCACCGACTTCTAAAACTATGTTTGAAAGTCACATCGATGTTGTTTAAAGAATTAATTTATTTTACACCTTTTACCGCAATTTATAATTTGAAGTCGGATCTATTTTTTTTTATAAAAATTATTTTATTTCATAACAACTCTGAATCAGGTTCGAAGAGAGCCCAGACAGTAGGAGGACCATGTTCATTGCTTGTCAATTCATAAATTACGAATTGTTTAAATAATCAGTGTTACTCATAGTAAAGAAACACTTATGACAAAATTGCAGTTCACTAACATTTTTACATGGTAATAATAAATACAGATGTAACATTGTAGGCCTTACAAATAAAAATATCAAGGTCACACACTATTACACATTAAAAATCATAGCACTTCGTCTCATAATTGCTTGAAAAAAAAAATTAAGTAACACTCATGACGATGAATAAAAATATTCACCTTTGCATTAACTTTGCTAGTTAATATTTTTCATTATTTTACTAAGCTTCCACAAAATACACGAGAGGGGGAATGTCATGATAAATACCAACAGTTAGCAGATGGTGGTGCTACCTAGGTGGCACATAGTCAAAACTTGACATCTTTGATTCAGTTCTAGGATAAACCAATGCGTGCAATATTTGTTTGAAAAAACGTTTATTTTCAATTTTTTCAAGCCAAAAATGGTATTAGATGAATCACTGCATAATGTATAACATTAATTTATTTGTACGAATACAGTAAAATCCCGTAATACCGCGCCTCAGTATACCGCAGAATCGGATATACCGCGGTGACTATCACGTACCCCGACGTTTAAAGTGTGTGTCTGTCTGGGTCCTGCGAAGGGCCAATACCGTTCGGCGGATTTTCATGAAATTTGGCACGAAATTAATTTGGAACATGGGGGTGTGCACCTCGGAGAGTTTTTTCTGAAATTCAAATTTGTTCCTTTTTATTTCAATTTATAGCCGAAAATTTCATAAAATAGTCGTTTTCTATGGGACGGAATTATCGCATCCTTTCGAGCTTGATACCGTTGAAAAGCGCGTAAAAAACTGTCTTAGACAGAGTTTTGTTCTCCGTGCTAAGATTCGAAGTCGCTAAATTAATTCCAAAAGAAGTTACAAACGTTTTTCTCTGTAGTTCGAAATTTTTTTTTACCGGTAATTAACTTTAATTTTATTAGCCTACTTTCCCGTAAAAGTAAAAAAAATAATAATAAAGCATGAAAGAAGGATTAATGTATCGTAAAAATATCGTTAGAAATAAAAAAAAATCAAAAATAAATTAAGTAATTAAATAAAAATTGAAAAATAAAAAATTTGAAAGTAGGGTTTTGAGATGGGGAAAAAGTGTCTGTCGGTCTGTCGGTCTGTCTGTCGGTCTGTCGGTCTGTCCCCCCCTAATAACTTTTGAACGAATTGTCCGATTCGAAAAATTCTTTTTGCATTCGAAAGATCTCGGTGAGGACATCTAATTTCCATATTTTATTTTTTGATTTGAATAATGTTTTGTTCACTTTTGAACAGTTCAAAAAATTTTAACAATGAAGCAAATTATGTAAACTCTGGGTACAAGATCCAAGTTCCAATGGACAAGCTCACTGGAAGAAGTTCTTGGCGTGAAATATTGATTTCAACAATTTTTGTCCAATTTTTGAACAGTTCAAAAAAAAATTAACATAGTGCCTACGGGGAAATTTCAATCCTATATAAATCCTGATCTAACGGGCCGATTTGCTTGGAACAAACTTTATCAGAAAGCTCTTATGACGTAGAACATGTACAGATAAAAAGTTCATCCAGAACTAACGAGCCTATTTTCTTATGAAATTTTTTGATCGGGATTTTTAAGAATATTTTTGAATTAATGAAAGATTAAATGAATAAACAAAATAATGAATGAATAAATGAGTGAATAATTACAGGAATGACTGAATAAATGAATAATTGAACGAATCTGTATTAACCGTTGCAAAAGGCATATTTGAAGCAATTAAGAACTAAAGCTAAACGAGAAAGAGAGAGAGATAGCTAGGTTATAAATTTGAAGCTGGTGTATACGGGAAAGTAGGCTCGTATAGTTCTAGACGGAACTTCTTGTTTGAATTGTTACCATGCCGACTGGCTTATGATCCTTTTCTTTTTTTAACGAATTAATATTTATTTCTTGAGGTTTTTATCATTTTGTCGAGCAGCTGATTCTTAATTAATTAATTTTTTTATTTATTAGCCTACTTTCCCTTAAAAGTAAAAAAAAATAATAATAAAGCATGAAAGAAGGCTTAATGTATCATGAAAATATCGTTAGAAATCAAGAAAAGTCAAAAATAAGTTAAGTAATTAAATAAAGATTGAAAAATGAAAAATTTGAAAGTAGGGTTTTGAGATGGGGAAAAAGTGTGTCTGTCGGTCTGTCCCCCCTAATAACTTTTGAACGAATTGTCCGATTGGAAAAATTATTTTTGCATTCCAAAGATCTCGGCGAGGACATTTCATTTCCATATTTCACTTTTTGATTTGAACAATTTTTTGTTCACTTTTGAACAGTTCAAAAAATTTTAACATTAGCACCTATGGGTGAAAATGAAGCAAATTATGTAAACTCTGGGTACAAGATCCAAGTTCCCATGAACAAGCTCACCGGAAGAAGTTCTTGGCGTGAAATATTGATTTGAACAATTTTTGTTCATTTTTGAACAGTTCAAAAAAAATTAACATACCGCCTACGGGGAAATTTCAATCCTATATAATTCCTGATCTAACAGACCGATTTGCTTGGAACAAACTTTATCGGAAAGCTCTTATGGCGTAGAATATGTACTAATAGAAAGTTCATCCAGAACTAACGAGCCTATTTTCCTATGAAATTTTTTTATTGGGATTTTCAAGAATATTTTTGAATTAATGAATGATTAAATGAATAAGCAAAAGAAAGAATGAATAAATGAGTGAATAAATACATGAATGACTTAATAAATGAATGATTGAATCAATATGTATTAACCGTTGAAAAAGGTATATTTGAAGCAATTAAGAACTAAAGCTAGACGAGAAAGACAGAGAGATAGATAGCTAAATTATAAATTTGAATTCGGTGCATACGGGAAAGTAGGCTCGTATAGTTCTAGACGGAACTTCTTGTTTATTTTGAATTTTGTTTATTCTTTTTTTAAACGAATTAACATATTGCATAAGGGTTTTTTTTAAAGAAATGTTATTCTTTATAGCAATTTTTGCTATTCCAACTTATTGTTACTATTTATATTTTTATTTATTTATTTTTTCTCCAGTGAATTAGCAAACATGTTATTTGCCTATTTGGGCTCAGATAACAGGTTTTTCCGCTTTCAAAGGTTTTTTTGCTGCTGTTAGTTTCTGCAAGCTGCAAAATTTCGTGTTTCTGTTTTGCTGTCAATGAATAATAGATAAAAACTAATTATACTAAAAATGTATTAATTAAAACTAGTCTAATGGATTACAATCGTCCTTTTTGTGTGGGTACTTGAACTAAACAAACAAAATGCAATCTTTTAAATGTTTTCTTTTTCGTTTTGTTTCGTTTCTTACTTTCGTTTTTCTATTTTTTATTGTGTGTTTTGTAAAAAAAAATGCTTAAATGGGTAGGATCGCTGGTTGATTGCCATGGGCGACTAACTTTTAATGATGTGGAATGCATTTTAATAAAAAAAACATAATTTACACTTTAAAAAGTTATAGCTATATACACAATGGCGAATCGACTGGTCTTTTTATTTTTTAACACGGGCATAGCCGTGCGGGTACCGCTAGTCTCTACTAATAATAAAGCAGCAGGTATGTGTGTGTGTCTGTGTGTCTGTGTCCGGCGTAGGGCCAAGACCGTTCGGCGGATTTTTATGAAATTTGGCACGAAATTAGTTCGGAACATATGGGTGTGCACCTCGGAAAGTTTTTTTCTGAAATTCGAATTTGTTCTTTTTTTATTCCAATTTTTATCCGAAAATTAAATAAAATGGTGCTTTTCCATCTGAAGAAACTGTCGCATCCTTTCGAGCTTGATACCGTTGAAACGCGCGGAAAAAACTATCCCAGAAAGAGTTTTGCTCTACGTACTAAAATTTGAAGCCTCTAAATTCACTAGAAAAGAAGTTAAAAGCGTTTTTCTCTGTAGTTCGAAATTATTTTTTCATGGTACTTAACTTTAATTTTATTTGAATTGTTACCATGCCGACTAACTTATGATCCTTTTCTTTTTTAACGAATTAAAATTTATTTCTTGCGGTTTTTATCATTTTGAGGAGCAGCCAATTTTTAATTTCTTTCTTTCTTTCTTTCTTTTTTTTTTTTTGGATTTTGATTCTTCTTCTTTTTTAAACGAAATAAAATACTGCGCAGGGGTTTTTTTTTAAAGAAATGTTATCCCTTTATAGCGATTTTTGTTATTCCAACGTATTATTACTATTTATATTTTCATTTATTTTATTTTTTTTCTCCACTGAATTAGCACAGCATAAATGTTATTTTCCTGTTTGAGCTCGGATGGAAGGATTTTTTTCCGCTTTCAAATCTTTGCTTGCTGCTGTTTGTTTCTGAAAGCTACAAAATTTCATCTTTCCCTTTTTAATGTCAATGGATAATAGATAAAAATTAATTGTACTAAAAATGTATTAATTAAAGCTATTCAAATGGATTAATATCGTCCTTTTTGTGTGGGTACTTGAACTAAACAAACAAAATGCGTTTTCTCTTAAATATTTTCTTTTTCGTTTCTTTTTTTTTTGTCCTCTTTTATTGTATGTATTTTGTAAAAATAAATGCTTAAACGTGTAGGATCGCTGGTTAATTTCCGTGGGCGGATAATTTTTAATTATGTGAAATGCTATACATTTTAATAAAAAAACATAATTTTGCACACAAAAAAGTTACCGCTATGTACACAATGGCGAACCGACTGGTCTTTTCATTTTTTAACACGGGCATAGCCATGCGGGCACCACTAGTTGAAAATAAAGCCAGCCCGAGCTCACAAATATTCTAGCCAAAGAGCACCCATCCTCCCACCAGACACACTAATAGATAAAGCCCTATTGTGATAGGCATGATGTACACCTTTTTCATGTTTTTTCTGTATTTCAAACTAGAACATATAGCTTGGTCTCAAAATCGGGTGCAATCGCCCTGACTTGTTTCTCTTGACATGGACGGAGCTCAATCTGTCAGGGACTGTTCAGTTCAATGCTTAACGCTATTCCATTTTCAGATGTCTAGTTATGTGTGTGTAACTTCTTTTTATAGCGCTATCAACTTTTGTATTCCAAATTGTTTAGCATTCCTGAAAAGTAAACATATCCCTCAGTGAAAAGTGTGTACTTCCCCTTCGAAATCTAATTTTTCCCCCCTTAACGAACTCTCTCCCTTCACATTTCCACGATAACATTTTTAAGCACCTTTTTTCTCGGAACACCGTTATTTTATAACCTATCGCTCGATAGACTGATTGCGCAGCTGAGATGTGTGCTTCTCACACAGCAATTACAGTGAATAAAATGGCAGCAAAGAAGAAACGAAAAAAATTATATTATAGGGGGAAGAAAAGTTACGAGTAATTGATAAAGTTAAAAATGATGCAACGAAAGCGAGTATTACTTCGTGAATATGGTTCCACGGTATAGTTTCACTATACCGCGGTTATGTTATAACGCGGGTACCAAATATGTCCCCCGACACCCGCGTTCACTGTAGTTTGCATATTGAAAAATATATAAAGTTGTTATTGAAAAAGCAAACTATAGGCTGCAACAATCCCCATTTACCCTACTATTCCTATTTTTATTAAAGGTCTAATCATTCTTGAGGTGTTTAAAATTTAAAAACATCCTATTTAAAATATTTACATAAGTAGGATAATTAATATATAGAGAGCACGCAGGGAAGAAAGGCGAAATGTCAATATGTTCAGTGTTTGAGAAAATCACATTTGAAACCAGAATCATTCGGTTTTCTTCATTTTATAGTAAATATTTGGGTGATTTTTTTCACCTTGATCCTTTTCCTTTCTTACATGTTTAAATAGAGCAACAAATTCTACTCTACAAATACTCGGTGTTGCCGTATTAAACTCAACTCAAACAGAAATTGACATTTTGCCTTCTTACGTGCACTCTTCATATGCTCTGTTTTAGTGTAGAGAAAAATTATTAACAGACCTAGAATAGCACATAAGTCAACTTTTTGATAACGAATCATATGCATAATTCATATTCATCAAGATCATCTAATGTGTATTATTAATCGATTTGACAGGGACGTTCTACTCTCACTAATAAGTATATACTGAAATATTTTTCAAATTACAAAAATGACCCAGCAAAAATAAAAATGGAAAGTATGACCAAAAATCTAAAATATTAAATACTCAATTGGAATCCAAGTGCTTCGAAGTCAAAAGTTATTCAGCGGAAGAATATTGATGTGAGTGGGAAAAATAATATCTAACTAAAATACGTGAATGTACTATTCATTGCAAATTACGGTCAATGGAGACAATTCATCGCATCACGTGATAACGGTGATCGCTGATTTGTTCACCAAATTTTTAATTGAGTTCTACGTGGAGTTCACGAAGCAAAATTAGCTATCTTAAAATTAGACTATTTTCATTGTTTTTTCTGATTATAAACCAAGTAATTTACCTTTAATTTAATTATATAAAAGAAATTTATTAATTATTACAATAGTTATAGTGTTTTATTTAGTGTTAATTTTATATAACGTAGAACTTTATTTAGTCCTAGTTTTTAATAACGTAGAATTTTATTTAGGCCCAGTTTTAATTATATTCTCGAAGAACTCGAAGTAAAGCGATACTACAGCTTCCTTTGCTTACATCGCTATCACGTGACCTACGACGGTGTATGAATTGCCTCCATTATAGCTGAATTTTTCAGTGCATACAACCGACTTAAAAGTGATAATTTCTGTTTAACTTTGAATTATCATTGTAGGTAATTGGTAATAATTAAAAGAACAAATTCTCAAGATTAGGGGGAAAATATTCACACATAAATTGTTTTACAGAATAACAAATTTTAAATGATCAGCAGGTACGAAGAATCAGTTTCATACACGAGTTGTATTGCGTTATGTTGAATTTGTAACATTAATGCTGCAGGAACGATTCAGTGCGATTTATAATGGGGTAATTTCTGCCGACCATAATATTAAATTACGTCATTTGTAACGATCAGAACCCTGGTGTAGACTGACACTGAATAGTTAATCGATTATTGAAATACTCTGAATTCAATTTAATAAATGATTGTTATCTCTTGTAATCATTTGATTTTGACACTTGGAGACTTTGTAAACTCTACTTTAGAGACAAAAGCTTGTGTAACTCATCATTCTTCGTTACAGTTGCATATTAAATTTTAATATGTTTCGTTAAATAATGCGTCATTTCGCATGGCATAATTTACTATCAGTTCACGGAGTTGAATATCTTGAGCTAATTGTTTAGCAATTTACTTCATTCTTTAACAGTACAGATAATTAATAAAATTTATGATACACTCTTATGAAAATGCATCATTCAGACTGCAGCAGTTTATTAACATTTGTTACTTTCCTTCGCTGGAATCAAAGGGCTGTTTGAGAAAGCTCAAAAGGTGTTCGTACTCTTCATATAAAAATTAATAATAGTTTCAGTATTAAAAATAAAAAAATATGCTTTTAAAACTTTAAAACTGTTTAACTACAGCTAGACTTTATTTTGAATATTGTCTTATTTGGTTAAAATTTTCAACACAAAGAATTGACGTTTCATCGTGTAAGACATCTTATGCGTAAAATCTACAGCCATCATTTAGGCAATTTTTAGCTCAAAAATTGGTCAGTACTACCTGAAGTTTCACTGGTATTTCTATGAAACGTAACGTGAGCTATTTTAATACAGAGTATATTTCTTGATGACTATAATAAATGTAGGAAATAAATATCCCCCAACAAAAAACTGCTGTTTTAACCAATTCTAAAATGTGCATTAACCCCCTGGAAGGAAAAATAAAGAAATAAGCATCCACAAATCAATATCCAGAACAATTGGCAGGTTTTGCTTTTTCAAAATGTGAAAGCTACTATTTTGAGAGAAATTTGTGCAACTTTTCCAAAATGTAAAAGTTGCACAAATTAAATCAACGTTTCTAATTCGTTCCAGACAAGGGGAATTCAGCGCCCTTCTTTCTGCAATGAATAAATATCAATTTAAGTTAATTTTCGAGTATCAATATGCGACAATGACGCTATTACTCGAATTCTATTTTGGTACACGAACGGAATTCAGAGTAACGTGTTCCTCTTCGTAATCAGCTACTCAGTATGCAAATAAGCGGTGACATAAGCATTCCGTTGAGGATCGAAAGATTTCAAAATTTCAGTAGCCATAACTTGTTGTTCAAACAATGATGTCACACCGGAGAGCCTAGCCATATTGAAATTTGTCAACAAGAGACAGGTTACTAAGTTCGCGCTGAATACAAGGATAGAGTTAAACAATTTCTGGAGCAGAAGGAAATTGATAAATTAAATGAGTCTCAATAGGAATTTTGTTATTCTTTAGTTTTTATTTTATATTGTTATTATTTCATTATTTATTATTTAGTTATTTTATTAATATTATTGTCATTATTTTGACTTTGTTAATATTAATACCATTCCGCATATGCATTCCTTGTGAAATCAGCTAAAATGTATAACTAGAACCCAAATTTTAAGACTTGAAATCTCCACAAATACCCTTCTTATATATAAATAAATACCTCTTTTTAAAAATTTTGAACTGTCAACAAAATTACTCTTTTAAAATATCAAAAAATGATCTAAATTCTAGCAAAAAAAAAAAAAAAGATTGCATGAAGCGCACTGAAAAGAACTACATTTCATGTTAAAATTATCAAAAATCTCAGAAATTCCCTTAATAAGAGACAAAGCTACAAAAATGCAAGAATTGCAAAAGTCATCAGAATTCGGATTTTAGTTTTCACTTATTGCATTTAAAAATATTTAGAAAACGTATGTTTTAAATTCTACGAAGCTATTAGCGAAATATTTGGTGAACGGTGAAAGTAGGGAGATAAAGAAGAAGTTATTTTAAAAATTTTCATAGGAGCCATTCAGCAAAAAATAGATTTTTTTTTCTTTCCATATGAATTTATTTATACGGAACGAAATATTTTCTGTAAATTATTTTCTATTCGAAGAGTATTCTATTTCAACCTTAACCAATTAAAAACTTCACGTAAAAAAAGATTATTAATATAAAAAAGATTTCTCGAAACAGAAGTTATTCTCTTTAATCAAATTTTTAAACGAATTTCTCCAATGCATCCCACACGTTTTTGATCTGATAGCTTTTAATTCTTTGAAATTACTGCCCACCATATGAATCGCGAGAATTTTATCTTATCAACATATTTTCCGTCGAAAGAAGACATTAATAGGCTGTTTGACTTTTAAAAAGTAGAAATTATTTGATGCTTTTATGATCAAATCTCATTTTCTCATAAAAGTTAATATTATTTGCAACTGAACAGATCAACTTTCTGAGAAAAAGAAAAGCAGCCAGGTGACTTGTCGGTAGTGATCTTGTAGAATTTCGTCTTTTAAGGGAGGAAATACGTGTAAAGGTCTCAAAAATTTTTTAAAAAATTCCTTCAGAAATCGATTTTGCAACTATTTAATAATATACCCTGAAAATTTCAAAGTAAAATTCCAAGTCGTTTAAAAGTTATAAGCATTTGAGCGAGCGCCCTTTTTGGAGCAGTTGAGCAGGTAGTCCCTCATGAATGACCTAAAGGGCATTAGAGAACGTTAGCAGATGTCCTTTTATTTTTTTTTAACAATTGAATCCTCGGATAGAAATTTCTATAAGTATTAGTATCTATCAGTATAAAAAAAATTATTCATTACTGCCTTAAATTTACCTTCAATACCACTCTTTATTTATTTTTTTTCAAACGCGTTTTTCTCGAAACTACTTTTTTCAAATATGCGTACACTCTAGTTCGCAGAGTTTTTGATCAATCCTTATCAAATTTAGCACCCATTTTCTTTATATATACACGCTTTAGTTGAAGTATAATCATAAACATATCTTTATTTTTACTTATTTTATTGTAAAAAAGGAACAAAAAACAGTTAAATATCGCCCTTAATTTTCCCATTCTAAAGGAAAAAAATAGAAATTTTCAATTTTTTGTGATGATTTTAGTTCAACTAGAAGAGACACGTATAAAAAAAATAGATTTAAAAAAAAATTGATTTCAGATAAAAATTGTGACCTCCAGGATGTACGCAAACTGCCGAGCCGGGTGGCGACTTATAGTGTGCAGCAGCCGATATCTCCGTGATTTTTCAAGACAAATGTTTGAAAATTTCAGTAAATGTTTTCCATATATCTATTAAATAACTTCAAAATATCAATAAAATATTTTTATTCTTTATACGTTAAAAAAAATAATGAAAATTGCTCTTAATACGCCGTTTTACACGTATTTGCCCCTTTAAAAGAGATAAACAATTAACTATAGCTGTAAATTCCAAGAAATTACAATTTGAACACTGCTGAAAATAAATATACCATTTACCATGCAGCTTATTAAATAATTGTAATGTTTTGCCGAAGACTCTGAAAAGCTGTGATCAAAACTTATTTTTATAAGTAGTATACAGTGTATGTGAACATAGACATATTGACGAAGTCGAAAAAGATGCTACCGAGCTCTGAGTAGATGAAATGATTAATGCATCGACTGCACATTGTTCCAATCGAAGATAATTCGTCGAAGTATTTTCCACTCTTTTGAAAGAAATCAAGATGTTATCAAGAATTATTGCAGAACAATAATATAGTACTATGCAGTACCGTATTTACAGAAATGATGGGGGAGGGTAAAAAAATGTTTTATCCGTACCTCCCCCCCCCCCCCTCCCGCCGCTCTCCCTCCTGAAAAAAAAGAAAGAAGGGAAGGAATTGAAAGCATTTCATTCAAAAAAATGAGCTATTTCTATTTTTTTTTATTACATGTTTCAAGCATTTCTTATGAATTACGTTTATAATTGATACGACAGGGTATGTACTGGTTTCCAAACGAGTATCGAAATTCAAAAATTGGTCATTAAAAAATCAACCGCACTGAATTTTTTTCGCGCAGAATCTAATCCGTTTTCTCTTTTCCAACAGCGATGTTTTTAATTCATGAGATAGGCGTCCGTACGTAAATATCGCCCTGAGACCTTTTTCGTGCATGCCTGCTTCTACTTAATTACAGACGTCTTTCTCTGTATTGCGTAGAGTAAAACGTTTTAATGTGATACTGTGTTCAAAACGCGATCAAATTTGCCGTTTTATTTTTTAGATGCAGAACATCGGCAGCGTCCATGTCACATGATTATGCGGCATGTTAAAGATCCCGTGAGTATCTGATTGGCTTGCATACTCTTAGCTAAATTAAATTCCTAGTGCCGTTTCGCATCGTTAGAACCCAGTTGCCGCCATCTAGGGGGAAACTGGGCGCTCCAAAATTATCGAGTGGAATGTCATCCGCCGTAGTGGTGACATATGAAATAATGGTTGCGTCCCTGGGGAATGCACTGGTCCAGAAAATGGTAAGGAACCACCGTGCAGCCCCATTAAACATATGAAACAAATTTCATTTTCATTAGAAAGTAGCCTGCTAAGAGATATTGATATTTCCAGTATAATAAAATAGTTCGCGTCAAAGAAGCTCAGAAAAAATTGATTCAAAAGATTTTATTATAATTGCAGTTTTTAACACTATCTTTACAGTAATAAAAACATTACTTTAAATTTAATAAAACGAGTACTGATGTGTTTAAGTATTTAAAAGAATAATTGAGTATAATTCGAAACTTAGAGAACAGCCCATTTTAACTGCCCAGGGCAGTTTCAAACATAAATACGCCCCTTATACTATGTTTTCGTTACGTTCCTAAGTGTTGCTTCTGAGCTCCAGGGGCAAAACGAACGGTGAACATAATACGAAGCGAGCTACAATTCATCTAAAAATAAAGAATTACATTTCGGAACTACCGTCTTGATCATTCATGCTATCTCGCACCGTTATCTAATGGTGTGAGAAATGGTGGCCGTTCTGGTGAAGGTTAACGACTCCAGTGTATGAAATCATCATTCATAGTGTTAAATTTAGGGCGTGAAATGGACAATTATATCAGTTGGCGTCACCCTATGCAGTACTCTTTAACCAAAGGCTGTATCAATATCATAAAATGAAAGAAGGCGTGTAAGATATGCTTAAGATACTGCTCTTTTGAACTCAGAAAATCAAAATTAAAGCTTTCTCTTCTGTTGACACATCTGTTATTCGACTCGGATCCTTTATCTATATCTGGGTATATGTTCAGGTATTCAGGATGTTTCTCTTTTCTTTCTTTTTTTTTAAATAAGCATATATATGTGAGAGTTATAATAATTTCGATACATTTTTTTATTGTTCTTTTCTTAGACTTAGTAAAATCAAATTCCGTTGGGAGCTTTTAACATAGCTTTCTCTAAACCTGAACCTATTGGGTCCTTTTTACGGGTATACTCTGAAACACGAACTAAAACTTTTCTCTGAGTTCTGATTGGCTAAGAGATCCCAAGAAGGGACTCGAAAACTGATACTAAGCGTCACTTGGAGAGCTTCTGTATGAAGTATAGCCCGCACCAAACTGTGCTCCTACGAAATGTTCCCTACGGGGACTACATTTGTAAATATTCTCTGCATTTGTAAATATTCTAATCATCTGTATTCATCTCTTTTAACATTGTACATAGCATCCTTGTAAATAGATCATGAATCAAAAATAGAAAGGAAAAAAAATATGAATGCTGTTGCGTACATTCAAGACACTTCGCCCGACTGTTGATACGTAACACACACACACACACATATGACTTGCCTTTCGTTTCTAATTTTTTTTCTATTTTCTATAAGAATATTCTCAACTATGCATATTAAACTGATTAAGCTGTATAGAAAACTACTAATAAATTTAAAAAGCATTTCTTAGTATCGAATTTGACGTCAACAAGAATACTTGTTTTGCATGTTTTTAGTACAAATCATAAAATGCTGAAACTGATTTATTTTGTTTGAAAATGTGAGCGTTAAAATGGCTTATTTTGGTCAAGTTCGTAGAGGTTCATAGATTTTATTTTAAGTAAAAATAAAGAAAGAAAGAAAAAAAAAGAAATAATAGATAGTAATAATAACTCATCGTGCTATCATTATTTTTAAAATGTTTGACGAAATGAAATAAAGGTATGAGTTTCAAATATTTTTACCGCTCATGAAACTGTTTTAAAGCATGGTCATGAAAGAAGTAATTTGAGTTTTAAAAAAATATCGAGTTATCAGGAATGTGAAAGAAAAACTTAAAATAAAAGACACAAAATTGTATTGAAAAGTAAAAAAAGTGACGGAGAACAAGTTTTTTTCTAAATAACTGCCAAAAAAATCGTATTTATTCAAACGTATTTATTCAAAAATGCTTACTAAAACATTCTTGCGAATACTTTCCTAGGTATTCATGAGTGGTTAACGCTGACACTTAGTGCACAACCATTGATATTATTTTATATAAATCTTGAGAATTGCATCCTAATTTTAATTTTCATTAACCCTTTATCTACCGCATTATGATCTGCAGTAATTTTTTTACAGGAATAGTTTGTCTAGGTATTTACACTGAAAATTAAGAGATTTACATAAATAAAATACTCAGTCTATAAGTATTTATTTTTTTACAGCTAATAAGTGCCACAGAGTATTTACCCTGTGAAATTAATTACATACACTTTTTAAGCAAAATAGTTCGTCAAATAGCTTTCTAAGTTCTTAACTAACACATTAAAAAAATCAGTGACTTGATTCTTGAATTTTACTGCTTTTCTGGAGCGAAACTCTGAGGGGGCAATCTGAACAAAATGGAAGTTCAAAGCACAGCATAGGTTTCAAAACTATCTATGTTCCTTTCCTCGCTAAAATATTCTTTATAGAACCCTTGCTGATATGTATCCTGAAAAAGGGGAATGTGAAGACGGTCCCGGCAAAGTACCACCAGAATATTGGTAAAAATGGTTGCTGGGATGGAATTTATAGGGAATGGTACTTATAAGTACCGTCCGTAGATAAAGGGTTAAACTGCATTGTGAATTATGTGTTGTCAAATAAACGCCTGTTCGGATAGCTTCAAATAAGTTTTTTTGTAAAACAAGTATCAAATTTCGCCCATTACTAAACGTTACCTTTTTTTTTTCAAATTTTTTAGATCGTGTATCCAAAATTTTAATTTGTTGAAGAAAATTTTTTAAAAGTTCAAATATTTCGTTTCTTTATGGTGTACACGAAATGTTTTCAGTCTTTAAGAATAAAAAGGTAACACCTACTTGTTATTAAATTGCAGTAAGTTAACGCACTATATACTTAGGAACCAACTCATATGCCTCTCCGAGTATGGGGCACTTCTATTTAAGGGCAAATGAGTACTCCCCTTAGTGTCCCTTATTGGTAAACTCTACTGGTTAAAATTATCATAAGTATGAGCAATATGGTGGAAGTATTTAATATTTACAATAAAGAGTGAAAATTACCAAGTCTTTAAATATAACAATTGAAAAGAACCAAGAGTCACTGATATTTTTAAATTTAAGAGCATGTCTATATTTACGTGATACTATATGTTCGGTCCCATCATTAAGTTAAAATATATCCGGTCAGCCAACGCAGATCCTTTGTGTTAGCGTGATCGCTGAGCATTAGGCAACTTTTGGAAATCGGATACATCCCGTTTGCTTCAAACTTTCGTAGAAAAGCATCTGGTTTCAAATCATTAAGATTTATATCGGATAAACTCTATCTTAAATAACGGTTTCCAGGAAAAAAATTACGTCATGTTTATTTTTGTCAGAACAAAAGTTCGAACACACTGCAGTTGAATACACCCTGTAAGTTGAAAGAAAAATAACGCCAGTTATTGGCAAAACTCATTCCATGAGAAACAATACGTTTTTTGCTATTACACTTACCTCATAAGCGAATAGGGGCGAACAACTGGGGTCACTGAAGTCTTTCTTTCTAATGGGACTGCGTATGGTCACTAACCTTTGCAGACCTAGTGCATTCCCCGGAAATCGGCATCCATTCTTTCAAGTAGCCAATACTATCGGCGGATGCCATTACCACTTTGAGAATTCTGACGCTAAGTTTCTCCCTAGATGGTCACACCTAGCTCTGAATGATGCGACACTACCCTTTGAAGGTTAGGGAAATGAGCAGTTTTCGTTTACTTAATTAGCGCAGTATTACGAGTAGACGGTAGTCGAAAGTGGGAGCTGTTTTCTCCCATCGTTCTTCCGAAACTGTCACCCTTCTCTGGCGATGCAGTAGATAGCTCGCCTCACGCGTTTAAAAAATTTCTTAAAGTATTTGTAGTACATAAATAACAGTTTTACGTACTTTAAATAAATAATAAATAAATGATAGTAATTAATACATGATAATTATTAAATAGCAAAATAATTAATAAATGGTAATCATTAAAAAGCAGAATAATTAATGAATGATAATTATTAAATAGTAAATTATAAATGATTATAATCAATTATATAAATAATAATAGTTAATTACAAATATCAGATGCAGAATAATAACGGCGAACGAGCTCAGATCGTCAGCGCGCATTGGGGAAAAATTTCCCTACGCGATTAGTACTCGTTTCTAACCATTTCGGTCGAAATCTTAGCTCGTTTGCGAGCATTACGAAGCACGATTCGATTGCCATCAATCGTTCATAACCATCAAAGGCTTAATTTAACCGAGAGTAACTAAGCCAAACGGATACTCAAGGGATCATGCCGCATAGTCATACGACATGGGCGCTGACGATTTTCTGCATCTTGAAAATCTACCGATGTGGGCCAGGTATGATCCTGCGAACTTAAGCGTACGAGGACAGTGCTTTACCACTATGCCACCCGGCCGGCGCATCACTGAAGTTCACTTGCTTTAGCAGCGACTGAGGGGTTTCTTTTAATTCTGCATGTTATGAAGTTGCTATTTGTATTCGATGCACACATGGAATTATTTTTTCGGAGCCTCATAAGGGTTAGAAGGTGGTTCTTTTTGTTAAAAGTGTAAATTACGAAAACAATGTAGTAGGAACTGAGTGCTCAGACCCAAGTAAAGTTTGGGATGATCTTAAAGGGTCATAAATGAACTTATTTATGAATCAGTGAACTATTCTTTCTGTATTACAGTAGCAAAAAATTAAATGGTCTTGAAGAAAGTAATTAGGCTTAAGGTTCAAGATGAAACCAAGATCAAGACACAAGTTAAAACATTCTACAGAACGAAATATTTTCTTACTGCTTTAAAACATGACATTTTTATTGTTTTTACAAGGAATTTTTTGAGCTATATATATATATATATATATATTTGTAGGATTTTTGTTGGCTTCTAGGGGCTTTTTCAAAAATAAACCACAATGAGAGATATAAAATTGAATCTATTTACACCTAACCTATTTACGGATAATTATTAACAAATTTTCAACAGAGATTTTTATAACACTCAGGCATACACAATGATCGCATGTGCACGCAGGACCAGGTCTGCAGGCTTTTATCCTTTTTCTGCCCGAGGGCGCTGCTGTTGATCTCGTAAAACACATTGGATTCTACGTATATATATATTTGTTATGTAACATACATATAACTTGCGTTCAGTATTTTTCAATACACACACACACACACAGTATTTAACGCTAAGGATTTCTTTTCATAATAATACTACGCTTTAAACAAGCAATTCAAGGTAAACATAAGTGCAAAAATTAAATAGATCTGTACATGGATATGTATTTTTTGAAATGAAAATTTGATTTTTGCGTTGTATCAAAGTTACTTTGTTTTTATAATTTGATTAATACTTACGACATCCTATGACATTGTTACCTTTTAAGTATGTTACAACCCTAACTAAAAACAATTTCCCCTCAATTTATTTTTGGATATTAATTTGTAACTTATAATATGTTTAAGGTCGGATACGTGTAGTATGTATAATTTAAAACAGTAATAAGTTCCTTGAAATTTTCTTTCGCCGTTTTCATTTATTTATGCTATCTTTTCTTCCCTGCAAGCAGTTTTCTTTTTCAGCTTTTCAAATGAAAATGTTAAGAATACCACTGATTCCATAACTTTTAAGTAATTCGATTCTGTTATGATATATATTTTATTGAAGGAAACGGTTTCAGAGAAACCTCACCCAAGCACATGCCAATAAGTTTCTGTACTTCATATTATTCCCACGCCACTGAAAATGACAGCATTATGACAACCGTCCGGTTACTCCCTCTAGTGATTTATAGATATAATATGGAAGTATTCGTTTTTTCCATGAGAAAGAAAGGTTAAATATCGAAAATTTCTGGCTCCGAAATTTGGCTTTCAGCTAAAATAGGTCTCCTTAAACATATCTAGAAGACAGCTGAAAAATGAGATGCATTTATGATCTCAAAAGAGTGCCAAATATAATATTTATCCAAATTATAATTTTACTGAAACATTTCATATCAGTCTCTTGCAACAAAATGGCTCCGAAGTTCTTAAAATTCTGCAACTTAGAAATTTTAATGGCTTCAGAAAAATTCATTCCTTAACATTAAGTAAACCACAAAGCTGGTACTACCGTTGCCATCATAACGAGGCCTGTAGGTAAAAAATAGATTTAAAATATTTTAGACTAACATTTTTCGTCCACGGAAATTGCTGCTCTAACGTCACTCTGACGTAAACCCTAGATATTATTTGAGAGCACACTATTAGGGTGCATTTACACCAAGGGCAATATAGGAGAGGCAACAGCAACAAAAATTTTCAGCGCGTCATTGGGTCTATATAAATTAATAACCACACCCTCCCTAAACATAGTGTCCTTTTTATGGAGACATTAAAAATGATTTTCTTTCAAAAGGCCGTGATTTTAAGTGACGTCATAGCGCAATCAACACATCACAGTCCTCAGGTTGAAAAGTAAATTTTAATGTCTCAATAAAAATGACAATGTTTTTACAGGAGGGTGTGGTTAATAAATTATGTAGAGCCAAAGACACACAATGAAATGTTTTCGTGCCGTAACCCGTCAATTGTGTAATTGTTGTGAATGCACAGTGAATATTCCAAGCTAGGTTGAGACACATTTTAAAGATAATTTCAAAGCCACCAAAGTGTTGGTAAATAATGATTGTGGCGAAGATTTTCGCTTAACAGCATAACGGGAAAGATTTGTCATGAACTATTGTGGAAACAAAATACATTGTGACTGAAATTGGGAGCAAACGGGCACTCACTCACAACCGTTGTGGCCCGTTTACTCCCAACTTTTTTGTTGTGTGTTGAGCACTTTTCTTTCCTGCACTGATGAGGGAGCTCCATTGTAGCCTCGAAATAGCTATTTGCCTTATTGTTTTAACGATTTGTGCTTTATTTACGTTGTTTATTCCTTGTACTCCTATTTTAGCACAAAGCATTTTTGATCATCTATATATGTAGATATATATTTCACTTAACGTGGACCAATTACGATTAAATTTTGCAGTACGATACAGTATATTTCCATTCATAAATCAATTTTTACTTTCCGATTCTTTAGAGTGTCAACACCTTAATTTTTCTATACCAAGCGATCATTCTCATGTTTATATCTAGCGATCTTTTCTTAAGACTTTCGAATTTTAAAGTGTTTATTGCGAATGAACGACGACCAGTTACGATTGAATTTTGCGGAACGATACGATACTGACATCCTGCAAAAAACAAACTATGATAAAAGGATATTTAAAAATTTATTTAATCTTTAGCAAAAAAAAGGAAACATTATATTTGTATTTATTATCGTAACTTACGGACTTAAACACATTTATTTCTATTTCTTTAAAAGAATTTCCATTCATAACTCAATTTTTAATTTATGATTATTTGGAGTGGCAACACCTTAGTGTCTTCATATCGAGCGTTCATTCTCAAGTTAGATTGTTGAACTTATAACCTGCAGATGTTCTGCGGGATATCAACTAGTTATTCTTATCACACTGTGTTAATATTTTGTTTGAAAATGAAATGCATTTGTAAATTCTAAACAAGGAACTAAAATGTACACTTTCTTGGGAATTCTAGCAAGAATTCTAGAAGAATTCTAGAGGCTTCATCTCAGTACATAAACTACGCTTCTTCAGTTTATTTTCCTTCGAAACTGAATCTACCCAACCTGAAACACTCGATCAGTAACTCCTACACGTGTTTTAAGAGCGTACTTTAATGAACACCTCCGTTTTTCTACAAAAACGTAAAAAAAAACATTGAAAAAAAACATCTCATATCCTTTATTTATTCGTCAGATTTTTACACGCTCTCACTTAATCCTCTAACTGGCATGGAATGACTTTTAGAACAAAGAAAAGACAAAGAAAGAAAAGGATTGATAGAATTTAAGCATATCCATAAAAATGTGTAAAACATTATAAAATAGTACGTCAATGCGACAAATGTAAGAATTGTAGTCGGAAAACTATTCTCTCTCTCATGCACAAAGTGTATTTGAACAAAGATGGCGCTATTTATAGAATCTAGCTACCTGGAAAAACTGAAAATTCCTGATATATTCGAAAAGAACGTTCAGAACATTGTTTTAAAAAGAATCGTTTCAATACTCAAAGAAAAAAGGAGTGGAGAAGTAGACTACAGTTTCTGATTAAACGCTGCAGCGAAGATTGCTGGCATAGGTGTACTGATTTAACATATTGAGGCTTCATTATTTTTACCTCTAAACATTATTTCCGACTCTTTTCTAAACTGTACGAATTCTCCCGAATTTAGAGAAGTTCGATTCGAACGCCCTACACACATACATGCACAAACACATTATATGTATACATATACATATATATGTAAGGCTGGGTCGTCTAGGGGGTGGCCATGTAAGTAAGAGGCTTCATTATTAATACACATTTATTACTGACGAACACACAACACACACTACACAAAAATACAATTAAGAGTTAACATCAACGTGAAGACACTTCCGTCTTCCTTCGTATCCTCGCTTCATCTGCTTGCGCGCTGCCGTGTCACCTACATACATCTCGGTAAGAGTGCGCGGTGATATATAGTTCGGTATATAGTTATAGTTAATTGGTTAATTGTGGCTAATTGTGGGGAAAATCCCACAACCATAAGACTGGGTCGTTTAGGGGGTGGCCATGAAGTTACTAGGCATCTTCACAACCCAAGATTTATTATTCACGAGAGCACACACTACACAAAAATACAATCATCTTTGAACATCGTTTTTAAGACACATCCTTCTTCCGTTGTAGTTGTGGTTGAACTCCGTCTGCTTGCGCGCTGCCTACGCGCTGCCGTGTCACCGCATACATCTCAGTGACAGTGCGCAGTGATATATAGTTCTTAGTTAGTTAAAGATAATTGTGGGGAAAATCCCACACACACACATATAGATATACATATATATGTAGTATATATGTAATTACCTGTTGTTTATATATAAATGCATGGGAATTAGAATGTTTTTCAAAAATCGTTGCCTTTAAACAATGTAACAAAAATTGACATAAAATGCTATTTTTTTTAAGTTTACGAACTTTCCATAAAACTTTACAGTTTATATATTTTTTACAACATCCTGATTCAAACTCCATTCGGCAGAAAACGAAAAGTAAGGGAAGAAGTGTTTGAATTCTACTACAAAAGGTAGAGGGCCGCGTCAACTGAAATGCTTTCAAGTAGAGTGTGAAGGACATTTATGGAAATAGACTTTAGCAGTTGAAGAAAAAAATGTTTTTAAGTTCGAAAACATAAATTTCTCAGTAAAATATATACCCACGTTTTGGAACAGTTCATCTTGTATCATTTGTTGTGTTTCAAATGTTTATTGTTAACAAATTTTATCGTTATTCGAGAATATACATTTGAAAATAAAGTTAAAAGAAAGTGAGACAGTTCGATATCGAACTTGAAAGAAATAAAAGTTGGACAGAAAATACTGGGAAATGGAAGCATTAATGATATTATAGTGATGATATTAATCTATATAAATAAAAATGTAAGTGTTCGTTTGTGCAAGCCGCAAATCTCCGAAAGTACTTGACCGATTGGTTTGAAATTTTGCCAGTTAACAGAGTGATTCAAGCGGATGGTTTATAGACCCGTTAGAAAAAAATCCGACAGGTAGTTCCTTTTTTATTCCAATTTAAGGCAAAATTTCTACATTAATTTCCCATTATGGGGGTGAAAAAAACCTTGCACATATTAATATAATATATCGATCGAAAGCGCTGATTTTTCTGCATAAAATGGAATTTGTTCGAAGTTTCTAAGTTCTCTTTGTTCGAAGTTTCTGGCTTATAACGCCAGTTATAAGCTTTTTAGTTCGATTTCTTAAGGCTTACCTTGATCCAAAAATAATAATTAGCAGTTTCCTCAACACCGGGTAACATAAGCTATGTAAATAAAAATGCAAGTGTTTGTTTGTTCATACAAGGATGAACGTGATCCAGTTTACGATCAAGTTCAGCCTTGGTTCCTAACCTCAAATCTCCGTAAATACTTCGATTGCTTTGAAATTTTATCAGAACATGTGTTTTAATATATCGCTTTTAATTTATTTCAACTTTGATTTAAATATTTCGGTTTTTAATGTTTTATTAAGGAGAATGAGCCACTGCAACTATTGGCAGGGTACAGCTATTTTCATTTTGATTTAATAATTTTTTCTGTTTGTATTGAAGTATTTGTTAGTATTTTTGCACTCGACGATTAAGGGGAACTTTAAAACAAAGACGACCTATTTTGAATAGCAACAGTTTAATTCAGCTATTTTCATTTTGATTTAAAAATTTTTTAACCGACTTCACAAAGGAAGGAGGTTATACACTCATATTGTATGTATGTCGTTTTTTTTTTTTTTGTTTGTCCACTCATGACTTCTTACCGGATGAACCGATTTTCATGAATTTTTTTTAAATCGATCGAGGGTGGTTTCCCATAGGTCCCATACCTTGGTTTGACCATATTCGATAATTAGAAAAAAAAGTAAAGGACTGAAATGTGGTATTTTTTTTGCTTTTTCATCCATAACTTTTGACTAAATGAACCGATTTTGATTATTTTTTCTTTGATCGATAGAGGGTCGTCTAACTCAAATATCGCGGATCAGTTTGACTACATTGACGTTGTGGGTGAAAAATATGTATTTTTTCATTTTAATTGGAAAGGCTAGGCTCGATTTGTCTTTGTTGGGAAAGTTGTTAATAAAAATAAAACTCATTGTTACATTAAAAGCAATTATAACAAGAAATAGACTGAAGGCTTCTCTGAAGAAGAAATTAAAGCCAATCAGTTTGCTTGCTCCAGTGACCCTTTAAAATCGGTTTTAAAACGAAATTTATCTTACAAACGGTTAGTTTTTAGTGTCATTCCCTCAAATGTTTCCCCTTTGATATGTATGTATTAAAAATAGTGTAAATACATTTTTATATAAATACTCTAAAAATAATAAAATAAAATAATTTTTGGAAAAAATTGAACCGACTTCAAACTATAAAATGTGCTGAAAAGTAAAGAATAACATTATTCTTTAAACAACTTCGATACGACTTTTAAATATAATTTTTGAAGTCGGTGCAAAATTATAATGGATTTTGATGCATGATTCCTTTTGTAACTATGAACCAATTACAAATATAAATAGCGTAGAGTTTGCAACAGTTTCAGTGCAAAATAACGCATGATGTAATTATAATTAGACTGTCATAAATTTGCACCGACTTCAAAATTATATTTAAAATTGCTTAAAGAGTAATGTTATTTTTTACTTTTCTGCGCAATTTATAGTTTATAGTCGGTTCTATTTTCTCCAAAAATTATTTTTTTGTTTTTTCCGTTTGTATTGAAGTATTTGTTAGTATTTTTGCACTCAAAGATTAAATGGAACTTTAAAACTGAGATTACTTATTTTGAATGTTAACAGTTTCATTTAGCTATTTTCATTCTGATGTTAAAATTTTGAAGTATTTTTTAATTACTTTTGAACTTGACGATTAAGGGAGCTTTAAAACACAGATTTTTTATTTTGAACGACAATTTTTTAATTTAGAATTTTTGTGTTTGTGTTTCTTCTGTTTGGATAAGGCTTATGTTGGAATTTTTCAATGTGCAAAGCCAGACAATATCAAAATCTTCACCGACAATGGAACAAAAAAAAAAAAAAAAAAAAAAAAAAATTTCCCGCAAGCATTGTGAAAAAAAATAAAGCTCAAGACCAATCAATAAAATTGAGTAGTTTAGATCTTCTCATGTGTACAATTATATATTCCGTGTTATAGAATGGGTAAACCAGGCAATCTATATTTTCAGACAATGAAACAACAAGCATTGTCAAATGAAATATATATGTGCTTTTTCTTGCTTTTCCATCGAACCATACTGAGCCACAGCAACGCGTGGCCGGGTACAGCTAGTGATACTATAAAATATGATTTTCATTCAGGTAAAATGATATTATATCTGAATGAAATGCTGTTTGTAAAATTTATTCTTGTGCCCAATTTTTTCTTGTACTTTTGTGTTTCATTTTGAGTAATTCGAATAGAATGCATTCAAAATACGTTGTAAATACAATGGTTCAATTGTCGGGAAATCATAAAAACAAAGGAGAGACAGTAGCTCGATAGTTTTGATTTTTCTTATTTTTTCACCAATAATTTCGTTGTTACTTTGATACTGAAAAACAAGAGTTAAAAAGTTTCTCTATTCCAAAAAGGCTTTATTGCAGTTACTTTTAAGTCACACTGTAACTGGTGTTTCATTAAAGTACTATTTTACAGAAATAGTTATAACTTTTTTTATTTCGGAATGTATCGAAATGATTTACAAACCATTATATTCTGCAAATAATGAACTAAATTTTGATTATAGTTTCTTTTTCGATAATTCATTTAAAAAATTAAAAAATAGAGATTAAAAATAGTATTTTGAGAACGAAAAATTGAATTTTTCATATTACAATTTTTAGCGGAAGAAAGTAGGGCTCTCCTGTATGATTTTTCCCTGAATTGGTTCCTTATAATAGTTTTGGTTTAGAAATATGACACATATGGAAGCATTACGTCATTTTGGATAATTACCCAAACTTTTAAGACTTAATACCTAAATAAGGACTGAATGAAACTTTATAAAAAGTTATAAGGATAACCTTCTAATAGATATAAATATGAAGCAACAATTTTATTAATAGTATAGATAAGGTTTTTAAAATTTGGATCCTCCGATCGGCTCAAAAATCACACATATGTCCTGTGAACTCAGTAGTTACAATTATTTAAATTATGTACTCTTTTCTAATGATTTTACTAATGAGTAGTATCATTAACAAGTCGACAGGGTGGCGTAGAGGTAAGGCGCAGGTCTCGTACGCACAAGATCGCAGATTCCAACCTGGCCCAAGTCGGTGGATTTTCCTGATGCAGAAAATCGTCTGCGCACATGTCGCATGATTATGCGGCATGTAAAAGATCCCTTGAGTAGACATTTGGCTTGGATGCTCTCAGCTAAATTAAATTCCTAGTGCAGTCTGCATCAATGAGAGCTCAGGTATCACCATCTAGGGGAAACTGAGCATTCAAATTCAGTAATAATGGTATCCGCCGATAGAGGTGCTACGTGAAAGAATGGATGCCGATTTCCGGGGAATGCGCTAGGTTTGCGAAGGTTAGTGACTAAACGCAGCCCCATTAAAAAAAACATTAACATTGCTTTTAGAATGAATTAAGCTATGAATGTGTCGTCGTTATTTTGTTAAACGATCCGTACAATATTTATAACAAAAAAATTTTGCGAAATAGTATATAGGATAAAAATAATCTAAGTGTTCTTCTCTTTTAAGTTGAAAAAAAAAACCCCTCACAATAATGAAATGGCTCTTTTCCACGGAAAACTTCATTCCTTATGGCCGCCACCTGACCATGCGTCATGTTAAGGATCCCTTGAGTATCCGTTTGGCTTGGATACTCTCGGCTAAATAAAATACCTAGTGCAATTCGCATCAAATGAGAGCTCAGGTGCCGCCACCTAGGGGAAACTGAGCGTCCAAATTCTCAGTGGCAGTGGCATCCACCGATAGTGGTGCTACTTGAAAAAATGGATGCCGATTACCGGGGGACGCACTAGGTCTGCAAAGGTTAATGACCATACGCAGCAGTGGTGTAAGCAGAATTTTTTCAAGGATTTCATAATTTTCTGAAACTACTAAAAGGAATTCGAGTATTTAATAAAGCACTATTGTTTCCCTAATTTATACAACTAGACAATTTTGACTTGAGCTCAAGGGGATATGGTTTAACCCCCCCCCCCCCTTGCGTACGCCACTTATACGCAGCCCCATTAGAAATAAAAAAAAAGTATCATTAACAAAGTTATCAAATGTGCGTTCAGGAAGTGATTAAAATAAATGAATTGTCATAATATTATCAGACGTTGCTTGCACTTAAATTGAAAATGATCGTTATTACAAAAAATATAAATGTGTCTTAAAAGGTATAAATTGCAGGTATAAAATCATTTCACTGTCATTAACTTGGCACTCTGCTTGCAACTCAACTTTTTACATTTGAAGCAATTTTTTCTTCCTTTGAACTAGACGAGTGAGAGAGATCGATTTGTTTTTCTTCAGACACATTCCTACAGACATGTTGAGCCAGAAGAAAAAAAAGAAGTGTGCTAGCAAATCGCAAAAGAAACAATAACAATTCCTTAGAGAATAAAAAGGTTTTATCTGCACCTAAAAAATAGGGGTTCTTATTATTGATGCTTAGAAATAAAACGTTTTCTGTTGCTTGCCCACCTGATGCACTATGCGTCAACTCTTCAAGCTTTTGCTATTATATTATATTTAGTGAACACATAGTCTTGACTTTTATTCCAACTCCTTGTCAGGTCAAGAGATATTTTTAGAAATGCAGCATAAAATCGCAAGATAAAATAAAGCATCTTTTCCAGACCGACCCTTAAAATCTACCCCAATTCCAAAATTCTTTCACGAACTTTTTTTTAAGCCACGTGATCGCGCGGGGAAAGAATCGTTGTAAATGACGAAATTTTCTTGACGATTGAAGAATTGTCAAAAACGAGAGCTCTATTTCTGAGAGTGTATAAAACAGTCATTTGGGCTTCAATCTATTTCTTTTTTTGCCAATAAACATGTTACAAACAGAATAAACAAATGTAATAATAAATTTCTGAGACATTTATCGCATAAAGCGTTAAATTTTACTTTGGTGACAAGGAAAGTAATCCAGTGTTCCTGAAAACGTCGTCTAAACAATAAAACGACAAATTATTGAAAAGACTGATTTTTGAAATTATTTTTTTAACCAATAAAAGCAAACATGTATTTGCAACAACGAACAGTAGTTTCATGCATTGAAGTATATTTTAAGAAAAATCGTTGAGTGAAAAGAAAATACAGCTCAACTTCAAACCTATTCCCTTGAGTTTTTTTTTTTTTTTTTTCAATAATTTTTCTTTGTTCAGAGTGAGTTGGAATGCAAGCTTCTGACTTAATATTTATTCCGTTTACAAAAATTATATTAGTTCTTTGCAGCTTGTATGCAGATGGAATGAATATAATTCCCTATTGAATGTTCCTTTCAAAAATATCCCAGAACGAAAAGAATGGAATTCCAGACGGAATGATGAGCGGTGGAAAATTAAAAGCTTCTAATTAGAAGAGCTCGCTAAAACATTCTGAGGTTTTATCAGAGATCTCAACATCATTCAGAGTTCATATTGCTAAAAGAAAAAACGTGGAATACTTTTTATATTATTTTACAAAAGGAATATAAAAACAGGTGAAGAAGACGAAAAATGTGCTGATTGTTTCAAGCATTTATAGTTCGACCACGGAATTTTGACATTTGGACGCTTCTGCGCACGGCAGAAAAGGACGAATCCATTCGAGTTGTAGAGAAGTTCGTTTTTCAGGTGCGTTTATTTAGTACGTGAATCAGAATGCTTGCTTCTCTGTTTCTTGAAAGCTACTAAATTTATAAACTGGCATATAGCATCAGCTCGGAAGAAATCAAGTATGCTAAACGAACTAGAAAGCGAACAAAAACGGCACATTTTTATACCAGCAGTTCTTCCCTTGAATATGAATGGATTCTTCTTGGCACTGTGTCAGTCAGATTGCTTCGATTAATGGCAGAACTGTAAATGTAGCCGCTTGGAAGAGTTGATAAGTACGGCTATATAGTCATGTGTTTGTTTGCCCTCTTTAAAGTGTAAGAGAAACATTTTATATGACTTATTTACTATTAAGAATGTTAAAACATTTCAATGAACATAATAGGGAATTTTACCCATATAATTAGATTCATCAAAGCAATTTCAAAATGATTTGATATCGAACTCGACTGATAGTTCTATACTCGTAATTGGTAGAAAAACTCTCAAACCTTAAATATTACAGCGTATCAGGGAAGTAGAAGAACATGTAGTAGATAATGGCGTAGCTAAAACATAACATATTGCACCCGTTCTTAGAAATAGATTCTGAATAACGATCGAACTTCAGACAATGTGTTTTAAAAAGTATATGAATGCTGAATCAAGCATTTGAAACAGCTTTTAACGCTAGCTTTAATGTTTTCTTAGAACTAAAATTCCAGAGTCGCACTCGTATACTATGCTAAAAAGCATTAAATGTTACTTTCGAAATATATGTTCAAAAACACAGCTAAGATTATGATATTTTGTCCACATACTTTTGGTTAGTAAATAAGTAAATAAGTTAGTAATTTCTCCTCCTTGATATGCTAGAAGTATTTTTAACCTAAGTGTCATATACCAGTGCGTAAACAAAGTGAATTGGGATAAATTTAATGTTAAATTGCATCATCATTTATTTAATGTATTCTTCGAAATGGTTTTATTTATGTAACCTCTAACAACGCATAAAAATCATCATGTAACCACTTTTTATCGCCCAGATACATTCCAACATTTAAACAGGAACTATTTTCTAACTGACTCTCCCCCCCTCCCCCCCCCACACACACACACACATACACCAAGGAGGACGGTTATCAGTTCATAATGTATGTTTTTTTTTTGCTTGTTTGTTCATCGACTTCGCACGCTGATGAACCAATTTTGATGAATATGTTTTTTTAATCAATTTTTCGAGGGTGGTCTTCCGTAGGTCCCGTACCTTCGTTTGCCCACATTTCGATAATTAAACAAAATGCATAAATGTAATTTTTATTTTTTCATCCAAACTTTCGACTGGATGAACCAATTTTGATGATTTTTCCTTCAATTAATAGAGGGTCGATTAACTTAAATATCGCACATCGATTGGACTGCATTTGTTCTTTAGAAAGTACGTTAAGGGTGAACAATAAGTATTTTTCTTTTAACTGGAAAGGCTTCGCTTGAAATTCCTTTGTTTGAAAATTATTAATGAATAAAGAAACTAATTTTTTTAAAATAATTTGTTGCCATTAAGCAGTGATATTAAAAGCAATTATAATAAGAGTTTGAGTGAAGGCTTCTCTGAAGCAAAAATTAAAAAAGCTTGTTTACTCTAGTGACCTTTTAGAATCGACTCCAAGACGGAATTTTTCATACAAATGATTTGTTTTTTGTGCCGGCCACTTAAAGAAGGCGCGCCCTATGATATGCTTTTTTCAAATAATATATTCGTATAAAAAATTCAATTATACTAAAAATAATTAAAAAGGGAAGAAATAGAACCTACTTCAAATTATAAATTGCGCTATAAAGTAAAAAATAAATTCATTCTTTAAACAACATGGATACGACTTTTAAACGTAGTTTTTGAAGTCAGTGCAAAATTATGACAGGCAAAATCTTTTGTAATCATGAATCAATTCCAAATATAAATGACCCAGAGTCTGCAACAGTTCCAATATGAAGTAACACATGGTGAAGTGGTAATTAAACTGTCATAATTTTGCACCAACTTCAAAAACTAAGTTTGAAAGTCGTATCGATGTTGCTTAAAGAATGAGTGTATTTCCTTTACTTGTTAGCTCACTTTGTAAAATGAAGTCGGTTCTATTTTTTCCCCAAAAAATATTTTAATATTTTCGTTTTTAGAAATTTAGTTGGAAGGTTAAACCTTCTTTAATATTAATTTAAATTATCAGTAACGTTGGTTGTGGTATTCCGTAAAATGAAAAACCTTTTCAAATTAATATTTCATTAAAATTGAGATAAAATTAAAATGTATGCTTTAGACTTAATCAACATGTGAAACAAATTAATGTAGCATGAAAACAACGCAAAAAAATCAAGCTGCAATTTTTGTCATATGGGTTATTCTTGGCGTTTTAACGTTTACGTTTGTAATTCCAAAACATGTGTATGAAAGTCCGATTTCTATTTGTTTCATTCCTACATTTTTAATTGCTTTTCCAAGCGATATTCTTAAGAGATTGCATTATTTAATACTCGAGGTGGTACAGTTTAACCCAATTAACCATTTCGAGAACTGCAGCGTCAAATCCACCGAGCAAAGCAGCGTTTCAGAATTTTCGCTAAAATTAAATAACCTTGTTCGAATCGGACAAGCAAACTGAATGCAGTCGTATGAAAAATTCAAGTAACAGAATTAATTTCTCTGGATTTTGACATTTTGTATGTTGGTAATCCCTTTTGCGTATTCTTCAGCACGGCATAATGAAATTACTCGAGAATAAACGAAAGACAGTCTCTGGTTACGTATTGAAATGAAATTTTAATAAGATTGCTTACCTGATTTTTTCACGATAGGAAAAATAGGTGCGTCTTCCGATCTGTCGGTCTGTCCCTCCCCCACCCCCCAAGCATCTTTTGAGGTTATTTTCCAATATGAGGGGGGGGGGATGCGTTCGTAAGATCTCGGCGAAGACACCTCAATTCTTTTGATTTTAACAATTCTTTGTTCAGTTTTGAACTATTAAAAAAGTTACATTAGCGCCTATGGGGAAATATGATGAAAATTATATAAACCCTGCAGATAAGATGCAAGCTCCTTTGAACAAGCTTATTTGAAGAAGCCGTAGATGTGAAATATTTTTTGATTTGAAAAATTTTTCTTCAATTTTTCACAGTTCAAAAATTTAACATTAGATCACACGGGGAATGGCTATCCCATATAAATATTGATCTATCAGACGTATTTGCTTGGAATTTTATCGGAAGGATCTTATGACGTAGAACATGTAAAAATACGAAGTTCATCCCGAGCTAAACAAGCCTAATTTCCCATGAAATTTGTGATCTTGATTTTTTTAAAAAGAATGAGTCAAAGAATTATTGAGTAAATGAGGGAATAAATAAGTGGATGAGTGAAATAATATGTGTTAACTGTTGAAAAGCGTATTTTTGAAGTACTTAAGAACTAAGCCTAAACGAGAACAGAGAGAGGGAGATAGCCAGATTAATAAATCTGATGTTGGTTTATACGGGGACAAAGGTTCGTGTAGTTCTAGGCGGAACTTCTTGTTTTTCCAATGTCAGAGACAGTGTCTTCCTGATATATTGTAGAATAGGGAATACCTAAGAAAATATTGAAACTTTAATGCAGTTGGGTAGGACTGTCCTTTTCAAATCGGAAAATGGCTGAAATGTGCTTTTGATTTAAAGTACCAGCTATTTTGAAACTTGAAGTATTTCTATAAAAACTTCATATTGAACGGGCCTCAAGAATGTCGACAGGATTGCCATCGGGTAGCACGTAGGATAAGAGGACAAATAACAAAACGCAAGGAAATATTTATTTGGAGACGGAAAATGTTTCGTATTGAATAAAAATAAACATTTGAAACTAAATGTAACTGGAGATTTTTTAGATAAAATTGAAAGTAGTTTTCCAAAACGGATTTAAGTTTCAGAAATATATTTTACGAAGACAATCTGTTCGTATTCTTGTTTCTTCTTTAATACTGATATTATTTTATCTTTAATACTGATATTATTTTATCAACCGACTTCACAAAGGAAGGAGGTTATACATTCGTACTGTATGTATGTCTTTTTCTTTTTGTTTGTCCACTCATAACTTCTCACCGGATGAACCGATTTTCATGATTTTTTTAATCGATCGAGGGTGACTTCCCATAAGTCCCGTACCTTCATTTGACCACATTCGATAATTAGAAAAAAAAGTTATGGGCTGAAATATAGTGATATTTTTGCTTTTTCATCCATAACTTTTGACTGTGAACCGATTTTGATGAGTTTTTCTTTAACCGATAGAGGATCGTCTAACTCAAATATCGCACTTCAATTTGACTACATTCGTTCTTTAGAAAAAAGGTTATGGGGGAAAAATAAGTATTTTCTATTTTAATTGGAAAGGCTTGGCTTGATTCTTCTTTGTTAGGAAACCTATTAATAAATACAAAAGTTATTGTTAAAAAAAAGAGTTTGTTGCCATGCAGCAGTAATACTAAAAGCAATTATACCAAGAGTTTCACTGAAGGCTTCTCTGAGGCAAAAATTAAATCCAATCAGTTTGTCTGGGAAAATTGACTTCAAAACGGAATTTATCATACAAATGATTAGTTTTTAGGGCCAATCGTTCAAAGAAGGTTTTGTCTTTTGATATGGGTTTTTAAAAATACAGTATTTATACAAAAAATATATTTATACTAAAAAGAATATAATGAAATAATTTTTAGAAAAAAATGGAAGCGACTTCAAATTATAAATTGCGCTAAAAAGTGAAAAATAAATTTATTCTTTAAACAACATCGATGTGACTTTTAAACAAAGGTTTAGAAGTCGGTGCAAAATTATGAGTCTAATTATCATTACATTATGTGCTACTTCTCACTGTTGCTAATTCAGGGCCATTTATATTTGTAATTGATTCATGATTACAGAAGATTTAATCTATTCTAATTTTGCACCGACTTCTAAAACTATGTTTAGAAGACACATCGATGTTGTTTAACGAATTAATTTATTTTTCACTTTTTAGCGCAATTTATGATTTGAAGTTGCTTCCATTTTTTCCTAAAAAATATTTTATTATATTACGTATAGCAGAAAGCAATAAATAAAATTAAAAGATGCAAACACACACACACACATGCATAATATATTGTGTTGTTGTTGTTTCTAATGCCACTTGGGTACCCCAGCTCCCCTTCGCAGCAGCGACCAGTAAGGGGCTGCCTTCCGTTTATAGATGAACACCACAACGGTAAAAGTACGACTTGTCTCATTATGTATTTGTATGACACCAGATGGCGCCCTCTTCCCTGAACTAAGATTGAAGGGAAGTTAAATTCTCCACCCTCCGGTACCCTCGAAACTGCCTCGGCACTTCAGGGCCACGGATTTTACGTGCACGTATCCCCAAGTGTACACGGTGGGTCTTCAGCGGGTCGGGCATCGAACACCCAATCTTCCGGTTGGAAGTTTCGCCAAGTCCGACATACAAGCTCCTAGGCTATCACGGCCCTATATCTTATATATAAGCCTCTTAAGTGTCTGTTTGTCGCCGATAGCTTATTCCGAATTTCTTACTCCGAGAAAACTGCATCGTGCTGCTATCTATTGTTTCTATAATGAAAACGACTAATAATTAAAACATTTCTCTAGCATTTTGATTGAGGCATCGCTAGATTTGCAATCTCCGTTAAAAATTAACGTAAACGCGAATTTAATTTAATCCTTCTTTCTTTGTTTTAATTTATTTATCGTCTGACCTTTTTATGTATTATATTAAAGTGGCAGCGCTCTTTTTTCCAGTTTCGTTAAAACTATTGTTTTGACGATGATTATGTTGGATATAAATAAATATTTTTCACAAACAATTTGATTATATAGTAAATAATATTTTTATTTTACAGATTATTATAACTTAGATGGGGATTTATTGGATATATAACTCCAATAAATACGTTTTCCAATGTGTTTGCATTTTCTCTGCTTTTTTAATTATCAATCATCAAATAATGCGTCCTAAGAACTTTGAAGTTTGAGCAACTCAATAGTGGCAATAGCAAATGCAACTATTTATTTGATACGTTTATTTTCTTCCTAACTTCATAACATAAATTTCATGCTTTTCTAGTAGAAACTACTGCCGTAGCGTTGTGCACTCTTGTGAAAACATTCATAAAAATGTGCATCGTTAGTAATAAATAGTGCATATAATTTTTCCTTACAACTTGCAAGTCGAAGAAGTTCATTCGATATCGTTTATTCACTTGTATGAAAATCAAATACCCTTGTCTATGTGTTCCAAAACACAAAGAGGGAGCTATTCTTATGCATTCGAGACTGCTTTTTTCATTTTACCCGCAAACTTTAATATACATGTTACCGGCAAAGTATGAAACGCCGTCATTCTATAGAATGCCTAGGCATTGTATATAATGCCGGACGTTTTTTTGCAAGGTATGAAATAGGAGAAGTATTACATACTTTTCCTAGGAATTGTATATAATATCTAGGCATTCTATAGACTGACCAATGCTCTTTAGGTAAAGTATGAAAAACACGTCCTGATGAAGTTATTATGTAAATGATATTCATTTCTCAAAAATAAAAATGTTATTCTAAAAAAATAATGAAAGTACCATTAAAAAAAACATTTTTGTTTTCCACAATCATCACATCGTAGCGATTCAGCAACCAATAGTCCCTGGGTTCCTTCTTAGTTCTTTTGGCAGGTCTCGTACGCCCAGATCACAGGTTCGAACCTGGCACAAGTTGGTGGATTTTCAAGATGCAGAAAATCGTCTGCGCCCATGTCACATAATTGTGCGGCATGTTAAAGATCCCTAGAGTATCCGTTTGGCCTGGATACTCTCGGCTAAATTAAATACCAAGTACGATTCGCATCAAGTGAGAGCTCAGGTTCCGCCATCTAGGGGAAACTGAGCGTCCAAATTCTCAGTGGCAAATGGCAACCACCGACTGTAATGCTACTTGAAAAAATGGATGCCGGTTACCGCGGTACGCAGACTACGTCTGCAAAGGTTAATCACCATACGCAGCCCCATTAGAAAGTAGAACGGAACTTCTGGTAAGTAGTTTCGGTTAAGAAAACACCATTTTTTGCAGCGTTAACTCTCATTTTGTACTTATGGACGGAGGTCTTAGCGAATCGGAGATGTATTTTATACTTAGCCGGTTTCTTATTTGTCATTCTATAGAATGCCAAATGAGAAACTGGAGGAGAAGTGTGAAATATAAATCATTTCATACATTGCCGGCTAATTTTAGGCATTATATACAATACCTAGGCATTCTACAGAATGCCGGGAACATATGTTTATATATATATTTTTTTTAATTCAAAGTTTTTTCCCCTATTCATGTCAGTTTTAATGAATTATCCTCAACAAAACTTGCTTCACGCAAATTAGTTATTTTTTTATGGCACTCTTAGTTTGAAATCATATTTTCAACCTTCTAAACTGAAAAAGGATCATGGCAAACTTTCTAATCAGAAGCCAAACAAAATAGAGAAGTGTTAGTAAGGTAATCTAAAAAAAAAAAAAAAAAAAAAACAATTGAATGAGGATAAAGTAATTTCCTTTTTGGTAGTTTTGGGGAACGTACTTTCAAGCAAAGTAAAAATAAATCGTCTCCAGAGACAGCTACATTTTTTAAATTAGAATTTGTGTTGCTACTTTTATTTATTGTTATTAGTGATATGGCTTATACACTTAAAAAGATAATACCACAGATAAATGAGGTGGTGAGAAACACAAGGGTGCAAGTCAAATTTGTTTGAAAATATACATAATTTAATTTGCCGTAATAAGGGATGTTACTACTTTTGTTCACAGTAAACTAAAGGATACTTCAGAAACGTATCAAGATATAGCACCATTAATTTTCCTTTTTTAAATACCGTAAAGTAAAATCTGTAGGGCAAAAAAAAGTTTTTCTTGAAATATTAATAGCTTGACTTACACCACTACGTTCTCACTGCCTCAAATGTAAAGCATATTCTAACACATTCTGAAAATATCCATATTTTTCTTTTTCGCAGTATGGATAATAGTTGAAATAATACGTTTTGTAGAACAATAGAAAATTTTAAATTTAAGTTCACTTTACGTATATTTTTAGAAAATACGTCTTTGCCAGCTTTTAAATATAATAGGAAATGCCTTTAAGCCAATCCCTGGATAAAGATTTGGCATTAAATTTGGAATACGTGGAAGGGAAAATATTCTTTCCTTCATGATTTAACAATTCGTAGCCTTTTTTTTTCCTTCTTTTTTGAAACATGGTTTGTAGCGTTGAATGTTTTAAGTGTAGTTCCACTTGAGCCCCATTAGCTACTTAGGGATATTTTTATTTTGTCTTTTCCTGCTTGTCTCCCGACAGACCACCAGTTGGCGTTATTTACTCTGTTGCTCATAAAACTAAATCTCGCAACTAGGATAAAAATTCACCATCCAACTGCAGTAGCAATCTGCAGGCAAACTATTGGTGACATAGCTGATGAAATATATATATATATATATATTTCTGATGGGATGTGTGCACATTGATTCTTAACCATTTCAGGCCTAGTGCGTTCCCAGATATTGATACCAACTTTTTCAGCGGCACCACAATGAGTGCGGTAATACTGCCGCATGAGAATTTTGACGTCCAGTTTCTTCACCTGAAAGGGTGAGCACCCGGCCTCTGTTGACACGAAATTGCATTAGGAATTTAAGTCAGCCAAGAGTATCCAATCCAAATGTCTACTCGAAATACATTTTTCTGCATCTGAAAATCTATCGACACTGACAGGCTCGATCCTCTGAACTGGGACGAGCGAGCCTTGAGCCTTCCCACGGCTCCACCGTGCCGGCGAATCTTTTATATTTTATGGAAGAAATTAAAATCATGAAACAAAATTCCAATAGTCAAAATTAACTCCGTCCTACTTATGGGCGGATCTTTCCTTCTCATGCTGATCGTTCATTGGCTCTGGCTGACTTTTGATTCCTTTTAGGCTTTTGTTGTACTTTTATTAGCTGATTATATTTCTTAGGCAAATTATCTCCTTGTTTATTTCTTTTAGGGCACTGGCTTAACTATTGACCGTCCTGATCTGATTATATATGTTTTCATACTTATAGTCTATTTTGTTTATATATCTGAGAGCAGTTAAAGGAGCGTTCCTCTTCAACGCTACTAAGCATCTGGGGGAAAAAAACATCGCAGCCCTTAAGTTTTCCATTCGACGCTTCTCCCCCCACATAATGAGAATACAGTAACTTCTCGCTTATGGGTAGGCCTGCCATTTCGAAGTTTCCAAGAGCAGGGGTTGGGGAGTCAAAGAGAGCACATAATACTCTCAAAGGGCATCGTGACCAACGTAGCTGACGAGCCCATTTGTAAGTCACGTCTTTTACTCATATCCCTCAGTTGTACGTCGACTTTCTAAATCCTGGCCGAAGGAATGTATTTATTAGTGTTATGTAACTTCATTTGTGCGTAGCTTGCAGAGATGCTCTCAGTTATACGTCGGTCAAATTTTCATACTGTACTTTATTCTCCCCTATGCCTTTCTTCTGTTTTTCAAAATTAATTTCACGCAAAATACTGATACCTTTCTTTGAAGTACGAAACTGTGATTAAGATTGAAAAGGTTGTTTGAAATAACACGAAAAAATGAAAACAACGCTCACTTTCATAAAATATGCAAGATATGTACATTTTATCTTAATTCTGTCTCTAAACTTAGTTTGATCTAAATAAATTTGAATATTATTTATATGGACCGTTCACCTCTGCGTCTAAACATAATTTTATTTCAAAAAAAGTTGCATTTCATTAACTTGAGTTTTATAACTTTAAGAAAAATTGAATTTCATTAAACATGAGTTTCTTAATTTAAAAAAAAAATGAATTTCATTGACTTGAGTTCTTTAATTTCAAAAGAAGATGAGTTTCATTAACTTGAGATTTTTAATCTTAAAAGAAGTTGAGTTTCATTGACTTGAGTTCTTTAATTTCAAAAAAGGGTTAATATCATTGAAGAAAAAATTGAGTTTCATCATTTAAAGGTCTAACTCATTTATGCGTCTAAACTTTCGATATAGAATAAAGTTGAATTTCCTTTAGGCGTCTAACTCACTTGTGCTTTTTTTTTTTTTTTTTTGTCGCTTGTAAGGGAGAGATTAATTTAGGTTAATAATTCATGAAAAAAAATTTCTGCCTGAAATTTAAGGAAACTTTTATCACAAACGCTATGGTTGTAAAAGCCTACGCTGTGAATGTATACATTTGTGCATTGAAAGCAAACGAAGTATTCATAAAAGAGACGGCATTGATTCCACATGTAATGTGGCTGTTTACTCGCTGTTTCGCAAATAATGCCTTCGAAAAAGAATCTTCTTGACATCCTCCAACAATTTCCATTCGCGAGCGTATCACTAATTTGTGGAATTTGCTTCACACACTCCAAATTAAAAATGACGTTAAGGTCTGTGTATTTAAATAGCTCAAATCGTCGCCGTCACTCCTTTCTAATTATTTGGTTGAAGTAATTTTATTTTCTTCTTTTATCACAAGTGTTCGTAATTACATTTTCTCAATTTGAAGACAGTTTTCAAAAAGAGCATTCTGAGAAGAATTCCACCTATTTCTATCCGTTTATTTACGACGAGCAATTAGGAGTAAAATTATCCGTTTAGGTACAGAATAAATGGTGAATCATACTCTTAATAAATTGTCGTAAGGAATAGAGGATTATTTTTTGAGCTTAGCTTTTAAGATTGTTATAGTTGATTAAAGAAAAATCATGTATTAAAAGTTTTACAGAATTATGCTTGATTTTTCTCCAGATAAATTATTTCATACAGTACAGAAGTTTTAGTTTCCAAAAAATTCTCTGAAAAAAAAAAAAAAGAAAATAATATATATAATAAAATAACGTAGTAATTACGCTGAGTAAAATAAAGATATTTTCCGCATAATTAATGAAAGTAACGACGTCTTATATTATGATAATTAGTTGCGATGAAGACCCTAAAGCAAGTGGATATTTCTCAGTAATTTTTTCATACTTGTAAAGTTTGTAAAAGAAAAAAAAATGCTAATGCATTCCTCTAAGAACATGATAATCCTTCACGTTCTCAGCTGTATACCAGGGTGGAAACGTTAATAAAAGTATTTGCACCGGATGCAAAAGCTATCTTTTAAACATAATAGCATGTATGCAATTTCATTTCAATTTCAATGAATTTCTTCGGAATCCCAAAAACTTAAATGTTTAGTAAAAACCTATTTTAACGCAAATTTTGAATTAAAGATATCAATAAAAACGGGTTAAAGAATCGATTCTATAGGGAAAGAAGGTTTTAACCACCTTGCGGTGGACAATTCCCGATTTACATGCTAAATGGACGAGTTATTTGGTCAAGAATGGCAAAAGCAGAGAGCGAATGGCACTCTGCTAAACTTATGAACACTTTAACTTGTTTTACATTCTATCATATTTCCATGAAAATTTTCACATGTTTTTGAGAACTTAGTGAACCGTAAAATATGAACGGTGTTTAAACAAAAGTTAAGCAAACTTATCACACAACATTCCCATTCCACTCCAAAACTAATTTAAAGTTTTCATAAAATTTTGATGGCACTAGGGGCACCGGAACATATGAATGGATTTAAATTTAAAAAAATAAATAAATAACAATATCTAAAACTCATCTTTCCCACAAGCGCAAAAATTAAGTTGGTGGGTGGGGACATATTTTTTGCTTTACCTTGTTGTATACGTGCCCGAGATCTTACGACACGTGACTAGATTTTTAATGCAATTCTCAGAGTCAGAAATTGTTGCTGAAAACTGTATTCAATGCATAGGTGACCTTTAAATTTTAAATCAGTCTGGAATTGAAATCAGCTTAGTGGCATCCATTATGTCACCGAAATTTTAAGATTCATCTTGCAATCTCCAACAGGCTACCATCAACATCAACTTATAATTATTTCGTTATTCTTATCTTTATGATTTGAAAAATATTTTAACAGATTGCTACAACACACTTTCTTTCTGAAACATGTTTTTGATATTTACTTCAAAAATGGAAACGGCTTCGATGACGCATGGATTTACCATTTACACATTCAAATGATCTATTTATCTATTTTTAAGGTTTGAGGTCTCTATTTTTAAGATTGAGAGCAGGCATCCTAATTGGCATGAAAATGTCGTGAATTAAATCATTTGGGTCATACTGACAATTTTGTATGACGAATTAAACAATTTGGAAAATAAAGAAGAAAATTTTAGGAGTTATATACATGAAAAGCGCTTTGCAGTAAACTATGTTGAAATCAGAAAAAAAAAACGGCTTTAATTTCTGCAAAATTGAATAAAGAATTAAATAATAATTTGTATTCAAGAATGATCTTACATGAATCAAGTTATTATATGCAATGTGTGTTGCGTCTATAAACCTCCTTACGTAGGCTAATTTTCAAGATAGGAATATACAGTGAAACCCCTCAAATCCGAAATCCTGGGAATTCCGAACGAGTTTTTCTTAGGAAATTTAAGTTTGGAAATCACCGGTAAAAAAAGGGAAAGATTTATTTTGCCATAAAACAATTACTATAACCTTATTTTATATAATTAGTTGAAAAATTAACAAAAAAGTACAGTTCGCATTCCCAATAAAGTGCAAATGTGTCTACATTCTTATGTCATGCAGGATTGAAAAACGGTAAAAGTTGGTTATTGAAATTTTTTAAGTTTATCACTTTGAAAAAATAATGAAATAACAAAATAACAATAGAAACTCACAAAATATCACTTAATCTTTCCCTTGAAATCAGTTGTCTTCAATTGTCGAAGTAACGAGGGTTCGGTATTATGTTATGGACTGTTTTCGGCAAATCCGAACAACTTGAAATACGAACAGGCTACAGCCCCATTTAATTCGGATTTGAGGGGTTTCACTGAATGCATAATTTTGAGCATAGGTGTGTGGAATTGGAGTCGCAAAGGCTCTAAAGACCTAAGCGATTAGGACAAAAAGAATGAGGTTTTATTTATTTATTTTTTCAGTGGTACTTTGAACTAATTTCCTCAAATGAACTTTCGCCCAGTTACATTTAGTACTTCTTCCTCCTTTCATCCGCTAGCAACAGTTATTTGTAATCTGTTTCACTGATCTTCAACAGTATTCAACAAAGTCAATAGATCAAAAGGAAAAATGTCCAAAATATATGCACAAACTAAACTTAAACTGATTTCTTAAGTTAGTGAAAATGAATGTTTTCGAGAAAAGTAAAAAGTTTTATTGTGAATAAAGTGGCATTACGGGAATTTCAAGCACATTTCTCAACATTTTTCTGATTTCTTCAGAGGTATTATGAAAAATTACATCTCTGCATCAATTAGCAATATCGAAGAATTTTGTATGCAATATATCTTGTTATGAGTTAAAATATCTCCGGTAGCTCAAATTAGTTTCTCTACTTTTATAGAATCGTATGCACACTTCAATAAAAATTAAGACCTAAGTGAAATAAAAAAATTCGACAAAATAATTCCTAGCTTTTTTTATCATACATCAACCACATAAGAAAACTCAAATTCAAGAAAACTATTCAAAATTTTTATCAATTGCCTTCATCCATCTTTCCTTTTGAAATGTGTGATCTTTCGAAATAATGATTCAATTATCCATTTTATTATTTTTTTCCTTCGCATAGGGAGGAATGATTTTTTTCTTCCCTGATTATCAGAGAGAAAAAAAATTGATACGTATTTTAACATCTGCAAATGATTACTTTTGAAAGGTTTTATATCTGCTGATTCTAGAAAAATATTTTCACTGTTTGGTTTGAGTAAAAGAGAAATTAAATTAATGCCTTCTGCATTCAAACGCTGTAATTACTTGCGATAGGAAAAAGATGCGTAAAAAAGGATTGAGAAAAAAAGAGAGAAAAACACAACAAAGACTTAAAAACAAGACCCTCTTTTTTCAATTAAAGACATGGAAAAAAGAGTGTAATTTTACATGCACTGTTTTTCTCTATTATAGCTCAGTAGGAATAAGTTTTTAATTTGTTCATAGTTAAGTCCTTATTCCAGAAAAAAACATTTTCTTTTAATTGCTGATTTTATTTTATTATTTTATCTTTTTTCATTTTATATTATTTGTGATTAAAGTTAAAACATTTTTCTGTAGAATTTCAGTAAATGAACTTCACCTAAAAATGTTTTGGAAAAAAACAACAATTGCTTAGAAATATTTAAAAAAAAAAAAAGAATCAGTAGCAAATGTTAGAGCGGCGCGTCTCTTGCAAAATATGGACAAGTGTGCAAACCTAAAAAACTAATAAGTCTTTGCACCTAACTTTGATTTAAATCACTTATAAGGCTTAACATTCACATCATAGCTATCATAATTTTTATCACGAACTGTTGCATAATGTAAAATACCGACAATTTAATGACCAAAGCAAACAATGGCTTTTATTTTAAAAAACAAGAGATAAGTACTTAATGCAAATTGACTGTCAAAAAGGAGGAATAGTAAATGGTATAGCAATAAAATATAAAGCATTTTAAATTGTAAGTGGATTTGGGATTAACAGGCAATGAGGAAAGAACTAAATCCATGGCAATAACGAATAGAAGCACAACTTTGCAACCGCTGAAAATTAATGAATATGAGCTTGAACAAGTGGATCAATTTAAACACTTGGGCACAATTGTAAATAATAGTAATGACATAAAAATTGAAATCAAAAATAGAATCAAGATGGCAAACAGTTGCTACCATGGATTACGTAACCAATTTAAATCTAAATACATAAGCAGCAAAACAAAAATACAAGACACTAATAAGACCACTTGTTTAACATGGTAGCGAATGATGGACACTTAACAAGGAAGATGAAGAGTAACTGATGACTTTCGAGCAAAAAATTTTGAGAAATGTCTCTGGGGCAGTTAGAGAAAACGAAACCTGGAGAATACGTTGCAATATGAACTTCAATTCAAATACAGAGAACCCATCATAATGAAAGAGATCAAGGTATCCCAAATTAGGTGCCTAGGACATATTTTTAGATGTGCCGATAAAAATCCTGTTAAGAAATTAACTTTTCAAACTCTAAAGGGAAAAAGGAAAATAGGAAGACCGAGAACAATGTGGATGGATAGATTAGAAAAGTTGTTGAAGGACTTGGGAGTTAACCGATGGAAAACTATTGTATCAAATAGATCTAGATGGTATAAGCCGACTGATGCAGCCTTGGTTGGTAATCGGCTGTAGTGCTTGGGAAGAAGAAGAAGAAGGATTTGGAACATCGATTCCATCCACTCTGTATATTGTATACAAATACAAATACAAAAGTGACGACCAGCAACAGGCTCAGGGCCCAGCTAGGCTGGTCCTAGTCAATTTAGCAGTCTCCAATGATCATCAAGAGATTTCTTAAACGTTTTTACCCCGCTGCAATTAACAGTCGCTTCTGGTAAACTATTTCAATTGCCTATAACTATAACCCTATTGAAGGAGTAATTTTTCCTAATTTCAAGTATATTGTATATATTAAGCCATTTTTATGAAAGACACTACCTATTGTAATAATCCTTGCCTTCTTACCTGCAAGTAACATAGCAAAATGCGTTCTTTTTTTTAATTTAATTTTTTAATTTGTTCAAATGTTTGTAATTGTGTTTGGTTGGAAGTGTATAGCTAAAATTAACGTGTTAAACAGGTACTTTTAGAGAAATTTCTACGGTGTTTTTCCTGACATGGGAGATATATGTTAGCTTACTTAGTTTTTCTTAAGCAATCAAGCACATTACCTAACAATTTGTTTAACACAAGACTTATGTACTCTGATGTTTTAGAGGAGAAAACGAGGAAATATATATGGAATAATAGAGAGGAGAAATATGAAACGGTTTTCATAAACATCGTATAATTTGTTTTAATCTTTGAGCTCTTTTCAACTCAAAAAGTATTGCACATTTTCCGTTGTTTTGATAATGTACCTCATTTTCAACAGAATGGAATTATTTACTGGCAAATGATAATAATTTTCTCCTAAAACTTTACATTAATTTTGAAGAAAGATATTTTAGAAGCTTTTACTGCATCAAATATTCATTAGAAGGGAATCCAACGTAAAAAATATACAAATTTGCTCTATTAACGTTGAATTTATCCATAAATACACATGGCTTAAAAATAAATATTTACTACTTATAAAGTTTTTTTTTTTTTTTTTTTGGCAACAAATTCTTAGTATTTGCCTTAGATCAATTTATTTATTTGAAAATTTTCCTTCGCAGAAACATCCGTTTTTGAAAAGGTTGCACTTTTATCATCGATTTTATTTGGATCTATTTCTATCAAGATTAGCAAAAGATCAATTTGTTGTTATAAGTGCAATCAATAGCCAAGCAAGGCATCGATTCAAAGCTAATGGAATGGTAAGGTCTAAAGCCCTTGTTTCATTTTTATTCAAAAATTCATTACATCATTTCCCATTTTTTCTTCCTGTACGAAATCGATTTTTATTCCGGATATTGTTCTCATGAGGAATTATCTTTCTGTTTGATGAATTATTGCAATTTCAGACTTCACATCTTTCTTAGAAGAAGAACCGATATTGCTGTTTTGAAACTATTACTTTTTTACTTTATTTACCTTAGAGTTTTAGAATTTTGAGAAATTCGGGTTAATTATAATTGAAGTTACCCAGTTTAGCTTTAAGTAGAACTCCTTATAATAGACATATCTCGTTGAAACTTGGTACATACATTATAGATCAGGGGAAAAGTAATCTAAAATAAAAAATAGTAATTCGAATTTTCACCACCAGGTGAAAAGAGCGATCATGAAGAACAAAAAACAAGTTAGGCGGGAAAAACATTTTATCACAAAATTTGTGGAATGTGCATTCCGTTTTTATGCCAATCATGTTTATTTCATTCAGTATTTGTTATTTAATGTTCAAAGCATGTTATAGAGAGAATGCATATATACATAAATAAAGATTGTTTAGCTTAAAGCTGAATGAAGCATTCTCTGACACCTGGATAATGCGCAATTGACGATAAAAACAATGAAAACTGTAGAAACATACTTCAATTAATTAAAAATTCAAGAAGTTTCAAAAGCTTTCCTTTAAAAAAGAAATCTAGTATTGATCTAAGTTTTCCTAAAATTTCAGTAAAACAAACCTTACTATTTTCTATTATTTTTGCACAGAAAATATAAAATGCTACAAAACAGCTATAAACAAAAAATGGATAGAATACGTACTCTGACTTTATTTTGACGAAAAAATATTGGACAGGTGAAACTTTTGATTGAATAAGAAAAGAAAAGTGATTTCAGTGAAGCTATGTTCATCCAAACCTTTTTTCTTTGCGCATCATAATTAACAATTAAAGAATATTGAAATACAGAACAAACAAATTGTTTTGAAGTTCTTTTCAAAATTTTTAAATTTGTGACGGAATGACTTTTTGACAAAATAAAAAGAAAGAAATTAATTTAAAAGAGAGAGAGAAAGAAAGAAAGAAAAAACGTGAAAAAATATCTCTCAATCACGTCCCAAATCATCACACCAATTAGCATAACTCGTCACTTAAATATGATACACTTTAGAGGAAAGCAAAGAAACTTTCATAATTCTAAAATCCTGATGGTGATTAGAAAATAGGTTGCGTACACTTTTGGGAGATAAAAATACCTAAAACTGATAAGTAGTATGCATATTGTATATATGAAGTAAGATAATGTTGATAATATGTATGCACTAAAACTGAAACACTGGAGTTAGAAGGCTTCCTATATTTACAAAAAACAATGCAACAAGATTGTTTCCCTGTGGAGTTGCAAAGTTTGCTTAAAATATGGGGAATATTTGTCTGATCATTTGTGAAAAAGGTTTTTTCATTGCTGTTTAAAAAATTGCTGTTTCGAGTTTTCCTAAATAGCATGACGAGATCTAAAGATACGCAAAAAACTGCTTAAAACTATTTGTTTTTACATCATTTGATCATGCTTGAACGCAAAGGGAAAAAAATGTATGGTTCGATGTCATCACTGTAATCACTTGTTTTTCCCCCATCAAGAATGTCATTTGTCACAATGAAATTGCCTTGTTATAACACATACAATTTTTTCTTTTTTTAATAAATTAATAGCAGTGATACTTAGAAAGAAACAAATGTATTCACAATTGCTAAACAATCATTTGGTAAACATCAAGGAATTTCTTTACAATGAATAAAGGAGAAACGATAGATGCAGAACTATGGAATGTGTTTCAAAAAGAGAAACAGGGAAAAATTCTTCAGAGTAAAAAAATCTTGTTAAACCTTTCACCAAAAAATGGCAAAATTTTCATCTTTTTGGCACCAACATTTGGCACTGAAGCTGAACGATTCCTAGTTTCACATTCATGGGGAAACTGCACCATTATATTGGTTCAATTTAGTACCAAATATTGGTTGATGCTACAATTCGCCATTTTTCAAATTTTTTTTTTTTTTTTTTGGTGAAAGGTTAAACTCGAATTTTTTAAATGTAGTTCAAATTGATCATGAAATATTATCTGATTCAAAATGACTAACAAAAAAAGCAATGTGCTAAGAAATTAGGGGAAAGAACAGTGCATTCTTCTGAATAAATGTCAGGTTTTCACTAATATGCAAGTAACTACTAAACAAACGATTCTCAAGTTCTCTTAAACACATTGAAGAGGCCATAATCCTCATTATATTTGAGCGTATACTTGAAATCAATTTCGACGTTCGAGCTTAATTAGGAGAAAATCCAACAGTTATTGAATCTCAGTTGCAAATCTTCAATTTTAATGAGACAGAATAGAAAGAACAAAGCAGAGCTTCATGTTCCAAAGCATGCTTCTAAACGTGAAAACTCCCTTAATGAGCATTCAAGCTTCGAACAATGTATGCAAATGAACTTTGTTCAAAAGGCTAAAGCGAGTTCTCTAATATTTACTTGCCTTTGCCGTCAGTAAATATAATGGATACGGTTCTTTATTTCCGTCAGCTTTTAAATTTTTACAATTGTTCTCGTCAGAAAATAGTTTTTATTTCTCAGTAGCTTAAAATAATCAAAATCAGTTTTGTATATATAGCTGTATATATACATTAATATACATTTATGAAAATATTAATCAAATGTTATCATTGCAACACACACCATGATTTTAACATATTTCTATTAAAATTAGTAGTTAATGAGTTTGCGCTCATTGTGAAAATTTAACATAAAGAGAAAAAATATAAAAATTTCCATTCGGTTGGTTTTTGATGTGAGCACATCAAAAACTTCAAAGAGAGCAGTTTTTAGCACATGTAAATTTATAGAAGACCGAGACTAACGTCTACCAGATTCCAAAGCAGATTCTTAAATACATCTTCATTTAGGAGTTGCATTTATTGAAAAAATAATTACGGAAAAATACAAAATAATTTATATTCATACTAGTTTTCATGTTTGCTCGAAAACAGATGAGAATCTATTGGTCTCATTGCAACACACACCATGATTTTAACATAGTTTTATTAAAATTAGTAGTTAATGAGTTTGCGCTCATTATGAAAACTTAACATAAAGAGAAAAAATATAAAAATTTCCATTCGGTTGGTTTCTGATGTGAGCACATCAAAAACTTCAAAGAGAGCAGTTTTTAGCACATGTAAATTTATAGAAGACCGAGACTAACGTCTACCAGATTCCAAAGCAGATTCTTAAATACATCTTCATTTAGGAGTTGCATTTATTGAAAAAATAATTACGTAAAAATACAAAATAATTTATATTCATACTAGTTCTCATGTTTGCTCGAAAACAGATGAGAATCTACTGGAAATCATTTATCTATAGCCTGACGTAAAATTACAGACATTAAAGAACAAGAAACTACAGAGCCTCAAAGAAAAAGGGATTAAAGAGTAAAAAACGGATACTATGCATAGAACTAGGGATGTAGCGAATATTCGGCCACTATTCGGTATTCGGCCCTTTGGCCGAATATTCGGCCTGGCCGAATAGTCATTTCATCACCTAGCCGAATAGGCTAGGTGATGGAATTGATAGGAAAAGACTATTCATCACCTAGCCTTCGGCTAGGTGATGAAACGACTGGCCGATGAAATGACTGGCCGAATACTGGGTAAGGTCAAATTCGGCCTGGCCAAATATTAATGGACTATTCGGCCGAATAGTTCTGCTGCAGTAGAGATGTTAAAAAAATAATAATAAAGAAATTAGTTGATTTTTAACATTTAAAATTGTATTATAATTATTGTAAAATAATACAGTTTTAATAAATAAAAATAATTTAGAAAAAAACCTATTTTTTAAAACCCTTTTTTTAGGCTTGACTGAGCAAAAACAGATTTTAAAGTTGTAATATTGTATTTTATATTTAGCATTTGCTTCCAAAAGCTGGCAATAGTTAATTATGATGGAGAATATGATACATTTATTTTGTTATCACTATCAAAGTGGAAGTCAGACTTTGTGTGGGGTAGACTGATTTATTGTGAATATTGGGTAAGAGAGAAATGTGAAAAGCCTAGAATATATCATGAATATTTAGATAGCATAAGTGTTTGGGGGTTTTGAAAATAAAAATATATTCCAGTTAAGTGGATTAAATTTTAGTAGATCTTTTAAAAATAGGTATGTAAAAAACCAATACAAGGAAAATATCAACTTTTATAACTTTTAAAATATCTTCATAAAACAGTTTTGAGCAAGGTAAAAGTTTACTAAGCAATAGCTGTTCTTTCATTTGCATTAAATAATTAGTAAAATAATGCTAATGCTTACTACCATAAAAACCTGTCATTTCTATTCCTTTTGTGAGTGAAATTCTTAGTTTTATTACATTCAAAACAATAGAGAAACTATATCTATTTCAAACAGTTTTTAATTCTTAACAAACAGAATTAAATGATACATTATAGATGTGTAATTGGTGTTTGACTTTGTGAATAATTTTATGTTTAACTAATGCATTCTATTACAACGGTTTTCTAGAAATTTTAATACTCGGCCGCCGAATATTCGGTATCCGGCCTAAGACATTAGCCGAATATTCGGCTTCGGCCAGGAAAAAATGACCGAATACTCGGTATTCGGCTATTCGGCCAAATCACTATTCGTTACATCCCTACATAGAACACTGTGTAAATTGGCAGCAATAATGCACCCAAGATTCAGTTAGTTGAGTGAAAATGAACACTCAAGACTCTGCAACGTAACCAAAATAAAATACCTAAGACTTTGTAAAGTTACTAATACAAAAAAATGAATAAATAAAATATCGTGCCACAGTTGTGGTGCCCATTCACGTTCGCTGAGTCACCAATTCTGTCCTAACGGAACTGAAGATATGGTCTCCGATTGGTGGAGTTAGAACTGGAGCCCACTGTCTTGCAATTCCGGTGTCTTAGACCATTCGGCCAAAGATGGCCCTGGGGGTGGGAGCCTGAAAACTGATTTAAATACTACGTTGAGTGTACGCCACACCTGAAACAATTTTTCTCCGCAGTTTTAGAGAAATCAATTGCAGTGAGAAAAAAGAAGCAATTTTACGTGGAGAAACTTGCTTCGTGAATTTTCTGCGAGTACTTATAGAATTTTAACCGACGTGTTTGCTTCCTTCTTTGTACTTGTAAGAGTGCGTAAAAAGAAGTATCTTACTGAGAAATTGTTATTTAAAACTTTACCGGTTGAGTTTAAACAAGTTCTTATATAACTTGAGAGAACTACTTAGCTCTAAATATATAGCGCAATATCGTTCAAGAAATGAGATTTAGTGTTAGTGAGTTACCGTCTGTTTTAGCAAAGAAAAGAAAAAAAGATCAAAGTAAAAGTTTACACTGAATAATTTCAATATAAATGAAACTGTAAGCTAAGATCAATCATGTGAAAACGCAGCTACTTTTTGGGTTTATGGAGATCTTAAATGATATGGTAAAATTTGGGACTAAAATCAGGGGTAATTTTTGGTAAAAATAACACAAGCTAAAACTGATCAGCAGCAGTTTATACTAAAGTTCTTCAGCTTACTAAATTTGCATACATTTCTTTCATCAATTTTTGATTTAGAGCGCTAACAATAATAGTCATAAGAAACCCACACATGCGCATTTTCCTAAAATAATGAATGCGTGTTTATTACCTCTTAAAATAGGTAAACCAGTTAAAACTACGAATTTATCACTTCTACGTCTTTTGGGGTTTAGAAGAAAGTAGAATCTAAAATCTCAACCATTGTCATGTACTGGAAAACTGAAGCGTACAATATTTTAGAAAAATCATCAGAAGGTTTCGGTTTTCTCCTTTTAATTAGCAGAAACCTTCGAAGCATGCTGCTGACACAAATATCACAACCGTTTGGAGTTAATTGGCAAGCGTGTTTCTTATTCAAAAAGATTAATTTAATGTGTGTTAACTGTGCTTCTGTCTTAATAAATATTCAATACTTTGTGTAAGGGTTAATGAAAATTTCAATTATTCAAGGGTAAACTGCACGTTTTATACGAAATTCCCAATTATTAAAGAAAAATAATTACCGTATTCAATCTTTCATTTCGTAAGTACAAAAGCCATCTGTTCCATCTTATTATCTTTCACATTATAAAGTCTGATAAATACTCTTTGTAGGTACGCCATTTCTTTGTTACACCATAAATGCATTTTTAAATGCGGAAGAAGATTAAGAGGAAAGACATTTTCAAAAATGACAACTGTCAGAACAATAGCAATATCTTCTCATTTACAAAAATTGCACAAAATAGAACTTTTCAAACTTCAGAGCTCTCCATCTGTTTCAGAAATTTCTCTGATATCATCATGAGAAAAATAAAATACAACAATTAAAAACCAAGCATTCGATGAAATATATATATATATAATTCAAAATGGTAAGACTAAACACTAAAATACGTGCGATAATATTTTGGATTGACCATTATTACACTATACACACAAATTTACATGAAGTGTTACATTTTTAATTTAATTTTACTATCAAATATGACTGGTCTCTTAAAAGTAAGGAATTTTAACTACATATTCATAATTTGATTAATTCTGTAAGTATTGTTATCGTGCCTTGATTAAGACTTGAAATTATTATATCCTATACACATTATATAATTCTGCATAAAACGTCTGAATAAAACGTTAGGGGTTATCGTATTCCTTCACCAGGAACTATTAAATCAAATGCTCTGGATTAAGAAGAAGATTATTCTGCTCTTGGTGCAGCCATAGCATTGTGCAGGGCACGGTCTTTTTATTATTTGTTTGACATGTATTCATTAACCTGTCTATATCTCTATCTATTTATCATCATTATTATTGTTCTTATTATTGTTGTTATTGTTATCATCATCATCATCATCATCATTGTTATTGTTCTTATTATTGTTATCGCTATTGCTATTGTTATCATCATTATCATCATTATTATTGTTATTGTTCTTATTATTGTTATTGCTATCGTTATTGTTATCATCATCATTATTATCATTATTATTGTGTACTTTGTCCGCGTGCTTTTGTTAAAGAATCTTCTCATAACGATGATCTGTGACGATGCAGTCTGACTTGTAAATGCTTTCATTGTTGTCAGGCGTCATGATCCGGCTTAACCTGCACAAACGAATCGTCATTGCAGTTTGCTTTTTAGAAGAAAAAGTTCGGCTTCAAAAAATAGAGTGCCGTCTATCATAAAATAGTAGCAAAACTCGTAGTTGAGGCAGATGGGAGAGCTTCTAAACTTCCCTACAGTAGTCTCGCAAGCAATCTGATGGCACGCACGCGGCTGTCTGAAGCACGTCTCGTCGTCTGACACTAATCACCCAGAAATTCACGCACAGCCACTTTCTGTCCCAAAAATCGTTTGGTGCGTTGTCGGGGATTTCCTGACATGGAGTCCTTTTTTAATTGACGTAGGAGGTGTTAAAGTGACAGTAATAGAGGAATGTCCTTAAAAATTTCTCTGGAATCACTCTGTTCAACATTTGAGAAGAATGATTTAACTCAACAATTTTTTTAAAGGCTATGGTTCTATTGAAATGACTCCCCGTCTGATGCTTCTAAATGTTGATTTGGAATTATCAGTTCTGTTTCCATGACGTCTAGTCTCTTTTATTCATGATATAGGGCGTCTCCAAATCCACTAAATTTAGTCTAATGTGACATTTTACTTAAAGTACACTCAAACCAAAATTTATCGAAAATACCTTAACACGTAGAACATACATATAAAATATTTTTTGATTCCTCTATCTTAAGGACATTTTTTGGGAAACTGAAAGAATTTGAACATTAGTCCCTAGGGGAGAATTTGAAATCTTTTTATCTAAAAATTCAATAACACAAGAAATCGGAAGCTCGGGAAAAAAATGATTCTGAATATATTTTTGCTTTTTTGCTCCAAGGTGAAAAAGTTATTAATAAAAACCTAAACCTGCAATCTATACATTGACATCGCTGCTATAAGTTTATTAATAATATTGAGAAAAATTTTGTGTTTTTTAGCCTACTTTCCCGTAAAAGTAAAAAAAATATATTAAAGCATGAAAGAAGGCTTAATGTACCGAAAAATATCGTTAAATATGAAGATAAGTCAAAAATAAGTGAAGTAATTAAATAAAGATTGAAAAATAAAAAAATTGAAAGTAGGGTTTTGAGATGGGGAAAAAGTGTGTCGGTCGGTCTGTCTGTCTGTCGGTCTGTCTGTCTGTCTGTCTGTCTGTCGGTCTGTCCCCCCCTAATAACTTTTGAACGAATAGTCCGATTCGAAAACTTCTTTTTGTATTCAAAAGATCTCGGCAAGCACATCTCATTTCCATATTTTACTTTTTGATTTGAACAATATTTCGTTCAATTTTGAACAGTTCAAAAAATTTTAACATTAGCGCCAATGGGCAAAAGTGAAGCAAATTTTGTAAACTCTGGGCATAAGAGTCGAGTTCTTATGAACAAGATTACTAAAAAGTTCTCGAAGGAAAATATTTTTTGAGTTGAACAATTTTTGTTCATTTTTGAACAGTTCAAAAAAATTAACGGTACTTTTTCCTTTATCCCGGCGCAGGCGATAAAGTCGCCAATAATGATGCAACGAACGCCAAACGGAATACATCCGCTAGTAACCTTTTGCGTGTTATGTTGCCTTGGCGAGATTTGCACCGGGATAAAGGAATTTATTTTGAAACAGTTCAAAAAAAAACAAGAAGTTCCGTCTAGAACTATACGAGCCTACTTTCCCGTATACACCAAATTCAAATTTATAATCTAGCTATCTCTTTCTCTCTCTTTCTTATTTATCTTTAGTTCTAATTATTGAAAATATACCTTTTTCAACGGATCATTCACTCACTCATTCATTCTTTCATTTATTCAGCCATGCATTTATTCATTCATTCGTTACCTCATTCAAGTGTTTATTCATTCATTTACGCATTCATGTATTTATTCACTCATTTATTTATATTTTCATTTATTCAATAATTTATTCATTCATTCTTTTCCTCATTCATTTATTCATTGATTTATTCTTTCACTCTTTAATTTATTCATTCATTCATTATTTCACTCATTGAGTCACTGAGAAATATCCTTGAAAATCCCGATCAAAAAATTTCATAGCAAAATAGACTCGTAAGTTCTGGATAAACTTTCTATTTCTACATGTTCTACGTTATAAGAGCTTTCCGATAAAGTTTGTTCCAAGCAAATCGGTCCGTTAGATCAGGATTTATATAGGGTTGAAATTTCCCCGTAAGCTCTGTGTTAATTTTTTTAACTGTTCAAAAATGAACAAAAACTGTTCAAATCAATATTTCACGACGAGAACTCCTTTCAATAAGCTTGCAATAGGAACTTGGCTCTTGTGCCCAGAGTTTACAGAATTTGCTTCAATTTTGTCCATAGGCGCTAATGTTAAAAATTTTTGAACTGTTCAAAATTGAACAAAAAATTATTCAAATCTAAAAGTAAAATATGGAAATGAGATGTGCTCGCCGAGATCTTTCGAATGCAAAAAGAATTTTTCCAATCGGACAATTCGTTCAAAAGTTATTAGGGGGGGACAGACCGACAGACAGACAGACCAACAGACAGACAGACCGACAGACCGACAGACACACTTTTTCCCCATCTCAATACCCTACTTTCAATTTTTTTATTTTTCAATCTTTATTTAATTACTTCACTTATTTTTGACTTTTCTGGATTTTTAACGATATTTTCACGATACATTAAGCCTTCTTTCATGCTTTATTATTATTTTTTTTTACTTTTACGGGAAAGTAGGCTAAAAAAAGAGATTAACATTAGCGCATACGGGGAAATTTCAATATAAATCATGATCTAACAGACCGATTTGCTTGGGAAAAAATTTATCGGGAAGATGTTTGGCCGTAGAACATGTACAGATACGAAGTTCAACCAGAACGCAACGAGCCTATTTTCTTATGAATTTTTTTTATCGGGATTTTTAACGATATATTCGAGTGAATGAATGATTAAGTGAATGATTGATGGAATAAACGAATAAATGAGTGAATAAATACATAAATGAGAAAAATGAATGAATAAATTAACGAATGACTGAATAAATGAAAGAATGAGTGAGTGAATCAATATGTATTAACGGTTGAAAAAGGTATATTTGAAGTAATTAAGAACTAAAGTTAAATGAGGAAGAGAGAGAGAGAGTTAGCTAGATTACAAATTTCAAGTTGGTGAACACGGGAAAGTAGGCTCGTATAGTTCTAGACGGAACTTCTTGTTTATTTTAAAGTTGCAATATTTGTTTGGCAACTTAAAAAAAACGAATGATATTTCACCTTAGACAGACGAAAATAAAATGTTTATTGATTGTGCAATTTTGACTAGGGATGTAACGAATAGTGATTTGGCCGAATAGCCGAATACCGAATATTCGGCCGTTTCTTCTTGGCCGAATACCGAATACTCGGCCCTTTCTTCTAGGCCGAAGCCGAATATTCGGCCAATGTCTTAGGCCGAATACCGAATATTCGGCTGCCGAATATTAAAATTTCTAGAAAATCAGTGAAATAGAAATAATTTGTCAAATTTAAAAGTATTCACAAAGGCCAATTCCATACATAAATTTATGATGTATGATTTAATTCTGTTTGCTAAGATTCTAAAACTAGCTTAAATTAATGTGTTTTCTGTATTATTTTGAATGCAATAAAACTGAGAATTTCACCTACAAGTGGAATAGAAATGACAAGTTTTAATGTAACCATTATCATTATTTTACTAATTATTTAATTCAGATTAACCCTACGCACTCGAACGGCGCCGATTAACTAATGGCATTGTGTAATATTTATCAAAGTTTGCTGCGACATATAAATTAATAAACTGGTGAAATTTTATTATTTGAAAACGTTTGTTTGTTTATAAATGTTTTTAAAACACTTGTAAAGTGTTTGACGAATTTGGCCGAAATCGTCTCGAGTTGCTGGTTCGCGCAAGCGAAAAAGGCATCGAATGTAAAGGGTTAAAAAAATGCTATTAATCAGTGAACTTTTTACCTTGCTTAAAAAAGTTTTATGAAGGTATTTTAAAAGTTATAAAAGAATATTTTTAGTTTATGGAGTTCTTTTTTACATACCTATTTTAAAAAGATCTGTTGAAATAAACTGGAATATACTTTTACTTTCTGAAACCCCAAGAACTGATGCTATCTTAATATTCATGGCACATTCCTCTCTTACCAAATATTCACAATAAATCAGTCTACCAAAACAAAGTCTGACTTCCACTTTGTTAATAATAACAAAGTCTCAATTACAATTAACTATTGCCAGCATTTGGAAGCAAGCACCAAGTATAAAATACAATATTACAACTTTAAAATCTATTTTTGTCCAGTCAAACTAAAAGTAGCTTTTACTAAGTTATTTTTACTTATTAAAACTATATACCCTCAATGTGTTCTTTTGCAATAACTATAATACAGTTTTAAATGTTTAAATGTACTAATTTCTTTATTTTTTTACATTTCTACTGAGGCAGAATTATTCGGCCGAATAGTCCATCAATATTCGGCCAAGCCGAATTTCATCTTACCGAGTATTCGGCCAGGCCGAATATTCGGCTAGTGTCATGAATTGACTATTCGGCCAGCCGAATATTCGGCCAAAGGGCCGAATACCGAATAGTGGCCGAATATTCGTTACATCCCTAATTTTGACTCAGGAAATTCGAAGAACTTTATTTTTTGACTAAGGAAGAGCTAAAAATGATTTTACTTTTGATATAAATGATTCATTGAAATGTAATTCTTTTTTCTTCTTTTCATTCTAAATTTTTATTAATACTTAATTTTTGCTAAACCACGATTAGAAAGTAAAATAATTTTCTTATATAAAACTCTAAAATTAGCTTCGTTTGGAATGTAAAAATTAAAAAATGGTTCTGAATTCATTTCTTTATTTATTAAGTTATTTATTTTCCCTTTGCAAATTCAAAATTTTACATTGCTTTGAAATGTTTTTTTTTTTTGTAATCAAGTTCTATAATATTTTTCTCATACATTTATGCGCTTATACATTGGGGAAACTGCTTGAATTTAAAATAACTCCATAAAAAAGTTCATTAATAGTTGGGCATGGTGGAAATATCCGCGTAACTACTATTCTATGCTATCCAGTTTCATTTTAAAGTCGAACTTATTCGTCGAAAAATAGAACAAAAATTTATTTCTGCTACTGGAACCGGCTTATGACACCTGAGAGCAAAGCGCATTAAGAGGTGTGAGCGAATGATATTTATCTCATTTTTACATTAATTAATAGTTTTTTATTACGTAAAAAAGATATTTCGTTTTCAAAAATCAGTTTCGAATGTTAAAAAGGTATATTGGAAATAATTTTCAGCCTAAGAAAATTGAAACAGAAATTTAACTGGTAGAAGACGATGAATGTTTGTATATGGTAAAGTAGGCTTGCTTAGCTGAGGACTTCTGTAAGAACTGCTCGATCCCTTTTCGTTTGCTCACTTATATAATTCACAAAGTTATTCAAATATCAAAATTAAAAGATAAAGTTAAATATTAAAAAAGATTACATTACTAAAAAGCTAAACTGTTAATGATAGGGATATTTAAATTAGAGTTACTCGTTTATAAATTCAGTTATTCATTTTCGATAAATATTCTGCATTTATAACATAACGTCTTTTTTTTTAATTAAAAAAATATTCGAATTAGTTTTCAACTTATGCATTCTTTAAGGCTTATGCAGTATTGATGAATATGCTTATAGTTCCTCTGTACTGCAAAGAGTCTTTAATTTGCAATTTGCTTCTCTCCGCTACATTTATTTTCCATTTGGTTTTAACTATTGCCTTACATGTAGCATGTAATCATTCATACTAATACATATTTTCCCGCTTAAGAGTAAAAATTCTGTCGTTTTGTTAACTTATTCGTAAACAAAAATGCAAGAAAATTGAATGTAAGAGGGGTTTTTTTCGTTTGAAGATCTAATGGCAAGTAATTTCTCTCTCTCGAACTCCTTTTTTTTTTTTTCATACAACAAATGTGTTTAGGCATTTGTTTTCGTTATTTTCCCCCTTAGAATAACCTTAAGAAGAAAAGAATTTTAAAAACTATTGAAACCGGAACTACAACACAACAACCAAAGGAAATCAATTTTCATTTTCAGAGAAAAAAATATCAGAATTTCAATAATCTTTCAATTTTCTACACGGCGTGGGATTAAAAATCAAAATTTGAAAGTTTTCAATTTATATTTAAAATTCCTTTGATCAATTTCTTTTTTCTGTCTCAAAATGAAAAGAAAGAAAAAAATTTCGTTCCGTCTTAAAACGGGGGAAAAAAAGAGAAACATTTCATGAAATGTGAAACGTTATTCTTCTTAAAAAAATAAATAAAGGAACCGACTTTTCCCCGTTTGTGATAGCAGTTTTTACAGTAATATTCTATAAAGAAATAATTTCAAACTTTGACAGTCATGTGGCCCGCTAATTCAAGAGTGCAAAAAATTGGAAGAATTTAATATATATTTTTCCCTCAATAATTTATTTTTACTTTTTAGTGTTTCGTTTTATAATTTGAGCTGAAGCTATTTGGGAATGCTTTCAAAAGTTTTTAAAAATCAGTACTGACACTTTGATTAAAAAAAAGCATCTGGTCTATGGAAATTAAAAAAAGGTTTCTAATAAAAAGTTTTGAATCACATTGATTGGTTGCCCTCCCATGACAGAAAAGGAAGTAAAAAAAACAAAGAACTGGTTGCAGAATGCCATGTTTTAAAATTTAAAGACAAAATTAATGAAATAATATTGATATTCAATTTGAAATCTATCCTCGATTTAGCGTAGAAGAATCTTTTTTTTTTTCTTTCTAATAGATCGGCGTATGGTCACTAACCTTTGCGGACTTAGTGCATTCCCCAGAAACCGACATCCATTCTTTTAAATAGCATCACTATCGGCGGATGCCATTACCACGTTGAATTTTGACGCTGAGCTTCTTCCGAGATAAGGGCACCTGAGCTCTAAATGATGCGAAACTGCACTAGAAATTCAATTTAGCAGAGACTTTCCAAGGCAAACAGATACTCGAGGGATCCTTAACGCGCCACATAATCATACGACATGGGTACTGACGATTTTCTGAATCTTGAAAATCCACCGATTTGGGCCAGGTTTGATCCTCAACTTGGGAGAGCGAGGCCAGTGCCTAACCACTACGGCACCCTTGCATCGAAGAAGAGTCCTAGAAAGCATGGATTACTGAGCCAAATCATCGGCGTTTTGGTAAAAGTCACTCGAAAAAGTCGCTAAGTTAACAAAAAAAACCACATTTTTGAAAGGAATTAGAACTTGCTGTTAGTTATTTCATGATAAAAATCAACTGCACAGTATACAATTTCTAAAGTAAAACTACTGTAGGAGTTAGGGGCGGGGAGTTTGAAACAAAATTTTTCGATTTTTAATAATGATTTAAAAGTTTAAATTGCCATCTCTCAAATCCGGAGTTATGGATTTAGTGACAATTACCAGAATGCTAACAATAATTGTACACATTCGTCACGAAATTCCTGGCTTCAAATCCAAGGCTAAGAAAAGCTCATCTGAAAACGGATGAGATAAAATATTTACTGCGAAACGACATCTATTTTTTATTAAGTAACTTAAAAGCAGTTTTCCTGGTCTTATTTTACTCACCATGTAAATAAAAGCCCACCATTCCTGTAGAATACTTTTTCTAAAGTGATCTTCATCGAAAAGTATTACTTTAGGCACAGCTAGAATGCAAAATGGGGGGGGGGGTGAGAAACTTGTTGTCCATGAACACATACTAAACGCGTTTTCGTAAAGAGACGCTTCGTAAGAAACGTGTAACGCGTAAGACGCTTCGTAAAACGCGCTTCGTAAGAGAAAAAAAACAATTTCAGAATCATCTTACAATACAAAATATTACATACCTAACTGATGAACTTATTCTCATGAAGTAATTAATAATTTGCAAATGCCACAGCCTAAAAATTCCTTGCAAAAGAGATATAAATCACTACTTTTCATAATTGTTGACTTGGACAGTTCTGAAATTCCAGTGTGTGATGAATGAACTTAAATAATTTTTTGCTGCCTCAAACATGGTATTGACTAGACTTAATTTCCTTTTTTCCAGTTTTGCTATGAGCCATATTTTAAAATGAAATTTTCAGTCATCTTTTCTCTTTGTCTCTCTTCCTTTCAAATTCTATTTCTTCCACTAGGCTAATAATGAAATCACTCCAAAAATCAATTGGGAACAATTATCTACGCATTTTAGTGAAAAGGAAAGATTAAGACGCTAATTAAACTGGATGCTGTAGTCATTTGTTTTGAAGTTAGAAATTTTCTACTGCTTGAAAATAAAGTTCATTAGGAAAACTACTTCGAATCCAAGAGTTGTGAACTTTGAAATGCAAGGAGCCTATAAACGATCGAGGGTTAATCGAAACTCGCAGCTTGATTCATTGTTAAAAGGAGTCCTTGTTAGTTCTGAAACACTTATTATTTAAAATATTGTGTGTTTGTTGTTTTATTGTTAATTATTATTCGTATAAATAGTACTGCTTGAATTGAATAATTTTGCTGGAGTTTTCGGTAGGAGGTTGACAGACAAAAAAAAAAAAAAAAACAACTCATCAGATATTCAATCAAAAGCATTCCCAAATATTTTATCCATTATCCATTTAAAGTAAACTATTTCATGTATTTTCAATTTTATTTCGTTGCTAATAAAACTTTTACTGATTTGTAATTATCATTTCATTTTCTTTAAAAACTTTTTTTATGGTTGAAACGGCGATCAAGTAGGTAAATCTACAATCTCTTCTAGAGGCATGTAAGTTTCAGAGCGCTGCAACAATAAATAATATAACATGCAACCTAGATCAGGGTCGCATGTTAATAAAAAAAGACCTTTGGTCAGCGAAAACATTACACTGGTCCTCGGAGATGTATACTTGTCTTCAGCAAAGTAAAATCAAATTGAAAACAAAAATATATATTATAACAAAATGTATGGTATTTTAAAAATGTTTGTCATAATTTTAGGAACCAGAATCCATTTTTTCCCTTTGACATTTTTGGATTTTGTGATTATTTTTTTAATATTCTAAAATTTTTAATTTACTCATATAACTCAAATATTATCGTCGGTAAATGATATTAAAAATGCAGTTTTTTAATGCCTAAAGAAGTTTTTTTTAAAAAGGTCCAGGATTACAAAAAAGCTGAAAAAAATATTATAACCTAAATATCTTCGTTTTAAGCACTAAAATAAAGATACGCTAGTTTTTTAATTGTGGATACTCAACAATGATCAACTTAATAAATGCTATTGTAAAAACATTTGAAGATTTTTAGAAAGAGCTGGGGGAAAAATCCTTAATGAGAATTAAGGATTAAGTGCAGAAAAAGTTGTAGTTTTCCTTCGAAATACTCTTAAAAGAGCTTGAGAAAAAACCGCTTAGAATAATAATTATTAAAAAAAAGTCTTGAAAAAGTCCTTTAAGGAAAAGTGGTTAAAAAATGCTTTTCAAAGAAGAAGAATCTATTTATGTCAACTAAAGTAGAAAAAGTCATTTTAATCGGTCGTATAAAAAATCATTTCGGTTTTAGTGGAAAAAATAGTCTGGTAAAGAGATTCTTGAAGATTAATGATAATAATGAGGGTTGTATTTGGCGTATTAGAATTAAAGTAAAATAAAAATTTCTCTTATTGGTTATCAGAGTTTTAAAACGTGCACGTATTGAAGCAGTGCATTTACCTGGAATAGAAGATGCAAGAAATATGAAGTAAAGAGTTTACCTTTTCTAATACAAATAAACAGTAAAATTTTCGCTAAACGCACAAAAACCAGTAACCAGTACGTTGTAGCCATCCAGAAACATTTTTCTTTATCTTTCATATGAATACTCTAAAAGAATTAATATGGGCGCAGGTTCCTTGTACTAAAACATAACCAGAGTCTGCTCCCATTGAGGTTTTTTGCTTAAATCCTCGTATTAATTCTTGTGGTATACACGCCGCAGGATGACGTAATGGTAAGGCGCAGGCCTGGCACGCCCAAGTTCGCAGGATCAAATCTGGCCCAAGTCGGTGGATTTTCAACATGCAGAATACCGACAGCGTCCATGAAGTATGATCATGCGGCATGTTAAAGATCCCTTGAGTATCCCTTTGGCGTGGATACGCTGGGCTAAATTAAATTTGTAGTGCAGTTTGCATCAATTAGAGCTCAGGTGCCGCCATCTAGAGGGAAACTGAGCATCAAAAATTGCGGCAACGGTACCACATTAATTGTGGTGCCGCTAAAAGAATTGGTACCAATCTCTGGGAACGCACCAGGTCTGCAATGGTTAAGAACCAATACATACGCAGCGCATTAGAAAAAAAACTTATTGCGATATTGCAGTCAGGCTTAACGAGAAAATACTTTTGATTGCTCCAAACATCATCCATCCTCCCTCCCTACCTTCGGAGCCGAGTGGTGCCAAAAAATTCTTCAGCACCTGTTCCCATTATTGCTAATTTGTATATCAATTTTTGTTTGAATACTTGAATCATTCCTTGAGGTACTGCAGTCAAGCTTAACCAGAAAAAAAACGTTCAATCGCTCTACTCCCCCCTCCTTGTAAAGGAAGTTATTTCGTAAATTTCACACTTTAACAAATAGTGTACGAGCACTCATAATACTCTTATCAAAATGCATTGTGCTCACATTTCCAAAATGAAAATTATTTTCTTCCTTTTTTTTTACATTTAAAAATTAGCTTACATAAAATATACGCAATCTTGCAATCTTGTTGAAGAAATTCCGAATGAGAATTCAGATTTATAATAAAATTCCAGGATGATCTGACTAGGACGAAGGGCAGCACAAAATTACTCGCAAATTGGCAAAACATAAATACGGATCAACGAAGAAATCTTCGCATTCACGCAGGAGAAAGAAAACTGTCTTCGTGTTGATAAAAAAAATACCACAAAGAAACCAACGAAAGCTGAGAAAATGAACCGTTACTTGAAGACATTTACATCCCTGCGGACAATTGTATCGTTCGAAGAAAGTTATCCAATAGCTTTAGCGGTAGAAAAGAAACAGGTGTTCAGCGACCAAAAAGTCTCTTAAGTGGTAAGTACAAATAAATAAGCAGGCAATTCTGCAGAGAGTAACTTTTTTTTTTCAAATTCGTAACGTAGTGTTATCAAAACATTTATAAGTTATTTTCTGCTCCAGCTATTTCGATATGTAAGTAGCTCTTTTCAAATCCTTTCATTGTGCTCACTTTTCCCACCATTTCCTACTTTTTAGCATTACGTCTTTAGGAATACCTTGAGGTGCCACATGCACGGGCGACAGGACCATTATTGTAATAGGGACCGTTCATAAATGATGTCACGCTTTTCCCCCACATATTTGACCCCCCCCCTTCCCTTCTGTCACAAAATGTCACACTTCAGCGGACCGCCCCCCCCCCGCCCCTTTATCACATGTCACGCTATGTTGCATAAGCAGGGATGTCATACTTCTTGTTACCCCCTCCCCTTGTCACAGTTTAACGAAGCCCCCCTCCCCCCTCGAAGCGTGACATCATTTATGAATGATCCCTTACTGTATTCAATAGCTAAGACAAACCAAATACCTTAATGCGAAACAATCTTCAGTAGTAAGCATTTAACTTTAAAATAGTACCCAAAGGCACCGCCAAGAAGACCTTAGCGACTCCTGGTTTAATTTCAGTTATCGTTGAGTTTAGGATATCAATCGCAAATTTTATCGTTTATTTTGCACCATCGATTGTAAATTATATTATCCTTAAATGTAAATCATTAATTATAAGTTTGTTTTATTGCTGATTTTTGATTGTCAATCGTAAATATTACTATTATTGACTTTAGATCATCAATAGTAAATATTATTACTATTGATTTTAGACCATCAGCCATAAATTTTACTATCGTTGATTTTATATCAGCAACACGACCACTCAAAAAGCATAATCACTAAAGTTTTACTTTCATTTAGTTACAATTCTCATGCTTTGAAAATTTTAGACTTTTATGAACGGTTTAGCACTTTAGATTACTTTCAGTACTAACTGTCTTTGTTTGTTAAAGCATTTGGTGTGCACAAAAGCTCAAAATTTTGCATAAAAATGCAAAAATTTGTAAAATAAATTATTCGATCTGAAAAAAGGAATATTCAGGTACAAAAACAAGATAGTGACTCCTCTTCTCCATCAAAAACAAGACAATAGCATAACCAAAATACTGCTTGGAAAATAAATTAATTGCTCCTTAATAAAATGCAGAGAAGAGAAGAAAAAAAGTTTCTAAAACTTTAACAGAATTAACAAGCATTTTTTATTGTTTTCGATGAAATAAAAATTTTCCGGTTCATGTCTCTTAATTCTTTTAAGTATTTATTTTGACTTAAAAAATCAATTAATTAAATAAATAGAACTGCCTCCTTCTGAAACTAACTTAAGTATTTATTTGAAAACGCTGTAAATTTTTTTAATTTAAAACTCTTTCAGTGGTTTTCAGAATAAAGGTGATTTTAAAATCAATTTTTCTTCTGAAGGATTTCATGTATACGTGGGAAAAAAATCAAGTAATTCTGAGTGAAAAGACGTAATTTTGCTGACGAAAAAAGAAAATGTGGAGGTAGAAAAAGCAATAAACTCTGAAGGGTTTTAAAAAAAAATTTTGCCCTCTTTTTTTTTCTGCTGTGAAAGGAGTTTTTGAGTACCACATAAGATAACCTGTGAATTTGAAAATAGTATTTTTATATTAGGCAAGCAATTAAAATGCATGAGATCAATATTTGTCAAGTTATACTGATATTTAATAGGAAATAGCAAATTATTTTTTATCTTTTTTGTGTCCCTTTTTCCAGAGAAGGTAATCAGCACACATAAAACTGGGGAAAACAGGATCTCATCAATTTCGAAAAAACGTTGTAAAACTCTTATGATAAATTTCATTCAAAAATTATATCTTGCAAATCAACTAGTGTGTTCAATTTCAACTGAAAATTGAATGCTTTATATTTACGCTAAAAATGTTTAATTATATATTTTTAAAAGTCATAATTTTATCCTCAAATACTGAAAAGTTATTTTTTTCTTACAGTTCCTGCCCCATACATTATCCAGATTCACTTCCAAAACTTCTTAAAAAGTATTCCTACACATTACTTTCAACGCTATATGCTTTAAAATACCCAGGAGGCACTAAATATAAATATTTTACCTACAATACGTAAATATAGAGATGCAAAATTCTCGGTAATAATAGTTTGAAGAATATTCGCCTGGGATTAAGTTAGTAGGCATAATATCGCAACGTTACACGATTTAGAGAGGAATGAGTAACTTCAGAATATAAATTATTCGTAAACAGAATTCTGGTAGCTTTTTATATACAGGTCAGATGCAAATGAATGCATGAAATAGATATTCTTACAAACTAATTATATAAAACTTAAAACTAATCATGTTTAATTGTAATTTATTTTTCCTCATGGTTTGAATGATAAGATTTAAATAGAGATTTTTATCAATATCTTTCAGTTTTCAAGTCCAATGCTCTGAAATATGCATTCTTGAAAAATTATTTTATATCTTAAATTAATAAGGATTTACTCAACTGCTTTGTTTACAAAACCTTTATTGAACTGGCCAAAAGCTTTCGCATCGTTCAGAAAAAACTCTCCTAGATAAAATTAACATTATAAGAGGTAAATAAAGACAAACATAATGTTGTTTAGATGCTTTAAGATTAATGTTTGAATATCATATCATAATAATAAGGAGGTTGCTAAATTTTTACGTTTACTTTTAAGAAAAAGGGATATTCTCGTTTATGCTCCAAATTTCATCTTCAGGAGAATATCCTTAGAATATTCTCGAACCACATCTATGCGTAAATATATATAGAAGTAGTTCCAGAGGACTATTTTCCAAATAATCATTCTCCAAATATGATTATTCTCTACATTTCATCTACGGGAAAATATCCTTAGAATATTCCCAACCACATCTATACGTAAATATGAGAGAAATATTCATACTTATTTAATGTTTTTCTATTTCTTACTGTGTAAATATTAAAATTTGAAAGATAAGCTTTGCTGTCAAAGGAGACAATATCTCAATAGCAGTTAGAAATATAGTAAGACTTACTTATATATACTTTGCAGCAAAAAGTTAATGAGCAGAGAAATATAATTCGTTAAAAGATTCTTTTCCCTTCACGAGAAATTAACCAATTACGCCCTAATCATTCAGATACTGAAATTATTGGTTTTAAAAAATTTAAATTGTTTACCTGTTTAGGACTCGAACTGAAAAATGAATGTTATAAAAGAGGCACCTATGTTCAACTTACCTGAAAAGAAAAATATGAAGTATTAAACAAAAAACAAATGTTAGATGATAATGCATATGTATTTTTTTGAAGCAATTCAATTTCTATTTTTAAAATACTTACTACATAAACCTCGTATACTACAGTACATTGACTAAGCTAATGTCAAATACTGTGTTGCCCTTTTAACATTTCTTTGATAAAAATCTTTTTTAACGTAAAACATAAAATTATCTTACTACGCATAGAGATAATGATAAAAATTATTTCGAAAAACATTTAGACAGAAATATAAAGAATAATAAAATATACTGTGCATTGTTGAACTGAGCTCTGGCCAAGTTGTTTTTTCGGCCAGAAAACGTTAACTTAGTTCACATCATGGAATCAGATTTCGAATACTATATGAAAATCTATTGAAGGTATTTTTGAGTTGAAAGATGACCTCTTATAATTAGTCACAATCTCAAAGCGGGCTCTGTGAAGCTACCGAAAAAAATCGATCCTTTCAAATAATTTTGCTCTGTGGATGTGCGGGGGATTAGACCACACAACTAGCATAAAAGCAATCACGACAATCATACTTCACCAAATTTAAAACAAACTTTAGTTTTTTGAAATTATTTTCTTTGTGAAAAAATTGGAGGTAAAACAATTCCGGTAGTTTCGTGAGCTAACAGTTTCTTTTAAATTCACATGCAAATCCTTTTTTAACTAAGTACATTAAAAACATGTACCTAAATGTATTTGCATTTGAAATCAATACATCTAAACGCATTTGGGATTTCGGTTTCAGCAAAAAAACATCGCGAAAAAATCATTTCAGGATCTTGCATTAACTGAAGTAGTAACGTCTTCTCTACAATGAGCGATCTTCTGATGTGACAGCAATTGTTTATTAAAATTAATTTCCTTAAAAATGAAGTATTCCAGCTAATTCAACTGAAAATTTGTTTATTTCATAGTTTCGCTTCAAGTCTTGTAAAGTTGTTTATTTGACAATGTCCTTGGAACATTGTAAGATACACAGGTTTACAATGGGGCTGGACTCTCCGCCTAAGTATATATATGTTACGGCGAATGTCCGAAATTGGAGAATTTCGACATTCTCCAGTCTGATAGATGGTAAATGTCGACATTCACCAATGATTGTCGACATTCTCTATTTGGTGTAGGTCGACATTCATTGGTGGTTGTCGACCTTTTCCGATTTTGGACATTCACCATAACATATATATATGTTACGGTGAATCTCCGAAATTGGAGAATGTCGGTGATTGTCGACATTCTCCAATTTCGGACAGACGCCGTAACATATACACTATCGCACGTAGGATACGCTTTGGGGCGAGACAAATGTCAGAATTAGGGATGCATTGAATATTGACTTTGCCGGATATCTGATATCAGGTGTAGTTTTTTGGACGTATATCTACCGGATATCCGGTTCTAATGTTTGAATGTTTGAATCTGTAATCCTACCCGCATTTTAAAAATCCCAAAACTCCCAAATACGTAGTAAGTTTTTAATTTACATATATTTTCAAAATGTGCTAATTAATTGAATTTTAAAAGTCAAATTTGACATGCCGATTTGAATTCCGGATATTTATAAAAGTCTGACGATATACCGAATATTCGATGCCTTCTGGGGGAGGGGCCGGTCCCGTACGTCCACCCCCGTCTGTTGGACCCTATATAGCTTTTTATATATATTCAGTGGCGTTCCTAACACGGGTGTCTCCCGGGGCAGTAATTTGTGGTGCCACCCCTCTCTAAAAAACACCTTGCTTTATCTTATATAAATTTGCAATTTTGTAGTTTCTATTATTACAGTAGTGAAAAAAATATTAAGTTAAATCTATTTTATTTACAGTTGAACCTGTCTATCTTGAATTTCAAGGGAAGGAAAAAATATTCGAGAAGAGGTTTTAAGATACAGAGGATTTGATAAAACTATTAAAATTTGCAATTGAAACAAAGATTACATGTTGTAGGTTAAAAATCTTCGGCATTAGTTTTATTAAGCATTTTACTATAATATTATACTAACGTTTTTTTAACGAACGTTTCGACAATAGTATTCAGCATACCCTTTTGCAAGTCTCTCAAAAAGCAAGATAAGTACCAGAAAAATAGTCGTTTAGTGTTTTTTGTTGTCTGGTTGTATTTGACTCGATTATACTTTTGAGGGTAGCGATTGCTGTAAATCCACCTTGACCAAAATTTTCATGAAATTCGAGGAAAGTTAATGTTTCAATAGCTTTCTCTGCTTCTTTTTACAGCTACTTTCGCGACATCTTTATTTTCCTGAACCTCCTCTTCTTCTTCCGAATCACCTTTACGTTCTCTACGATTTCCGCATCATTTTTGTTAGCTGCTGAAAGCTTACTTGGCTTCGAATTCCAAAATCGCAGCAAACCCAGAATTCGAGATATGGAGGTTTTGGGGAAAAACATTTCGGGAAAAACACATTAAATTTAGGGTATAAATGCAGGGAAAATATAAAATTTCGAAATAGGGAGGTTTTCGAGTCAGACAGGTTAGAGATAAACGGGTTCGACTGTATTTGCTTCAACTTCCGGCAAACTACATTTATAAAATTATAAGTTTCAAGTATATGTATCTTTCAAGAACTCTAACTCATTTCGGGTGCCACACCCAATACCCCCCAAAAGGGTGTCCCTTCCTCCTCCCCCGTAGTGACATTACTGATATATATATATTTATATATATATATATATATATATATATACACACACAATATATATATATATATATATATTAATCAAAGGGGAAAAAAAAATTTGAACAACATTAAATTAGTGGGTATGCAAAAAACAATTAAATTTTAAACATACTAAAAGTGGCAAACCACAAATGCACGAATATGAAAATTCGAACAGTAAATTAATTTTGTTCAAATTATTTTTTTTCCTTTCATTAAAATATTTCACAACTGTTTAAGTGAGCTGCCTCATGCGCCTTTTTGCAGATTGAGTTTAATTTGTTATCCTGTGATTATATATATATATATATATATATATATATATGTATGATTATATATATATATATATATATATTTATATATCCGTGTGTGTGTGTGTGTTGTATGTATGTCTATTTTTATATATTTCGTGGCTTTTCACTGACTTAGAAAGATAATCAACCTTTTGTCATGTTTCATACCTATCCTTTTTTTATTAAGAATGTGTTAATTATAACGCAAATCTTAATCAACTCATCGCCACACGATTTCTGCTACTTGCAAGCAAAAAAGAAAGACTAAGAAATTTCCGCGTTCCAAGCATTTTAAACTATTACTTTACTAACACTTCTTCTTATTTAGAAAACTTAGTTTTTGCAAACTTAATCAAATTTTTCCGCATTGAAGGGATCAAATTTATTCCAGGCAAAAATCTGAGCACAAACAGGAGATGGAATAATTCGACAGGCGTCTATGAATATAAACAAGAATTTTTTGAGCCCAAATGAAAAACGGAAAATTCGCAAATGTAGAAACCTTCACAATCCTTTAAATCCTTAACTCAAAATCCCACTTTTTCCCGAGAAAATAAAACTTCTGTTGAAGCTTTCAAAACCTGTGCTGCATTATCCATGCATCCATATATTGAAAAGGAAGAATCCAAGCCAAAACTTCTGATATGGATCACAAAGTAAAAAGGAAAGAGAAAAAATGATATCCTATTCACATCCTTTAAGGTATTTTTCTTCTTTCAACGAAATTCTGCGTCCTTTTGGGAGAAATTGATTTTATTCTTAGAATGCAAGATGAAATCTGATAAAATAAAGAACTGATGTTCCTTCGGATCAGTGAGATATAAACAAACATAACGAACTGTATATATGCACAATACTTCAAAATCATTAATTAGGGGAGAAGCGGACTAGTGTCGATAATTTGAAACGCTGCTATTTTTTAAGTTTCTGTGTAAATGTTTTGAGATTAACAAGGTTAACATACATTTCTATGGACTGCATAAGAATACGTTTAATATTTCATTAGCAATTTTTTTTTAAAAAGGAGTTTTAGGTTGCAAAAGTAAGCTCATGATTTGTTTTTTAATTACAAAGTTAAGACTATTTTAAAGGGACACAGGACCTTTGAAATAAGAATTTTCTTTTTTTAATTTTTCACTGTAGTTGGACTTATTTTAGCATTAATTATGCATATTTTATATATTAAGACAATTGAAAATATTTTTGACTGAAAAATTTCAAAATTATACGTAGACAAATTATGAAAAATATGAAAAACACGAAAATTGATCCTACGTCTGAATTTTTTAATCAATTACTTACAACTTTATATTCAGTTTCGAATTGGTGCTACAAATATTTTTTGACATTACTTTTTATGAAGCAATTATTTAAAAACTTTTTGTACTGCTCTAATTCTAGAGAAAAGAAAAAAAAATGAAAAAATACGCTAGAAGTAATTTTTTTCCGAAACCTTATACGATTAAACAGCGTCTGTTTCCCAAAAACTGTTGACGTATCTATGTGCCAATTTTTATGCAATTTTGGTGAAATTTCAGAAACAAGACTCATTTTTTGTGTGTTTCATATATTTCATATTTTAAAATATTTTTTGTTGGTTTAATATTTAAAATTCAGCCAAAATATTTATAACCAATGCTAACATTTTTCCAACTGCAGGGAAAAATTAAAAGAAAAACCTTTTATTTCAAAGCTGCTGGGTTCCTTAGCTCATAATTTCATATGAAACGGGGTACGTTGTAAATAAATACATTTGATGCCTGTTTTGACGTTCACTTTTACGGTGCATGATTTAAGTCTACCAGTTTTGCCTAAAGAAATAAAAGGCCCATTGGGACTAGTGGACATATGGCGAAGTTACTGTTGACATATTATCTCGATTCAGCTTTCAGAGGTAAAGCACTGATTTAGCAGTAAGATAATATGAAAAGCCAGTGAAAACCACCTTTCTGGCACGGTAATTGATGAAGTAGAAACTGAAGTAAAAAAAGGACTGATAAGACAAACATTCATAAAATGATTTTGTATTGCCCCCTTTTTTTGTGAGCAGGAAGAATATTTTCCATATGCTGTTCGGCATCAGTAAAAAAAATATTTTTAGCTCGATTTTTTTTCTTTTCTGAAATAAAAATTTGAATTGTTAAGTAATTTGTAAAGAATATATTTTAGACAAAGAATCACTCTAAAGTTTATTTTTTAATATCAATTTTACACAAAATCTAAATTCAGTATTTAATCAGTAAATGACACAAAATTCGAACGATATTTATGTTAACACTATTAACTTTGAATGAAATAGAATAAATTTGAAACATACTGAAATTGTGTAATGCTAGGTATGCACAAAATTAAATGTATAAATAAAAGTAGACGGATAATTTAAGCCACCAGGTCATTTAGGGAATCAAACATAATCAAAATAATTCTTTGAAATGCATCAATAGATAGCTCAACTCCTCATTATAATAAATCTCCACGAAGGGATGTAGCTTCAACTGCTTCGTTGTATTTATGGCTAATTAGTTGTTCGATAGTGGGCATTCCTGCATTGCATTTCCCCTAAATTCATATTGAATTTGCAGTCACCATCAGGGTTGAAGATTTGCATTTAAACTGCGTCATTACAAAAGGGATTTCGTCTCGGAGAAAGATTGTTTCCGTGGCTAATTATGTACAGCCGAAATTTCGAAACAGAGACCGCCAATTAAATGAATATCTACCTTAGAAATTAAGGTCTTTGAATTTTAAACTCTTGTCACAATATTCAAATAAGATTTATTGTAAAAAGGAGAAATTCTTTCCACGAAAGAGTGTCAATGTAATACATGCATGGATAAAATAAACTAAAATTCTGTCATGTTCGCACAATGTTTTTTTTTAAAGCAGGAATAAAATCAAGCATTTCAGAAATATACAATATTTCTAAACTTTAATTTCTTTACAAGAAACACGCAACCATTTCACAGAAGTATTGCTTAGTTCTCATTTCATGTGATATTTTGTCAACAATTGTTAAATTCAATTTCAATTTATTTAACAATGTTTTTCGAAATTGAACTACTGTTCTTTTTATACGTAAAAGATTCATTTTCCTACAAACATCTATTTCGTGCGGGTCCAAAATTTACTAACCTAAAAAATGTGTCTAAGTCAAATAAGCTGTTTACAACGTTTTCTAAATGGAATTACGCCTGGGTGTGTGATTAGAATTGTGCCTGAGATTCTTGACAGGCTCTTAATCAACAAAATGCAAACTCATTAAAACGCTTAACAGACAAGTTTAAATCTCCTATAAAACTGTGAAGTGGCAAAAGAAGGTAAAATAATTTTGTCGGTTTAATTTATAAACTTATCTTTTCAAATTGTAGTCTAAAACAAGAATTTCAAACTCATATGCGTCATTCAAAAAGTTATAAAATCGAAAAAGTATAAAATTTCCAAGTACCCTTAAAAATTTGGGTTTTTTTTTTTTTTTTTTTTTTTTGCCAGAAGCATTTTATATCGAAAACAAAATTTTTCACCAATGTGCGTATAAAGATAAAACAACGTAAAAAGGCACAAATTGTATTAATAAATATCGCAAGTAACTATTTCGAAGCTACAATGGAGCTTCTTCATCAGTGCAAAATAGAAGTGCTCAACACACAACTAGAAAGTTGTGAGTGTCTTATAATTTTAACCAATGTGCTTTATCTTTAACACAGTACTAGCTGCTGTTTAAATACCATAGTGTTGTTTGGCAATAAGTTTTTAATCCAAATGCTACATAATATCGAAGCTTACAAAATAAGTTACAATTTTGGATATCCCCAAACCTTATTTAACTATATATTCCAATTTTTGACTCTGGATCAATATTTCTATAGTTTCAGAATAGGAGCAACAAGTTATTTTTCTTGAAATTATAAAATAAAAATATCATTGTTGAGCACATTACCTATTAAAAAAAACCTTTACTATTTAGACAAACTTGTATTGAGGTAAAAATACATTTTATTATACGTTGACACAAAAGTAATTACTGTCATTATTCATGAATTGTTTTTTCAAATGTTTTTTCTTTAAAGGCAAGCATTCGACAATCCAATTTAATGAGTACATTTCATTATTTAATGCTCAGTAAAATTACTTGCAGCAACATTTCTAGCTCAATAACTTTCAACCTTCTTCAAATAAAGTAGTTCAAACTTTTAATGTATTTGTCATTTTCAACGCTACGTCATTAATTACTTCAAAATTTAAAATGTAAGCTTTTAAATTTGTGTAAAATAACCATATGCGATCATTTGGAATGCTTGTAATTTTCGACTTCAAAATCCCATTAAAAATATTCTATATTATATTAATATAAGTTGGGCTTTGCAATTGGCAGCAGCCTTATTAAAGTTTCAAATGTCGATCAATAATTTGCAGCTGTTCTGTTTAAAACAACTTTCGTTTTGAGAAACTGATAATTTCTGGGAAAGAAAAGAAGAAAAACTTTTAACAGCAGTGATAGATGTATTTCAAAACGGAAGCTTTTCTTTTCATGTTATGAATAATTTTTAGCAATTGTTTTTCACTATTTTTGATGCATTATTTCTTTTAAAATAACACAGTAGCAATAGCAATCTTTATTAGTTTTCAATAGTCTAGCAGTTTTGGAGGTTTTGAAAGTTCAAAGGAGCAAACTTATTCATTTTAAGCATCATTTTTGAATGGCAAAACTTCAAATTTTACCAAAAGTTTGCAGTAATAAAATTTATCATCTGATTTTGAACTATGAAATACATTAAAAATTCAAAAACAATGTAAGAGAAAGGGGACAAGAACAGCAATATGAATGGCAGACACATGCTATCGGGTTATAATGTACCCCTTTTGCAATTTAAGGGGGGAAATACGTGTAAAACGGCGTATTAAGAGCCATTTTCATGAATTTTTTTTTAACGTATAAAGAATAAATATATTTTATTGAGATTTTGAGGTTATTTTTTAAATACATTGAAGAAAATTTACTGAAATTTGGAAACATTTTTCTTAAAAAATCCCGGAGATATCGGCTGCTGCACACTGTAAGTCGCCACCCGGGTCGGCAGTTTGCGTACATCCTGGAGGTCACAATTTTTATCTGAAATCATTTTTTTTTTAAATCTACTTTTTTTATAAGTGTCTCTTCTAGTTGAACTAAAATCATCACAAAAAATTGAAACTTTCTATTTTTTTTTAAATGGGAAAATTAAGCACGATTTTTAACCGTTTTTTTTTTTTTTTTTCGTTCTTTTTTTACAATAAAAAAAGTAAAAATAAAGATATGTTTATGATTCTAGTTCAACTAAAGCGTGTATATATAAAGAAAATGTGTGCTAAATTTGATAAGGATTGATCAAAAACTCTGCGAGCTAGAGTGTACGAAAATTCGAAAAAAGTAGTTTCGAGAAAAACGCGTTTGAAAAAAAAAAAAAGTGTGGTATTTCAGGTAAATTTAAGGCAGTTATGAATCAATTTTTTTTATACTTATAGATACAAATACTTATATAAATTTCTATCCGAGGTCTCAATTGTTAAAAGAAATAAAAGGACATCTGCTAACGTTCTCTAATACCCTTCAGGTCATTCATGAGGACTACCTGTTCAACTGCTCCAAAACGGGCGCTCGCTCAAATGCTTATATAACTTTTAAACGACTTGGGATTTTGATTTGAAATTTTGAGGGTATATTATTGAATAGTTATAGAATCGATTTATGAAGAAAATCATTTTTTAAATTTTTTGAGACCTTTACACGTATTAAAAAGAATAAGCCCTTAAAAGAAATAAGCTTAAGTTAGAAATTTAATCATTCGATGAAAGCTAAGTCGACTCAAGATTCTGTCGGATGAATTTTTATCCCTCTTCATTCGGAATGTCCAAAACAAAGAACACATAAAAAGATCTTGACTTTTATGGAACGAGTTACGAAAGGGGCTTCAGATCAAAGCGGGCCCAACCGAAATTCTACGAGTCTCCAACATAGGTAATTCAAGGCGTTGCTATACAGCCGTGATCAGTGACTTATTTTTACGCTGTCGTATGTCTATTGATTAAATTTAACCCTTAAATGCATGATTTAAAAACATTAATGGTTTTTACTTATTATTTCTTATTTTTAAATCATATGAAAAATGCTTGAAAGTCATATTTTAGTTTAAGTATGGATTATGGTTAAAATGAAAAAAAAAATAAAAAAATACTTAGCCATTTCACAAAAATAACATCCTGAAACATTCGTAAATATTTGAGGGTCCCTAACTGCAAATTTCTACATTCTTCTGAGCAAAAGCTGAACTGATCAAAGACATTTCATTTTAAAAATAAGCTCCTATTATTTGTTAATTATTTTATTTGGTTTAAAACAACTATCTTTTTATAAGTTTGGCTGCATGTGAGATGTGTACATTATTAAAGAAAATACTTTACTAAAAAAAATAATTGGAATTGGTTTAGTCTTTTTGCGAATTTTTCAATTCAATTTCTACACTTTATACATCAAACTGTTTGAGTGCTATGTTTTTGAAGGAGCCCCACTTCATTAGATCGGATATTGGAGAATGCAGAATGGCGATGTTTCGGGATTTCGCGGCGACTCAGGAATTCGACGGATATGTGCTCGTAAATTAACTTTAACCGCAGTACTTCGGCTACCTCGGGAAGGAAGAAGCTCTTGCGTTTATTGCGTATAACAAGATAGAACTCTCGATCAAGTGGATCCATAAAAAGAAGCGACGGCAAAACTCCTCCAGGAATGCACATTTGCTTCCGCGTCAATAAAATCCCCCCTAAAAAGTCTAAAGCTTGGTAGATTTTTCGTTAGTTATGGTACCTTACTCTTTGAAGAGTAGTAACTAAGAGCGTAGTGCCGTTTGGAAATGATAATAGGTCTCCATTTCTGCGTCTCTTTAAACTTACTTAAGGGGACACGAGGGCTTTGAAATAATAATTTTCTTTTTTAATTTTTCGCTGCACTTGGACTTATTTTAGCATTAACTATGCATATTTTGGCTAAACTTTTTTTACTAGTTTAATTGTAGAGAAAAGAGAAAAATTTTGAAAAAATTTGCTGAAAGTATTTTTTTTCCAAAAACATATAAGAAAACAGCAACTGTTTGCCAGAAAGTGTTTGCAATATTGTTACGTATCCATGCGCAAAATTTTATGCAATCTGGAGGAAATTTCAGATGCAAGACACAACAATAGACTAACCAATACAATTAAACCAGTACAAAAAGGATTTAAATAATTGCTTCATAAAAAGTAATGCCAAAAAGTATTTGTAACACCCATACGAAACTGCATAAAAGTTTGCAAGTAAATTACTCAAAAATTCAGACGCAAGGGTCAATTTTTGTGAAGAAGAAGTTGCAACTTACCAATCGGTAAGCAATCGGGTTGCAAACCTATGTTGTTTAAAAAAAAACATTTCATGCGGGAAGGTATTGTGCCCATTTTTAGCCTACTTTCCAATGCAAGTGAAAAAGTAATAATAAAGCATGAAAGAAGGCTTAATGTATCGTGAATATACCGTTAGAAATCAAGAAAAGTGAACAATAAGTTAAGTAATTAAATAAAAATTGAAAAATAAAAAAATTTGAAAGTAGGGTTTTAGAAAGGGAAAAAGTGTGTGTCGATATATCGGTCTGTCCCCCACCCCCTAACAACTTTTGAACGAATTATCCTATTCGAAAAAAATAGTTTTGCATTCGAAAGATCTCGGTGAGGACATCTCATTTCCATATTTTACTTTTTGATTTGAACAATTTTTCGTTCAATTCAGAACGGTTCAAAACATTTTAACATTATCACCTATGGGCAAATTATGTAAACACTGAGCGTAAGATCCAAGTTCCTATGAACAAGCTTATTGGAAGAAGCTCTCTGCGTGAAATATTTTTTGATTTGAACAATTTTTGTTCATTTTTGAAAAGTTCATAAAAATTGACATAGCGCCTACGGGGAAATTTCAATACTATATAAATCCTCCCCTAACAAACCGATTTGCTTGGAACAAACCTTATCGGAAAGCTCTTATAACGTAGAACATGTACGGATATAAAGTTCATCCAGAACTAAATAGCCTATTTTCCTATGAAATTTTTTTATCGGGATTTTCAAGAATATTTTTCAATTAATGAATGATTAAATGAATAAGTGAAAGAATGAATGAATAAATGACAAAAAAATAAATGAGCGAATGAATGAAAAATATGTAAATGAGTGAATAAATAAGTAAATGTGGGAATAAATACATGAATGAGTGAAGGAATGACTGAATAAATGAATGAATAAATGAATGAGGGAATGAATATATATTAACTTTCGGATGACCAGGTGGAAATTTGAAACATGAAAGGCCATGTGGGGTTATTCAATGACCCCATCGTTAAAAAACACGTGTTTGTTTACTATATCAAATAAAACATCAAATTTATCTTTTGAAAACATTAAACATTTGTTAGAGTTAGTCACAGAAAAAAATGCAGTATAGATGCAATAAAATACTTCAAAAATAAAATGATGATTAATTCACATCAGGATTAGAAATTCGAATACAAAATGATCATTTTAAGGTAAAATAATTCATTTTGATTACTGCACTCATGACATATTGTTGTTGTTATATTGACGTGAATTTTGCAAACAAATCGATTGCACTTACCACATTTCTTGGTGGTTTTATTAACGACTAGGTGGGGTCATTTAGTGACACCAAATCAAAATGTAATTTTTTTTATGTATTTATTTTTTTCATGGGGTAAGCGATAGCTTCATAATTCGTAATAAAAAAATACAAAACTCAGCTATAAAAATACTGAAAGCGCTACAAATTTTTTTAATTAAATATTCGACAAAAACTGACATTGGGGTCATTTTATGACCCCACTTGGTCATCCGATGGTTAAACGTTGAAAAGGGTATATTTGAAATAATTAAGAAGTAAAGCTAAACGAGAAAGAAAAGAGAGTTAGCTAGATTATAAATGATTATAAGTTGGGTGTATACGGGAAAGTAGGCTCGTATACTTCTAGACGGAGCTTCTTGTTTCTACTTCAAAACTGAGATGGTACCTATGTGTGAGGTTGACTTCATTGGCAATGTTCACTCGAGTAAGCCGTGTAACAACCATATTTATGTAAGTCGTTACGCGACTTACACGAATAAACATAAACGAATAAAAGTTAACACGAATAAAAGTTCTCTTGGCATGAACTTTTTAATTCATGTTGATTGTAGTCTAAGCATCCAAATTTGGGAATGTCCCAACTTTGGAGCACGTATGCAATTTTTAAAAACTGTATGTATGTGAATAAAACAAAATTGGCTCAGTAGAAATGAAAAAAATAGTGTTCAACAACATACACAAGAAGTGCAAGATTTACCTTGTGTTTCACCAACAGCAACTATGCATTTATCCTATAACGTTATTTGTTTCTTTCTGATGTAACAATGACACTAGGAGCAAACTTGAAACAAAATGCCCCAAGTTAAATTTGGGAACTCGATGGTATATAAGATAGCCAGAATATTTCACCTATGTTACTTACTAGTGATGATTATCAAGTTACATTTTACAGAAAATTGGTTCAATTCAAACGAGTTTTTTCAGAGTGAAGATGATGTTTTGGGTAGTTTTGAACGTGACCATTCATATGATTTACTTTAACTACTACAGGCTACTTGAAACCTTGACTAGAAACAAGTTCTAATTGCATGAATATCCTTCTTCAATAAACTAACAAATCTAAAATACAAAGACGCAAAATGAGTGTTATTCAAGGTGTAACATCCAGTGGCTCAATGTACACTTCAGTTCCAAAATTACCAATTCAGCAAAATGCCACGATCACTTTTATTTCTTTACATAGTAAAACTGCAACTGGTATGAAATATGATGATCCAAAGCACAACAACCTTGTACCAATTTTCCTTAATTAAAAAAAAATCAAAGTACATGGCAGTGTTATAAGAAGTAATTGATACGTTTATACATTAATGTACGTTAATGAATAAAAATATCATCTGTTTTTTACAAAATTCATATCTTATTTGAATTAACACTGTCCGCATAAAAAATCAAACACTAAAATTGATCCAAGTCACAACACTCTCCCGTACTCTTTCTCTGAATGATTTGAGGGATTATTTCCAAGGCTACCTCAAAATTGGACAAATGACAACAGATAATCTCTTAATGTGCTGATGAGAAAAATTGCAAAATTTCACAAATTAAAATCAAAATCATATGGAGATTGCTAGAGAAAATCCGGATTTAAAACCTTCTTTCTGTAGCAAGAAAGCCCACTCTGGCTAATCAGTGATGGTTACATAATCTAGCAAAATTCCTTCACGCAAAAATACAGCGCCTAAAATTATGTAAAGTCAAAGTTTTTCTTCCATTTCGTCATCTACAGTCTAAAATATGCAATGAACCGAACTCTTGTACTGAAAAATCCAAAGCCAGAAAAACAACTTTGTTTTTAAATCCACGACATATAGAAAACTTTACTGCAAGAAACATAAAACTGAAAAATACGAGCATCGCCCACACTTCAGATGTTAAATAAGAAACTGTGACAGGTGTTTTTGATAAATTTATGTATTTCGAAACCTTCCAAAATTACCATTTCAGAAAAATGCCAGGATCCTTTTTATTTCTTTACATAAGAAAACTGTAACTGGTATGAAATATTTCTAAAGTATCAAAATACTAGCAATACATACTAAAAAGAAACAGCGAAAAATTTTTGATGCAGTACTCTGAAAAATATCCCTCCCCCCTCTATTTCAAGAATACCCTCTAAAGATAAATGTTTGAAGCTGTAAACAAACAAATGCAAAGCTATGTGTTTCATAACTGTATCATAGACATCCTTTTCAACTACTTTTCTTCGCAGAGTTAAATTTCAAATATTTTTTAAAGCTCAAATATTTCGTTACATAAGATTTAAATAAAGATTTTAAGGAAATGTGAAAGAAAATAAAATATTTCCCTGCTAAAAAACGTAAAATAGGCTTATGATTAGAGGAAAATCAAATTACGTCCTGTAAAAGATAGATTGAATCTTCATTTCTAACATTTTTAAAGTTAAACTTTAAAAAAAATCACTTATTTTCTTATTTGCGATTTACAAAGCTCCTTTTTTACAGCCTTACCCGTACGAAGGGGGAAAAAACATTTCGCTGCATTTTGATTCGCAGAAAACTCAAGTCTGCTGAAACTCATCCGAAGGACTCAGAGAGATTACTTTTGTCCATAGAAATTTCTAATGGAAAGTTTTAACTAAACTTATCTTTATTTATTTAAGCCAGACTGTTGAACGTGTACCACGTAGCATTATTTATTTCCTCCGCCACAGATGCAATGTTCAAGACAGCTCGCACAACGCCGGGTACGTCAATTAGTCTAAAATAAACTTGTTACTTAAATTTAACTTAAAACTTTTTAAGCCAATACTATGTAAACTTAACATATGATTTAATTCCGTTTGAGATAATTACGCTAAAAGATGACTTTATTGAAATTTATAGCTTCATCCCATTTTTCTCTCCCAGTGCATCAGTGATTACCCAATTCATGATTAGCCAACATTACTCACCGGTTGGGCCTCCACGAATTTTCGATCCACGACTTCTTTTGGGGATTCATGAAAATTATTGTGTACAGTGAAAATATGGCTGTTGCATGTGAGCCGCCTAAAATGACGAATTATAGCCGCCAACTGTAACAATATCTCAACACATGCTTTATAAGTCAGTGATTGACTATCGTCTTAATGTCTCTTCATTGATGACTAAAAATGCACACGTCCAAACGTTTTAAAACGGACTTGAAACATAGTATTTTTCTTAATACTTTGGTACCAAGTTTATGTTCGTGTGTAGTTATTAATTTTCATAAAATAATGTGAAAATATTTTAGGGTTATATGAGCGAATGAAACGAGTAAAATGTTCCGACCGACAAAAAATGGGAGGCGGACGTCCCCTAGTTATTATTTATATTATAAAAACATACACCCTAACTACTATAATAACATACCACATAACTAACAGACACTTTTCTTCAGGAGATACTTTTTAATTCCTTTAATTCTCGGCAGGAAATCACTGAGCATAAAAAAAAACATTTTTGCACACACTTCTCTATTACAGATAAGTATATTTGTAATGATGATGTGCACTATGGGTGAGTTTTACTGCATTATTATTTTTATTATTTATTTATTTATTTACAGTGCACGCGCAGCCAAAGAGAATACTTGCATCGCTTTTTGATGTGTGTACATTAATTTTGCTTTTTAGCATTAATTAAACTATGAATGTGTCGTCGTTCTTCTTTAAGAACAAGCAGTCAATTAATAACGTTTAAATCACGCTACTTATTTTGTTAAACGATCCATGCAATATTTTTAACAAAATAAATTTTTCGAAACAAAATATCGGATAAAAATAATCAAAGTGTTTTACTCTTAAGTTATAAAAAAAAATCACAATAATGAAATGGTTCTTTTCCACGGAAAACTTCATTCTTAATCGCAGCCACCTGAGCATGTAAAATGCCTTAGGTTGGCTTCAAAATATTAATAAACACTAAATCTTCGCGTGCAAGGGCGACCATTTAAATTTAAGGGCGCAGCCTTTTGTTCGCTGCCTCCATTAAGCCCCGCATAATTCCGGTCATTTTCCCCCGATGGCGATAATTAACGCTTTGCGGACCAGAATAGTAACCAGAAGCTGGCACACAGCTCCTTCTGGAATGGGTTCTTTATTTGCGTAAAGGTCAGCATGCACTTTGAAACGAGTGGACAATTCAAGGGCATCTAGTGGCTTATTAATCAAAAGCAGTTACAAAAGTTGGAGTCATTTACATCACAAGTTGTTTCGCTTTAATGTAACGAACACGAAGTTATCATTTTACGTATGCCGCTTATTTTCAAGTGTGTTAACGAATCATTGAAAAATCTTAATAGTTTCTAGTATTATAAACACGTTCTTCGGTTTTTAGATATTTTCTTGAAGAAATTCAAAAAATAATCAATAAATAAATAAAAAGTAATTTATTTATGAAACCAGGCATGGCACTACCCTTAAGAGCGATGGCACACCCCTCCCCAAAAGCAACGAAGTCCCCCAAGAACGAAAACACACAAAAAATTGGTCAAAAAAACTCAATGTCGCAGTCTGCCAGATAACCACCCCCCTCGTAGGTACCCTTGTTTAAGCGATAGAAACTATTTCCATTAGAGCATTTTATGAAAGTGACTTTAAGAGACAACGAGGCGTAATCAGAAAATCCTTAATGATTTTTGCACATAGTTGTATTTTAATTCTTTGTAGTAAATAATGCTTGGTATTTGATGCTAAAAACAAACATACTTGAAGAGTTCTGCCCATTAAGAATTAAAGATAATTTTTAACAACATATTTAAATGAATATTACTTAAATCAAAAATTGCTATGTTTCAATTCTAAAAATGTAAGAGAATCGTGGGAGCGCACATAATATGCATTAACAATTTGGGCATTCTTAAGTACCGCAGCACCTAGGGAGTCGACGCCCTTCAATGTGGAAAAATAAATAACGTATTTAGAACTCCATAAGTTAACAGATATCTAAGGAGTAATATTTTCTACTGAGCGTCATTTCATTACTTTCTCCCATAAATTTAAAAAATCGAAAATAACATTTGTATTTCGTGCGTCCAATATTTGCGAAGAGGCGTGAATTTCTCATGACGTTCCGCTCTAACTGAAATAGATTTCTCTGCTTATTTCAATGCGGAAAACATGTTTCTTTTCTTCTAAAAAAGGGAACAATAAAAAATATATATATTATCTGCTGAATAACAGAGCTTAAAATCATATCTTGGAATCATTTATTTCTGCCATTGATTATTCATTCGAATTGAGCAAAACCGAGCTTACATCAGTAACTAACTGAAAAGTAGAAAACTAAAAATGCGGACATTTTGAATGTGCATTAATATTTATGAAATTATTTGTTTGCCTCTTCATGAAGGAGTAATATTTTCGCATCTTGATTTTCATCGTTATGATCGTTGATTATGTTTGAATTCAAATGACTTTTTTTTCACTTTTCAGAGAAAACTACTAGGTCTTGGAGATCAGTTGATATTTTCTCCACATATTAAAGACAAAACTGAACTGAGCGTTGGGGTTACATTTAGTCCGTCAACGTGAGTTACTGATTCATTCACGTGACCACTTGGCGACCTGAGCGGACTGCTTTTGAGTCGAGTGTTTTTTCAACAATGGTGTTTTTCGTAAATTTAATCAAACAGAGGTAGTTTAATTTCACCCCCCAATGACGATAAAAGCACCAAATCCCGTCTTTTTTTTTTTTTTTTTTTTTTTTTTTTTTTTTTTTTTTTATGGCAAGATACTTTATTGCGCAGTGTTACATTAGACCGAAAGTTCAAGTATGTATTAAATGCACTTGTACATTTTAATTGAATATAGGTATTTATGATGTATAAAGAAAGATCACTGACTAACTGTCTTTTCATTATAACCAAGTTTAATTTCACAGCTTAATTTTATTCTCTCTAGTCATACAGTATTTATTTTTGCATTTTAGGGTTCTTGTAATACTTTAAAAATCAAAAGAGTTTAAATGAAATGAATAAAGATAATTTTAGGACAAAATTGTTGTGATAAAGTAAGATTAAATTTTTACGTTTACAATAATTAAAATATATATTTGATGGAAATCAAAAACTCTTGTAATAGTTTAATGAGTAAAAATAAAACGATTACATGTCATCAAAGTCAATAATAATATCTGAGAAAATAAAATTGAAATATTTAGTAATTTCTTGGGGACAATTCATCATGATTACCCCAATTATCAAAACAAAAAGTAATAGTTTGAGACATTTTTTTAGATTTAAGCTTCGCTTTTTAAAATTTCTGCTCATGAAAAATTTGAAGAAAAACTCATTACATATTCCTTCTACTGTGAAAAGCGAAGGAAAACGTTTTTCTTTCAGCAGACGACTTTATTTTAAGAAACTAAAAGAAACATTTGTGCAAACATTTTGAGAATCTGGTGGAGAATCTTCTGCACACTTCTATTCATAAGTTTTAGAATGTGTACTTTTTGTATGCTCTCATCAGTTCTTTTTTTTTTCTCCCCTTGTTAATTAACATTCATCTCAACGCTAAGAATACTTTAGAAAACTTCAGAATATATTTGCTTTTTATCCACTGGAGCTAAATATTTCTGTTTAATACTAGAATTAAGATAAAATGGAGAACTAGAGAGTAATTTTTATAAGATTAAATTTAATCATCATTTTTTAAGTACAACTGGCAGTGTCTAAAATATTTCCCGAATTTTTTACATGAGAAAAATACTAAATATTTTTAACGTCTCGAGTTTGTTTTTTCCGTTAATTTCTACAGATGGATAAATCTTTTTTTTTTTTTTTTTCACTTTTTTTACACATTAAATGAATTCCTTTGCATGGACAGGACATCGGAACCAGTGGCGTAACGGGAATATATATATTATATATATGAAGGGCTTTACTGCTCAAGTATGATCCCCTATTCCCCCTTCCCCCTTGCTAAGCCACTGATCAGAACAATATTTTTTTAAGAACGACACTGTTACTTACAGTGAAGAAGGATAAAATAAAAGCCTATTCATGTTTTGGAATGTTTTAAACATTTAAACAAAACTGAAACTTTGGCACGCATCATTTATGAAACTTAACAAGATAAAATACAAATTTCAAATAAATATACGCGTACATCGTTTCATATATTCATTCGTTACACAATTTATTTAAAAAGAAGCAAATCACACAAGTGTAACAAATATTAACCGCAAAATTTACAGTCCGGGACTGTAAAAAGCAAATAAATGATCTTTGTTTTAATTTTTTTTTTTTTTTTTGCTTGTTTCAAGGAAGCTTTTTGAGCACCAGTTTATTTTACGTAATACAAATGTAGATTCAGATAAACTAACAGATTCAATCCGTGCCTTAAGAAAGTGGCACTAGTTTTCACATTTAAAATAACGGGAAGTTCTAGTGATTAATGTTTCGTACTCTTAAAGGCCAGGTAAACAGCTCCTCTAATTAAGTGCGTCAGGAGAGGGCTATTGCAATTCTCTGAACCGCTATGGCTCTCAGGAGGGACAGGAATCGCGAGGGGTGCCTGTTCTGGAGAACCATTTGACGCTTGAATCAGTATCGTTAGTCACGGTTCTCTCTGGTCCTGGTGATGCAGTACTCTCAAGGACCCTACCAAAACCCGAAGGTATTCGAGTTCGAAAGAGAGGAGCTCCGTCGCCCCCTCCGCTCTCCCCTAGCTTTGAGCATACAATGTGTTTGATGTATTTCATAAATGTGGATGAATTATGTTTCCGTTTTCTTTTATTTATTTTATTAATACAATATATAAGGAGAACGTGCCCTTTGTTCTCTCCTGAAAAAATTCGAAATAATGGGCCTGAAGGTAAATTTTGAGAAAAAGCTTTTCGAAATGATAAAACTAAAATATGTATATTTGATTCAAGTTTATCAATTACATTAAGCTGTATTTCCTTTGAATATATCAATTCGAACTGTCACATTGTTTCTTGGATAGAATTCCATTTCTGAATTCAGATTAAAAAACAAATGCTTTTTTTACAGGACGGTGCAAAATTAGTGTGCTAAAATATAATGAATATCAGTATAAGCTGTCGTTACTTCCTCTCAACAGATGGTGCCACTGGAAGTGGTACTTACAGAATGTTACTGAAGCAATGAGAAAAGAAAAAGAGCTTTATTGTAATATACCAATTTATTTAAATAAATTGTTTAACTACAATGACAACTAGTTACTATATTTAATGGGATGAATATGAGTTGCAGTCATTGTAATAAGAAAATATTTTGTTTCATCAACCCGGGAGCCAGCGAGACGAAGGCGCAGAAGGTCTCATTGAAATTTTTAGGCAGGGGGGGGGGAGGAGATAGTAATTTAGAGTGTCTCTTCTTTTCAAGGGTGCTCGATAGCTTTTGAGAGGGCGGGCATTCCGGTTTTCAAGCTGTACCACCAATCATTTTCACTTTCTTCTAAGTCGAATGTGTAGAAGAAAATATTTGATGCAACAAAAGTATTGATTTTTTGAAGTTCGATGGATTTACACTTTACGGTGTTGAACCCATTTCGGACACTTTTGGGAAATGTCTGTTTCTATGTGGAGCCCTTTTTTGTGCCTGCTCTAAAACAGAACGTGATGCATCGAATGAAATCCGGTGGACGTATGATCCCCGACGGGAATTGATGTTAATTGTGTTTTGGCCCCTATTGCACCATAGGTGCGACATAATCGAACATTTTTCTAGTTAAGCGTAACTGCTTCATCCCAAAGAATATTGCAGAGACAGAGATTCAACCAAAAATCACACGCTGACATCAGCGGGAACACCTTCTGTGCAGAATTTGGCTCCACATATTCTTTTCAATGTGTAAAATTTGGACTTGCGTATAAAATGAAGATAATTTTTAAGGAAAAAAAGGAATCCTAAAATATTTAGTGTTAATAAATATATGATAATATTGGTTTTCTCGATGCACAAACTTTGACTGGAACCGTAATCTCTCCTACGTCACGAGTATGTAGTTATTTGAAATGGAGTTTTGTATATGGAATTAAAATAAAAGTGAAGCAAACATAAAAAGCAAGCTATAGTATTAGTAATAATGAAGCTAATTTAGCAAATAAATAAATAAATATAAAACCAAGGAATTTTTTGCAATGTTTTCGATTAAAACAACCAAGTAAAAAGTTATTACTCCTGGGTCGCTATAGGTTAACTTTTTAAAAAGTGAATCCTAGTGAAGCTCTTATGTTTTAAAACTCTTCATCTGATTATGCATTTTTGCAATGAGCACATAGTTTTCTTTCTTTTTTTTAAAAAGGAATTAAGAAAGTGTGCAGACATTTTCGCTCTAGGGATTCATAAATGATGTTACGCTTCGAGGGGGGAGAGGGGTTGGTGAAATCGTGAATCAAGTTGCAGGAAGGGAGGGGGTAACAAGAAGTGTGATATCATGCTTGTGCAACATAGCGTGACATGTGACAAAGGGCGGAGGGGGGTATGTTGAAGTGTGACATTTTGTGACAAAGGGGGGAGGGGGTCAAATATATGGAAAAAAGTGTGACATCATTTATGAACGGTCCCTTAGTTGTGAATTACCTTATCTTTTACTATGACAAATTATACAAAAATTACTATACAAATTAAGCTCCCATATAATCATTATGATTATATTGGAGAATGGTCTCACAAAGCCAATATCAAAAATAAAATTGGAAATGTGATCTATAACGTAGTGATCTATAACGTATCATTATATGGGAGAACCATATAATCATTATGATTATATGGGAGAATGTCTCACAAAGCCAATATCAACAAGAAGTTCCGTCTAGAACTATACGAGCCTACTTTCCCGTATTCACCAACTTGAAATTTATAATCTAGCTAACTCTCTCTCTCTCTCTCGATCTCTTCCTCATTTAACTTTATTTCTTAATTACTTCAAATATACCTTATTCAACGGTTAATACATATTCATTCACTCACTCATTCTTTCATTTATTCAGTCATTCGTTTATTTATTCATTCATTTTTCTCATTTATGCATTTATTCACTCATTTATTTATTTTTCACTTCATCATTCATTTATCTATTTTATTATTTATTCACTCATTTATTCGTTTATTCCATCACTCATTCACTTAATCATTCATTCATTCGAAAATATAGTTAAAAATCCCGATCAAAAAATTTAATATGAAAATAGGCTCGTTCCCTTCTGGTTAAACTTCGTATCTGTAAATGTTCTACGGCCAAACATCTTTCCGATAAATTTTGTTCCAAGCAAATCGGTCTGTTAGATCATGAGTTATAAAGGATTGAAATTTCCCTGTAGGCGCTAATGTTAATCTCTTCTTTTTAGCCTACTTTCCCGGAAAAGTAAAAAAAAATAATAATAATAAAGCATGAAAGAAGGCTTAATGTATCGTGAAAATATAGTTAGAAATCAAGAAAAGTCAAAAATAAGTTAAGTAATTAAATAAAGATTGAAAAATAAAAAATTTGAAAGTAGGGTTTTGAGATGGGGAAAAATTGTGTCGGTCGGTCTGTCTGTCTGTCGGTCTGTCTGTTTGTCTGTCCCTCCCCCTAATAACTTTTGAACGAATTGTCCGATTGGAAAAAATCTTTTTGCATTTGATTCGAACAATTTTTTGCTCAATTTTGAACAGTTCAAAACATTTTAACATTAGCGCCTATGGGTGAAAATGAAGCAAATTATGTAAACTCTGGGTACAAGATATACGTTCCCATGAACAAGCTCACTGGAAGAAGTTCTTGGCGTGAAATATTGATTTGAACAATTTATGTTCATTTTTGAACAGTTCAAAAAAAAAAATTAACATACCGCCTACGGGGAAATTTCAATCCTATATAATTTCTGATCTAACGGACCGATTTGCTTGGAACAAACTTTATCGGAAAGCTCTTATGACGTAGAACATGTACAAATAGAAAGTTCATCCAGAACTAACGGGCCTATTTTCCTATGAAATTTTTTGATCGGGATTTTCAAGAATATTTTTTAATTAATGAATGATTAAATGAATAAGCAAAAGAATGAATGAATAAATAAGTGAATAAATACATGAATGACTTAATAAATAATGATTGAATGAATATGTATTAACCGTTGAAAAAGGTATATTTGAAGCAATTAAGAACTAAAGCTAAACGAGAAAGACAGAGAGAGAGAGATAGCTAGATTATAAATTTGAATTCGGTGTATACGGGAAAGTAGGCTCGTATAGTTCTAGACGGAACTTCTTGTTTTTTTTTAACTGTTTCAAAATGAATTCCTTTATCCCGGCGCAAATCTCGCCAAGGCAACAAAACACGCAAAAGGTTACCAGCGGAGGTATTCCATTTGGCGTTCGTTGCATCATTATTGGCGACTTTATCGCCTGCGCCGGGATAAAGGAAAAAGTACCGTTAATTTTTTTGAACTGTTCAAAAATGAACAAAAATTGTTAAACTCAAAACATATTTTCCTTCGAGAACTTTTTAGTAATCTTGTTCATAAGAACTCTACTCTTATGCCCAGAGTTTACATAATTTGCTTCACTTTTGCCCATAGGCGCTAATATTAAATTTTTTTGAACTGTTCAAAATTGAACAAAAAATTGTTCGAATCAAAATATGGAAATGAGATGTCCTTGCCGAGATCTTTCGAATGCAAAAATAATTTTTCGAATCGGACAATTCGTTCAAAAGTTATTGGGGGGGACAGACCGACAGACCGACCGACACACTTTTTCCCCATCTCAAAACCCTACTTTCAATTTTTTTATTTTTCAATCTTTATTTAATTTCTTCACTTATTTTTGACTTCTCTTCATATTTAACGATATTTTTCGGTACATTAAGCCTTCTTTCATGCTTTAGTATTTTTTTTTTTTTTTACTTTTACGGGAAAGTAGGCTAAAAATAAAATTGGAAATGTGATCTATAACGTAGTGCTTTGTTTTTGAACTGAAAGTACAATGCTTATATAATATAGCGTGACATGTTACAAAGGGGGTAGGGGGTCCGTTGAAGTGTGACATTTTGTGATAAAAAGGGGAGGGGATCAAATATATGGGAAAAAAGTGTGACATCATTTATGGATTGTAGAACAAGTTTGTCTGAAAGGTATTCAGAAATGCACCATTCACAAACAAGAACTAAGCCCTTAATTTTCACCTTACTTTGCTTATGTAAGATAGAAAAACTTTGAAAAAATTGAATCCTTTGGGATCTAGCCTCAATAACGCGGTAAATACCAGATTCTCTGGCGCTTACAGCAGCGCTTTTATGTCTCGTCGGCGCCTAACTGCAGTTGAGTACAGGCCTTCCTCTATCACGGTGGCAAACACCCAAAATCCACACGCGGTAAACGCAAAGGACGCCGAAATATGTCCGCCACTAAGTTCAATGCACCGTCTTCACAGAGCGAAATGAATTCAAAACACAGAGCGAAATGAATTCAAAACATATCTCCTGAAGTTCCTTTATTTAGTTGTGGTTTGAAAAAAAAGGAGTGAATCTCGACAAAATAACGGAGAAGTAAAAGTACGACTCAATAGAACGAACGCCACAGACTCTGATCGGGTGGAAATTAAAAGAAACCGTTATTAAATTATCATTTATATAAATACGGATTCCGTCAAGTCAGGATAAGCTAGCTTTAGATTTCGTTAAGAATAACGTTTCAAGCAACCCATAGAAACCAATATGGCAGACTTGGAAGTTCCAGTAACCTCATCTCAGCATTTGAAAAAAAAAAACATTTCTGCGGACAAAACTGCGAAGCGTTTTTTTTTTTTGAAAAAATTATCATTTTCGATTAATTTTTTTTTATTAAGAAAGATCAAAGGAAATATGAAAATTAAAGAACTTTCTCGCTATTTACTTTAAATAATTAATATATACATTATTCTGATCTGCAAGTAATTTATTATTCACAAATGAATATTGCATTTCTCGGAAATTACAAATGGGAATATTGGCGTTGGGGCTTTGGATAAAAAAAGAGTTAGGTACTAGGTACTGTCAATCAAAAGTCAATGTTGTGATGTAGTTCATCTTTCGATGTTTTCTGATTTTTAAATTGTAATGAAATAAATAATGTACTTTTTAGCTATCCCTCATTGCTTCAATTTTGCAGACATGGCTACTTTTTTTAAAACCCTTCTCAATATTATAGTGTATAGTAATTTCTCACATAAGAATGCTACTGCTTTTTTTTTTTTGTGTGTGTGTGTGTGTGTTTGACAGCATTTTTGATACTGAGAGACTCATACACATATTTTATAATGTAAAAAAATATATATTTACACAATGTATGCAATGTTATATCATAATAATGAAATGAGGAATCACAGGAACTGGATAAAGGTAAGAATAGTTTGTATAAAAGTAGATTATTGGTGGTGGGGGGGAGGTGGGTTTTAAGGATAGAAATGAATAACGAAATAGAATACATGTGATGATGCAGGATGCAGGCGCTAGATAGGAAAAGAGTAGAGGTAAAACTAAAAAAAAAACTGGCATTTATGTAAATTTGTCTCCAACATACATGATAGCAATATTTTATTTCCTTTTCGTTAATGCAATGCACTCTTGTGCTAAATTCAGTAACTGAGAATGTTTTAAAAGGAGAGAAAATAAATATAATAACGCATTTAATGCTTCTAATCATCATTCATTTGACTTTACCGATACAAGCACATTTTCCCGTCCACCAACTGAGTATTTCCCAGGACATTAAATAGTAGTTTTTACCATGGTAGTTACCACGAATGCGAAAAACCTGCCCATCCCTGCTAAAGATGCACGTGTCTATTATGAAAAACTATTCTAAAATCTGACATGTTAGTTCGTGTGAACATATACAAATTCTTCATTAACAAGAAGTTCTGTCTAGAACTATACGAGCCTACTTTCCCGTATACACCAAATTCAAATTTATAGCCTAGCTATATCTTTCTCTCTCTTTCTCCTTTAGCTTTAATTCTTATTTTTTTCAAATATACCTTTTCTAACGGATAATGCATATTCATTCACTCAGTCATTCATTCTTTCATTTATTCAGGCATTCATTTATTCATTCATTCGTTTACTCATTCATGTGTTTATTCATTCATTTACTCATTCATGTATTTATTCACCCATTTATTTATTTTTTCATTTATTCACTCATTTATTCATTATTTTCCTCATTCATTCATTCATTGATTCATTCTTGCACTCTGTCATTTATTCATTCTTTCACTCCTTCATTTATTTATTGAGAAATATCTTTAAAAATCCCGAAAAAACATTTCATAAGAAAATAGGCTCGTTAGTTCTGGATGAACTATCTATTTGTTCATGTTCTATGTTATAAGATCTTTCCGATAAAGTTTGTTCCAAGCAAATCGGTCTGTTAGATCAGGATTTATATAGTATTGAAATTTCCCCGTAAGCGCTATGTTAATTTTTTGAACTGTTCAAAAATGAACAAAACTGTTCAAATTAATATTTCACGCCAAGAGCTTCCTCCAGTAAGCTTGTTCATTGGAACGTGGATCTTGCACCCACAGTTTACATCATTTGCTTCATTTTCGCCCGTAGGCGCTAATGTTAAAAATTTTTGTACTGTTCAAAATTGAACAAACAAATTGTTCAAATCAAAAAGTAAAATATGGAAATGAAATGTCCTCGCAGAGATCTTTTGAATGCAAAAAAGATTTTTCGAATCAGACAATTCGTTCAAAAGTTATTAGGGGGGACAGACCGACAGACACACTTTTTCCCCATCTCAAAACCCTACTTTCAAATTTTTTATTTTTCAATCTTTATTTAATTACTTCACTTATTTTTGACTTTTCTTGATTTCTAACAATATTTTCAAGATGCATTAAGCCTTCTTTCATGCTTTATTATTTTTTTTTTTTACTTTTACGGGAAAGTAGGCTAAAAATGATAAAAATATAAGGCTGATATAAATTTCTTTATTGCGTATGCTTAATAATTAATTTTGGGTAGCATTTAGTTATTCCGAATGTTTTAAAAACATGACTCAATGAACTTAAATTTATGCATTATTACTTCAATCAGCGTCCAATTAATTTTCCCAATGGAGCCATATTAGTTTTTCCCAAGTGGGAAAAACTGAATAGCTCCCATGTAGGAAAAACTGAATCGTTCCCATGTGGGAAAAACTGAATCGTTCCCATGTGGGAAAAACTGAATCGTTCCCATGTGGGAAAAACTGAATCGTTCCCATGTGGGAAAAACTGAATAGTTACCATGTGAGAAAACTGAATAATTCCCATGTGGGAAAAACTGAATATTTCCTAGGACGATAAATACCGGCTTTTACTACGGTATTTACCAGGGGTGGGGAAACTCCTGTCTAACCACCCTATTCAAAAGACAATGTTCCAGTCTTTTGAACTGTCCTTGAAAAATGAGACACACCTCATGGCCATAGTGATAGACAGGCAGAGACATTTAAACGTGAGCTTTTCTCGTGGAAGACTCACTATACTCATTATTACTTTTAATGTGTTAAAATTATTATTATTACGTAAACAGTTTCATAACTTTACCATTGCATGTTTAATCTGCCATTCTAAAGCAATGTGTAAAGAAAAGTGAAAGTATATGAACATAATTATCATTATCAATTTAATTTAATGCAGCGACTATTGGATCTAACAAACCGAATAGTGAAGTCCGAATGGGGTCGATATAAAGTGAGTCCACTGTATATGCTTTACGACATTTTATGAAGCTTTGTAAAATTTGTTTGAAAAAGCCTTCATCCAAAAGTGATAGACAGGCAGAGACATTTAGACGCGAGCTTTTCTCGTGGCAGACTCACTATACTCATTATTACTTTTGATGAGTTAAAATTATTATTATTATTATTAAGTAAACAGTTTCATACCTTCCCCATTGTATGTTTAATCTGCCATTCCAAAGCAATATGTAAAGAAAAGGAAAAGTATATGAACATAATTATCATTATCAGTTTCATTTCATGCAGCGACTATTTGATCTAACGAACCGAATAGTGAAGTCCGGACGGGGTCGATATAAAGTGAGTCCACTGTATATGCTTTACGACATTTTATGAAGCTTTGTAAAATTTGTTTGAGAAAGCCTTCATCCAAAAGCTCACAATTTCCGGCTTTGTTTTATGCATTTATAAAAGAATTCCATATGAGTCCGAAACACGTGCCAACAGTTGTATTGCATACTCGTATTCGCACTCATCTGCACGGACAGTAGATTCTTGATAGGTTTTTTTTACTTAAAAAATAATAATTAAATAAACAAGAAGTTCCGTCTAGAACTATACGAGCCTACTTTCCCGTATACACCAAATTCAAATTTATAATCTAGCTATCTCATTCTCTCTCTTTCTCCTTTAGCTTTAGTTCTTAATTTTTTCAAATATACCTTTGTCAACCGATAATACATATTCAGTCACTCGGTCATTCATTCTTTCATTTATTTAGCCATTCATTTATTCATTCATTCGTTTACTCATTCATGTGTTTATTCATTCATTTACTCATTCATGTATTTATGCACCCATTTATTTATTTTTTCATTTATTCACTCATTTAAACATTCTTTTCCTCATTCATTTATTCATTGATTCATTCTTTCACTCTGTCATTTATCCATTCTTTCACTCCTTCATTTATTCATTAAGAAATATCCTTGAAAATCCCGATAAAAACATTTCATAGGAAAATAGGCTCGTTAGTTCTGGATGAACTTTCTGTTTGTTCATGTTCTACGTTATAAGAGCTTTTTGATGAAGTTTGTTCCAAGCAAATCGGTCCGTTAGATCAGAGTTTATATAGTATTGAAATTTCCCCGTAAGCGCAATGTTAATTTTTTTTAACTGTTCAAAAATTAACAAAAACTGTTCAAATTAATATTTCACGCCAAAAGCTTCCTCCAGTAAGCTTGTTCATTGGAACGTGGATCTTGCACCTAGAGTTTACATCATTTGCTTCATTTTCGCCCATAGGCACCAATATTAAATTTTTTTGAACTGTTCAAAATTGAACAAAAAATTGTTCGAATCAAAAAGTAAAATATGAAAATGAGATGTCCTCACCGACATCTTTCGAATGCAAAAAGAATTTTTCGAATCGTACAATTCGTTCAAAAGTTATTAGGGGAGGACAGACCGACAGACAGACAGACCGACAGACAGACCGACACACATTTTCCCCATCTCAAAACCCTACTTTCCAATTTTTTATTTTTCAATCTTTATTTAATTACTTCACTTTTTCTTGACTTTTCTTTATTTTTAACGATATTTTCACGATACATTAAGCCTTCTTTCATGCTTTATTCTTATTATTTTTACTTTTACGGGAAAGTAGGCTAAAAAGTACTACTACTACGAATAATAATAACAATGATATGTGTATAAGTACAAGCGTGCATGAATGCACAATTTTATCTGTAGTTAAAAATGCAAGTAGTTCACCAAAGCAAAGAATTTTTTTTTCTCTTCTTTCAGCCAAACAGAAATAAACAGAAAGTAAAATATCTAATCAATACATATTTCAATAAACTTAATTTTTTTTTCTCAACTAAAAGCTGAGCAAAATTATTTCACTTCATTTTAGGAACAGGACAAACCTAAAGTCACTGAAAGCAATTTTTAATTAAGTGTTTTATTTATTTTGGGGAAATAAAATAGAATATGAATGATTAGATATATTAACTTTTTATTAAAGTTATACACATACTAATTTAATTAAGTTATTAAAAAAAGAGGACAAATTTTTTAATGCATAACTTACATAAATTTTCTTTTGGAACAATTTTTAGTGCGTACGATACGTTTTCTTTTTGACACAAAGTTTGTAAATTTTTGAAAATAAAACAACTAAACCAAAGTATAAAATTTATTCCTCAACGTAAGTTAAAAATCTAAAAAGCAGAGATGAGAGCTTTTCCATCAAAAAAACAAGCGAAGGTTTTCAGGTTTTTTTAATTGAGTAGCAAGAAAAGCGGAGAATGATTAAAGTTTTCTGAAGCGAAATAAAACTCTTTTCAACAGAGTGAAAAAAAAAAAAAAATTCTTATGACACGAAGAAAATTTTTGAAAATTAGAATGTATTTTATTGAACGAGATGTTTAGAAAGCAAAATTGCAAATTATCAAGTGACTTTGTTGAAAATTTATGTCAATTTACACAGGACTTTTCTTTTTTCAAGCGGACATGCTTGGACTCTTAAAGTATCTTGTTTTTTATTGATAAGTGTTGATTTGCATTAGTAATAAATGAAAGTATTTAAAATACACAGCTGTATATTTGCACTGTTGATTTGCTGCAGTTAAATGTTAATATCATGAAGGAAGTCTAAGGAAGTCGTATTGCCATTATACAGAAGTTTCGTAAGACCTCACTTGGGGTATGCTGTTCAGTTCTGGTCTTCTTATCTAAAGAAGGATTATTACCTTGTTGGAACGAGTTCAAAGGAAGTCTGCTAGGTTGGTAAGTAGTGTCTCACACCTAGATTATGAGGTTAGGTTTAATATGTTGCAAAGGACATTTGGAGGGGACTTGATTCAGTTATTTAAATTCCTTAAAATGAAAAATTTTTAACCAGTGGTCATTGTTTTAAGTTTTTCAAATCTCAGGGTAATCTTAAAATGAAAAATTACTACTTCAATAAGGTTAGGCAGTTGGAATAGTTTACCGGAAGCGACTGTTACCTTCAGTGGGTTAAAAAATTTTAAAAAGGCTCTTGATGGTTCATTGAGGATTGTTAAATTAACTCGGCCCAGCTTAACTGGGCCCTGTATCTGTTGCGAGTTGTCACTTTGGTATTTGTATCTGTATTTAATTTAATTTTCTAATATTTAATTCATAAACGAAATTTTAAACATATTTAACCACGTTCTATATAATTAAGAAACTTTACCTCCTCCTTTCTCTTTATATAGATAGAATATGAATTAAATAAACTTTGAACGGCTCAAAAATTTTTAGCGTTAGTGCTATTGAGGAAATGATTAGCAAATTATAAATACCCTGCACATAAGACCCAAGCTCAATAGAATAAGCTCATTCGAAGGGGCACTCGACGTGAAATATTTTTTGATTTGAAAATTTTTTGCTCAATTTTTAACAGTTCAAAACATTTTAACATTCGCGCCTACATGAAGGGAAGTCGCCTAAAGGAAATGAAGGGCGCCGATATGAAAGGAAAGGTTGCAAGTGTCATGGGGTCCTTGAGAGATATCTGAGGAACCCCAGGGTTCCGCGGAGTACGATTTAAGAAACGCTGCGTTAAACAATTTCTACCACTAGAAATGAATGAAAGAATGTCGTTTACCTGGACGCTTTTTATGTTGCATTAAGAAATGCGTTTTAAAGTTAGCTTCACTATCATAATATGCACATTGTAAACAAGTTACATTTACAGTGAACAGTCCCGCGTTAGATAAAGACATAAAACTTAATTCTAACTAAAAGCGATATTTTCGTTGACGCTGTCTTCAGCGATTGCGTTTAGCTTCCCATTTCACGTTTCAGTGTTAAATTTCAAAGTTCTGGATTTTCCATTTTGAACGATAGTAAAAGGAGCTCTACAATCCTGCCCTCAGCAATTAAATGCTTCGCAGTGCAGAGATAAAAAACGAAACCAATAAAGAACGTGAAATATAATTTTTTCTTTCTAGGCTAGAAAAGGCGCTTTCTTTTCAAGCTGCACAAGAATAAGTACAATTTTTTCCTTACCTCATTTTCTAATAAAAGTATTTTCTTTGCATCTGAATGAAACGTTTTTATATCTAACGAAAAATTAGTGAATGATGCATTAGAAACAAATATTGGACTTGACATTCACTATAAAGAATAGGAGTTGTTAGATTTGTATTATTAGTATATTATATGAATGCTTAAAGACAGAAAAATCTAATTCTTAGTGGATTCATTCCCTTATTTATTTATTATTATATATCTGCAGTAGGTTCTAAAGTATCAAGCCAAAACAGGATCAAAAGGTTAAAAGTTTCATTGAATAAAAACTTTTAGCTTCTCTTTCAAGCGGAAAAGAAAAAGTATGGACAAAAAGTACTTTTCTTCACGTAACATATTCAGGTATGCGAAAGGTTAATTTTTTTTTTCAAAAGTTAGAAAGTGCAGACTTCATTTTAGCCTTTTAAGATGGGTAGGCGCTGAAACTTATAAAGAAAAATGGGGGACATGCAATTTAAAAAGGTACATTTTCATGAAATGATTTTTATTTTATCTATTTATTTTTTATTTTGGCTAAATCTACAGCTTGGGTTCCCTCATCTTTTGAAGTTTCTCTTTTAAGGATAAAAAGAAGGGGGAGTAAAATAAAGAAACAAGCAATTAAGAAAAAAATGAATAAGCAATGAATACTTTTAAAAAAAACATCGGGTGTGCTGATCATGCAAGACACGTGAAAAATTACATGTGCTGGTAACTTGTTGACTGTGGTATGAATCTCTTGAACATGTGAAAAGAAACTTTTACCTTGTACCTTTTTATTTTTAATTTTATTCAATTAATTTTTTTTTTGCTTTCCACTTATTATTTTCATATCCGATATTTTTTTTCGGAGATATTTTTTGTAAAATTGAAGGTCAATTGATGTTTATCGCACAAAACGACTTCAATGAACCGCGCATTTTGAAAACGCGTTGTTTTAAATATACCTCAAAAAACTTGAATCAAAGCATTTTTAAAAACACAAAAATAAAAAGTAACAATTTTCGTACTTTTGATATGCGAATGGTCCGTTGAAAAAAAATAAATAAAACAACCGTTTTTAAAATGGAGATTTTATAAAGGATTCTTGTTCGTGAATGTGATTAAAAAAACTGCTACTACTACTACGCTAAAAAAATGTCTACTATATTTAGACATTCAATTGACTTTTTTATATGCAAAGAAAAAAAAATATTTCATCACATACTTTTTTATATTTTGTTAATTAATCTATTTATTTTATGATGCTTGCGATGCATATTTCCAGTATTTTCTTTTCAAGCTGCACAAGAATAATTTTAGACTCTTATTAAAGAATAAAATATATAAGAATAAATAAGCTAATACAATGATAAAATTGAATTTTCTGCTGCTTTTCTTTGATTTCAAATTAAAGAGTAAAAAAAATATTCCCAAATGTCTTTCAATAGGGTAAAGCATCTTCTTTCCTGTAGTATGAATAATACTATGTGACAAATCACGAAAACAGCTCTATTTATTTGCCGCGTTTTCCGCTTTTATTTTCCTTCTATTTTCCACTGAATAGTAAGAAAAATGAATAAAAGAGCTGCAGAAAAATTCTTTCTTAATTCATAAACTCTAAACCCTAATTTTTGTAATTATATTCGCTGTTTTCGGCCGAGTTTTTAATTCCCACTACGAAAGCATTGTATTTATACTCTAATGTATTTTTAGTAAAGAAATGCAAAATTTTGAAATGTTAAAGCTACAAAAAAATAAATAATAAATAAATTAAAGACAAAAGATTAACGCGAATTTAGGAGTTAGTTTGTTGGTTTCGAAAAATTAATAATAATAAAAAGAAGAGGAAGAAAAAGAAGAAGAAGAAATGATGAGGATGATAATGACAAGCTTACTAATTATTATTAGTGATATTAATTTTTCTCTCTTCATAATAAAAACCCCATCCTTTTTATTTTTTAAAAACAGTCATCATTTCCTAATTATGCATCCTCTAAAAAAACTAAAGAGTAATCTTTGTAGGAGCGAACCTTTCTTATTAAAATTTTAAAAATAAAGGATTTTCCCTAGTTTTTAAAGCGTTAATCTTTTTTTGTCATTATTTGTGTATGATTTTGCTTTAGAAGGCAGAAAAACAAATGGCTAAATTTGAAATTTTATTCAGTTTGCTGAATTTGATTTCTGATTCCCCCCCCCCCCCCCCAATTGTCAAAGTAATATTTAAGCTTCAGTATATTTATGTAGATTTAGTTATGTATTATAACACGATATCCGTTATCCTTTAGTTAGACGAAATTTAATCATACAGAAGTCATTATGTATGCATTGTACATTAATCTTAAATTTAATTTCTGAACTCGATAAACAAAGGTCAAGAATTCTCATTCTGTTGCATGTATAATTTTTTTTTATATCGTTCTTGCATTGACTGATGCAAGTTTAACAATTAAAGAAAAAGAAGATATTATTTTATAAAAATTAAGGTACATTAATATTGATCAGTAAATTGCGCTAAGTTAAAACTAAAGTATAAATTTTCCAAATTGACGTTTCATCAAATAATTCAAAAAAATGTGTTTTCTAAGCAAAAATAGTTACAATTTAAGCGTACTGTATATTGAGTAATGAGCGTGCTCTGTAACTTTTGATTTAAATAGAAGCAGAAAGCCAAACATCTATGTTGTGGATCAGACAAGCACTATGAATCTCGTAGTTTTTCAAGTGAGCAAAAGTTGACCCTTGTAGTATGTTTATATTATGGAGAGTTCTTACAATTCCACCATTTAGGGATGAGAGAAGCCATTCTAGGTGACGAAAAAGTGTTTTTATTTATTTTTTATTTTTTACAAAAATCTGAAGGGGATGTTAAGAAAGATAAATTAAAACATTTCTAATTAACTTTCGTAGATGGCTCAGAACTTTCAAATCCCCAGAAAAGAAAGGGAGAAACATATAGTTTATACTAAGGAATACTTGAGATTTTGATGTAGGGCATTAAGTCTTGCCTTGCGAGAGAGCCTTATGTAGTCATGGAAAAACTCTAGATATAATTGACTGCGTGTTTTAAATTTTAATCACTTTTTAGCTAATAAGGAATGTTTTATGTGTAAATAAATATCAAGCATTTCATATAACTTGCTGATTGAATATGACAGGGACACTCATTGAACACCAGAGAAAGCTCCTTGCTGTTACTATTCCTTAGATTTAGATCAGTGCTTCCCAAACTTTCATTAGTTGCGCACACCTTCCGTTACCGCGGTAGGCTTGAATAAGATGGCGCAACATGCCACACAGCGCTTGATACAATAATTTATTGTAGAAAGCTGTAAATTGTCCTTCAAGGTCTTATGATTATACACCTTTGGACTATTTTCTAGAGGGATACCTGAAATCTCTGGCCTACGCCAATAAACCAGAGACATTAACGATTTAGAAAGCAAAGTTCGCCGCTTTATTGCCGATGTATTATGGGCCACAGATGCTTAACCAAGTAGTCGCACATTAGCTATCGAGATTACACTTTATGTGAGAAAGCCAACGGCGGTCATAAGCCAGAAACATTAATGGAATAAAATTATCTTTCTAATAAAACCAATAACACGGTTCTTACTACGATTTTTATTTTATATTTCTATACCTGTAAAAAAAACCCCACCTTTTGTATTAGTTTACTTATACAACTTTAGAGCAAGATTGCGTAACTCATTAATATCTTACTTGTTAACATCTAAGTTTCAACCATTCTTTTAAGTATCTAGGTAGGTTATGACAGCATCGGGGAGATTCTTCAGAGCTTGCCAATGGAGCTTGAAGAATCATCCAATTACTTAGGGATTATTTTTTATACTGCATCCTCTCGTTGTTTCTTCATTTTTTATTAATACGAAAGCGAAATAAGCTGTCAAAGAAGAAGGATCATGGTTACATCGTTAGCAGCATTTTTTTTAACCTTTATGGACAGGAATCATCGCTAAAATAGGGTAATATAACACACATAAGTATTGTTGTATCCAATTTCTTCTTCTTCTTTTTGAGGGAAAATTGCTTTAGAGTCGTTTGACTGTGTGTGTGTGTATGTGATTAATTGCTTCATTTATAAATTGGCATTTCGGTGGAAGAGACCATTCCGATATCCACCTCCCCCCTACGTACGCCCATGAATATAAGGCATCTATAAGAGGCAACAAACCGTGCAAAGTTACTAAAATAACACGTAAATGAAATATGGAATCGAAAAAACTATAATGCTTTGAACAAACATATGTATATATGGCTTCATGTTGTATGGATTACTTTAGTTAGTATATCAGCTACTGCTGCCATTAAAGAAACGTAAAAACACAGAAGTAACTAAATGCAAACAGAATCTTTTACACAATTATAATATTTTCATTTCTTGCTAAGCTGAATCTTTTACACAATTATAATAGTTTTATTTCTTACTTACCTTCCGGCAATAACACAAAATAAAGGAATTTCACACCCACCTGTAAAGAAAGATACATAAATCACTTTTGAGTTACTTTTACGTAATAAAAATGTATCTGAAATTTTAAATGAATAAATATGTTTACCTGTTAACAAAATGAATTTAGTAGTTAACAAATGTTAGCAAAATGAGTTAATATAATAAACTAAAATAAATTCCATAAATACATTAATTGAAAAACCATATTTTTATATTTAAGAAATAAATATGTAATAGAAGCGATTTCGCTGCAGTAATCCAAGTAAATAAATTTAAAAACAATAATACCGTAACATTAAAATTACAAGAGTAAATATCATCAAAGTGACCCCAAAACAGACCTTAATTTTATTTCATTTTATTAATTTTATTTCTGAAGTGGAAATGAGATTTAAGTGAAAAAAAAAACTTGAGCTGGTAAATTGTGTTATCAAAGAAATTAGATTAAATGCATTCTTAACTTTTTAAGAAACTAAATTAAAATAAAATGTAAGAAATTTTTCTTGTTATACTAAACAGCAAACTCTATAGGAGCTATAAATTTTAAACAAATCAATTGTCAATGAAGTCAGATACGAAATAACAAAAATTAAAATCAAATGAAATTTAAAAGAATAATAATTATTAAATTAACATAAATTAAAATAAACAGAGGCTTGTGCAATATAGTATTAAACTAAAAGACAAAATTCAAGAATCTCCATACCCCCCCCCCCTCCCACCTGCAAATAAATTGTTCTCATACGTACCGAAAAATAAATTAATAAATAAAATAAAATTAAATTAAATAAAGTAGAGAAAAATAAAGTCAGCGGGAAATCTATGGAATATGTGTTTTTGGTTACCCTTTAAATGAAAATATGTGCATTATCTGATCATATATTACTTAACATTGTAAATGTCGTTCACATTTTTGATGTTTCGGAAATATCTAATAACACCAACTAAAGGATTCATTTATTTTGAATCAAATTTTGAAGTTAACTTTATGCAATGTTTTGCAAAGATGAAACAAATACATTGTCAAATCTAAAATGAATACCATTAGAAAAAAACTTAAGGTTTATATTACTGTTATGAAATTTGTAAAAATATTTAGCTTTTTTTTAATAGAGATGTTAAAAACACCTTTGTGTCAATGTGTTTTTATCATCTTAAACAAAATTAAATCATGAGGCAGTAACATCTTAATCAAAATTAAAACATGAAGAGAGTTTCATTTAACATAAATATTCTACATAAATGATGAACTTTAAAAAAAAAACGTATGTACATTAAATACTAGCGTGTACTAGAAACTACATGGCTGCAACATTAACTATTACTCATCTACTAATTACCACTAACTATCGGATATTCTTCGTTTTTGTATACCTATTAGTTTAATAAATTTCCACATAGTTCTCAGTTAATGGAATTGGAAACTACAATTCATGCAGAAAAAACAGCTTGAAAAGAAGCTGAATATTCCAAAAAAAAATTCCAACAAAACTGAATGCGTTTTCTTTCTTTCGTTTTTTTTTTAATGCATTTGTTAATTGTAAAACTCGATCAATGTAAAGGGTACTCTTAATACTTTCTCAAAATAATTTTCAAATAGCAAATTAAAACATTATATGCACACTGTTTAAAATTTGAGAGTGAATACATAAATACATTTTGCACCGTCAAAAAGCATACATGTATCCTTGATGTTGACAGTTACTGCACGTTTCAACTTTCGTCTCCAAACTATTATATGTATTTGGGTGAAAAACGAGAGAAGTTGCATGATTTGAGAAATTATGAAAGAAATGCTTGCAATTTGGAGAAATTTTATTTACGCATTTTCAAAAAGTGCAATTTGACTAAATAATGCCTTTTCTCTTAGTGCAAAGTTTTTAAAATTTCTCGCAAATTTCCATTTCATGTTCCAAAAAAAAAAAAAAAAAATCTCAGGAACTTTGAACTTTAAATGCTAAAGTGCATTTCACAAAATTTGAATATGACTCTGAAAAGCGAAGCAGTTCGTGACATATTTGCAGTCTGGTTAACATATGTAATGCACATTAGCATTGCAAATATGAGAAAAATTAATATTTTAAAAGCTTGGAAATATGAAAAGATATTCATCCGAACTCAATTTACCCATACCCTTTCATGCGGAAAATATGAAGAGTTGCATTTCTGATGCAAAATTCAGGTTATTCTTACAATCAAATGCACTGTTTACTTTGCGACAAGTTGCCTTTTCGATGTTTGAAATGATGTTTATTTAGAAGGGAAAGGAGTATAACATTCATTTCGAAACTCTCTGATGGTTTTAAAGTCAGTAACACGAGAAGAAGGTATTCTACACATGGGAAAGAAGGAAATATTAGTGGTTTACTGCGCAAAATGTTTTCCGTCGTCAGAGTGAAAATTGTTTGTAAAAATGACTAACATCATATTTAATTTGACGTTGTACAATCATCACTTTTCAACGAATTGCCCATTCGGAGTCAAACTTTTGTTTTATTTAAAATTTCAAGCATCTAGGTAAACATCTATATGTGTTAAATAAAATAATATTTAAGAGTTTAACGATTAGTGACTCTTTGAAATAAATTACATTTTAATAGCTCTTGCAATGAGATTCCTAATACTATTACATAGAAACAATATTTATGCCTACTATTATGGTGACTTAAATTTATTGCTTAAATTACCTTAAAACAGTACCGATGTACAGCATTCCAGAGTTATTCATTACAAAGAAATTGTTGAACGAGGAAATGTTTTAACGAATAACTTTTTACCGTCGTGATTGTTTATTAGGTCAGTTGAATTATTTATTAGTTCTTAAAGTTGACTTATCTTTATAAACATTAACAGTAAATATACAAATCAAAATCTATGTAGTGAACAGAGGATAATTTTTTTTGAGTAAAATAGCTTTAAATACACTTTACATTAAATCTAAATCTCTATACATAAGACCTATTTTAATATTTTTAGATATTATGAACTAATATCTATCTACTATAACAAAAAGTGCCGTCTAGAACTAAGCGAACCTACTTTTCCGTGTACACCAACTTCAAATTTACAATCTCTCCACCTATTTTTCTCTCTTTCTCATTTAGCTTTAGTTCTTAATTACTTCACACGTAACTTTTTCAGCGGTTAATACATATTCATTCGCTCATTAATTCATTCATTCACTCTTCATTTATGCATTCATTTATGTACTCATTTATTCGTACATTCACTTATTTATTCATTCTTTCCTTCACTCCTTCATTTATTGATTTATTCATTCATGATTGTCCTTAAAAATCCAGATCAAAAAGTTTTAAGGGAAAATAGGCTCGTATAGTTCTGGATGAACTTCATATCTGTACATGTTCTACGTCATAAGATCCTTCGGATAAAGTTTGTTCTACGCAAATCCGTCTGTTATATCATGATTTATATAGCATTAAAATTTCCCCATAGGCGTTAATGTTAAATTTTTTGAAGTGCTCAAAATTGAACAAAACTTGTTCAAATCAAACAATATTTCACGTTGAGAGCTCCTTCGAATAAGCTTAACACTTTACCGACCGATAGTCTATTAATCGGCTTTTTGTTGTAGATGCTTACCGACCGATCGCCTATTAATCGGCTTTTTATCGCCAACGCCTACCGACCGATAGCCTATTAATCGCTTCTTTCTCGGGGCTACCTAAAAATAGCCTATCAATCGGTAGCCATGGAGATAAACAATTGCCATCTGCTATATCATCTGCATTTTATTAGTAGTGTTGAGGTACACTGCTCACTTGCGTTAAGTGCGTTGCTTCGCCAGGAAGAATCTGCGCTGAGCGGCCGGTCGGACGTGCTTATGTTGTTCAACCGCTAGCGGTCGGTAAAGTGTTAATCAAAGAAACTTGGATCTTATGTACAGAGTTTATGTAACTTTACTTCCTGTTTCTCCATGGCTGTATTTTTTTTGAACTGTTCAAAATTGAGAAAAATTGTTCAAATCAAAAAATAAGATGTCCTCGCAGAACTCTCGAATGCAAAAAAAAAAAATCTTTCGAATTAGACAAATCTCTCAAAAGTTGATACGGGGGGGGGGGGGGGTGTCAGACAGACAGACAGATCGACAGATACATTTTCCTTATCTCAAAACCTTACTTTCAAATTTTTTATTTTGCAATCTTTATTTAACTACTTCCATTTTTTTTCACTTTTCTTTTTTTTAAGGATTTTTTACGATACGTGAAGCCTTCTTCCATACTTTTTTTTTAAAACTTTTACGGGAAAGTAGGCATGAAAGCAATGCGTTTATGCGTGTGTTTTGTGTGAGTGTGGGTGCACGTAATGTCTGACAAGCCTGACTTCTAAAAGCGAAGAAATTAGACATTAATTTACTCTGAAAAGCAATGGAAGAGCACATCAAAAGTAAAATTTTAAAAGTAGAAAATTGTTATTTAATTAATTTTTTCAGGTATATTTAAATAATTGCCATTTTAATGAAATGTACTTTGAACTTATAACGCAAGTCATGAAGTTTTAGAAAAATTTTCTAGAAAATATTCTTTTATTGAATAATGTAAAAAATTTTAAACTTCGGCATTAGGTATGTTTTATAAAACGCAATTAAAATGCACTATCAGTATAAAGAATAAGTAACTCTTTTAAGTCATGACTAAATATGAATAAGAAACTTAAATTGTGATGTTGTTCAATTTTACATACTTGTAAAATATGAAGAGAATGCTTCGCGTAGATCAAATTACATAATTAACAAACGAAGAATTGTAAAAACAAAAGTATTCAGTTTCGCTGCAATAATCTGAAGCAATAGTTTTTTCAATAACAACTATTTTACGTCTGAAAAAGCGTTTTATTTTTGAGAAACGTAATGAAAACTTTATCATAACTTCAACTGGTAAATCAATGACTCCTTCAGTTAGAGTTCTGTGGGGCACTCTCAAGCATCATAAACATATATTCCGGCTGCTTAAAACTAGAGCTCACAAGAATATCCACAGTATTTTTACTTAAATACTTTGTTTAAATTTATTTGTTTGCCGATAGATAGCAGAGGTCACACCAGGCAAAATACAGGTCTGTCTTCGAACTTTTCAAAATTCCATTTAATCAAAACGGACTATTCACAAAATCCCGAGCTACAAAATCTTACTTTTCACAGAGTTATTTATTAGATTAACGGCGAAAAAGAATAAAAAATGTTACCACAGTATGTTTAAACATTGAATTTTTAAAAAAGTTATTTCATTTTTAACAAAAATCGTTTAAAAATTCACAAAAAACGGACCCTGTTAAAAACGCTGGATCGACTCCTGGATACATATATAAATAAAATAAATGAATAAATAAAAATGAATAAATAGAGAAATTCGTAGACGAATAAATGAATGTATATATGGATAAATAGATACATAAATAAATAGATAGATATTCATAAATGGTCTTTTAGGCATTTATCAGTCAACGTATTTTATGGAAAAATAAAATTATTGCATGTGTTTACATCCTCAAAACTGCTGACGTGGATTAAATTCCATGAAAGGTACTTGTCTTGCGAATTGACTTTTAAATTTCTCTCTCAATATGATGACATAAGAGGCTTTTGCTGTCTTAATCAGAAAGTAATCCTCCCAAAGAGCATAAGAACATACTCGAGAATCGGGTCCACCGAGAAATGTTTCACCCAACGCGTTCCAGTATCGATCCAGTTTAAGCTTCTGATCACTTGAAGGGAAGATGACAGACTTCTTTGCGTCGATTCACGCAATTGATGCAAAGGAATTGTGCTATCTGTGGGAAAGTTTTCTCCGTGTTCCTCAAAATTACTATTAATTGACTGGAGAATTTGGTGTTAGTTTTAACCATTCAGCAATTGTGCTTTGCTAACCAACGTGAAAGTTCTCTTGTATTTATATCCTATAGATTATTCTGAAATGGGAATGTTACTAACTTAACTAGGAAAAAGATCGAGAGTTAATAAAAGCACTTCATTTAAAGAAATTTTGATCTCAAGATACCGAAGTTCAACGCAATTGCATTTCCTAGATTGCTCGAAGGTAAAAGGAGAAACGTAATTGCTTAAGAAATAAAGCCCAAATTCTCCCTCCTAACCAATGGAGAGAAATAGGAAATAAAACAAAGCTTTCAACAATGATACTATCTAGTGCTAAACAATGATTTTCTATAGAGTTCCGATATTTCAAATACAATAAGGTTATTATTATTATAATTATAATTTTTTAAGAAACCAGTGGAATACCTTTGTGCTAAAAATCCAAAGGTATTTAAATCTAAAGTAACTGAATATTTTCCATCTAGAAGTTTTTTTCTCTTGAAAAAGGGGGAAAATACTCTAAAACCCCGTACTTGTTGCGTCGAACCCGTTTCTGAATTTTAAAGACGTAATAATTATATAGTATTCTTAATAGACCTTATTTTTTAGCTTTTTCTTCTAGAAAATAGCATATGCATGTTACCGGCAAAGTATGAAACGCCGGCATTCTATAGAATGCCAAGGCATTGTATATTATGCCGGACGTTTTTAGGCAAGGTATGAAATATGAGAGGTATTACATACTTTCCTTAGGCATTGTATATAATACCTAGGCATTCTATAGAATGACAAATGCTATTTAGGCAAAGAATGAAAGAAAACGTCCTGATGAGGTTATTATGTAAATGATGTACATTTCTCAAAAATAAAAATGTTATTCTGAAAAAGTAATAAGAGTGCCATTAAAAAAAATATTTTTTTTGTTTCCCACAGTCAACACAGCGATTCAGCAACCAATAGTCCCTGGGTTCCTTCTTAGTAGCCATTTTGGGTTTTTGTACATGTTTTGTTAACTTCTAATAAGTAGTTTCGGTTAAAAAGACATTTATTTTGGCAGCGTTAACTCTCATTTTGCACTTACGGACGGAGTTCTTAACGAATCAGAGATATATTTTATACTTTGTCGGTCTCTCATTTTGCATTCTATAGAATGTCTAGGAAATGTGTGAAATATAAATCTTTTCACTCATTGCCCGCTAGTTTTAGGCATTATATACAATGCCTAGGAATTCTATAGAATGCCGGATTTCAAAATCTGCCTGTAACATATATATTAATTAAGAAAACTTTTACATTTCCCATAATTGTATCTTATGTAAACAGGTTCATTTACTGTATTCCTCCGATTTATTTTAATTACTAAAAAGGAAAACACGAATGTGTTGCTGCAAAAAAGTGCTGCTTCTCTTACTGCATCATTTGTTTATTAAAACAGAAATTACAATTTATGAAGAAACGTCTCATAACAGTAAAAGTATAAGTGAAAAACTAACAGGTAAAATCATGTACACATGTCTCATTGTACTTGTAGCCAAAGCAATATAAGAAAAAGGAAACAAAATAAGAACTTAAAATCTGTATAAGGATCAAGAAAAATGAAAGAAAAAACGAAACTGGTGTTAGAAATGTTGGTTATCTTAAAACCATTTAATAGGGTCAAATGCTTATTTTCTTTTAAATATCTTATCTTCTTCACAAAGTATATATGGATGCATAAGTAGCAGTTAAAAACATAAATAGGTTAATAACAAACTAATAAACTAATAACCTTCTATATAAATAAAACGAAGTTTGTGTGTCAGTTTGTGCAGGAGTGTGTGTGTGTCTGTCGATCGCCCCCTGCCGAGATGAAAAGGTCTAGAGGTATAAAATTTTGGTTACAGATGCCTTGGGTCAGGTCCTGATGCACCTCGAAGAGTTTTACCTAAAACTCGAATTTGTTCTTTTTTATTCCAATTTTAAGATAATGCATAAATTTGCTGATTTTAAAGTCATTCCAAAGAGCAAAATTTTCAACATTGTATGAATTGTATTCCAGGATTCTAAGTTCATTCGGTTAGAAGTTATAATTGTTTTAGAACAACGCAGTCGATTGAGAGAAAAAATGCTATTTTATCCTTATTCATGCCGTTTTATTAGTGAAACAAATTCTAAAAATTCTTTTCTTTTTAATGCATATTTTGTAGACTATTAACTGTCAGACGATTTTCAATTATCTTGAGTATGATTCTTCTTTCGTTTTTGGCTTATTTTCCTTTAATTTTCGAGCATTTATAATAATGGGAATTTCCAGATCTGCTGTCCTTAATCGAAGAAGGATTACTATAGGGACTTTTGTCCTCATTATGATTCATATTTTTAGAGACTGTTGTCATAATTCAAAACACTTATGTTTTCCGCCAGGAATTTAAGCAGCATTCAGGATAGCCCGTGCAAGGCCGGGCACGTTAACTAGTAGTAAAATATGTCTAATCAATAAGCAAACTCTGAAATTTTCAAGAAAATGTTTAGGGGGTTCAACATAAATTAATAAACTCAACGTCATTTTAATCCATTAATAGAATAAAACTCACTAGATTATTTAGTATTTATGTATCGTTAATACCATTACGTACGTTCATTCGTTGTATCATTTTTACTCCATCATTAAAATCTATCCTTGGCATGAAAAATTAAATTCTTGACAATAAAGTAAAATTTTTAAAATGTTTTTGCGAACAAGATATTTTTAAAAGGTAAAATAAAACAATAGATGCTTAGATCCCAGAAATCAAGTTATTAAACTTAAATGGAAGTTTTTCACAAAAAGGAAACTTTCGGGAGAACAATGTGATTATACATTTTTGCCCAGTTAACTCGAAACAGAAAACAAAGAAATGGAAAAATAGTATCCAAGAAAAAGCGTCGTTATTCTTCGTCGGTCCTCATTAACGCTGAGATTATTAATTTCAGGATGGGCTTAGAAAAGACGTCAGATAAACAGGAAACTCGGCATAAACAAACCGATCTGCTCTCCATTTTCGGTCACACTGTAATCCTAATATTAACAAAGAATATTCTTAGCAAATTTAAACCACATAATATTTTTCTTTCAACTTTTTAAGAAGATATTAAAATTTCAAAGGGAGTAATTAATTTATTCATATGTTCAAATAAAACACAGTCAGGGCTGTTTTCATCACAAAGTATATTTTCTTAAGTTTGAAAAGTGTTTCATAAGAAAATAAACATGAATTTCGCATGCTCAATAACGACTTAGTGGCAGACCTCAAAAACTTTTAAAAAACGGAATAATTATTCATTCAAAATCCATATATATATATATATATATATATATATATAAATATATATATATATATATATATATATATATATATATATCTTAACGTGGACCAGTTACGATTAAGTTTTACGGTACGATACGATACTGACATCAAGCAAAAAACAAACTATGGTAAAACGATATTTAAAAATTTGTTTAATGATTAGTGTAGAAAAGTAACATTATATTTATATTATCGTAACTTACGGGACTATAACCAATTTATTTCTGGTTTTTAAAAAGTATTTGAATTCATAACTCAATTTTTAATTTCCGATTCTTTGGAATGGCAACACTTTACTTTGTTTATATCGAGCGATCATTCTTATGCTTATATCTATTTCTTATAATGATCTTTTCTTAAGCCTTTCGAGTTTTAGAATGTTTTTTACGATTTTAAAATGGTAAATTTCCCATTCAGTGGCAACACCTTATTTTGTTTATATTGAGTGATCGTTCTCATGTTTATATCTAGCGATATTTTCTTAATCCTTTCGAATTTGAAAGCGTTTTATATCAGTTTGATTGTTTAACTTATAGCCTGCAGATGTTCTGCGAGGGATCAGCTAATCTGAATTTAATGCCGTTTCTCGCCACAGTACTGTCACGAAGTCAATTTACACAACTGATGAATGGGTGCGTGGTTATGTATGAACTTGGTATAATCTATAGTGATACATTTGAAATTTTCACAATTTAGTACAAAATTTGAAAAACTTTAACTATACACTATTAATTCAGACTTCAAAAATCAACTAGTGATCATAACGTATCATACTTTTTTTGAGCATATTGTAGTGTCCTTAATCCAACTGCATCTACATTTGTTGCCATTTTGACAACCGTTTAGAGCAGTGGTTCCCAAAGTTGCCTGGGCTCCGCGACCCATCTAACAGAAAATTCCAATCTTAGGACCCACCTCTTAGCTGTCTTAGAAAAAAAAAGAGGGCATAAATGGTAATGCTCAAATGCTCTAGTGGTGAGTTATGGAACTACTTAAGGCTGTATTATTTGTTCTAATTGAAATAATAAAAAGAAATTTTTAGTGTTACCAATATAAATGAAAGACTTGAAATAAGAAACAATACTTCAATATTTTCTTTACTGCTTAAATACTTACACCTGCAAGGTTTTTTTTAAAGTTATTTCATTTAAAGTTAAAGTTATTTGTTTCTTCTTTCTCTTCATGAAATTTTTAGCATCAACTTCAACTTTAGTTACTTTTATTCGCAGACTCTCTACTTTTTTAATTCATGTGTACAGTTGCGAGGGCCCACTCAATATTCGCTCGCGACCCGCCAGTGGGTCGCGACCCATAGTTTGGGAAATACTGGTTTAGAGTCATTAAATACGAAATTTGTATTCAATTATTCTGAGACTAAATGTTCTTTTTTATTGCTAATAATATCGTTTCAAAACCATATCATGTTCGCTTATATCTACTTCGAAATGTAGAGCCATTAATTGAAACATTAAACAAAATGGCGTACGAATTAGGTGATGCTTTCGAGAAGTCCTAAAGATGCCCATTTTTAAAAGGCATCCTCACGTAACGATTTTCAACCATTTTATTCCGCGTAAAGAGATTTTGAAGTGGTCTATGCGCAAGATTTATATTGATTCCAAGCAGACTAATTATGGCTAGAGGATAAATGTAGCGTCAGTTAGACGAAATGTAGTTCTTTTCCTCAAACTTTCGTACAATAAACTTAAGCCTTTTAAAAGGTCACCAACTAGAATTTTGTGTGGGAAATTTGTTTTGTCCGTCACAGAAGTTTTATTTTTGTAATACTCTGCGAACCTATTCAGCTACATAATGACCTGATTTATCTATACCTGAGTATTTCTTATATTAATTATCGAACACCTTAATTATTATATATCATCCGAAAGAACATTTTTTTCTGCACAAACTGCTGTATTTTGTAAGTTTGTTAGTTAAGTAGAACATGAATTGTAAGAGTTTCTAAAAAAAAAAGAGATTCTTCAGGGCATTTAGTGTCCCACCTCCCCACAGAAATCAATAAAGATTTTTTTATTTGTATTGTGCCATTTTTTAAAATTTCCTCAGAAGACGATTGATAGTTTTATAGTATCATTCGGGGAGTGGGGGGGGGGGGGGGCGAGAAGGGGCTTGCAGAAAAAAGTTTCCCGTGTACATAGACATTCAACGCAGGCGGGAATGCGTCCTCATAATCAAATGAATAAAATACGTGGGGATAGGAGATATTTCTTTTAAACTGTTAGCCCAAGGTGCTATTTTGCTGCTTGTTTTTGAAGAGTTACCATTTTTCTTATATTTGCTATATCAAATTCCATTCAATGTTTTTAGCATTTTTGCGGACTTAGCTATTTTTCAAAACACAATCAATGCTAATGATTTGTCTTATATTTCATACAGCCGATTGATAAAGTCGATATGTTTTTTTTTTAAATCTGTATCGTCATTTTTCCTTTATGTTAGTAAATAATACTCTATTCGATGTTTTCAGAATTTTGAAGCTCAAACGACATTTAATTTTACTATATTGCTTTTATTTACAATGTTTATTTCTAATTTAAATGATTTAAAATTTATTTCCTGCTACTGACGATCATTTAAAGTTTCATCTTGATTTTATAAAAAGGTCAAGTAAATGCAATAGATTCGTCTCGACACCCCACAATGCCTAGAGTCCAAGATGGAACCCGAAAACATGAAAAAATTTCAGTGAGGAGGGAATTTAATTACACAATATATAACTTAAAATTAAGATAAATCATAAGTTTAATCATTAAAACAGCAATCCTTTGATGAATATAAGATTTAAGAAAAATTTTCAATTTACAGCATGAAACTAAGCAGATTATTTACCTTCTCGTTGAAGATTGCAACCAGAAATTAGTTTTTGAATGAAATAAATTGGCAATGTATTTAAACAATAACTATGAGCTTATTCGGAATCAAAAATATTCCACGAAAAATAACGTAGTTGACACCGCAAGGTTTTAAAGATTAATAGCATAGCAACTGTACCGTATATGATTTACTCACAGTGATACTAGGAAGTTTAAAATAATTTTCGATGAAATTTTTACTACCTTCAGATACGCTGTATAAAGCGCCCTTAAGTTGTATAGGCCGTATAAAGCACCCTTAAGTTGCTCCTAAAAGAAGTCTCAGAAGAAAAGGTTGCCATGGAAACCATTATATCACATATTTCATATCAAAATCAAGTAATATAAGATTTCCAGTAACACAGATATATCTCCAAGTGTTTTCTTAGTTTTATTTATTTATTTCGGGGTTGCAAATGAGAACAGAGAATAATTTCTTAACGTCAAAATTGCATTTAACCCCTTCACTAGTCAATTTTTTTTTACCACAAATGTTCCTAAAAAAAAGCATATTTTTTATTGGATGTGATTAAAGTTCTAACTTGGTATAAACGGAAAATGAAAGATATTTTTTTTTTTTTAAATTTCATAAATAATGAATTTAAACATTTTTTCATTTTATAACTTTGAGACATAAAGGCCGCTAAATGTTGGCTTTTTGCAATCACAGGGTATATACAGTGAAGAATGTTTTACAGATCTCACGATCTATTGAAATATTCTAATACAAAAGACTCTTTCAATCTATTAAAATTCGGGCAAAACAAAACAAGAAAGGCGGAAATATCAATGCCCGTCCGCTGCACGGGCAAACCAGTTAAGGGGTTAATCGATGAAGTCATTTAGAAACAAATATTAAATTCTGATACAAAACGGTAAAATGCAAAATTCTTTGCACTAAAAAAATGAATGAAATGACTTTGTAATACCTAACTAAGAGTTTTAGAAACAGTTATAAAATTCTATAAACGTGCTTTCTATAAAAACAGCAGAAATATTTTCATTTCTAATGATAATATAAAATATTCGTACTCAGCACTGATTTTTTTTTTTTTTTTTTTTGTAGAGCATAACTTGTATAATTGACGCCAATTACCTGATAAATCTGATTAAACTAATGAAAGTTGGCAAATATGTTGCTGGAAAGATCAAAAAATGTAATGAGAGATAGATATAGTGAACTCAATCAATCAATTTATTTTTATGTATATTTATTCCTCTATTTCGTTATCGATTTATGGATTTATTTATTTTGAAATAAAACTTTATTTCATCAACCGTAATTTTCTTGTTATTGAAGGTACTAATTTATCGGTGCGCAGATAACAATTCAGACTCATTAAAGCACAGTATTACAAAAAAAATTTCTTATTTTGGTGCTGACAACTTCATTACACAGCAAGAAAATAAATAATACCAGCATAGATAATTTTTACTGATGTGCAATTTCAGAAATAAAATCTGAAAATAAATTTTGTTCACTTAAAAATATTCTCTCGTCACTGAAAAAAAAAAAAATCTCTGTAAAACTGTCGAACATTTTAAAAAGAAATGGCTTTTCTGTAATCTCAGATGTAAATGTTAGTATTCGCTTCTTTGATGTACAAAATTTTCATACTCATTTATTTTGAAAATAAAAGCCTGTTTCAGAAAATAAATTTTGTTTCTTTAGAACTTGATAAATTAGATTCAAAGTGTTGGTTCTTTCCAGAGAAAATGTTTCTTGAACAGAAGGAAAAGCAAAGAATCAAGCGAACAATAAATAAATAAGAATTTCTTTTAAAAGCTTTTTTTTTTAATTTACCGACAGTCGGAACACAGAAAATAGATGTTTTGAGGAGAGTTGGAAAAAAGAAATCTAGCATCTTATTGATCAGTGTCGGAAAACAACACAAATTAAATTTTAATGTTCTAGTATAGTCATTTGAAATTCAACGCCGAAATATATATCTTTATGTATGTATATATCTATAATCTTTAATGTAAAAACAAATTTAATTAAACAATACAGCTCGTTTAATCCGTTGAAAATACTGAACAACAAACGTGGCAGTGCTTCAAATTCCTCGGAGAGCACAGAAAATTGCATTAGTTGAGTACAAAAGGCCAAATATTGCGCATTTCACCCTCACACTGTTTAAATTAAGTATTTTGTAAAACTTTTTCGACTTCCAGTAGTTTTTTTTAAAACGCAGTAAATCCTTAAAATCCGATGCCAACATGAATGTTCTTTTTCTCACCGTCTTCTAAATAAATCATTCATTATTTAATTCTGATAAACGTGAAGAAAAATGTTAAGTTATCGCATCAACTTACTCGATGCTACTATCTTTAAAAGATTTCTACGAAACGGAAATATCCAAAGAAGCCTCGGAAAGATTTGAATTCAATATGAAAATAAACCCTGTCCACAACAGTCGGGACTAAAATTAATTATATGTATTTCTTTTTAAATTAAAAGAATGTGTATTTAAATTCAATCGCCTTGTGCAGAGTTAAAATAGAAAACTTTGGATACCAATTCCTCGACAAATAACTAAATAAAATTAAATTAAAATTGGTTTTTGGAATTAAGACTATCTGTATTAGATAACAAAAGCAGAATGTGTCATTTAATAGGTTGATTTATGGGATATGGATTGTTTAATCTTCATGAATTTTAAACATCGTCCTTTAGTTCATTATCTTTTTTTTTTTTTTTTTTTTGGCTAATATCTATCTTAAATATATCTTTTCTTTCTCTCGAAAAAAATTGATTGGTTTAAGTGCACTATTAATGTCAGCAACAAATATTTTCGAATGAGTATCAAGCTTTGAGTTTCCTTGAAGAGGCGTTTGTCACAGACGACGTTATTTTACGAGATTATTTGTATGGGGAGAAAAATATGAAACTACAAACCAGAAATTTTACTTTCCGTGTTTATCACACATCTACAAAATTCATACAATAACTTTCATACTTTTATATATTCTAGTGTTTTCTTCAATATTGTCTTCTCACTAGTCAAAAAACTTCCGTATTAAGAAAGTGAAAACGCGTACGTATCTGATTGGTAGCAAATTTTGATTCTAAGGGTAACATTACTTTGTATATGCAGCAGGCTTTACCAACCAAGAATCTATAAATCATTGTTTAGAGTTCCACAATTAATCAAGAACATTGATTTTGTACTACGTTTCTTTAAAAGAAAAAATCAAATTGTTGATAGTTTCAATTTAATACTATATACTATTTATATTAAATATTAAGACATTTCGGCAGTTTTTTACGCACATTATAACTGATTTTTACCCTACTTTCGTGTAAAAAAAGTATGAAAGAAGGCTTAATGTATCGTGAAAATATCGTTAAAAAAAAAAAAGTAAAAAATAAGTGAAGTAATTAAATAAAGATTGAAAAATAAAAAATTTGAAAGTAGGCGGATTGATAAATAAAAAATTAAAATGTTGTCAGCCAGTAAGCCCCCCCCCCCCCCCTCCCAGTAACTTTTTAAGGAAATAACCAATTAGAAAAGTTTTTTTTTTTTTTTGCATTTGAAAGATCTCGGTGAGGAGATCTCATTCCCATGTTTTACTCTTTGATTCGTACCATTTTTCGTTCACTTCTGAGCAGTTCAAGGGGGTGCTAAAAAAGAGGAAGGGGTTGCGAAAGAGTGAAAATTTCGGGAAACACTGCTATACAGTAGTAACTGAAAACGCCAACAGGAGAAAGGAGCTCCGACATAAAATAGAAACAAAAAGCAAATGCAAGTTACATCAGTCGTTTGGAGCGCATCCAAACGATTACCCCCGCAACGAAAGCACCGCCACCTCCACACAAACAGAAGAAAAGCGGAAAGGCAATAACAAAAATTTACAACCGAATACATCAAAGTACTTCCAAGCAGAGAAAAAGTATTATTTCTTTTTTTTTCCAATTGTGTAAAGTGTCCTTTCATTTCAAAAGGTCAAACGGTTGTCTTGTGGCGTCACTAACTTAATAGGTCAAACACTCGAAGTCTTATCTCGATATCGTATCGACTGAAACCAATTACGTATTTGATAAGACAATACCGATAACAGAGAAGTTCCTTTATAAATACACGTGACTTATTAAATGCGCATTTGTTATGCAATATGAACACAGTTGTTTTCATACATTTAAGGGTGAAAATGCTACTAGAAGGATAGTTGTCGTTCGTAAGTTCAAATGTGAAAAAAAAAAAAGGATTTTTAAAAATTTTTTTACTTTTACAATGTAAAAGATACATTAAATAATAAACTGAAATATTTTTCAACCTTAAATATTAAAAATACTTACTTTTGCATCCTGGGACAGGTGCCACTACTATAGGACAGGTAGTTCGAAAGTTCTAGGCCCTTCCAATTTGCAGGCTTTTTTAAGCATTGATTCTCAATTTGTTGATCGCTACAGGGGGGGGGGGGTATAAGGGGAGTCAAGATCTGTGCAAAGAAAATAGGACCCGTATGCTAAACATCTTTACCAAATAAAGTATTTCAAATCATAATCTAGTGTTAAGAAATTCTATGTTGCCAGGAAATGGCAACCTAAGACGAATAGTTAATAGTTTGGAATATTTAAACACTAATGATTAGTGAATTCTTTTTACTTAAAAGTTCTTCTATACGAGAAGGTAAAGGATTCTATCAGAAAATAATAACAAGGCTTTTCAAATTTGTTTTTTATTTTTAAGAGGGTTAGAAAAACTAAAAAGTTTGAGAAACGATATTTTAAAACTACAACAGCCACTTAAGGTACAGATTTCTTATTAAAGAATAAAAAATTAAAAGTGTAAGATAAATTCAAAACTATGAACTACAATATTACTCTCTTTGAGTAAAAAATAACTATTTAATTAAGTATGTAATAAGCTGCACGTTTCTTAGCAGTACTTTGTACGTTTTTGTTTACGGAGACATTTTCTTGTATTATGCCAAAGAGTAAGCGTTGCCATTGATTTGCATACTCAACATCTTTATATTTTTTTGAGTTTAGAATTACACAACTTTTTGTTTGCTATGAATTGAAATTCACTGAACTTCGAAACCATGGAATATGATTTGTGAAAATAAACTCCGATTCCTTAAATATTTTCCTATCCTCATTTAAGATAATGAATTTACAGACAGGTAAATATTGCACACGAAATAGTACTCTTTTTTCTCTGTTTCTGATGAGAAAAAAGCCGATTCTGTCAGTTCTATAATTTGATGCGACGCTGCCAATCGTAAGAAACGAAATTTTGTTCGTTTTCAGGAAGCCTCCATCCTTGCGTCATTTGCAAAGGAATTCAAATTACGTCTTGTCGAATAAAAATTCACTAGTAATGAGATTCAGGACAGGAAATTCAAGCAAGCCAATTTGAGGATGAGCCTAAAAGCTCTGTTTTCATCAAGTTAAAATTTGTCTTCTTTTTTCAGGGGGAGCGGGACGATTTTTTTCCATTAAGAAGTTTCATTGTGTTGGCTAAAAAAAGCTTGTAGTTGAAATTAAAAGGCTCCAAATATATCCTGAATAGTTTCACCAGTAGATATAAAATCATAGGTGAAATAAAAAGGTACTTGCTTCACACATGAGCATCAAAGTATGTTTCCCTTGGAATCAAAACAGCGCTCGGGAAATCAAAATACCAAAAGTCACAATCAAGTTAAATTACAATTAGGTTTCACCTTTTTCGATTTTCTTTCTTAAGGTTTCATTTTCATTTTTTTCTTTATTTTCTTTTTCTGTTCTTTTGCCTCTCCTGAGTAAGTAGTTGATCATTCTGCACTGAAAAAGCCATTTGATCGCTATCTAATTTAGTTTAATTTTATAATTTGCATTTTTCTGATTTTTTAAGATTAGTTGAAAGAGTGAAAAACTTTTCACATTGTAGTGTTGTGCAATATGATTTGAACCCTGATTAAATTCGAAGTAAGTCGTCGTTTTTCTTTCAGCAAAAACTTTTGAATGAATGAGGAAAAAATGAAAGAAAATTATTTTAACTCGAGAAACATGAACACGCTAGTTTAAGAAGTCATTTTGTGTTCTTTCAACTAGGTTGATAACAGCTGCCACATAATTCAGTAGAAATTCTATCCAACATCTTTTTTTAAGAAAAGAAAGAAAATAAAAAACAAGAAGAATCATTTTGTCTTAGTTATTACAGCAGACATAAAAGTTGGAAAACCAAAATCTTTCACTACACGGAAAGTTCATAAAGAAAGTCTGAAAAAAGCATTACTGTAATTGCTTTGTGACAGCCTTTTTTTTCTTCTGCCACAGGTAAAAAATATAAAGAAGATATAAATAAAAACATTCTTTAGTTTGAAGAGGCTTAACAGTAGAAAAGGAGGAGTTTATGCTCAAGTGAAGGAAAGGGCTACGATAAACTCCTTGCATCGTTTGCAACAGTAAAATGTTGTTATTTGCTTAAGTTAAAATAATTCCGAAAATCCTGAAAGGTATAGTAAAACTTAACCTTTAAACATTCAGATTTTCAAAGAATATAATCTTCGAATGAGTATTACGATTTGCTCGGAATACTACTCTGAAAAATGTACTTGTAAATTCAAAACCATGAGCTACAATATTACTATCTTTGAATAGAAAATAACTATTTAATTAAGTATGTAATAAGCTGTACGCTTCTTAGCAGTGCTTTGCAATTTTTATTTACGGTGTCATTTCCTTGTATTATGCCAACGAGTAAGCGTTGCCATTTATTTTCATATTCAACATCTTCATGATTGAAGTGTTTTGAATGTATTACTTGCACGAAGTACCACAATTTGAAACCCAAAATCAAAGACCTATTTTTTAAAAGTTTCAAAATATAGTCGTTCATAAGACAAATGATCAAAATGTTTTGTGCTAAAATATGAGTAAAAAGATGAAACAACGTAACAAGAATATCCGACTAGAACTATACGAGCCTACCTTTCCTGTGTACACCTAAATTCAAATTTATAATCTAGCTGTCTTTTTCTCTCTCTTTCTCATTTAGCTTTAGTTCTTAATTTCTTCAAATATACCTTTTTCAACGATTCATTCACTCACTCATTCAGTCTTTCATTTATCATTCATGTGTTTATTCATTCATTTACTCGTTCATGTATTTTTTCACATTTATTTATTTTTTCATTCAATCACTCATTTATTTATTTTATCATTTATTCACTCATTTATTCATTCATTCATTCTTTCACTCATTCATTTACTCATTCATTTACTCATTCATTCATTTTTTCACTCTTTCATTTTTTCACTCTTTCATTCAGTCCTTCATTCTTTCACTCATTCATTTATTCTTTGAGAAATATCCTTAAAAATCCCATCAAAAAATTTCATGGGAAAATAGGCTTGTTTAGTTCTGGCTGAACTTTGTATCTGTACATGTTCTACGTTATAACATTTTCCCGATAAAGTTTGTTCCAAGCAAATCGGTCGCTTAGACCATGATTTATATGGGATTGAAAATAAGCCTACTTTCATGCTTTATTATTATTATTATTATTTTGGTTACTTTTACGGGAAAGTAGGCTAAAAAGACGCAAATTGTCAAAACGAATAACGATAATAGCTTTTCCGAAACTGCAATGGAGCCTCTTCATCAATGCAGAAAAGAAGTGCTCAACACACAACTAGAAAGTTGCGAGTGAACAGCTTTCAGCAATCTGTTCACTCACTACCTTCTAGTGCAATTATTAGCGACACTTTTTTCAAAAGTGTTTTCCTTCGTAAACAAATATTTACTAAGTTTGATTTAACAAAGAAATTTATACATGTGATAGAGGAAATACGTCGGGTTCAACACTTTTCGAATGACTTAGAACATAATTATTTGAATTAGATGCATGGACATATATACTAGGGATGTAACGAATAGTGATTTGGCCGAATAGCCGAATACCGAATATTCGGCCACTTCTCCCAGGCCGAAGCCGAATATTCGGATATTTCTTCTAGGCCGAATAGGCCGAAGCCGAATATTCGGCGGCCGAATATTAAAATTTTCTGGAAAATCGTTGTAATCGAAAGTATTTGTCAAATTTAAAGTTATTGACAAAGTCAAAAACCAATTACACACAATCTTTGATGTATGATTCAATTCTGTTTGTTAAGAATTTAAAACTATTTAAAATTAATCTATTTTCTCTATTGTTTTGAATGCAATAAAACTAAGAAATTCACCCACAGGTGGAATAGAAATGACAGGTTTTATGGTAGTAAGCATTAGCATTATTTTACTAATTATTTAATTCAAATGAAAGAACTACTATTGCTTAGTGAACTTTTACCTAGCTCAAAACTGTTTTATGAGCATATTTTAGAAGTTATAAAAGTTAATATTTTTATTTTATGGGGTTTTTTACATACCTATCTTTAAACGATCGATTAACATTTAATACACTTAACTGGAATATATTTTTATTTTCAAAAACTCCAATAACATGCTATCTAAAAATTTATGATATATTCTAGGCTCATTTCTGCCTTACCCAATATTGACAATAAATCAGTCTACCCAAACAAAGTCTGACTTCCACTTCCCTTTGTTAATAATAATAAAATTAATTTTTCATATATCATAATTAACTCTTGCCAGCTTTGGGAGCAAATGCTAAATATAAAATACAATATTACAACTTTAAAATTTGTTTTTGCTCAGTCAAGCCTAAAACTAGGTTTAAAAAATGTAGTTTTTTGAAAATTATTTTCATTTTTTAAAACTGTAAACTAATGTATTATTTTGCAATAATTATAATACAATTTTAAATGTTTAAAATCTACTAATTTCTTTATTTTTTTACATTTCTACTGCAGAAGAACTATTCAGCCGAATAATCCATCAATATTCGGCCAGGCCGAATATTGACCTTACTCAGTATTCGGCCAGGCCGAATATTTGGCTTGGTGATGAAATGATTATTCGGCCGGCCGAATAGGCCGAATACCGAATAATGGCCGAATATTCGTTACATCCCTAATATATACACATGTATGCATTATTTAAATGAAAGAATAAATATAATGTAAATATCTTAAGAATCCGAAAAAAATTGGGATATTTTTTCTTTCAAAGATTTGTTTCCAACGTATCTTTCGACAACAGTTTTTCAATATTATTCCTTTTCTGCATTACCATGTCAAAAAAAGTTTTAAAGGAAAATTGGCGATAGGAAAGGAAACTTCGACGCACTTTTTATCTGCCAGCGTTAAAAAGGCAATTTTCTACTCACCTGTCAACGACGGTTGAGTCTTTCCGTTTCATGTCCCCTTCGTTGCGGAAGAAACTATGTATAATTTAAAAACAGTGACAACTTGTTTACAATGAAAGAAAAAGCGAGGGCCATCGGAGAGTGACACCCGAGATTTCAGGTCATCCCCGCAAATAGCAACTGCAGTAAAATGATCGATAAAAGTTTGCTTCGATCGTAAAAAGGGCGGGATCGTAAATGAAATAATATCATTAAAAGTTATTTTTTAAATGTCTTAAATTATGCCAAAATAGTTGCTATATAGAACGATTTTCACACGCACATAAGAAAATAATAAGAGTCATAATAGCCTCAACTACATTGTTTGCAACCAAATAAAGTAATAAAGTGAATAAAGCTAGAACATACTAACAAAATATTTCCCTATCTATTTGTACAACTAAATTTGGTGTTCATCATTTTGTGTGATTTGCATGACAAAGGGAAGGTTGCAATTGGTCTACAGCAGAATCCAGATGTGTAGATAAATATTGATTTATATTTACAGCATTAAAATTTATCAGATACTCACGTGTACATACATATATACGTATATATATATAAAGTATAAATATATACACATAAACGTAGAATTTAATTATATCAAAAATAAATAAATATTTGGGAAAAGTTATAATGCTTACTTATTTATTATTTTTTAAATAATTAAATATTATGTTTACATAGTTATCTTTCTATTCGCTCTATTGTAAGCTGCTTTTACACACAAAATGAATCTCAAGTTGTTCATTTATTTTTATTTATAAATGTATATATATATATATATGTATGTATTATTGTTTCGTTATTTATGATTAGGTTTTCACTTTTAAAACGGAAAAGTTTCTTATCAAATGAAACTTTTTTTTAAAAATTTCTCAGCCCAACAAACAATCAAAATTTGCTATGGTTAATTTTCATTAAATGTTTTTACATTATCTTTCTAAAAAGCTTGTTTTTTCTTTATCGCAATCTTATCTTCTTTTGTCCAAAGCAATTTATGCTAATATAACAATACTTATCCATCCAACAGAAGATAAAATTGCTCACTGCCATCAATTTTCCCAAATTAGAATATTTGTCTTTAGTAGAATAGGCGCGAAAAGTGGTAATTTCTTCTCCTAGGACTCCAGAAATCAATTATTCTCGGAGTCCAGTGAGAAGAATTCCTTGTAGAGTTGAAAGAGTTCTGCTTTCTTTTCATTCCGATCGAATAGTTTGGAGAGATCATTAAGAGACAGATTCTTCTTTTTTCTATGACATTTACTTTAATGAAAGGCCTTCGAGGCGAGGAATGATTCAGTTAATGATGATGTTTCGGATCACTTATATCCCGTCCACTCACTAAGAGCTATTTAAGATCCCTTTTGTTATGCAGATGAGGATAAATTAAATTCAGTTTTTCAGGAAAAGGTTAGACTGTGGAACTTTGGGATAAAAAAAATATCTTATATGACGGTTAACTGCAAATAAACCCGTTTGAGCCTTAAGCGATCATCAAGTTTTCCGGAGTTAATTTCATTTCAGTTACATTATGAAAAATGACATCGAGAGCGAATTCATTCAATCTGATCACAAACAAACGTCTTCCTGAATTAAGATCCTAATAATCGTCATGCATTAATTGCATCATGTTTGGCTGATGTGCCAAATAAATTTTACAATGCCCTAACGAGGAGTTTCCCAAAATGTGAGTAGTTTTCCAGTTGTGCCACGACACTCCAATAATCTGTTTAACTTTCAAAGCAAGTATGATTTCTAAAAGTGTTTTATAAAAGGAAAATCTGAAGCAAGATGACGAAGTTCAAAGTTTTGTGGTTTGATAGCAGATAGTTCCGGTTTGCGTATAAAGATTTCAGAAAGAAATTCTGAAGTTTTTAACGTTTTATTACTAACGCTTAATATTTGCTAATAAACATTTTTTTGTATAAGCTTCGTTTTGAAGCGCAAAACCCTCTTTGCAAAGAATGTGTGAATAGCTTTTTACACCGCAATCGTATCGTTCTATTAATTCAAGCCTCTCTTAAACTTGAATCACATCCGAACTGCATAACATGATCGGTTGATTAACTCCGGTAAACTTAAATCATGCAGAGAAAAAGTGAATGCCAAAACATGTTGTAGTTATATTCATTTACATATTTACAACATATCATCCCATATGATTTGAAATTTCGAGTTTAAGTAACCTAAATGAGTAATTACACAACAAATCATAAACTTACTTGTTCACCATAGAAACCTTAATTATTAATGAACTATGAAACATATATTCATGAAACTGCACATGTTCGTGTAAATCAATGTTGCAAAATTGCAAACATTTAAATAGAAACTTTAACTGAAAAATAACTAAATTATGTACGTTGTCCACACTAGTCCCGTAGCGCAATTAGAAAAATCTACGAAGAATAAATAAGTTTAGTTCCATCTCACTGGCGTAATTTTGAGAGATCATTAAGTTGCATCGCTTCTTTCGACATTCATCTTAATAAATACCATATTATATTTATTGTGACGTATGGTTTGGTAATGATGTTTAGAAGTAGAAACGGAAACACGATTATCCCATTACGGTCTCTACTCGATAAATGAGTGGCACAAGCTCACTGCGAAAGACGTACCGATTCAGTTGAACTTTCGTGTTGAGAGATCATCCGAATTTATATATATAAAGAATCCACTATAGAAACACATAACTTAGAATAAATAAAAACTGAATGCTTACAATTAATAAGACTTGCTAAAACTTCAGCAAATTTTTATTTGAAAAAAAATGTTGAATTAAATTCAGTTTATTACTTATCATTCAGTTTCAAATGAAAACGAAATTTTCAAAAAGATTCAAAATGTATTAAAAAATAATGAATAACGAGAAGTAATTTGGGGAAAAAATTATATAATTAGATAATTGCACGGAATATGCTTATTGTTCTTTTAAAATATTGGCAAACATAAAAGTAAATTTAAAAATTAAAGCATTCAAAAATAAAAAGTAAGGTGGAGAACATTTATCGCGATGTTTTTAAGAAAAAGTAAGCACATTTCCTGCTATTATTCATTCGTATTATTTGTTTTATTTTTTTTTAACCGAGAAAGTTCCCATAAATTAGATAAAAACTACTTTTGATCTGCTGAATTAATGCATCTGCACTTTTAGACACACACACAGACGCGCGCAAAAATAAAAAATAAAAAAAAGAAAGAAAAGAAAGAAAGAAAGTGGGCAATGAATAAACACGACAATTTTCAATTTGATTAAAAGAGATCCGAAATCCATCAACAAAATCCCACCTCGATGCGTGATTATGAATTAATTGCGCTTCTCACGTCATGCGCTTCACTGCTTCAATGGCATCATGTTTTTGAGCTTCGAGACATTGTGCATAGAAATTTTATTTTAACACACTATGATAACACAGATTGGATCCATTTATTTTTAACTGTAATTGAAAACATGTTTTCATAATGAATCCTCTTTAATCCTCATACTACTTAAATAACATTTTAAATCACTGAATAAGTTATGCAAAAGTATTATTTCAGTAATTTTTATTACAGTTTTTTTTTTCCAATATAGAATGTTGTGAAAGTATCTAAAATTTTAAAATACATCCAATGTATTGCCTCTTGAAAAAAAATGAAAAGAAAAAAAATAAGCAGTTTTAGTAAAATACCTCTCACACTTAAAAATCGTATATGGTATTTGTTTTTTACAATCATTTTACTTTCAATAAATTTTCTATTAGAAGTTATTTACTAAAGTTTGGAAAATATAATATTGTAATCCTGAAATTTTTCAAGATGCAGAAATTTTTTTAAGGGATGTATTAAACGTTCATTTTTGATGTAAGAAGAATTGTTTGGCATCCAAATATTTGTCATAGTATAGTCAAATTTAGCTTTAAACGTCATAAAAATATTATCCAACTTAAAAAAAGACGTAAAATAAATGAATATGTAATACAAAATATTTGAAAAAGAGAACAAATCTCTGATATATTTATATACAGTTATTAATGCCTTTCTGGGGTATTTTACTATAATAATTTTCTTTGAAACTTTTTTTTTATTTCTATATTTTTATCTTTTTTTTTTTTTTTTTTTTTGGTCGTTGCTGCATTTGAGCTCGCAGAAAAAGATTAAAGTATTCAATCGAGGCCAAAAAAAAAAAAAAAAAATCCATAATAAAAATTCTTTTAAAACGCCTTTTCCCGACTGAAAAAATGTCTATTATTTTAGCGATTCAATACATATATATATATATATATATATATATATATATATTTTAGTATATATATATTAGTTCTGTCCGATTTAGAGAAAAAGGCAGCTGCACCCATCGGTTTTAAGTAACAGTTTGTGGAATCATTCTACAGCCACATCTGTTCGTCAAAGGAACATTTATTTTAGGAAGCGCCTTTATCGCCGAAGGTCAATTTCTATCAATAATCCGTTGACAGCTGAAGATGGTGTATTTATTGCCAGTGATCTTCCCGCCAGAGATAAACGCAACTTAGAAACGATACGTCACAGGCATTCATCATCAACTCAGGCTTCATCAGTTCCGATCGCTTTCCTATCGAGCCAATCAATAACACGGACTTCGAACTTCTTTCCCCTGCATGATTTTTTTTCCCTTACACTCCACAGGTTGCTATCCCACTTCAGTACACGATTTGAAGTCGTAAGCATTAGCACGTCAATGCATCGACATAGAAAATCTATCGCTCTCAGTTTATTAAGGTCTTTTTTTTAAATCAATTTTTTAATTTAATACGGTAAAACGAAACGTTTTATAGTTTCCTTAAATATTTTCTACATCTTTATGTCCAATTACATATATACCTATCATATATGTTGAGTAAAATTTCCCTACAACGAATTTTCCCTACAGCGAATATTTCTATTAGGTTAATGTGCCTAAATACGACGCGATTTACGATAAGTTTGACGCGTTTAGGGAGTACTTGACAGTGCTACTTTTTACTTTTTATCAATTTATACTATTAAACTTTTTAAGTAAGCTTAATTTTTTTATCAGGAATTCCCAAACTGGGTGCCGCGGCGCTCTGGGGTACCATACCGAAAGATGAGGGGTACTGCCGCGCGCCCGCGACGTTAAATCTTCTTTGTTGTTGAGCAAACAAATGATTTTTCTCCAAAATCGTTAATCAAGCAAGCCTTGAGATTGATCAAGCAAAATTTGATCTTTTTTGAATTGTATTATGCATCAAAAATCAAGGGGAGGGGTAAAAGTAGCCCCATATCTCGATTTTGATTTTTAAAAAATCGAAAGCTCGCTTTGCATCACTGTGCCTCGCGTCTCAATGTCCCGGTCTCCTCCAATATGTAGATGAAAAAGGTTGTCTCCCCGATTCTAGTAAGTTTTAAATTTTCTTTCATAGAAAAATATTTTTGAAAAGTCTCACGTATGGTTTTCAGGTTTTGATTTTGCAAACCATAAATTTTATTAGCAATTGTACCAAGGTCAATTTTAATAGTAAATAAAAACTTACGTCGCATACTTATCCTCCTTTCGTGCAATGTATTGGCACACTGTTGCTCTTAAAATAACACTTGTTACCTTAATTAATTACTTAAGGAAAAATTTTCTTTTACTTCATAATTGAAATGCATTTTTATGTTTAATTCTACAATAACCAGTAAAGATTCTTTCTCCTCACTCTCCTTTTTCTGGTCTTTTCATTCAATCAATTCTTTAAGGCATTGTGTAAAAAGATTCAAATTGGATTAGAATCTTTGCTAAAGCTCTGGGATTAGATTTTTCTTTCTTCTAAAGCATTTATTCTTTGAATTTCTACTGTATGAGCGTACTTAGGGAGTTAAAATAAAAAGGAAGTCCCAAACTACAGTTGAGCGGTGGAAGAGAATCAGTTCTATAAATGAGAGGCAAAAAAGATCTTGCTTTGTTAAAGCTTTAAATCTTTTCTTATTACGTGGTTAAAAAGCTCTATGGCGTATAATCCTTTCAATGAAACAAAGTCAGTTTGACAAAGCACTGATCAAAGAAGTTTTACCAGAGAAGAATAGCTTCTATAGATACATGTAAGTATTTAATATATTACCTAAATAAAATTAAAATAACGGAGATTATTTCAATCGTAATTGGTTCTTTTGAAAGAAAAATCTCGAATTTAACATTTACTTATATTATTTACCTCTCCACGTTTATTTATTGATGCTCAAAACAAAAAATCTGCTAGATTCCATGTGCTTTCGTTTCACCTGTACTGGAATTATAGTAGAAAGAAGAAAAGTAACTATTGTGATATTTAGCGATATCAGGACTCTTTAAAGATTAAAAACCAGAGGCTTTTTATCCAACTGACTTTAGTGCAACGATAATTATTATTTCTTTTACTTTCTTCTTTTTCTATTCTCTTCCTTTTTTCTTTTTTTATTATAATGCTTTTAAATGTATTTATATATTTTCTTTTCTTTTTGTTACAATTGATTACTTATTCAAACACCTAAATAGGTGATGCAGCGTGTAGAAAACTGGTTTTATTGTAATATTTTTGCATTTGCATTACATTCCTTAAGTAAAGGTTTCATAATCAGATACCAAAAAAAAAAAAAAAAAAAAAAATTATTCTTCTTTTCTTTTGTTAAATACTCTTGTATGAAATGAAAACAAAGTGGCTATTATGTTTTCAATTAACCAGAAAAGCAATCAGTATTTGTATGTTTATATATAGAGACAGAAAGTCTAAGGTAAAGTCAAAATATAATGAAACTAGCATATTAAGCCACCGTCTTCGCCGATGCAAATCTTGTACATAGCCATCGAACAGAAAAAGCATAACTTCAAAAACGATCGTACACTATTTAAGTAAAAATATAATTGTATTCGTATGTTAAATCCATACCCCTCCATACTCCCTGCAATTTATTGCGGGTCCCCTTTACCAGATCGCGGTACTGACTGACCATGCTACTACGTCATAAAAAAAAGGTAGAAAGATGTTTTAAAAGTTAAGCTCGCATGTTCTGAAATGCATTTTCTACTGGATAAGTAGAAATTTGGAGAAAAAATGAGTGGCAGTTTTCTTGTAATATGTACTACGGTACTTATCGATTATAGGGCTCATCGTACTCGGGTAAGTCTCCAAAGGAAATGTAATTCTTGGTATTTTCTTTTGCGAATTTAAACAGGTGACTTTTTTTTCATTAACAAGCAATAATTTATTACCGCGACAGGTTAAAATCTCTGACTTCAGGTGTAGGTTTTTTTAAATTGAGATTATTAAACTTATCATTATTCAAACTTTTATATTTAAATACATTTAATGTTATGATTTTATCGTATTAGATAATGTCGGCTAACACATGCTTCTTATAATTACAAAAGTTCGTGTTGGCAACAATTCGAAAAAGCTTGCGAAAATGATGCCCTACATACGATAAACATTAATACTGTTATAGCATTAATTTGTAAATGAAATTTGATAAAACTATATAAAAGTCTATTCCTTACATAACAAAATTTATTGAAGTACAATGGTAAAAACATCTGAAATTTGAAAAGGTGTGAACGGCTTTGACAAAAACTAAAAAAAGGCTAAGAATTAAACTGTGACTCTGAGCCTCATAAAGTCAAACAAAGGTTTCAAACTGTATTTGCTTCTACCAAAATCTAGTATTACATGACTACAGCTTCAGATCAGCCTAGCGGAAAAATATAAAGTAGATCATTAAATGATAAATAAAGTGGAAACTTGAGGAAGAAGAAATATTATTTGAGTAAATGACGCAATTTCATACGTCAAAATTTCGAAAACGATTAAATCTTTGAAATCTTTACAGAACTTTAAACTTTTTATGCGGAAAAATAAGGCTAAATCACTGATAAATTTTAAGTTATAACTCAAAGCTTGTATCATAATACTTGCAGAAGTTATTCAATTGAGAATGAGAAAGATGAAAAGGCTCAGATTGATTTACGATTAATTAATTGGTTGATGGGAGCTGTCGACACTTGATCACGAAAAAACTTTTTTTTTGTACGAGTAGTAGTTCAGCATTATACGTATGATAATATTTATTTGCATATATCCATAGAAACCATAACCTCTAAATTCTGTTCCCACTCAGGACGTTTAAAAAAGTAGCCATACTTGCAATGTTATTTTTTTTTTTTTTTGCTTACTTCCCTTCCTTTTTTTTTTCTTTTTTTCCTTTTCTTCCCTTCAAATTAAAGAACTCTGTTCGTAAAATACGAGTCGGTAAGCAACTGGGCTTCTTCGCGTGGAAGTAATACTTTCCCTATTAACGGGATGGGAGAGTTAAGCTAAAGACAACATGCCAGTTTGATTCCCTTATCACGAATCAAGGAGGTTAAAAAAACCTTCGCCATATTCAGTGAGTACAAAGAAGGTATTAGGGCGCCCATTATTCCAGCAAGAGGGTCGATTGTGTGCAATTCACATTCAACGACAGCCTCTCCAACTGCAACACTTGCCCTTTTCTAGAAAACTTAACGCGTCGCAATTGGAGAAATCGATATAAAAAGAAAAGAGGTAGCGGATAAAGTGTTTAGGAAAAGGGCAGACTCTCTCAGAATGGCGCCGTCACTTTTAATGGCTTTCAGATGTTCGGCGAACAGTGTCCCGAATTAGTGCTTGCGCTTGAGTATTTAACAAGCTCCCAATAAGTAAATAAGGGCTTTTGTCAATATTTGGACCCCGCGCAGGACTTCTGATCGGTTAAGAATTGAAAAGATTTTTGTAACTGCTAGGGAGAAATACGGAGCTGGGTTTGTTCTATGGTACATACAAATAATCGAAATTTTCAAAATGTAAAGAAACTCCATCACTGTATTTCTGAATTCTAGCATAAGTTGTTTCTCATGAATTTTATTCCGATGATTGCTTGTTTTTTCCACAGGCTCTTTTATGCAAATATGAGTTGATAAATACACCAAATAAGAGTAATTTTTTCGTTTTATAATAGATTTTTTTTTCTTCTGAATTCACTTCACACATTAACGATCGCTGACACCGGATTGAAGATAGAGGTTGCCATGAATGTGCTTGTTACAAAATCAATGAGGCTTCAATTACCACAAAAAAAAAAAAGATTTTACACATTTCTTAACAAAAGAATTTAACAAAACAAAACTATTTTCTATGTAATATTAAATATAAACAAAAGTTTCGTCTAGAACTATACGAGCCTACTTTCCCGTATACTTTAGCACCAAATTGATAGTCTCTCTTCCTTTATCATTTGGCATTAGTTCTTAATTGCTTCAACTATACCGTTTTCAACTGTTAATATATATTCATTCACTTATTCATTTATTCATTATCTCATTCATTTATTCAGTCATTCTTTCACTCATTCATTTATTCATTCATTCACTCCTTCATTTAGTCATTCACTCACTCATGTATTTAGTCATTCTTTCATTCAGAAATATCATTAAAGATCCTGATCAAAACGTTTTCTGGGAAATTAAGCTCGTTATTTCTGGATGAACGTCGTATCTGTACATGTTCTACGTCTTAAGCTCCTTCCGATAAAGTTTGTTCGATGCTAATCTGTCTGTTAGATCAGTATTTTTATAAGGTTCAAATTTCCCCGTAGGCGCTATGATAAAATTTGTTAAACTACTCAAAATTGAACAACAATTTTTCGAATCAAACAATATTTCCCGTCGAGAGCTTCTTCCCATAAGCGTGTTCAAAGTAACTTGGATCTTGTGCCCAGAGTTTGCATCATTTGCTTCCTTTTTCCCCATAGGCTCTAATGTTAAAAATTTTTACTAGTTAAAAATTGATCGAAAAAATGTTTCCTTGTCTCGAAACCCTACTTACATGTATTTTTTTAACAATCTTTATTTAATTACTTAACTTTTTTTAACGATATTTTCACGAAACAATAAGCTTCCTTTCATGCTTTTTTTTTCTTTTTCGTTTTTTTACTCTTACAGGAAAGTAGGCTAAAAAAATATTGTAACTGAAGTTTCATTTTAAATGCAAATATTCGTTGTGGATGCAGCAACAAATCCCAAACCCTATTAATAAATAAAATATGTTATAAAGTTTGAAGCGCTACTTTGACAAAGTCAATTTTCACTTCATTGTGCATCCTTTCTTTTTCCCCTCTAATTACTTAATAAGATTTATTCCGACTAACAGGAAATGAAACTAGTATTATTCTATGTTTGAAAGATTACTACTCCGACACTTCAACTGTTTCTGCTATTGATTTAATTAATCTAGTTATTTTAATTCATCTTAGAGTGGTTCGAAAATTTTCAAAATTATACAATAATTGCACGTTTCGGAGATTAATCGTTGATGTACAGTGCTTATAGACGGATTTGGGAGAAGTAGCATTTCAATTCGAGCGTCTTTTTTTCCCGCAAGTATTGCTCTTAATTTGAATAAAATATGATTAATATTTGAAAGTCTGAAAGAATACTGAAAACTGTTAAAAACGAGAAATTATAACTTCTTATTTTTCTAAGTGATTTTAACTTAAAAATGAGCAAGAGCCGTTCGCAGCTTCAAGATCCGATACTTACTTAGAAATTTCAGTTACAGAAAGGACAGGTATTATTTTACTTTTACTGCTACAAATTAAAAATTTATGGAGCATGGGTAGTCTGGTCGTCTCTTCAGAGCAGAAATGCAAGAGGAATAATTCATCGGATTCTTATCGGATGCAGTAATACAATAAAACAGAATGGACGAGTGGATAATTAGGAAAAGGGATTTTGAGAAAATGGTGACTTTAAAAATAAGGACTCGGTTTTCATATCTGAGCGATTTTGACTCGGAGCTATTTTGAGAACGTGATGTTCTTGAAAATGAGCCATTTTATCTCAAAAATAAGAATTCTGATTTAACAGTGAATAGGTTGCTATATAAGCAGTTTTAATTGATAGTTGAAAGCGTTATCTAAAAAATGTTAATCTTAAAGTTGTAAAAAAATCTGAATACTACAATCTTTCCAATTTTTTATCGAAGAGTTTTGAGCGTAAAAGATTAGGAAAACTGCAGTTTTCATTTTCAAATCTATTGAAAGTGGGAGTCAAATTTAAGTTAAAAAATTCCTAATTAACTCCTAATTGTCTAAGAAATTTTTCTGAGCATTAGATTTTTCCTAGTATCAATAGCTATGAAGAGGTAGATTTGGTTTCACAACAGAATGCAGCTGAAAAAAAAAAAAAAACTGTATTCTACTAATTTTTAAACATGAAAATGCGTTATGCTAACAGCATGTTGAACAGCTTGCTATTTCCGAAAATTTCTGACGTAGGGGGAGGGGAGCATGAAGATCCCTTTCTCATTCAGCGTAAAAAAATACATAAGATTTAGGGTGCGTCTACATTAATGCCGATAGAGACATTTTGCGTCTCTCGTAGATTTGCAATGGTTATCAATTTAATAGCACAGGAATCATCACTCTACGTGACGTCATAGACCAATCAACAAGCCACGATCGTCTGGGGGAAAATTCTTCTTACTGACGCAATAGAAAATACTAATCAGACAATACGAGGGAGTGGTTATGAAATTAAGAAGAGAACGATTAATGCGCGCTGAGTTGCCGTCATGCGTCGCTTGCTGCACGTGATGATCATCAAAACCTAAAGGATACAACAATCGCAAGCTTATAATCGCAATAATAATATCACAAATAATATTTACGCTTCAAATGCTTCATAATACTGCTTATTTACTGATCGCTTCATCAGTAATACGAGCAAAATAATTACTTACACAAATGCGTAATGCATAAAAAAAATCGCAAGGGACATAGGGATACAGATAATGATTGGTTTTCCTGTCTTTAAAATGACATGAAGGATATAACTCTACTCTTTAGAAAAATCTTGTTTTATAACTATAAATTAGAATTACTATAACTATAAGACTTACACTAAAGAATCAACTGCACTTTACAAAAATATTGTCTTACAGCTAACCATGAACATAACATAATTCGGAAATAAGCTGCTTTTTGAAATAACGAAGCACTGCAAAACATTTCATTATAAATTTTATGAACTTTATCGATAATATTCAACAATGAAAACCAGTTTAATCGTAATCCTACGTACTGGACGCACCCTCCATTGCATCATTGTTATATAAGCTGCAGTTCTTTCAAAACTATGCGAAGTATAGAAGGTGAAGATGTATCCGACTTCAATTTTAGTATTTTCGAGTAAAATTTCCCTGAGCACGATTGCATCATAATATGATGGCATGTTTCTTGTTGTTCAAGGTATGTAGCTTTAATACAAAAATTTGTTTACATATTCCTCTAAGAATAACATGGAAACAATTGCAATTCTTTGCTAGTGAAAGTGGAAATTACGAAACTTGTATTATCTTTCGAACATGGGTCAAGAGCACAAATTAAATGTCTTTATGTCATAAGGAAAATCTTTGAAAAAGACTTGCTTGGAGCATATTTCCTTCTTTCTTTTTTCTTCTCTCTCTCGCATTTTTCGATTATCAGCATATCGTACCTCCAGTAAAACAGTTCCACAATTTAAAAAAAAGTATTTGGTGGTAGCGATAAATTCAAAATTAAATACGTTTTATCGAGTCCTTTTTAGCCTACTTTCCCGTAAAAGTAAAAAATAAATAAATAAAGCATGAAAAAAGGCTTGATGTATCGTAAAAATGTCGTTAAAAATAAAGAAAAGTCAAAAAAAAAAAAGTGAAGAAATTAAATAGAGATTGAAAAATAAAAAATTTGAAAGTAGGGTTTTGAGATGGGGAAAATGTGTGTCTGTCGGTCTGTCCCCCCTAATAACTTTTGAACGAATAGTCCGACTCGAAAAATTCTTTTTGCATTCGAAAGATCTCGGCGAGGACATCTCATTTCTATATTTTGCTTTTTGATTTGAACAATTTTTCGTTCAATTTTGAACAGTTCAAAAAAATTTAACATTAGCGCCTATGGGCGAAAATGAAGCAAATTATGTAAACTCTGAGTACAAGATCCATATTCCAATGAACAAGCTTACTGGAAGAAGCGCTTGGCGTGAAATATCAATTTGAACAGATTTTTTTCATTGTTGAACAGTGCAAAAAATTAACATAGCGCTTACGGGGAAATTTCAATCCTATATAAATCCTGATCTAACGGACCGATTTGCTTGGAACAAACTTTATCGGAAAGCTTTTATAACGTAGAACATGTAAAAATAGAAAGTTCTTCCAGAACTAACGAGCCTATTTTCCTATGAATTTTTTTTATCGGAATTTTTAAGGATATTTCTCAATGAATAAATGAATGAGTGAAAGTATGAATGAATGAATAAATGAAAGAGTGAAAGAATGAATCAATGAATAAATAAAAGAGTGAAAGAATGAATTAATGAATAAATGAATGAGGAAAAGAATGAATAAATGAGGGAATAAATACATGAATGAGTAAATGAATGAATAAACAAATGAATGAATAAACGAATGAATGAGTAAACGAATGAATGAATAAATGAATGACTGAATAAAAGAAAGAATGAATGAGTGAATGAATATGTATTATCCGTTTAAAAAGGTATATTTGAAAAAATTAAGAACTAAAGCTAAAGGAGAACGAGAGAGAAACAGATAGCTAGATTATAAGTTTGAATTTGATGTATACGGGAAAGTAGGCTCGTATAGTTCTAGACAGAACTTCTTGTTATGAAATAATACAGTGATTCTCAACCAGTGTGCCGCGGCACTTTTTTGTGCCGCCAAATTTTAGAAATATATAGTAAAAATTATAATACTTTTTTATCACGAGTAAAAATTGCTTAAATTAAAGAAAAGTACACTAAAAGGAAACTTGTCTTTACTGTTAAATATCATATTTTTACCTGTCTTTTATCTTCAATAACTGTAGCCTTATTAAACTTACCTTTTTATTTGTGTGCCGCCGAATTTTGAAATCTTTTGAAGTGTGCCGTGACAAAACAAAGGGGGGGGGGGGTACAGAATCACTGTACTAATGTGATGTCTTTAATTACTTTTTAAATTATTCGATAAAATTCGAACTCTCTTTAGAACTGAGTTAAGGGATAATTCCATAATTATTGCACAAAACTGTGTAAACATTTAAAAATTATAAAACTCACATTAGGTTGTAACGATCCAATATTTTGTTTTTTTAGATAATGGTGATTTTTTTTTAAAAATGAGATTTTAAACATATATTTAAAATGTTCAATCGAATCTACAAAGTAGTCGGCTTTGAATTGTGGGCCTCTTGAACTGGAAGTGGGGCATGGTGTTAGCTTTCATACAGTCATTAATCTTGTGACGATAATAGGGAACAACAAGTGCGTAGAGGACAAAAGAAAGCTCTTCTTAAAGGAACTTAAAAGAAGTCCTCATTCAAAAAAACATTTTGAAACTTTCAGCCTGTATTTATCCTTGCTATTTTTACTTTTGGTTAAAAATGATCCACTAAATAAAATTTTGAGGTCTAAGATTTCCAACGTAACTCGGGGTTAAAACAGCAAGTTTATGCGTTCGCATCACAATTCTCTATAGGGACCATTTATAAATGATGTCTTACTTTTTCTAAAATATATATGACCTCCCTCCCCCTTTTTTCACAAAATGTCACACCTCAGCGTTCCCTCTACCCCCCCCCCCCCCACCAAAACAATCAACCAACAATCATAATAATTTATATGGGAGCTTAATTTGCGCTAAATGAGATTTAGATTTACAACAAAAAACGTAATTAGTATGTCATAGTAAAAAACATTACTTGCATGAATTCTGCAAAAATGACATGCGCTATTTTATCCTAAAACTACAAATGGGCGGGACGATTTCCTTTTAAATTTAAACTTTTAACCAGAAGTTTATTCATGCTGATTAGGTTTCAATTAACTTCTAGTTAAAAGTTTAAATTTTGACACAAAATAAAGTCAATGAAAATGCAAAACAAAAAAAATATATAATGATAATAATATTATTATTATTAATAATAATATAAAAATATTTAATGTACTGATTTTAAATGTTTTATTTCTCCCAAAATGTGTGATCTCACACTTCTTCCCCTCCTCTTTTCACCAACTGTTCGCCGCCCCCCCCCCCCGCCCCCTCGAAGAGTGACACCATTTGTGAATGACCCCATGGCTGACATGCAAAATATTATCTAAGAGATGAAGGCAGTGGCAATGAAACTGCACCGCTCTCGCCAAGGAAATATTAATAAAATCCTCCGATAGGGGTAGTACATAAGCAAACGAGAGTTTTTTTTTTTTTTCTTTTCTTTTTTACCAAGCTTTACTAAAAACGATGTCGTTAAAAAGTGACGCGGCGCATTTTATTATTTTTCTCTTCCCTTCCTCTTGGCATCACGAAACACAACCTCGATAATTATTTTTTCAAAAATGAAAAAGAACATTTTGGTTCTCCAGCTTATTTCGTGATGTGTGCTTAAAAATATACCAACTTGTGAAAGTGATATACCTCGTGTTATTATGTATGAAACACAAGCCAAGAATAACAAATCTGTGCAGTGCAAGTTCAGAGACAAACGCATTATTATTTATTTCTTTTTTAGTAAAAAGAAAAAACACCTGAATTTTGTAATACTAACATTTTCTTCCATTCCTCTTCCTTCATTCTACTTCAAGACTTTTGGGAAGTGAGCCAAACCTCATGGAAAACAAGAGTACAGAAAAACGAATCGCGTTTGCTCTCCGGTGCAGCGTTTTGTGTTTAGACCTATTCATTGATTGATATTCAATAAATAAATAAGATAGCGATTGATAATAATTTATATATATAAAAGTGTTACTGCTGTATTCAATCGATGGCCCAAAAGTTTAGTTTTCAATAGATAAGTATCGGTTCTATACTCTTATCCCTACTCTTGTATATTCCTTGACATCCTTAGGCTTAGCAATGACTCAAGAATATTTCAGCATAATATACTGTTTTATAATGGTATTAGTTAATAAATAATATATTTATCCTAGAACTTCCGACAATTTAACAGTCTCTTTGGTCGGTCTCTTGCGCTGACGTATTTGCGAGATATTACTAAATGAAGTAAAATCCAAAGATATGTGATACCCACGATATCAGAGATCCACTAGAACAAGTTTTCAACCTGTGCAAGATACTAAAGAGAAATGTGAATATGTTATGAACATTCCGTACATATGTTAATATTTATTTTATCCATCCCTGGTACTGATAAAATGAATAATTCTACTTTCACTTAGAAATATGGGTAATTTTTCGGACTTCTGTAGTTATGCAAAAAGGAACGACATTTTTGTTCCTGAAAATGTCCGAGATAATTATAATTAATGAACGGGAATATTTTCCAAATAAAGCTCACAAACATTCCTTTAAAAATTTCTGCGCTCTAAAGCGGAAATGTTTTCCGAAAATGAAATGACACAATTAAACAAAACCTTCTACGTTTCTAATTTGCGTTCAGAACTACAAAATTATCTACCAAGTTAATTGTTTCTTCTTCCTTATGCCAGTCTATTAAAATACTTTTTAAAACACTAAGTAAAAAAATAAAAAGAATATTCTTGCTTAAAATAAATATTCGAACATTTTCACACGAAATTGAAAAATTTCGAAAAATATAATTCTATACATATATATATATATATATGTTCTAATGTCTGTATATATATATATGTATGTATGTATATATCTCTACTAATAATAAAGCAGCAAGTGTGTGTGTGTGTGTCTGTGTCCGGCGTAGGGCCCAGACCGTCCGGCGGATTTTCATGAAATTTGGCACGAAATTAGTTTGAAGCATGGAGGGGGGGGGGGTGCACCTCGGAGAGTTTTTTCTGAAATTCGAATTTGTCCTTTTTTTTTACAATTTATAGCCAAACATTTTGCAAAATAGTCGTTTTCTAAGGGAAGGAATTATAGCATCATTTCGAGCTTGATACCGTTGAAAAGCGCGTAAAAAACTGTTCCAGAAAGAGTTTTGTCTATCGTGATAAAATTCGAAGCCTCTAAATTAACTGTAAAAGAAGTTATAAGCGTTTTTCTCTTTAGTTCGAAATTATTTTTTCACGGTAATTTACTTTAATTTTATTTGAATTGTTGCTATGCCGACTGGCTTATCATCCTTTTTTTTAACGAATTAAAATTTATTTCTTGCGGTTTTTAGCCTACTTTCACGTAAAAGTAAAAAAAATAATAATAAAGCATGAAAGAAGGCTTAATGTATCGTAAAAATATCGTTAAAAATAAAGAAAAGTCAAAAAAAAAAGTGAAGTAATTAAATAGAGATTGAAAAATAAAAAATTTGAAAGTAGGGTTTTGAGATGGGGAAAATGTCTGTCTGTCGGTCTGTCCCCCCCCCCCCCCTAATAACTTTTGAACGAATAGTCCGATTGGAAAAATTCTTTTTTCATTCGAAAGATCTCGGCGAGGACATCTCATTTCTATATTTTGCTTTTTGATTTGAACAATTTTTCGTTCAATTTTGAACAGTTCAAAAAAATTTAACATTAGCGTCTATGGGCGAAAATGAAGCAAATTATGTAAACTCTGGGTACAAGATCCATATTCCAATGAACAAGCTTACTGGAAGAAGCGCTTGGCGTGAAATATCAATTTGAACAGATTTTTTTCATTGTTGAACAGTTCAAAAAATTAACATAGCGCTTACGGGGAAATTTCAATCCTATATAAATCCTGATCTAACGCACCAATTTGCTTGGAACAAACTTTATCGGAAAGCTTTTATAACGTAGAACATGTACAAATAGAAAGTTCTTCCAGAACTAACGAGCCTATTTTCCTATGAAATTTTTTTATCGGAATTTTTAAGGATATTTCTCAGTGAATAAATGAATGAGTGAAAGAATGAATCAATGAATAAATGAATGAGGAAAAGAATGAATAAATGAGGGAATAAATACATGAATGAGTAAATGAATGAATAAACATTTGAATCAGTAAACGAATGAAGGCATAAATGAATGGCTGAATAAAGGAAAAAATGAATGCGTGAACGAATATGTATTGTCTGTTGAAAAAGGTATATTTGAAAAAATTAAGAACTAAAGCTAAATGAGAAAGAGCTGGCGAGATTATAAATTTGAATTTGGTGTATACGGGAAAGTAGGCTCTTATTGTTCTAGACGGAACTTCTTGTTAGCATTTTGAGTAGCAGCCGATATTTAATTAATTAGTTTATATATCTATTCATTTTGGATTTTGATTATTCTTTTTCTTTAAAACGAATTAAAATTTAGTTCTTGCAGCTCACAGGCGTTCGATAGCTGTTTTTTTTTTTTTTTTTTTTTTTTTTTTTTTTGCACTATTTTGACATGCATTTTACGGGACCATTCTCCATAGTGTACAGGGGTTTTTAAACAAATGTTATCCTTCATAGCGATTTTTGTTATTCCAACTAATTATTACTTTTATTTATATTTTTAACCGACTTCACAAAGGAAGGAGGTTATACATTCATATTGTGTGTATGTCGTTTTTTGGGGTAACGAGTGTGCTGACACACTTGCTAAGGAGGCCCGGGATTTGGATCAGCCTCTCATCGTCACGTCTGAAGATGCAAATGCGGTTGCCCAGAGTAGAATTTTTGATCAACCTTTTAAAAAGCCCACCATACCTGATTTAAACTGCCCTAGAAATCTGACATCTACACTGCTTGACAATTGCTAAGGAACAACTGCTTTATGCAAAGAAGCGTTTCCGGCAGCCGACCAATACCAGTAAGATGTTCAGAGGACGTGGCAGAGTAGAATCCAGTATCTGTATAAAAGGCAGCGCACACAAGCTCTTCACTCATGCGAAAATTCATGTTGTTACGTGTTTGACCAAAAGAGTACTGAATGTTGTTGAAGTTATTTCTGTGAAATTCAGTGTGGTGTAGCAATAATCAAGTGCAAAATGGCTGCAAGACATCATTTGAGTGCTTACGATCGTGGAAGAGCTGTTGGACGGCTGGAAGGAGGTCAAAGTGTCACCACTGCAGCCACATCAATGGGAGTGTCAAAAAGTGTCATCTCGCGATTAAAAAAGGCCGCTGAGGGTGGAAATGCTATGCGAAAGCATGCCGGTGGTCGTGGTAAGAATATCACACCCCAAGAGGATCGATTTGTATCCCTAGTGGGGAAAAGGAACATAAATGCCACTCCAAGCCAGATAGCTGCAGACCTTGCAGCCGCTACCGGTACACATGTTTCTGCCAGAACCATCTCACGACGATTAAATGCAGTTGGTATGTATGCACGGAAGCCTGTTCGATGCATCACGCTTCAACCACGTCATCGTCGAGAAAGATTACGTTGGTGTAAGGAACATATTGGTTGGAGTCACCAACAGTGGTTCAGGGTGATGTTCTCCGACGAATCCCGTTTCACTGTGATGAGGATTCTGGCCACCAGTTAGTGTGGAGACAGAAGGGAACACGTTATGTACAACAGTATGTTCATGAACGGGATCGTTATGGCCCAGGTGTGCTGGTGTGGGCATATATCATGCACAATGGCAGAACACCGCTTCACATCTTTGAGTGAAGCAGCGTAACATCGCAGCGTTATTGCACAGAGATTATTCTGGGTTATGTTCGTCTTTTTAGGGGTGCTGTAGGTCCAGACTGTCTGTTTACGGACGACAACTCGAGACCACACAGAAGTGCTGAAGTATCGGACACAATGGAGAGTGAAGATATTGTCCGTATGCAATGGCCTGCTAACTCTCTGGACCTAACTCCCATAGAGCATGCTTCGGATGCCCTTGGCAGGCGTGTTTCGCAAAGAACAGCCCCTACCCGAAACGTGCAAGAACTGAAAACCGCCTTGAGAGAAGAGTGGGGCAATATCCCCCAAGTACACCTCGACAGTTCAATGAAAAGCATGCATAACAGATGCATAATATGTATTAGTGTGCGATGTAAGCACACATGGTACTGAGGTACACTTATCTGTTCCACTTTCGCAAGAAGACCCATTTTTCGTAGCTGTTTCGAAAGCTTCCAAGAGCCATCTTTTTTGTTTTTAATTTTCTTATTTTTCGATGCGATACCATTTTGCATAATAATAAATGCACACTGTCTCTACTAAATATGTACTCAGTTTCATTTCTTTATTCAATGTATATTATTAATTATTCCGAAAAATGTAACTGTTCCTCAGCAATTGTCAAGCAGTGTATAATAGCAAGACTTCGTACAGGACATTTTAAAGTCGTGAAAATATCTCCAGATAACTCAAGATCTTACCCATTCTGCAGCCCCAATGCCCATGAACTGGCGTCTCTCACCTTAAATAGCTTTGGCCCTATATGTTTTCCTTTTCATGGACACGACAACAACAACATTTACACTAAAAAGAATAAAATAATTTTAATAAAAAAAAATAGAACCAACTTCAAATTATAAATTCCGCTAAGACGTGAAAATTAAATTTATCCTTTAAACAACATCGATGTGACTTTTAAACATAGTTTTAGAAGTCGGTGCAAAATTGAGTCTAAAAGTACCATTACACCATTTGTTACTTCATATTGGAACTGTTGCTAATTCTGCGAAAATATATATATTTGTAATTGGATTCATGATTGCAAAAGATTTTATCTATCCTAATTTTGCACCTACTTCTAAAACTATGTTTAAAAGTCACATCGACGTTGTTTAAAGAATTAATTTTTTTTTTCACATTTTAGCGCAATTTATAATTTGAAGTCGGTTCTATTCTTTTATAAAAATTATTTTATTTATTTATTTTATTATTTTTTCTTCAGTGGATTAGCACACATGTTATTTGCCTATTTGAGCTCGGCTGAAAGGTTTTTCCGCTTTCAAAGCTTTGTTTGCTGCTGTTAGTTTCTGAAAGCTACAAAATTTCGTAGTTCTGTTTTACTGTCAATGAATAATAGCTAAAAACTAATTATACTAAAAATTTATTAATTAAAACTATTCTAATGGATTATAATAATCCTTTCTGTGTGTTTACTTGAACTAAAACAAACAAAATGCGTTTTCTCTTGAATATTTTTTTTTTTCGTTTTGTTTCATTTCTTTCTTTTCTTTTTCCCCTTTTTATTGTATGTGATTTGCAAAAAAAAAAATGCTTAAATGTGTAGGATCGCTGATTCATTGCCATTCTGGTTTGCGGATAGTTTTTAATTATGTGGAATGCTATATTTTTTAATAAAATAACACATTTTTAAATAAAATAACATATTTTTATAATAGAATAACATAATTTATGTATATTTTTTAATAAAATTACATAATTTACACATAAAACAAGTTACCATTATAGACACAATGGCGAACCGACTGGTCTTTTCATTTTTAAACACGGGCATAGCCGTGCGGGTACCGCTAGTGAATACATAAAAAAGAATACTAGATCACTTTTCGTAATTTAATTTTGGGATGAGTTTCGCTAAATTTATTGCGTTTGATATAAGAAAAATTCCTCCGTTTGGCGGTAATTTTAGAAACAAATATTGAACCCGTGCCAAGAAGCTCGCAATCTCAACACACGTTTGGCGGAAAAGTCGCTGTCGGAACTCGCTCTCGTATGCTTGGAGCCAGAGAAACTTGTTTAGACTAAATAAGTTTTTATCTAATCTTTTTACCGCAGTGACTTTTAGCGATGCTGATAGATTTAATGCCAGAATTCTGACGTTTTTACAACAGTATTTAAAACACTCGACGCATGTGAATGCTATGTGGTCTATTTCTGGCAGAAAGAAATGAAAATGAAATCCAGAATGCACGATGGAAAAAAAATCCGGTCTCTTTTTTAAAAACATCAGAATTGTGCGCACATTAGAATGAAAAACTAAACTAAGACTCTTGAAACAAATGACATCTCTTTAAGAAGATTTAAGATCTTATTTTAAAATTAGAATTCATTTTAATGATTTGGAATTACGAAAATGAGATTACGAAAAGCATTTCATGAATCACTTTTTCTAATTATCCATGAAGCTTTAATTTTGGTAATACGGCAAAATCCTCTTCTTCAAACATTTCCTTTAAAAAAGACCCCTTGAGGTGAATTTTGCATAAGATCTTCTAGTATTGGCAGCACCACAAAAAGTAAACAGGTTCGATGCGCAAGGGGGTAGAATGGCGAACTTGTGTGTGAAGAGCGAGTATTTTCACTCCGTGTAAAATGTCATCATGTACATATTTTATAAATAATTAAGTCTTAATTAAATGTTAATTAATAACCCTTGTGCCTATTCGAAATCCACAAACACGCTTCATCCACGTGAGCTATCGGCTATGATTAGTAAAGAATAAAAAGAACTCAACACCGTTTTAGCCGATAAAGTACAGGAAGAGTATTAAACAGAAGTCTTTAATACTCGTGTCAATTACAAAAGAGCTTTATACTTCACGTTGTGATTAATGGTAATTTCTGAATCAGCTTATGTGTGCACAATAAAACAATTAGTGCCCTGTTACACCGAAAAAAAGATGTACATTTGTTGTTTACAAAGAAAGGCGCTTAATTTTACTATTTTTGGTACAGCATACTTAATTTAGCCCCGAAATATAGTAAAATTAAGCGCCATCGTTGTGGTCGGTAAATTTGCACCATCTGTTGTTGCAACATACCATTGATACCACTAATATTTTTACGGTGCATTGCGTTATTTAGTTCTGTATTTGTGAGTAAAACTTGTAATCCTGAAGAATTAAATTATTTAAACTCGCAGTTTTTCTCCCATAATTAATGCAGTCAAAGGCATCTTGTTATTTTCTGCATGACGCTCTTTATATTTCACAATAGGTTGTCTTGACAATACTTTTCGGTTCATAATGTTTATCTTTCTCTATTCATATTCATTACAGATGAGTAATTGAATTATTAATGAAACGTCACTCAAGTTTTTCCCATGTTTTTTATTAATTTTTAATAATATTATTTTTTTATTTGTTAATTTTTTTAAATAGTGGTCATTTGCATCGAAGAAATTACCACATTTGAATGGATGTCCAGTTTGGTGAATTGACATCCATTTTTGTTCTTGAGTTTATTATCTGTTACTCATGTAAAGTGCCAATTTTCCACTTCTTTTCTTCCAGTTGAGCAACTGGAGAAGAAGTTATAATTAATAGCAATTAATGCTAGTTTAAGCAAATCTAAAAATTATATTCCTTCACATTTTAATTTATTTATTATACCTATATATGTTTTTTAATTTGTATTACCTGTTTATTATATACATTGTGTTTAAATTTTATAATGTAATGTTAATCAAAATAAGAAGTGAGAGTGGCGATGGGTAAACACATATTTAAGCAATGTTGAAAAATAACTAGAGGATGAAAATGTAACTCAATTGTCACACACATGATTATGCTTAACAACTGGAAGAAAAATCGTGGAAAATTGGCCTTTTTGCAAGAGTAACAGATATTGCAAGAGTAACAGATAATAAACTCAAAAAAAAAAAAGTATGTGAAATATGTGAACAGTGAAAAGTACGTAAAAAGTAATCAGAATGCACTTCAGAAAACACACTCGACGTTCACAAATTGAATGCGAACGCTAATTTCCGTTCCATGTGACACTTTCACTAGTTTAACGAAATGTCGTCCAGTACTCAAGGTTGTTGTGTCATAATTTTTCTGACGTATATTTGCGCATGCGTTTTTAACGCTAGGTATTTTTATACAGTTAAAACGAAAATAAATTACTAATGCATAAAAATATCCAAGTTTCAAAGAGCAGATCATAACGTGACCCCGAAATAAAATTAAAGAGCTGATAAAAGGGGAGTGGTGCACTTTAAAATATGCGCTTATCACAGCGAAAACCGGATAATAAGTGATCGTTGCTGATGTCGAAAAATTCAAATCCTCTTCGATCTCAAACTCCATCAAAAAAGAAAAAAACAAATTGAATACGTCTTTTGACTGTTTGATGCCAACGTATATTTTTACTACAGAACGAAAAAGGGATTTTTTCTATTATTATTATCTTTGGGGGATGTGGTGGATCATTTTCAAAAAAATGACCACCACAAATGAATGAGAAGTGAAATGATGTAGTAAAAAATTAAAAAAAAAAAGATAGAATTGTGCTCACATGTTATATTTTGGGTAGCTGTGAACCTCTCCGTTTTATGCACTAGCAGACTCGCTTCATTAGACTCAAACCTCCCCCCTCCCCTCACTTATTTGTACTTTCAAGGATGTTGTATTTTATTTATCATATTTTTGAAAAAAGTTTTTGACAGTTTGCACAACAGAATACATGTTTTTTAGTGTTCATCGTAACACAAAGAAGGTTTTTATAATTTTATTGATCAAAAACCATAATTTTTCTCCATTTTTCTAAAAACCACAGTTTTTAGAAAATGAAAGCCTCTTTATGTAATGAAAGCCTCTTTACCACCGTGTGCAACATAAATGCTTATTAAGGCGTAATATAATTTTAAGGGCAGTTTTCTTTTGAGGGCAATGGCAAAATATCAGACAAACTCGTTCTGCCAATTAAAGTTAATATAACGTTTTTTTTTAAACTTTTTTAAATATGATAAAAAGATTTTATAAGGTAATACTTACAATCCGCTGCTGCTATCGCAAGGATTGCTACCACGAGAGCTACGATGAATGCTTTCATTGTTGCCGATGTAGCTACCAGCGAGTGCTGGTACAAATGAAACACTCGTCTTATATACAACGTTTTTTGCGCAAGAAATGTAACAAGCACAATAAATTTTATGCAATAATTTTATATTTTTGATTATTCAGCTAAATTTACCAGCTATGAAATCCTTATTAGACGTGAATTCAAATATGAGATTGCACATTCATTTGTTATAATATTTAGTAAGGTGTTTCTCGTATTGTGTTGGACATTTTAAATCACACATAAATAAAGATCTTGTCCCTTTTAGCTGTGAACCTTGTTCAGCTGGCTATATGAATAATACTTATTTCAGAATTTTTGATATTATCAGTTCAAACCGATTGTGGAGCCTGAGATATTGCTCAACTAATATCCATAGTAGGGAATGCAATCCCGCATTATTTTTGGCTCTGCGGGACTTTGGGATTGAGAGTTACTAATTCTGCGGGATCCCGCAATCACGCGGCATTGACAAGTCTCAGTTAATCCATCAAAGTCAGTAATTCCATCAAAGTTTAAAATTAATTTCAGAGAGAATTATGAAAAAATAATGATATCGTAAGCAATGTCGATTGATAAAAAATAAGAACGTAAAAAGAAAACTGAACGCAAAATTCGTTCCTTGAATGCAAAGCGTTATTTTTTCCAAGAATTAAGTCGACTTTGTTATTTATTTATTTACTTCAATGAACAGTTTTAAGCTTGAGAATATCAATCCATAGAAAAATATGTGTTCTAAAATGGAAGAAAAAAAAGAAAAAAGTTTTTTTGGTTCCTGTGAAAGCATTAAAGATGGAACTAATGAGGAGTAAATTAGAACATAGATCCTACTACATCTAAAAACATATTGAATACATGAAAAACAATGTGAATCAAAGCGTTCTTAATTGTTGAAAATTACGGACTGTTCAGTCAGGAAACAAAGTTTACGTAAAAAAAAGAACATGTTTTTTATATCAAATAACTATGCAGTCTTATGTGGTACGTCGATTATAATACTCGTTAAGCATAAATATTACAACTAAAAAGTATACGGCATTCTAAAGCTTACCATTCTCTTTACAATATGACTCTTTGTACCATATATTACCATAGTTAAAACTTGTTTGTTTTTATTGAAGTTTCGTATTTATCAATAGTTAATCACTGAGGCCTCCGTGGTACCAAATATTTACTTAAAGTAATGCAAAAATAAAGAAGATCAAATAAATAAGAACAAATAATAATAACAAAAAATAACCTTTTACGAAGCAACTCTCACTTCAACTATAAATGATTGTCAATCTTCATTTAAGTGTTAGAGGCAATAATACCTTTCCCATGAGTGAAGAATCCCAATGTTTTATTCATCCCCCTCCAGCTTATGGAAGATTTCTTCCTCATAACGCTTCATCTCAGCACGGTTCCAGACGCCCATCTCTCGCTATATTAGATTTCATACACAATTGAGAGAAAAAGTTCTTGCCGTATTTAGCATTTTTGAAGATTTATATCGCGCTAAAGTGAAAAAGAAAAGTTGGACTTGAAAGGATTTATCATTTTAACCTGAGGAAAAACGTAATTCAAATCGACATTTCGAATCTTTAAAAGGAAAATGACTATTTACGACCAAATCCTCTTTTTCGTAGTTCTGCCATTTTAAATTTCATAAATTCTTCGTCAGTTTGGGAAACAAAAATGTTCTCTAAATATTTTATGCTGAATATGCATGTTTAGTTTTGGACAGTAATAATAAACGTAGCATACCACTATTTCACAGAAAAGAAAACCAGCGATTTTTTTTCTGTTTTTGCAAATTGAATTATAAAATTTCAATTTTATTACAGATAGAATAGATTCGGAAAGAAGTGAAACTTTTTTTTTAATGGCATCTATAATTTGGTAATTGAGACAAATGTTAAAAAATCACTAATATATTCGAGTTTTGTTTTACGGTAAGGTAGCATTATTTTTAACCTTTTAATATAAAGGAGAAAATATTTCTAAATTTGTTGCTGTAACCAAATTAAATTAATTTTTGAAGTGCACGTGAAAAAGAAACTGGTAATTATATTTAGTCTGAAAATGAACCGTCTAAACGTCTATGACCTCCTGAAGCAAATTTACTCTTAATGCATTTCACTGTAAAGACACATGAAAGGTTTATAGAGAATTTTCCTCGAAAAAAAATATTAAAAAAATCGTTTCAGGAAAAAAATATCCGAAGAATTTGTTACCAAATGGCTAACATAAAGTGCGCCAAGCCGTGTTTTTATTATTATTATTATTATTATTATTTTAATATAAATTCTGCATTATACGTCCTTTTTAAAACAACTAGTTGAAAAGATGAAACTTCTGCATTTCATAATGCATTAGTTGATGAATCTAAAATTCAAAAAATAATAAAGCATACATTAAAGAACAGAAAAGTCTGGAACATATTAGATAGAAAATGTGGCCAGAAAAAAATTTCGTCAAGTGCAGAATCACACATTATTGGTTGCGACACTTTGCATTTTGAAACAATTTCGATATGGGATATAAAAACAGTCATTGAATAGAGAAATTCGTAAAGCAGAAACTCGTTATTGTAAGGTCACTAGTTCCGGATGTACTTAATTGCAAGTAAAATTATTTAACCCCTTGACTTCCTTAAAAGACTCAATGTGTAATTTTCTTGATAAAGTCATCTAATGCAAGTTGTATATTTTTGACTGTCTTTTCAATGAATATGAAAGCTTCGAGTTATGTACTAAAGTAAAATATATATATGTACTAGCTGATCTCCCGCTGAACATCTGCGGGCTATAAGTTCAACAATCAAACTTAAGAACGATCCCTTGATATAAACAAACTTAGGTGTTGCCACTCCAAAGAATCGGAAATTAAATATTTAATTATGAATGAAAATACTATTTAATAAATAGAAATAAATTTGTTAAAGTCACGGTAAGTTACGACAATAAATACAAATAGTATGTTACTTTTCTATGCTAATCATTAAACAAATTTTTAAATATCGTTTTACCATAACTTCTCACCGGATGAACTGATTTTCATGATTTTTCGTTTAATCAATAGAGGGTGGCTTCCCATAGGTCCCGTACTCTTATTTGACCATATTCGATAGTTAGAAAAAAATATGGGCAGAAATATAGTGATTTTTTTGCTTTTTCATCCATAACGTTTGACTAAATGAACCGATTTTGATGATTTTTTCGTTACCCGATAGAGGGTCGTCTAACTGAAATATCGCACTTCAATTTGACTTCATTTGTTCTTTAGAAAAACTGGTGAAAAAAAAGGTGTTTTTTATTTTAATTGGAAGGGCTTGGCTTGATTCTTCTTTGTTGGGAAAACTATTAATAAATGTAAAAGCCATTGTTAAAAAAAAAAAGAGTTTGTTGCCATTCAGCAGCAATATTAAAAGCAATTATACCAAGAGTTTGACTGAAGGCTTCTCAGAGGCAAAAATTGAATCCAATCAGTTTGTTTAGTAAAGTTGACTTCAAAACGGAATTCATCACAGAAATGATTAGTTTTTACGGCCAATCATTCAAAGAAGGTTTGCCCTTTGATATGGATTTTTAAAAATAGAGTATTTATATAAAAAATGTGTTTATACTGAAAAGAATGAAATAAAATAATTTTTAGAACAAAATAGAACCGACTTCAAATTATAAATTACACTAAAAAGTGAAAAATAAATTTATATCTTTAAACAACATCGATGTGACTTTTAAACATAGTTTTAGAAGTCGGTGCAAAATTATGAGTCTAATTACCAATACGCCATGTGCTACTTACAATTGGAACTGTTGCTAATTCTGGGCCATTTATATTTGTAATTGATTCATGATTACAAAAATATCTATCCTAATTTTGCACCGAATTCTAAAACTATGTTTAAAAGTCACATCGATGTTGTTTAAAGATATAAATTTATTTTTCACTTTTTAGTGTAATTTATAATTTGAAGTCGGTTCTATTTTTTTTCTAAAAATTATTTTATTTTTGCATGATGTCAGTATCGTATCGTATGACAAAATTTAATCGTAACTGGTACACGTTAATTGAAATACATATACGGATTTTAATTTGATTGCCTGTTTAAATTATTGGAAAATATTTATATCGAACGCTCTGACGTCTTACGCTTCTCTCATTACTAAATGACAGAATCGCAAGTATTCATGCGTAGCCAAACATACTATAAGAATTGGTTGCTAATTTGAAAACTGAGAGTATTTATGCTTTGGACAGTAGTATCCGATCTACGACTAGTTACTTCACCCTATGCCCAAACCCCCATGTACAAGCCCGTCATTAGGAAGGGCAATCTCCTCCATCGGTTTTTATAAACGTTATGTATTTAGACAAGTGGGTATGTTGTTTTTTCTTTATATGTACTGAGTATATGGCCTTTGCCCTTTCCTTTTTAAAAACTTAGAACTGATAAGTCTAAAATAATTATGGCTGGAAAATATTCTTTTTTCACAAGGAAGCTTTATCACGAACAGAAACATCATTGGCATAACAAAATACTACACACTGTCCACTTTTCCCCATTGTCGCTACCGACATTGATACACTTGGCGTACTATGAAATCAATTTCAAAATGCCGTCCTAGTAAAAATATCGGTTCCCAGCTAGTTGAGACAACGCCCGCCTCGATGCTTATTGCACCTGTTGCTGCTTCAGAAGTGACGTCCCGATTGTATTGATTTCAATGCAATGAAAAGACGGTAGGTAACCTGAAGGGACAGGATGGGAGTTGTAGGCTAGGACACTGAGAAGAAAACATTCTTTTCCTAGGATAGGAGAACTGGATCATTCGAGCTATAGCCCCGATATTGCCTCATTTGACTTTCACCTTTTGTCATTTATACGTATGGTTAACTCCATATGATTTTAACTAACTGTTTCTAAATATTTTCTCCCGTTTCTAGGACTAAATATGCTTAATATTAAAGTAACTCCATACATTTTCTACGCTTGCATATCTACAGGTCTACTTTAAAATTAGGGAATAATTTACTTTCTACTTATTTTATTTCTTGGGCTAAATCAACTATTTTTAAAATAAGCATAAAAATGTGCACAAGCACACTAAAATTTATTAAATTATTTTAATATTTAGTGCCTGAAATGAAGCAAAAAGTCAATTAAGTACATGTTCTCAAAAAAAATTTTCGATTTTTTTCAAAATTTCCAAATAATCAAAACATTTTTGAAATAAAACATGCCCATACGCTTAGCACTTCATTTACATATGTAGACGCATTTTCAAGTCTGAAGAGAAGACATTCATTTTTCATAAACGAATTTCGGTAAAACAAATTTTCAGTCACCAAAAAGTAATATTTATTTCACTTTGAATTATAATCTAGTAATAATTCTTGCAAAAATTTCATAGTGAAATCTTGGCATACATGTGCGTGCTTTATTTATTAGTTTGCTTTAAAGTTATCCGGAAAATGACATTGGTCTGTTTAAAAAAAGAAGAAGAAATGCTTAATCAAAGCCGATTCATTTCAAATCCTGAAATACTTCTGCGTCAGCGAAATTAATAAAGAACTAAAGTAATAATTTTCTGGTCTGTGATAATTAATATAGAATTGCATCACATTCTCTCTGAAATTGAAGTAGTCATTTTCACCCCAGTTAATTCAAGCTTCAATAAAATTAACCGTGTTAATGAAGTTAATGGCGTTTGCTTTTTTACTTGATGAAATAAAAAATAGTGTATTTTTAAGTAATATCGAAAGGGAGAAATTTTCGCTATGTGAATAACACGCAAAATAAACGACTTTATTTATTATTTATTTTATTTATTTACTTACTTATTTATTTATTATTCCTTTTATCTAGTTATTTATTTATTCATTATTTTATTTTATTTATTTATTTATTTTTAAGCCTTTTATAAATTTCGTAAACCAGTGCGTGCATTTAAACAGCCATTTTCAACATAAACTGCAATTATTTAGAAACGAGGGCTTATTCTTCAGTTTCTATAAGAGTTATAGTAAGAAATAGTACTTCCAAAGTCTCTTTTCGTGATATTATAATGTTTGCTGACATTTTGAAACATTTTTTACCAACGAGATGTTTTAATTCTGCCCTTGCATTATTCTGATTAAAATACTGCTTAAAAATATTTTGCTGAAGAACTTTAACTAAGCTTTTCCAACACAGAAATAATTCCATGGCTTACTCCATCATGGCGACAAAGCGACAATTGTCGTCAAATCATCGACAAACAAACGTCGACAAAATCACGTACGTGCTCGACAAATTTGTCGCTTAAAGTATTTTATTGTTTTTACTACTTTATTAATCAGTTTTTGTTGAAATAGGGCTGTTTTTACTGTTTTTTTTTTTTTTTTTTTTTTTTTTTTTTTTTTTTTTGTTGTTTTTGCAAAAGACATTTATATACAAGTATACTGCAAATGTGTATAAAGGATGGTGGTTATGGATTTATTTATTTATATATTATTTTATTTTTTATTATTTTATTTATTCATTTATTTATCTACTTATTTATTTATTATTTTTTTATTTATTTATTCATCTACTTATTTATTTATTATTTTATTTATTTACTTATTATTTTGTTTATTAATTTATTATTTACTATTTTATATTTTGGGACGACTATAAATTATAACTAAGTGTTCTTTGCTTTTTTTTTCTTTTTGGACCTTTAAAATTTTGTTACCGGAATATTTCAAAATAATTGCCAGTACATTAGCGTTCCAATTTCAAAATAGCCTTTTAAGCTTTTTCCCCCCCTAAATATGACGAATGATTTTCATAATTTTTGTACATGAACTAAAAATGTTCATTTCGAAACATTTCTGTCATTTTGTCTAACAGTTCATGAGTTAAATTCGGAAGGTTGAAAAACAGAAAAACCTTCCCCTTTGGAATCTCCCTTTCACTTCCTGAAACTCCATTAAAGAAAAAAGCGCGTGGTTTGATAAACGTTGCTCTTAGGAGAATCTATCTACCAAGAGACGCAGACATAAATATTAAGCCTCAAATTAAATAAAAAGAAATTTTTATCGTTCTGTTCTTTCAATTTCGCTCGCTGAATAATTGCCTGTTAGTGTTATCGAAAACCATGGCAAAATAGAGAGAATTAGTAATTTATCAGAGAGAACTGAAATTTTTCAGGGGAAAAAGAAAACTAAAGTAATTCTTTACTTAGAAGGAAGGAGTAAAAATCGCAATATGGCATTCAACGTGTGGAAACATTGAACAAAAGTACATCCTTAAGTTTTAACTTAAAGCGAATGAACAAATATAGGTTTGTAAACCTTTCTGAAAAAGGAAATATACATACATATATATATGTATATATATATATATATATATATATTATTTCAGTGTTAAAAAAAAAACTTTCTTTCAACTGAATGTGTTTCAAAAGAGCAGTCAGGATAAATCAATTAGTTTCGCTTGGCAGTTTGATATTACTGGTCTATTTTATTGAAGGAAATAAGTAAACAATTTTGTTTTCAGTCCCGCATTAAAAGCATAAACACTGCTAAAAATTATGTGCTTGAAAATGAAAAAATACTTTTTTTTTGGACGTTTTGTGGAGTAATTTTGACTTAAAACTGAGTAAGCTAGGCAATATAATATCAAGGAAAAAGCGGTAACTTTTTGGATGCATGGAAATACTACTGAAGTGAAAATACTAATAATGAAAATACCACTGACCCAAAACATTAATACACACATTTTGGTTGCTTCTGACCCGCAGCCAAAAACGGTTGCGATGCCTTGGTAATCTTCGTACATTCGTGCTTTGTAATTGAACCCTTGTTCATTTATTTGTCTGATACTATTTTTATTTTCGTAGTTTCTGAGAAGGGAACAATTCAAGGAAAAAAGCACGCAAAATACATGGAAATACATCAATTTTAATTTATTATTATTTCTCTTTTTTAAATTTAACAAAAAATAGACTTTTTGATTAAAAAGCCGTGTATTTTACATTAGAGCAGAAGGAGACTTAAATAACTAATTATATATATATATATATATATATATAATGGTTGTGGCTCTCTGTGTGTGCGTCTGTCTGAAATTTGGTTTTACGGTTATATATGTATTTGTAGACATAATTAATAAAGTTAAATAAGACAAAAAAATATATATTTTAGCAAATTTACAAAGGATTGATTTCTTTGATTTGTTTTCTTTTACCATAGACATAAAACAACAAACTAATTCTTTCTAAACTAATTCAATTGAAACTCGAATAACAAGAAAATACTGTTTTCCGAATCAGAAAATGCATTGTTTTAGAGGGGTTCAGTTAGAAAATTTCAACGCTTGCCTCAGACGATTTTAAAAACAAATGGGGCTGTTTCCTTTTCGTAACGCTGAATTTAATCGTTTGCATCTTTTTAGAAAATCGTTACTCTGAGAAAAACTGCGACTTTTCGAGGGTTTTTTTTTTTTTTTTTTTTTTTTTTTTTTTTTTTTTGAGTCGTCTCGGCCCCAGTTAAAAAATAAAAATTATAATGAAATCTGTGGTTGAAGCGAAAAAGTAAAATAAACTGAAGCAAAGGTTTTCTTGTTGCTTTTAATTCTAGGAATTATTGCAATTTTACTTACGATGTTCTTTTTTAAAGAGTTTGAACACGTTTAATATTCACGCAGGAAAAAAATGTTATTACCTTTAAATTTTAGCATATTATATTATGTTACTAAAGCATACATAATATACAAAAGAGTTTCACTTACAGTCGGATGAGAATGGCGTTTTTTTTACCTATATTTAAAACGCAGTATTTTTGAATTTCATCTAAAGAAACTACTAAACCAAGTATATTGTTAGTCCCAGTGTTTTATCGGGTCAGCTCGGTTCTGTAGCATCAGGTGATCTGTCAGTCTAAATATTACATTTTAAAGTGATTAATTATAATCTTAGTTGTTTGGAAAATATAACCAGTTTAGTACTTAACCCTACACTGCGCAATTTTTTTTTCTTTGTATAACTTTTTTTTGTGTGTGTGTTTGTTTGTGCTAGTTATAAGTGGGAAAAATACTAAAAAAATTTTTATTTAATTCGGAAAAGTAGAATTCGAGAAAAATTGACATGTTTAAAAACAACACTGCACATTAGGGGTAACAAAAATAATAAGTAACAAAAATAATCTTTTTATAATCATCTTAACAAATTAAACCGAATTTTAATAAATAGGCATGCATTATAATCATAAAATAGCACTAAAATATGAAAATTTATTAAAATAATTTATTTTATTATTATTTATAAATTTATAAAATTTATTAAAGTAAAAATTTTGCAGGCTATGTAACTAATAATTATTAGTTACTTGTGCAAATTGTTACTTTGATTACCAATAAAGTTTAATAATAATTCCACTAAAAGATTTTAAACAAGAAACCTAACATGTGTAGGGGGTCTATGCGATAATGTTCGTTTCTTCTTTGGTTGAGCGTGAATTGATTTTAAACAAAATTACTAAATAATAATTTAATCGACCACTTTAAGCTAATTTGTGAAATATTTAGCAATAATCTTCTAAAAGATACTAAATAAAGTGAAATAGAACAACATGTGATATCTGTTCTTGTTGATACTGCGATTAATGCAGGAGCATAAAAATTGCCCCCGAATGCGCGGTGTTGTTTTAAAACAACAAGTAAAAAAGGCTCCTTAGTATATATTTTTCCCGAAATTTTTCGGACAACTTATATTCATTTTATTTTAAGACTATGTAAGCATTAATGACTATCTTTTAACATAAAATTGTTGCTTAAAATTTGTAGGAAAAAAAATTAAGAAGTTAATGTTTTTTACGAAATTAACATGTCTTACGATTTTGAGGAAAAAGATGAACCTTGAGTTCAGTTTACAAGATCTAGGGGAAACTATATTAACTAATATGATCACACATACAAAATGAAACGAAAGAATGCGCCACATGTTACAAATATTACAGAATAAATGCTTAGTGAACGAAAAATGTAGGCGTTGTTTAAAAACAACACGGCGCAGTGTAGGGTTAAGATTTTATCCGAAAGATTGACCATCCTGTGCACATATACGACGCCAAATAGGTCGAGCATTAATTTCCCCTATGGATAGCTGGAAGATCCACTCTACTGCTTAGGATTAGAACTACTAGGGCAGGGATGGCGACTCTTTTTGAGGCATGGGTCAAATTTTGTTCATATTTTTTTAGTACTAGCTCGTGGGTCACTAATGCGCCATTTGCACCAAAGATAAGTTTAAAAATTTTTAACTGAGAGTTTTTAAAACTAAATATCTTTAATATTCAATCGGCTGAACTGGTAAAAATGGGCGTGGTTTGACGATTTAAAAACCTTTAGTGGGGTTAAAAATTCTTAAGTGCTTGGTGCAAATGGCAATAAGGGTTTGAATGAACAAGGAGTAACGAAAATCACATACATTTTATTTGAAGAAAGTGCTTTAAAGATGGTTATTTTCTTTGGTTTATAGATTTTTTTTCTTTCAACAAACAAAATGTGAGTAAAATTATACACTTTATTTGATATTTTGTAAACACTTTTGCTTTATTTCAAATACTAAAAACACATCTGTCGTCATTTGCGTAACTTTAGAACTGCAATGATCAAACTGACGTTTATAGACAGCATTTAAATTGCTTTGGTGTCAATGCAGCGCTAGAAAAAATATAAACAGAATATTATCCACCCAAATTAGATAAACTAAATATACCTGCGCAAACAAACAAATCTTTGCCTAGCAATCGTGGGTCAGTTAAAAATCTTGCGTGGGTCAGTGTCTGACCCAAGGGTCATAGGTTCGCCATCACTGTACTAGCGCATGGCGGGAAGAAGTGCTTATACGATCAATAACATTGCCTTTGATAGGATTCCAATGCGGCCCTTTGGCGGACGAACCATGTGCTTTACCAATTATCGTTCTGGACAGTAGTAACCAGCTTGTATGACATATTTTACTACCTGGACGAATCTGTATTATCGTTCTGGACAGTAATAATCAGTTTGTGTGACATATTTTACTATCTGGACGAATCGGTATTCAGAACGATGAAGCCTAAATATTGCCACCATGCCAGCTAACTCTCCGTTGGCTATTTGATGAAACGCTGAATAATATGTCACACAGGGACGATTTTTCAAAGATGTCCATTAAGTTAAAGAATGAATTGATTTTTTTATTCTGAATAAATTATAAAACTCTCTAAGAAACTGAAGATATTCTTTGCATAATGAAAATATCAAAGTTTCCCATCCCTTTAAGCAGTGGTCGATCCAGCATTTTTTAACAGGGTCCGCTTTTTGTGAATTTTAAGGAAATTTTTGTGAAAATTGAAAATTTAATCATATAGTGATTAAAATTTTTATTACTATTTGCCGCTTTTTTAATAAATTTGGTGTAAAGAACACTATTTGGTTACTTCGAATTTTGTGAAGGGTCCGTTTTGATTGATTGGAATTTGTAAAGGGTTCGTTTTGATTGATTTGACTTTATGAAAGGTCCGTTTTGATTAATTGGAAATTTGTGAATGTTCCGAAATCGGACCCGAATTTCTTCTGGCGTGACCCCTGCTTTAGGGTAACTATTTTGTTTCCCTAAAAGCAAAAGATTTATTTCTGACACATTTCTGTGGCTCATAAATATCAAACAACTTTTTGAGCGGCCGGCAGATAAGTAGTCTTATCATTGAAGATAACACTTTTGTAGATATATGCACAAAATAATAGGCATGACAGATCCTATCATCTCAGAAGCACTTGCAGTTGGAAAAATAGGAAAGGGATCATATAGTTGTTCAAAAGAATTAATTTATCACTCAGATTTTTAACTTTTATCTCTTCTTTTTATAGTCTGTGAGAGTGATTCTGACATTTATACGCTTTCACAATCCAATTAAAGCTGAAAAATAAGACAGAGATAACAAATATGGCACTTATCGGTTATAGGAATGAACATGAAACCGTGCTCGGCAACACGAAAGAACGATGCCAAATTAAACACGTTCCAACAAGGTCAATATACAAAATTGATGCCGCTTGTTTTCAAGTATCAGTAATCTGTTGATAGCGGTTTGTTCGAATTTCATGTCTTTTATTGGCAAATATCACCTAATACTGCCAACGCTCGTGTTGGCGACCAATCGGAAAATCAAAACCCAACCCAATAGGCTCCTATATACCCGATAAAAACCCAAAAGGTAAAATATTTGCATTCGACTATTCTATCGCGGAAGTGAGAAATGTGTCGGTTTAATCCAACCACTAGAACGCAGCCTGATTTTGACAATTTAATTAATGCTATTTGAATAGTTTCTGATGAATCAAATGCAAATATAATTGTTGAAATTTAGATTGAAAAAATAAGATGAGAAAACTAAATTCTAAACTGCTGAACTGGCAACCACACTACTTCAGTTAATATCGTGAATGTAAAGAACCTTCAGCAGTGGAGCTTTTCATGAGAATAAAAAATTTACGAACTAAAGTGATATGCACAAGTTTACAGTACAATTCAGAGACCCTTTTTGTGTTCAGAAACTTCACGTAAGTTATAAAAAGCACTAACGAGCTCATAGGTCTTGAAATATCGCTTATAGAAATGAACAGTGTCATATCTGCAAAAAATCGTTATTTTTTTCTTTGGTTTTTATATCAAAATTTTCAGATTTTTTTCGCTTTTTATATTGGGAATACTGCTGTAAGTAAATGTTCAAGAATTAGGCCAATTGTATTCTTTTGGTGCAATACTGTAATAACTACTTTTTATAGTTATTTCTAATTTTTTTTTGACATCAGTAACATCCATCATGGAAAACTAGAACAATATTTTGTATATGAATAAACTAGAACAGTATTTTCTGAACAAAATCGATTATAATAATCATTGAAACAAATAAGGTAATGAAATAAAACAAATTGTAAAAAGTTCAAACTCCTCTCTTGAAAAGTGCCCATTTTACTAATTCTAAAAATGATAATGTTTAAAAATAAACTTTCTGACATTGAAAAATAAGTTAAGTTTTCAAAAAAACTGAGGCTTAGGAAGATTATTCCCATTCTTAAGGACAACTTCCCTGTGGTATCGACTATGTCATTAGTCCGCCCTGCTAATTCATGATCTGTAATTACCAAACTACTCTTCCGATTTTAACGAAATACTAAGCCTTTTTGCACCAATTTTACGGATGGAAATTTCTTATGTTCTTATTTTATTTATTAATTTATTTAACCTTTTCTATTCCAAAAAGTCTTACGCAAATTTTACAAAAACTTAACATGTTTAAAACATTTGACAGCTCGTTCAGCATTTGCTTTCCTCTTTGCTTTTGCTGTTCGTTTTTCTTTATTTTTACTTTTATTATGTTTTTTTTTTTTTTTTTAGTCAAAAAAAAACCTGCAAATGAGTTATTAAGCACTGATAGATTTCAAAATTTGTTCATTCTTGAGCAACCTTCAAATTAAACGTCTGACCACGTGAGAAATATAGATATAATAAACAGATTTCACCAGACTGCAAGTTATAGAATGCACAGAAATATGCTTCAAAACGTCCCAATTGTAACTTATCGTAAACTTCCTCATTACATGAACTAGTACTTCTGAGCGAAGGCCGTGGTAGCCTAGTGGGCAGAGCGTCGGACGTCCACCTGGAAGGTCGCGCGTTCGATCCCCGCTTCGATCCTAAAGCCTCGGCTAACAGGTAAGGGTCTGGTGGAGAACAGTACTTCTGAGCGAATACAAACGAAAGAACGCGACATTCACTTTAAAAATATTAGAATGACCAAGGACTCATCTGATGTAGACCTGTGTTCCCTAAGAGCAGAGGGTACTCAGTGGGGGGGCTTGAGCTTTCCAAGAGGATGGTAGCAGGACCAGAGACTACTGAGAGCGTTAAGACAGTCGCAAGAGATGGCCATGACCTGCTTAAATATTCAGGAAATTTGCATGATAATAACACTTTGAAAATCCCTGCTGTTTTCATGAATACACATTCAATCTAGCTATTTAAAATTTTTATCTAATTATCACCTCTTAAATCAGCATTAAAATTTTAACATAGAATTTGTGCATGTATAATAATGAGTTTAAATACTGTAGCTGACAAGCAAATCTTCGCAAGTTGGAACCATGCTTTGACAAAAGTATGGGAGCTTGTAATAATTTGTGGGCAGAGAAACTGCACAGGTGTCATCCAAGTATGGTGATTCGAAGATCTCGTAATAGCAATGTGCCCAGTAAAAATATTCCTTTTACTGGGTAATATATTCCTTTTACTGGGTAAACGACCTTCTCAAATCCAAACAAGCACAATTGACAACTGTATATTATTCTCAACTACCAGGGAAAAAATGCATAGATTCAAAACCGTGGCAATTTTGTACTTCGAATTGTTTGAATCTAAGAAGAAATGCGCGCAGTACGATATTGATTTTTTTAAAAGCATTTACACACTTCTACAAACCAATCATTACCTGTGAGTCTAAAATACCAACATCATTATCTATGTCGCAAATTAATCCTTACTATTCTATTATTAATTAATTAAACTTAAGAGTAGAATTAGTCAGTAACTTCAAATTATATCCGTAGGTTTACCACGCACCCAATGAAAAAAAATGATATTCATTTGAATTGTTGAATTGTTTTATATTGAACTATTACTAATAAATTTATGTACCTATTTCTAAGGCATCATTCATAAATGATGTCACGCTTCGAAGGGGGGAGGGGGGAGGGGGGTTCGTGAAATTGTGACAAAGTGTGACGAGGGGAGGGGAGGGGGTAACAAGAAGTGTGACATCATGCATTATGCAACATAGCGTGACGCGTGACAAAGGGGGGAGGGGGGTCAAATATATGGGAAAAAAGCGTGACGTCATTTATGAACGGCCCCTAAACATAAATTCAAACGCAAAATTTGCAAAAACAGTAAAAACTTTAAATACATTTTATTAAATTAACAAAAAGGAATACATTGATACTAACAAAAAAGTGGAACTCTTTTTTTAATTAAATGACTTAAATGAAAAGTAGCCAATCACTTACAATTTAAGAACGAGTAAATAGGCAATTGGTTCATATCATTATCACTCATTTAATTTTTAAAAGTGGATAATTGCATAATTTCAATTTTAAGGTAAATATTTTAAATTATGTTTAAACTAAATCGGATCTATCTGTAACCAACTAGTTAAACAAATATATTTAGTCACTTCACGAACTCATGAATAAATATGTTCCCATTGAAAAACGACAGATTTCCCTTTAATCGATATTTGTACTAGGTAAAGATTTTCTGCACGGAAGCTACTCCAAATATAAAAATTCATCCCTAACTTTTAAGACTGTAATCAATCAATCAATCCATTAAATTCACATTTAAGAATCAGCCAATCGTGAGCGATTCATCGATTTCAAATTGGTGTGCTTAATCGATATCGGGATTTATCAACCGTAAAGAACTAAACTGGTTAAAAGATGGAACGTAGCAGAAATGATAGAATGCTTACGTTTAATCGTGTTTTAATACTCCTCTGCCGGCCGAAAGATCTCACATAAAGGATCGATCACCTGTGGATTTGTGTCACGACAATTTCGGAAGGACATCACATGTTTCGCCCGAGTTTACACTAGATTGCAACATTAATGAGATTAGAGACCATAGTGGATGTTTCAGAACGGTTGCACATATAAACGACGTTTAAGATAGCTTTTTAAACATTTTTAAGGGATAAAAGTGTGAAAAAGCAAAATACAAATTGTTATTTTCCATTTTCTTACAATTAATAATTTTTAAATTAATGTTATTTATGTCGAAGTCTTTCAGATGGTTCCAAAACGATATACAACATTGGATACTATGCAACATTATGCAACATCCGTTTTTGTGCCAGCTTTCTTTTGCGTGTTGTTTAATAAGCATAATATGAAAAAATATTTTTAAAACTATTTTATTCCTACATTGCTTATCGCCAACGAGCGAAAATATTCAAAGTTAGAACGGCAGATAAATTGGCCACCATTACAGTATACCATATATGTGGGATACAGTTCCAAAACCCTCCATTAACTTTAGACTGTTACTGAAGGACTAACTGTAACCGATCGTGAAGCTAGCGCTTGGCTTCCCGTATCTGAACGGAGAAGGAAAGACGAGAGCGTGAAGAAAAGATGTTTGTGTAAGACGTCCCCTAGAACCAGCTTGTTTTGTAAATAGTTGTGTAATAATGTTAGTAGTTTAATTAAATGTGTTTTCGTGCATCAATGCATCTTATTTCAAGTTTTAAACCCCCCCCCCCTCCCCCACATATATTAATTTCTGCCAGAAATTTTTCTCTCTATTGACGCAGGCTTCAAATAATGTCGAGTACATTTTTAAGAATTGGAGCAATTTTTTGAATGCAAAAATATCTTTCCTTTATAATAAATTAACATTATTACTATAGAGACGATATCATTCATTCTGTCAAACTGTTAAGCGTTATGTTTCATTAAATTGCCACTGTGTTCTTGAAATTTTCTTATATACATTTTTAATTCAAGAAATTTTTTGCCAATATTTAAGCGTACAGGAACAAATTGTGGAACTGAAGTACAACTAAAATTTCAATCAATGAAAAAGCTCGAATCTGAACAAGTAAAAAAATTAAACAAATTAAGGAAGAGCAAATTTTTAAGAATATTCTTCAAACGCATAATTGCATTTCAGTAATTCGTTTATATGAAAAATAACATTGTTTGCCGCTTTTTCTTTAGGGTGCAAAATATAGCGCTTGAAATTTACTCAATCAATTTATCAATCACCTGCCTTCGTCAATATTAAGTCTACGGAGAAATGTATTTCCCTTTTTAATAAAAACTTTTCTTTTCTTTTAAGGAACTAAAAATATATTGTTCAGAGTCTGTTATTATTATTTTTCTTTTTTAGTGCTAAAAATAGTTTAGTGTTAGTGGGACTTTTTTTTTTTAGGGAAGAAAAAAGGTTTGAATTTTCCTAATGCTAAGACACTAATGTTAAAAGGTTTTGATTGTTTAATTTCATGATTGTTACATTTAAACTAATAAAATCAAAAAAGTTACTTGTTTTAGATGCTCTGTATCTTAAGCTCTTTGGGATAAAGTTAATGCGCCTATTACACCAGGATTTATATGGACTTCAAATTTTCCCGTAGAACCTAATGTTGTCTACGGAAAACTTTATAAATTTATAATATTCCTACTGAATTTTTTAAAACTATTTCATTAAATCTGTTGTTACATGATTCCTAGTATAAGTATGCTCTGAAGATGAATAGCAACATTCAAATTTTGTTAATAGGTTTCCCTTAAAATTCAAGTATGATAAGGTCCTCTTCAGAAAAGATTTGTCTTCTAATCAAAATAAAGTAAAAGAAATCAGGAGGTTTTGAACGGCTGAAATGATAATGTATAGACAAAAAGTATTCCATAGCCTGCATAAAAGTTTAAGTGAAACCGCCATTGGAATCACTCAACCCATTAAACTCGCATTTTGGGGCCAAATCGTTGAGAGTGATTCATCGGTTCGGAATTGGTGTACTAAATCAATATCGAGATTTATCAACCACGAAGAGCTAAATTGTTTGGGAAGTGGCACGTAGTACAGATGACAGACTCTTTCACATTTAATCGGATTTTAATACTTGTGTGCTCTGCCAACAGAGGTGCTCAATCGATCGATCACCTGTGGATTTGCGTCACGAAGGGCTGGGAAGGGCATCATATGTTCCACAGGAGTTTACACATTGATTGTAAGACCGAGGATAATAGATCAACGCTGCCGAATAAATGAGTCGAAGATTGGATGAAGAGGTGTTGGTTTTAATTCTTTATAACTGGTTGGCAACAGGTCGATCGCGGCACGATTTTTAGTAGATGTACGTAATTTATCGAATGTCTATCTTTCTACACACAGTAATCTCAACTTATGCATCGCTTTCAGCCGTACATCGATTTTAAAAAGTCTCCAGTCTATTGTATAAAGATTAATGTTCTTTAACTTTTAATTATGCGCAGGTTCAGAGACACTTCCCCAATCTCCATTATGCATCTGTAACATATGAAAACACAGACACTTTTTTTCATTATTTTCTTACTTTCAGAACCTCCTGGTTTCCAAAAATACCTTAATCAAAATTTTGATGTACCTGTTTTAATAAATAAACATTTGATTGAGATTGCAAAGATTATTTTAAATACTAATAGTAATATTTATTTTTTAAACATTTAATTGTAAAGCATGTTAACATTTTTTTTTTTTTTTTTTTTGGTTTCTGTTAACATCGTTTTCAAATCAATTCATTTATATACGTTTAGAATTGTGTCTGTCATTATTTTTGGCTAATTATTACTTTAAACTTAATTTCATATGAAACAAAAGTCGTTTCTTTCAAATTTATACTAACCTTTTTAACGAATACACTTATGGCGGTCCACCCTTCCTTTTCTTTTCTCTCTCTTTTTTTTTTTTTTTGGTGTAGTAAACACAGAGTACATTGTTAGTATATACCAGATTTTAGGACTTAACTTAAAGGGATGTGCACGCATTTTATCTTCACAGAAAATATCCCCTTTAAGCAGTAAAATGACTATACGCTTTGGCGAAAATGATTTAAAGAATCAAATATTTATTTACTTGTTTAATCGCATGCACTAAATATCTAGGTAGGCGGTGAGCGTTGTTTTAAAGTTTCAAAACAGCTTTTAAAATAAATATTACCGACGTTATACAATTCGAGAACGGATTTAAAAATAAACATTAGCCACGTAATAAAAATTAGGGAAGATTTTTAAAAATAAATATTACCCATGTCTTAAAGTTTGGGAGCCGATTTAGAAAAAAAATATTATCTATGTTTTAACTGTTATACGAGCTTCGAGGTGGATTAAAATTTCAGCTCAAATTTGTAGCTAAACTTCGTGTTTTTTGAAAGTCTTGATCTGGCTCTCAGCCCACTGACAACTCTCAGACAAACTCTCTTTTAATATAGCAACAATAACAATTGAAATCAAGCAATTCTCAGTTTGCAATACGATGAAGTGTCACCAGTTGACGCAATTTATTCGTCTGCAAGCGTCATCAATCATTTTGACATTGTGACGTGTTTAATCTATCATTTCTTTTGCGCTGTTTCATTGGTACAGCTCTGTTATTTCAATTCTACGACGCGTAGAAACAACGCCAAATTCTATTTTTTAGCAATTTTAGATATTTTCGATACGGAGTGCTTTTTAGCCTACTTTCCCGTAAAAGTAAAAAAAAATAATAATAAAGCATGAAAGAAGGCTTAATGTATCGTGAAAATATCGTTAAAAATCAAGAAAAGTCAAAAATAAGTGAAGTAATTAAATAAAGATTGAAAAATAAAAAATTTGAAAGTAGGGTATTGAGATGGGGAAAAAGTGTGTCTGTCGGTCTGTCGGTCTGTCTGTCTGTCTGTCGGTCTGTCGGTCTGTCTGTCTGTCTGTCGGTCTGTCGGTCTGTCTGTCGGTCTGTCGGTCTGTCCCCCCCTAATAACTTTTGAACGAATTGTCCGATTGGAAAAATTCTTTTTTCATTCGAAAGATCTCGGCGAGGACATCTCATTTCTATATTTTACTTTTTGATTTGAACAATTTTTTGTTCAATTTTGAACAGTTCAAAAAATTTTAACATTAGCGCCTATGGACAGAATTGAAGCAAATTCTGTAAACTCTGGGCACAAGAGCCAAGTTCCTATTGAAAGCTTATTGAAAGGAGTTCTCGGCGTGAAATATTGATTTGAACAGTTTTTGTTCATTTTTGAACAGTTCAAAAAATTAACACAGAGCTTACGGGGAAATTTCAACCCTATATAAATCCTGATCTAACGGACCGATTTGCTTGGAACAAACTTTATCGGAAAGCTCTTATAACGTAGAACATGTAGAAATAGAAAGTTTATCCAGAACTTACGAGCCTATTTTGCTATGAAATTTTTTGATCGGGATTTTCAAGGATATTTCTCAGTGACTCAATGAGTGAAATAATGAATGAATGAATAAATGAAAGAGTGAAAGAATAAATCAATGAATAAATGAATGAGGAAAGGAATGAATGAATAAATTATTGAATAAATGAAAATATAAATAAATGAGTGAATAAATACATGAATGCGTAAATGAATGAATAAACACTTGAATGAGGTAACGAATGAATGAATAAATGCATGGCTGAATAAATGAAAGAATGAATGAGTGAGTGAATGAATATGTATTATCCGTTGAAAAAGGTATATTTTCAATAATTAGAACTAAAGATAAATAAGAAAGAGAGAGAAAGAGATAGCTAGATTATAAATTTGAATTTGGTGTATACGGGAAAGTAGGCTCGTATAGTTCTAGACGGAACTTCTTGTTCTTTTTTCGTCCAGTATTCATATATCAGCAAATGTATAATTCTATATCGTTTTCTGGTAGCTCTGCTTATCTTTTACGTCATTCATCTAATTATAGTACGTTTTTAGGGTGCATAACATCAAAAAGCACATTAAAAAACAATAAACAATCTCCACCCCGTAGATTTCCTTTCGTTTCCAATACATAACAGCACGATTCTGAAATGGTTTAATTTTCTCAATACTGACAGTGACAGTTGATTGGCATACTTGGAACAAAAGCTTTCCAGCTATATTCAAATGACTATGCTATCTGATCATAAAATAAGCTTTCATGATTATTTTGTCATAACTTTTTCAGAGGATACAGAAAATTGAACTATATTTTCTGAATTATGTATTTCATCAAATCAAAGAATTTCATTTGTCACTTAAAACATCAATGTTATAAACTATTGATCTTCAAAAAAAAAAATCATAACGTTTCCACTATTGCGTAAATGCATATAACATTCTCGAAAATGTCCTTTTTTAAGCCTACCTTCCTGTAAAACTTTTTAAAAAGGAGAAAAAAAGTATGAACGAAGGCTTAATGTAGCTTACAAATATCATTAAAAAAAAAACAAAAAGGTGAAAATAAATTACATAGTTAAATAAAGATTGAAAAATAAAACAAGAAGTTCCGTCTAAAACTATACGAGCCTACTTTTCCGTATGGAACCAATATCGAATTTATAATCTAGGGATCATTCATAAATGACGTCACACTTCAAGGGGGAGGAGGATTCGCGAAATTGTGACAAGGGGAGGGGAGGGAAGGGGGACATCATGCTTATGCAATATAGCGTGGCATGTCACAAAGGGGGAGGGGAGTATGTTGAAGTGTGACATTTTGTGACAAAGGGGGGAAGGTGGTCAAATATATAGGAGAAAAGTATAAATTTTGTTCCAAGCAAATTCGTCTGTTAGATCAGGATTTATGTGGATTGAAATTTCCCGGCAAATGGTCACTATTCAAAATTTAATAAAAATTGTTCAAATCAAAAAATATTCCACGTCGAGAACTCTTTCCAGTAAAGCTGTTCAGAGGTATTTCAATTTTATGTCTAGGGTATATAATTTTCTTTACATTACCCCATAGGTGGTAATGTTAAGATTTTTTGAACTGTTCAAAATTAAACGAAAAATTGTTCGAATCAAAAAATGAAATACGGAAATGAGATGTCATCGCCGAGATCTTTCGAGTGCAAAAACAAAAAATCTTTCGAATCGGACAAATCCCTCAAAAGTTATTAGTAGTGACATACAGACACACATACCGACCGACAGACAGACAGATACACATTTTCCCCATCTCAAAACCTTAATTTCAAATTTATTAGTCTTTAGTCTTTATTTAATAGCTTAATTTATTTTTGACTTTTCTTTTTTGAACGGTATTTGTACGATACATTAAGCCTTCTTTCAATTTTTTTACTTTCACGGAAAAGTAGTCTAAAAATTGAAAGTGGGGAATTGAGATGGGGAAAATGTGTGTCTGTCTGTCCCGCCCTCCTTAATAATTTTTGAAGGAATTGTCCAATTTAAAAAAAAATTATGTTCGAAAGATCTCGGCAGGTATACTTCATTTCCACGCTTTTTTCTGCGCGCGGAGGGGGATTTGAACGATTTTTTGCTCAATTTTGAACATCAGTAAAATATAACGTTAGGTGGAAATAATTTGAACCCTCTATAAATCCTGATGTAACAGATAGATTTGCTTGGAACAAATTTTATCAGAAGTAGCTTATGACGTAGAAAATGTATAGACAAAAAGTTCATCAAAAACTAAGTAAGTCTACCTTCCCAAGAAACTTATTGAACTGAATTTTTAAGGACAATTTTGAATGAATGAACGATAGAATTAATGAGTAAATGAGTGAATAAATGAGTAAATGAGCGAATGCATAAAAAAATAAATGCATAAATGAAACTAAAGAAAATAAAAAAGATTGCAGGTATATATTTAATTTTTTATCAGAATAGGTTTTTTATATTTCGATGTTTAGTGTATCAATATTAACAGTTAAAAAGGTGCATTTAAAATAATAGAGATATTAAGCTAAACGAGTAGAAAGGCGGAAAATAGCTATAATTACTACTCTTTTTTTTTTTTTTTTTTTTTTTTTGCACACGGGAAAGTAGGCTTGTATAGTTCTAGTCGTAATTTCTTGTTTTGGATTGAATTAAACTTTGCCAAAGTGATGAACATAAGAAACCTGACTCCCTGACTGTATTCTGGTTTATTTTTACTGTTGCAGATTTTTATTCATTCTACTCATTCATTACATCCTAGGAAAGTATAAAAATTATAAGAGTGCTTTTGTCGAAAAGAAATTTCTAAGCTCTTTAAGAAAAGTTTATTCATCCTCAAATTAGTCTTATGTCTGAAGGACGTGAAAAACCAAGCACACACTTTATTATCGAATGGGAAGTTTTTTCGTATACCACATGAAAATGATCGAATGACTAATCTCCTAATGCAAACAGCTGACATTAGTATACTACTAGAAAACTATTTCATCTTATCAAAGATAGAATTAATTATTGCCTAAGTCATTCAATACAAATTTCTAAAAGCACTTACGCAAATTGACTCTTTCAATTTAACTTACTCATGAATGTTTTCCACCATAAAGAAAAAGAAATCTTCACGAAAATGCGAGATCGTAACGTAAGTTTCGTAACTATTTACCCAAATCCCACGACACAGTTCATCGACATTTTCGAGAAAATGCATTAGATAATTACTTTCGGTGTAAAATCTTCTTTCGGTGAAGTTATTACTTCACACGCACTAAAAGTGAAGGATTTTCATTTTCTGGTGAGAATGTATATTCTGGAGAATTGGATTCTGAAAACACTGAGGAGGATTTATTTAGATTAAAATAAAAAGACTGGTTAATGCTTCTCTGCTAAGAGCTAATTAAGGATAATTACCGCACATTAAATTTAAAAAATGTCCAACATCAGTTATTTTTTAAACTTCTTTACAGGTTTCTTCTAAAATTACCGTGGCATACATTTTTTTATTGCTTACCGTTAAACATTGCAGGTTTGCAGAAATACTACAAGAAGCAGAGGACTTCTAAGGTTTCGTTACACTACAATAGTAACAATAATTAAGTAACCCCAATTAAATTTAATCTTGAAATTTTGAAAGAAAAAATTCAGTCTTCATCGGGGGGGAGGTGATTTTTTTTTTTTTTAAATACTACAGCACAATTTTAAGGAAAGAGCTAACGATACCTCCATATTTTTGTCCAGTAAAACATCATAATTGTTGAGGCATTTAATTCTTAAAATAAATTATTATATTGTATTTATTTCTACTTTCATCTGATTTTTCTTTTTACGAGTTTGGCTGAGTGCCGAGCACCTGTATCCTTGTTGTCAAGCAATTTTCCCTGATATTTTTTTTTTCTTAAATTGTTATTATATTTAATTATTTGTAATGTTTTTTAGTTACTGTCCTGCTATAATATTCTAATGTTTATTTTAATCTACTGCCATGTTGCTGCTGTATTTGTTATTTTAACCTATTTTAATGTTCCTTGCTTTGTCTTTCTGTATAGAATACACCTTTTAAATGGCTACTGCTGTTGGATGGTTCTTTTTGGACTGAATATTGTACATGAATCGCAGTACATTTAAAAATAGAGTTAAATCGATTAACGAATTAGACTTTTATAAAAAATAAATAAAACATCCTCCTGTTATATTCACCACCTTATGATTTCAACATGTGATGGGTTATTTTCAGCAGATACGCAACAAAGGGAAGAAGATGGGAGATTATAATTATAACTCTCCTAAAGGAAACTCTTGATCTTCCGGGTCTTCGTAGTATGTTACTTTGAAAATATCTGAAAAGTAAACGTTCTCTCCCAACAATCGGAGACCTGAACATGGTTCATATTAACTGAAACTACACCACCTAAAAAATATAAATGTGGAATTCTAGCGGTAGGAGTCAAACGGTACAGGAGTTATGAGGGTTTTTAGGTAAAAATGTATTCTATATTGGGGGAAAATGCATTTGCCACACATGAGCAATTTATATTGAATCAATCATTTAAAAACAATTCTACTTCAGTTATAGGCCCCGGTAGACATTGTCACGAATAGATTAAGAAGTTTGACATTAAAAACATTCAAAATTCGACAACAAAAGTTTTTTTTTTTTTTTTTTTTTTCAACCTGGAACTACTACACGTTGAAGCGAAAGCTAGTACGGCGAAATCCGTGCTCTATTCTCCTCATGCAGTAATATTCAGCTTTATAAACTGATCTTGTTATTAAATCTTGGGGCCGTGTATTGTAGTATGGAGAATGATTGAACCTTCAAATATCGTTGGTATGCCAGCTTTACTCCGAGTAATATACCTGATGAGTGCTTTATATGGCGAAATGGCGAAAGAAGTGAATATAGCCAATCAGCACATTTTCGGTTATCAAGCTCGCGTATCAATTTGAAATAAAACTTTTTGTTTTCTGATTTTGAAGGCTCTTAGTGGTCAACTCTTTTGATAATGTCTTTCGGACGTGTAGTAACTTAAATAAGCTGATCTGACAAGATTAAATGGAATAGAAATTGCTCGTATCTGGGAAATACATTTTCCTCCAACATAGACAACATTATTAACTAAAAACCCTCATAAATTCTATAGCGTTCGACGTCGGCCGCTAAAATTCCACATTTACGCCATTCAAGTGATGTAGTTTCAAACCTTATATCCCATGTTTAGATCCCCTATTTTTGGGATTTAATGTTTACTTGTGAGAAGTGTGGCTGTGTGAATAGTCTGAAAGTAAGTAGACAACTTGATATGACTTGACGACAGTTTATCGTCAAACTCAATGATTAATCATTTTAAACACTACTGAACAGCGTCTGAGAGTCACAACAACGGCGTGCAAAAGTTGTTACAATCATCTCCTATTTATGTCATTCTGCATTTCGCCTCTTAATTGTGACTCCTCATCAACTGTGTGACATCATAAACTTATGCGTTCGAACAAGGAGTCAACGACAGAAAAAAAAAAAAGAGAAAAGGAAGAGAGGGGGAGGGGCGGAACACGTATAAAAGAAATTCAACTTTGTTTTAAATGAAGTAAGTTTAAAGGTAAATATCTAGTAGAAAAAAGTGACGTAAAAATAGTTTTTAGCTTCATTTTGCAGTATTAGTTGTCAGTGAAAGACGATAACAGAAATAAAGTTGAAACAAGATTGATATAACTTACATGATTTACAATTTTTTACAGTATTCAAAACTCAAGGCTGTAATTTTCCCTCCACATGATTTTACGAGTAAATAACCTTTTCAATCTCATTCAAGCGTTTTGTAACAGATTAGTTTTTAAAACCAGAATTTTTGAAAAGAAACTGTACGATGTAAAAATGTTGCCAACGCATGACTGAGAGCTAACTCTGAAACTAGCGTATAAATGAAAGTTTCAGAGCATTTTTTATGCAATTTTAGTCAGTAATTTTTAAAATCGACACACAACCGAGCGGGACGCGTTGAAAAGGTGGCGCTTAAGTGACAGATTACTGAATTTTGAGACGAATATTGGTAGTCTGTCTTGTAATTGCGTGGAATTGTATTGGTAAAATGCTGTAGGAACTCATGGAATAATACTTCGATGTAGTCCCGACCAACACATAACTACATTTATTTATAATAGATTTATATAAACAGTATATACAACCGTTGCATAAGTTATACATGCAGCGTAACTCCTGCATTCGTACGTTGCAGGAGAACTGAAGGAAATGCAATGGACAAACGATAAATAATAGTAGTAGTATAGGAAGGTTAAAGTAATCATTTTAAATATTACGAACTGCAGACGATAATTAATTAACAGATTATTAAATAAATATGAAATACAAATGGTATTTAATAAATAGAAAATCTCTACTAATAATAAGGCAGCAAGTGTGTGTATGTGTCTGTCTGTGTCCGGCGTTTTCATGCGGATTTTCATGAAATTTGGTACGAAATTAGTTTGGAACATGGGGGTGTGCACCTCGCAGAGTTTTTTCTGAAATTCGAATTTATTCTTTTTTTATTCCAATTTATAGCCGAAAAGTTCATAAAATAATCGTTTTCTATGGGAAGGAATTATCGTATCTTTTCGAGCTTGATACCGTTGAAAAGCGTGTAAACAATTGTCACAGAAAAAGTTTTTCACTACGTGCTAAAATTCAAAGCCTCTAAATTAACTAGAAAAGAAGTTATAAGCGTTTTTCTCTGTAGTCCGAAATAATTTTTTCACGGTAATAACCTTTAATTTTATTTGAATTGTTACCATGGCGAGTGGCTCTCTTATGATCCTTTTTTTTAAAAAAAAACGAATTAAAATTTATTTCTTGCGGTTTTTAGCATTTTGAGGAGCAGCCGATACTTATTTATTTATTTATTTTTCTTTCATTTTGATTATTCTTCTTTAAAACGAATTAAAATTTATTTCCTGCGAATCGCATGCGTTCCATAGCTTTTTTTTAATTATTTACTTATTTTGACATACATTTTACGGGACCATTCTCCATACTGCACAGGATTTTTTAAATACATGTTATCCTTTATAGCGATTTTTGCTATTCCAACTAATTATTACTGTTTATATTTTTATTTATTTTATTATTTTTTTCTCGAGTGAATTAGCACGCGTGTTATGTGCCTATTTGAGCTCGGCTGAAAGGTTTTTCCGCTTTCAAAGCTTTACTTGCTGCTGTTAGTTTCTGCAACCTACAAAATGTCGTCGTTCTGTTTTACTGTCAATGAATAATATATAAAAATATATTATTAAATATAATAATACGTAATAAAGTGTGTGTTTTGTAAAAAGAAAAAAAAAAAGCTTAAATGTGTAGGATCGCTGGTTCATTGCCGTGGGCGGATAGTTTTTAATTATGTGGAATGCTATACATTTTAATAAAACCGCATAATTTACACATAAAAAAGTTACCGCTATATAGACAATGGCGAACCAACTAGTCTTTTCATTTTTTAACACGGGCATAGCCGTGCGGGTACCGCTAGTATAAAATAAAATAAATATAATTTAAATATATAACAGTATGCATCCTTGCTTCTCAAAAAGCATCGTGATGGGTTTATGGTCATACGTTCTATTATGATTGATGCGTGATTAATATTCATACCATTCACTGGCACAGGAATCATCAATTCAACGACGCACTCTACTAACTCTAAAACTGCTATTGTAGGAATGTGTGCGTTTCATCACTCACCAAAATTATTACACATTGCTTTCGCTTAAGACAATGTTTGATGTTTCTGAACACATATATACTTGATCAATCTGGGTAGAAACGGGGACCTTGCGACGTTAAGGCCGCATGTGAGCTTCTTGAGTTTAAGCGACTAACCAGGGATTTACAATTTTTTTTAATTACATGAATATGCTTACTTTTCTCCACCAGAACCCTACCTGTTAGCCGAGGCCTTAGGATTGCTTGTGCGCGGGGTGAGGTAGTGGGGTCCACTGATTTTACATGCACATATCCCCAAGTGTACATGGTGGGTCTTCAGCGGGGATCGAACGCGCGCCTTTCCTCGTGCACGTCCGACGCTCTAACCGCTAGGCTATCACGACCTCATAAATATGCTTACTAGTATAAGTGTGGTTCTGGTAATTACTTCTTAACCACACTTGTACTAGTAAACACATATGTAATATTTGTAAAAATAAATATAAATATTTCTGAACACATATATATTCGGTTAATCTAGGGCAGAGACGGGGCCTTGCGACGTTAAGGCCGCATGTGACCTTCTTGAGTTTAAGCGACTAACCAGGGATTTACAATTAACATTTTTTTAAATTACATAAATATGCTTACTAGTATAAGTGTGGTTATGGTAATTATTAGTATAGTTGTATGACAAAGTATTATCTACAATACTTATTTAGTATGTGTTTGAAAAGTAACATAACAAGCTGAGAACAGCAACCTTCAAGATTCTACTCGTGCTGCCTGTTGTTCATCTTCCATATTTAATTTTCCCATTCAGGGAAAAAACCTCCCTACCCAGTGCAACCTGATGTAATATATAGTTTTTAGAAAAAGTTGTTTCCTTTGTTTCTGTATGCTTTTTGAAAAGACATGAACCATTCCACGTCGCTATGACTTCTTTTCAATCAAATTTGTGTGTTTGCCACACTTAGTAACGGTAATACTTTTATGTGTTATAAAACAAATATATTGCTAAGCAGAGCTTTTTTAATAATTTACTGATATCTCTCCTTTTGCCTATATATGAAAACTTTCAAAGATATATCGCGAGATACTGTTAACATAGCTATGCACTTTTAATGACAAACTTCGCTTTTAATGAAAAGACATTCGAAGTGCCCACGAGTTTGTCTCAAATTTATATTTATGACCATATCTTTAAAAATATATCCATCAAAATTTCTTTAACTGGATCCTTCTATAAATGTATATTCAAAATTATAAATTTAGTAATCATGAAAATTACTGAATACACTGACGCGTTTTGCTGAATACATATAGATTTATGAGTGTTTAAAATATATACATATGAAATACTTTAGTTCCTTTTAAAAGTAATGCCTCTTTCAGAAGCAGCTCCTCAAATAAACAAAACCGTTATTTAAATTTTCTGGGTTCTTGTTAATGACAAGAAACAAGATAGCGTCAAACGCATGTTGACGGGGAGTAACAAGGTCGAGTAATTTTGTCGAAGAAGCTCAAATGTCTAAACCGGAGATTGAAAGTAGGATGCTCTCGAAACACGCGGACTTCCTTCTCGGTGCATGTTAATGAGCCATTTCTAAGTAACCTATTTAAATGCGCTGTCGGTGCCTTGCATCACGTTAAATTTTCTTGTGGAGTGAGAAGGTTGCACATATCGAACTTTGCAAACGCTGTAACCGTACCTTAAGATTACAGACGTGTGTGTAATCCTAAAGTGCAATATTTCACTTGCGTTAACTTATTTTTGACTGAGATGTAATTCAGAGACTGAATCAGAGGACTAAATCAGGACAAAAATGCTGGAGATAATTTAGTGCACTGTAAAGAACACATTTAGTATAGGAACTGCTTGCATAACAAACCATGCAATAACTAGACATCTGCTGTGCTTTCTAATGATATTAAAATTATTCTGTTTGGCTTTGAATACACTGCCAATTGATGTTTATATATCCCGTCCCAACATAGTATTTGTACAAATACCCTAAATAACACAACTGGACATTTTCAGTGTTTCCTAATAATATTAACACGATTATGTTTGGCTTTGAATACACAGCAATTAATGTGTGTATATATCCCGTTTCAACATAGTATTTATGCAAATACCCTAATTAACATAACAGGACATCTGCAGTGCTTTCTAATAATATTAACACAATTATGTTTGGCTTTGAACACACTGCAATTGATGTTTATGTATCCCATCCCAACATAGTATTTGTACAAATACCCTAAATAACACAACTGGACATTTTCAGTGTTTCCTAATAATATTAACACGATTATGTTTGGCTTTGAATACACAGCAATTAATGTGTGTATATTCCGTTCCAACATAGTATTTGTACAAATACCCTAATTAACAAGTCCGTAGAAAGTTCTTGGAAGAAATGTTTTATTAGAACAAAGGAAGTTCTTTGATATAAAAAATGATTACGTTATCATAATCGATGCATTATGTGGACATCTTCAGTGCTTTCTAATGAGATTAAGTCTCGTAATACGATTTTGCTTGGTCTTCAGTACTCAGCAAATCAATGTTCAGTTATCCCAACATAGTAGGTGTAGCAGTACCCCACTTAATTAATGCCTAAGTAGCACTAGTCAAGTAACACTAAGTTATTAGCCGTTTAATTTGGAGGTTGAAAACATGCACTACAATCAAGATGAGGCTTGATATACAAAGTGTTCGAATAACAATCAATGCATTATGACGACTTTTGCAGTGCGACGGAATGAAATTAAATCTAGTAACACGATTGCTTGACTGAGAGTGATCTGCAATGTAGTGTTACTTATTACAACATGGTAGTTGTATATCTACTAAAGTAGTGCACAGAGAATCACTTTTTAGATAAGTCTTTAAAAAAAAAAGAACAACCAATCGCAATGTATGGAATTTCGCTAAACGATCTGGTAGACAAGCAGTAGTTACAAGCATGGTTTAGAAGTCAAAATCTATTAATTTTTTTTATATTGCCCACATATGGGTAATACATTTTCCCATCCCTGTATCGAAATTTCTATACACGACGGTATATAACTGTGCTTTCTCACTAAGACATTACATATTTCTTTTAATTTCTCTTAAGCAAACTGCTGTTTATCAAGGATACCAACAAGCCTCTTGACGACAAACTTAAACTTTATGCTAACTGTTCAAAACTGATTTGGGCAAGAGAGTCTGGAATTCTAGTGCGAAACAAGCATAAAAAAGTGGAAATAATACATTAAAATCAATGAGTGCCAAGTTACTGACTTTCTTTCAAACTAAGAAAACAAATTCATTTGATAAAATTTAAGTTTGATTAACCATTTTATAGTGTGATATTCCTAGCATAATTTTAAACGAAATATGCTCAAAACGCGGACACATTTTCTATGCGGGTTTCTTGTCTATTTTTTCAGTTGTGAATAAATAAGGTAACGTTGAAGAGAACATTACCATAAAACTCAAAAAGGAAAATATTTCCAAATCTTGAAAAAGAAAGAAGTCGAAAGAAGTATAATTCCCCCTTTCCAACCTATGAACATGAAACGGTTCTAGCGGCTTCGCTGCCCAATACAAAAAAATGGAACTCGTATTTCACTACGAAATAGAGATTGTAATTAAAGATTAAATTGTACTTTAGAGTATTTAATTTGCTTATTTGTGCCCATAAAGTCTTTGTAGCGCATTCGGAAAATTTTACCCATGACTAAAAAGAAATTTTTATAATTTAATCTTAAAATGTTACTTTTGTAAATGTAACGAGCAGAAATTTACAAATTGGCCCCACTTTTCATCATACGTCGAAATTGTGTTTCGATGCAAATTAAGTACTTGGCTGTATGTTTTTACTGTACGCGGATATTAGCATTTAATTTTATGTCCCCTATTCTAAATTCATTATCTAGTCGCGAAAAGCCGTTTTATAAAAAAAAATGGTGAGGAAAAATTTCAGTGCCTATTAAGTTAAAAAAGAATGGTGATGAAACAGCTGGCGCTTCAGAAACTTGATTCCATTAAAGAAAATTGTTCTGCTAATTTCTTATTATAAAGCAGTTAGTTTCTCGTATGATGCTATATTAAATATTATGAATTTATTTCATAAAAAGATTTTATTGACTTTCTCATGATGTTGTTTCAGTTTCATGGAATAATTTTAAAACATCTTACTTTGCAAGATATATGATAATTGACAAGACGTAACTCTTTGGTAAAAATTTTGCTTAAAAACATTCGTTCCTAAATTTAAATCGTTTCGTAGAGGAATTTTACGATTAACAAAACAATATGTAATATCTCTTTCATTACTCAAAAATCAAAATTCTTAATTATTACAAATTTTACTGGCTAAATTGCGTTCATTATCGTGCGATCAAAACAGGCTTATTTTATGCTGTCTGATATGCTGCTTTTAGGCTGTCTAAATGCGTATATTTACTGTCTTAAAGATGCACTGAAGGGTAAGTGATACAAATTAAACTTCTCTAATCTTTCAAAGAAACTTGTCAAAAATGTTCTGCTATTTGATTCATTGTAAAAAAAATTCTGCTAAAATACAGAAAGGAAACTGAGTGTTTTTGTAAATTTCTGAAGAGCTTGTTTAAAATAAATAAACAAGTTTCTTGATAGCAGTTCCTCACTTGATAACTGTTTTTCCGCACTCTGTACAACTACAGAGAAAGCTCTGTTAAGTTAAGCAAAAACTTGTTAAAAAGCCACTAATCAAGTTTCTCAATAATTTGTGTCAAAATTACTAGTTTAAAAATTGTCCACAAAAGCATCATATATTGTTGGCCTACGGTTTACTTTCAGCTCTAGTGAACAGCCTAGCTCTCGGCAGCCAATCTTCCCAACTTCGGAAGTATTTTGGCCGACCAGTTTAAGGCATAGGAGTCCCAACAGCATAAATTCAAATTCTGAACTCGCCTTCGACTTAGTATACAAAAAATAATAATTCAGCGTACTCCTACATGGCCTCATTACTGCGTCACAGTATCTGTTGATGTCATTTACAGAGTGTTCTCTGCTTTTTATTCTCTGTAATTGTCTTCTGGAAAGACTTTATAGTTGCCTGTTTTTAATTCTTCGTGATTTTACGTCAGACTCCAGATAATTGGTTTCCAGTAGAGTCTCATGTATTTTCGGGCAAAAAATTTTTTAGTCTATTTGTGGTTTCATGCCATCATCTTATAATACATGACGTTTTTAAATAAACTGAGCAATAGGAACCGCTTATACAGCTTATTTCAGGAATAGCGCGAGAATTAAAGTTCCTTTTATTCCAAATCACAAAACAAAAGAACCACTCCACTCAAAGTAAAACAACTGCAAAAGTCCATTACAGGATCAGCAAAACCTAATGAAGAACAAAACCCATAAATCGAACTTGGTTTCCGCTTCCAAGGTATTATGTCCATGAAAAAACCCTTCCCCTCTGAAATTGTCAGAATTAAGAAACTTAATAACCAATTAACTTTAAAATTAATTGATTTAGGGACATCTTCACTTTATCTAGAAAACATTAATTGAAGCACTTTGTGATGTTTTCTGCTTTTTATGATAGCCATTGAAAAGCGTTTTCTATTGTACAAAAGTTATTTTAGCGATAAAATATAACTGGCATTCGAGAACAACGGTGATAATTATTCATCAAAAAAAAAAAAGAAGAAGGTTTAAAATCAGTGGGAACCTTTTTTTTCTTTAAACGAAACATTCGTAATTGTCGTCTCCACACCAAAAATATCGGCTTTGACGCAACTCCTATGGGCTGTAAATCCATACATCTATTAGAAATAAATCTAGACCTATAAACCCTTAACTGGTTTGCCCGTTAACTATCAATGCCCGTACAGCGTACGGGCCATTGATATTTCCGCCTTTCTTGTTTTGATTTGGCCGTATTATTAATAGATTGAAAGAGAGTCATTCAGGGGCATTTGTGTTTCAAAGTTATAAAATAGAAAAATGCGTAAATTCATTCATTACGAAATTTTTTAAAAAATTCTTTCATTTTCCTTTTATGCCAAGTTAGGACTTTAATTATATGCAATAAAAAATATGCTTTTTTAGGAGCACTTGTGGTAAAAAAAATGACCAGTTTAGGGGTTAAATATGACTGCAGCACTAAATATGACTCGAATTGGAATCTTCAGTTTTTATTACCAGGTAGAACCGAAAACTGAGCGAGAAAAATACAAAGTCAATTATTGATGGGTCACAAATAATTGAATAAAATGATCGTCAAGCAATGTAAATGCCGATGGCAAGTCAACAATGATTTCGAAATAAATATCGAATTCATTTGAGAAGTAATTCAATTTTCCCGATAATTGCACCCTTTTAAGCTAGCTCTCAGCAGAGAAGGCGCGAAGCAGTGATGAAATTAAAAATCAATAATGTAATCAAAAATCAATAACTTAGTTGTGGCGTTGTTGTCTCGACTCGAGAAGGAAGTCGCTTTAAAAGCCATTCATCGTCACGGAAAGTAAAAGTCCGGCTCTTCAATGTTGACAGTTTTCTTCTTCTTTCTCGACAGCTGATGGTCGGAAGGACTTTCCATAATGGGATTCTTTCTTTAAGAATGGAGAAGATATCTTATTGAAACCCAAAATAGAGTTATAGCTTGGCCGTTTTAGCTTACAGAGATATAGGCTGATTTTCTTTTTCTTTTTTGTTTTTTGACACTGTGAAGAAAATAAATCAGAGGAAAAAATTTTGAATGCACATGAAATAACTTTCTGAAAATTCTTTTTTTTTTCTTCAACTTTCTTACAGATTTCTTTTATTTTCAAAAATGTAGGAACATTTCTATCAACCCTGAAAAAAAACTGTGTGCATGTGGAATCGAAAATTGTGCCAATTTCCTGGTTTAGTTTTACTACATTTTGCTCCATACTACCGTACGTTGCGTACATATTAAAATTATCCACTGTTCTTTGTAACAAGAAAACTAGCAACACTTTTTGGTGCAATATGCCACGATTCTTTATACATATATTAAACAATAATAGGCATCGATTATATTCTTCAAAAATGAATTTACGTTGTGATAACCCTTCGATTGGAATATTAGTAATAGTAATACTATTTTTTTTTATTTTCAATCAGGCAGTACAGCAATGCAATAAAGAAATGCACTAAAAACACATGCACGTAAAAGGAAAAAAAATAAATGTTTTATATGAAAGTCTAAAATTGTTTAACGTTATTGCTGAACGTTTCTGCAATAAAAAAATCAATACTAAAAGAATATTTGTTAAAAAACTATTTATATGAACTTGGTTTCATTTCAAAGAAAATATGTCGGGATGGCTTGAATTAGTAGAATGATACATAAACTATTTTCATTAAACAATTACAAAGGAGCATTTAATTGTATTGTCAATAATAATCATTCAATGTTTGGTAGCTAAATAAGCGCAATTTTCCAGAATGCAAATTAACGCAGTATAGCAAATTTATGCCTTATCTTGTTGAATTTGTCGAACTTAGACGGACATTTAGTCTTCCGGGAAAAGCGAGTTTTATCAAACCAACACTCTCAGAAACGCATGCTAAAATCTCACGAAACTTTCGTCGTATTTGACAAAATGGCTTCGTGAAAAATGCTCCGAGTAAACCTTTCGTCAAATTGCCGAAATTTCTATAGTAATTTTTTTTAAGTCACGTGATCTCGCGAGGAAAGTATCGTTATAAATGACGAAATTTGTTTGACGATTGAAAAGTCCTCGAAAGTGACGATTCTATTTCTGAGAGTGAAGTCAAATTAAAGTCGAGAAGTGGCGTAGATAAGGAGGGGTTTTTGGGGACAAACCCCCCCCCCCCCGAAATTTTGACTTAGATACGGGATGGCTTAGATGGACCCCACCGAAATGTTGGTGTCCGAAAACTTTTTTTGAGACCTTAACTCTCTTTACGCTTTATAGTATTCTAAAAATATTTAATTTTTATAATAACAATTGATTAGAACACTGCTAAAAAAAAAGACAATTATCGAACCTTTGGGTTGTAGGGTCGTACCTAGGGTTGCAAATTTGTCGCAGAAAAAAGCCCAAAATTCGCGGCAAATTTCGTGAAATGCTCGCGAGAATACAAATATAATATAATAAAATCTAGGATATCTGCAATGAAATTTATTTTTTAAGTAAGGAAGTACATAAGTGAACAATTTTATTTCTTTCAACTTTATGCAATATTTAGGTATTTATTTAAATGTACAGAATTTTGGTACTCGCTATGACTTAATACGTTTTTATATGTCGAGAAGGACCGTTTAGCATCTGCGCTACTGACGGAACTGACAAACATCGAATTGCTACTTTGGACAGGTCGGGAAAACTTTTTCTCTTGAATTTCCAAAATTGAATTGCACTCCTTCAACGTGTAACTCATTTGGGGGGGGGGGAGGGGGGGAGGGTCGAATCATAGGGTTATTGTTAAAAATGGAAGAACTATCAACTTCGTTAAGAAGATTTAAATATTTGTATTGATTAGGATCAAAAACTTCTTCTAAACACGAATGTGATTATCTATAACTGCTTTTATAGTTATTTTTCTATTGATGAATTTTTCTAAATTTTAAGGAAATCTGTTATACATTTTAAAACTTCAGAACAGTATAAATTGCCATTAAAATGTAAGTAAGAAACAAGAAAAAAAGTCTTATATTTTAAACAATTTTCGCACAAATTGTGGAATTTTTTAAAAATCACGGATTTTAGGAAACAGCTTCAAAAATCGAGGGAATTCGCGGAGCGACAAACTTTCAGCTGTAGTCGTACCACTTTCCTAGGGGTTTCTCCCCTAAATACATCCACCACAAACCCCAATCATACACTAGAGATGAGTTTGGACTCACTTTTGTAAGTCCGAGCCCGAGTGATACTGTTCGGCGTCAAAGACCGAGGCCTCCCGACCCCGAAATTATTTTATAAAGTGTTGTTAATAGATGTGGTGCTACATCGATTAAATGTAGGTTTTTGTTGCTATCGCAATTGGTTCTAATGATTTTTCTTTTAATTTCAAATAAAGAATACAATATATTTTTTAACTATCATCAAATGTTCCAGTTGAGAATAAATTCTGGTGAGCTAAAATGAATGAAAAATGATATTGGAAAATCTTCGGTTTGGCAGCATTTTCGGGAAGTTTTTGATTCGCAGTCGAACAAAACTGGAATATGTTCAGTGCAATTCTTGCAGTTAGGAGACCTATTAATAAGAAGACCTATTAAATAAGATGTGTCTCTATAGTCTGGAGCAAAATGAAAGTGGACACAGGACTAGCAAAAAACCATTATTAGAATAAAAAAAGGAGGCTGGAAATAGCTTTCAAATGCAACCAAGCCGTACTTTTAAGGATAAATTTATCTAAACTAGAATCTTTCCCATGACTGTTCCCAATTCTCCTTTCAAAGCTTCTGTTTAACAATTTTATCAGCAGTCCCTCACTACGTTTCATGCCCAGAGCGGAAGAAAAAAATCCGTTTTATGACTTCTTCCTTTTAGAAGGTGCTTTCAAGCACCACGGGGGTTTGCGTTAATTGCTCTCCCACTTACTGACCATTCAATAATAACGCCTCAACCGAACAGATATCGTTTACTTTACAGATATACAGAAACAGATGCACTGAACACGAAGATAGGAGATAGTGTGAGTAAAGTGATGAATGTCATTCTCAATTTCTCCTCTCCCCTAACAAATAACACTGCAGCCATAAAAAAAATTCTCACGTTCTTTAAGATCAACTATTCTTATTTAAATGGGTTTTTCCGCCAATGGTTGTTTACTTTGCCTATAGGTTAATGTATGAATATTTCACCATGAGCAGAGACCTCCCACTTTCCTCTCGTGCGTGCACCCTTATGCATTGGTGGGTCAGTCTGTACTGATCAGGTTTTGCGCATTTTTTTCAAACCCAATTTATTTAGGGAAGTGCATTGAATGAGAGGCAATAATGAGGTGAGCAAAACCTATCACAAGCTTTTTGAAGCCGAAAGAGAAAATTGATGATGATTGTAATAAAAAGAGAAAGCTGATGCCCTCTGAGAAGTAGGAAGTACAATCTCCAGAATCAGCATTAGTTTCACTAGACACTTCTGAAGGTAATATTTTATTTTTGCCCCTTTTACTACTAATGCATTATCTAACAAGAAGTTCCGTCTAGAACTATACGAGCCTACTTTCTCGTATACACCAACTTCAAACTTATAATCCAGCTATCGCTCTTTCTCATTTAGCTTTAGTTCTTAATTACTTCAAATACCTTTTTCAGCAGTTAATACGTATTCCTTCACTCACTCATTCATTCTTTCATTTATTCAGTCATTCATTTACTCATTGTATTTATTCACTCATTTAGTTGTTTTTCAATTCATTCGCTTGTTTATTTAATTTATCATTTATTCATTCAAAAATATCCTTAAAAATCCCGACGAATAAATTTCATATGAAAATAGGCTCCCTTAGTTCTGATTGAACTTCGTAACTGTACATATTCTACGTCATAACATCTTTCCGATGAAGCTTGTTCCAAGAAAATCCGTCTGTTATATCATCATATAAGATTGAAAATTCCCCGTAGGCGTTATCTTAATTTTTTTTTTTTTTTGAGCTGTTAAAAAATGAATAAAAATTGTTCAAATAAAAAAAATTTTCACGCTGAGAGCTTCTTCCAATAAACTTGTTCATCGGAACTTGGATCGGATAGAGTTTACTTAATTTGCCCATAGGTGCTATTGTTAAGATTTTTTGAACTATTCAAAAGTAAGCGAAAAATTGTTCAAATCAAAAAGTGAAATATAGAAATGAAATGTCCATGCCGAGATCTTTTGATGCAAAAAAAAAAAAAAAAATCGGATCGGACAATTCCTTCAAAAGTTAACAGCAGACAGACCGATAGACACAAGTTTTTCCCACCCTCAAAAGACTACTTTCAAATTTTTTATTTTTCAATCTTTATTTAATTACTTCACTTATTTTAAACTTTTCTTTATTTTTAACGATATTTTCACGACACATTTAGCCTTCTTTCATGCTTTATTATTATTTTTTTTTTAAACTTTGACGGGAAAGTAGGCTAAAAATGATAATGGAAAAAAAGTTATCAGTTGAAAGTTCTATGTTCTCTGTGACAAAAAAATATTCCTGTAAATTCGTCAAGTTAGGTCAGTTTTTTTTTTAATCATTATTTGAATGCAGTTAGGGGAACGGAAATGTATATAGTCTATACAACGCAACATTGTCATATTAAATACTTTCCCTACAATAAGAAACGAGGGCAAACAAAAAACAAAATCACGTAAAAATTAAAACTTTTAAAAGGGAAAAGTGTAGATTTTTCCTTTTAGAAAGCAATTTGTCTTTATTATTAACCGACTTTCCAAAAGGAGGATGGTTATTAATTGATATCTATGCATGTTTTTTGTTTGTTTGTTTGTTTGTAAATCGATAACTTCTCATTTCATAAACCGATTCTAATTATTCTTTTTTTTTTAATCTATCGAGGATGGTCTTCCATAGATCCCTTACTTTCGTTTTGCAAGAAACCGTATACGATAATTAAAAGAAAAAAAGGTTTTGGGAGGAAATTTAATAATTTTTGTGCTTTTTCAACCATAAAGTTGGACTAAACGAAACGGTTTTAATAATTTTTCAATTCATAGGGAGGGAGGGGGGGGGGTTCGCTTGACTTAAATCTCGTACATCGGTTTGACTACAATTGTTCTTTAGAGGAACCAAACTTCCTCCAGAAGAAACCCCCCCCCCCCCCGAAATTGGGGTCTAGCTACGCCACTGAAGGCGAGTGTAAAATAGATTTTTTTGAAACTTGTCTTTTCTTTTTTTTTTTTTTTTTTTCAAAGCATGCGAAGCAAGTTATTTGAAGTATATTTGAAGATAAGCAACGTAATGTTTAAAAAAAAATGATGCAATGTTTTGCTCAGCACTAGTACGAAACGGTTTTTTAAGAAAGGATATTAAAAATGTTCATTTCGTGAAGCGCAATTTTTGGGACGTTCTACATTTCATTAGAAAGTATCCTCAAAATATTCCTGATTGCCGTTGCACCCGCCTCTTTTCACATAAGTTAACTATTACTTATTTGTTGTAATATTTCGCAACTTAAGTAATTCTCAACGCGGTTTTTGGAAGATCCAATCGTACTTGTCTATTTGAACTTTTTAGCTTATCTTCTTTCTAATTAAACAGTTCGACCTTTCACTTATACCTCCCCACCTTACATACTTAACAAAAGTACTTTTTCCATAACACTTTTTCCTTAAACTGTAACATACTCGCATACAGAGGGGTGGCAATAAAGCAAATTGCTCCTCCTTGACAGTCAAGTACTAGTAAAGTTTGTATGAATAGCGAATTAAAACTTCATATCTTTTCTTCCTTGAAATAAATTTTCCGGGTGATGGGTGAAATTATATAAAAAATGCTGCTTCTTCAGAAACCTTTAAATACTCACACGTTTTCATGCAAAACAAAATTTTTATTTTATCATTACTGGTATTTATTCTTATTTAATATATGAATGTTAAAATTTTTAGAATCTTCAAACTGATAACCTTCATTACTTGTTTCTGATAATCCTATTATTCCACTCTTCCAACGAAAATTAAAACTGAGCCTTTAAAGCAATTTCTTATATCCTCATAAAACTAACAATGTTATTATTTTTTTTAATTCATGCATCAAAATCGATTTTCTAAAGAAATGACTGCATATTCCTTTAACGCCGGTAGAATGGCGTAGTGGTGGTAATGCGCAGGCCTCGTACGTCCAAGTTCGCAGGATCAAACCCGGCCCACGTCGGTGGATTTCCGAGATTCAGAAAATCGTCAGCCCCTTCAGTAGTATGATTATGCGGCATGTTAAAGATATCTTGAGTATCTGTTTGGCTTGGATACTATCCGCTAAATTAAATTCTTGGGGCAGTTTCGCATCATTTAGAGCTTAGGTGCCGTCATCTAGGGAGAAACTGAACGTCAAAATTCTCAAGTGCTAATGGCATCAGCCGATAGTGGTGCTACTTGAAAGAATGGGTGCCGGTTTTCGGGGAATTCACTAGGTCTGCAAATGCTAGTGACCATACGCCGGCCCCATTAGAAAGAAAAAAAATATTTTTACTTGGATCAATCATCTAATTTCTCTAATAAAATTTCTTGTTTCTCTCCAAATTGATAATATCGCAATTTCGATGTCTAGGAAAATTACTAAGCAATTATTTAAACTCATTTACGGTATATTCAAATTCTAAAATGTAATTTAAGTATTTCAGAGAAAAATATTTCGTGATTATATAAATTGAAAGAGAGAAGTAAGTCAATGCCCTTGCTTTTAATTGAAAGCAAACTAAGTTCTAGAAAATCAGAACATTTTAATGACTGCTTATATAGGCCGAATAAGTAACACATATTAAAGCAAATTCGTCACATGTTTGCAAGACCGGTTTCGAAAATAGAAGAGATACGATGAAACTGATTACTTAACAGACTGTATTACACGTTCATTTACGATGATTCTTTAATTTTAGAAGCTCTAAAACGTGTACAGAAAATATATGAACGGAATTGGAAAAAGCTGTTTCAAATTCGTAAAACAAAATTGGTATTTAAAAAAAAGAAAAGAAATAAATAAACAATTCCTTTAACTTTCATAACATGCAACTACTTTTTCTTTTCCAGGAATGAAAAAAAAATGTTTGGTTTCTACTGATTGAGGTCTCCATTTTAAATTCGTAACTACCTTAGTATAAATAAATACTATGCGAATTCGATGATTACATCACAGACACTTTACAATTTCTTAATAGGCTCTGATCGAAACTTTTAAATCCATAATTTAAATTTTAAAGCGTCTTTGGAAGCCAAGCAGCAAATTCTAAAGCGTCTTCGAAAGGAAATTAGTAAATCCTAAAGCGTCTTCGAAAGGAAATTAGTAAATCCTAAAGAGTTTTTGAAAGACAAGTAGCAAATCCTAAAGCGTCTTTGAAAGACAAGTAGCAAATCGCAAAGGGTTTTTGAAAGACAAGTAGCAAATCCCAAAGCGTCTTTGAAAGAAAAGTAGTAAATCCTAAAGCGTCTTCGAAAAACAAGTAGATTTAATGTCTCTAGTGATATATCCAGCCTTCAATGGGGCCTTTTTTCGCATTCGTATTGTGTTAACTCCAATATACATTCCAAAGACCTTAGGAATTTCTGAGAAGAACGTATGTCCCCTCCCCCTCTCCCTTCCCCTCCCTACCTTGATTAACAGTTATTTTCCTCTGAGGAATGAAGAAAAATTGTACTCGAAATGAATGATATAAAGTTGAAGAGAAAATCAAATCAAAATGAAACTGAGAATTTAAAAATTGGTCCGCAACATAAATGCTCAGAGTTAGATTAAATATTCATGCGTTATAGTATCAGCACTTCATACACTTGATGAAATTTTCTTAATTTTTGTGAATTTAATAACGATAAATCCTGTAATTAAACTCAATCATATCTCATCCTATGTCTGAAGTCCAATTTGTTTCAAACCTTTGACTAAATGAGTATTGTTTTTACCGAAATAGGTACATTAAACTTGATTTATCCTACGTTTACTTTCTAAAATTTTGTAAAGATACCTTGTCATTAAGTACAGAATGGTTAATGACGTAAATAAACAACATTAATTCTTATATCACTAGAGCAAGTATTGAAAAAAAGTTTGCTATAAATACTGAAAAAAAAAATGACTAAGAAGCGGTGTGGTCTTGCATTTGGAGGGGGGGGGGGATGAAATATAGTTGTTTTTTTAACTGGAGGACACCAATGTTCTATCTAGAGAAAATGTTGACTGTGCAAGAACCTCACAAACGGCGCGGGGGAGCAGATACAATTTTAATTCATATGTTAAACATAGTTGAGAGTAAAAATTTCTAATTATTACAGAATGCACTAAAACACTGCTCATGAAAGAACTTTATGCCTCGAAGAATGAAATTTATAATACTTATGCACTGATGGTGAACTTTAATCGGACCTCCGCGTTATGATTTGTTAGAAGGTAAATAGATATTCAACAATGTGTGCAAGAATTAGTAACATAGGTACAGCTTTTTCCCTTCATTTTAAAATTTCGTTCATAAATATTTTGCTTTATTTGCGCCAATTATAACAGTCGGATAAAAGATAAACTGCAATATTTTACAATGAAAACTGATTACTTTATCAGAGCAATTCCTCTTAAAGAATTCGATTAAAATGTGATAATAGCTGACATCCAGAAAAATAAACACGCACAAAGTGTATAACAATTTAAAAAAAAAAGATTTTTATTCATTTACTTATTTTTTAATTTCATTTATTTAATTACTAATATTTTTTTACTCCTTTTTCTACAATAATTTTCTATTCTGGCTTTAAACACGAATACAAAACAAATCTCCTCCTTTTAAGCATTAATAAATACTTCTATTATTAATGATTCGCACTTAGAGTTAAAGAGGGTCACAAATCAAAACCGACTACTTCCTCAGAAGAAGCGTTTGAAATATTTTAAACGTATCATAAAATATCGTTTTCTTTTCATTTCACATTTCTGACGTTCAAGTAACGTTTTATATTGTCACAATCTACTATGGGCATTATTGCTTTCGAATATGTGTACAATTTTGTACAATAGTTATGGAATTGTCTCGTATTTCAGTTTTAGCTATCACAGCCAAACCCCGCTATAACGAGCCCTCAATGTTTTGAATCCCAAGATCACTATAACCGAGGGTTCGCTACATCCGATTTTGCAACAAAGTGTTAACTGACTAAAATACTTCTATATAATGAACATATTTCTCTCAATAATCAGGGTAGAGGAGTAAAATAATAACTTTAAATATGGTTTGTTTTTTGCACATTTTGGTGACTATAATAATTTTCTATTCTGCCTATTATGTGTCTGTTATTTTTCTTCAAGAGTTCCACTACTGCTTATGTTTACTTATCTTTGATTCGTACTGGGAGACATTTTATCAGGCATTTTGACAGTTGACTTACAGTTATTATTAATATAATCTACTTATTGTCTAAAGTCTTCTCCCATGTGCGTGTTGCAGTTATTATTAATATAATATACTCATTGTCAAATGTCACCTCTCATGTGAGCCACCAATATACGCAATCTCACCCGCCCTCTAAGGAGAGAAGCGAAAAATAGCCGACATTTGAATGAAAATAAACAAACAAATTTTAAAAATTTACCTCATTATTTATCTATAGTAGGTGTAGTAATATGTGTACAATTTTGTACAATAGTTATGGAATTGTCTGGTATTTCAGTTTTAGCTATCACAGCTAAACCCCGCTATAACGAACCCTCAATGTTTTGAATTCGAAGATCGCTATAACCGAGGGTTCGCTACATCCGATTTTGCAAAAAAAGTGTTAACTGACTAAAATACTTCTGTATAATGAACATATTTCTCTCAATAATCAGGGTAGAGGAGTAAAATAATAACTTTAAATATGGTTTGTTTTTTGCACATTTTGGTGACTATAATAATTTTCTATTCTGCCTATTATGTGTCTGTTATTTTTCTTCAAGAGTTCCACTACTGCTTATGTTTACTTATCTTTGATTCGTACTGGGAGACATTTTATCAGGCATTTTGACAGTTGACTTACAGTTATTATTAATATAATCTACTTATTGTCTAAAGTCTTCTCCCATGTGCGTGTTGCAGTTATTATTAATATAATATACTCATTGTCAAATGTCACCTCTCATGTGAGCCACCAATATACGCAATCTCACCCGCCCTCTAAGGAGAGAAGCGAAAAATAGCCGACATTTGAATGAAAATAAACAAACAAATTTTAAAAATTTACCTCATTATTTATCTATAGTAGGTGTAGTAATATGTGTACAATTTTGTACAATAGTTATGGAATTGTCTGGTATTTCAGTTTTAGCTATCACAGCTAAACCCCGCTATAACGAACCCTCAATGTTTTGAATTCGAAGATCGCTATAACCGAGGGTTCGCTACATCCGATTTTGCAAAAAAAGTGTTAACTGACTAAAATACTTCTGTATAATGAACATATTTCTCTCAACAGTCAGGTTAGAGGAGTAAAATAATAACTTTAAATATGGTTTTTAATAACAAACAAACAAATTTTAAAAATTTACCTCATTATTTATCTATACTAGGAAAAAAAGATATTATGGGCTGTAAAATTTTGGATTTTATATACACCATTGCAAAAAATAGAGTTTGACTAGACTAGAACACAAATGGCAAGGAATGTTGCTGAGACAAATCGTAGAAAAGACTTGAAGTTTTATATCGCTATAGCAGCCGATTTTCTAACATTTGGTGATCGTTATAAACGTTTGAAAATGCATTAATGACATAGGGTTTGCGCTTGGACCATTTAAAAGTTACAACTGGGGATCGTTATATCCCGGTTTCGCTATAGCGAGGTTCGACCGTATTTGAACTTTCAAAAAATTTCATAGGAAATAAAAATAAAGACTCTCTCTTGACTTTTGTACACGAGGAAGAACACAGTAAAACATACCTGATTCTGAATTTACTGTTATTTTCACTTTTTATGAATTATCGCCTTGTCCAACTGAAGGTGCGAGTTGTTTACCTTTGTTTCAAATATAATTTATTTGACAACCAAAAAAGCGAGCCGGAGGCAAAGAGGTTCTAAAATCGATGAGGGGAAAGGAGATAAGAGCCGGTGAAACAATCTGCCACGCCTGGAGCGGCATCACAACAAATCCATCTCTGGTTACATAAATTAAGCGTTTCGAACACTAAATAAAGTAAAATTTTGAGCATCTCAAGCAAATCTTGATAAGTTTGAAATACTGAAAAACTGAAGCATCGCTCCGTTTGTTATTGTGTTTTTACTTGGACAGTGTAGCAGGGGTTATATATTTCATTTATATTTTATTTCATATTTTCTGTTTATTAATTATCGCCTGCAGTTCAAAACAATTACTTTAACTTTCAATATTTATATACGACTACTACTTTTACGTATCGTTTGTTTTCTACTTTTTCGTTTCCCTTCTCCTTCGAAGTACAAAGTCCAGTAGTTCCGCCACATGTATATAATGTATGTGTTAGTGATTTGTAAATAAATGTAGTTTTGTGTTTGTCAGGAATACATCGAAGTATTATTTAAAGAATGTCTACAGTATTTTAATAATACAATTCCATGCAACTACGAGAAATTTGGCGACGAGAACTTTGATACAAACCTACCAAGATGGCGAGTGAAAATGGTAATACCTTAGAACAATTAGTTTCATTACTTACAGCAGCTCTACAAAAATCACGACCTGTAGAAATCGGATTATAGTTCGAAAATTTCAAAGAAAATGAAGAATCCTGGGACATTTTCATGCAAAGGTTGGAAAATTATCTATCATTACATAGAATAAAAGGAGAAAATTCTGATACTAAAAAGAGTGAAATATTGCTTCACACCATCGGTCCTAAAATCCTGCAATTACTTACACTTCCAAATTCTGACAAACCAAATGAAATATATAACACCAACACTTTTTAACTAGGTCCGTTTTTTTGTGAATTTTAAAGGGATTTTTGTGAAAATAAATGATTTTGTGAAAATTTCAAACTTAAACATGCAGTGATGAAAGATTTTACTATTATTTGCCACTTTTATAATAAATAATGGTGTAAAAAGTACGATTTGGAAGCTTGGAATTTTGTGAAAGGTCCGTTCTAATTGATTTGAATTTTGTGTAGGGTCCGTTTTGATTGATTTGAATTTTGTGAAGAGTCCGTTTTGATTAATTGGAATTTCCTCTAGCGCGAGCTCTGTGTAGTGATTGTTCTTCGTTTTTTATTTTTTCTTACACAAAACAATAGCTAAAAATGAAAGATTTATCATAATTATCAATAGTGTATTTATTAGCTTAGCTGTTGTGCCCAACTCTGTTTTAAATGCAAGTTGTCATTCCAAAGGAAGGAACATATAGTACTATAAGTAAAATATCTTGCCCATTTTTTTTCCCCTCGCGGGCTACATACATTGGTTGGCAAATTTTTGCCATAGGTGGGAAAAACCGTCCCGGCGAAAATAGGATTCATCGTTTCCATCTATTTTTTCCCAGGTTAAATGCAAACCAAAATATCAGATAAAAGATACTTTTGTGTCAAATCAATTTCATTCATGTTTAACACATAGTTAAATGAGTATACTTTATGCATTATCATTAGAAATATGCATTTTAGGAAAAAAATCTCGATTTTACAACGAAGTCAAAAATGGAACTATTGCAAAGTGCATAGTAAATAAATGAATAGAAAATTAAATGAACTGTTCATTTCGTTTTTATACGGTAACTTTTCCACTGTATACTGAACATTTTCAAAAGGGGGTGCAATACTTGGGGTTGGGTCGTTCGGTTCTACTTTTATAACTACCGTTAAGATGTAGGCATTTGACAATGCCATTGGTGAATTTCAGGATTTGAATAGTAAAAACACAGGAAAATGAAAGTGATGAATGTATCTATTTGTTATTTTTTTTCCAGAAGCAAAAGGAAGAAAATAAATAAAGTTGCTTTATAAGACATAATAGAAATTTTTTATATAATTTTCAGTTAATCTTAACTACTTTCTGAATTTGTAACTTAGATTTTTATTAAATGGTTGTTTTAATTATAGCACTTATTAAATAGCAAAACACAAAGTATTCAATAATGCCCAAAATATTATTTAATTATTTAGGTTCTCATTAAATTATAGACTTAACTGCACAATATTTAAGTATGTACAATGAGTATTTTCGCCGTTTTAGCCGGTTTTCTCCAGTTTTTGCCATTGTCATGTCAAAAAAACCAAACCTGATTGATGAATGTATATTCCCCACAGACCACAACGTAAAACTTAGTGAACATTAAGGTGCGTATATGAATAAATTGTTCGATGAATTTGTCTAATAAGCGGTGCTTTTCATGGTCAATCTAATCGGCACTTAATAGCGAGAAACAAAAAAAGGCATCAAAACAAGTTTATGTATCAGTTCGTTGATTTTTTTTTTTTTTTTTTTCTTGCATTTACGGAATATGACGGGAGGGTCCATAAAAGTTTGGCTGGCGACTTGTTTGGTCCAAAAGTTCAATCGTCAAGCAACCAGATATATACCAAGAATTGCGAAAATATTAATTTATATTTTCATAACATTTCAATTTTATTATTTTTTCTCACGCAGACGATTAAAATACAAAATACGCTTTCAAATAATTTTTGTTAAAAGCATTTATTCCAAGCGTTGTGTTTGTCATCCAGACTTCGAAGGAACTGCAAATGTTGTTCTTTTTGACGGGCTTTCAATGTTATCAAATTCTAAAAGATGCGATAGATCTTTTGTATTAAAAAAATAACAATAAGGCTTTAAAGTTAGAACTGTTTAAAATACTTTTAATGTTTCAAAACCCTTCTACAGTAACTTCCAGGTACAAAATGAGCCTTCGTCCCAATTTTGATGAGGATTTAACATAAACTGAATTTCTATAGGGAACATATATACATACAGGCTGTTTTATGTACATAGATTTATTTATTATTATGTAATATTTTTTTTAATTTCCTCCAACAAAGTTTTATATAATTCAAATTGGTTAACATTTCAATTTTTCAATTACCTATTTCTTTTTAATTTAGACAAATTTTGCTTACCTTTGAATCCATGAGCTGGTGGAACACTGAGCCTCTGATGATGTCTTCCTCGTAGCGAGACAAAGACCGTTTCTTGGGCATGTCCTGCTGACCATCTTGGCTCGTGCCCTCAACGCCTTCCCCGGTGGCCCTGAAGTTGCCCTGCACGCCGGTCAACTGCCCTGCGCCCTCGGCAGAATCATCTTCTTGCTGGCAGTGGACAACACCACCTTGATTCACGTGCATGCTCGGTGTGCAACCCATTATAAGGAATGACGACGATTAGTTAGTTGCGAACTGGAAATTTTCGAGACATGACTAGGAAATGGAATATCAAGACTTGAAGAAGTTTTGGCAATGTGCACAAAATAAGTATGTAGCGTCTTTTTTAGTTCTGTAGCAGAAAAATTATCTGCATTCCACTGAAATAAAAACTGAATGTAACACCATTTTCCATTTGATGTGAATTTCGAAGAAAAATCCTAAAAAAAATATATATAAAAAATTCTTCCTCTCCTAACTATGGGGCTCACTTAATTCAAAATTTTCAATTTCGAGTTGACGAAACAATTCAGTTGCCAACTACATTGGTATTTTTTACTTTAGTTTTCTTGAAATCTTTTAGTTAAAAAATCTTTTAGGTAAACTTGTATCTCAATGCCTAATACAATCAAAATTGCTTTTGATCATTATTAGTTGAAATATACATAATACATTTTTTTATAACTATTGGTGAAAAAAAGAATCTTCGGAGAAATTAAAACACAATAACGAATTATTTTTTATATCAAGGAAGCAGTAAAATATGCAGAGCGTCAAAAATAATTTTCTTCTTAAAATTCGTCACTTTCACAGCTTATAAAACTGTTCCAACATTCTTTTTTCCTCAGAACAAGTCAATCCTTTTCACAAGCACCACAATTCCAATAAGTTTCAATGCTCTTTTGACTCTGAGGTGCGATTATTATTCAGTTTCAGGCATCTCCGAAAAAAAGAAAAGGGGAAAAAATCTATTTTCGAAAAAGTTACGAATGCAGCACACGCTGAGACGGGGCCAAACGGAAGAAAAAAGAGAACTCGTTTTTTTAAACTCGTTTCCGACTCATTGGTTTATTTACATTTTGCTTGCTTCAAAACATCAGAGCAGGTTTCCGGTTCCAATTCTGCACTAGCTCCGATTCTGAATAGCGGTTTGCGGAGGCTGCAAGCTTCCTCAACTCTGCGCTATCGTCCCGTTTGCATCCTTCAATTAGGAAGAAGCGATCATGGTGCCATCTGTCGCTCACGGTCGCAGTACCTTTAGAAAGCTTACGATATTAATTTATATAGCTATTTTTTGTTATCAATTTATGGATAAGTCACGCAGTCAAAACTCAATGTCAACAACACAAATGTGAGCAACGGAAGTGTTGTGGGATGTAAATAAAAACAAGAAGTTCCGTCTAGAACTATACGAGCCTACTTTCCCGTATACACCAAATTCAAATTTATAATCTAGCTATCTCTTTCTCTCTCTTTATTATTTATCTTTAGTTCTAATTATTGAAAATATACCTTTTTCAACGGATAATACATATTCATTCACTCACTCATTCATTCTTTCATTTATTCAGCCATGCATTTATTCATTCATTCGTTACCTCATTCAAGTGTTTATTCATTCATTTACGCATTCATGTATTTATTCACTCATTTATTTATATTTTCATTTATTCAATAATTTATTCATTCATTCTTTTCCTCATTCATTTATTCATTGATTTATTCTTTCACTCTTTCATTTATTCATTCATTCATTATTTCACTCATTGAGTCACTGAGAAATATCCTTGAAAATCCCGATCAAAAAATTTCATAGCAAAATAGGCTCGTACGTTCTGGATAAACTTTCTATTTCTACATGTTCTACGTTATAAGAGCTTTCCGATAAAGTTTGTTCCAAGCAAATCGGTCCGTTAGATCAGGATTTATATAGGGTTGAAATTTCCCCGTAAGCTCTGTGTTAATTTTTTGAACTGTTCAAAAATGAACAAAAACTGTTCAAATCAATATTTCACGCCGAGAACTCCTTTCAATAAGCTTTCAATAGGAACTTGGCTCTTGTGCCCAGAGTTTACAGAATTTGCTTCAATTTTGTCCATAGGCGCTAATGTTAAAATTTTTTGAACTGTTCAAAATTGAACAAAAAATTGTTCAAATCAAAAAGTGAAATATAGAAATGAGATGTCCTCGCCGAGATCTTTCGAATGCAAAAAGAATTTTTCCAATCGGACAATTCGTTCAAAAGTTATTAGGGGGGGACAGACCGACAGACCGACAGACAGACAGACCGACAGACAGACCGACAGACAGACCGACAGACCGACCGACAGACAGACCGACAGACAGACAGACCGACAGACCGACAGACCGACAGACACACTTTTTCCCCATCTCAATACCCTACTTTCAAATTTTTTATTTTTCAATCTTTATTTAATTACTTCACTTATTTTTGACTTTTCTTGATTTTTAACGATATTTTCACGATACATTAAGCCTTCTTTCATGCTTTATTATTATTTTTTTTTACTTTTACGGGAAAGTAGGCTAAAAAACAGGACCAGTGATCATTTTATTAATAGGAAAAATAAATAATAAATAACGATATTTCTTTAACAGCACCCGATATTTACAGGATATTTTATGGGTCCGCACCGTCCATATGTGTTATAAGATCGTGTGACGCACGATGGCACCGTGTCAAAAAAACGCCGACCCGGGGCCCGCATAGTCAAAAGGCGCCCTTAGAGAAAACCCCCAATTAATTCCGAAAAAAAAAAACCCATTAAAACCCGAAAAACCATTA